>OU895878.1:47942023-50442023 GCA_917627325.4 Chironomus riparius | reverse complement strand
TCATATAGCATTTTTTTGAATTGAATCTAATCTGCCAAATAAAGTTTAAATTTTAAGTTTTGAATAAGAACATGAAAGCTAAGCAGCTAGTCTACTGAACAAGAAAAATCCCAAAATATTTTTACGACTTTTTTTAGCGTTGAATGATCCTCCATCGTAAAATTACCTCAATTCATTCGTCTACCTTAGTCGAAATATATTTTTTTTTGTTTGAGCTCAAATCAAGCACAAAATTAGCTCAATAAAATTCATGAGATGGTTTTTTATACCATCGCACCGTCGCTCAGCAAGCAAAAAGCAATTGCTGAATTGATTTCCTATCACACTGAGCATGTATGTGTAGATTTGATACGGAATTTAATTTGAATTAAGTACCTTTGATATCACGATGGGAAATGCTGTATCAGGAGCATTCCAATCTGTCTGATTTTCATGACTCATTTCATTGGCTTTTTGAGGGAGGCGGTGAGCAATTTTATTGTTTCCATGGTTTATTGCATGACTGATGATTTCATATCGCGTCATTTCATTCAATCGGACCATAAATTGAATGCATTTTTGTGTTTCAATTAGTATTTCCGATAAATCCCTAACGGCTGTAGCCCTGACATCATTAAAAACCATCATTCACATAGTGTGACAGTAAATTAAATGTCCTTTCAATAAAACATCAAAATCATCAAACAATAGCAGCAACATCGACGACCCAGGAACATTTTCTTTTTCAGTCATACGAAGGTCCTTTGTTTTGTCATCAAAAATTCATTTCATTTTTAGAATGAACAAAGAAAAACAAAATATTTTATATACTCTCGTATTTCTCCATCATACTGTCATCTAGTGCGAACTTGAAAGCTTTAAAGAGTCTAAATATATGTCGATGTTGCTCTTTTCAACGACATGGAAGAAAGTATGATTGACATTCGAATAGGAAATGTGATTTGAACGCATCTTTTGGAATACAGTTAGGATTGTAAAACAGACCTTAGCAGTTGATTGCTAGAAAATTCGAACCTGGTCTGATATCTATGGCTACCCAGGGTCTAATGATCGAGTAGAGTATCCTTAAAAGGGTCCTTTTCGAGACAAAGTAGGGAAGTAGAAACAGCCTTTACACTAATCTGCACATCTAAAAGAAAGTCTATTACAAGCATTGACTATAAACATTGCCATTATTTTTAATATTATTATATTCATAAATGCATCTGTGACTTAATTATAATTTCTTTAAAGACATTTTGTTTGAATTCCTCCCAAGAATGGTTATATCGATTTTTGTTTAGATATTGAGATGCTCATTTGTGTAGAAAAAAGTTAGACAAGCAATAGACCTATGTTTCGAAACATTTCAACTATAAATAGCCATTCTGAACCCAAAAAAATCAGCTTTATGTTTTTCTTTCAACAAAATTTAAGGAAAATCTTCTTATCAAGAAAAATACTTATATATCAAGTCTCTCCTTATCTCAATGGCATTATATTGAAAAGCTTTTACGCAATTCTTCTTATTCTTCTATTCCTCCCTGTTCAGGTAATCTTTCGATCTCATTCATTTTTTTTTTTATAAATTCTTATTTTTAGTCTCTCGCATATATAAACTTTTTGGGGAGTACATTGAATTTGCATTAATTTGAATCAGTAATATCCACTTGATGTGTCTTTAGATGGGGTGGCAGTAGCATTAAAATTATATTTTCCCCTCTATCGTGCGAGACTACTTTACTGCTCCCAACTTACCTTAATGATGATTTTTTTTTGAATTAAAATTTGAGATTCTTTCGATTTTTTTTCATGGCGTTTTATTTTTTATCGCCTTCGTTTTTTCTCATTTGTTTGACTACTTTGAAATTCTCAGGTTCTTCTTGGTTTTTTATTCACAAACTTTCAAATTTCATTCTTGTTTTTCTGGTGGTGGCTCTGAGAAAAGATTTGTTTTGTCTTGACTGACTTTAGTCATAATATTTGGCATTAATCGCTTGGTAGTCATAATATTGGATCCGATCGTTCATTGATATGAATTGGTAATTAAAGTCAGCACCTAAAAATCTCTTAATAATCAGGAACGTTGTTAAACTGTTAATATAACAGTTTCTGGATAGGGTAATTGACAGAGCAGAACTTAGTCAAGTTGAACTTTATTGTAGTTTGAATTAGAAATCAAACCAACAAGTCTACTCAACTCTACGTAATAAGAAGCGCTTCGTTAAGTGTTCTGACTTCTTTCATTCCAACTTTTTTTCTTCAATTCAATTAAGATTTCAATTCGATGATGAAATCATTATTGCTGAATTGCGATGAATGAAAATTGAATTTTTAAACTTAAAAAATGAGACTTTATGAAAGTAAAATATTGAAGAGTAGCTCCTTATGTTTTAAGTACCTTCGAGCTGTTTTCAAATAATTTTTATAAAAGCACAAAAGAATTGATTGATTGGAATATAATAATATTATTTTATAATTATTATAGGAACTTGTACTTATAAAGTTCTCTTGACAGAAGATTTTGTTAAAATTTATGAGAAAGGGGGGAGGAGGGGGGGGGGGGGTCAGTTTAAAAAAATATCTTTTTGAATAACGTATTTAGTGAACAGCCCAAGAATACAAATTTTTTGTGCTTATTCAAGTTTTTAAATTTCTCATACTTTGAGATAAAAAATATTGTTAAAGAGAATCAATGATTATAAGAAGGTTGATGAAGGCTTAGGAAATTTTGACTTTGATTTTAATTTAAATAAAAGCGTATAATTTTAATTTCCACGAAATAAATAATTGCAAAATTGTTATAAGAACATTATCCAACAAACTTATTATCATTTACAACTCGAGTTTGAAAGTTCAATTTAAATGAATCTTTTGGAAATTTTGAATTTTAGCCTCATTTAATTTTGATCATTTTATATTTATGCATATTTGAATGCTTTCAATTCATTTTCCAGTGCTTAATTATTGCGTATTTAATAATTTAATATTATAAAACCCTTCATTTGTCTTTCTGTCATTCTGCTCCAAGCCACGTCGCTTTCATACAAATTTTCAAAATGGCTGAATCCAAAATGGCGATTAGTTTGTTAATTTTGAAACCCAAATGAACCAAATAGAAAACTACATTTTAAAAAGGAATTTTGAATGCTTCCAGTAATGTTATTACAGATACAAGTTCTTCATAAAGGCAATAGAGTTTGTTGCTTTAAAGTTAAAATCATCCTCAAAATTGCTACTACTTAGTAACAAATGTCATTCCTTCCAAACTTAGTTGACATTTCATCCTATTCACTATACCTTAACATTTCGAATATGATTTTTCCTATTATGTAGGATGTTTGATCTGTATTTCTGTAAAATTGTTCTCAAAAACTCGATTTTTTTAAAAATGTAATTCAATATTCTTGAAAGCTGAATTTTAAATTAAAGAATTCAATGCTTAAAAAATTAATTTTTTTTCAGTGAAAAAGTTTTCAATACTCCCACAAAGCTATTATACAACCATCAATTCTATAAGCTTTATGGAATAACATCAAAACGATATTTTTTGTGATCAATAGAATCAATTACAAAATGAGCTTTTGTGGGACGAGATATTAAAGAGAAAAATTATATTTATTTCCAATAAATTATGAATATTATAAGAGCATAAAAAAATGCTTTTATGTTAAATTTACTTTATTAATATTTCATATTTATTGATCAATGAAAGAAGACTTAATTTTAATGATCTAAAATTCACTTTGGCACTTAAAATAATTATTTTTGTATTTTAAAATTTGTCAATTTGGTACTTTAAAGTCTAGTTTAAATTTTGAAAACAATCAAGGTTCTTTAAAATCTTTAAAATAATATAGACAAACAAAAACATTCATGTGGATGTCTATCATTGCTCATGATTCTTTATTGCAAGTATAAATAAAGAAGAATTTTCAATCATCAGTTTGACTTTTGATAGATAGTTGAACAATCATTGAATTCAAATAAAAATGAACAATATGACATGCATCAAATGAGACTCGTTCGAAGTCTGCTCACAGTTTTTTGTACTTCATGTGAAAAAATAATTGAAAAGCTCAACCCTTTGAAGAATTTTGGTCCTATTTTTGAAGTTTGATAAAAAAAATTGAATTTTACAAAAAGTTTGTTTTAAATTTTTGAACTTGATAATCATTAAGATCTCAATTTTATATTAAATCATAAACGTCCAGAAACTCAATTACATTCATGCTCACATAGTGTGGACATTTCGAGTCAATTTTATCACAATTTCATCAACTCATAAACCCAAAATATGTGATGTGAATTTAATTAAATGACTCTACGAGTGTCGATTTTCAATTCATTTCGAAAAAATTGTGAGCTTTTTAATACGAAAAAGCTCAGAAAGCTATATTTAAAATTTCTGCAAGGCTTATGATTAATTTACGTTGCCGGTCATATTTGAACGAGGACTTTGTGGGTATTAAAAATTATGAATTTTAATTCGTGAGAAATGAAAATCGAGAATCATATTTTGTGGATATTTTGAATTGAGAACTACGCAGCAAGTCATAGAAATTGTTTCGTATGTGTAGAAGTTAATATGCTTAAAGGATTAGATTTGAAAAATATGGCGATATTTGGTCTTAAAATATCACAAAAAATCAAATAAAAATTCTACAAATTTTAATTAAAATATGAAGCATCAAATTGATATTAAATATCAAAGCAATGTCCTTCACAGCGACATGCAAGAGTATCAAAATTTAAGCATATTATATTTCCACCCGAAAAAAGTTCATAACTCTTCAGTGAAACCACACACTAATTTAATAAATCAACACTCTCAGAGATCTTTTTAAATAATGCAACAAAAGGGATCAAGTTCCATTATTTTGTCATACACAACATAAGCTGTATGTGCTTATTCATTGAGTTTCAGGTTTGAAGCTCTTATATTGGGAGAGCTATTTTCGTTAATGCCGTGCAACATTCAAATAATGAAGTTTCATTTAAAAAATAAAAAAGTTTTCTGGATCAACATTTTATCCGCCTTTTATAACATTCTCATTTATTTTCCACACACTCGCTATGTATGTGCTATTCTGTTCTATGTTCAAATACTTGAAAAGTACCTACAATAATTTTTTAAGTGTGGTAACTGCTAAGGGGGATGAAGCTTTGCTATGTTATTAAAATTCAATTTTTTTCAAGGGTGCCGAACTGATGAAATTATCAAAATTGATAAAATATTAATTCAAAGCTTCCACCCCTTAACAATATTCTTGCCCCATCTCAACAAACTCATACACACACCCTAGAAGCTGTTGACATTGCACATTTCGATAGTTTTGTGATTTTATCGCTCTCGATATTTTATATGCTCGATGAAAATATTTTTCTTGCTTTTGCTCTCTACAAACGGCTGTCGATTCTTTTCTTTCCTCACAATTTCAAATGTTTAGATCGTTATTGATAGATATTGAAGCATTTGTTAGTTGCTACCATTGCTTTCTGTCATTATTTGTGAAATGAAATATATTCTTGCCTCCCTTTTTTTTCATTGAGCATTTTTTAGTGTTTCTATTCTTGCTGGAGGGTTTGATTGAATGTATGTCTTGATATTGCTTGTTGTTGAATAGCTAGTTGCCGAAGGGAGGGTCTTAGGTCGGTATGTAAACTGGGTTTGGGACTGCTTTCTTGTCTGGAGTATACGTGGATCCATTGCTGCGCAAAGAGAATGTTTAAAGGCAGCTCTATCCTTCGATAGCTTCTTATCAAGCTTTACCCAGTAGACAATAAAAATCAGTAGGGATGCAGCAAGTACGCTCTACTTTCCACCAACCATCCCCCTTCCTTCAATGGACGTCAAAAGTGAGGCTCAATTAAAATTGGATCCAACAACTAGCACTCCATAAAAATTAATTGAAAAATCTTTGTCGGAGCATACGAAATTTAAGAACCATTGACTCCAATCTAAAAGTTTAGCAATTCAAATATCAAAAAGACAGCATTAACATGAAAATTGCACTTCTAAACTCTTCAAGTGTTTTGATCATTCAGAATGACAAAGCTTACAAGTGCGCTTTTAGTCCTTAAGACTCAACTTTGACAGAGATTGTCGAGCTCAGTTCTAAATAGAAATGTTTATGCTCATGAAATCTGAAATCTTTTTGAAATGTCTATGTCAAACAAGTTCTTTAGAAATGTGTATATTCTATAGACATATTTTCACTAGACTCTAGCAAAATGGCATGTATACCTTGTCTAAAATCTAGCATAACATATTGAGAAACCTGATGTGTCTATATGTACCTTGAAACAATTTGAAATGAGAATGAAATTGTGAAATTCCAAAAAATTAATGTTAAATTAATGCAAATATCTTCACTAAAGAAATTCTTTTCTCGATTTTCATTAAGGGAATGAGCTCAAAAAGAATGGAATCTTCAATTTGCATAAATTTGTACGTTTTAAGTTTTTTTTCTTTCTTATTTTTTGAAGGAAAAAACAAGTGAAGAAACAAAAGCAAAATTTAATTTGCTCATAAGAGTTTAATAAGCGCATGAGGTTGTGATTTGCTATAATTTTGAGTTTTTCATCATTAGATGCAATGCAGGGCATAGCCAGGAGATTAGAAATTATTTTTTCTTTGAAGAATCTCATGAGATTGGAGGTTGATTCGAAAAAATTTAAAACTTCCTTACAAAAGTACATCATGGCTCTATAACGATAACAAAATTAGAACCTAGAAACAGACGCATATCAAATAAGACCAAATCCATCATGTGGCTTTATCAAAAGCTCAAATTCGAGTCGAATTAACTCAAACCTTATCGATATCGAGCTCTGAGTCTTCAACTAAGTCTTATGTTTATCTACACGACATCTAGATATAGTTGTAGCATTTAAAAGTATGCTGCATGAATTTACTCAATTTTTCGATGTCCTTCATTTATCGATCAATCTTTAGATTTCATAGACCTTTTTCTAACAACTCCTTTGAGGCAGTCAGATACAATAAAACTCCTTAAATTGCAAATCATTTCCAAAAATAAACGAAGCAAGAAAAAGTAAAATTTTTATACTTTTTCATGTTGTCGAAATAATTTGATACATCTTAAAAAAGAAGCAGAGTGTGAGCTGAAAAAAAAAATTATTGAAACACGTAAAATGTGGCTCATCATCATTAACTTCTGCATGTTATCAGGTTTTCTTTATTTCAGCCTTCATTCTGATGATGGCGTCGTCACTTTTTGTGTCATCAAATATCATGTGCCAAAAAGATTTTTTGCTTCAATTTAATGCCACTTTATTTTGATGCCTTCAATTTTTCTGCGAAAATTTATTTGGAAGAGCAGTCATGAAATTGGAAAGGATATTGTTGTTATGATGACTTTAGTTCTTGGAATTATTTTTTGGTTAAAATGGTTGAAATGTTTTGGCTTTAAATTTACATTTGATATGACCATAAAATTTTAGTATTGATGATAATCTTCTATTTTTAAGGAATTATCCAAAAAAAATAGCATTATAAAAAAATTCAAATTTCGACCCACATTCTTTAAAACATTCTAATTTCAATAATATTACAGTTCTAAAAAACCTTATAGCTACAAAAAAACTACTTACCTTCCAATGCAAAATTCAGCATGCACAAGACTGATCAATATATGCAGATTTCTTTATCTAATTATATTTTCATGTGGATCTAAGTTCTTTTAAAGCATACGAGTCTCTATTGAATAGCTTAATTCGTTCCACAAATTTAGAGCATATACCACTTATAGATTCTCATTCAATATTGGAATCATTGAAAATTCTCATTGAATGGCTCTTAATAAACATCATTTGCGTTGCACAAAAGACATCCACAACCCATTTATACCAATTAAGTAATAATATTGTGTAAATTTTCAAGAGACATGCTGTAATGTTTTTCGTTTCTTCCGGTCAGCTAATGCATAAGTTGGGATATGTATGTGGACATAAGAGAATCAGGAATAAAAGAATTTAAAATCGTATGTTGAATGATAAATTATAGCATAAGCCATGTCATAGATTCATGTTGACCGAATGGTATATGGCTGTTGAACCTTTTTCCTGCTTTTAAAGAGCCATCAAGGCGCACGATTTTTTAAAAAATTAAAAATGCTACAATTCATCGTTGCAACAATCACTTGCAATAAATCATATGGAATTTGGATTTTTGGAGCTGTTAAGTAAATAATTCAAATAAAACTAATTTCTGAGGCTGCAAAAGCCATAAAAATTTCAAAACGGAACAAGATTATTGAAAAATCAGCTTTAAGTCTATTCAAAAGCAACAATCAGACCTAAAAAGGCAAAAGCCTCAACATGCTTTGCATCTCAAATTATTTATAAAACAACCCCTCCGAATAAAAAATCACCATAAATTCTCCACAAGGATATCCACCATCCAAAATGACGATGATGAAAAAAAAAATATATATATGAAAGGAAGTGAGAGAGGGAGGAGACTGAAAATCGATTCGACCATAGGCCCCATTGTATGTGAAATAATAAATTATTTCTCTGTAAGTCTTTTTCTCGATGAATTTTTTATTTAACAACCATATAACGGTTTTGGATTTCTGCTGCTGCTTCCACTTTTAATTTATATTCACAGCTTTTCATGTTGCGCTTATGGATGAGATGAGAAAGGAAAAAAAATCGCAGTGTATGTGTAAAATAGTTAAGGGGATGAAAGTGAGAGAGAAAGGGACTATTAAGTTGAGATTTGGGTTAAATTTGGAGGTTAAAGCGCATTTTTTAAAAGTAATAAAATTTTTCTAGATTTTTCAAAGGTTTACGGGGTTTGAATTAGTTTGGGCTATACGAATCTTGGACGTCTTGTGCATGAAGATTTAGGCTAACCGAAGGAACTTCTCCGTTCCATTCAAATACAAAAAGAATACCTAAACCGATTTCTATCAACATCTTCACTCTAAACATAAAATCACCCCCAAAAAATGCACAACATTCTAAAACATCCAACACAAAAAAATGAGCTACAAAATCCTAGGTATTAATTTTACATTCAACGATACTTTTTTTTATTATATAGGACCATTTGTTGCATTGAACCGTGAAATGAATTGCTCGAGTTTCAACTTTAACGAGAGCATAAAATTGGAATTTCCCTCGAATTTTATTTTTCGTTCTCTTTTTTTTTGTGTGCTGAATACACAGCTCTGTTTACTGATATATTGTCTTTCTTGATGAGTAAATTCTCAAACAATGAAATGTGAGTTTGCCTATTCTCTGGCGATTGGTGCATATATTAAGTCATTCATTGCCTCTTGTTGGAGTTTGTTTTAATGTCTTTAATGAGAATGAGTTTGAAAAGGAAGTGGGAATGATTTGAAGTTTGACGCATTTTTTAGAGTTAAAAGTAATCACTAAGGAGGAGAAATGTAGCTACAAATAGTGAATAGAGAGGCGAGTTAGGTTATTAATATAGTTATTAGTCCTATATTAAGCGTCTCAATGAGTCCAAATGGATCTTAAATGCCTCATTTTACCCTATTAAGCCATCATTTGTGAATGTCAAAACTATCAAAATTCAAATTTAAAATCAAAACAATTTAGAACTTACAAGAATGTAAAATCCAACTTAAAACACTTAAATTTAATAAAAAGAAAAATAAATTAAATTTCTTTCCCTTTTTCTTTTTACAATTTTATAATTTTCCTTTCATTCATTCTTTTTCTTTCTTCAACTCCCCTAATTGCTATTTTATTAAGTCGATTCAGCAGAATAAAAATCAATTAAGTCACACTGACACCCTCATTTGCTTTTATATTACATTATATCTCAATGGATTTCTTTATTTTAATGTGACACGCGCAATTTTTTTCTGTTAAGCTATTAATTTTATGTTTATCAATATTCAGCATTCGGGTGAAATTGTTCAGGCACATGTGACATTTGCACAAGAATTTTATGATAAAAGCTTTCTATATGATCACAATTAATAACGAATATGTTGGCAAATGGTGTTTTTATATTATAATTATTACGATTATTGCGATATGAAATAATATTAATGAAAAAGTTCAAAGTTAATTTCAAAACAGAATTAAGTTTGGAAATGGCATATAGAACCATCTAGAGGCGCATTATATAATTTTAGCAAGCGGATGAAAAATTTATTTTCATTATTAAAATTCTTAAAACTAATGTTAAATGTAATTAAAACCAAACATGTTAAAAATCTTATTTATGAACAATAATTGGGATATTTTTTGTGATATGACATTTGGATAAATTTTTACAATTTTCGATTAAAAGCTCTTATTTTCCCATTGATGTTTTTCAATAATAACAAATGCAAAAAAAAATCATTTGTAAATTGAACCGCTTGAAAATATGAATTTATTTCAAATTGAGGTCATAATAAAAAATGCTTTTACATTCTGAGTAAAATTCTCGGAATTGTTCTTTTAATCACAAACCCGTCATTTGCAAATTCTTTCGGTTTGCCTTGTAAATTAAAATTGCAAACGTTTTGATTATTTTGAATATTTTCCTAACGGCACACTTCTATATTTTGCTGATATGACGCAATTTTGACTGTCCTGAACTTATCGTGACATCCATAAAAGTTTCAATAACGATAGTATCATGAAACACAGGTTGAGAAGCACTGTTTTACATATAAATGTATAACTTTTAACATCTCATCAACTTAAAATTAAAATCTCAAAAATTTCAATCTAGCAATAATTTTAAATTCACAACTAAATCACAAAATCTTCATAACCATAAATATTTCCATGCTCATTAATAAATTAAATTGTATATTGCTGCCAGATAACTCAATTGTTCGTGTAAGCAAATATCCTATACATTTATTGAATATTCTCACATTATAAATTCAGTCATTAATTGAATTTGACATTTCATTATCAAATAAAATGAATTTTTATCAGCATGAAATGCATAATAAAATTTAATTTACAATAACAATAATGATAATAAATGCTTTGCAAATAGTCAAATGAACGAAAATACAAGCTTCACAGCTTTCTGCATATGATTATTAATCTATTGATTAAATGCAAATGAAATTCATAATAGAATAAATATTTTGAAATAATTTTCACACATTTGATGTAAATTGATGGGATATTTAGATAGTGATGACTTAAAACCTTCTGCACAATGAAGTTTAGAAGCTTTTTAAATCATTTTTGATGCCTTTAACAATGACGAATATACAAAATATTTTTGGAACATGTTTATTTGTTGCTACCTTACTTCCTTCTTTGCAGTAAAAAATCTCAATATTACTTTAAACTTTTTTTGATGTATTTTACAATAAAAACAAGAAATACATCATAAAAGTCTTTGATTTTTAAGAATCTCCATAAAGTTTATAATCTTATTCCATGCTTAGATCCATAGTAACAGAAATTTCAAAGCTTTCGACGTAACCAAGTGATTGAAAGCCCGCAAATCATATTTTGACGCAAATCTCTTAACAACACACAAAAAAGTACGGTTTCAAGGAATTTAGTAATGAGATTTATGTCGCATATGCCAATTTACTTCAATTTCCCATCCATTATTGCGTTAATACTGTGGGCGTGAAGTACGGCCGAGACCCATATCGACACAGTTCAAAAGTTATACCTAATTTATGTCATAATTATGTCAACTACAAAAACACTTAGTTTGAATTTTGTCACCCTCGGGAGCACTATGAACCAGTAAAGCTGATTTTGGTCCAAATCTCGGCCAAACTTCAGACTTATTTGAACCACATTTTCTCGTAAATGTTAAAATATTATTAAAAAGAAATTAATTTTTTTTTTCATTTGTGAAGAAAAATCATACTAGTCTATCTTTCTAATCTAGATACGTAGTCATAAATTAGATTAGACTGTATGTTTTTATTGACCAAATCTGGTTGAATTAGCTAGTAATATTGGTATGTGATTTATGTCAGAAGTATGTCAATTCAAATAAAACCAATTGGGAAATACATTTTCAATTTTGGACTAGGGGCGACCCTAGTCAAAATCAATTTTGTCACTTTTTTCTTTGAGGGTTTATCCAAATGGATTGAAACTTTGCATAAATATTCTAGTGCTTAAAACAAATACAAATAAAGCATCCTAAAATTTTTTGAGCAAAGAACCAAGTAGGAAATATATTTTCAATATTGGACTAGGGGCGACCCTAGTCAAAATCAATTTTGTCACTTTTTTCTTCGAGGGTTTATCCAAATGGATTGAAACTTTGCATGAATATTCTAGTGCTTAAAACAAATACAAATAAAACATCCTAAAATTTTTTGAGCAAAGAACCAAGTAGGAAATATATTTTCAATATTGGACTAGGGGCGACCCTAGTCAAAATCAATTTTGTCACTTTTTTCTTCGAGGGTTTATCCAAATGGATTGAAACTTTGCATGAATATTCTAGTGCTTAAAACAAATACAAATAATACATCCTAAAATTTTTTGAGCAAAGAACCAAGTAGGAAATATATTTTCAATTTTGGACTAGGGGCGACCCTAGTCAAAATCAATTTTGTCACTTTTTTCTTCGAGGGTTTATCCAAATGGATTGAAACTTTGCATAAATATTCTAGTGCTTAAAAAAAATACAAATAAAACATCCTAAAATTTTTTGAGCGAAGAACCAATTAGGAAATACATTTTCAATTTTGGACTAGGGGCGACCCTAGTCAAAATCAATTTTGTCACTTTTTTCTTTGAGGGTTTATCCAAATGGATTGAAACTTTGCATAAATATTCTAGTGCTTAAAACAAATACAAATAAAACATCCTAAAATTTTTTGAGCAAAGAACCAATTAGGAAATACATTTTCAATTTTGGACTAGGGGCGACCCTAGTCAAAATCAATTTTGTCACTTTTTTCTTTGAGGGTTTATCCAAATGGATTGAAACTTTGCATAAATATTCTAGTGCTTAAAACAAATACAAATAAAGCATCCTAAAATTTTTTGAGCAAAGAACCAAGTAGGAAATATATTTTCAATATTGGACTAGGGGCGACCCTAGTCAAAATCAATTTTGTCACTTTTTTCTTCGAGGGTTTATCCAAATGGATTGAAACTTTGCATGAATATTCTAGTGCTTAAAACAAATACAAATAAAACATCATAAAATTTTTTGAGCAAAGAACCAAGTAGGAAATATATTTTCAATATTGGACTAGGGGCGACCCTAGTCAAAATCAATTTTGTCACTTTTTTCTTCGAGGGTTTATCCAAATGGATTGAAACTTTGCATGAATATTCTAGTGCTTAAAACAAATACAAATAATACATCCTAAAATTTTTTGAGCAAAGAACCAAGTAGGAAATATATTTTCAATTTTGGACTAGGGGCGACCCTAGTCAAAATCAATTTTGTCACTTTTTTCTTCGAGGGTTTATCCAAATGGATTGAAACTTTGCATAAATATTCTAGTGCTTAAAACAAATACAAATAAAACATCCTAAAATTTTTTGAGCGAAGAACCAATTAGGAAATACATTTTCA
This sequence comes from Chironomus riparius, assembly GCA_917627325.4. NCBI lineage: Eukaryota > Metazoa > Arthropoda > Insecta > Diptera > Chironomidae > Chironomus > Chironomus riparius. The sequence goes on along the minus strand of OU895878.1, from coordinate 50,428,519 downwards.
ATTTTGGACTAGGGGCGACCCTAGTCAAAATCAATTTTGTCACTTTTTTCTTTGAGGGTTTATCCAAATGGATTGAAACTTTGCATAAATATTCTAGTGCTTAAAACAAATACAAATAAAACATCCTTAAATTTTTTTGAGCAAAGAACCAAGTAGGAAATACATTTTCAATTTTGGACTAGGGGCGACCCTAGTCAAAATCAATTTTGTCACTTTTTTCTTCGAGGGTTTATCCAAATGGATTGAAACTTTGCATGAATATTCTAGTGCTTAAAACAAATACAAATAAAACATCCTAAAATTTTTTGAGCAAAGAACCAAGTAGGAAATATATTTTCAATTTTGGACTAGGGGCGACCCTAATTCCATGAGGTAGAGTTTCACTGTATTTGGATTCATCCTCGAAGAAAAAAAAGTAGAATATTAGAATATTAGAATATTTATGCAAAGTTTTAATCCATTTGGATAAACCCTCGAAGAAAAAAGTGACAAAATTGATTTTGACTAGGGTCGCCCCTAGTCCAAATTTGAAAATGTATTTCCTACTTGGTTCTTTGCTCAAAAAAATTTTAGGATGTATTATTTGTATTTGTTTTAAGCACTAGAATATTTATGCAAAGTTTCAATCCATTTGGATAAACCCTCAAAGAAAAAAGTGACAAAATTGATTTTGACTAGGGTCGCCCCTAGTCCAAAATTGAAAATGTATTTCCTAATTGGTTCTTTGCTCAAAAAAATTTAAGGATGTTTTATTTGTATTTGTTTTAAGCACTAGAATATTTATGCAAAGTTTCAATCCATTTGGATAAACCCTCAAAGAAAAAAGTGACAAAATTGATTTTGACTAGGGTCGCCCCTAGTCCAAAATTGAAAATGTATTTCCTACTTGGTTCTTTGCTCAAAAAAATTTTAGGATGTTTTATTTGTATTTGTTTTAAGCATTAGAATATTTATGCAATGTTTCAATCCATGTGAATAAACCCTCGAAGAAAAAAGTGACAAAATTGATTTTGACTAGGGTCGCCCCTAGTTCAAAATTGAAAATTGATTTTCTATGGTGTACTTTGGTCAAGAAAATTTTTTGGATGTTTTAATTTAATTGACATAATTCTGACATAAATCACATACCAATATTACTTTTTGTAATGCATAGCTTAAAAAAATCGAAATCTATAATTTCGACTACCCCATCTGAATTTTGTTCATACTCTTCACTGTGGAAACCAAAAAAAATTCTTTATCTTAAAACACTTGACAAAATAGCGACATAATTCAGGATTAATTCCTTTTTAATTTTTTTTTTAACATTTACGAGAAAATGTGGTTCAAATAAGTGTGAAGTATGGCCGAGATTTGGACCAAAATCAGCTTTACTCGTTCATAGTGTTCCCGAGGGTGACAAAATTCAAACTAAGTGATTTTGAAGCTGACATAATTATGACATAAATTAGGTATAACTTTTGAACTGTGTCGATATGGGTCTCGGCCGTGCTTCACGCCCACGTTAATACATGCTAGATCCAGAGGTTGGCTAGAGACATGTTTATTACTTAAAAGAACCAATGCTGATATGTAGGTCTCTTTGGCAAATGTTGAAGGATATCTATGGGGTGGTTTACCTTAAAGTTAAACATCATTTATAAATCACTTGGAATGTAACTGGAACTTTTTGGAGCTCCTTAAAGCACCACAGCATAAATGAAATTTATCTGAGAGTTATGTCTTGCAAGCGGTTCGGATCCAGCTATAAACTGTAGGTCTAAAGGGTATGAGTATGGTACAATAGTTTCTTTACAAATTGAATCGCAGTGCCTCCAGCTGAAAGGCTGGGCCCTTCACGCATTATTATTAATGTCTTGGAGCCATGGTAGCTCTTAAAATAGGCTTATTTCTTTGATAAGGTGCCATTTGTTATTCAAGAGGTTTATATCAGTCCAGATTAATTAACCTCAAAGGGTGATAAACTAATAATGTTGATCTATCAGTTCCACACACTTGACAATGTTTAATTGGCGCAAAAACGCTAGAGAAAAACGAGCTATTTTCAAAAATCATCTCCAAAAAGTATACGAAAGGATATTCTATTATAAATTAAATCTCATCTCCTATCAGTTACATTTATTCATCCATATTTGAGAGCGTATATCAGATGGTTGTTAAATCATATGATAATACGATTTATTATTCTGCTGAATGCTTTTTCAACTTCGCATCCTCAGTGATATTTATCATCATTCCCAGCATAAAAATATTGCGCATTAATGCTTTGAAATAACAATAAACAGCATAAAAAAATTGTATCAAGAGCTTTTTTTTTCGAGAGGTCAAGTGGAGGAGATGAGTTGGAGTCGGGAGGCTAAAGATGAAAATTTATTTTCGTCCATTTGTAATTTATTATGATTTTACGGCAAGCTTATGTGTATTTAAGCCTTTTTTTCTTCGGAACTCATACAAAATGTTCCCCCTCGAGATCATTTTTGATGGTAGAAGATTAAAAAAAATCGAGCACTAAAATAAGGTACAAAAACGCATAAAATGAACATTTCTCGAGCTCTCCCTGATTGGAAAGTTATTTGATGTTAACAAAAGAAATAAAATTTTGGTTCCTTTTGGCAAAATGATATTAAATTTTTTGAGGGAAACTTGAGCATTCGACAGAAATATTTAAAGCAACTTCAGGGGCGTAGCCAATTTTTCATAAAATTCCTGGCAAAATGTGGTATTTCTGTGATCATTGAAGATCAGTCACCGGAACCACCAGCCTGGCTACGTGCCTGAGCAGAGCTATAAACAAAATCTCAGCAAAATGAAGATTATAGAGTTAAAAGAACAGTCATGAAGCTGGTGTAAAACCTTTTTGATATTAAATTTGGTCATTATATGATTAGTGGCAGTTATACCTTTCAATCACACTTACAGTTGTTCCTCACAACCTTTAAAAACTTTGACAATAAATATATTAGCATGAGAAGAAAAGTTTTAAATCATTCATTCCAATTCTTTTATAAGTTATGAGTCTAATAAAACTCTTTCTCGGTATATATTTCAACAAAACCCATATGTACATCCTTCCTCCCTTTACGGTTGCACTGTGCTGAAATTCTTTTTCTCTTGTATGTATTTTTAATATTTTTATGAGCAGACAAAAAAAAATTGAAAAATATTATAAAATATTGCTACAGAACGAGAAAAATAAAAGCAACGAAGAAAAAATTCCAAAATAGAATTTTTATGACTATGTACAGGAAGAACATAATGCTTAAAGTAAATAAAAATGGTGACCGGGCGAATTTTTTATTGAAGGTTTTCTTGGAAAATTTTAATGAAAATTTTTTTTTTGAGATTTTCGAGGTTGGATGCGAGTTTATAGCTTTCTTTGATACTTTTGTATATGATTAAATCTATTTGATGAACACAAGACAATCCACAGGAACTAATCTACTCAGTTAAATTAAAACTTAACTAGTAAAGAACTTAATATGCCTTAAAGTCTCCCAAATAGAAAGTACAACATCACATCAGCATTAAATCTCAGAAGAAAGATGTTTGTGAATTGCCGTTCCTTCCTCTTTCCTTTATTGAGCATGCGACGATGAAAAACAAAAAAAATGAATAAATTTTTCACATTCAATAAATTTTTGAAGAAAAAAAAAATGGAAAATTTATTAAAGAAGCATTTAAGAAGCATTGAGGATGAGATGTTGATGAGGCTCGAATGAAATGTGCATTTACATGTTGAAATAGGGAACATGAGAGCTCTAAATCTTGCCTTTATTGAATCATTTAGAGAATAACAAAAAAGGTTCAATAATCTTTTGTGATGTAGTAACAGATTGAGGTTGTAAAACTTTTGGTTTTATTGCAAATATTTCATGACTAGGATTTGATCTCGCTATGGATTATGAGCATATTTTAAAGGCAATAAAATAGTTTTTATTTCTTTTTTATACTTTGAATTGGTTCCACGTGGAGGTTTTATAAATTCTGTAGAAACTTTTGAACTTTAAATGTCTTCAATTAAATTTTTAAAAATCTGTTTAAATTAAGTAATTTGGCATCGTTATATGATTAACTAGGAATGGAACTTTATACCACTAGGCTAAAAATCAATCATGGTTAATCGAATAATTTCGATCCTAGTCAAAACCTAGTTTTTTACGCTTCAAAAATTTGCAAAATTTATTGAAAAGTTGAAATCTTGATTTTTTTTTGGCAAAGTGAAAAACTAGATTTTGACTAAGTTTGAATATTTAAGATTAATTTTCTGTTATGTAAGTATTGGTGATCTAGCGAATCTTTTATGATTATCAAGATTTCGAGCCCCTGAAAACCATAAAGATTGCAATTATGCACAAGCTGCACCTTAGACTAAGCTTTGTCTCCTCTTTTGAATTCCAAAAGTCAACAAGCCCAATAAAATTTTACAGAAATTAAATTTTTAATTTTTTTTTATATTTTACTTCTCCTTTTAATTGCTGTTGTCAGAGCTTTTAATTTATTTTGTCACAGTAAAAAAAGTGAACGAAAAACCTTTTTTATATTTTATTTAAATACACTAGAATGTTCTGATGTCATTTTGATAGGATGAAAATAAAAGTACACATAAAACTAAAACAAACACAGCGAGTTTAAAAAAAGTAGGTAAAAGTAGTTCAGGAATTTCAATTGTTTTAATTCCTGAACGCATTTATTTGAGCTTATTTGTTGATTTCATAGTTTTAAACTCATTTTTCTAATGAAACAAAACGCAAGTGTTCTTAACTGATCAATCTACTTTTTGTTGCTGTTTATACTGAGTAATATATCAACATAGCTTAATTTGATGCCAAAGTACGTTAAAGTGTCATGGCATTCTGATTTGCCATTGAAATAGTAAGGCCGCTCTGGCTAGATAATTAACCAACAAAATTTAAATCTGTAACCCCAAAGTCCGAGTTTTCAAATCCCTCAAATTCATTTGAGCATTATACAGCAATTTTTGATCCATCTCAATTGCCAAACTGCAGCCAAACTGACAGAAATTTCCACAAATTCATTCAAAAAAATGTGAATTTGAACATTCAAAGATTTTTTAGTAAACTCGATTTATTTATTCATATGAAAAAAGGCGTTAACGCAATCCTTAAGCATACATAATGCATGACTTTTTTGCTGCTCCATAAAGCATGTATTTTGATAAAAAAAGGAAATAAACAGCATAAATTGTGAAGCAAAAAAAAATAATTTCTTCTTTTAATTAAAAAAAAAAGGAATTTCATAAAAATTCTTTGATCCATTGAATTTTTCGAGTTTTTGCTCATCACAAATCTGATATTTCATAGGAAGATAAAGTCCTTTATCCATGGCAAGTATTTTAAGATTTCATTTGATGTTTTTTGAAGCATAAGTTAAGATGAAACTAAATTAAAGTGTTGAAACTCATTCAGTGGAATAAGATTGAGTCTCAAAATAAATTTTAATTATTTTCATGAATGTTGAAGCTGTTTTTTAATACAATTAGTGGTTGGGGGTTAAGATTATCGAATTAATCATTATTTTTCGAGGGAGTTGAATTTTACAACATTTATAGAACAATTTTTTAAAGTTTTTAAACGTTCGAAACTTAAATTTTTGACTTGAAATGAAATTTTATATCTCATTTTAGGGGCCATCGATAAATGAAGATGAAAATCTTAGTTTTACTTCCTAAGCTGTTTCACTTAAGAAATTATAATCTTCAAAAAACTTGATTTTATCGTAGGATTCGAACTCGAAAGTTCAAATTCAACCCAAATTTTCGTGACTTGCACCTTACAAACTGAGCTATCGAAGCAACTAAGCTTCTTAAGTTGATAGTGACAATGCTATAATTTAAAAGAAATAAAATTTAAATTTCCAGAAAAGAAGCCAAAAATCGAAAAATAATTTATGACCAATTGAGCATTACTATATTCGGCATGTTCAAAAAAGAACGTCCATATCTCATTCATTCAACTCACACACTCACAATTTTTTTCTCATTATAACCATAATGTTGAATTATTTATTGGAAAAGTTTTGCTGCTCTCTTTTGTCATAAGATATAATTCCTTCCTCAACAGCGCGCAAAAAAGAGCGTTTATCAGCTTTAAATATTCTTTTGCTATTCGCAGCAAATGTTATCATTATCAAGACAGGATGGAGTAAGAAGAGACTAGAAACTTGCCACTCGATGTTTTATAGCCAGAATGAATAGGAGCCTGCTGGAAATAATTGTTCGCGACTTGAAAAATTCTTTATGACCCCTCAGATAGCACCAAGAGGAAAAAAAATCATAAATTTCATTGAACTCATTAAAAGCTTTCTTTTCTCGTATTTTTTATTTCTTTAAGAAATTTGCGCTCTGTTGAACTTTGCCATCATCTCCAATTCTTTCTTTTCTCCTTCATTTGAAGTTTTACTCATTCGCTTACTCGATTTCCATTGAGGGGGTCGAATGTCTTTTTCTTTATTTTGGGTTTTTACGATTTCTCAACGAATAACTTTTATTATTTGAATATTATTGTTTGCGGAAAATGTCAAGCAAGCTGAAGGAATGAGAACGTCTCATATTTTTCTCTTACAATTCGCCTTTTTTTTCGGATGGTTTGTACGCTTTGCGGGTATGCCTTAGTACAATAAAATTGAATAATGGCTATGCAATAAAAAATAATGTGCATTTACCAAAAGAAGGATGGATGTTAAAATGGGACGAAAGCGGAGATGTCTTGAAGCGAATTACAAAACTTGTGATGGTGTAAAATCAGTAACGCTTCAAATCAAAATTACTTATTCATGTTATGTCTTCTTATGAACTTTCACTTTTACTTTTTCTGGGGCAATAATATAACGGAAGTGCTTAAAAGAGGCAGAAAATGCGATTTTATAGACTTTTGTTTTTTAGGTCTTTTAAAGGTGAGATTGTGCGATAAATTCTTACCTGTAGAAAAATTTTGAGTTGGGTTTTTGGGTTAAAAGTTTGAATTTTAAATTCTTCTTCTAGATTTTGATTAATTGACTTGAAATTTTGATAGAATGCGTGCTCCTAGCTAAAGTTTCATAATTTGCTGACAGATTGTCATTTAAAGTTTTAAAAAGAGAAATATTAAGTTGCAAATTTTTGAGGTGAAAAGACCACGTGGTTATAAAAATTCAAAATATCCGTTAAATTTTATTTATCTTTAGTTTCTTATCTTGGATAACTGAACTCATTTTTCAACCAGTAACTTTTCCCATTTTTCTTGCTTACATAAAGATTTCTCACACAATTTTTTATTCCATCGTATGTTTGTGCTCTAAAATCAATGTGACGGATTTACATGAAACGATTTCGATTTGATTTAATGCAGCAATAAAGACAATCTGAAGCGATATTTATTGAAAACTCTCTAACACGTGCATGTGTACTTATGGGTAGTAACAGCATAAAAGAGATACTAAAAAAAGTAGCAAGAAAAGTGATCAAATATTCGTCGACAGGTGTTATTTATTCTCCATTTATTGAATAGAAAAAACTTCAATAAATATGTTAATATGTTCATATTTTCAAGCAATTGCTCTGTCAGAGCGCCAAAGTTTGTGTTTGCGAGTTTTTTTATGAGTGACAAGTTGTTTTGACTGTATATGAGCTTTTTGTTTCAAAATATTGTAGAGCGAGAAAAGTATCAATATCACAGGAAAATATCGACTGGTAAAATGTCAATCGTGGATTTCTTATTTTTTCTGAAAAAAAGATTGACAAAAAAAATTTACAATTTTGTGATTGGAATTTTTAGCGGCTTGTGGAAACATTTTTTCAAACGCGTGACTGCTATCGATATTTGTGTATAGCGAAAAATGTCTATATCCGGAAATTTCATTATCTTGGAACTTCCAACCCTGAATGCTATCGCTACATAACCTTCAATGTATTCTTCTGCTTTAGAAAACTTCACAATATCGACATTCCGGCAGACATAAGAGAAGAAATTTTAGTCATCAAAGAATTCTTCTTTTCATCGACTATAATTAAACTTTTCTGCCCCAAAAAATTCCACTTGAGATTTTTAATCATCAAGAAAAATTTCTCATCAGCTGTGCTTGAGTGCACAAAAATTTTCTACACAAAAAAAGGCAAAGCAAAGTCAAGGAATTTATTGCCTCAAATAAATCAAGAATTGTTCCTATTAAAAACATTTTTTTTTTCTATTCATCCACAGTCAGATTTATCTATCTATCTGTTCTGCATTTCTCATAAAAGAAATAAAAATTTTTCTCATCTCCTTTCTCTTCACATTTTCTTATTTCAACTTTACACTTGAGTGCATCTTGCCTATGAAATTTTATTCAACACTAAACTAGAACTGGAGAGAGAAGAATGTTGGAAAATACAGAGAAAGGCTTAATCCATTCATCATACATTCTCAACTGGAACTTATTAAAATTCATTCAGCCGTAATACGTTTCAAATAAGGACTGTATAGTATGGGAGATAATATGACAAGCATGTGATACTTTCAGTAAGTTTTGGAGTGACTTTCATTTGGAATAAATTCAGCACTACTCATACTCATACAAAGAACTACTTAAACTCGTCCATTTTGGGTTAGGCTTCAAGATATTTTTGAAGGATTCACCTTTATACTTTGTTATATTTATAAACATCCCTCTCAAGATAAGCCTTCATCTGATGAGCTTAAGTGGCTCGTTGACTTAAATCGAATGGCAACTTTACATCATATTTTACTTTTTGTGAAGTCAGGCTTCGTGCTTTGGTACTTCATTACTGTGCTAACTACACAGGGAATATTGATTCGAAACTTGGCATATAAAACATCACATTTTTGAATAATATGGACCAGAAATGGAGCTCACAGCCTTTAGTTGTGATATAAATTCAAGTATGTCATTCTGGTTGACAAAAAGCCCATATTTAGCTCTAAAGTGACTACAAATATGAGTACAAGTGAAAATAGATTCATCACATATCCACCCCTTGAACAGTATCGATAAAGTTGTTTCCAAAGAATGATGAGAAACTTTAAATTGCAGTATGCATGATGTACATTATATCACAATATTCTTCTTATAGAATATATAGCAAGAGTTTCCTTTTGTGGTCAATTTTCCCTTTAACTGAAAGGATAAATTTGAGCAATTTTTTTTTTCAATTTGTTTGTTGATGGAAGTTATTGAAAGCACAAAAGTTTCATTATGTAAATACATTCAGGTTTTATGTAAATATGTAAAATATAAAGTTTTAATGCCTCTTTTGATGCCATGTTGTGCAAGATTTTGCTGTATAGATACGTCAAATAAATGAATTGATTTATTTTATTTTTGTTATTTAAAATTCTTTGTAGATAAAGTTTTATCGGGCATGCTTGAGAGAATTTTTAATATACTTACAATCTATGATGGAAATTGTCAAGTAATTGGAATTTAATAAAGTTTTCGGAATAGTTTGGTGAGTTTATTAATTGAATGGTTATGGTAGGATATTGAGAATCCTTTGTTTCTTTTTAAGTTCATCAAAGTACATGTAAGGAAACATTTTAATAAATCGACCAAAAATGCCAACCTTCCCCTCCCCCCTTAAAATTTCTGCATACATTTTTGAATCTCTTTAAAGCTAGCTTTAATGATATCAAAAATAATTAACAATCAAGGTTAAAATCTATTAACTAGATAAGAGGCTGTTTATAAATGACGTCTATCAAAAAATATGATTTTTAGACCTCCTCCCCTCGTTGTGACAAAAAAAAATTGTTTTATTCTAGAAATCAAAAAACTATAAATTACACATCATTTTTAAATAGCCCCTTGCTTATCTTTTCACAATGTAGCACAGTTGAGCTAGTTTATTCTCACACAAAAGCTTCCATCTCAAACTATCTTTATTTAACCTACAATTTTATGTATTTTATTCCAATTGTCCCAAAACCAAACCGATGATGTCACTTTAGGCTGTAATTGAATTTGGATAAGCAACATTAGTTTAGACACTATTGTTTTTATTTATGTTTTCCCACCCATAATAGCTACCGATGAAATTTTTAATCAGTAGCTGTGTTTTTAATGTTTTTTACATGATTCACGCCAACAAACTGATAATCGAAGTTATTGAAAAACAATTCCAAATATTATTTGACAGGAAAACATGTCGTTTTTAAAAAATGAAATGATACAGCTATAAATACCTCGTGGGAGTTGCTGCTTTTATCATTTAAGGTCAGCTATTGAATTAAACACACACCGTACGTGCTCAATATTTTATTGTTTGCTTTATAAAAAACTATTGCACAGCTATAAAGGCGCAAAATTATAGTTTAATTGCCAGAATAACTTACTTCACAAGACTATTAAGTTAGAGATATCAAAGAAAATTACAGATTAAAAATGAATAAATTAATGATTGTGTTGCTGATTGTTGCATTTGCTGAAATTTGTGAGTATTTTGACAATTTGTGACTCATCAACAAAATTAATTCAATTCAATAAATAATCAGCCATCGCCCACAAAAGATTCTGTCCTCAAAACATGATCTACGAAAGCTGTGGAACTGCGTGTCCTCTAACATGTGAATATCCAGAACCCCGACCTTGCATAAGAATGTGTGTTCCTGGTTGTTTCTGTAAAGATGGATATCTTCTTGATGACAATGGAAAATGTGTGACTAATTGCTATGAAATTCCGGCAGAAGATTTGATTTAAATGTTTAAAAATTTATTGTAGATTTAGAAAAAATATTGAGATTATTTTTAATCAAATTATAAAATTTTATGTTATTAACAATTCAACAGTAATTTAATAAAGTTATTGATAATTCAAACCATACAATATGATTTTAAAAATACATTGAATTACACGAAAAAAGTGCCACTTAATTTTCAGCTCAAGATTTTATTACTTTGCTCAATCCACAACTGATTTATAGATTTGATATGCATTAATTTAATTACTATGCATTTTAAAATAATCAAAAATGATTTTTATTGCAATATGAAGTTTGATGAAAGCTCTGAAACCAAGATGAACAAAATATTTACATTATTCCTGATTGCTGTACTTTTGGAATTTGGTAAGAATCGATCACTAATTTAAAGAAAAGAAAATATTCTTAATTATCTAAACTTTCATTCTATTTAAAAGCCACTTCAATTGAAGATCAATGTTTTCATGAACCAAACACTGAATATGCAATTTGTAGCAGCAATTGTGGTCGTTCATGTGATCCAAAAAAATCTAGTTTGTGTTTCAGAACTTGTAAAGAGGGTTGCTACTGTAAAATGGGATTTCTGCTCAACAAAGAAGGAACTTGTGTTCTGCCTGAAGATTGTTAAATTGCTCAAGGCTAAGTTTTGTTTTAGAACATCAAATTGTTGAATAAAAATTTATGAAATTGTTGAAAATGTTTGGCAAGGTTTGAATTTTCTTAATTATTTTGAAAATATTTTAAAAAGGACTAAGCTTCTTTATTTTCAAATTTTAATTTTGTAGGCATTGTAAACCTTGATGGTATAGCCATGACTAAAACCGTACACAGCTCTAGTTCGTGAGATTTTTATGAATTTTGCTGCGTCTCACTAGTGTGTCGCGACACATAGTTTGGAATGCACTGCTCTATTTAATGATCTGGAGATCAATCTCTGGTGAGAATCGAACCCACGCTCTCACAAAAGAGGGTTACAAATATTCGGTTTATTGCCTTATCACTCGTGCCACTGAGTTCTAGCTCTTGTACTGGCAGATTTGGCTATGTATGGCTTCATACTCCAGATTCCACTTTGCCTCCCATGTGCCACAAGTCAATGGACTTTTGTTTCTCCAAATTTTCATAGAATTTTATTATATATATATTTTATATTTTTTCATTTTTATATGCTTAAAAATTACAAAGCATGTAAATTAATATTTAAAGCAATAAAATAACAAAACTAGTGCTGAGTTATCAGTTGTTTTACAAAAGCTGTTCATTTTGATTACCTTATTCACTACTTGTAATATTTTTTTACAAATAATTCATTTTTGATGGTTAAACTTGATTTATTCGCTAATTATTTATTCGCCACAACTGGATCGACAAATGCAAAAACGATTTTGATTTAGAAACTTTTAAATCAACAAATAAAATGAAGACTTTAGCGACTGTTCTTGCATTCATGGCTGTCGTTAACTTTTGTAAGTTAATCAATATTAAATCAATTTTAATGCCTCACAAAAATTATTCAAATCAACAGCAAATTCATTATTGATTCCAACGATATGTACAGGAGATTTAATCAAGACAGATTGTTTCGGTGAATGTCCACCAAGATGCATAGGAGTGCTTCCAATTGATTGCACGTTCAAGTGTAAGAAAGGTTGTATGTGCAAGGAAGGATTTGTGTTTGATAACAGATATAAATGCATTAAGAATGAAGGATGTAAAAATGGATTTGTTCAAAGAAGAATTGGATAGATTTAAGGATATTCGGTGATGGTTTTTTAATTCTTTAATGTATCTCAAAACTCTAATCTAGATTAAATGAAAGATATTCATAAGTGAATGACCTTTAACTCAGTTAAAAATAAGTTTTATCACTCGATTATTCATAATAATTGTAGGATGAGGTATTGACTATAAGATATGATGTAACCAAAGCCTGAATTAAAAATAATAAAATTGATAAAACAACAGACATCATAATCTACTTAGCTGACATTCAAACTGAATAAACAAGCTGATATCAATTTGACGCATCTGTTGCAAGTTATAAAGATTTTTTTATCTTTTGTGTAGTTTGTTTATTCTTTGAGCGACCTAATTATTACCTTTTTCTATTCAGAACTTTATTGAGATTTGTTTCTAACTATTGTAAACAAGTTTTGATTCGGACTTTGTTTGAATGGGTTAGAATTCACTAGAACATGTCGTCTATGAACTTAAACCATCAACTTTACTCTTTTAAAAGCATTTTCTAGCTATCTTTTTGATACATTTGTTTCCAATATTGTACCAGACCATACCAGGTGTATTCTGCCGTGCCTTCCATACCCGAGAAATCGGACCCCAAACCTTTATTTTCAATAAACTTTTCAACTTAAGCTTCATCTCTGGTACAATAGAAGCTATTATCGATCAGGATTACATTGCATCCAGCTAATAATTCCGTGTATGCATTGCTAGACTGAAACCCTTTCGCCTTATTCAACTTCAATAAATTTTGTACTGATGATCATCCCACATTTTGTAAACAATTTCAAAGAAAAATGAAGATGTTGACACCAAAACAAGTTGTTGCTATTAATAAACTGATAAAATTATAAATACACTCCGAGAATTGTTATTCTCTAGCATTATCACTCAAGATATTGTAGCAATAACAAGCACCACGTGAAAAGTATTTTTATTTCATTCTTAAATTCCAATAATTTACTGCTGTGCTCATCATAAATATTAATTTTGTCAACTGTTCAATCAAAAGGTGTAAAACAGATAAAATAATGAATAAATTGTTGATTGTTCTACTTATTGTGGCCTGTGCTGGAATCGGTAAGTTACCTTAATCATCATCATGAAGCAAATTCATTTTAATTCCCTTAAATTCATCAGCCCATTCAGCTAGAAGACCATGTGGAAAAAATATGGTTTACAATAGTTGTGGATCTCTGTGTCCATCAACATGCGAAGACCCAGATCCACAAGTTTGTGTAGAAGTTTGTGTCATGGGATGCTTTTGTAAAGATGGATATGTGTTGGATGAAGGAATTTGTATTCGTCCAGAACAGTGTGCCTTATTGTAAAATTCATGAAATAAACTATTAAACTTTTTTCATCAAATTCATTGTGGCTTTTCCTTGTTGTTGTCGTTGCTGTGGCTTAAAATGTTTGTCATTGTGGAAAAAATATTTCCGGTGATTGTTCACAATTCATTTTAGCATGTAGAATTATTCATAAATTCACAACGTTGATTCATGACTTTAAAAGTTCCTAATGAGGTTGTATGGATGCTCCCGAATGTCAAAATATTGACCTTATGGATCTGAATTGATTTCTTCATACAAAAATTAATAAATTTAAACTTAACATTTTAGCTCAATCTGAAGATAATCTATGTCTAAAACCTAACATGGTATGGAATGAATGTGGATCAGCATGCGAACCATCATGTGAGAAACAACCAGATTATTGCATTTTAGTCTGCGTTGCAAAGTGCGTTTGCATCGAAGGATATGTTTTGGATTCCAATGGCAATTGCATTTTACCAACTCAATGTCCTTCAGACATCACAACTTGTACGGAACCAAATACAGAATATGCATTTTGTGGATCAGCATGTGAGCCAACCTGTAGACACCGTCGACCAAGATTTTGTACAACACAATGTATTGAAGGATGTAGATGCAAAAAGGGATATATTCGTAATGATCAGGACGTTTGTGTTCATCCAGTTCAATGCTTTAAAAATTTGTAGATTAAGAGAATTGAATAAATAAGAAAGCAATTTTTAATAAGCAGGAATGAAACTTATTTTCAAGTTTTATATGTAAATGACTAAGGGTGAAGGCAGAAGAGCTGGGGAGTATTTGAAAAGCCAAAGCCTAAGAAAGTATGTTGTCCATAAATTCCCTGGCTACGCCCCTGTAAGTGACCAAGGCAAATTAATAATCACGAGCTAAACATTGATCGTGATCCTCCCATTAACTTCCGACACTTTATTAGCTTTTTAAATGAACGAATTGTATCTGATGATTTTATATAAATGCCAGTTCTTTTGCCATTTATCGTTAGTTTAATAGTGGTCACGAAACTCTTTAAATTACAGCTTTCAGTTCCTTACTTGATAATTCAAAAATAAAGTCATGAAAAATATTTTAATAATTTTTTTTGTCGCTTGTTTGATTGGACTTGGTAAGTAAACCTTGGCTAAACTTATTGAAACTTTAATACAAGTTTTGTCAAACTTTATGATAACCTTTTTTGTCCTTAATTATGACATTTAAACTATGAATTCCATTAAAAAATAAATGTATCAATTCCAAACGTATTTCATTCTAATATTACAGCCCAATCAGGTTCAAGTAGATGCTCACAACCACACAAAGTATGGAACGACTGTGGAACAGCTTGCCCACCAACATGTGAAATTCCAGAGCCAGACATGTGCATAGAAATTTGTGTCAGTGCATGTTTCTGTGAAGATGGATATCTTTTAGATCCAGTTGGCAATTGTGTTCTCTCAGACCAATGTGCTTGAGAAAAGTTTTAAAAGTTTTGCAAATATAAATTGTATTTTTGGTCAAAATTATTGGAATTAAAAGCTTAACAATTTTTTTTGTCATTTATAAGTCACGATTTTGAAGTTTAAAATTTAATTTATTTTTCAATATTTTAATGTTGAATTCATGACTTTAATAAAATTTCATTTAAAAAAATCTATAGAATTCGTATAAATTCAGCTACTTCTGTTTTGCATTTTCAGTTATATTTTGTCACGAAGATTTGGAGTTTATAGTTTTAAGGTGCTTCAAGTATCAATTTAAATATGAAACTTATATTTTTGTCAATTTTAGTTTTAGCTTCTTTGATCGGATATTGTAAGTATTTTTAAAATATTAATTAAGAATGTCTAAAAACGCAATATGTTTAAAGTATTTGTCAAAACCTTTGCCGCAAACCTTAATCCTACTCAAACAATTGAAACTTATTTGATTGATTTTTAAAGACATTTTTTAAAAAACTTTCAAGCGCAAGCAGGTTCAAGTAGATGTCCCAAGCCAAACATGGTATGGAGTGATTGTGCATCAGCTTGTGAACCAACGTGTGGCGAGCAGCCAGAAATCTGCATTTTGATTTGTTTGCAAAAATGTGTCTGTATTGATGGATATATTTTGGATGCAAATGGAAATTGTATTTTACGCAGTGAATGTCCTTAATTTACACTCTTTTAAAACCAAATAAATATTTTTTGATGCTTAATGCTTAGCTTCTTTGTAACTTAATAATGTCGTGACAAAACTTAAATAAATTCGTTGCAAATTATGATTTTAAGCAGTTTAGTAATGAAATCACCTGAATTTGAACTTTTTTACAGGCCAATCTGCTAAAGTCAATGAAATAAAATGTCCAGAGCCAAATACAGAACCTACTGAATGTCGAAAATCTTGCGAACCAACATGTCTTAATCGACAACCGAAGAATTGTCCTATGGTGTGTAAACAAGGCTGCATATGTAAGAAGGGGTACATTAGGGATATCAGAAATAAATGTATTCTCGAAAATAAATGTCCAAGTAAGTCAGTCAGGATGGCAGGCGCATCATAAAGAAAACTTTATTGAAAAATAACCTCAATAAAATAAATAAATATACAGAAGTTGTCGTTATAAGAGTAAAGTCAAATTAGAACAAAAAACAAGGATCCAAAAGTATCCAAATCATGTTTCGAACCAAAAACATAAGAATAAAGACCATTCTTTCAGGCTAGTTGTAACAGATTGATTAAATCCCAAATTATAAACAAATGAGGTAAAAATGTGATCCACAAGTTACTCAACAAATGTATTCCTTTTCATTCTTTTACACGTCATTCAACTTGTTGCGTGGTAAAGAAAAAACGCAATTTTGTGGTTGATTTTTAATCCTTGCGTGATGAACCTCTTGAAAGAAACTTGAAGGTTTGCCATTCACGCCTATCTTTATGCAACCGTGATTTTTGAGTCCCTTTCTGAAGATATTAATTAGTTGATCACGTAATGGCATTGTTGATGAATTGTAAGGGATAAAAAATATTTGTTTAAAATTTTATTGAAGCTTAGATTTTTTAAAGCCAAAGGAAACAGTTAAGAGTCACATGCCATTCGAATTTCGGACATAAAAGGGAACATTACCAAGATTTTTAATTTTTAAAGTTCTTTAGTGTCGAAATAGAGTGGAATCTGAAGTATTAAGTCATATTTAGACGATTCTGCCAAAGCAAGAGTAAGAATTCGAGTGGTTAGGTAGCAGACAAGATATCCGTAACCCTCTTTTATGAGGACGTGGGTTCGATTCTTACCTGAGCCGACCAGTCAATTATTATATAATGTTCAAAAGGTCTCTAACAAAAGCCACTTTTAAGGTCCTGAAACTCCATCCTAGAGATCAGAAGTTTTTGCATGCTTCGAGGTGAAAATTATGAAAGATCCAAAAATGTGAAAAAGAAATGCAAATGAAAATCTATGAAAATCAATAAGCAGAAAGGAATTGAAATTGAGGCTCATTTTTCACCTTCCATAAAACGTGACGACTATCAAGTCTTAATGGATTTTAATAAATTTGTAGAGCAGAAAAAGAAAATGCAAAATTCGTGAATATCCATTAAAATCTTGTATTACGCGCTCTCTAAGCTGTGAAATGGAATCATAACGGAGATGAAAAATCTGATAAATTAAAGCTCAAAATCACCTGCTCAGCAGTCAGCATCACGACCTTTTTCTTTCTGATTTTACATTCAATTTAACAAACGTGAAGGAAATAAGCCATAAAAATTTACTAGATCAAAGTTGAAAAAGAGAGAGAGTTGATGATGTAGGAAAGTAAATTTGGGAAATATCGATTCAAAGCAGCAAGAAGACTCAAAAGTTTCCCTTAATTTATAATTGTTGATGATTTTTTTTTGTTGTTATTCGAATAACTTTCAAGGTTGAAAACAAAATCAAATTATTTGCTATGAGTTAATTTTGGGGCCTTTTTTTTATTGAGAGGAACACGAACATTCTTCTTATTTATTCCATTGTTATTTGTTGCTGGAGCTATTATGATGTTATTTTATTGCTCAATGAAAATAGCTTCGTTTCTTATGGAAATTACTGAAAATTATTTTTAAATATGCCTTGTTTGCGTAGCTAAGAGGCCGATATAAGTGCGTTCTAGGATCAAAAAGTAATTGGGTTGTTTTGCTCGAAGGATTTTTTTAAAAAAAAAAAAATAGAAATTTAGGATTAACTCAATTGTTTACGGAGTTGTTTGCTTGATGCTTTTTCAATTTGACCTTCGTCCAATTATCTTATTTTTCTTGATATCGTCATTTGTGAACGACACCTGACAAAAATGACAAACAGCTCTAACAGATTCATCAAAGCTTTTCTCATTTATGTCATTCAACAAAATATCATTCAAATGTCTGCAACACAAAATATTAAATTGACATGCAAGAAAATAATTTCAACATTAAACTTACAGATTAAAATATTTTCAATTATAATTTTGCTGAGCAAACTGAAAAAGTTACTGAAAACCATAGTAATATCTCACATGTTGCAATAAGTTAATAACATCCTCAATTTTAAGATACTTTTCTGAATAAAAAGTCGATAGATGCAGTCTACTGAACTTTTGTCAATTATTTCACAAAGCTCAATGACTTTTCTATTCCAATGAAGTTTTATGCATGCAATATTTAAATATCGAATTCGTTTCTTAAGTTAATTAAACTTTATTGAGAACTCTTTGATGTGATCTTTGAGAGGGAATTTTATTGGAATTTATAGAAAATTTTTTTGTTTCAAGCAAGGGTGCGGAACTGATCAAAATGATCAAAAATTATCAAAGTTATCAAAAATGATCAAAGTGTAATTTATTAGTTCCGCACCCTTGGTTTCAAGCTGGATGGTTTAATACAAGGCATCTTAAAGCTTTAGACTGATTCCTTAGATTAATTGATTGATTCAATGATGTTTTTACATTCTTATTTTGTGGCTTCTCATTAAATAATTCTTTACAAACCTAATTACAAATTCTGAGAAAATATGTCTTTAACAATTAATGAGCTGGAACTGATTAATAATATTTGATCATTTTCGGTCATTTTGAACGGTTCTAGTCTCGGATTTTGGTTCTACACAGGGCGCCTTAGTGTAGACATTAATAGGGATGAACTTGAATAGGGGATTTAGATAAAATTCATTTTATACTAGGGAATGGCCCGCGTAGCCCTAGAATCCTGCCATTTTTGAAAGCCAAAAATTTTGGTTAAATGCCAAAAAACATCAGTCAAGCCTTCAATTGAGAATTTGGATTTTGAAATGAAACATCATTTAAAATTGAGAATTTGAAGCAACAACATTTCAAATTAATTAAATGATGAATGGACATTGATAGAATACTGAACCACATGAACATTCACAAATAAAAGTAATTTTAAGGAACAACAAGAATTCAATCAATAATTAAAAGAACAATAAAATGAAATAGATCCTGACAATTCAATTAACATTTTATTGATTAAAAATTAAACTTTTCCATCTGACTATTGAAATTGCATTCATGCTTAGTAAATAAGTAAATCTTACTGAAAATTTGAAGACGAAAATCAATTTTGATGATGAAAGTTTTCCAGCATTTTGATTAAATATTCAAAGCAATTTACAATATACGAGTCATCTACAGTTTCTGCAATACTTAAAATTATTTCTATTTTTGGTTTTCAAATAAAATAAAAATTATTTTTCATGTTCCAAAAATTTTCCTAATTCACAAGACTTGCCATTGATGCTGAATATGCAAATAAAATTAAATGAATTTGAAATTATTATTAGATTTTCTGTTTTGCGCAACTAGAAAATCTTTCGTGCTATCTCTAAATTTCTACGGATATGATCTATATGTATGCATATCTATGTGAAGTACTTTTGTGGCTAAAGCTTCAAGAAGATGGAATTGTGCACTTAAAGGACAAAATTTAAAGTTATTTTTACCATTTTTTTTTGAAAATTGGATTTTCAATTCTTAACCTTGAAAAAAAAATTAAATTCAAATTTTCCATTAACAAACGTTTGCCTACAAAAACTCGCAACTTCCACATTGTCACAAAAGAAAAGCCAATTGTCATTCCTTATGTCTATTTCCATCTGTTTCTTTTATTCAATTCCAAGAATCATGAATATAAAATTTCCATGAGTGTATGAAGCAACAAGAATAAACATAGCATCAGCATTACCAAACAAGCATGTATGCAGAGGAAAATGATATTCCTTTTATAATTAAATTTCTCTTTATTTTTTTTAAAGAGAATCTGAAAAGCATCTCAAAAAATCAAATTAAGAATAAGGAAAAGTTTTTCATATCTTTTTTATTATTACGGAAAAAAATTGAAAAAGGGAAACTTTAATGCGCTTCAATAGCTTCTTGCATTATCATGAAAGACAAATTTATCTTATAAAGATATTGCAATTGACAGAGGAGAAGAGTTAAAGGAAGAAGAAAATTTTAAGTAAGGAAGTTTTCATGGTTGGTTGCTAAAGCGCATTTTAAATGAGATTTAGCCGATTTAGCTATATAAAGTCATTAGTAGACCTTAAAATCGACTTGTCTTTTGTATGGAAATGTCGATTTAATTATACTCAACTTTTAACAAAACTCGAGGAGGTTTTAGGTTAGGAATAAGACATGAACCATGGAAGACATAACACGATCTTCTCTTACAAAGAAGAACTTGCTTCAACATGCTTATAAAAAACTAAAGCTCCCCTTAAATGTCTCTACCCCCTTCCCCCCCCCCTCCCACTCAACCAACTCGAAAAAATATCTTGCTAAGCCTTTGACTCTATTTTTCTGTATTGAATCAGATCATTATGATCCTTACCAGGGGCGTAGCCAGAAAATTTTTAAGGGAGGGGCCCATTTTCGAAAATTAAAAAACCGTTATTTTGAATCCTTCCCCAAAACCTTAAAATCCATCAACATTTGTTCCACTTTCCCCAAAACCCAAAGTAACAAGTCATTTTCCTATTAAGACACAAGTCAAATGATTCATGAAATTTCATCTTCAAAACAAAGTTTAAAAAGTGCTCAAGGATATTTTTTCTCTCAACATCCATTGTACATCGAATACGTCTGTAAAGGAACAATTTTTTTCTTGTGTCATTCCGTGCCTTTTTCTTCGTGTGTTTACATAACAAGATAGAATCATTTTTGCTTACTTAAAAATCATAATTCAAATATTTCATAAAATGATGCTCAACTTTAAAGGAATTACTGACATCAAGAGGAACAGAATAAGTTACGTAATAAATTAAATTATACAACTTTAGCGTTGCTATCGTGCTTCTTACAACAACTTGATGTTGATGACGAATACAAATTGCATATGACAATATTAAGGATGAAGTTGATCACTTTTTGTGTATTTTTGAATTTTGAGTGTTAGAAGATCAGTTTGGAGTGGATATGAGACAGTTGGAAAATCAGTTGAATTATTAGGTTCATCTCTAAGCTATGTAAACATTCGATATGGCATGAAATTATTATTTACCATCAAATGTTAAATTCATAATTCCCAATACTTTAAAGGTGACATGATGTGGTCGTCTCTAACTTAACCTGTAACATAATCATCAACAAATGTCTTTGACATGCTTGACATAACCATTAAAACCATGCAGTTCTCTTTCTTGTTAAAAATGCGCCATCAACACACTTTAAATCTTCCAACCCATCTCATGCATCCATTCTTTAAATATTAATGCTGAAGGTGAAACTGTCGTTTATTGCAAATGATGTATTTTTATGTAAATGAAGCTGGCAGTGTCATCGTATTATTATAATTCTCAAAGTAAAATGAATGCTACAGCTATCACAAAAAGGAGATTAACAGTTTTATGTTTCGTCTTACACTGTCTGTACAGTCCTTAAGCTCAAAATAATGGCCCATCGAGATAACATGCTGAAGAATAAGAAGTACAAAAAAAAATTTATGTATTTCATTTCAGTTTACTGTCGCTGTCTACGTGTAGAATTCTCGCTGTAAATTTTCTGTATTGCGCTCATTATCCAGCGAGACAGAGACAGAATGAATGATGATAAATGTTTCTTAGCTCAACAGTTATAAAAGAAATGACGACTGAATGTGTAACAAGTTTAAACTGGAATTTACTTAATGGAAATTAAAATTCTTGTGTATGATTAAGGTGGATTGAATTTGCTAATTACAGGGGCGTAGCCAGGGGGGGCCATAGAAGGCCCGTGCCCCCCCTACGAAAATCTGATAATTGTTTTATTAAGTATTTATAGAGAAAAACCAGTTAATGTAGAGGAAGTGATGAAAGAAATGTCAAAATCAGCACGAAAAATTAAATTTATTGTATGAATAATGAATTAAATATTTAAACTTATGAAGAGTGAATATAGATTTAAGGATACAAAATAACAATTTTTTTAATTTTCGAAAATGGGCCCCCCTTTAAAAATTTTCTGGCTACGCCCCTGGCTAATTATAATTAATTAAATTTGAATTGAGAAATGTTGTTGTTGGGATTTTTTTGGGAGACGACTTAATGTTCTCCGCAACATATTCGTTCATTTTTGCCCAATTGATGTGAATTTTCCTATTAAAATATGCACAAACAAATATTTAAATTATTTAATAGTCGAATTTTAAAAAAGCTTTTTTGATATCCTAAATGCTCTGTTTGAGTTTTAAATAAAAATATTTTCGTTACCAATTTTAATTGTCTAAAATGAAATGAAAATGTTTGGTTTTCATCATCATCGATAAACTATTTTTTAAATAAATCAAAAATTAAATTCGACAAATCGAATAACTGAATTTGGATCATTTTGGCTTAAAATGTTCGGCATGGAATTGCTAGAATTATGAAATTAGCAACTATTAGTATTCGGGAGAATCGATTTAACTTTGGGCCATTCACTCATTTCGTTTAGGGAGACAAGGGGGGGGGGGAAGATGTACAAGAGATTAAGAGATTGAATAGATGAAAATATACTATTTCCGAACATATTAAGTCTCTAAACCGAGTAGCACCAACAATACAACAACAACTGATTTTATATCTACTTAAAGGCGCCATCAAGTAGAAAAAAGCGTGTTACGCTGCATTGTTAACGTGGTAGCGACGCTAGAGCGTATTCACACTAATTCTGACCCATTTTTTAATTGCTGTTGTTGGTGCTACTTGGGTAAGCTTTTCATCAATTAATAACGTTTATAGTAACTTATAGAGTGTATTCGACTCACGACTCCCGCAGATTGTAATCTTTAAATAATCCTTTACTTAGATTATTATTTGCTTGAGCTTTGATTTGATTTGATTCAAAATGCGTCTACCTTTTAATTTTTTTAAAAAATAATCAAACTTTCAGTGATGACTCAAAAAAGCACAAAACAAACCAAACAGAACAAAAAACTGAATACTGATAGTAAAAAAAAACAACATTTTTTTGGTTTAATTTTTAATCAAAAAATCTACATTCGAAAAACAAATTTTTCATATATTTTTTCATGATATATATTTTATTGTTTTAATTCCTTAAAAAAATATCAGCGCTATTTGATGCCCTGAAGGCACTAGAAAGCACACAGAGAGGAGTGAAAAATTGCTGGAAAATTTCACTCGAACAACTCTAATCAAATTATTCGGCTTTACCGCTTTTTAAAAGTGTCATAAAAATATTGAAAATTAAATTTATATCGTGTCATATGAACCGTCGGATATAATTTAATAATTTTCATTTTCATACACATAGATAACACGGCCAGATGAGGGGCGTTATGCAGAAATAGCAGATGCAATGTCAATATGTATGAGCACTCGACAGAAATTTTCTTGCAAATTTAATTGCTTACGGCTGCATAAAAAATCATCATTATTAATAATACCAAATGCTCTTGTCTAATTGAATTAATTTATTCAGTGATGACTTTTTTTTCACTCTCTTTATGATCGTAATATTATTGGCTGGCTGTGCATGAAAATATTTTGAAATGTGCTTCAACGCTACATGATTGACGCGATGCAATTAAATTTTTATTGCTAAATTATTCAATATCTGCAGACTTGCATGGTTGACATATTGACTCGTGTAAGAGAAAAGAACGTGTTTGTGCACTGGATATTGGTGCATATTTTAACAGGATGCTTCAGTTTGAAAATATTTATTATTGGATTTTCAGACCTAGCATGCAATCATTTTGTTGAATAAATTTCATGTGATTCTGAGAATTTAGAGCATCAGAATGCGATAAACTTAATTTTTGGCCTCAAATTGACTTCATAATAGTCATCATAAGGTCATCAGGGTTTGGAAATAGTCATCAAGGCTCTATATAAGTACATTAGCCATATGTTGTGTCGCTCGAATATTTTATGGAGTCTTTAACATCAGCGGGCAGTTTATAAGGTTGTTCAGCTTACCTTACCCAAGTCACAGTCAAATTTAGTTTAACGTTTGAAGTTATAACATCGATCTTTAACTTTTGAGTAGCTTAGTGCCCTCATGGTACCCGAGAAACAAACCTTAAGTATTGTACACTATTCATCTTTAATCTCAAACCATTGAGTTAAGGTTTTGGACACTCGTGACTAAAAATTTAAACATAATTCCTAACATTAACTTTTGAATGACAAGATTCATCGATTTTACAAAAGCGTTAGCTACTTCTTTGCTTTGTGATTGTCCCACATTTCTCCATTCACATATTGTAGACAAATTGACATCAAAATTAATTTTAAAACCCACCAAACTTACGTAAAGCAACGCCAACTCGCAACTTTTTCAGTCACGCTATTAAAAAAAATCACATGATTAATTACAGTACACGAGATTGCCATGCAAATTAATAAACTTGACGCCAATGAATTAACTAGTTTGCTTTAAAAATTTGTCTTGCTCACAATTTATCTCTCAATCCCACTAATTTTAATGTCACAACTTTATATAAATGCTGATTTATCACAGCACTCGTGAACTTCACAGACATAAATATCATGTGAATTTAACATCATGATTGCCGAAAGGCAGCAAAATGTAATAAACTCACATCCAAAAATCTCTAATCAAAGTGGTTTTGACATTTTCGAGTGTATAATATAAAGCAGATGAGGATTTTATGATAGCAAAATGGAAAAATGAGTGGGTAAGGGAGATTTAAAGGGCTCGAGAATCGAAATGATTTTTTTTACTCGTAGTGATGGTGATGATTGTAGCAGTTCTATGTTTAAATTTATTGTAGGTTTAAAAGTTGATGGAAATTTTTTGGGATTAGATATTTAAATGGAAATCGATAACCACATCCTTTAGTTTATTTAACTTCAGATTGAATGATGGAAAAGATTTAATATTAACTTTAGAGTCGATGTGCATTCAAATATGAGTTTTGATTCGGGATCGTTGACCTATTACGTTACGCGAATAATAACTTTTTAGAACCCCCCCCCCCCACCCCCCTCTTGTCACAAAGTTTGTATGAAGAACAATTTCTTTGATTGAACTGTCACAAATTCTCAGACTCCCCTCAACCCTTACAAGCGTTACTTAATAAGTGAACAAACCCGTTTGAACTTTGTGTGGTTCATTAGCATTGTATTTAATTATGATCAAAGGATAGAATACTGATGACAGTAACATGCTGCTTCATGAAGATAATGATTAGTTTTAATTGATTCACCTTAATTTTTTTTTAAAATCTTAATGGGTTGACACAATTGTGATGTGGTATTTTCCTGGTAGCAGGATAATGGATAGAAGTATGTGAGTGGTGTGGTTCGAAGTTTCCAAGTAAAGCTACAACAGTGGTAATACCAAAGATACTGTTCAGAGGAGAAAATAGTTTGAATTGCCATTCTGCAAAGATTCTTGACATCGCTCAATGGTTCAGTGGTAAGAGTATGCGACCTGTAATCGTAAGGATGTGGGTTCGATTCTCGCTAGGGACAAGTTGTTAGAAAAGTTCACTTTTTTCTGCAAAATAATCAATATAAAATTTCTTAAGCATTCAAATCAAGTTCTAATAGGTTCTTAATGAGGCTACAGTTACTTCTGCTGGTAATACCCAGTATTCCTAGTGTCACAAAACATTAATATCTCATGAATAAATTTCAAAACGCTGTACATAATAAATTAAAGACCACATTTGACTCTTATCAGACACTTCCATTGAACAATCTTCATCTCATTATTTTTAAGAAACAATAAACTTTTGATGCTTATCAAATTTATGTCATCAAACTTACCTTCTAACTTTATGCTGTATCCTTGAGCAAATAATCACAGCGTCAGTTCCCAGTTGGAATTTCTCACAGGAAATTAAATCAGCGAGAGGATGTAAATGAAAAGAAAGTAAAGTCATAATTAATGTCAAAGCGAGAAATGAAATTTTTTGATGTTCTTATCAGCACCTGTGACATTTCATAGGCACCATGGAATGAAGGAAGAAGAGCAAAAAAAATGCTAGAAACAATGAAACTTTTTTTATCAGAAGAAGCAGCAGCTAGAAGAATAAAATGAAGAAGTAATTTTTATTTGTTTTAAAGATTTTTCAGTTCTTAACTAATTTCCGTTCACAGCTGAAACTTTTTCGTACCCAAGGATTTACGTTTCTATAGAGTATGAGAGAGCTGGGCTTGATAGCATTACTAGTGGATTATTCGCACTAGATTAAAGAAAAAGGATTTCCCTTATTATGAAAAATGATGTATGAGACATCAGCTGTCATTGAGACTGATTAGCAAGCTTCTTGTTTTCGCAATTATGGGTTAACCTTTTTGCTTAACATTGTAGATGAAATTCTTATTGCTATTTATAAAGCATACACAATACATCCTACATCCTACACATTCATAAACACATGAAAATGACATAATAATCGTCAACTTACTATAGAAATCTGTTGAAAAGTCGCCTACATGATATAGGGTGTTAAGGAATCAGAAAATAATTCTCAATTGTTGCTTATGGTTGCCTTGGAAATTATTTTTAGTCCTCATAAATTTGCGTAAGTTTTTGGGTTGTTTTCGACAAAATATTTTTCTTTCAAAATTATTCTTTTTGCTTTGTCAGGCAATTTGTTGAAAATTATTTTGATAAAATGAAGCAATAAGGCATAATTTGATTTATTTGACAGGCATTAGGTGAGTGTCAGGGGAGTTAAAGAATGAATATGTAGTTTTTTTCGGTTATAGTGGGACGTGAGTTATTCGGATCAGTTTCTAGACTCCACGCGCTTAACCAGGGGGGGGGGGGTAAGAGATTTGTGGGACCCCGACGTTAAGAAGGAGTTTTATAAAAAAAAAGCATAAAAATCCCCCCTCCCCTTCTCTATAACTTTTCCATAAAAAAATTTTTTGACAACCCCCCCCCCCCCCCCTTCCTCTTCAAATTCCTGGCTACGTCCCTGCTAGACTCTAAGGTTGAGACTTAGAGATTCTCAGATGTAATCGATTCATGAAACTGTAAATTAGCTTAATTCTCGACTTTAAAAATCATCATCCCTTTTTTTGGACCCCTAGCCGCCTTTCATCGCCTCTCGCACGTTGAATCAACGCCAAAAGCCACAATAACAATGAAATCTATGCAATTTTAGTTTCTTTTTTTGGTTTAAGCATCCCACATTGCATCCATTCTAATTTAATCATCATAATCCCAACTTTCGACAGCACCAACTGCCCTACTCTTAATCCACAAAACAATAGTAATGATAATGTTACTTAAAAAAATTCTGAAAGTAAGAAAAACTTTTTCTTACTTCTTTTATTTTCATCTATTACTTACTATGTCTTCCGTTCGTTTCTATTGTGTATTTTTCAGTGCCGCACATGTTGAGCACAAATTTTTTATTTTG
This sequence comes from Chironomus riparius, assembly GCA_917627325.4. NCBI lineage: Eukaryota > Metazoa > Arthropoda > Insecta > Diptera > Chironomidae > Chironomus > Chironomus riparius. The sequence continues at coordinate 50,400,945 of OU895878.1, read as the reverse complement.
TATTTAATTAGCACAGCAACAAATTAAAAGAGTGAAAAAATGTTTTCTTTTTTGTTAAAGTTCTATGGCATGCACGTGGAGAATTTCAGTTCCTTTCTAAAGTAATTTCATTTATAAATTGAATGCAAAGTTTTTGGTACCACAATAGTTTGTTTCTTGCAGGTAAAGTTCTTTTAATTTTTGCAATAAAAGTTGCTAATTAAAAATTGAGAATCCAGCGACTGTTTTAAAGTTTGAATTTTTTTTGGACAATTTGGAAGTTCTTGGATAGTTTCTGGACAGCATATTAAAGATTGAAAGTCACTTAAAAATCACATGTCACCTTAGACTAGCAAGAGGCTAGTTGAATGTCAAACTCAGTGTAGAAATGATAACAGCGCGATTTAACGATCTAGACCCAATCACAGAAGTTACTTTACCTTTCCATAAAATCCATCTCCACCGTAATCTTAGCTAAAGCTATAACTTGTCATATCCAATAAAATCAAGTGAAATTTATTGCAACACTAAATCAACTCGACTTTATTATCCCATGAATATGCCCAAGTCATTTAGTTTCTTTACTTAATTACTTATTGTTCTTCAGCACAGCATCAACGGTAGCAAGACAGGAAAGAGACGAAGCAAGCAAGAAAAAAAAAACTTGGAATGACAAAGTTGAAGACAATAATAACGAATTAAATATTAAACAATTTTATTTAATTAGCGTCATGGAAGTTTTGAAATTGAAATATCAAGGGAGAAGAAAAAGTGGAATGAATGCGACAGAAAGGCACAAAAGGAAGAAGAAAGAATGAAACTTTTCGACAGTTTCCTTTCGTCACATTGGTGATGAAAAAAAAAGAAGAAATAAAAGAAATGGAACAAGAAAAGTTTCGATCAAGTGGAGCAGCTTTTATGAGTAGAGGACGGTGGTGTTGTTGACAATATGGTTTGTAATAGGATGACAATAAGAGCTTTGAGCTTTTCCTTTTTCTTTTTATAGATTTAATGAGACAGATAAGTTGGAGAATTGATCAAATATTCGTTTTGTAGTCTTGAGGAATATCCTGATAGGATTTGTAGATGTTTGTGATTTGTATTGAATCAGAACTATTGGAACTTTGTATTGGATGTGCTTTAAGTGCTACAAAGTTGATGTTTGAAGATGCATTTTGATCCCTCTCTGAAAAATGTGTCCCTGAAGGTCTATGATACCACCTCATCCCAAAAATTGCCATGCTTCGGCTGGCGACCAAAGCTATCAAACCATTGGATGATGAGAACCACTTACTTACCTTTCACATCCTTAGATCCTCCACTGGTCACCAATTTTTCAAAACCCAGCATCAAAAAGCGCTTCTCCGAGCACCTTATCCTCTTAAGCACCCACCCAACTTCCATGTCTCAAAAAGAAAATGACAAAAGTCTTAATTTGAAGCGATTGTTTTCAACAAGCAAGACATTTGAATTATTAATGACTGACGTAGATCCATTCTTCTTTATTTTCGTTTGTTCACACTTGAATATGAAGATGTATGTACGTATGTACATCTCATTTCATCCCATCCGTTAACAATGTTAATCCTTTTTCTGTTCTAAAATTCTGAAGAGCTTTTTCAAGTTAACATAACAAGATGTAAGCATGAAAAATTTAGGAAGGGTGAATTACAGTGAATTTCGTCAGAATTATTTGGAGGCAGGAAGTGTTATTTAGATTTAATGAGAAGTACTGTTGTTGGTTATGGGAAGTGTTGGTAGGATTTTTGATCACAAGTAGATATTAGGGAAGGTAAGACTTTCCTGTCGATAGATTTTCCAGTTTCTTTTGCTGAAGAACCTACGAGCTCCACAAAGAACTTCTAGAAAACCCCTCAAAAAAACATAAAATTCTGCCAATTTCACCCTAACAGATTAAACGTAGACAAAATTTGTATGAAAATTTATGAAAAGTTGAAATGTCAATTATCGTGAGTGATGTGGGTATCGAAATATCCGAGACAAAAGGAAACAATCGACAATAAAAGACTTTTTGTTTTAAATCTTGTGAGATTTTTGTGTGACCTGAAAAAATGCGGAATCAGTAAAGCAGCTTCTTTTTCCTCATTTTTGAACTTAATTTACATTTCAAGGGTTTTATATTGTTCCATTTCATTAATTCTTCATGAGTTGTATAGGCAAGAAAGGGAGAAAAGGTGAACAGCAAGATGAAAAGCAAGACGACGTTGTGGTACTTCTCGGAAGTTCACTCAAGTTTTTTGGATGTTTTGGAAATATTTTGGCATTTCTGATATTGCTTTTTTCGACCCAGTTGTTTTTTAAGGAAATACTATTTATAAGCAGATATTTTGTTATGATGAAAGGTTGCATTGTTTAGAGAAGTTGAATGATGTAAGGTCTATTCTTAAAATAAGCTTTACGTATGTAAAAGAGAGGGGTTTCCTCAATAACAATTCCAGAATTTGCTTTAGCTACCAAATTGGGCCAAACTCCAGTAAAATCTAAAAGACATGAACATTTCATTTTTATTACCGAGACTTTACAATACTTCATTTACTTCTTTAGAAAGGAAATTTACTTCCTCATGAGAATCAACTTTGAAGGTGCTTTTGCATAATATACAGTAAGATTACATCCTTACATGTATTGCAAATATCTAAATGAAAGTAAACGTACGTGATTCAGCTCTTAAAAACCAGCTCGAGGGGTGAAATTCATCTTATCATCTCTGTAAGGTGCCTGTAATATAAAGAGTAAGAATTATAATTGCGAAATTTTAAGTGTATTAATGCTAATGAAACAAAGTAAAGGAAAGAATTTTTCGTATTTCACACTTACTTCCTACATGCATGTTGGGTGGTTTTATGAAGATCTGGAGTTTGTTATATGAAAATTTTGTAAATTGATGTGCAACTGTTGTGTGACAAACAATTCTATATGTCACGCAACTGTTGTGTATCACATAATTCTATATGGCGCGCAACTGTTGTGTGACAAATAATTCTATATGGAGCGCCACTGTTGTGTGACAAATAATTATATATGGCACGCAACTGTTGTGTGACAATACATTTTATGTGGCACACAACTGTTGTATGACAAATAATTCTTTATGGTGCGCAACTGTTGTGTGACAAATAAATTTATAAGGCACGCAATTGTTGTGTGAAAATACATTTTATGTAGCACACAACTGTTGTATGACAAATAATTCTTTATGGTGCGCAACTGTTGTGTGACAAATAATTATATATGGCACGCAACTGTTGTGTGAAAATACATTTTATGTGGCACACAACTGTTGTATGACAAATAATTCTTTATGGTGCGCAGCTGTTGTGTGACAAATAATTCTAAATGGCACGAAACTGTTGCATGGGTTAATGATTTTGACAATTCTGTTAAAGACGCATCATACTATTTTGATACAATACTTCTGGAACTTTATTTATTACGAATTCATATAGAAATAAACCATAAACTCAATATCTACAAATAAGCTATAAATAACCACAACATCTCATAGAAAAATTATCAGAACCTTCGAAAAACTGCCAAAAATTTTACAAAACACCTACAGAGCATCTATACATATCACGAATGCGATGAATGTCATAGCAAATGTTGTATATGTATGATGATAATATGAAATGATATAAACTCTTACCTTCATTCTAGCTCAAGCCTCGAGTAAGGCTCAAAAAGAAAAAGTTTTTTTTTTCGGTATGTTTGCTTTAATTATGACACATGAAAATGTAAATTTTGCCTCCTATATTCACATTCTGTGAGATGTGAGAGATGGCTGTGATGTGATAAGAGAAGCAGAAACAGTGGAGATGAAGAATGGAAAAAAAAGAGGTGGAAAATAAACATAATTACTAAACATTTTACATTGAAAAATTTTCTTCGCGGTTTATGCTTATCATTTTCCCTTTGTGTAATTATGCAATGACTGTGAATATTCCTTTATTTTTTGTTTTATCTTTATGTTAATTAAAATTTTAATTCAACCAGTTTTCTTCGTTTTCTTTCCTCATTGTCTTTTGCGTTTAAAGTTTAGCGGTAATTTTAAGGAATATTATCTTTTGATGCTTAAATTCAAACGGTCGACTAGATCCAATTTAAGTTTCAAGCATCAAAATTTGGATCAGATTCTTGTAGCTTTCATTAGACAATAATAATTATGATAATGATGTTCTCTAGTAGACCTAGAAAATTAAAAGGGGTGTAATTACAATCAACTGTCATTACTAGAGTAAAGAAGCAAGTCATTTTACATTTTGTTTGGAGGCATGCGACGGAAATTGGGACAACGATCGATTTTTTTAAAGAGAATAAAAGTTGAAGTGCAAATCATATTCACACAAAATTTTCAATTTTTGTGAATATATTTAAAATTCATATTTTGCAGAAAATCAATTTTTTTTTATAAAGCTTTCATTGATACCAAAGCTTTTGAAAACCAGTTTAAGAAAGCTAGATTTATCTGAACTACATTTATTGAACACACAATAAGATTATTGAGTGCAAAATAAAGGATTTTCTATCTTGTTCAATTTACGGGAATTCAAAAACTAGAAACTCGACACTTTTTCAGCTTAAATCTTCTACTTAATCATTGTGGTATTTTAGCAAATTAGAATCTTTAGTATTGATCTATTTGTAGGTTAATCGGACAGTGCAAAAGAAAGACCTGTGACCTAGTGGTTAGGTTACATAATGGAAATCTATTGTAGCACTCTATTTTGTGAGAAAGTTGATTCGAATCCTAGTAAAGTCATATTTCTCAATCATTTATATAGGACAGTGATGGGCAACTCATGTGCTGCCAGTTTCGGTTATGGCTAACCACCAAGATGTGCCGTGGTCCAAGAAAGGTTGTCCACTTCTGATATTGCAATCTTGTTAATCAAGGTTATGTTTTAATACTAAATATCAGTCTTCGTCAAGCTTTGGCCTAAATTATCCATTGCAAATAAAACGATGAAATTCTTCCATACGAATATGAAAGCTTCAAAGATATTCTGACAAGAATTCTGTCCACAAAACATCATCTCTGCTACAGTTCGATGACAGATGTCTTTTCCTCATATTTTCAATGTGTTCTATTTTTCATTCACTCATCATGCAACAAAATATTCATTTCAATTCATAAACATCTGAATGAGCTTTTTTTCATGTCTGTTAATTAGTAGACTTGCACGAAATCTCACCAAAAAAAGTAAAGCACACTTACAACATATAATTAAATGAGGATTAGTGGCTTGAATCATAATTAGAGGTTCTGAATTGTCTTTAATTATTGTGAAATTTATGAGAATACCTTGACAATGGTGTGATGCAGACTGTTGTGGATGTTTCTGATTATAAGACTTTTTTTTGCTTCATACATAATTAAGTAATACACGTTTTGGGAGCTTGCTGTTACTGACTGGTTGTCGTTATTTTGTTGTTTTTATAAAACGGATTTTTTTTTCCTTTCGAGTTGATTAAAACTAATTAAAGATTTATTAAAGCTGTTCATTAAAACATGAGAAACTCATTCCGATGTAAAATAAATGGAAATGGAATTCGGAGGGATGATGATGCGCAATAACATGTGTTCAGGTGTGTTATCATGGAGATAACGGCAATATCAGATATCCAACGATGACCTTCTGCCATTTTTCGTTGCCTTAGCACTCATGTTACTGGATGTGCAGCAATTTAAGCTTTCTAAATCCTTCCATCATTCATTCATAAATAATCAGCTCGAAACTCCCAATTAAGACTTGATTAGATTCGTTTGTCAGAACAAAATGTCAAGAAGGATTAAGTCTGAAAATTCCACATAGAATCAAAAAGTATATCCACATCCAAAACTTTCACATTTCTCTGAAAATATTCAATAAGCTTGAGTGAATGATTAATAAATGATGAATTAACTCTTTGGGAATTTTAATAGGTTGTAATGAAATAATTAATGCCATACTCTTTAGCTTTAGCAAGCTACAAGTTAGGCATAAAAGTTTTATATTCAATTTTAGCTTCAATACTTTGTTGTTGCTTGAAACATGAGAAGCTTTGAACATTTCCGGTGAATTTAATTAAGGAATTTGAATTTTCGAATTTTTGAAAAATCAGTTCCTGTTTTTAAATTGATTAGAATGGGAAATCAATACTGGGGAGGCAGTGAGGTTTTCTGTTAAAGCTTTGAGCATTCATACTGTTGATCCTCTAACTTAAACGTTGTCAATAAAGCAGCAACTATGATCATGAAGCTAGTTGATTTGTATTGAATGTTTGCAACAATACTTAATTGCGTGGTCCAGGACATCAATACATACTTTCCACAAATTGAGTGATCGGGATTTAAACGAATCGAGTTGCATCCTCAGAAAAGCAAAAAAGAACCGTAATCCAATTAGACATTCAATAGAATCGCAACAAGGTTGTAAGAATCGGTTGGTCGACACTCTAAGTCAGTGTTTCTCAAACTTTTTTGTCCACGGCACATTTTTCTATTTAATATTTTTTGCTTTACAACTTTAGTAGTCTCGTAGCGCAGTAAATGATTTGGACACAAATGTGCCGCAGCACACAGTTTGAGAACCACTGCGTCAAAATATTAATTTAACCCTTTTTTAAGACCTTCCATTCTGTAATAAACAAAATATTACGCTGAAATATTAAAACTTCATTATTTTATGTTAAACAAATATAACATTTTATTATTATTATTTTTTGAAAATTAATGATTCAGTCTTTCAATATATACAATCATAGAAATAAATTTTCAAATTAAATTTACTTTTTCACTATTTTTTATTTTTATATATTTTCACGCTGTAAGTTGCTGTATTTGAGAAGAGAAAAAAATTGTTTTCAATTTTTATTTTATTTTCATCAATTTTAGTAAAATTTATTTTACATTATTCTTTTTTTATAGAAAGTTGTTGCTTTGATTCACAATCTTTGGTCGTATACGATGCAATGTGATACATGAGGAATTAAACAGTATGAGTTTGAAGTCATTTGACTGCCAAAAACATTTAAAATTTAATTTCTTAAGATTGTTTTAAAAAAAATTTGATCATTTCTATCCAACTACGAGCAGTTAAAGACATTTCAATCTTATGCTGCTTAAGATCCTCATCGTGTCGTCCCATCTGAATCACTTAAAAACATTTTTCCTTCAAATTACAAATTTTCCCATTTTCTAATTCTTAAGTAACAGCAACTTTGGACGCTTTTTACTGATTCTTTTAATCATCTTTCCTTCTTCCATCTCCATTTTTTTTATTTTTGATTCTTTTCAATATTATTTATAAGTTAAAAAATTTCACAATACAAACAGCTTCGCAAGCTGCTCGCGGTAGGAAAAATTTTAATTAATGAATTTCTTGGCTCTATTAAAAATGTGGTGAAAATGAAAATGCAAATTTGTAGAGATGAATTTTTTTTTTCGGGAGGGAAATTAACAAAAACGGAAATGAACTGAATGATTTGAACAAGAAAGAGAGACAAAGAAAGAAGGATTAAGAGTTCTATATATCTAGAGAATTTGAAAGGGTGCTCAATCAAATATTTACAATTTTTTTATACTTCTATATTTTATAAGAGTTTTTTTAAGGATGAAAATTTCGTTGTTTTTTCATCATTCTGTGTGTTGATCCAGTTGATGATTAATTCGAGATCGTGGCATTGAGAGGCGGCATGGAAATGAGAAAAAGGATACTTTAGATATTTTGAGATAAATGAATTTTGTTTTATAGATCAGGCTTTGGAAATTTCAATGGATTGATTATATTCCTCATCAAAAATGTGCTAGATCTGTGTTTGATAAAACACTAGCTAGATATTTGTGGATTAGGAATCAAAATCAATTAGTTGAATTAGTTTTTAAAGCTGATATCAAGTCGATTTGATTCTTAGAAACGAAGTCGAATTAAACTGACTTGAGATTGATAGCTTATTATGGACATAAGTTTGGTGTCTGAGCAGAGTGGGGGAAATACCATATGAAGCCGAATTTGCCAGTACGAGAGTAAGACCTCTGTGGTCGAGTGGTTAGGCGATAGACAGGATATCTGATCACTCAAGAGTGAAGATGTAGGTTCGATTCCCACCAAAATCACAATTATTCGCCGAATGCTTTCGGAATTACAGTGAGTATTATCTTCTCTAAAATCATGTATGTACGATGCACTAAGTCTGATGTTACCTAACATAAGTTTAGTCAAGCGTCAAGCTCCTTAAGAAACACCTACAATACACTAGTGCAGAATAGTTTGAGAAGCACTTAGGAAGGTCTATTGACTAATGTGGTTTCCTTAATATTAAGATAATCTTAATATCAGGACCACTTATAAGGTCTTAAACCTTATTCAACCTCCAAATATTTAATCAATTCAATTCTCCGAAATGTCCAGAGCCTGTCATTTAATAATTAATAAAAGAATGCTAATAAATATTGCTGTACCCCGCTTAGCAAGCGAAGCATTTAAATACTTTTTGAAAAGCTTTCACAATTTGCTTGATGCTCAGTAAATTAATCATTATAAAATGCCAAGGATTAAATACTGATACGCAAAGGAAAAAGAGAAAGAAGGGACAATATTTAAAACACAAAAAGGAAGAAGAAGAAAATGTGAAGAACCACTTCTTCTTCTTTTTCTATTTTGAACGATGTTTGGTTAGCTTTTATCTGTTCCATATTTTGAGTGATACTTACATAGCACAATTGCCTTAGTTTAGAAACCATAAGAATCTCTCGCACATTTTCATTACGTTAAACGCTTGAAGAATGAGTTTTTATATATTTTTTCGAGTTAACGACGATTTAAATTCATCCGAAATTTTCTTCTTTAATGTGGTTTTTTTAAATTTATCTTATTAAATTATTTATATCCTTAACCTACTAGGGAGGGGGAAATTAAATGTTCCTGATATCACTACAAAAATGTTCATCATCATTTCTTTCTTTTTTTTACGAAGTCTTAATGAAAAATAAGAAAATTTTTGTGTTTTTTTGTTGTTGTTGTTGTTTGCTTTTACAAAGAATGGATTTTTTTAAAGGTTGGAGAGAAGCATCGATGCTGATGTCATCCCATTAAAAGTGATGATGGTCACAAGAGCTGTCACACTTCCTTCATTCCATTCTTGTCTTCTTCGTCTTTTTGAAAAATATTATCGCTAAAATACATTATCCATCTGATTCACTTCATTTACTTTTATTCTTTGCTATACTATATTCTTTATTTATATTGGACAATCTTGCGCTAAGGCGCGCAGTTCCTCTCCTACTGTACTTGGATATATTATCGGCGAAAGCGATTTCTTCAAACGCACTTGATCCTCTGTTGTTTTACGATATACGGGATTATCAAAGTTTATAGACGTTAGATTTTTGTGAACATAATGTCGGTAGACAAACACAGCCAGCTTGAGATGAAGGAAAGGAAGAAAAAAATTATAATGAAAATTAATGGAACATGATTTTTACATTTTTATCACGCTCAATGCTCATTTTTTTTGGTTCTTTCAAACAGCAAACAGCTCACTGTTTGCACAACACTGCTGGTGATGATAGCACCAAAAGAGAATAAGGGAGGAAATGTTATTTCAAAGCTTAAGCTAAGGAAGATTTTATTTATAGCGCATTCTTAAGGTGAAATGAATGTAATTTTAGATAATATCCTTGAATGAGTTCTTACTAATTTTTTAAATTAGAGGTTGTGAATAATAAGGAATATAAACTAGATGTGAGAAGAAAGAAGACATTCTATTACAAATGTGAGCCTTAAAATCTCCAATCTTCCATAAAATTATGCTTCAAATAACTTATCATTCTCTCCCTTAAATATTCTTATTAAAGATCGTTCAGGTTTTAAGTCGTGCTGGCGAAGAAATACCAGCAAGGATTTTTATTAGCATCACATAACTTTCGAACGACCCCTTATCAAGACAATAAGAACATGGCTGATAGAACGAAGCAAACTAAGTACATAAAATGACTTACGACTGTTAAGACGAGCAACAGCAACGTAGCAATGAGAATTGTTACAATAGCGATGTATCCAGAGTCGGGTGCAACATTCAGGACTTGTTCTGGTTGTGTGGCATTATTGTAAAGTCCAGCTGTGAAATAAAAATAAAAAGTAATTCCATTAATATTTGTGGTAATTAGCTAAATGCCAGTAATTTGTAGGTTAATAATTTCCCACCATAGTTTTTAAATTACAATTATGTTTGTATCATGAACAGAGACTGTGTGGCATGTATGAGACGTGGACTGAAATGTGAGAATGGGTGAAGGATGAGCAATAAAAAAAAAATTTATGCTTATGCATTATGTTAACAAAAACGCTAATTAATGTCCTTTTATGAAATTAAAAATTATAATAAAAAAAAATATTTGTCACGTTTGTAGTTTGTGGATGCTCTGTTCTAATGAGAATTAAAAAATCTCATAGGACAGTGAAATTTGATGGTTTTGCTGATGGATAAATTTAAATTTAAGTTCAAGAGCTTTAATATCCATAGATTATAAAATGTAAGGTCGTTCACTTATGCCATCCGAAGTGAGAGAGTGCCATAAGACTTTTAATATTCCAAACTCAGTCTCAAGCCTCACGCTTGATAAAACAAAACAGAAACTCAAACTACACTAAAACAAAGTACCAATTTATAACAAAATTATGACTAAAACTAATGTTTAATGCTACATTAACCATACCATAAGGAATAAATTAATTAATTTTCTACTTATAACCCATCACCAACATTAAAAATAAAACAAATCACATGTACGTCAACAAATTAATCATAAAAGATAAAAATTATGTCCGCATGTGTTCCATGAATGAGCAAAAAAAAAGCTTATTTTACGTGTGCAATTGTGTAGGTGAATGTGAGGATGGATGCTGTGGAAAATGAAAATTAATGTTTGCTTATTTTTATTCTCCATTCCTTCTGATGCTCTGCTTACTTTTTTTCCCTTTCATTGTTTACGTTCGCATTTTTTTCTGTGCTCCTGCATAAATATTATTTACGTGGCTTATGTAAAAGTATTAAAGCAAAACGAAAAAAAAAGGAATTGAATAAAATTGATGTTGACTACGTACAATCAGCGAGGATTTAAAGAAAATCTTTATTTATTGCTTATTGATGGAAATAAACTTGATTTATATTTTAGACACATACGGAGCTACAAATGAAGTGATGAATAGAAATTAGAATCAAATCGGTCTTTACTCGAACAGAAGAAATCGAAGAAGAAGTTCAATGATTTAAGATTCAAAGATGTCATAATATTATAAGTCAAATTAAATGCTTGAAAAATTCATAAAAATCTTTAAATTGTGCAAAAGTCAGCAAGACAATTGCCTCAAATCGAATGTGAATGATTTGTTTTTCGTTGATTTAAATCAAGCCTACATTCTCAAAATTGAAGGTATTGGTCAAGGCATAATTTGAGCTTAAAGCAACGTTGGATAAAGATTTAAGCCAGCAACTTAAAATGTAGTGTAGAAATAAAAGGAACGAGATTGTCACCTCGTGAGCATTGTGCGAATCCTTGTCATATCGACAGAACTCTATAAAATGATTGAGAGATCGGTCTCTGGTGGAAACCAAACCCATGTCTTCACAAAAGAGGGTTATAAAGGCTCAGCTCAACACAGAGATCTAATTGGTTATATTATAAATTTAATAGATGATACGAGAACCTTAATTCATACGACCTAGATTAATAGTAAATTCTAAATTTTAAGCAACGTCGACAAATAAAAACAAGAGTGTAATTTACAATCAATATGAATTGAGCATTGAAATAAAAAATTCAGACATAAGAAAAATGTGAACAATTAACAGCAGACACAGATTTCTTTGTTTTGCAGCATTTACAGTGAAAGGTTGATTAATCAATCTCCCTGTCGTATTTACGATAGAGTGAACTTTTTTTTCCATTTCACAATTCATTCAATTAAACCTTAAATGTCATTGAGCAGTGAAATAATTAACAATAATTAATTGCGAGCATCTTGAAATGACACGGGGGTTATTAATTATAAATTAATCATTACTGCTCGGTTACTGCCACCATTGCTACTAATTTTATTCCAGTCTTTTTCTATTCACAAATGTTGATAATGAAGTGCATCAAGTCGTTGTTGTTTGAGGATTATGGCTAAGAGAAAAATTATGAAAATTTAATTGGAAATGAAAATGAGAGAAGAACAAGCGGGGAATTTGTTAAAGGAGCTATATTTTAAGAGCAGGGACCAAAGACTCTCGCTATGCTCTTAGAAAAGTTTACTTAAAATAACTCAATTAGAAGAGAATTTTCCGTCACTAAGTTTTATGCATTTTCCTTAGGATACAATTCAAAATTTCTTAGTTTTTGGTTCCAGATCTAACTTATATCTTACTGAATCTAAGTTTTTGGTTCCAGCTATGACTTATATTTTCCTGGATCTTAGTTTTTAGGTCCGGACATGAATTGACTATGATTTTGGTAATCTATCCGAGGAACATGCATTTAATTCGTCCGTTCATATGTGTACCGACTTCCATACTAGTTTGAACAGTTTCAACTTCACGTGCATCTGATAATTCATAACAAAAGCTGCTTGTACAAATAATACCTTGTAATTCCTTCATTTCCTTCCTTCTTAAGAATAGCTTTCAAGTTAATTAACACAAACAATAAAAGAATTTTTAAATGCTTCAAGAGAAACTCATTAAATGAATTCTTAGAAGTCCTAAATATTAAAAAAAAATACCCGTTTCTATTTCCATAAAGCTTCACTTCAGGCACCGTAATGAAAAAAGAAATAATAAAAACTACCTCAACCATAACAAAAATTTCCTCTAAGCGGGAAGAAACAGAATTTTTGTAAAAAAAAAAAAGTCTTAATGAAGAAAAATGTTCGCGACGAGTAGAACAATGAGTAAGGCTTTAAAAGTTATTACGTCTATATGGAAATAAAAAAAAAATTATATTGTAAGTTATTGCTATGAAGGATTTTGTTTCGTTTTTTTTTAAAAAAAAATTATGACATTTAATAAATTGATGGGACATGAATTGTAATTCTATCATTAAATTAGAATTACTTCCAGCATTTCATTTTATGAGCTTGCTCTGAAGTTAAATTGAACGTGAAATAAGGGAAGTAAATGTATAGTTGATACGAGCAGGTGATTTTGAGCTTTAATTTATCAGATTTTTCATCTCCGTTATGATTCCATTTCACAGCTTAGAGAGCGCGTAATACAAGATTTTAATGGATATTCACGAATTTTGCATTTCCTTTTTCTGCTTGAGAAATTTATTAAAATCCATTAAGAGTTGATAGTCGTCACGTTTCATGAAAGGTGAAAAATGAGCCTCAATTTCAATTCCTTCCTGCTTATTGATTTCTATACATTTTCATTTGCATTTCTTTTCACTTTCAATTCATTTGCATTTTCAATTGTATTTTGAGGTTTTGAGCATTCTCAGGCATAACTACATTCATCGCAATTTAAAGTCTAGATTTTGATATTTTCGAGTATTCAATTAAGTTTCAAGATTTCATATTGATTGCAAATGTACAAATTATGCAGTTCGAATTTCTCATATCAAGCACTTCCATAAAATGCTATTTTCCATGAATGCACAAAATTCTTAAAGTTTACAAACATCCAAAAACCAAAGATCTTCAATATTGAACCTTTAAGACAGCTTAAGAATTTTCTTTTCAGCCTCAAGAAACCGCAAGAATTGAAATTCATCGCCCACTTACAAAGATGAAAATAAGGAAGAAATGAATACAGCTGTGACGCTGTTGGTGACCCAAAATCATTCTGTCCTCGATTCGCAAAAAAGAAAAAATATTTCAATTGGAAAACAAAAAAACGTTGATTGACACAAAACCTACTTTACTGTTACTGACCTCAAAGGAGCATCGACACAAATGATTTAAAATTGGATCTACATAGATTCCTTGTGTTATGTTAGTCGTACACATTAAGAACGCAATCACAAATGGATCTTTACCTCGTGTACATAAAAATTTTAATACTTTTATGTTTGTATGTGAAAAATTTTTGTCGGCGCTAGAAATGTTCTCAAAAACTTCTTTCTTACGGTAATTATCAGAATGCTCAACAAGTACCGAAGACCAATAATAAGTATCTGAGGCATTAACTGGAAGCAATGCGTAATCCTTAGGTGAACCAGCACCTATCGATGAACCTGCATCTGACGAATTAGCTTCTTTTCTTTTCAAAATGTCACAAATACCTGACTTATTCAAATATTCCAGACTCAAGCGTCGATCAATTTCGATAATTTTATCATGCAAATTTAATCCTCGTCCTTTTCCTGATGTTGATAATGTTAATAGCGTAGAAAAATAATGTTATTAATTATAAGCAGCACAAACACACTCAAACTCACAGCAAGCAAAAAATTAATCAAGTCAAAATTTATCTTAATTCTTCCTCATTCCTCAATTTATTTTCTGTCTGTTCAATTATGGAACATCTCATGTTATTTAGATTGTTCTGTTGCTAAATAAATAAGTTTGTGTATATCATACAGATTGTTACATAGCTCAGAGATAAATAACTTTTGGGATATGTTATCTACAAAAGATATTCGGTATGATGCATTTGGATGATGTTGAAAAAATTTACGTATATACTGTTATTGATATAGACATAACTAGGAGATTCTAATGGGATATTCAAATTTGTGTGATAATAAAATTCATAAAAAATTATTCAACAATGATACATCCCTGTCTATGAAAAGTTATTGCCCGTATCAGTTATTTCCAAATGTCAAGCTTTCAATTCGATACAGAAGCTTTAAGAATTTTAGAATTTATTTGTCCGATGAATGTTTAAAATATCTGGAATTTCTCTGAGCTTTTTACACTGAAATCTTAATTATTCTATTTCGGCAGGATATAAAGCTCCATTCCTAAAATCTACAAAATAATTGAAGGCAATCCTCAAAGCATGACAAAAATCTCGATATGGGTTCAAAATACAAGGTAATATTTATAATTAAATTAACTTCCATTTCCACTCTCTTCAACATTATTTCTGATTTTTTGTTTACTTTAGTTCTTCTATTCCTACTTCAACTTATCGTCTTGTTCAAACATACGTTAAAAACTCACGTAGATCACAAAACGTCATCATCATCAGAATCCATTAATATGATAGAATGTGATGATTTTTTATGTATACAGTAAAAGGGGCTGTTTATAAATGACGTCAGTTAAAAATCGAGAGTCTCCTTACTTTCAAAACTACAAGATAGGGTTGCGATACAGGCACCTGTGCATAGGTGAGAACCGTACAATTCCTTCTTATTCTTCTTAATTAACTTTATTACGGTCCATCAGCTTATTGCTATTTAAAGACCGTTCACAATTGACGATAATCCGTTGTGTTCCAATAATATTCAATATGTCTAGGTTATGGTTATGATAGAACCTTCTTGTCCACGATTGTTGGTAAAACACAAAAAACCCACGTGAAACAGTTGATTCTCCTCACAACTGCCGCCGATCGTGATTTGTCAATGTAATTAAATGTTCTTTGGTATTCCGTTTATATGATGATCAATTCCGTTTTATCAAGATTATGTGCAAAATTTGCACATTTTTTTCCAATTTCAATTTATATCCAAAATTTAATTAAATCGCGACTTTGATGAGTTTTCTCCTTGGTATTTTTGTTCTTTGTTACTTTGAAGACAGTTCTCGTAGGTTTGTGACTTATTCCTTCGCGTAATTAATTAATTTTGAAGTATTGCACAATTCCACAACCTCCTCATTTGGAGGTTGGGAGACAACTGCCGTACCTTGATAATTCCTTGATAATTTATAAGATTTTTTCTAATAAAACCATACAAATTCTAATAAAACCTCATAAATTATCACAGAATTTTAAGGTTCTCACCTGTGCACCTAAGCTCCACATAGGAACATGGTTACAGTAAGTAAGTAAGTACCTGTGCACAGATGCCTGTATCGCAACCCTGAAGTACAGAACCCCTTTAAATCTTGCACATCATGTACGAACAGCCTCAAAGGAAGAAGACGAATGAATGTGTCGAGTACAAGGGCAGAGATCTCATCTATATTTAGAAATTCAATATAAAAGACATCAAAAGACCTTCTTTTATTCCTTGAAAATTGTTTATGTTTGTAGATTCAACACATCCTTACACTCATAAATGAGAATTCATTTGGAAAATTGACATTATGATTGTGAAGAAAAAATAAAAAAAGCTTTTTGATAAATTAAAATTTGAATCTTTCCCAGAGATTGGATTATTTGTCATGAGTAAGTTTGTAGAGCAACATGTTTGCCTCGAATATTCGTAATTTACTGCATATGTGGATGTATACACATCATGGAGTTTATAAATAATTTCCTTTCAGCTTTTTTGTGCTGTGCTGTTGAATAAATGTATGATTTTTAAAGTATGAGGGTTGCTTTTGAATGAATTTATGGAACGCTTTTAAATTTCAGTTCTGGAAATCAATTGCTGTATGTTCTATGATTTTTGATGAATATACCAGACCAACCTTACAGCATTGTGAAAAGTTCTCGTTGAAACGACATTTTCAAGCACTTAGCTTTTAGAAGATATCATAAGCAGTTCCCAGAAAATCGCTAAAACATCTCCAATCCAAGACAAAATGACCCCAAACATTTCATTTATTCCAAGAACAAATTTATAAAACTTTTGAACTTGTTTTGCTTTCATTCTTCTTCACTTCCACAAATGAAGAAGCTTCAAGGATCATTCACATACCAATTCCACACTTTTAACAGACAGAAAAGCTGAGGCGAGGAAAGAAAGCTCTCAAGAAGATTTTTTTTTTACAATGAATTTGTTTCGTTGTCGAGTGCAGAACAATCACGAAAGTGTAATAAATTCACTTCTCATTCACTCATCTTAAAGTTGTTTTCTTGCCTTTTACCATTAAAAATTGTTATTGTAATTAATGTCTCTAGCAAGCAATGGGGAGGCAAAAAAAGGTGTATGTGAAGGTGAAAATAAAATTAATAAAAAAAATAATAAAATAAAGCTTGTCGAGCCTAGAAATTACTCACTGTGCGATCTAAAAATATCTTTATCACTATCATAAATATTTGATGAGTGATGATGTATCGGATGCATACTTTTTACTTCAGTTGTTTCGTGATGATTTGTGCTCGAATTTTCGACTTCCTCTGGTGTTGTTGTTGTTGTTGTTTGGGTATCTGAATATTGTTGTCAATTTTCAAGGATGTTCATGAATGATTCGTAGAATTAAGTCGTTGATGAGCATGGGAGAATGTTCAAAATTTTGATAATAAATTTACAACATATTCGCCATATCCCACAGAGATTACAAAAATAAAAATCCAATTTAAATATTGCAGATTTCATAAAATAATCACAAATTCATCCAATATTCACAGAATTCCAATCGATAAGCAATGTTGGTTGTGTAAATAAATTTATTATGATGATGTTTTTTTTTTGTTATCGCAGATATTGTAGTTTCAGAAATAAAGTATGTATAAAGCACATCCATGGCAGTGTATTATTGTTGAAACACAAAAATTGTTATTGTGTAGATGGAGGGACATACAAAATCATAACAATTGGCGATGGAATCGAGAAATAAATAAAAATATAAAAATAAAAAAATTAAATTAAAAATATTTTATTAGATTAACAGAAAATAAATTGGGAAAATGTTGTATGGCTGTTCATTTTTCTGTTTATAAATAAAAATTGGTATCCAGGGGATTTAATTGCAATTTAGCCATTATGATATAAATCGATAATCTCTCATTTTATAAATCCCAAAAATAAAGGATTATCACGGATGAGCAAGTTGAAAATGTTCCCTAGAATACCATAACACAAGTTATGTGGAAATTGGAGATGGAGAAGAATGTAAAAATATTGCTTTGGCATCAACTAGAGGTTCCATAAGAGCTTTTGTGTGTGAAAATTTATTGAGTTCCTTAATGATGAGGTTTATTGTTAGATGTATATCAAGCCATATATTCCCAATAGAAATGTGAATTCATGAATGTATCTACTCTGTCCAGAGTCAAACTCAACCCCCTCGAAAAATTACTGGATACGTCTCTGACTTTGTCCAAAACATAATTCATAGCAAGAATGCATTTACTAAGCTCACAAGTTGTATTGATGTCAAGCTTTGGAACTCAGATCTTGTGTTGCCAATAAAGCTATCATCTTTAAAGCTTTGTTGATTCTCGAATTGCTCGAACTATTTTGAAACATTTCTAGTTGTTATTAAGCTCATAGCCTTTTTTTGGGATGCTACAGATTGTCAAATTATCTAAGAAATGATTCAACGTAAGCAATGAACTGAAAGCCTTAGGTCTAAGTCGAGCAATCGCTTATTGAACCAACACTAGCATTGTATTGTCGCTATGGACATAAAGGCTTGAATAGCTTTTGCTTTATAAGCTAATCTAAATCCATTGAAACCACCATCAACAATAAAGTGACCAATAAATACATTAAATTTTCCAATTAAATCCCATTCTCAGAAAAACTATTAATAAAAATCAATTGATTGACATTTTCATACCAGACAATATCCCCTTTTAACAAATTTTTCCCAGAAATTCACACACATCACATCATGTCGGAACCCCTATTGAACATCAAGCAATATAATAAAAAGTAGGAAAGAGGAAAAAAAAATTAATTGAAAAAGTTTTTTCTTCTCTCTTTCTGTGATGGCCATAAAAAAGTTCTTTCCCCCAAAATCTCTGATAAATGTGGATCAATAAACGATGATGAAAAAATGGTCTATTTTTCAATTTTCACATCCAATTGAATCACATTCATCAGTGAAAGAGGCAAAAAAAAATAAAATAAAACAAGTTGAATGAGGGACAGATTGAAGTGAAAGGGAAACGAAATAAAAAAAGAATTGAAGGGCGAAACCACAAAAATGGCAAGAGCACTTACCATCTTCAACACACATCAGGCCATCGTTCAGGAGTTTTAATCCTGTCGGACATGCACATGATATTCTCGGACTCTTATCGTTTATATGGGGTGCTGGTAAACATAAATGAGAGCAGTGTCCATTCACTGCTTGACAATGATTCTCACCATCTGGCTGTCGATAGGGATGATACACATGAATTGTCATCGGATGTTGGAGCTGTGCATGATCATTGAATTGTACAAGATTTGTGGGTTGATATATGGGAAAGAAAGGGAAATTCAATTAACATATGTTATTCTACTTCCAACTGAGTGAAGGAATTGAGAACATTTGATTCGTTTAATTTGTATAGCTATGGCGCATTTTTGCAGTATTTTTTGGTCTTCAAAACTTGAGTTTCAATAGAAAATTATGAAATTTTCTTAAAGCTTTGAAAAAGCTTCATATTCAGCTTTAAATAAATGTTTAATCTTGCTCAAAGAGCCTTGGAAAAACAACACCTGTTTCTGCAAATCAGCGCTTGAGTATACAATCATTTATGCATGTTCTTACCATATGTAATGCTGTGACAGGTTCTACATCTTTTCCATTGAATTTATTTGCACGAAATACAGCCTCCTTGTCCCAATCGGTCCAATACACATAATCTTCGAATGTTGTAATTGAAAATGGATGTCTGAGGGTATCGGTTGAATGGAGCACTAAATTACGTCCCGTACCATCGTAATTACATGATGAAATTACATTTAATTTAGCATCGACCTGTATTTGTGTTATGTATGAAAATGTATAAAAGTTAAGATTCCATGTAATGTTGAATAGATTAATTTAGTATCAGCAATTAATTTACCCAGTAAATTCTCTTCTGCACGATATCAAGTGTCAATCCGTTCGGCCATTTCACATCATAGCTAACAATCGTTTGTCGATGTGTTCCATCCATACCAGCACGTTCTATTCTCGGATTCGATCCCCAATCACTCCAAAACATCCAGCCTTCCAATGGATTTAATGCAATTGCTCGTGGTATTTCCAAGTTGTCTTTTATCAGTACCTTTCCCATATTACCATCAAAATTCATTATCTCAATTGTGTAGCGTTTTGTGTCAGTGAAATAAATGTGATTGTAAATCCAATCTACCGCAAGTCCATCTGATGTCACTGTCTTGTCCTGAAGAACCACAATTTGCTCCGTACCTTCGTCAATTGGTGCTCTAATGGACAAGATAACAAGTTTAGATTGTGAGAGAGTGGAAGAAGATTGAAAATTAAATTGTGTGGTTTGAAGCAAACTCAAATTAATTCTTTTTTCCATTTTATAGTAACTTACTTGTAGACACGCTGTTCAGTTACGTCGCTCCAGAAAATCATACCAGTACGAAAAACATAGTCTAATGCTGTGGCCGATCGTGTTTCATTAACAATTGATGTCATTTCACGGTGGTCGAGTGAGATTTTCCTAATATCATGTCGACGTGCGAAGAGAAGTGAGGCATGTCCTTCGGTCGCTTTACATTTCGTATGATCACGTGGATCCTTTAAATAGCCTGATGCACATTCACACTAGATATGAGAATGAGAATGATAGTTATCATAGTGTGTCAATAACATTTTTAATGAATACTATTAAGGGCGTCTAAGGAAGTTCTTAACTATTTCATGAAATTCAATAAAATTGTTAACGACTAAGAGTTTAAAGTCATCATTTGGAAAATTGAAACCTTCAACTCGTAAGCATCCTTTATGAACTCTAACAAAATTACATCTCATGTGCCATCCCCAAAAGCTACTACTTACTTTAAAACCTCCTTGTTCATTAGTACATAATTGGGAGCACGAACCAGGTATTTCACATTCATTAATATCCTCACACGTACGATTGTCACTTAACAATTTATATCCCTTCCGGCATTCACAATAAAATCCAGCCTGTGTATCTACGCATATATCCGAACATCCGCCGTTATTCGCTTTACATTCATCACGTCCACATTTATCAATCGGTTCATCTTCCATATTTGGACAATCTTGTATCTTATCACAAACTTTTGACAGCTGAATACACATGCCGTCACCACAATCGAATTCTGTCTTGCGGTCACATGTTCTGTCTGGAATTGCTATGGGATTTAAAAGAGGGAAAATAATAAATTGAAAATTTATCGATTGAGAGGAAAATTTTTGCTTCTTGCTTACGGCAATTTAACTCGTCACTTCCATCTTTGCACTCTGCTTTACCGGAGCAATGGAATCGACCGTGAATGCATGTCTTATCTGCACATTGAAATTGATCTGCACGACATGTGATGTTTTGGCAAATTGGTGGCTTCTCATCGTCACCTCCAGGACAGTCTTGCTCGCCATCACACACCCAAGAACGATGTATGCATGTTATGCCATCTTTACATTGATATTCGGCTTGTACACATGAGGATTCACGTCGAATGATAATTGAGCAGTTCTATAAATGAGAGAAGATGCAGACAAAGATGTTTGTAAGATGATGATTCAGTTATTCATGCATAATTTAGGAAATTTAATATCTTAAATCAAAGTTATGTGTTCAGCAGAATCTGATTAGTCAAATATTCTGCATAATCGAATCAACTTCATACAATGAGGCTTGCTGCTCGAGTTACGACTTAATTAATTTTATTAAAAATGTCTGTGCCAATAAAGGGTCAAGATTAGTCCGGATCATACCATTTTTGAACTATAATCCATAGCAAAAATTAATTCAATATAAATGTTGAGTTGAAACTAACCAGACCATAAAACTACACAAAAGAACTGATAAAGCCACAAAAAATTATTATATTCCAGCTGAAAGGGGTGTGTGAGAAATGAAATTTATTATTTATATCAAAAACTTTTCAATGTTAATGCCTCAAGTCATTGAATGGTAATTGAATTTTGGGTTATGGGAAAGTTTGTTCTCATGTTCCTTTTTTGCTGTTTTTATTTTTCTTTTAACAAAAGCAAAAAAATCAAATTGAAAAATCTTCAATTTCAGAATCAGCACAAGATGCTACTGAAGGAATAAGGCAACTCATTGACCTTTTTATTTATTATTTTACAAAAAAATTCTTTTATGTCCAAATAACTCTAACGAAGAAGCATACCCAAGGCACTTATTTCCCTTGAGATTAAAAACATTTGCAACATTTAACAGACAGTAAAGTGAAGGATAAAAATAATTTAGATTCTTACCTTTTCATCGGATCCATCAGGGCAATCCATTTCACCATCGCAACGCCATTTTGATGTAATGCAATACTTTTCAGAACATTGAAACTGTTTAATCGGATCACACATTTTTGGTGTACATTTCGCCTCATCACTTCCATCGCCACAATCATCATCTCGATCACAAACCCATCTATTTTGTATACATCTACCATTATTACAGGTAAACTCGTCAGAGCGGCAGGTATCATCTGAAAGTCATAAAAAAGTTTCTCTTAAGTAAATCATTTTGTAATAAGACGTATTTTTTTGGGGGAGATGGGCGCTTTTATTTGGGGGTGAAAAAATATTGATTTAATAAAAATGTTGGAAGTCATTAACTTAGTTTTGTTGTAAACAGAGGCTTTTGACATTTTGTAATGAGTAAAGCAAGACTAAAGCTGAGATAAAGTTAATATTACTCAATCTTTAAACCGAGAATAATGTCTCATGAATTTGAAGTTGAAACTCTCATCATCGACATTGAATCAACCTTTTCATCTCACATCGAATTTCAACCATCTTAAATTTCCATTAGATATTCTTTAATTATAGAAAATTCCGATGAATTCTTAAAATAAAAACTTGAGCACGCAACGGTGCAAAATCTAAAGTCAAACAAACAGCCACAGATGCTATAAAAATCATTTCAAATTTCCTAACCTCTCAGAATAAAAGTAAACAATAAATTCAAATAAAAGCGCGAAGAATAAAAAGAAATCCTTGATTTGTTTTAAAGTCATTCTGTTTGCGTGTGTTTTTAAGTCTATTCAACTTCTTTTTTATGGATTGAGCTTGTTTATTTCCGAAGAAATGTTTTTTGAATCTTAGAACTTTTCACCGATTGCCTTTTTTATTTCTATTTTGACAGTCTGCATCAATCGATCCGATTTCCAATGTTTTCTTTATCGTCTGTTCGTCAATTATTCTAATTTTCTTCTATTTAGCAAAAGTAACTTTTCCTTCTTCTTAGCGAGCCACACGAAACAGATGGAGGAGATTTTTCTTCTCTTTAACTTTGATTTCATTATGCGCAACTGGAGGGAAAAAAATTCCTTCAATTTTCATCGAGTCATTTGCATAATTTTGAATATAATTTACATTAAATATCATCATCATTATCGTCATTAATGATGGTTTCATTACTAAGCTCATTGAAAATTTTGTTTATTTTACGTTAATCACTAAATTCCTCGTTCTTTATGGAAAATTTTGATTATTAATTCTTCATGTTTTAGTCTAATCACGTATCTTGAGTTTGCAAATGGAAGAATTATCTCTCAAATTGCTATTATGATTTGACAAATATGGAAATTGTTTTTATTATGTTTAATGTACATCAAATGTCATTGCTTATAGCAATAAAACATGTACATACGTGGGATTAAGTTGATTTCTATGTTGCGTTCATTTTTGTTTTATTGAAAAAACTTATTTTTATGCCTTAGATAAAAAAAAAACTCTTCAAATTTAACACACGAGCCTGCCCTTCTCGGAAGGATGATTAATTTTAGCATATTTTACAGCATCGAACGTAAATTGTTAATTCATTTGGTTACTGTAAAGCGAGTTCCTTTAAAGCTTATTATAAATTTCGCAGAATATTGTTTAACCCTTGTTTTTATAACTCGGTTACATTGGAATTTCCAATAAAATGCTTAGTAGCAGCTACTTTGCATAATGATCCTTGAAAACTTTAAGCATTTATAAAGCTTAAAACCTTTTTTTTTGTAACTGATATGAACGACAAAGTTTACATAATTTCTTTAAATCTGTTGCACAAGGAATGTTTAAAGTTTGGTTTCTATATCTTATTCAACTTTTCAAATTCTAAATTTACTCAAGTTTTATAATCCTCAAAATCAATGACACCAAATGAGAATTTAGTTTGAATAAAGTTATTAGTCTTTCAGTGTCTTCTTAATTAATTCTGGTTCATTTTGATCAACGACCTTGAAAAAATTTCAAAAAATATGGTCGGCAATAGACAAACCTTGATTCAAGGTCTCAGGTGTCTCAGGTCTGATACATCATATTGCTTAATTCGTTGATTTTGAGGTACATAATCAATGTTTTGTCTAGTGTCGACCATATTTTTTGAAATTTTTTTCAACTTTTTTTCAAAGAAGACGTCATTTCTTGTATTTTTAAGGGGTTCAATGTGCAATTGAGTAGCCAGATATTTTTTGAGAGGGGGGATTACTCATCCCCTCTGGGTACGTTTCTGAATTGAACTGCTGATTTTTCTAGATCATGTTTGGTAAGAAAAATTGAATTTGAATACAAATTGAAGTTGTAAAGTTATTCACAAGATCTTGAGAAATTTATATTGATCTTAAAATTACATAAAACTTTAAAGAATATGAAAAAAAATAAAAACTTTGAGATGATTTTGCAATAAAAAGTTTTCTCATCAAACGCATTTCATCGTGAACTTTCCGAGAAGGTTCAAATATTTTTTTTTATTGCTGTAAAAAACTTTATCGCTCAGCTTTTCACAACATTTGATAATTCATCTAAAATATTATTAGATTTGCACAACATCTGATACAACCAGACATCTCATATATGTAGCAAGACAAAAACCACATGTTACAGACAGCATGTCTACAAGAGTTAACCTCACAATTTATTCTTTAGTAATATCATAAAATTTACTTATTATGTTACAGTTTATGTCTTGATGCTTTGCAAATCAAATTTTACGAATAATTTTGTGCAAACAATTTGCAGAATTTCGCATGTCAAAAGAATTTTTAATGAAATTTTAATGTACTTTACAGCTTATAACAACAAAATGGCATTTATGTTGCTTCTCTCTTATTTGCATAATACTTTTTTCAATAATGCTTACTACTCCATGTGCAATAACATGTCGTGAACATAAAAGAATATTTCTTCATAATATTCAAGCTTGTGAAGCATATTGCCTTTAACATGTCATCATGTACACATACACGTATTGAACTTCATTTCTATCTCCTGTGAGAAAAAGTGAGATTGATGGATGGAAGTAATAAACTTCCGTGACTATCGAGAAATGTGACTGTCAAAACTATTTGCATTTGCAGATTCAAGGTACGAAAGTGAACTTCAGTCCAAATAAGCCTGTCAGCTATTTTAGCAAGTTTTAGTCTTTTACATTGACACTAAGGTTATCCTACTTGCCAATGAGGACTCTGGATTGCAAATGACACTTGGTAAGCTTGTTAAGCTTCTAGATTTAAGGTTCGTTCACTTATGACGTCCGAAATTAACGGTAATTTTTTAAAAAAGAACAATGAATTTCCTGGAATTTCTATTGTTTTTTTCTTGCTGCCCCCCCCCCCCCCCCCCCAAAGTGAACGTCCACTAACACAACTTTTAGCAAGTCTCTTTGAAACCTATACAATTTCCAGCATAGTTTATGATAGTAAGGTTCGGTCACTAACATAAACTATTGGTTTCAAACCCGAAACTGACAGACTGACAACGCACAATTCTATTTCCGATTCAAGAACCATTGAAATGACAATTCTCAACACCAATGAAAGAGTTCACGCGTGGAAGCCACAAGTATTTTATTTTATTCTCCCTCAAAAGAATTTTTTTTGTTGACGAAGGAATGTTCAATATTCTACATGCACATAACACAATGATAATAATAGCAATAATGATATGATGATGCAAAATATCAGAAGCTGGGATAGAAACAAAATTTTACTCAATTTTATGTAAGCGTCATGAGCAAGAATGAAAGCACATGAGTAACATAATATCGAAGAGTTAAGAGGTAGAAAAAAAAAGTTTTTTGTCACACGAAAGACTTTTGCCATTTTTGCACATTTAAGCAATTTTAATGTGAAATTGATTCAATGTAGTGTGAAGTAAAAAAAATGAAATTTTATTGAGATGCTGTAATAAAAATGTACATTTGCTTGCATAGCAATTTTATGTCTTTTCATGATGCAGCAAATTAAGGACATTCAGAAGACTTTTTTATATGGATGTAGACGTTCTGAATAATTTTGTTGTCACAAATTGCAGAGTTTAAGGAATTTTTTAAAAAAATTTCGATTACACAATAAACATCATAAAGACAGCTTTAAAAGTTTCGTTACACCCACGGTAAGGATTGACATGAAAATTCACTTACTGATTTAACAACAGAATGAATCCTTAAAATTCCCAGACAGTATTTGAAAGACTTTAGCTGGTTTAAGTAAATAAGGCGACAGTCAAAGAATATGTTGTGACATTTTGACGTCAAAGGGTTAGATCCAAACCAGTTAAAGGTTTTGAAGGAACGAATCAGTTTAAGACACACTTTCTGTGTTCAGCGATGGATTTATAATCATTATGGCCAAGAAACTTAGTTATTGAATCCATAGATGACGGTGAAAATGATTTAACTCAGAGTTTGGATCTGTCAATTGACTATCACCTGTCAACAGACAATACCTGAGACAGATCTGTCACCTGTGCCTGTTGACAGGTGATCTATATCGCAACTCTGATTTAAATAAGTATGTTCGATAGACAAAATATCAAAATAAGAATGAAAAAAAAATCTCTTCCATCGAAAAAACGCGCTATAAAATTCACATTGTTCTCCCTTCAAAAAGCTCAAAGGCTTCTCGTTATCATAAGCTTTCAAGATTTCAAATAACAAGATCTAATATGAGATTCAAATACCAAAACAGCTCAGTAACAATCTTGATTTCTATGAAACCCGAAACACTTTCTTTGTAATCCACCTAATATAAAATGCTTATTGCTATTCGAAATAAAAAAGAGCGAAACGAGAGAAAAAGAAGCAACAACGGAAACGAGTTGAACACAAAAGAAGACGTAGTAATGCTATTGAGCATTTAAAATTGCTGTGAGCCTGCCTTTTTCTTACAATGAAACAGGATATAATAAAGCTCAAGTACAAACATGTCTCAATTCGCAAATAATTTTAGCTTTACTATCTCTTACATATTTATATACACGTTAGGATACGACAATGAATGCTTAAAAGCAAGATGAAAAAGAAGACATAAAGGAATAAGAGAAGAAAAAAAATGTCCTTAGCTACGAAAATAATATTAAAGCTTATGCCCCCGAGAAATTCATAATAAACTTGAAACGTGACGACGTTACATTCTCGCTCATTCAATTTCATTTTAACGCGTTGTCTTTATATACTCGACACAAAAGCTCTCCTCTTTTGTCTGTTTTTCTTTTTAAAATGCTTTTAAATTTCCGTAAAATGTGGAATTTTTCTTCTTTACAATTAGATATCTTCTGAGAATGACGTAGACATCATCGTAAGTAGTGATAGGAGACTTTACTGCGAAATAAGTTATCGTAGGCTTCTGAGACATGAAGGGGATTTAGCGGCATGTGAAGAAGCTGAAAGAAATTTCTTAAGGGATTTAAAGGGCAACTGAAGGCATGGTTGGAAGAGATATAATCCAATTTAGTTCAATCTGGAGTCGGGTGGAGTTTGACTTATATTTTTTGTGATTTTATAAGCTTTTTGTATAAAAAACAGAGTCTGGCGTAGACACAATACCGAACTAATCTAAAATCATTAAAATTTTAAAGTCTCAAAGATGATCATATCATTGGCAATTACTAAAATAAAAAGAAAGCCCCCCAAGGCAACACACAGTTACCAACTTTGCATCTTTCATTTGACACACTTTCTTCTTGATTGATCTCAATATTTACTGACCATGGAGAAAGAAATCATAAAGTCGAGCAACAAATTATTTTCAAAAATAAGAAAATCAACCCACAGTGATGCTGCATTATTAACACAGCAGTATTATTAAAGAATTCTAATGAAAACATGTATTTTTGGTACAAAGAAGCGTTTCTGTAGAATGTTTATGAGGGATTAAGTCAGGCTCAAATCAAATATTTCGTGATAAAATGGCGTTCTCTCTCTCACACACACGGAAAGAATGAATGAGGAAAAAAATTAATTAAATTTTCTGCCATACATTCTTCGTGTTTAGATGATGTCTATGCATTATGAAACATCATCGAGAAAGTAATTTTCATATTTTTGCTGCCTTAATTTTTTTTCTCTAGGTGAGAAAATTTTTAATAAAAACATTCTTTTCGTAGAAAGTTTTTAGAGGTAGGCGCGTTCGTTAGATTGAGCAACAACAAGCAACCTTGTTATGTTCAATTTTCCTTGTAAAATACGAATTAAATGTTCTTAATTTGTCTTTAATTTGGAAAAAAAAATCTTTGATGAAAATTGAATTTTCGGTTTTTTGGGAGGTTTTGATTGATTATTGAAAATTAATTGTTGTGTGCAGTATAAATCACTACAGCTCGATGAAAGCTCTACGTTAAATCTATCTTTACACAAGCTTTAAGCTTAGTTTTTACGGTGGTTCTACTCCATTTAGGTCTTTGCGTAACACTAAGGGCAAGGGGGGGGGGGGGGCTACAGGAAATGGAACAATAGATTCTATCATCGATCGAGATCGCAGTGTATTCAGCTTATCAAACTGTGTAGAAATATGCGTTTTACTGGAATCCTTTCACAATATTATAATGGGGGGTCCAAAAATGCCAATTTGTACTGTTACAATTTTTTTTTTTCATTTTAATTGCACTTTATTGCATTTATTGACGACATACTGTCCGGAAATAATTCACATTTTACACCACAATCGAATGATATTTGGTAGATTGGTAGCTTTAAAGTAGCAACCTTCAATATTTTCCTGACAACAGTTGAAATAAACAGAACAAACCATAAATACATCATCCCCATCAAATTACATTCCGTATATCTCGAAAAATGATATGTTGCTGAATTTAATATTATTTTCCACGAACCCACAAAAATTAATATTTTGAAACAGGAGTAAAAATGCGTCATTTTTCACGTCAGACATTTTTTCACACCTGAATATTTTCTTCTCACCCTCAGCTTTCATCCCCAAAAGTTATGAATATTGCGAAAAAAATTCACAATATGTTTTTTTTTATCCCACATACTTTTATTTTTATCCCTCAAACAGCAATTTACGATATTATAAATGAACTTATAATTTGTTATGCAATATTAGACATAATGAGAAGGGAATAAGAGAATGTGAAAAATTATCATGGATCACCCACATGAATATGGGAATTTTCATTTTACATCTTTTTCTTGTTTTTTCACTGCCTTAATGTTTTTTTTTATATTTATTTTCCATCTCCTCCTTTTTTTATCAAAATAAGAAGCTTTTCTTCTTTCATTCGTGTTTGTTGCCATTTTGCAGAGAGAAATTGTCATCAAATTTACCATTTTATGGAGATTAATGATCAGATGGCAAAAATTGTTTTCTGTTATATAACAACACTGTTGCCGTTTCCTTGAAATGGAATTTACTGGATTTTAAAGTATAATTTTAAATTTATATTAATGATGTTTACAATTCAGAGTGAAAAATTGAGTAAATAAAGAGAAATCGACATGAAAATTCGCAATTTATTTAAAACACTTCCACAAGTTTCCTAGAAATCCCATAATATCTGACAAAACCATCTCAAGGACTTCTTTGTGTGTAAATTGAATGAAATAATAAGACACTTCACATCGTATTTCTCTCCGTTTTGCTCTTTGTCGTTTTAAAATTTATTTGCGAAGAGCTTAAGGAAGGATTTTAAAAGGAGAAGCACAAAAAAAGTATGAAAATAAAATGTAGAACAGTAACAGAAGAAAAAAAAGTGCAAAAGCATAAGAACTAGAGAAAATAAAGAAGAAAAAGTGGGAATTGAGGTGATGCGAAATGAAATTTACAGCACTTTTTACTTTTCTCGTGAGAAATGAATGAAAGAAGGCGAACAAACGTAGAAAATAAATTTTTCTAACAAAGCTTTCTTCTTTGAGATAATTAAGGGAATCAGGAGCAATCATTTAGATTTTTTTTTTTGGATTATTAGGAAAGTAATATTGGAAGCTGGAACTAACCGATTTATATAGATGTAATAACAGTAGCTAGTTAAATGATCTAGATCAGATCTGAATATATTTGGGTCTAGCAATTGTCTTGGTGATGATGTGGATGTAATAAATTAACTAGAATATTCGAAGGCGTCTGCAACGCTAGCTCTTTAAATAAATTATCAAAAGACACCCGTTTCTCTAGTTGGAGTCGCTAGAAGCAAACCCTTGTTCACTTAGATACCATCTGACTATGTCCATTATTCAATGATTCACACGACTTAACCCAACTTCTATTCTAGAGTCAAAAAATTAAGTGTTTATAACAGAGATCGAAGCCGATTTTTTCGGCTTAACTCAATTTTTGATTTTTTGGACATCGGCTGAATTGAAATTCAGAGCTTATTATAGCTACATGCTGAAAAACTATTTCACAGAATCATAGTAAAGCATGTAAAGTTCAATTTAAACACTTGAAATGGGTGTTAAATGGCTTTTTTTTTATCAAAAAAATCAAAAATTGAGTTAAGCCGAAAAAATCGGTTTCGATCTCTGGTTTATAATATAGATGAAACCTAAGTTGGCAACTTTATTGAACCTAGACAACCATAATTCATTTCTTTCATATGAACTAAAAATGAAATAATAGTTCTTCCTTTAAACAATGACCTTAATCCTTTTCGACTTCTTCTACCATCTTTATTCTTACTTCTAAATATTCCATTCATTTTATTACTCCCATCCCACTCGCATTTGATAAGATATAAATAAGATCTCAAAGTAAATATGAATATTGTTATGCTACATTTTATTTAATAAAATAAAATACAAAGAAAGCGGAAAGGAAATCAAGCGCAGATAAGGGAGAGAAAAAAAATGTTCCTTGTTATCACAATAATGATGCAAAAGTAAATGTTGAATTTAACGTAATTTCCAATAGCTTAGTGCTTAAGACGAAATGTAAAGAGAATAAAGATTCATTCTTTCATTAGAATTGACATCATGTAAATATTCTTGATATTAAGGTTCTTAACAGGAAGGGATAAATTTTACGAAAATAACAAATAGGGGCTAAACACAAATGGGGCTCATCAAAAAATGAGATTTTTAATTTAAGTGTGAAATCACTCTGAAAAAGCACTCGATTTTTTTTAGGTTTTAGCATTTAGTTTTGTGCTAATGAAAAAGTTTACGATTAAGCTTTATAAAAGCTCAAAGAATTGATTTTATGAGAATTTAAAAATTTGCTTTTTAGACAAAATTTCTAAAAACAAATCTTTAAAATAAGAAACTTTTAAATCTCGCAAAATCTCAACAAAAACCTTCAATCATCCTCAACTCCAATAAAAACATTCTCATACAAAGTTATTTGACGGAACTTCCTCGTTCATCATCAATATTACTACATCATCCTCATTATGCTTGAAATTATGAATGATTGAAAAGTTTTTCATTTCCACTTGAGAGCTTCCAGAGAACGAAACACAAGGTGGCATCCACCATCACTTTCATATTTTTTTTCTTCTTCATTCAATTTATATTCAAATTATTACATGTAAAAGTTTTATGGCATAAATTTTAAAGTTAAGCATAGCTCTCGTCACATTGAATATTGTGAGGATTATAATTTTTAAAACTATCTATCTTTAAGTAAGCATTATAAGACAGATTAAAAAGTTTTTTTAATACTTAAAGCACATTCTACAGCAAATTTGATGCTTGAGTTATTAATTCTTTAATTTCTTTCTCATAATTAATTCCTGAATATTCTCACAGAAATTAGATTTAAATGACGAATTAATGCTTGAACAATCACAACATATAGAACCATCCCTTGTTAGTACCACATCTGTTTAAGAAAATAAGATTTACATCACACTGCACTGAATTATTGTCACTTGCATGCATATACATTTATTTCCACAAACAATGTACATCCCAGCACAAATGCAATGTGAAATGTCTCTGCTTTTTATGACTCTCATTTGTCAAATATAGTTATAAAACTTGATTTCACCCCCATGAATTATATGATGATGAAATATATATAAAAAAAAATTGCATAGAGAGATTTAAGTTCTAGTCGATACTCACTGCATGACGTCTCATCAGATCCATCTGTACAATCCTTATTTCCATCGCACATCCATGCTAATGGAATGCATTCGCCATTGTTACTCCTGCATGTAAAATCCTCAGATGAGCACACTTTTGCCTCTACATGAATAATAATTTTTTTTATATATCGTGGCGGTATTTTAGAGGATGTGAGATATGGAAAAGTAGCAAAAAAGATACAGAAAAAAATGGTAAATTGTTAGTATGAATTATATCTTTCGGTTTCCTGCATGCATGAGCTAAAAATAATATTTATACATAAATTCAAAAAAAAAAAAATAAAAATAGAACCAAAAAAATTGTTATGTTTGGAATAAATTTGGCATGCATACACACACAAGTACACAGAACGAATAGATGCACACATTCATAAACACAAAAATAGGAAGTGACAGAAAATGAAATAAATGGATGAGAAGTATGAGGCTATGGTAAATGTTGAATTTTATGCGCATTTTTTAAGAGATATAGCTCAGAACATCAATTCCTAATATCTGTATGCACGCCTTGAAACATCTTTAACATGTAAGAGCTCGTTCACATTAGGCAGAAAATAAAATTTTAGAACCCCCCCCCCCCCCCCCACAAATCCTAGTTGTTCCAATAATCCTAGAACTTCTTAAGAATTTTGACCCTTTTTAGAAACTGTCGTAAGTATCAAACATAAGCCTTTGGCAATAATCGAGCTCACAGATGAGTTGCTTAACTCCTTAGCTATAGACTTAGATTAAACTTAGTACAAGCATATTCACCTTCATATAGCTTGATACCCGACTATACTTAAAAACCAAGAACCAGACGTAAAATCTGACTCCAAAATGAACAATTTTTAAAAAAGAATCTTCAAAAATAATTTCAAAGAGCATTTGACAGTCAAATAAATGCAAATGTACACACAAAAAATTTTAAAAACGAGGAATTCGGGAAGCGGATTAATAATTTTAAATGAATACAGCAAGGAAAATAAAAAGGAGAGCATGCAAAAATGTTTCTGTCATGTATTTTGTTCTGTGAAGCTATGAAAAAAAAAATTTTAATATAATGCATATGAGCATAAATAAGAGCCCCCTTTTAACTAAAGAGGAACTTTTTCATTCATTTTCATTGTTAAAAAAAACGAGGTGTTATTCACACTGTGTGCAAAATGCAGACAAAAAATGTGATATATATTCAAACATATTTCATCATGCAAACAATAATTCACATCACAACATTCAGACTTTTTACATTCATGAAAATAAAAATGAGTATATACGAATAAAAATAATGTTTATATGCAAGAATTTTGCATTAATGCACAAAATAAAATGAAAACTCTCATCTCGAACGAGAGGAAAACTGATAAATATTTAAATTTGACCCGCATGAATCACTCTAGTTGAGATTCCTGGGAAGGAAACTCATAAAAAAAAAATTCAAAGTATCTTAAAAGCTAAAAAGGACATCAACAATCAAAATCTAGGTCGTATGCCAATTTTACAATAGATCTTTTTATAGTCATAAAAAATATTAATTAACCCTGTCACTCAAAAAAAATTTTTTCAATTTTTTTGACAACACGAACCATTTTGGATGGGTAGGAGAACTGCATAATATACACGACATTGGAGGGAATAAATTGACTGAATGGAGGAAAAATGTATACAGCATAAAAAAGCACTGAGAGAATATAAAAGTTTAAAACTGCATAATTTTTAATTACACTTCATTATTATCATGTAGCAAACACCAGTGACTTAATTAACATATAAATTGAAATGGTTACAGCATTTATCTGTATGATGCATTTTTATATGATAATATGATATATCGCATATGCAGGTTAGAGGTTCGTAAGTTTTTTTAATGCCGTTAGTTTTGTGCTGAACATTTTTATAAGTTTTTTATTCTTTGGTTTGCCACAGGTTGAAACCAAAGCAGATTGCTGCAACCACATCGCTGCTGTCCTAGCAACACCTCGTAATAAGCACAATCCTTCAGAAATCATTATTGCAATAAGCAGCTTCCACTTGAGCCTGTCCTCGAGAATCTCTAAAGTAATATGCATCCATAAAAGTGGGAGCCATAAAATTTAACATGCATGTACGATAATAATAGTAATGCGAGAGATGTGCATGATTTTTATGCAGCTTCATCAACATTGAATAATGTCAATATAATCCAAACTGAATTAATTAAAAGGTATTAAAGCTTTTGCATATCTCTTCCAGCTAAAGAATATCAATTACTGATTTTAAAATTAAATCGTAATTAAAGAGCTTTTCTGTTTTCCGTTTTAATGATGAAAGCGAAGATTTTTTGCCATAGAAACTTATCATTAGCCACTATTAGATTGTAATCTACAAATTGTCTTTTACTAAACGAAGTAAATGCTAGAATTAAAATTAAAACATCAAAAATCCTAAGTAATTTACATAAAAACTAAATCTTAAATAATAAATATATAGCGTAATAAAAGCGCTATTAAAACCCACTAGCAATAACCATTTAAATCATCTACATCCGCAAACAAACAAAAAATATAAAAATAAAATTCAAAAGTACTATCATTTCCACTTTTATTTTATTTTTCATATTGTAATAAAGTTGAGCATGAATAATTTATGTATAGTGCTCAATTTCAAGTAGTAAACGAGAAGGATTGTTGATGACAGGCACAGTAAAGTTCTCGGAATGTGACATAAAACAATTGAAAGCAGCTGTAATTGCCTCAATGTAAATGAAAAATGTAAATAGCTCTGAATTTACGCCGAGAATTGAATGTGAGTAAGAATTTGATTAAATACTTGTTGAGTTCAATCGCTTTGCTATTTAGCATAAATGGATTGCTTAACCATAAAATAGGTCATCGAAATTCAATTAAATCTCACTGATTTTTAATTAAAAAATTCTTCTTTTTTTCAGCGATGTTCAGAACAATTGAAATCGAATCGACGATCAAATTAATGGAAATAATTTCTCTGGTGTTATATGGTCGAAATGACTTGTTTGAAGATAGTCTGAATTTCATCAAGGCTAGATTTTAAGTCTCGGGTTTAAGGCAAATGATTGAAGTTATTTTGGCTAGTTTTAAGTTTTGCCGACATTAGTAATTATTGAACCTCAAATTTCAGACCAACTTCAAAGAAGTTTTCATTTTACAGACGCAAACAGAATGAACAAGCTCCATAGTTCGTAATGTGAAAATAATTTAACTCGAATCGTTGTCTCATTAAAGTTATTTCAACTCATCTTACCACCACAACGACTCTCATCAGATTTATCGGAGCAGTCCGGCGAGCTATCACAAACCCAACTTCTCGGTATGCACGACTCTCCATTTCTACAGAGAAACTCATTGTCCCGACAGTGCGTCAAATGTTCTAAATCTTGTTTTATGTGTTTAATGCATAAAGTTAATTAAATTATAAAAGTTAAAATATAATAATTATTTTCACTCATAGAAATAAAGAAGCATACAAGCACAGACATCCTTGCTCATTCAGTTGTGTAGAATATGAAGTGATGTTTTTAAAAAGTCTAGGGAGGGAAACTTTAACGTTTACTAAAGTTTTAATTTAAAATTCTAGCATCAAATATAATTATGACATTGTTAAACATTTTCCCTCCCTGTCTCAAAAAAGACAGCAGACTTAATGGTGATGATGGGTCATGAACAAAAGAAGAAGGGAAATACAAAAGACCAAGCATTCTTCTAGAACAATTAAGCATTCAATTCAATTATGCGACATACAAAAAAAGAGTAAAGTAAAATGAAGCACACTATGTGCATAGAGCAAGTACAATAAACTTACGACAATGGCTTGCATCTTCATCGCTTCCATCATTACAATCTTTCTCCTGATCACATTGCCATCTTTTTGGTATACAGCGTCCATTGTCGCATTGAAATTGATCTTTAGTGCACTCATTCTCTGTAAGTAGAAAAGAAAAAGGAACAAGACATAAATTAATTGTCGTTACAAAAGATACGGTCGATGAAAGTAAATGTTTTACATAAATTGAATAATAATTATGATAGAAACAAGTAATGAAATTATAGTTGAAAGATTGTCGATGTTCTTTGAGGTAATTTAGAGAGTAAAGAGTTGGGATGGAACATTTGTAGCATGTAATTAGATTTTATATCATTTATAATGCATTTAATTCTTTGGGTAGACAACATAAATGAACAATTAATAATAAGATGATATTGTATTAAAGCTAGATTAATTTCATAGCTTGAATTCTTAATTTCAGCATTAAAACTTTTATCATTTAAACTCAATCCTTCTGAGAACTCCATTTTTGTAAGCAAAACCTTCAAATTCCATCCTCCTTTCCAATCCATCAACATTCTCTGCTCTCAATTGATTGATTGGTTTGAATGGCTTTATTCATTATACTCTCTCACGGTAATGAATTGCCTTTCTGACCTTGATCAACAAATTGATGAAAGTTCTTTATTAAAACAGCAGCAATCAAAACATCTGGTCGATTCCCAATAGAAAATTCCACATATTTTTTTTCTAATCATATTTGCTCTTATCGCATGTGTGAATGTTGAGTTTATTGATTTTTTTCCACAAGCAGCACCGAGCCGATTGTTCCGACCAACGCAGTTGAATGCCCTACATCTATTATACGAATAAGAAGAAAAATGTCATGTACCCATTTCATGATCAAGCACATGAAGGAAATTAAAGGAAGAAGAAGAAAAAAGTTTATGCACGGTCCACAGCAAGGTAACTGCATCAATCACAAAACTTGTTTCGTTCTGTATTACATAAATGTTAAGTTGTTTCAAATAATTACATCCATTATCTGCACCGGTCTTTACCAAAAGTGTATCATGCTCCTGTTTCGTGCTCTTACTGCTGTTCTGTTAGCAATATTGATGATAACCGATATATAATCGATTACCTTTCACTTCATCTCCATGATCCGTTAATGCTTCATGATTATAGCTTTTTTTCTTTATTCTCTTATCTTGTGCCTTACTTTATAATTTTATGTTAAAAAATTAAGCTTTAAAATGGAGAAAATTTAATGTTTGTTCAAGGTTCTGATTCTAGTGACGTACGGTTCTAGCTGAATATAAATTGAAGCTGAGAATGATTCAAAAATAAAATATATTTATAGATAAGGTATTTTCATTCCTCAAGCAATGCTGTTCTTCCTAACAAAATTCGACGGTTCTATTTTGGTAAATTTTATATCTAAACGTCAGTCCAACATCAGTTTCTGCCTATATCTCACAATAACAACAGCATAAATAAATCTTATTCACGTCAATGTTAACGATGTTACTGACACTGAAAAACATATCTCAATGTCATGTCAATGAACATTGAAGATTAAATTGCTATTAAACGAAATAATTTGAGCAATTTTCGGGGATATAAGAATAAAATTTCACTGTTCACATTCAATTAAATGAAAATGAAAATTTTCATCAACATTTAAAAGGTTATAAAGCCAGTCAGCATGAAAAGTTTGTTAAATGTTCATATGCGCATGTATTCGTACTTTTTAATTTTGAAACGTGTTAGAATTTAATTAATTTTTTTTTTCACTCCCAAAATGAGCTTCAATGCTGTTGTTTGAGTATGAATTTTTGAAGCTATTCGCAAAAAGCTAATGAAAATTTGCCAAAGAAAAACACAACAAAAAAAAAGAAAAAGTTTTTTCAACTCTCGCTTTCAATATTGAAGAATAATTCTTCTGAACATGGAAGTGAGTGTAGTCAGGGGATCAAATGGGGTCTAAACCCCGTCTCGAAATTGAAAATGTATAAAAATCAGCCTTCTTCTCCTTGATAAATTGTACCCCCACCACTCAAAAATCATCTAACACCACTTCTGGCATAACTCTATATGTGTAAAGCATTTTCATCATCAATTAAAGTTGAGAGGGTGATGAAAGGTAATAAATTTTTCTTAATTGTCAAAAAAGCATAAAGGAAAATTTACTCTCTCGGGGCGATACATTAAGTCTCTTGAGTGTAAATGTCTTTTATGTTTTTTTTTTGTGTATGAGTTCACAAGCTCAAAGCACTGGTAGGAGGTGGAGTAGAAGAAAAACAAAAATTTTCCGTTCCACACTTTGTTGTGTGTTTTGTTTTTTAAATCTTACATTAAATAAAATAAAGCAGCAGAAAAAAAACAGCGTGGAAAGAATTATTGCGCCTTTATTTAATTAACGTAACTTACTACGTTGTAATTATTTTGGGGGTCGGTTTGGCATGGTTACATTTTTTTGATTCTATTTTGTCGGTAAGTTCATGAAATTCTCGACAACAAAGTTTTTAACTCAAACCTTTAAGAATTGTTAAAAGCTTCTCAGAAAATCAAAGCTTTTAAAAGGCCCATAAAAATGACTAAATCTAATAAGCCTTCAAAAATCTCTACAGTTCTGAAAATTCAGTCATAAAAATTCAACATTCTATAATCCATCAAATTAGTTGACGACTTTATAACTTGTCCCATGCTCATTCCTTTCTTCTTACTCGTCTCCATCATTTATGAGAGAAATTTAACTAATTAAAAAATAATAAAGCTTTACTTTGTGCCATTATTTTTGAAGGAAAGTAGAGAAAGAATGAAAAAAAAAAACATAAGAAATTGAGAGCAGGAAGAAGTAGACATGGCAAAAAAAGCCATAAAAATATATTTTTCATGTTTTTGGTCCTTAAGGGAGCCATTTAATGGATTTTTCACATTCATTGTGACACATA
Organism: Chironomus riparius; assembly: GCA_917627325.4. Classification (NCBI taxonomy): domain Eukaryota; kingdom Metazoa; phylum Arthropoda; class Insecta; order Diptera; family Chironomidae; genus Chironomus; species Chironomus riparius. Next base: position 50,362,010 of record OU895878.1, on the reverse strand, counting down.
ATGACTATCATGTTTGTTATAAAATTTAAGTATGTAAGCATATATGTATGCAGAATTGAAGGTTTAAGTCACCAAATGCGGAAGAAATTGGGTCATGTTGTGGAAGATTTTTTCGTATCTAAATTAATTGTCGATGCAAAACGCAAATCATTTTCTCGGAAGGAGCAAAGAAAGTTTCGAAAAACTAATGTTGGGATTGGACGAGACCACATTAATTTATCTATGATATGCCAAGAGACGATGTCAACGTTGGAGCAAAATAAGTTTAAACTTGTTTCGAATGTTTTTTGAACAAAATTTCGCAATTTCGAAAATCATATTTTTTATGAAAATTTTAACTTTTCGCAATTTTTGACTTAATTCACTTATTATTTAGGAATCGAATCCTTCTACTATGTTAATCAACACTCATTTAATCGTTTAATCGATGATAAATGCAGGAAACATTAGTTTAATATGATTTTTTTCAAAAATATTCAAAAAATTTTGTTGTTGTTTACATTGAAAATTAAAATGTCATTAATTCACTTGCATTAATTGTTTAGCAAATCAGTAATGATTCATTACAGTTGAGTGGATTCTTTTAGCATTTTGATGATGAAAAACAAATATGTAAACCATTAATTAAAGAGATTAGACATTAATAATTTAACGTGAGAAAAAAATTTGAACTCATGCTCGAAAATAAGGTACCAAAAAAAAATCAATATCGAAAATAAGGACTCGTTGGCGTACCATAGTAATTTATGTCTTATCTCCTGATAATCTATTATTCTTTCTGTTTTGTTCTTATTTTATAACTTTCTTTTTCATCATGAGCTTTTTTTCGTGATTCATTCTTTGAGCATCTTAAGGTCAAATTAGATCTGAATAGCTAAGCATTTTCAGTCATCGACATAAAGTCAGAATCAGTCAACTGCAAGTAAGATATCGATTGTCAATGACAGCAGCACGTTAATTACTACTACATCCTCATGTCTAGATCACTAAGCCAAATGCGCTTCAGACATTTACTTCCGTTTCCTACATCTTCTATATCCTATAACAAAGCAGAATCCACATCAAGGACGAAAGGAGCAAAAAATCTTAAATATGTGAGTAAAAAACAATCTCACCCACATGTCCAAACAAGAAATAGCTCACATACAGTCAAGAGAGGCAAAAAAAAATTCATCCGCAACATAAAGAAGGAGAAATTGCTAGTGAGTTGGGGATGAAATGTGAGGAAAACTATTAATATTAAAAAGTTTGCTATTCAATGATGAGAATGAAAAAGGAAAGAAGAATATAAAGTTTACCAAAATCCTTGGCGTTCAAAAACTTTGCTTGCCTTTTTTCTTTAGACAAACGGAAAAATATTTAAGTAAGAATGTTGGTCAGCATCGTAACCTTAGTAAACAAAGCGCATCTTTAAAGTGGCTTTATAAGAAATTAAGTTCATAGATTCAAATATTTGAACAACACTTATTAAGAATTGGCAAGCAAACGAACCAGTTGTGAAACTCATCTAAAGGATGCCGTAGACTTCAATTGATCCGCATAGCCATCAAAAGAAGTAAATATAGCACAAATATTTCATATATCTTCCAAATCCAGCAAAAATCCTTAACCCAAAAATTTCCACTCCAATTCATTCCTTCCATCGAATATAATCCCCATGAAATAGACACGTAAATAAACTTATTTATGGATGTATGTCAATAACAACGTCGATAATGTCGAAAAAGTTTTTCAATGTCATGTCACTAAGAGAACCGAGAGCGAAAAATTGTCAATAAATGACATTCGACGTTCTAATTTGCATGCTCACATTTGACAATTTTATATCAATTTCCATTAAAATGCTCAAAAATTGCAAAATGCTGTCGAATATTTTAGGATAGAATAATTTACAGAATTAGGTTCAAATAAATTGTGTGGCATGAAAAAGTCACAAGTCGCCGATTGTGACATTTAAATAAAATGCTACGCATTTAATGCCTAATGAGAACAAGGATTGTGTTGAAAATATTTTTGTCGGTAGAATTATTGACAAACCTTTTGAAAAGCCTTAAAAATGCATGAAAATAAATCACTACAGAAACTCTCCAGCATTTAATGCCCACACAAAAGATAAATATAACTTTTTTCAAATGTAAATAAAAATTTCGCTAGAAAAAAAAATGTACAACCTCATCAGCTATGCAGCTCAAAGTGATTTGGACCCAATTTAGCACAAACATTTTGCATTTGAATAAGAAGAAAAACAAGCAAAAACAGAAGAAAGAAAGAAATTTTACTCGCTCACATTTTGTAGCAACTTTTTTTTCTTCCTTTTCTTTTTCACATGACTTGAAAAAAAAACGGAAATTTTCTTTTTTGTTGCATTATACACCGGGAAAATAAGAAAGAGGATGAAAAAAAAACTGAAAAAGAGAAAAAGGAAAAGAAAGTTTTTGGCAGATGAATATCAAGCTGAAATGAGATAACTGAATACTTAATGTAGTTTCTGTTTTTTGCTTCCTTCTTATGTCGGTTGCCTATCAGAGAAGTTGTAGATTCTTGGAGAATTCTGTCAGATTTATGAAATCTTGGTTATGATTTTTTGTTTGTTGCTAATTTTATGAGGTAGCTTTGGAATCTAGGATTTTGAATACCGTTGGGATCGTTTACTTATGAATCTTGAGTTGTATTCTTTTTCCTGTACCTCATAAGAGTAAGATCGTATTTTTAAGTACTTCAGATCTTAGGTACAATCTTAGATTAGACTGCACAAATCTAAGTTTGTTAAAAAAGATTAAAAAGTGCCAAATTAATGAAGCCAAACACAAAGAGCTGAGTTTTTAATTTTAGTTGAGTAACATTTTGCCAGATTAAAGTCAAATCACATTCATCGGAATCCCAAATTCCCACAAAATCACACAAAGGATATCGCATACATTAAAGCAAAAATAATTTGTCATAAAATATTATTATTTATGAGAATGTGAAACTTCCAGCGAGAGTATAATGAACAGAATGAGAGAATAAGAAGACATGAATTAATTTTGAGCAAACATATCATTAAATATGATTTTATAGAAAAAGTTTTTGTATGCAAAACAGGAAAGGGGTTGGGCATTTTTGTGGATTCACACGCTTCCCCCTTAATAACTTTTTTTGTTCCCTCATTGACACCAGCTCTTCTTAATTTTACCATTTTTATGTGAAATGAACACAAAAAAGGGATCAAATTGAGCATTAGCTCGAACCTCAAATCCACTTTTTTTTCTCCCTTTGCTATCTTTTGATGTTTTTCATAAGCTGACCTCGAAATGGATTGAGGAAGTGGAAAGAAGAATAATGAAAATTTCCCCAAGTCCTCATCTTCAGAGATTTCTCTCATTAATTTTTCATATTGTTGGAGTAAAATGAAAATCTTTCACGAACGCAGACACAGCAGAAAAAAAGATGTGTATATAATACATATTTTAATATTAAAGGAAGAGAAAAAAAAAGAGTTGAAAAACTAAAACGAGATAAGGGTTAGAAGAGCTAACCAAAACAAAATTGAAGGCAAAAGGACACTCACATATACCGAAGGAGATGAAAAAAAAAGGTTTGATATTTTCATTTTAAGTAAAACTTTTTTATGTTTAGCTCTTGACTTTTGGTATATATTTTTTTTTCTTGTATATAAAATTAGAAATAGAAACTATTTTGCCTTCTTTTTTGGATGTTATCTAAAATTGAGTAAGATTCAACTATTTTGATATGGAAATTCAATATAAAACGCAGATTTCTGGATCCCAAATGTGATTTTGAGGCTCCTCGAGTTTAATTGGATTATTTTTTGCAGTTAATGACCTGAAGTTGAACTTTTAGCGAAGATTTCTGATGACACAATGTCAATCTAACAGTGTTAATCATTAAAAATCATCTAAACCTTCAAAAATTATCATTCATACCATTGTTGGACTAGCGAAACCAAAGATTCAACACAAAACTCATAATTTATATCAACCAAAAGCGGATAAACAAGCTTATCACCGTCATACTGTCAATTACCACAGATGACAAGACAAAATGAGCAGCAAATCGTACATGTTGCCTCAAACTTTTCACAACAATATGCCTCTTCATCTTTTTCCATTTCGATTTCCTTTAAAAATGAGAACTTCACCCTGATCATTTCTGATGTACACTCACAATCTATTTTATCTACACATCTATCTATATTAAAGATGCTTGAGGAGGTCGAGGCAAGAAATAAAGAAGCCAAAAAGTTTGCCATATTGATTTATTGCGGTCGATCGGAAAGGAAGCAAAAAGAAATCATTCAATAAGTCTGCTGGTACTTCAGTTCTTTCCATTATTTTGAATCGAGAAGAAAAAATAAAATTGGAACAAGAAAATTTTTCCATCCTTCTCAAATAATATCACGTAACATAATGTGTCAAGATCTGGATTATTGACATGCAACAACATAACATTTTTGATATTGAACCTTTCCATGCCTCACCCTGCACTCCTAAATCGATATTCATTTAAAATTTATGGACAGATATTTTTTTTATGTGTATGATGGGCAAATAAGGAGTTCCCTCCCTTACCTTTAACTGTCTTCTCCAAATCACGTTGCGGAATTGCGGCATTTACTGCAATCGCTAATGTTATGATGAACAAAAGGTATAAATTCTTATTCATCATCAATTTTTATTATTCATACAACACAATGCTATGAAAATTGCACTAAATTGTTCAATTTGTGAAGAGTCTCTTTTGGAATTAAATTCTTGTTCTTTTTTTTGTGTCACACTGACGAATGAATTTTTTATCACTTTTTATTATTGTCCTCTTTTTTTCCGTTAGCTGACTTTTTTTTCCCACAAGTTCTGTTCAGTTAAAAAAAATATGGAAATTAAAAAAATTTATGAATCCGACTTCCTCCTGTTTCTATTTGTTCCTTTCTATAACTTTTTATTTTTTTTTTTTTGAAAAATAGCCTCAAAAGAATTTCATTTTTCATTTTAATAAATCATTTCAAAATTGTTTGCATTCATTTGTACTCGAGAGACCATTAGGTAGCCATGAACTTTCATTCCATTGTTTCTTATCATGAATAGAAAATGTCCATGATCTTGCTCGCTTTATATTCATAGCTTGATAGACGAATTGGTTAATTAATTTTCAGAATATTTTCTCGTAATGAATGAAATGAAAAGTTTCTTCAGTAGCTGGAGGTGGTCTATTTGTGAAGGTAGATTTGAAAGTTTAATTTAATTAATCTCGCATAGAATAGACTTTGAAATGATTGTGAATGGATTGAGCGATTAAATCAACTTTAAGCTTTGGTTTCTCAAACTTTAAACGAGGATGGGTTTTTTTATGGAGGTTTTTAACTTTGAACATCCTTATTTGGCGCTCAATTATACTGATCAGTATAAGCATTACTGTCATTTCTCAGCTTTAACTATTAGTTCTTTTCAAAACAATTCTTCGAACGCAATAAAATTGAGTACATGTATAATTCGCAAGATTGTCTCTAAGAATCTATATAGATCTTATAAAATCAAGATAAAATTGCTATTATCATGTAATAGGTTCTAAAAAATTACAATAGCATTTTACGATTGAGCAAGAAAAAACATGTTCAGCAAATATTTCTCGGAAGGTAAAAAGCTTCATTCTAAGATTTTACATTTTGAATATTTAAAGAAGTAAATGAAGGAATCATTTTTAAATTATCAATTAAATGAAAATAAAAGAATTTTAATATGCAATTTAAATTAATCTACAGCATATAGGGCGTCAGTTAGGAATTTTATGAGTTCATGAATCTTCATTATGATGCTTTGAATTAATACTGAATAAAATGAAGCTCATTCAAAAGAATTACTTTTAAAAGCAGCATTAAATGAAATTCTTAGAAGGAATCATTAAGTGTAGCTTTGTAGGTATGCGTAGGTTTCTACTTTGAGGTATGTTTTATGCAGAATGTTGGAATTATAAAAGTTTTGTAATACTGTGACAAAAAAAAAATTAAAGTGCAAATCATAGGTCAATTATAAGCTATTTTTCTTGAAATTTGGTTACTATTTATGTCTGTTTTGCATACATCTAGATGATTTGAATCTTTGTTCTTATTGTTTGAAATAACTTATTTTAAGTATTTAATAATATTGATCATTTCTCAATAAATTTACATAAAAGTGAGATTTCAAAGAATAAGAACAATATTGAACATGAAGAAACTTCCACATTTTTGAAATTGCTTTAAAGCCAAGACTTAATTCCAGCAGTGCTAACTTTTAATAAACGTTTTCGATTGAATTTTTCGAAAGCATGAATAAGAAAAGCGTTTTGATTTTCGCAAAATATTCAATAAACCCACACAAAACGGAAGCAAAACTCTCAAAAGAAAACAAATTTTATTCCATTTGATTCTTAACATTATTTTTTGCTCACTCAACTTTTATCTATAGCAATATTTCACACATTTTGTGCACCAAATTCATTACTTCTATTTGACTGAATTTGAAAAGATGAAGCAAACTTTTTTTTATTACATTCCACTTGAAAAATAATCACGACTCGCTGAATCTTAACAAAAAAAAAATAAAATCTTAATTAATTCATTTTAACTTCACATTGAATGCCACAGCACAGATATCCTCCATCCGTATTTATTTCCACCGATTTGTATGCAAACAACATTGATTCATGAAAGGAAAAATGAATGAAAACTTTTGCGTGTGTGTATGTATGTACATATGTGTACATATCTACATGACAATAGAAAAGAACAAAGAATAGGTCAGAAGGAAGACAAAAAGAAAAAAAAAGTTTGAAAAAACTTTCTATTGTTAACTTCCTACAGTTCTTATGTGTGCACGATGGCTCGTGTGCCAGAATAATTTAATTTATTAGAAGATTTCGTTGTTTTTTATTCAGTTTTTCTATTCTTTCCATACGGTTAACTTATTTCTATTATTTTTTCATTCAATTCACGACAAAATTATTAAATACGATTATTGCTGTTTTCAGCATCCGAACCGAATAAAGATCTGGAATAGACTGAGAAAAAATCTCCGTTGTTGACGGAGAGATAAGTAGACTACAGGAAAAATAAAATTCATAAAGCTTTTATGTGGGTAAATAGACGAAAGAGAGAGAGTGGAGCAGACTGGAAATCATGCACAGCATCCATAAAAAAGGTGAATGTCAGTGTGTTAGTGACGATGATTGGAAAATGTTGTGCTTCGAAAAGTGTGCTTATGGAAGTTAGAATGGAAGGACTTTGAAGGGGGATGATTTTTAATGCTATGTTGCCAAACTTTTCTTTCTATCACCGAACATCCAAAACAACAACAACAATCATTGATGTCGTCATAGTTGGTTACTTGAATCGAGCTCCACATTGATTGATAGCTGTGGATTTAAACTCTTCGCCCTTCTATATCAAATGACATAAAAATAACAGTTTCGTTTAACTTTGTATTTTTTCGCAGCAGACGTAAAGGAAAAGATGAGATAAATTTTTTTTTGCAGCAACTGAAAAGCAATTTTTCATCTGACAGGAGGGAATTATGAAAGGAGAAAAGATAAAGAAATATTCTGAAAGTTCTACGTTGATTGTTTATTTAAGATGAAAATCTCAAATCTTCAAGTTGAAAAAAAAATTATGCCAAGGAAAGATGCAAGTAAGAGTACTGGGAAATGGTTCTGGGTAAAGAAAATGGAAATTTAAGAAAATATTCGGTCATTTTTAATAGCTTTGTGTTTCTTTTCGGGGAAAGTTTTCTTGTAACCTTACTTTAAGGTTGATGAATTCGGATGAGAAATGACGAAAACTTTTCGTACGCAATTTAAGGCAAATATGGCATTGTGTCTAGAATTTAATGGTCTTTAACAATACAGAACATGAAAACATTTCAATTAATGTGGTATTGAATAGAGGCATTTGTAGGCAAATCTGGCAGCGCCAAAAAAAAGGTCGTTGGGGCCGAGTAGTAAGACAATAGTTGTAAAATCTTTACACTTAATTTTGCGAAGGCTAGGATTCGATTCCTACCAAAAATCAATCTTTCAATAATTAAACAAAATGTTGTTGATATCAAAAAGGAATCACACAATCTACATGACATTAAATTCCATTTAATCCAACTTAATCTAACATATTTCCGTGAACGACCTTCAAAGAAATCCAAATCTCCTGTTTTATGTAAGCTTCAAGTTACAAACCCAATCATAATCTTATTTGCAGTCAGTCAATTCAAATCATCATAACTTAAACAAAATTCCATTCCAAGAAGCTAAGCTCATAAAAATCCCACATGATCTCAATAAATGTTAAACGCGATGAAACATGAACAAAATCTGATGCTGAATAAAGACAAGCACAGCGAGATCTGACATAAATTGCAGGAATTTAATTAAATCATTTACCCGGGAGGTTATCAAATACAAGAATTATCTTTATCAAACACAAATCTCGACAGCGAAATGATCATTAAAAGGGGAATGTTATGTAAATAAATTTCTTGAGTACACAAGCATTCCATCCAGTTTTGTGTCATTATGAAAAGAATTCTCGTAAATAAATAATTAGAAAAGTTTTTTTTATGTCTTTTTCCTATGATTTGCAGCATTTTGCTTTTTCACTTCACAAACTTATGTCAAATGACATCATTATTTCAAGATAAGTTCCCTTTGTGAATTTAAAACATGGATTTAAATTTTTTTATGCCTAATGAGCTTTGTAAAGTTATCTTTTGAAGTATTGCAGATGAAACTAACAGCATGAGTAACCTTGGTTGTAAAATTGTTGCCTAGACGGTTCGTAAAAATCGTACGTTTATCAATTTATCGAGAAACAACATTGAGTACGAGTTGCTTCCAAAGCAACGATTTCTAGGTGACTCAAGATTCAATTTTCATCAAAACAATTTTTTAAGCGCCACATGCAGCAACATTAAGTTTTTATTTGACTTTCTTTGAACTTTGATCTGTAAGATTTCGCTGTGATGCCTACTTCTTATAAATAAAATAAATCTTTCGTTCTTTTAGACCGTGTTCTACCGAAAAATAAATAAGAAAACAAGCGCCATGCATAGAAATAAAAGGAAGAACTTTTGACGCCACAATTACGAAAGATTCCAAAGTTTTAATCAAAAAAAAAAATATTATTTTATTACTGCGTGATGATTATCGTTGCGCAATAACGACACAGTTGATAAAAAAATTATTTTTGTCGCTTGAATTATGAAAAGAATGTCAATTTGAATGTGATAATGAATAATTAGAGCAAAATTAATTATAATATTATATTTTTTTCAGAACTAGGCTACATGTAATTTAAATTATTAATTCGCAAAAAACTGGGTCGAATACAAATTTTGTTGTTTATTGGAAATGAATAGCAAGCTAATACGTATTAAAAATAGCGACAAATTGATATGCGATGCCGTGATTGAATCAAAATCAATAATAACAGGAATCGAATTAGTTTCATTTATATTAATGGACGCTGCGGGGCTTAGGGGTTCTTAATATTCAAGAATCGATCAATTTTGTTAACAAATTCTAGTGAAAAAGTAATTAAGATAATCTAAACTCAAAAATAAATATCATTCAAAATGAAATTTACTAGAAAACTGATAAAAATCTACAACTCAATAGATCTTTCAAAACCTTTTCAACTTTCATTAACACAACATTTACTATCAATGAAAAAGTAAAGAAGAAAAATCGCTAAGAGCAGAATCAAGACAAAGAAAACCGGTCTATAAATTATACTTAATTGGTATCTTTATGAGCTGTAATTTCATAAAAACTTTTCATCACTCTTGCATGCTGTCTGATTCAATATCGTTGAATTATTGCAACTATTAATTTATGTTCTTCGCAGTGCGTAAGTATATCATTAAGTAAATGTTTTCAATGCACAAAGAGATAGAGAGATGTTTTAAAGTCGCACAACTATTTCATCAGAAACAACTTTTAAAGCACGCACGTTGAAACAAGAAGAAAAATTTCATTAACTTAAAAAAAAATTCTTTCATGGTTTTGAGAAATATTTTCACAAAATTCATCTCACGAGAGTGAAAAACGCCATAAAAAAATGAGCAAAGACAGAAAGTGAAATAATTAACGAGGTTAAAAATGCAAATATTTAAAGGAAAAAAAATGGAAAGAGAGCATAAAAAATTCCACACAGTCACTAAAGCCAACATGAAAAGGAGAAATGTAAAAAGAATACAGAAGAAAAATATTTTCAAATTTAGCTTAAATGAAAATTCACTTAGTTGGTTTTCATGACAGAGAAATATGCTAGTTGAGTATGGAACTGGAAAAATGTTCAGTTGATGATGTAGTTGAGTATAAGCTGTTTGAATCTTAAATAGTCTTTGATGATTTTTGTTGGGAGCGCATTTCTAGACAAAGGATTTCCATGAATGACTTAGGCATATTCAAGATTTTGGGCATCATAAACTGAATCTAGTCAAATAGTAAGACAACCAAAGCTGTAAGCTCTGTCATCACTAGGCTGATTTTCAACATAGCTTTATCACAAACAAGTATCCGTAGATAGCCAGGCAGTCAAGTCACAACAACTTTTTGTTTGAAAACCTTACTTGCTATCCACACAGACGCAGCAACCAACTCGAAAAAGGAAGCTAGAAGAATGGCAATATTTCTCCTAATTGAAACATGTTAACTTGCTTTCTGAGGAGTGAGTGCGCTTGGGTTCATTTTACCAGATGCTGCTGTTGCTCTTAATACAATTTTAATTATTCTAAAATTAACAAATGAAACGTTCCTTCTACTCCATTTTTCTTCCTCTTTTAATGTCAGTCTGACTATGGTAGATGAATGTTGTGCAATATACATAGAGGCACTTAAGTGAAAGAGTGTGCATAAAATTTCCATTTTATTTCTCAACGCATTTAATGAATTTTTGCTCTTCTTCCACTTTTGTGTTGAGTAAATTTGCATGTTGTGCATTAAAAGTTTCATATCAAAATGAGGAATATCGAGTAAATTGAAAATGCCTTTTTCTGCATCAAAAAGCGAGGTATTTTGAACAGATCTGAAATGCATACAGAGTACTTTTATGTTGTACATAAATAATGGATGAAGATATCAATCAACTATGTTTATTGATGCTTTTGATCTTTTATCCTTGCTGTGGGGTTGTTGTTTTTTTACCGCAAAAATTTGGCATTTAAAAGTAATCCATTTTTGTAGACTCTATCACATTTAATGTCAATCAATCATGATAATATCAAATGATTGCAATATCAAAATTGTGTTATTTAAATAAATTGAAATTTGCTCTATTTGCGTAAATATTTAAGGCAAATAATTTATTGTGGATTTTTAATTAATCGATTGAAATAATGCAAAGCCAAAAAATTATTTATGTGATTTATTAATCGCTCAGAATGAGTATTTTGACCTATTTCGTACAATTTAGAGAAGCTAGGCTATTTTTATTCACGCGACCTTCGTCTCAATCAAATTTTGTAATTGTTAATTTTTTAATGATGACAAAAAATGTTTGTAATTAAAAATGCTAGCTATCCAATAGATTTGTCTAGTAAATGACCTCCAACCCTTAATAAATCGATAATAAGCATGAACCAAAATAAATTCTAAATTATAAAAATAGAATTCAATTGAATTATTGATCAATTTTACTCATTCAACATAATTAACAATGAAAATTTTCATACTAAAATAAATCGCACGAGATCATCTCGGAATAACAAAAAAAGGTCACAGCAAAAATGTCAACATTTAATTCCGAAACACAAATTCAATGATGTTATCTGACTCACAAAATATATTTTATACTAAAAAATTCATTCCCCTCTAAAAATAAAAGGACCTCTTTAAACTTTAATCAACTAGGGATATATTTTTTTTTGTGTCATTTTTTTTATATTCAATGTTTCATGTGATGCTTTTAATGGACAATAGTGTAGAATAATAGAAACTGTGAGCAGCTAAAAATATGAATGAAATTATTTTTTTTTGAATGCGAGTTTTGCATAACTTTTAGGCGAAAATGACAATAAATAAATTGAATAGTTTTCAGGTTCTGTTTTATATCTCGGATACTATGAAAATTTTCATCACATAAAATGTTACGCTTTTGTTATTAATAATTCTTAATTTTATCAGTCATTCATCACGATTTTCATTATTTTTAATAAAAGCTCGTGGAAGTTAAAAAGCAACGATTGAAATAACAATGCAAATGACAAAAGCGCACATTTTTAAGAAAGTTTCTGGACAATCCTAGTGAGCATATTTAAGTATCTACGCTTAGTTGAACCGTTTCTATGTCAGGACTTCTTTTTTTGTAAAGTAATCTTGTAGCTTTAATTGAGTTTTTTTTTAAACAAATCCTTAATACAATGTTTCCCAGATCTACAATTTTGTCAAGGTTCCATTTGAATTTTCTATTTGTTTGCTTAATCAAATCAAAATAAATAGATTTGAGGTCTAAGACTTCATATAAAAAAGCAGCCTGATAAGATTAAATATTTCAAATGTCATTCAAAATCTTACTAAGCACCCACTCTGCTTTAAAATCTTCCAAGAAAGAAAATATTTGTAAGAAAATCACTCTAAGTAAGTGTATTGCATTCAACTTTTTTACGACATCCATCAACTTTATTTTCGAAAAACTTTTTTATTGAAGTTGATAGTCGAAGTTTTTTTCTGCACAGAACGTTTCTTGAGTTTAAAAATTTTTTCCACAGCTTTTTTATTTGAAAAACAAATTTTATTTGTCTATGGAATAAAAAAATGACAAACAAACGAACATCAAAAATCAATAAAATCTTATTGTTTATTGACGCCAGTCATCAAGATTATTTGCCATGATGAAATGTATCTTGATTTATGTCTGTAAAGTTAAGTTTTATTTAAAGATGAGTTTAATCCTTGTAGCGAAATTGGATTCGAATAAAAATGAAGTATTGATGATTGACCAAGATAAAGATAATATAAAAACCAACTCTCATACCATCAAGACACAATATTAATTCTCAAATGTGATTCCACACAAAAAAGAATCATAAATCTGACAAATTTCTCCCAAAGGTATCAGCGATTCTTTTCAACTTGTAAGCACCAAATTTTTTTCTTCTTCCTCAACGACATGACAAATTAATTTAGCTTATAGAAAGTCATTATAGCTTTTACAGACTAGGATGAGAGTCATTTTGAATTTTTCATCCTCTTGGGAAATTAATTGAGGGTAAAATTTAATTTAACGGAAGTTTGGAACTTGAAATTTGAGAGTTCAATGACTCTGTTATTAAATTGATGATTTTTATGCAATGTGTTTTGTGTTGGTGCTACTCAAGGGTGTAATGAAGATACGTTAAAAGTATTTTTGAACTTTTTGATTGTAATGGATATTGGTAATTGAAAATCATAGCAGAAGAACGTCATTTGAGCTTGCAAAGTTGTTTATCTCTATGTTGTCAATTTTAAAAGGTACTGGGGGTCCTCGATTTGAGTAGTTGTTTTGTTCCAAAAAATTTCTACTCAAATCGAATCTATTCAAATCGAGGCAAAGAATCCATACAAAATCACATGTTTTGTTCCAGAGTCCAAAAAATGTATCAAAACAATGAAAATTTTGATAATTTTTTGCACATTTTACCTATTTTCTTAATTTTACCTATGTGTTTTAGATAACTTAATTTATTTCAACGCATATTCATATTGTTTTTAAACAGAAATTCACAAAAAATATGTTTTTGAAGCAAAACAAAAATATGAGAACCTTGCAAATGTTATTTAACCGAACAATTTGTAGGGTTTTTGAATTTGAACTTTTTAAAACCGTTAATTTTATATCGATTTTTTAAATTTTTACTTTATTTTTGTAACTTTAGTATTGATTTTTCGATCAATATGATAAGTTCACACTTATGGCAGAAAAATTTATGTTTAAAAATATTTTCTGAAATGTTTTTATCAAAAATATTTGTTTTGTAAACAATTCAAATCGAAGAAAACAGGAAGAAATCTACTCAAATCGAATATTTTGGTGGGTAAAAAATTTTCTGTTCAAATCGAATCTACTCAAATAGAATCTACTCAAATCGAGGACCCCCAGTATTATAATATCTTATCATAGCTACTAGCTTTGAAAAGTTTGTGACTAACTGAGGTTTGAGTTTAAAACTTGATAAAACTCCTGAAAGTCAATTCACAAACACTTGTTTCTATCATTCCATCCAACCGTAAAACCCGAAGATACATTTTAAATAAAATTTTCATCATTTCCTGAATAATTAACTTACTTATATTAGAGCACTCTGTTGGATCCTCATCGCTCCTATCCTTACAGTCTGATTCGCCGTCGCATATGTATTTAATAGGAATACATTCACCGCTCTTACATTGAAATTGTCGATCCGTACACTTTGGTTGTCTCACTGCAAAGATAAAAAGGAGAAAAAAATGGGGTTGAAAAAATTTTTATTTTCATTATAATTTAATTATTCAGATGACCGAGCAGAGCTTCCATTCACCCAGTCATATTTTCAATTAGTTCAGAACAGCGTTCATTTCTGCACATCAAAGCATGTGTTAAATATATGTATTTTTCAGGCATTGACATTGATTGCTGTGTAATATAAAAAATTGATTCAACGTTATTGACATCTAATAAAGCATCAATTGATCTCTGCTTGGAGCATTTCTCGTATGATGTTTAATTGAGTTATCGGGAATATGTGATTTTGATCAAGGTTTGTAACATTGCTGTCTAGTACATTCAGGAAGGTATTATGGAATGTAATTTTGTATTCCAGATTGACCTGAAATCAATTTTGTTGGATCATACTGAGCTCGAATTTCTCATTAAAATCCTGGCCAATATAGCTACAAAGCTAACAATAAATTCATCCCAATCATCTGCTGAACATGATAAATTTTTCCAAAGATCGAATAAATATGAAAATTTTGCTAACCAAACATTGCATAAGTTGTCATAGTAAATGGTTCCAATTCTATTTATTCGAAATTGCAATTTAATATACACAATTACGTAAAATTGCTTTGCAATGCTTATACGAGCAACATCAATGTCAATTTGTGATTCAAAATATTTACCCAACGACAACAATAACCGAACGAAAACTGAAATGATTTTTTGGGGGAGGATTACGAGAAGCAATAAGAAGCAGCACAGAAAAAAAAATATTTCGATCATATTTGTTTATTTTATACTTTATGAAAAAATCAATAGAAAATTTAATAATAACGGTTGGTTGTGCATGGAAAAGAAAACTATGACAAAAATATAAAAGAGCAAGAAGTTTCAAGTAAGAATCAAGCTTGTGGCAACAACAAAAATTTTAATAATGAAAATTGATGCCAAGTTATTGTTTAAAAGCCACCAGAAAATCAATTTTTATTTGCCAATCAATAACAATGCTTGCAGCAATGTTACAAACATCAACAAAATATTATTATGTAAACATTTAATTCCCCATTTAAAAGCACTCGTAGGCAATAAATAAATAAATAATCAAATAAAAATTATTGTGGGCTCGACTTTTATTCTACTAAATCATTCAGCGTCAAATTGTTTTGTGAACTTGAGTTAATTATTACATTCGGTAACTGTGTCATCAGCTTTATTGTCATAAGCATTTTTAAATGAATGACAAATATTTACATTTTCAGTCGTCACATTCGAAAAAGCATGCCTCGAAATCGCGCGAATATTTATTTTTTTGTGTAACTTATAAGAATATTTGCCGCGCAAGCAAATAGAAAATCGTACACGAGAAACCGCTTCAAACTTGAAATTTTGAAAATTGAGCATGATAAGAGTTAAAACCTTATAAGCCGTGTCATTTAAGATTGCTGAGTATTATTGAGGTTTTAAATTAGATTAAATAACTGAGTGGATTACAGAATTTAATTAATTTTAATGGCATTTAATTCCTTATCGCACGACATTTATCAATTAAAATGGATTTTTAAGCACATACATACTTCCGACGCTTCTACACCAATGAGAATTTACTCTTATCAATGAATTAGATTCTGTTTCAATTGCACAATGATTTTTATGTACAACTATAGCTATTTTGTTGGTGTGTTATGGCGCACTTTGGATACTTGACTGCAATTAATGCTGTGCGTTTGAATTGATTGGTAATTGAACTGATTGTTGAATAGAAAGTTTTGTTATATAATTGGATGAGCTGGTCCATTTGATTACGAAGATTCACTAAAATACTGTATTTAAGTAACTTTTAGCACTTAAACAAGAGTAGTCTTCACACTTATATTAAACCTTTTAGTTTAGACTAGGGTTTTAAACAATTCTTTTTGTCTAAGCGACAATAAACTTCTGCTGAGTGCCTTAGTTAAATTTTTAACATTCTAATAAGCTAGACAGCTCCATTCAAGCCACCAGCCTGCCAAACACTTCCAAACCTTCACATGCGCTTCAATTCAAAAGCTTTGAAGCATTAGCTTTCAAGTCACATACACAAATCAAGTTTAAATTGGATTTTTCCTTCAAGAAAACGAAATTTTTTTCACTTTTTTATCAGTTAATTGCTCTCGAGAATTTTCCTATCACTAACTTCACATCACATAAATGTGTCGAATAACGAAAATTTATACTCTTTTATTCGACATCGCATTGAGAATGGATTTCTGATGAAAACAAGATTCCTTAATTGCTTTTCAATTTACATCTATCGTTAAATGAAACGGAAAATAGAGACATTAAATCGCTTCTTTTTTCCTATACGATAAGAAAAAGTAAAAGGAATGAGCATAAAAAAGATGAAAATTTATTGACTCTAGCGGCAAAAGTGCTTATGGAAATAAATATTCTTACGAATTGTCGTAAATAAGTGTGTAAGTATACAGGAAATTATAATTATGAGGATATTATGGCGCATTTTGTTTTATTCACATTATTAATTGACATATTTAAGTAGATATTAGCAATTCTCGTGAGCTGAGTTGGCTTGGTGTAGGAATGGTTTAGTACTTCGGTACCTAATTATTGCTAAACCGACACAGCGGTCATGGGTTTGAGACTTAGCATGGGAATTTTTTTGCTTATCCTATGTACTGGAAATGAAGCTCATAGCCTTCCTTTGAATAAAGAGAAGCTGTAGATAAAGATTGTATTGCATGTGGTATTAAAAGCTAGCAAGCGGGAGTTAAATTACAGAATACATCTAAGGGAAGTCATGGATAACCTTTAATCTGTACTAAAAGCGAAGCAAATTAGCAATTCTTAGAAATTTAATCATGCAATTTAAGTTTAATAAAGAATTTTAATATTCAAAACCAAAAAAAAACATTAACTGACGTAGAAACATCAAAAAGCTGTTCTATTAAGCCAGAAAAAATAATTTAACTGTATGTCATTGATGTTCCCACTTCAAAAAGTTTTTTACAATTTATATAAATTAAATGAGCAGTTTTTAAAAGCTTTCTGCAGGCAATTAATTTGAAATGTGGCAAGAGTTAAGTGAAATGAAAATGAAATTATGAGCACAAGATTTTTTTTTCAGGATCTGAGAAAATTTTAGGCATGAAAATAAATAACAGATTTTTGACAAGTAAAGAAGTTTGAAGCTTAGCAACAAAATAATCTTTTTGAAATCCTATCCACAAGATAAAAAAAAAATTCCTAGAATTTAACATCCCGACAGGCAACCGCTATAGATTAAAACAATCCAAAAAGTCCCAGAGATGACAACAGTGGTTACTCAAATCTGTGTGGATGTTAAAATAAATAAATTTGATAAAATATTCTTAACTTTCTGAAGGGTTTAGTGCTCGATATGCTTCAAGGTTAATTTTATACACAAAATAAACTTCTTCATATTCACAACAAACTTTTTTTTTCCTTTATTGGATATACTTTAATGATGTACCGTAAAAAGAGAGCTCATAAAGCTTTGTGCTGATGTATTTATTATGAATGAATTGAAAATGAGATTTTTTTAGAGAAACTTTTTATTCTCTTCTTCTTGATTAGCTCGTGTTCTGATAATGTGGGTTTGTTAGGCTTACTGGCAAAAAATAAAGTACATGTGTACGAACTTTATTTTTTTTTATCTAAAGAGAAGGTCAATTAATGAACATTAAGTGTTGATTATTTCAAAATGTAAATTAATGCCTCATTTGGTTTTGGTTTTTGTTTCCTTTAGTTTTTGTTCTGATAGTTAATCCCATTCCATAGTTCGTACCGACATTAATTCAACAATGTCCAATTCAATAATCGTATGTAAATCCAATTTGATGAACACACAAAAAAAGTGACAATTTGCGTCGTTTGCACAAAAACTTAATCTCCCCACAAGCACTGAAATCTGAAAAATAATATTTTTTTTTCGCAATCTCATGGTGATTCTGAATCTACGTACTTATAAAATTAATTAATCGTGTCTTAAACGAAATCATCTTGTTGAACAAGGAAAAGATTTCTCTACTGTTGTATTTTTCATTCTACAAGGTTGTAGAACATGACGATAAATTTTATTGGATTGGATAAATTTTCTCGGGAGCGATGAACAAGCTTTCATGCGAATAGAGTTGGATTTTGGGATAAAGGGATAAAGATTTGACTAGAGTTAAACATGGATTTTTAGGAGACAATAATAGCTAATGGCAATTTAAATTATCTTGTAAGACCTTAAAGGAATTTATTTTGACACCAACACGTTTTTACTCTTTTAACATCTCTGAATGAGCACAATCTTGTTGTGCTCCACCTTTTCTACACAACAAGCCTGTCTTTAGTCAATAAATTTGATTGAATTGTTCAAAAAAAAAAAAGCTCTCAATGATACTCAGAACTTATCGCCTTTTCTTTTTTGTCAATAATTCGCTCAATGTTTTTATCGTCTGATATCAAATACAATCGGAACTCAATGAAATCAATTTAGTGTCAAATGTCATACAACACAACTCAATAAATTAGTTAATTGACGTTTTGTATTCAAAATAACGAGGTTATTATTGCATTATTATTTTTTTTTTTGATTGATGTCCATTATTTGTATTTATAAATAGTACTGAGATGTTGTGGAATGTAAAATAAGGAAATTAAAAAAATCTTGAAGGTTCGTTGCCGGAAATTTATGCAAATTAAGCTTTTTTTTAAATGCTGCTTGTTATCTTCAATGTTTCATTTTGTCTAATTCATAATTGACGAGTAAAAATCTAGCAATTCCAATACACTTCCATTATTACAGTCTGACTTTTTTCAATTGATTCAATTAGTGCTCATAAGACACAAATAATGCTTAAAAAGTTCTGAAGCATCAGTTCTTACAGTTTTATGTCGACAAGAAAAAAATATAAAAATCTTATGTCGGCATCAGAATATAAAAGCGAGAATATCCATGACACAAATAAAGAAAAAAAATTATTTTCAATTTTTATATTGTCTACAACATGAAGAAGAAATATTTCAAGGATCATTAATATATCAAGTTGATGGGCTGAGTATTCAATGAAAGTGAAAGTTAGACAACTTATTGGATTCTAACGAGACTTCAATTACTTAAGTGATGAAGAAATATAAAGAAATGAAATAAAGTTCGTCTTTTGGATGAAGCATACAATGGAATTACATTAAGAGACCAACTATTTATCTTCGTCTCTCACTGGACTTTCATTCTGCCCTTATTTCATTCAATTCTATCTCATCTTTGTGTATGTGTATGCTTAGATCCTTTTAGTCTTTTGTTTTGGTGTTCATGAATGATCACAAGTTATTGTTCGTATTTTCTTCTTACATTGTTAAGTTGAATAATACTCAAAATCATAGCACCTCCCACATTTGTGAGGGTTTCATTGAATAGATTTGATTTTTATCAGCAATTCGAGTGTTTGATGAGTAAACAGATTTTCTAGTTGTTAAACATCTTGTAAGCTATTTAGCTAATTGGTGCTTTATTTAATTTTTGTTTAAAATTTCGTCAATGTTTCAAGAAGTTGCTGATCAAGATTGGACCGTTCTTTTAGATATATACATTGTTGGAAGGGTAAAATCAGTTTCAGACATAATCTCAAGAAAGCAATAGCTCACGTGAGTCAGAACTAAGGAAGGAAGTTAGAAGAAATCCTCAAATCAGAAAATGCGCTTCCTAAATGCAATTCATCGAATTCCATAAGTACTTCTTTCCACTTCATTCTCTATGCATATCAACCAACCTCTTACATTTTATCAATGGACTTTACGTAGTCATCCCTTTCCCTCCTCTCCATTCAAACATTATTGAAAGTAAATTTGATGAACTTAATCCTATTGTTTTCCTTTCATGATGGTCCGAGAGAATATAAAAAGAAGTAAAAGATAGAGATTCTATTAAACAAAAGGTTACTCATTCTCTGTTGCTACTCGCTCAATACCTTTTA
Organism: Chironomus riparius; assembly: GCA_917627325.4. Lineage (NCBI taxonomy): Eukaryota > Metazoa > Arthropoda > Insecta > Diptera > Chironomidae > Chironomus > Chironomus riparius. The sequence goes on along the minus strand of OU895878.1, from coordinate 50,341,613 downwards.
CATTATTTGATTATTTTACATTACCATCACGATGATGTATAAAAAAAGGAATGATAAATGGACTGAATAGATAATAAAAGAAGAAGTGCTTTTTTGTTATATAAATTAAAGGGCAGATGAAGATTGAAGTGGAATGTTATTTTGCTATTCACAGGTAAATAGCGCGAAAAGAGAAGATGGATGAAAAGCTATTGTTTTCATTCTTGAAATAGATTAAATTCAATGATTTGGGGATTAAAAATAAATTTGTAATAATAGAAAAAGGTTGAATAATTGTCTATTGATAGAGATTTGTTTACGAAAGGTTAGAATAAAGGGGAGTGGCTCATCTGGCAGAAACGATGGATTCCATGGATTCCATGGATTCTATGGATTACCCGAAACTGTTGGTTTTCCATCGAAACTCACAGCTTTTTGAATCCATCGTTTCTATAGATTCTATCGTTTCTGTAGATTCTATTAAAAACCCTTAGCTTCAGATTTTCCATGGAATCCATGGAATCCATATATTTTTTCTTGTATAGGACATAAAAATAGACTTTTATGCCAAATTTCAAGTCATTTGGTGCTGTTCCTGCGATTTTGTGACTGTTTAAAGTTGAAAATGAGTGAAAATTCTGATTTTTTCATGCCCTCTTTAAATCTAAAGTTCCTTATGATTATTAAAGATATTGAAAAACGGTTTTCAGTTCTTAATAGTAATATATGAGAGCTTCATTTTGATATTCCACAAAGATTTTAACTTTGTAGTTTTGGTACCGCTATGGTAGGATATGTAAGAAAAACAGTGGGAAAATATCTTCAAACGTGCCGCAAGTATCTTAGATCGCAGAATAGTAGGGGGTATAATCACACCAGCATGTAGCCCTTAACTTGTAGTTTTCAGAACTGTATGAACTTTGTCCAATATAGTTCTGCAATAAAAAGTTACAGCGATTTTAGTGAGTCGTTGAATATTTAACCAAAAACTAAAATTGCTTATAAAAAATATAAATCAATGAATACAAATAAGTTTTTTCGTGTTTTCTAATCATAAATACTGTAAGAAAACAAACAGTGAAAAAATTTTTTCAAAAAGTTCAAAATTTGATGAGATATTGGGTACATTTGATATCTGACGACTTGTATGCTTTTCTCATCACTCAAACCACTAGTACTCTTACAAAACAAACTATTTTTTAATTTTGTTTCCAGTTTATTATAGCTTAAGTCAGAACCTTTCTAATGATGTATAATACTTGATGGTTGACTTTGATCTTGGTCATGGATATGAGCCTTGTTTGTGAGCGACCCTAAACTAGAAAAATCCAGAGGTCGAAGTCGATGAAGCAAACTCACTTCACTTCACTAAAATTTCAATCGGTTTTAAGTCAGCTCGAGTGAACTCATTTTTTTCGTGTTCACTCGAGTCGACTTTTAACCGAGTTGATTTTTTCGTGTTCACTCGAGTCGACTTTTAACCGAGTTGATATTTTCGTGTTCACTTTAGTCGACTTGAAACCGACTTGATTTTTTCGTGTTCACTCGAGTCGACTTTTAACCGAGTTGATTTTTTCATGTTCACTTTAGTCGACTTGAAACCGACTTGAGTTCACTAAGGAAAAAAAAATGTAATATACCAAACTGCTTTCTGCTGGTGCTTGTGAAGTATATGTGATTACATACAAAATTGCAGAATTTGTCCTTTTTTACTTTTCATAACCATATAGCAAACTAAACGAATTAATTTAAAATATTTGCACTATAGATTATTTTTCTGATTTGAAATTATTTATTACGAACTGCTACAATTATGAATGAAATTTATTTTAATTCACACCATATTTCCAATTTTGGTGAATATATTTTAATTTCAGATTTATTTGTTTGATCTCTGGAAAAAGGATACAAAAATTGTGCTGCATAATATATTTAAATTTTAATCTTCAAGCATAATAAAATAAATTTAGATCTGTAACACTTTTTTTTTTATTTATATAGTTAAATTTCTTCAACGTACAAACATAAATAATGAAAAAAATTTAAAACTTGAATTATAATAAACTGGAAGTTTGAAAAATATTTTAAATTAATTCGTTTAGTCTGCTATATGGTTATGAAAAGTAAAAAATTACAGAAGTCCTCGTGTTATTGATCGAGGGACTTAAGCGCATTTTTGTGTTAGCGATCAGCATTTGATTGTCTATTTATTTTGCGTTCATTTACAGATCATGAGAAGATTAGAAGATCATTAATTTTAGTGTAATTAACAAAAAGTTACAATGAATGCTCATATAGAAAGGATTATTATTTAACGGTCAATAAATAATTTGAAATTTTCCCGCTATAAGTTGCACTACGAAAAAATTAATTATAGTGTAATTAAATAATTTGTTGCAATGAATTTCCATACAGAAAGGGTTTATTATTAAACGGTTTTTTGTAATTCAAATTTTCTAACGGTCAATAAATAATTTAAAATTTTCCCGCTATAAGTTGCACTACGAAAAAATTAATTATAGTATAATTAAATAATTTGTTGCAATGAATTTCCGTACAGAAAGGGTTTATTATTAAACGGTTTTTTGTAATTCAAATTTTCCAACGGTCAATAAATAATTGAACATTTCTCGCAAAACTAAACTAGAAAATCATTGATTATAGTATAATTAACAAACAACTCCAATGAAATTCCATTTAACATGCGTTTGTCATTTAACGGTTTTTTGAAATTCAAATCTAATAAAGGATGTTAAGTTTCTGAACATTTCTTGCAAAAGGACACTAGGAAATCATTAGTTATAGTATAATTAACAAATTAGTGCAACAAAATTTCATTAAAAAAGCATTTGTCATTTAACGGTTTTCTGAAATTCAAATGTTCTAACGGTTGTTTAATATTTGAAAATTTCACACAAAAAGTTGCAATCATCACTTGTTTTTGTATATGAAATAGAAAAATCATTAATTACACTATAAATACACCTTTTTAGGACTTTTAAGCATTCGATGGGCCGATAAATCGATAGTAAAGAAGCTATTAAAGCAAACCCCAGCTCTCTACGAAGTCTGGATAAAAAGTTTTTTTCAGACGAACGAACAAAGTGAGTTATTAAGCTACCTTTTCGAAACAAGTTTCAAAAATGCGCTAAAAAGGACAAATTCTGCAATTTTGTATGTAATCACATATACTTTACAAGCACTAGCAGAAATCAGTTTGGTATATTACATTTTTTTTTCCTTAGTGAACTCAAGTCGGTTTCAAGTCGACTAAAGTGAACATGAAAAAATCAACTCGGTTAAAAGTCGACTCGAGTGAACACGAAAAAATCAAGTCGGTTTCAAGTCGACTAAAGTGAACACGAAAATATCAACTCGGTTAAAAGTCGACTCGAGTGAACACGAAAAAATCAACTCGGTTAAAAGTCGACTCGAGTGAACACGAAAAAAATGAGTTCACTCGAGCTGACTTAAAACCGATTGAAATTTTAGTGAAGTGAAGTGAAGTGAAACGACTTCACTTCACCAACTTCGACCTCTGGAAAAATCTCAAAAACGTCATTACTACAAATACCACTTAGAAACAAATTTAAGTATTTATTTGTGGTTTTTTATGATAATTAATGATAGGGGCCATTCACTTATTACGTAACGCTTTTAGGGGGGGAGGGGGGGTCTAAGATTTTGTTACGGTTCAAACAAGGAAATTTTTTTTCCATACAAATTTTGTTACGAGGGGGGGGGGGTCTAAAAAGGCATTTTTTCGCGTTACGTAATAAGTGAACAGCCCCATAGTTATGACTATTAAAACTCAAAAATTTGCATTTCACAAAGTTTTTGCTATCTCAGGTAGCTTCTAAGGTACGACCCTAGTAGACAATATTGGGTCTGAAAATCTCAAAGATCAGATTATTTTTCAGAGTTTTGTTAACTGATATTTCATATTGGAACATATTTGAGTCAAAATACATTACTTTTAGATAGATTTGATGAGTAAATTAATGGTTTTGGCTATTTTGTTAAAGTTCAGCTTGCGTCGGTCACATTCAAACCACTCCCATGACTGCTATAACAAAGTTTCATGCAAGTATTATACATCACCTTAAAGGTATTGATTAAAGCTAGCAATAATTGAAAACAGATTGCAAAAATATTAATTCTGAAAAAAGTTCTAGTCATTTGAGTGGATCGAAATGCATACAGAACCTCAATCAGCATAGGTAAAAAATACAAAAGTTGTAAATTTTATTGAAAATCTCACAAAAAAGAATTTGAAAAGTCATAACATACTATCTTAATTAGAAAATACATTGAGTTTGTATACAAGGCTCATATTCATGACCAAGATCAAAGTCAACCATCAAGTATTATACATCATTAGAAAGGTTCAGGACTTAAGCTATAATAAACTGGAAACAAAATTAAAAAATAGTTTGTTTTGTAAGAGTACTAGTGGTTTGAGTGATGAGAAAAGCATACAAGTCGTCAGATATCAAATGTACCCAATATCTCATCAAATTTTGAACTTTTTGAAAAAATTTTTTCACTGTTTGTTTTCTTACAGTATTTATGATTAGAAAACACGAAAAAACTTATTTGTATTCATTGATTTATATTTTTTATAAGCAATTTTAGTTTTTGGTTAAATATTCAACGACTCACTAAAATCGCTGTAACTTTTTATTGCAGAACTATATTGGACAAAGTTCATACAGTTCTGAAAACTACAAGTTAAGGGCTACATGCTGGTGTGATTATACCCCCTACTATTCTGCGATCTAAGATACTTGCGGCACGTTTGAAGATATTTTCCCACTGTTTTTCTTACATATCCTACCATAGCGGTACCAAAACTACAAAGTTAAAATCTTTGTCTACTATCAAAATGAAGTTCTCATATATTACTATTAGGAACTGAAAACCGTTTTTCAATATCTTTAATAATCATAAGGAACTTTAGATTTAAAGAGGGCATAAAAAAATCAGAATTTTTACTCATTTTCAACTTTAAACAGTCACAAAATCGCAGGAACAGCACCAAATGACTTGAAATTTGGCATAAAAGTCTATTTTTATGTCCTATACAAGAAAAAATATATGGATTCCATGGATTCCATGGAAAATCTGAAGCTAAGGGTTTTTAATAGAATCTACAGAAACGATAGAATCTATAGAAACGATGGATTCAAAAAGCTGTGAGTTTCGATGGAAAACCAACAGTTTCGGGTAATCCATAGAATCCATGGAATCCATGGAATCCATCGTTTCTGCCAGATGAGCTAGATTCCTGTATATTTGGGTTAAATTAGCGACAATAGTTCATGTTGATGTGTTTCAAGTATTTTTGAACTTTTCATACCATTTCAAACAGCGTTAAACCATCAACATTCAAAAATAGCAAAAGATCGCAAAAAAATCAATTTACAGTCACAAAATCAATCATCAAAATTCAAAACATAACTTAACCTTAAAATTCATAAGATTAAACTTCAAATGTTTTGAAAAAAAGCGTCAAGTAACAACTTTTTGTCATAAAATTACCTAACCTTTAAGCTACCCTTCCTTCTTCTTCATCACACTTTTTCCTTTTTTTTGCAGAATCCCATGAATAAACTCATTTCATTGAACGAGATATGGTGGAAGAAAAATCGTGAAGCAGTTTTTTCAATCAATTGATTTTCAAAACATGAGCAATGTATTAGAAAATTTTATTATAGTAGAAATTGATGAAAGTTCAGAATGCGTGAATGCACAGTAAAGATTCTTTCCTTTTCTGAACTTAAAATAAGCACTTCAATTTTGAATGATGTTTTATCTAAAGAGAAACTCGTTTCACTCACACACATATGAATAAGCAATGTCGTGAATTTATGCTTCTTTTGAGATTATCATAAAAAAAATTTCTTTTCTTTCGTCTTCTTTCTAGCAAATCCTGAAAATGTTTATGTTCATCGAATGCTTTTTTATTGTAGGCATACCGTGATTTTGAATTTATTGAAATGGAAAGTTTTTTTTGGAACAATTTTAGAATTTTGGAATTTTATTAATTGTATCTTAAGCATCCAGCAAACAAGAGAAGAAATTAGGGAAATAATGAATAATATTGAATGGTTTTGTCCAGGGATGGCTGTTGAATTTGAAAACATTTGAACCATCGCTAACACTTTCATACATTTTCAAAAAAAAATTGAATTCATTTTTCAAAAACTTACTTAATTCCAACTAATTGTTTGTTCAGAACAAGATTAATAGCTTGATTAAGCTTTATTTATTATGTTTCAGGGTACTGAACTTAGTTTAGAACATTAATTAATTAATGAAATGAAAAATATAAAAAAATATTTTATGGAGTGCGTTTAGAAATTTTGAACTTGTTCTTTTTAATTCCTGAACACAAAAATAAGGACACCGCGTATTTGTAAAAACAATATTTTCCAGTTTTAATTTGGCGCGCCCAAAAAATAATTCAAACAATTTTAGTAACTCTAAGCAACGGTTCGAATATCCACTTAACCCCCAAAAGACGAATTTTATTTGCAAGTTTTTTTTGAGCTTTTCGCTGCCTCTTCTGCGTTCTCCTAAGCTTTTTATGTATATTCGAATATGTAAGAAGGCAATTCTCATATTTTTATCGACACTTTTCGCTTCTTTTTTTCGGCCGCTTCAAAAAATGTAAAATAAAATTTATTGAAGGATCTTATTTCTCTTCTTTTGCTTCCGTTATGAAAAAGTTCTTTCGATATGAATCATAATATAAATCAGCCTCATTGATTGAGATGAAAACAAAAAAAAATATATAAAGTTGATAGGAAAGAAAATGGAAAATGAGCGAAAAAATATCAAATTATAATAAAAATCAAATTTACCCTCATGAAGAATTTTTCTCAACATCCTAAAGAGCAGTAAATTTGAATCGAAAGGAGAAATGAATTGTTGAACGAGAAATGAGGAAAATATTTATGCATAATAAAAATTGAAGCATTTTTCCATGTTGGCCCTTTTTTTCATGTCATGGAATGAGATATGGTTGGTTGGGGATTCTGGAAACCTTTACACAATTTGAAATTTTTAAAAGCTAGCTTGAATTTAATTCAATAATTTCTCCTGCAAAATGATTTTATCACCAAAGCAATTAAGAATTTTAGAGACTTTAATAAGGCCTGCTAAAACCAATACTAATGCCAAAACTTTGTGATTAATTAGATTATTCCAAGAAGGCTGAAGGCAATCGAAATTTGATCGGAAGCGGTCTACATTGTCTTGTAGAAAAAAAAAGTTTCAACATTCTGGTTTTAATTTCGTACACAATTACATGCCTGATAATAAATCTAATAAGAAATTAATTAAATTAATTAGGATCAAGATTTCAGGAATTTGGATAAAATTAATCTAAAGAATAAAATTAGTTCCACGGAATGAACTTAATCAAATTTTCACAGAATTCAGAGTCAATTAAAAAGTTTATCGTTTCTACATTCGTTCCAGATTGGATTGATTTTCATTCATGAGCTTATCATGAACTTTACAAATCTTAAAGGGTAAAAAATATTTAACAAAGAATTTCATTCATTGAACTTAGCGTTTCTTATTTGTTGAAGGTTGTTGATCATATTAAAATTTAAATGATAACGTGTGAGCAATTCTGCCTCAAATGGATGAGCTTTACAAAAGTTTTAATTGAAATTTTTATCTATTTCACATGAATTGCAGTTTATAATAGAAATAATTAATCTTTTTAGCTTTAAAGCTTACAATTTGAATTCTGAAATTGTCGAAGTGGAAAATATAAAGTTTTTCTCCTGACATTTGAGCATCCTCATGCGACACATTCAATTTCGAAAAACAATCAAAAAATTTATCATGCAAAAAAATAAACTTTTCTTTTTATCAAAGTTATGTCGTGAAAGTGCCAATGTGATTTGTATGAAGATTTTATTGATTGCATGCGTATATTTTATTGAATAAAAAAATTTTTGATGGAAAAATGAAAACTTGAGTTGTAAATGTGCCGAAAAGTGGAAGAATGAAACACGTGGAATTTTATGATTTTAATACAGAGACGTAGCCAGAAAAGGTAAGCAAGTTGTTGAATGCCACTGGCGTAGTTCGACAACAACTCTGGTTCGAACCCAAGAGAATTCCTAATCGGATTTGGTTTTTATAGTTATTCTAATAATGGCAACTCGTTAGTCTGTTCCATATAAACCCCCTGAATACACCCACGTCTAAAAATGTAAATATGATTTCAAGTATGAATGTTTTAAAAAGAAAAATTCAGTGAATATGAAACAAAATGAATTTTTCACGAACAACAAAATGAAAGGTTAAATTATTCATAAGACAAAGTTTCAAAGCATCACCGGAAACTATAAAGATGTGAAATATTTCAAGACAGATTTCTACTCAATATATTTTATACAGAATGCAACAAAAAACTAGCTTCACTTCATTTTCATTATTTTTAAGATGCCATCCATTCATCCTGTGAAAATAAACATAAATCTGCATTTATTACAACAGAACGTGTTAAGAAAGCATGGAAAATATTCAATCCTCACTTGAGACGGTTGTTCAAAATTTCCATTTTTATTTTGAACCGATGAAAAGCAAAGGAAATAGGAGAAGAAAAGAAAGTTAGTATGTTCAAAGGATGTATGCATATATAAATGATATATTTTTCTATCCTATTCATCCTGCACGAGAAAGATGCTGATGGAGGAAGAAGGTGACAATGGCGAAGAGTGAAGTAAGAGCAGACACAAAAGAAGAGCGAAAATAAAGAAAAATGAACGTAAAAAAATGCTTTCTTTCGCATATAATAGTATGTAACAGTTGGATGGATTGACATATGTTGATGAAATATTCACAGTTTATGAAGACATAAAAAAGGTAGAACATTTACATTTTTCGACATTACAAGTTTTTTTCTTCTTCATCGTCGAGATTTTCTTTTCTTTCTTGCTTCCATTTTGTTACTACTTTCATATCAAATCCACTTATGCCTTTTTCATTCGCTTTTTATTATTATAGCCATTCAACGGAAGGAAGGAAACAAGCACAGTAGACATCCAAGTATGAAAAGGTAAGCTGTATTTTTCATGAACTAATTTAATATTTATTCTCGCTTTTCGAGCTTCGATGGAGCTTAAATCAAAAAGAATTCATCAAGTTTTGCGTAGAAAAAAATATTTTGTTCTTTCTTTCTCATTTCCATCAATTATATATTCAAATTCCTCTTTCCGCTGCTTAGTTTTTTTTGCTAATTTCCGGAATATTCATCTTGGAGGAAATTGATAAGTTAGCTGACTCGAGCTTTGCTTAAAGCGCATTCTTCTTTTTTTGTCTATTCTATGTCATTAAATTTGGACATAAGCTACATGACAATAGCCCAGAAAACCTTTGTGATACCGGACGTTTGTTCCAGGTCTTCACTGCAGAATTAGAACTGATCTTTAAAATCTTAGTGCTAAGGATATGATGCTTTCATTCATTAAGTTTTGAAGTTCCTTAAATATCAAAATCAAGCTCTAATAAAGTTTAAGTCCCAAAACTAGTCGCTTCTGGCAAGTTGCAAGATTCTTCAAATTCCCCACAAAACATTCCATTTTAATATCTTTCAATCAAGTTGTTCCCAGACATGATAATAAAATTTTTCATTCAACAAAATGTCAAAAAAAACTTTTGACAGTCTCAAGACATTTTCATTTAATACAAGGAAAAATCCAGTTTTCTTTCTAAGAAGCAATTGAGCAATGAAAAACATTTGCTTTGTAAAAATCAGCTAAGCATTATATCAGCCAGCACACAAAAGGAAGTAGAAGCAGCTTTAGTTATTATACTTCATACCTCAAAGAGAAATATGAAAGAATCAGTATAATAACAAGAGCAACATGCGTAATATGCGAAATAAGAAGTAAAAACTTTTCTTTTTCCTTACATCATCGCTGATACTGCTTACTGCTCACCTTACAAAAAGAACGCATGAAGGCGAATAATTTTATTTTCTGGTATCCTTTTTTTTTATTCAGCAACAAAAAACAAGAAGGAGAAAATATACGAATGAGAAAAGTTGATCAAAATGAACAACATATACAGCTAATGTAATAAAAGATTCGAAATTCTCATCGGAGTTCCTGCCATACGGCTCATATACGTATGTACAGAAAGAATAGAGAAATATTGATAGAACATGTGGGCTGATGGAAAAGAAAATAGGAAAACGGATGGAAAGTGGATAGGGGTAACAACAAGTTGAGATGAGTGAAAGAAAAGAAAATAAAATAGGAAACCTTCGATTGACATACAACCAACCTCTCGAGAATGAAGAGCAGGTACATTGTGTGACATGTGGGACTTTAAGAGCGTAAATATACAAGAAGAATAGAAGAATCCTTTCATTTGAATTGTCATACGTTGTGAATACGAGGAAAGGATATGGAGATGATGAGAAAGATTGAAGAAGAAATAAATAAGAATTCCTTCAACCAAATCGACATGTTCAACTCAATAATTGAGTTGTAGACGAAGATTTCATGTAAGCGAGTTTATTGAGTTTAATTTCTACAATAGATGAAACTTTTTTCTTCTTTCTTACTTTTATTATGTCGAAGTATTTCTATTGATTCGTCTAAATTACTTTGCAGTTAACACAAATTGTTATTTACCTTTATGAAGAAGAAGTCTGAGCAGATGATGCAATGGAATTTTTTGTGCAGTTTGACTTAATGATGGATTTGAGACGTGTGGAAATTTTTTATGTGATTTGTTTACTTTGGAATTAGATTGGATCATTGACCAAGATAGTTTTGAGTTCAGTGATCTCAAATGAAGTGAGGATGGGAATTTCAATTAAATATTTGCGAAAAAAAAAGGGTTTCAGCATCACAAATAGCAATAAATGTCATCGAACAATCGAATTCCGATGCCATAGATTTAAGGAGAAAGACTTCTGTGAATGTTTATTTTTGGAATTTTTAAAATGCGCCCTTAAATTCAACTTGAACTTCACGTGCCTTTTTAAGAATTTTTATATCTTTATCACTAGCTTCTTTTGTTCAATTCTTCTATAATGATTTAGATTTTGATACAAAGTTCAATAATATCATTGTAAGAAGTAGGCGATAGCCTTTTCACTAAAGAAAATTCCTCTCATTCTATGATAAGATCAGTATAGAATCGTAAAAAATAAAGGATAGCAGCTTAGTAGTTGAATCAAGGAAAAAAAAATCCAATATTGATCATAGAAACAGCACAAAAATCAATTAAACTTTATTGGTATCGATTTCATAAATTTTTTCTCGTCTTTATTGCCTTTTCTCTCTCACACACTCAGATATCTCTACATACGAATCAATGTTATTAAGTTTCGTGTTTGGCTGAAGGTGGAATGAGAAGCAATTGGAAAAATTTTGGTGTAAAATATCATTGAAAATGAGAAGCTATTGACGCATTTTTATCAAAGATTGTTCAAAATTATTATTACCAGTTAGCAACTAAGTGCTTCTGTTAAGTAATCGACAGACCAAAAATTAGGTGTGGTAACTCGAAAATCTAGGTTTGAATCCTACAGTTCGAATTGTAGTCAAATGATACAAACCTAAGGTTCATTTGACCTCAAATCTCAAATTAATTTCAAACTCAAACAAACTTTGAACTCAAAAACAAACGAGTTCGAGGCTATGGAAGATGTCAAGCAGATTCAAAAGTTAAACTTAAAATGTATTTTAGCGAATCAACCCAAAAGTTTGGCTCGCAGATGATAGAATGCATAAATAGACCGACATATTAAGGACATCAACCTTCGCAGAATGGAACCTTTTAAATTCATGCATCAACTTTTTCTCAACGTTTTGAAAACAAACATTGAATCAATTTTTTCTCCTTACTGCGAGCAAGCATATAAGATTGCATCCGCTTTTTAAGAAGGTTATTTTCATCTACCACTCATCTCCTTTTTCTTTCTATTTCTTCTTCATCGCTCAAAGAACGAGAAAAACGTTCAAGTCAATGTAAAAATATTAAAATCAATGAGAGGCACGTGGCGTTCGTGCTTTGCAATGAAACTTCACATTTCTTACTGCTAAATTTCAATTCACTTCTTTGCACTACTTTTTTTCCATCTCATTTTGATCGATTAATTCTCCTTTTGCTGTTATCACAATTTTCTATTTAATATATCAAAATAATGTTTTATCGATGGTAACATGTTAAGTACAAAGCAAAAAGGGAGAAGTAAGGATGTAATCTTATCGCATATCAAAATTGCACGAGAAGGGGAAAAATTCAATTGAATAAATTATTTGCACAGAAGTTTCTTTGAAAGTTCAATAAGCATTGAGTAATCAACTGGTAGAATATTAAACTCCCATGAATTGACATGTTGGACGGTAGTTGAAGTTACTTTAGGTATGAAAAATGGAAAAACGAATGTGGTTTTATTTTTGGGGTGGAAATCTATGAGAAGAACGGAAATAAAATGAATTTCACGAGTAAATGTCATTAATTTTGAAATTCTCAATGCAGTGTAGCATGTCCAACTTAGAAACCAGTATGAAATACTAAAAATTGCAGTTCATCATGTATGCATTTCATAATGCTCGAAGGAATTATTAATCAATGCCATTCAGGAGCGTACTCTGGGCATTATTTCTTCAGAACAGCTTCTTTTTAATTCAATTTCAATTCTGAGAAACGGCTTAAAATTAAAGCTAAAGCCACAAAATCCCATAGTTTTTTGGGCAGTATCATTCGAAAATCCACTCTGGAAGTAGCTTCTGATTTCAATAATGCAGTCTAATGACTTTTTCAGCTAGTCATTGTCGTCAATATTTAGAATTCAAAATCATAAATAATTAGCACCCATTTTCAACAAGTTTTGTGACTCATTAGGAAGCATTAATTCAAGCATTATTAATTGGAAAATTTTCATTATATGCTTCATGTAAAGCTGTAAATTGAAATGGTTACAATTTCTATAAAAGGAATTACAAATTAGCATTAAATAACTAAATGCATTTAATAGAAAGCCAAATTGACAGCATAATTAATGTTTTCTGGGAGATTTTGTGCATTTGCTTAATGAATTTTGATGAAATCTATTAAACCTAATAGATTTAATTCACGGAACCAGAACTAATCCTAAAAGATTTCTTCTTAAAATGCAACAATTCAAATCCAATTATACCTTACATTAAGAACAATCAAAAGCCATTAAAACAATTCCACCGCAAATGATTTTTATCTAAACTGACAATTTATATAGCGAACCCTCTTTTTCGAAACTCACATTATCAAATTAGAATATAATAAATGCCACAAACGCCAAATTCATTTCAAAAGAAAAAAATATTTCAACATCAAACAGAATTTTTTTGCTTCTTTTTATCATTTATTCTTTGTAAATTATTTCTCAAGAATGAATCGAGAAGAATAAGAAGAAATAAATGAAATTTATTTTTTATCACCACTACGACTTTTCTTATTAACAGCAAGTTTACTTAATAACCAAACTTTTTACTTCAAGCTAGCAATTCAAAACCTAATTTTACACACTCGACATTTTTTGTAGCTAGTTTTAAAAGAAATGTGAGACTTGAATATTGTCGTTATTTCCACGAATTTTAAAATGTTGCTTGCTAAATTAAGAGTCAAATCGCAGTTCATAAAAACAAGGGCAGGAGTGAAGCTAGGATTTTAAAGGTTATTTGTTCTAATAAAACTTTAATGTAATAAGAACTCTCACTTGGTATTTCGTGAGAATCGAACTCATGCTCTCACAGAAGAAGGTTCCAGATATCCCGTCTATTGCTTATACTACTCGGATAATAAGGCCTTACTTTTGAATTGGCAAAATCAGCTACATATTGATAAATACTTTAAATTTTACTCTGCTCAGACATACCTGAATTTTGAAACTACAAATCAGATTTTATGAGTGAACGTAGGCAACGATTAAAATTGTTTCGTCCCTGGACACTTCCTTGTCCAGATAATTCTTGATTTAGAGACTAAATGTTGTTAGAATCCGAATCAAGAATGTCCATAGAATGTGCGCTATAAATTCGAATCATCTTTGCAGAATTTTCATTTTCATCCCCATTCCCCCTTCCCCTGACACATATAATTTTCAATTTTCTCTTTATGACAAATAAAATAAAATGAGTGTAAGAAGAAGAAGAAATAGTGCAAAGAGTGAGACGACGATCTATATTCCGCACACTTTGTGAAATATGAAACTCAAGCCAATTATTATTTTTCTTCTCTTTCGCTCTCTGTTGCTCTATATTTCATAAATAGCATTGCGAATTGAATGAATAAGAAGAAAAAAAAATTATTGCTAGTGAGAAAGTTCAAAAAAAAAAAAAGTACATATGAGAGGTTCTTGTGACATGTGAGAAGCATTATTCGTTTTTAAGCCAATAATGCTATTGAAGTGATCGGCTTTGAAGCTGTAGCAGATTTTATCGCTGTACAATTTCTATTTATGCTCACATGTATGCATTTAGAGGATGTAGAACTTTTAGAAATAGCTTCAATTTAATCGATATTTAGAATTTAGCTTTCAGCTTTTTAAAGCGTGGATGGTTGCTGGCATGTTAACGATTTTTTGGATACGCTTTGACATTTTGAGGGTGTTTCTAGGTTATGGAATTGAAGTTTAAATACTAAAAAATCGATGAATTTCATTTAAAATGCTGAATATTTCAAATTTTTGTATACATTTGTGCGTAAATTCATGATTTCCATCCCTAATGCGCCATAACCACATCATCAAAGTTCACACTAGCCTCACAGAACTTGCTGACATTCATAAGCTTAATGGTTATTGGTGTATACAAAAATTTCACATTCTGTCCATTTCCAAACATACAATTTCGGATTAAAATCTCCATTTTACGATTTCTATTCAAGCGTACGAAGAATATAGCACAAATGTAGAATCGATTATTTTCTTTAAAAGGGCGATAGGAGCTATAGAACTAAATTAAGCGATTGCTATTCAATTGTAAATGCTTCGGTAGCTACTGCTAATGTCATTGTTAAGACCATTTGAAGGAGAACTAAGTGCATTACAAAGAGAAGGAGGAGAAAAAAAACAAACATCTACATCAAGAGTAATGTAACTATTATTTTTAATCGTATCGAATCGAGAGAAAGAGGAGGGAAAGGACCCTTTTCTTAATGTGCTGGTTTATTTGTTCATTGACATTATTAAGCGATTTAGCCGAAATTTGATTATACTTTGCACTATTGAAATGAAATTAGAGTGAGTGGATATCATATAAATCAGACGCGTTTGAAAAACAATGAAGTTAAAGTAACAAAAATCTTAAAACTAAGTTTCATCAGCGCACTTAAAGTTTTGACCTGAAATCACTTCTTTACATGAATTAGATTGAAGTATCTGCAAGACAACAGTTGAACATCCTTAAATAAGCTTCTCTTCTAAGAATCTTTTTAATTATTCCCCAAAGCATGCAAAGTTCAAGAAAGCAAGCAAATCGTAGATTGAAAATCAATTACTGATCGAACAAATGTCATTTTCAGCAAATTTTCTCTGCTGAATCCAACAACACACTGACCTATCTTCCCACATTTTATTTACATGACAAGCTCGTGTAACGAAAATTCAGACAAACCAAAAACAAATATTTCCCTAATCAAAAACGTGCTGCACAGTAAAATATAGGAAATATTGAGGATCTACAGAAATATTTTAGTGGGTGGAGTAGAATACACACATAAAGTGGAAATAACATTATAATGATGCTAAAAATACAAGCTAGAGGGGTTAAATTCTGTATGCGGTAATGTCATCGATTCATCAATTTGTCTACATCAGCAGATGTGTTAAGTTTTTTTTTGTTCTCAATTTCAAATTAAATCTATTTCATTCTGTTCTATATTTATCGTGAAATAACAATAAAAACATAACAAATCGTACCAATTAAAGTCACAAAATTTTATAAAAAGATTACAAATTTGTTGGATTTTTTCCATTCCAATTCACTGCCATGACCACAGATGTCTTTCATTTGTTTCGTGAGCATCTTTTAATCCTGTTCTTGCTTGTTTTTAGCAATTTTTGTGGTCAATGTAGTATATGATTTGTTCTTTGTTGGGTTTTTAGTGCGTCATTGGTCAGACTGATGAGTTTGACTATTAATTTAAATCAATGACATTTGAAAAATAAATTACTGACGATCAACATTTTTTCAAATTGATTTTCAGACATCCTGAGCAACAATTCTTTTAAGATTTCTTTTCTTCATCTTATTCTTACGCTCCGTGCTAATCCAATCTCAAATGTTCCGATTAAAACTAAATGTTTCTTGAACCTTATTAAAAACAAAGGCCTTTAGTGGTAAATAAGGCAAAAGAAAACAGCAAGAAAACAAAATTATAAGACCAGCATGAAATATCCCAAAAGAAAAGAGTCAGTAAAGAGTGAGTAAAGGCACCATTCCTTTAATATGTATAAGACCGAAGCGTGTCAGGGCGAATGAAAACACACAAAGTGTAATATGAATGAAACGCACGTCTTATATTAATAGCCTTATTCAATAACGAGTTCGCATAACTTCTTTCCTATTCTTTTCGTTTCCCTTTCATATCTTCGACTAATACTGAACTGTAACTAAGGATGTATCTTTTCATTTCTCAGCTTGTGCGATTTGTGATGGGAAATGAAAGAGAATGGCTGTAATTTTTGTTCGAGAGAGAGGAAAAAGGCTCGTTTCACACGAATTCTAAGGCAAATAATTTTCAACATCGTCAATGAGATATTGCATGCCAGAATGCCTTATTCCACGTCTTTATGCTAATCATTCTGTAATTTTATTTAAATTCCATCTGAAGAAACAAAGATTGGATCGCTTGTGAGTAAATGAACGATATTTTGATGAAGGAATTCGAAAGTTGAAGTTGATTTTAGGGAATTATAGCGCTTTTTGACTGATATACTCAAAGCCTATTAGCTCTGCGTACGTGAGTGACCCATGGCATTTTAAGACAATGACCCATTGGTCTTGAATAACACAAATCAAGAATTTCTAGCCCAGTAAAGTGAAAAAGACCTCAAATCTGACAAGACATTCCTTTGGGATCAGGACCAGTATTGTAAGAAGCCTAAACGACAAAAAATTACCCCAAGGCTACTCATTCACTACTGACTAAAGCTTCAACAGTTACTCTTCTTATCAATATGTTATCGATAAGCAATCAAACGCCATCAATAGTCTCTTAGCAACAGAAAATTACATTCGGAAATTACTTTCCAATTTCAAATCATCATTTATGAGAACCACAAGCATCATTGCATTTCAACAACCAATTTGACCCATCAAACTGACCGAATAAAGTTAAAATCGAATTGCGTAGGCTGCATAAAAATTGCGCCAACAACACAAAAAAAAATGTTTAATGAACAAAATTTTCCAATTTTTTATCTTTTATTTTTCATATATTATCTCTTCAGTAAAGAGAATGAAAAAGGAAAGAAATTTTTCCACTCAATGAACTGAATTAAATGCCTTTCAAGCAGACTTATTGACTTCGATGATGCAGCAAATCGTGAAGCGATGAAAAATGTAAAATGATGAGAATAGACAGGATTTTTTTTTATATATAAAAAATTCAGTATCTTGGCAATCAAGAAGAAGATTTTCTCGAAAAAAAAAATTAAATTGGATTAGGAAGGATGTAGTGTCAAGTGTACTCTTGTCATGATTCAATAATAATAAAATGGATAAAAGTTTGGAAAATTCCTTCTTTTCATCGACATTTAAGTCATTCGACTTATCTACATTTTTTTGTTCTGTGCTAGTCTCTATCCTCAAGTAAATCAAGGCTTTCAATTCCAAACATGATTTCCGATAATTTTTCTTTTTTTACATCCAAATCAATACTGCTGCTGATGCTTTTTTTGTACTCAGCAAGTAGTTTATTTTTTGCTTCCCTTATTCTCATCTCCTTTTTTATGTTAAAAACTTCACTATTAGATATAACAGCTGAGGAAATTCCTTCTTCTATTTTATTTATCTTTCGTGCAACTTTCAAGCTTTCAAGCTTTTATCTTTTCTGAGAAAGGAAAAGAATAAGAAGACAATTTACTTCAGATAACTATGTGGCAACAATTTAAGGAGCAGAAACTCATGTCACTCCTTGTATCTTCTTGTTAGCACAATTTTAAAGCATTTCTTAGTCTATAAATTGCTTAATTTCAAGAAACAAAAGCAAACATCTGAGAAATTGATATGCATTAAATGAATAAGAGCATAATGTGTCTGGTAAAATTAGAAAATACATTTGTATGAGCAATAAAAGCTTAAATCTTCATCAAATTCATGAATAATTCATATTCAATCTTCTTCATCATAATCATTTCTCAATAAATTTGCAAATAAATTTTTATAAATGCGCCTTAACCATAAACTTGAGCTCAGCATATCCAAAAAGTTTCATTTTATTTCATTCTTTCATCGTCTTATAGAATCATGTTTTTAACATTGCAAACGCGATAGAAGCAACACGAAAGGAATTTAATTTTAAGACAAATACAACTGTGGAATTTACTATGAGAATTTCTACGCGACACAAATTTCCACATTACCACATTGCGATGGGTAGGTAGCTAGGGTAAGAAAAAAATTCATAAGGAACTAAAATACACATATGTTACTACATGAACATCATCATGTTTGGATAATGTGAATTTATGCGGTAGGATCCTCAAAATGGATGTGAATATTCGTTGGCAACAGTGAAGAAGATGAAGAGATTTTTATCCTCACAAAATTGATGACTATGCAACGTTGGATGTGAAAAGACCATGAAATTATTTAAATTTTTGCTCTCATGTGAAGCCCACAATAATCCATCCAACTTGTTTTATATCCATCGGGTGTCCAAGGCCTTTTTTTTCCTTTTTATGTGTTGTAACTAATTCAAGAATGTTTCTCTCATGAATGAGTTGTAGGAAATGATTTAAATAACGATTTGATGTTGGATGAAGAATCTTGAAAGAAAAGATTATTTTTCTTGCAAAACACTTCTGAGAATTTCTTAACTAATTTCCGGACTATAACTTCATAATGAATGCTATTGAATAAGATGCATAACGAGTTGATGAGAGAAAAAAAAAGTTTACAAGTTTTCTTAATTAAAAGAAACTTTTGCAATTTTTTTCACATTTAAAGTTTGTTCCTTGTAATTATCGGCCTGTTTCACTAAAGTGGATTATCCTCGATTTCGGATTATCCACTTCAGTTTTTTGGAAATATCTTAAACTTTATGGGAGGTGTGGTATTTCTAATTTTGGATTATAATAGAGTGAGCTATGCCTGAAATTTCTGTATACTTTAAACTTTTACTTTTCGTTAAGAACTATCAATTATTCAATTTCCTACCCAAATCTAGTAGATTAACTTCAATTTTTGCTATAATTCTCAAACTAGTGAAGATATAAAAATTCTAAGTATATGTTGATTTAAGTAGCAAAGTACTCTTGCTAGATCACACATTAGATCTCTTAATAACCTTAAGCGTCTGGCGATATTTCCAAAAAACTGAAGTGGATAATCCGAAATCGAGGATAATCCACTTTAGTGAAACAGGCCGTATATTTTTATATAAGAATCTAAAGATGAAATCAACTGAACAGACTCATCAACTTATCTTTTTTTCTTTTTTATTACCTTTCAGACTTTGTTTTTAATTATTCATGAAGTTTATGAAATCAGTTAATCAATGATTCAAATTAGTTAAAGGTTTTTTTTTTGGAAATGAGGGAATTAGTGAAATATTTAAAAATTTGCTATTTAAGAACATTCTACTATTAAAATAATTGTCTTTTTGGAATTGAAAATACAGAAATAAGTCACATTGGTAAACAATAACATGTTGACAAGCAGACAAAATGTTAATACCATTAGAGTCAAGAGTTCAAATCTCTTTAGAATTTAAAATTTTGGAATAAAAAAATTTGCTTTTTTTAATGCTTAAAAATGAGAAATTTGAAGCTTGCACAAAAACTAGCAACAACCAATAGAAAAATTCCACCATCTCCAACTGTCAATTAAGCTATCAAACTCTTAATGTGGACATGTCTTTTCACTCATTCATCCACAAATCCATCCATTAGCTTCTAATATTGCTTAAAACCCAACCGAACACACATCCATAAAGCATAGTAAAAAGCACTCAGCATGCGAGGAAAATTTTTAGTTGTGAAAATAAAATAATATTATCTCAATCTATTATAGAGCACTTTACAATGGAACATGAAGTGAAAATGTACACAAAATAACCGCAGAAAATTATTTTTTTTGTATTCTCATCCTCAACTTATCTAAATGTGATTTGAGTACATCTCGATAGTTTGAAGAGGAAGTGCTCAGGTAATGCAAATTCATTTTACTACGTAAACAACTGTGAATGAAAGTAATAAAAATAATGTTTAAGCATCGTTGTAGAGGTTCTGAATTGTGGGGATGTTTCGGAATATGGAAAGGATTTTGTGAATCGACAATTTACGACTTCTGTAATTAGGTTTGTGAGAGTTTGTGTATATTTCTGCCAACTTTGGAAATGGATATCGACTAATCCTGTGGCTTTGTTTTAGTATAAATTCTATGGTGCTTGAGGATATGACTAATGCGACATCCCCACTATGCCATACCCCTAAAGTAAACCTATCAACCGGTCTCTTGACTAATGAGCGATTCGAAACCCCAAAAAATCATTTCAAGCATAAACAAACAAAATCTCATAAAATTTCCGTACATCTCGATTCATTCGTACTCGTACTCACTTACAGAGGCAAAAATAAGTAGTACCTTTTTGCATTAATGTGAATGAGATCATTGAAGCTTTGCATTTCCCATTAAACACGTTTCAAGATTTTTCCACCTGACATTACACATTATTTATTCATTATATTCCCTGTTTCCATGTTATTTTAAGGCTAGGGAGAGAAGTACTGGAAATGCATGAAATGGAAAAAAGCAAAACTTCTGCAGGGATTTTTACTCAGTACATGAAAGACACTAATTGTCATAATAGTGAAGCTTTCAGCATCATTATGAGTTTGTGCATGCTTTTTTCTGTCAATTTGGCTACTCATTGTGGCTTAGAAACAGCAAATTTAATCGACTCCGCATACAAATAACCACGCACACATGCCAGTGGTTCGGAATTGCATGCTTAAGAGGATCTTTTTTGCATAAAATT
The DNA here is from genome assembly GCA_917627325.4 of Chironomus riparius. NCBI lineage: Eukaryota > Metazoa > Arthropoda > Insecta > Diptera > Chironomidae > Chironomus > Chironomus riparius. The sequence goes on along the minus strand of OU895878.1, from coordinate 50,320,406 downwards.
TTTGCTTTTGTTGTCTTGCACCTGAAATTGAAGCAGACGAGTGAGGAGAATTGAGTTCATCGTTCTTGCTGCACAGCATGGTGCAATTCAGACCAAAAAATTGTGCGAGTAAGGAGATTGAATTGAAAATTAGAGTATTAAGCATTTTTCGAGATAACTGTAAATATATCCATAGCATTCTATCCCCTGACATGTTTATGGACTTTTCATTTGAAAATTAAAGCCTTTAAATTATTGTTTAAATAAGAGAAATTCGAGCTTATTCAATTATTTGAATGGTTTACGATCATTAACAAATTTATTTCAGTTAAAACTCGATTGTGGCTCATCTACCCCAATGATAAGTTTTGAACAATTTATAGTCAATTAAAGTTTTTAACTAGAACTTTTTATATTGGCAAATATTATCTAAATTTCGAATTTAGAATGAATTTTATGACTTCACTCTAATTGAGGCATCAAACAAAAAAGTCTGATTGGCCTTCAACTTTAATTGATATTTCATTTTATGAACAAACAAATAGTCCCGAGCGGCACTAAGAGAGGTCAGCCAATGTAATATAAAATTCTTAGTATGAGTTGTACAAAAACTGCCTCATGAACACGACAAGATTGTACTGGATTTTGAGCTTAGTATGGGCTGATTTGATAAATCAAATGCCATTAAGAATCATTAGCAAGCTTAATCTTGAAAGATTGCAAAAAATTATAACCAGAATAGCCAAAAAAACCCAGATCATCCATAATCCTCAACAACATTTTGCAACAATACAGCAACCCAAAAATTAACGACTTTATATTAACAAAATTTCAGTTAAAATGCCATTTCCCAGCATGAAAAAATGACCTTGCAGTGCATTTACTTTTGGCAACACAAATTCTTATGCTTCTCTTATTCATTAAATTAAAATGGCAAGCAAAAAAAGAAGAGACACAAAAGTATCTCGACAGGTTATGTTAGGCATGAAAATCTGTGTTTAAAATTGCAAATTTACCCAAAAAAAACCACAAATACCAGATGAGTACCGAAGGCCGAATGTAGAAGGTATAGGAAGAGGAGCAGAATAAAAAATTAAATACTAAAATATGTATTTGTATGTGAGAGACACAAAAAAAAGGGTATATGGACAATAAAAGGCAACGATGTTGCATGATGATATTTTATCTAGCTATATAATCAAGGCTCTCCTCACTCATTCACTCTACCTGAAGTTTTATGCGTGCCAAGAAATTTGTTATCATCTGAAGGGTCTTTTGTCAATGGTTTATGTCTCAAAACCAAAATTTGTCGTATTTGTTTATGGTCGATGGTAACAGAAAGCAACAACAAATGTAACACCTTAAAAATTGGAAATAGAGAACGGAAAAAAGAAGTAAATACACAAAACCTATGTCCAGATGCTCAATGGCAATAAATTAAAGTAGAATAGAAAAAAAAGGAACAGAATTGTACAAGAAAATTTGTTGAAAGAGACATAAGAGAGGTGACTTGCATCCATAAATTTTTATGGTCCGAAGGAAAATGTCATCTTACATTTTACACAATTTAATCAAAATGTAATGTTTAATCAAATGACACATTGGAATTTTTTTTTCTTTCCTTTTCCGTCCACAAAAGAAATGGGCCTCGTTATAATTTTTTTTTGTTGTCAAATTCCACTTCGATAGATTATTTATTTACAAGCTGAATGAATCTTACATCAGGCATGATAAATGGGTGATGATCCGAAGACTAAATGATCTTTTTTCGATTAATTTAAGGCTTGAGATGCAGTCTTGTTTATAATGAAGAAATATTCGGTATTTTAGTTTATATTTATTTTTGGGTGTGGATATGATAAGTAAGCTGTTGACATGCATTTTTGGGCATTTGTTGTTTTTTGCTGGGAATTAATTGGCAGTTGATAATGATTTGCTGACGTAGAATTAAGAAAAGTTGCAATATTATGTTTTTGTGAGTTTGTGGATATACCCAAACTACCGGTTCCTTTCCAAAACTTAAAATCACAATGAATTTCAAAATATTTATAGTTTGGCATATTAAATCATCTTGTCTAATGAATAGCATCTTCATTCTATATCTCTAGCAGCTACTTCTTATTCAACCTACAAGTTTATTGATCCAACTGTTTATAAAAACTCTAGAAGTCTATCTAGAAATACTCAAGTGCACGTATTTACTTATTTAAGTGGTTTTTATAATAAATGCATTTAATTAATTAATTATTTTATATTTGCAGGATGTTAGTTCAACTTCAAAGCAAATAACCTGTTTACTCATTCTGACTTATTCAGAAATGAATCAACCAATAAAGCCTTATCTAAATAAATGTCACTTTCCGTAGATTAATGTGGATTAAATGGATTGCAGTCAACAATATTCCATTAACTCAATTTTCAGTTCTGCGGTAATAAGATTCCAAGAAGAAGAAGAAAATTTGAATTTAATTGAATTAAATAGAGTTGATTATATCGTTGATCAGGATTGCAGGGCCTCAGAATTAAACATTGTCTGGATGGAATTCTGTTACATAGTTAAATTAAATTGGAAATTAAAACTAGGATTTACTTAAGATTACGTTTGAAATTTTTTTTTATATTTTTCGCACACTTCAACAGTAGATTAGACGTTCCTTTATACAAGCACCGACTTCCCTAATGTTTAATCTTTTACCTTTGTCTAAAGCCACAGCCTAGACCATTTAAAGTACATCAACTATCAATGAATAATTTACGTCAGCAGCAACAATAAATGACCTTTTTGGAAATCCCATAAAGCACATAGTTTGGTCAACAACTGGCACATGACTGTGACAATCCCAAAGAAATAAAAATTACACAGCTTAGTTCACATTCATTACTTCTTCGTATTTCTCTACGTTCCCTTCCAATCTCAAATGATTATGTTATTAATCGCCTTCTATCGCTTACAAATTTTTCACTGTCTTTATGCTTCTCTTTTTTTTTATCGCCGAAGAGATGTAAACGATAGAGATGAATAAAAAAACGAGTCGAAGAAATTAATTGGAATCGAATTTGGTGGAAACGAGAGAGAATAAAATATTTTATAACATATTTCAGTTTCAGTTGTACAAATTATGTTTGTTACACCAGAGGTTCCGAAAAATTGTAACAGAATCAGTGAAAACGTACAGCATAAAGATTAAATGTAATGAAATTGGAAAGTAGAAATGCTCAAAATAGGCTGAATAATAATAAAAATAATAAAATATGTTTGAAGTCAAAGCATTAAGCATGATGAAATACTTAAGACACTCTTAAAATTCCCAAAATTCCAAACACTTACAAGTCACACACAAATTCCCACTCTGCCATTACAGCATTAATAAATAATTCCTTTCAATTTCTCTTGTATCATTCCGTACTTTAAACAATGTTGTATCTTCATAAAGATGATTTTTGAGATACACAAAAATAAATGAATGAAATTTAAAACTGCACGAGCGACAAACGAGGATGAGCATAGCTAGGAAAGGAGGTGTGATCCCCCACGCCCCTCGAGATTGAACTCGTTTTTAAAAAATATCGAGCCTTTGTGACCGATTGACAGAACAAATCTATGCTAAACTCTTGATCAGTTAGACCCAAGAGTACGGGACTGATTAATCATAATACAGCCCGAATAGTACAAGTCGGTTAATCGAATAGGAATCCGGCGCTAAACTGGCATGGTGCTAGCTTCGATTTAAATTTTACACCGTGCCAGAGTCATACAGGCTTGGTTCCGGATTTTGGATCGATTATAAGACTTGTGCTATTCGGGCAGTTGATCAGTTCCACATCCTTAGTCGAACCCCCTTAAAAAATTCCTAGCTCCATCCCTGCAAATAACAAGCACAAAAAACAGCGTTCGTCGAATTTTGTTGCTTAGCTGAGTAAAAATGCAGTACAAAAGAGAATTTTCAATAAGCGATAATGGATTATCAAGAGGGAAATATTGAGCATCGAGCAAAATAACCGTTAATGATTACATAAGTATTTTTTTTTACATCCAAAAATAAATTGAAGTCATTTGATGCTGAAAATTCTACAGACGAGCAGTTTCCACCCACATTTATGTAAAATTTAAATTAGTTTGACATAAAATTTATTGTCCTTGTTTTAATGCAATTATTTTCCCCAAAAACATGTGCAATAAAACTCAAACTAAGGATGTAAATCGAGAATGAATGGAGAATTCTGTTGAGAATTGGATTTTAATGCAGATGAATTAAGTCAATTTAGAGCTTTTTGAATTCGATTTAATTGGAAATAAATTTTGTTTTTAACTTAAGTTGTAGCTTTTATTTAAGGAAGTTTCATTGCAGTCTCAATTTGGTAAGCTATTGAGTAAGTTAGTAACTGTTAAAAGTCAAGATAATTTTTTAAAAGCAGAGAAACTTGATAAACAAGATAAGAACTCTTGGTAACATTGAATTCGAATATGAATCAGGAAGCTGAACTGTACAAAGAGAAATAAGCAGCAAAATTAACATCTGAGGACAGTAAGTCATTAAATGAATACAATCAAGGTTGCAAATATCAAAACAAACTTTAAGCAGCCACAAACTTGATCACTTAAACAAACTTTAAATCACAATTCCAACTTTAAGGTTCCAAGAACTAATTACATAGAAATCTAGAGCTTCAGTCTTTAACACGATTAAATTATATCACAGAAAGTCCTTGAAACCTTCCAAAATCTACCAAAGGATTCATCCATAAACTTTAAAATTGCCTTAATACCCGAGAATATTTGACTAATTACAAATTTCACTTCAATCTTAATTACCCTGAGATTTTTTTTAAATCCCCTTTTTTCGGTCTCATCCATCCTTCATTCCATGTACACAACATAATCTACAAATTCCCACCAATCGAGAAGACAAGTAATTTTCTACTCATCTTGTCTGTGCCCAAACCATTTTCATATCCTGGCATTGTTTGTTTAATTATTAAATTAACTGTAATTTGTAATTTGTTTTCGTTGGTAAAGGAGAGCGACTGTAAAAAGGGTTTTGTGTTTGCTTATCGCAAATTTGTTTGTTCCTCTTTATCTCCCATTGCCATCCGTGCCATAAAAACTAGACATAGAACAAGTGAGAGAACACTCATTCATGTAAGCGCCAGGAAGAGAGAAAAGAAGACGAAAGGAATAAAATGATTTACATTAGGCGTTGCTCTTTTCATTCACAGTTCTTTTTTTTTACGGGTGTGAAGTCTAGGAGAGAGAAAAATTGTGGCGCCTTTTTGTATGAGTTTGTCAGATGCTCTTTTGATGTTTTGTTTGTTAAGATTCGTTCTTACTGTGTTATGAGATTTGTTGGTAAAAACTTTGGTTGGTTTTTGGAAGCTTGGGGTCGATTGGTAGCGTTTTTCATGATTTTTGAGTAGCTTAGGGTTGTAATAATTAATCTTAATTGGTTCCTAGTTTAATTTACAGCAATTTAGAGACAGAAATTTCAACAACTTTATTCTATAATTATTCAAAACAATGAAATTCAGCCAATTCCTTCTTTCAACAATTTCTGAGGTTGTTCATAAATGATGTAAATAAGCAACTTCGAATGAATATGCTCTAAACTCGTCTCTAATGTCTTAGAATCTTCATACAAAGTGTTTTCTTAAAAAACTTCAAATCTATTCGCTATAGAAGAAATAAATCAATTGAATTGTAGACAAAACATTCGAATTAATCCCTTATCAAAGTTTAAGTAATATTTAAGTCCGAAAATCTCTTGATAAGAACCAGCTTGCTTAATATTGACACAAAATCCAAAATCAAAAATCACACAAAATTGGCCCCATAGCTCAGCTGGTTAGAGCGTCGTGCTAATAACGCGAAGGTCGTGAGTTCGATCCTCTCTGGAGCCAAACTTTTTTTTGCTTAATTTTCTTTTTTTAACACGAAAAAACCTTACAACATGAAAAATATATCCTTAATTGCATAATTATCCACAAATATCTTAACTAAAGCTCAAATTAGCTCCCAAGACACCCTTTTAAATTATTATCACCTTTCTTTTCCATACAATTCCCACCTCTTTACTTATTTCTCTCCATTAATCATGCCACACACAAATGGAGTAAAAGAAAATATGAAAAATAAGTGCTGAAAAGTGACAAGAAAAATGCAAATAATAAAGCAACAATAAAATGTAGGACAAGTTAATTAATCTGACACGTGATTCTTTTTTGCATTTGGACATATACAACAATTCATTCTGACTTGACTGTGATTTCTCTAGGGAGGAACAACAACAAAAATGAAAAATGTAGAGAAGTCATTTGAACTAATAAAGTCGTCACTCTTTACCATTTATTTTCATCATAAATTAATTTTAATTGTTAACTTTTTGAGTCGTACGACATTTTGCCGATATTGACAGTTTGTAATGATTTCATAAAAGGGGTTGAACGAACGGTTAATTTATGGTGGATTTGCTTTAACAAGCTGTATTATTATCACATCCCTACATGCACATGTGAGAATTTATGAGATGCACGCATTTATGAGTTCATTTTGTATAGCTGAATAGTTAATTGAGACTTTCGGGTGAATTATTTTCATGAATATCATCATAAATCGAAAACAAGAGGCTGGAACAGATTCGAAAAATCATTTCAATTAATATTTTGACCTCACTGAAGTGAAGATGAAGCATTGAATTTAAGTGGATTTTGATTGTGTTGATGAGTTTTTAGGAGGAACAGTTGATTTGGCATTGAAATATTTTTGTTATTGATTTCGCAAATGTATTACTTTGTGGATCTGATGATTTTAAAATTTTTTAAGACAATTAGTACATTGAAGATTTTTACGGACAAAATCTATTCAAAAATTTAACGAAAGTTCAAAATTCAAAAAACAATGGTTCAAAAGCATATAAATTTTGAATTTCAAAAATCCGGTAAATTTTGAATTCCAAAAGTCCGTTGATTTTAGATAAAATTTGAATCATTCCAAAACTGCCACAAATCATGATTTCAATTTTACAGATAACTTTTTGGAAATTTTTACATAAAATTTCAAATATTTCTTATTTTTTGGTCTAAAGTTCCTTCAAAATTATTCTTAGATGATGAGAAAAGTTAAAATCTTCAATTCAATATATTCAATACAGTCTAACATACTTTAATTAAAGAGAAATTTGAATTCTTTAGTCGATTTCTCGGCGACAAAAAAAGATTTTTTTTTTTTGATAATCCAAAGAATTCAAATTTCTGCAATTATAAAACAACTTATATCGTCATATATATATATCATTCGACAGGAAATTTATTATTCTCTAATAATAACTAAAAATATAATTGAGTTTTATATAATACCAACGACTGCAAACAAGAAACAAGAACAAAAGAAAACTGTTTCGAACTATTAAATTTTTTAAAAAATAAATGATCGTTAGGGAATTAATAAAAATATATTTATTATAGTTATTTTTTGAAGCATAATTATTCCTTCTATGTACCAATCAACTTTGAAATTGTAATTTTACTCTAAATTCAACAAAAACTTTTAATAATTTATCAATTGTATCTTGACAATGTTCAAAATCGACTTCAATTTGTGCAATTACTGTATTTATGAATTTCTGGTTAAAGGAAGAATCAGAACATAAGGTAAAACAATTAAGCTGTCTATAAATAAATTCAAGAATACACAAGAAATGTTTTTTTTTCACAGCAATATTTAATACTATGCAATTTAAGAAATTCAATCCACTTATCTTTATGCACAGAGCTTTTTAAAAGTTTAAACAAAGGTATTTTATTGGTTTTTTTTTCCTTTACAACCAGTAATTACACAATTTCTGACCATTTTAAAAAAATTAAATTTTATAAATTCAATAAAGACCAAGAAATGAAAACAAATATTTTCAACGGAAATTTTAAATTACAAATCAAGTTCGAAAATGAAGTACCTATTTCCGAAAATGAGTTCTTGTTTGCAGTCGTTGGATATAGTAATTTCAAGATAAAACGAATCTTCTGATAAATTTTCATGTCGCCGAGAAATCAGAAAAGCGCATCTTTCCAGAAGCAAATTTCAAATTTTAAAAAACCGTTAGAAGTTTCTTCAATAAGTTCACTTCTTCTTCTTCATCTAAATCTGATGACTTTGCAAATATGTTAGAATTCAAATAATATTATTAAATTTATCTTTACAAAAAAAATTGTTGTAAACAAACGAATTGTTTACATTTTTTGTAACGAACTTTTAAAATTTGAAATTTCAAGTAGAGAAGGAATTATTACTGAAATTTTAGAAATTCAACTCTTCTGTAGAAATTTAACACAATCTAAGGCGCTTAAACTTCCCACATCGTCATTACCGATTAACTACTTCACTTTTTTGTGTCACACAAAACAAAAATGTGTAAAATGTTTTCAATGTCAAGTTCTCAAATAACATAAAATACATGTACGCGCCGTATCAATATCCGACTACATACGTTATATTTTATTTCCCATCGATAACTAAGCCTACAACAACTTGAATTGTTTAATTCTTGTGGAATTTTATCGTCCACAAGTCATTTAAAGCAGAGGTCGAAGCCGACATGAGTTCGCTCCGGTTCGCTAAAAAACCGATTCAAAATTGAATAGAATTTGTTTTGCTGCCACTTGTGAAGTATAACATTCTATACAAATTTACCGGTTATCGAATCGGTTTTTTAGCGAACCGGAGCGAACTTATGTCGGCTTCGACCTCTGATTTAAAGTCGTTTATTGACAACATAATATTTTCCAATTACAGATGCAATCAGACGGCAAATTCAATTAGGGCTAAGGCACGCAATTGGCAATTGTCTTTTGCGTTTGAAGGCAATTAAGTTTAATTAGCATTAATTTACAAATATTTTAACATGATCTAGTAAAGTTAAATACTCACTCTTTTTCGGTCCAGGAAAGAGACCAATGCTTGTTGTGGATGTCACCGATGACTGCGTCTCATATTTACTATTCAAATTTGAATATTTCTTCTTTATCACTACGCTATCACTAGCTTGTGGCTCTTTATTACTGTTTGTCACACTTCTATTGTTTATGTTAATTGAATTAACTTTACTATTTGGCTGTTGTTGTGCTGGACTTGACAGATTATCATTTTGTCCATTTACGTAAGCAATTGTGAATAATAAGAAGGAAAATAAACAGAAACTGAAGAATACGCTTGTTGAGCGTACAATATTGATAATCATGATCCAAAATTGTTTATCACACAGCTCTACAGTCAATAAATATTATTTAACTAATCTCTTTTGGCACAAATTATTAAATAATTTGTAAATTCACAAATACACAATGAAGAATTTCATTTCTTTTGCTATAAATCATCACTTTTCTCTCTTGTTAACGAATAAATTCCACCTTTATATTAACACAATTAATTAATTACACATACACTGACTACATCTATTACTTGCTTATGGCTATTTAACATAATTAACACACATTTTTTCCTATTTTTGATTATTTTATTACTGAATAATTGAAGTTGACTGCTTTGTTTTTGTTTTTTTAACAATCTTTTTTGAATTTTATTCAATTAAAGTTGTCTACTTTAGCTACTTTTTAAATTTTTGACAAGCGTTAAAATTTCTGTCACTTGAAGTTATCTTTTTATTCTTTTTGAACTTTCAAAAACCGTTGAGATTCAAAATACTGCTTGAAGTTGGTTGATATAATTCAAAATTCGTTATCGCTTGAAGTTAGCTTTATTCACTATATTTCAAATATATTTTGACAGTTATGATTTTAAATTTGCTCTGTTTTGGTATTTAGACTGCTATTTCTGGAACTTCACTTGTTAAGTTAAGTTGAGGAACTGTTTTGTTGGCTTTCTAGTCTAATTTAAGCTTCTTTTGATAATTTTGATAAATCTAGTTAAAATTTAATTTTTGAATTTTCAAAAATTCGGTTAAGAGTTTAGCTGAAGTTGTCTTTTGTTTTGGAATGTAATTTTAAATTTTTAAAAATCCGTTGAATTTTTTTTGAGTTCTAATAATGATCAATTCGAGATTTATAATGAATTTAATTCCAGATTAGCCATAAATTTATAGTTTTTATGCTAGTAGCTACACTGATGAGTAATTGTATTTTTCCACTTTGTCACAGATAGAACACAATGTAGATAACGATTATTTATCAGTTGTATCTACTGCAATATTTTTATATTTATTTCCACGATTTCACTTTAGCTCTCTTCACAATAATAACAATGAATAAGTAAATTCACTATTTTTTCTTCATCATTCGATCGATGTCGATTGTAAATAAAATAGAAAACAATTCGAATACACGAAAATAGATAAATATATGTCTTTACGTTTACTTCTTCGTCTTGTTCATTAATTTTTATTTCATTAAGACTGTTCACGATAATAGAGTAATACTTGGCACCCACACGTTGTCTCTTTATCAGTATGCTCTATAATTTTTTTCTTTTTTTTGGAGTATATATTTGCGACAAAAAGCCTTCGGTACTTCTTCTTCTCTTTCTATGCAAAAAAAAAACTTCAGAGATTCACACACACCTTATTTTTCTTTCTTAGATTTTTTTACGTATATGCGATTTTTTTTATATATTTTTATTTACGTAATTTCTCGCCTCGATGTCTAGTTGCGACCATCCACATTACAATCTTTTAACCTTTCAATTAGCAAATTTATTTTTTCCACATCCAGGAAGATCAAGACCCAATCCAAAAGTCCTGTTTTTTAAAATATCCACAAATATTATATTATTTTTTTACGCGCAAGGCTCACGGAGAGTCAAAACTCACTTCGTCTTCGAATGAGATCTACCCGAGGAATGGCATCACAGCTCGATACGAATTATTTTTTTTTTATGATAAACAGTCAATTGAGGAGAAGAAAACTTTCCTAATACTCAAAAAAACAAAAAAAGTATACTCAGATGCTGAGATGTACCAAAAAAAAACGGCAAATACACACACGCGTTTAAGCACTTCGGGACCGACTCGTATGATTCGGCGCGGTATAATATCAAATTATTATACTCATATCATTTCTGGTATTTTCTCTTATAATTTTTTATGATGGCCTTGCATTCATCATCTTTCGATCGCGGTACACGTAATCGTAATTAATTATTATTTATGCAGTCAAACAAATAAAAAAACTTAATTAATCAATCTATATTGTCGGACCGGACGCAATAATATTTAGTGACTTTATGATATGTGGAATATTGAGGTACTACTTGCTTAGCTCTCTGCAAAATAACAATTGTACCATGAGACCAAAATCGGAAAGAGATGGCGATAGAGAATGAAATGAAAAAAAATTTATCGTACGATGTGAGGGAAATGAGTGGAAGTGATGTCGCGTTTCTCTCTCAATTTTTATCCATTTTTATTTATTGCTTGCTCAACTGACGGTTTGTTGTGGAATTTCTCTCAGTTATGGATTTGTCTAGGATGTTATGGAAGGATATTTAGGATGGCTTTTGATTTTTACTGGATGTTTGGTATTGAATATTGAGTTTATTAGAATTAAGCTGTTTTGAAGGCTAGAGGTATGTCAAAATTGCAGATTTGCGGTTTTTAATTATGTCTATACATAATTTGCAAAGAGATTAGTACAAATTAGGCTCTAAAATGAGAAAATTTGGTTCCAAAAATAAAACATTTTGAAAATTCGTTTTAATTTCCGAAATTGAAGCATCTCTATAAGCTGGATGTCATTTAATCAATTTAGATTGTTTCATTCATTCAAAAGCAACTGATTTTAGATCAATCTGATGTCTAGATTCTTTAAAAATCAAGTTTTCTTTTGTAAACAAATAAAATTGAAATTGCATTAAAGCGACGCTTTATTGGAATTTTTTGAATTTAAAATAACCGTTAAGATATTAAATTGTATTTAAATGAAGCATTTGGGAAAATAAGAATTCCAGAAATTTTATAAATAAACATTCTTTCCCGTACATTTAAAAATAAGCAATGACATTCCCCACAAATTCCCCCAAACAATTATTTCATTCGATAGTTCGCAAAAAAATACAAAAATTATTTAGAGAAGCAGCGAGAGAGCGAGTAAACGAGCGACGAGTCACGCTTTTAAGCTAGAAAAAAAAACCTGTGTGACTCAAACATTTTTTTTTCTACGTCAGCCGATCAGTCCCGCAAAATAAAAACTTAATGTGTTGGTAAGCTTATCAGCACAATATGCAATGTGTTTGAATATTGTGATGACGATTTTCATATTTAAAGGAATTCCGATCATCAATTTTTTCTTCTCTTTCTCATTTGTCGATACATAAATGCACAACTTTTTTGAGAACGGGACACATACACAGAGAGAAAGTCGCTATTGTGCTCTCGATTTTACTCTCAATTCTCTTTCTCTTCTTATTTTCTGTCTTTTTTCTTCTTCTTCTATTGTTGTCGGACTTAGGGACGGAAAACAACATATTTATGCTACGGCAGCATGAAAGTCAACATAATTTGTACTAGATTCTTTAGATTACACACATGTATTGTTCATTGCATACCGTTCCGGTTACTGAAATGATTGGATTTAAGCTGATTTTTTTGATATTTATTGTGTGTTATTCATTAACACTCTACGAGAATGACTAAGCAGTTGTGAAATAGAGGATGTTTTGGTTGTTTTTAAAGATAAAAATCACTTTTAAGTCAGATTGAGTAGTTTTGATATTTATAGGATTTTGTTGTTAATTTATTTATACCTGCAAAACAAAAAATTGGGTCATTATTTGTTATTTGGTGACGAGATGATTCTCTCGATACTAAAGGGGAATACAAGGAAGGGTTCTGCAAGAAGCTAGGTTAATTTTTGAAATTAAAACCACAAATTCCAAACTAAATTGTTAGACATACCCATAGTTTCAATGAAACGGCATTTTGAAAATTCAAATCCATCATTTTCAAAAAATTTCTCCACCTCGAAAAGTTTTTTGCAAATAAAACTTTAATTAAGCATTTTTAAATATTTAAAACTAAAAGAACTTCATCAAAAAAGTGGCACAAACGTTAAGAATTATTAACAAAATGTATAAAAATGGCAATCCTTCTTTAATACGGATTTAACAGATTTTCCTTCGAGTTTCTCATACATCAGCTTCAACCTTACCTTCAAACAGCTTCTAACCTCAAACTCACCTACAAAAAAACATAACTTTGCTCCTTTAAATCACCTTCAAGCCTACAAAACTTCTAAAACTTCCTTTAAACATCATCCCATAATTCCCAAAATCCAATGAAAATTAATCCAATTTAAATTCACATAAAAGAAAAAGTCTTTAAGCTTGAAAAATATTTTCCAATTTGAGTCAAATACAGCAACAAAGTAAAGCAACGAAGATTGATGAAAAAATCATAGCTACGTAATTTTTATGAATAGCTACTAATATAACCTCTAACACCCAAACATCAGCAGAAAAAGAATCTTTACTTTTGGAATAAATTGAATGCGAATAAAGAGAGCGCAAAAAAAACTGTTATTAAAGACTGTTTGCTTCGTACTTGCGTCACTTATCGTTGAAAACAACTTTTGAAGGTGAAACATCGCGAAAAAAATATAAATTAAAAATTTTAATATTTTTTGTGTTGTATTCAAACACCTAGCAGTGTTACGTAATGTCACGACAATCGTTGTCGTGGAAATTTTCAATCGAATATAATTTTTAAATGAGAACTTTAAATTATAAATTTCTCCTGATTGTAATCATGATACTGCTTCCTTGATGCTTATTTAGGCGCAATTTTGAAATATTTGCTTTTGTTTGTATTTTTTATGGGTTGATTTTTATTTCCATGAAAAACTGCGAAATTGTTGATATTTTATTCATTTGCACGTTGTCAAAACATTTGTGCCATGTTTTTGAAGCTGTCGCAATGACTTTTAAGGTTTAAATGTGTATAATTATAGTTTTAATTACAAAAAACTTTTTGAAGTGAGTAATATTTTCAAAATGGTGGAATCAAATTTCAAAATACCGTTAAAAAGTATTCAAAATTTTAACAAAATTAATCTTTTCTTTAAAGACTCTCGTCCTTTTCACCACAATTGCGCTCATTTTATCCACTTCCTCACTTCACCCATCAATTTCTTGCTGATATAAATTGCCGTTCATTAAAAATATCATTAGACATTTAAGAAGAGACCTCAAGACAGTAAAAATAATAATTATATCGAAACATTTTAAGCTTTCTTCTTCCTCTCGTCCCGGAAAAGATTCTCATTTTTCGTCTTCTGCTGTGAGGGCTGGCAATCAAGGACCATTAACATTAAATATAATGTAAATCTCTTCTTGATGAGTCACGATAAAGAAAATTGAAAGAAATTTTCATCAATGGATTTTTTCTGGGCGTAGATTGGTGGCTATAATTGGAGAGTTGATGGTGTTGGATTGTCTGGGTGAGGAGTGTCTGACTTCAAATGGTTTTTAAGGAATTCAAGGCGTTGAATTTTTGTGTAATTAATTTTATATGTTTTTTTTTTGCATTTTAAATGATACCGAACCTGATTTGGCATAGTAATGAAATTTTTGTGACAAGGTTCGATTACTATCTGGACTATTCATCAAAAGAGCATAGATCTAGTCGTTTAGCAAGTAATTGGATATAAAAATGGTTAATTGGATTAGTAAAAGTTGTTTTCTCGATAAAGATCTGGACCTGCTCCTATCCCTAGTCTATAAACTTAAGCATAACCGAGAGAAAGTTTATTGCTACACCCTGGCTTGAAAAAGGATAAGTGAAGACTGAGAAACTTGCTCTCATGGCTCGTGACACGTTTAAATGATCCTTAGTTCAATCTTCAACCTCCGAGCTCCTAAAATGCGTCAATTTCACAATCGATTCACAAAATTTCAACCCTCAAACCTTTTCTCACCTCATGCCTGAATAAAATCGAATAAAAGCATGATTAGAACCAATTTATATTCATGCTCGATGATTCTATAATGTTCATACAGAGCAATAAATTTTTGATTGATTACCTGAAGATATATATAATGCGAAAATGAGACAATAGGAAGCGGGTAATCAGGAAATTGGCAGCAAGAATGAAAAGAATATTGAAACAGTCGTGGACAATCGGAAGTCAAAACATTGACAATCAAAGAGGAACTTTTTGTGTGTGTGTGTATTTTTCATTCTTTTAGCCATCATGCGACAATGAGAGCTGTTTTACTAAAAAGCAGAGATGTTTTGAGAGGCAAAAAACAACATTAAGAAAGAACTCACAACTTGAATGGATTCCAACAATAGGAAAAAAGGAGCACAAAAAAAAAGCTAGGCAGCAAAGAAGGAAAAACAAATTTGGAATTATCCGGGTGCATGATTTTTCAGTCTCAAAAAACATAAATGTGTTTTTTCCTGTTTGCTTCTTCCTTTTTTTGGTTTAAAACTTTTAACGTTTTTTTTGTGTGCTTATCTTTTAAAACAACTAAAGTCATGATAGTACGAGTCACTCATATGGATGTGGGTATGTATGAGAGGCATTTTGGAGAGAACTGTAAAGTTAAAGCGCAGTTCATTTGACTCTTGAATCAAATAAACTTTGAATTTTTGTTTTAAACTCAAAAATTCCACACAATTTGGCAGTGCACTCCATAAATTACTCAATTGTCACGTTAACCAGGTCAATATTATGTTAATTTATTGAATTAATTATGTGTAAATAGTCAGTAATACATTTTAATTGAAAAACAATTCAAAATCACTTTGTATCCTAATTAATTCCTTTTAATAACCAATAAATTTGTCAATTGAATCCTCATCAATGATATAATTAAAATTGACATTAATTATCAATTGGAAAGTCGTGGAATTAAATTAGGGGTGTTCACTTATGACGTCTGGGGGGGGGGGGGAGTGGGGTCAGCAAGAAAAGAACGATAGAAAATCCTGGAATTTCATTATTTTTTTAAAAAAATGACCGTTAATATCGGACATCATAAGTGAACGACCCCTTAATTAGCATTTTGGACATAAATTTGCGTTTTAAATGGTTTGTTATGCTTTTGATTCTATTAAAAATGGCTTCATTTCAACAAATCCTGATGATAACAATGTTGTATTACTAGTAAGTTTAATTAAAGCTACTTCCAAATCTTAAATAAGATGTTTTTTGTTCGATGATTTGAAAACGATCGAAATTTCAATAAAAGGGGTTAACGACTTTACAAAGGATATCAAGCTATATCAACTAATTATTTTTCAAATATTAAATGACCGTTAATAATTTTCAACAAATCCAGGCAGACATAACAAGTTCAACTTCCCAAAATATCATTTGAAAAAGCCACAAAATCTTTCATCAAATTTTTGAGCGTAAAATTGGCAAAAAAAAGAATAGAAAGAATTAAGTGAAGCATAAGAATAAACTTAGAGAATGGATAAATCTACGAGGAGACAGAGGGCAGAGAACAACAAGACAGGAGAAGAAGAAAATGTCATAAAGTCCTTCGTTGAATTATCTTTCCGGTGATTTATTATAAGATTTAAGCGCGCTCTTGGATATTCATGCTAGATTGGCTTTCTCTATGATGACTCTGTGGTACATAACACAAAAATTAGAGCTATATCCATAGAAAAATACTTCACTCAGACATGTTTCATTCATGGCGTGTTTATTTTTTTTAAAAACGAAGCATTTTTCACTTTGGATTGACGCCAGCAAAGCTCATAACGGTAGTTGAGGGAAATAACAAAAGTAATAATAATAAGACAGAGCTGTAAGCATCAGAATGCCTGTGAATTGAACAGGAAAGATTAATTTTTGTTTTTGCCAACTCTGAATGCACAAAAAAGGGGGAAATGAACATACAATGAGACACTAAGGATCCTTATTTCTAGCTTATTTAACGCTATAAATCCTTGTAATATTTTTCTGCCTCAATATCTATACATTTGTATCTGAATGTCTGCTCGAAACACACAAACAATGAAAAAAAATACAAAGAAGCCAAATCAGAGCAGCAAGTGTAAGCTCTTTTCAGTAGGCTTAAAACATAGGAAGATGGAAAAGTTAACAGCAAATATTTGTTTAAGAGGAACGGAATGAATAAAAGGCTGAAAGAGATTAATAGTAAGGATTGCGATAGTCGACATTAAAATAATAGCAATATAATCTTAGTCAAATATACTTACATGAGGCTCCCTTATGTGCCTGCGTATGCCTTTTTTCTCATCCCTTTTTCAAACAGCCCTTTTTTAAGGCGTTCTTCTCACAAGGAAAATTATTATACTTTCAACCAGGGATTATATTTTCATAATGGATACGCCACTGCGATATGCTATACTCATCCCCTATTTAAGGCTTAGATTGTCAAGTGTCATCCCTTTTAAATAAATATTAAGGCATTCACAACCGAACAGTAGCAAGAACTATGAGAAAATTGAGCATTAGAAGTAAATTTCCCCTCAACTACTTTCAATCCACAAACTGACAGTGTTAAATAAAAGCAATTTAATACAGCAGGCCCATCCTCAAAAACAGAAAGAATCCCTCATCACAGTCATAATAATTTTTGAACCGTATGAATCGCCCTCACTCCGATAAACCAAAAGATTCTCCCAAACCAGCTCAAATGTCTTTTCGTTCCTCCTCCTTATTCCTATCTCAAGGAAAAATATTTATATGAGAAGAATGAGGAAGTAATCTTTATTTTATTGCTGACAATATTTTAAAATATTTCTTAGCTCCCTTTTTTGTGTACACACAATTTGACATGCATCCACATAAAATTTGGAAAATTTATATCACATTGGAAATTTTCTCAGGCATTTTCATTGCCATTATTTTATTGAGTAGGTCAAGAGATTGTCAATTTATTAGTTGGGCAGGCATCTGCATAAATACATAAACTTTGACACAATGAAAAATAAAAGTTTTAAATGTCCTCATCAAAGAATATTAAGCGCATTTTTTTAAGAGATAAAACATAGATCCTTAATTCCAATGAAATCATGACAGGCGTGGAGCCATGAGGGTCTTGTCCCAATCTTAAGCGTTTTGAACTGCAACGAGCTGCACGGCTTAAGGTGGAGATAAGACCCTCCTGGCTACGCGCCTTAATCATGAACATAGCTTATGAACAATCCCAAACTAGACTTATATCAGGTGAAATAAACTTCACTTACAAGCAAATCCTCAACATTTTCTATCCCTAATCTTAATCATATATCCTTGACACACAGTCATCATCACTTGAACAGTAAACTCCAATTCATCAAGCTTTAAATCCGTATCAACTTCATAACGCATCAGAAACAAAGAAAGCTGAATTTTCATCAACATCATTGCATATCGATAACCAATGCACATCCGTGAACCTTTTGCAAAAGGTAGAAAAGCATAAGGATGAATTTTAGAGAAATTTTCCTTGCTGAACCTTTCTGGATTGAATTCTTCTGCATCATCGCCCCAATATTTCTTATTTTTGTGAATTCTGATGATTGGAACTATAACTGCTGCTTTTGCTGGAATTCTATAATTTTCACCAAGAATTAATTCTTCATCAACATGTCTAACGACAAATGGAACTACAGGATAAAGTCTCATGACTTCATTAATAACCATTTCAAGGTAAACAAGTTCATTTAAATTTTCAAGTTCAATGTTAGGTGTTTCTTGCGTTTTCCCAAAGATCTGATGCAGTTCGTCTACAACTTTTTGCTGTACATCCTTGTTGTTCGCGAGCATTAGAAGTGTCATAGATGATGCAATTGCTGATGTATCTTGACCACCCAAAATAACCGAACGCACTTCATCCTTAATTTCATCGTCTGTCAAATTATATTTTGGATTCAGCAAAGCTCGCATAAAACTTTTTGGTTTCTCGTCTTCATTTGTTTTAGTGTTTGTACGGATGTTCTTAATTATGTCATTCGTGAAGACCATCCCGCATTTAGACATTGAATGACATTGTTTTTTGTAGAGACTAGAGATTTTGAAGATGATGTTTGGATGAAGCCAAAATTTGAACATCCTCATGAATGCAATTTTTGTGTATCTTTGGGAATAGAAATAATTGAAAAGTTAATTCAAAGCACAAACAAGCATGTAGAAAACTACAGCTAAAATAAAATTCTGATGATCGAACTTACTCGTCTAAATATTTGATGAAAACATCTCGACTTTTAGGCTCTCGATTCTGTATATCCACATCATATTCCATAACATTCAAGATTGTCTCCAAAGTCAAAGCAGTCAAGTTATGAAAAATATTAAATGCTTCCTTGTCAACCATATTTTCAAGTTTTTTGACTAAAATTCTTGACTTTTCATTAAAAAGTGGAATCAAAGTTTTTAATCCTTGATGTCCAAAGAATGGACTCATAATTTTTCGATGTGACTGCCAATAATCTAGATCTCCAAAAACTGATCCTTTCTCCAATTTAGAAGAAAACTTAACAAAATTTGGTTTATCATAGCATTGCTTAGCATTAAAGATGGTTTTCACATCATCTGGATTATTTGGAACTATAAACAAGACATGAAAAAACCAAGTCTTGGCGATGTCACTTTTATTATTAAAACTTTGATTGATAAGCTTAAACATCATTTTTGAGTCTGCTGTGAAAATGTTGTAGATTCCACGGATGGAATAGTCAAATACACTTGTTGGGATTTTAGATGCAAGATAATAAAATCGTCTGTTGTTCCAAAAATATTTGATGACCAAAAATACGATGGTAAAAATTAAAACTTCAAGAACTATCATCTTAAGATTTAGATATTGTTATGTGAAGTGCCAAAAGAGAACTGCAGGAATATCTTTCAATTTAATAAATTTATATATTAAAATTTGATTAATTAACTCTGTTGTTTGTGTGGATTTACTGCAAGCTTAATTATTCTCATTTCAAAGAACATGTCATTTTTTACACGTTTCGTTAAGTTTTGTCAATCAATTTTTTTATAGAAATTCGATTTAGGATACAGCCAGGGGAGGTTAAACCAAACCTCAACAGTTAATTGTTTGTCAATTTTGGCGTCGCCGTTTTATCAAATTTTTAAACATCAACTTGATTGATGTAAAATCTATCAATGCATAAAATAATTTGAATTATCTCAACTCATTATTGACAACTTCACGAATTGGGATAATTAATTTTAATAATCCACATGTATAAAAACTAAAATCCATCGATGAACGAGAACATTCAATTATTTTCATTGTGTAGGCACATAAGTAAGTTGCTAATAAACATTTCCTAAAGAATGTCAACTTAATGTGCGGTCAGAGAAGTTGTACAAACTAGGCAACAGAGCCAGCAACAGATTCAGATGAAAAGCCTTTTGTTTTAACCTAAACTCCACATAGGAACATGAATACAGTAAAATTAGTAAGTAAGTAATACATTTATTATAATTTTGAACCTTATAGTTTGATAGTTTGAATCTTACAGTAAATTAAGAACTTGAACCTTCATATAGTAAACTAGGAAGATATTTCATTAAATTACAAGCTGGTTCGAAATTAGTTTGGAATTATTCTAGCATTTAACCCTGTTAACTTAATTGAAGCTGTTATCGTACGACGAATCAATGTTAACAGGCTCCGTTAGGCTGGACATGTCGTTAATGTCAACATGGAGATGTTTCCATTAATAAACCTGATCGGAACACATTATGGGGTTGTTCACTTATTACGTAACGCGAAAAAATGACTTCTTAGACCCCCCCCCTCGTTACAAAATTTGTATGAAAAAAAAAAATTCCTTGTTTGAACCGTAACAAAATCTTAGACCCCCCCCTCCCCCTAAAAGCGTTACGTAATAAGTGAATGGCTCCTATTGAAATTCATTGAAATGTTTGCCACCCGGCACCCGGGTTGATAGTATAATTAGATCCTACATCCACTTGTCATCCTTTTGGATGTTGCTTCCAAGCGGATGCTGCTTAGTTCTAATTATACTATCAACCCAGCTGCCGGATGGCAAACATTTCAATGTATGCTGATCGGGAAAGTCTTTAAGAAGGTTTTTGTAGATGGCAAATGATCACGCGGACGTCCCAAGCACTTTTGGAAAGAAACTGTTGACAGAGACAGCATTGCATTTGGTATGAGTAATTGGCAAACGGGAGCCAGCTTCAGGCACCTTCTAAGGGGGTCCATAGATCACAATTGATTTGGTCGGCCAGCGAAGCAAGTAAGGAAGCAATTTAATTGAGTAGAACTTTCTACGATGATTATTAATTTTAACCCAAACGCTAGAACAAACTGCATTATTAAGCTACCATTTAGAAAACAAGTTTAGAGAAAAATGCTAAAAACATATTTTCCATCTTATGAAATATTATTTTGTGCCATCCTTCTTTAAGACAACATGAAAATCCTTCAATTGCTTCATCGCATAATATTTTATGAAAATTTTTATCATCAAAAATCCTCAGCTGGATGTATTTTGCTTGTGCAAACAGTGAGATTCTTATTTTTTGTGAATTTTTTTCTGTGATTTTTATTTTATTTTTTTGTTCTTACCGTTCTATTGTTTTCCCCTCATTTAACTGCTCCCCAGCTGATGGTAGCTTCGAGACGGATTTAATTTATTATTCCAGCCGCAAATTTTCAATTTTAGGGATATAACATTTTCATCTTTAAGTGAATGAA
Organism: Chironomus riparius; assembly: GCA_917627325.4. Taxonomy (NCBI): domain Eukaryota; kingdom Metazoa; phylum Arthropoda; class Insecta; order Diptera; family Chironomidae; genus Chironomus; species Chironomus riparius. The sequence goes on along the minus strand of OU895878.1, from coordinate 50,298,787 downwards.
ATGAGCAAAGTTATGTTATTCTTGCTGCTCGTTCGTTCTCGACAGCACAAAGTGAAACATAAATAAGCAGTAAAATAATGAGAAAGAAGGATAGGCAAGTTTGTAGGACGTCAGAGATGGAGGATGACTTGAGGAGCATAAATCGTATTTTAATTGGATTAATAAGGTACAATTAGACTACATTGAAGAATTTTTAAATTTTTAAGTAACTTCCATGTCTTTTGAGGGACCTCAAGAAGCAAACATAAAGGACATTGACTATGCTGTAGTCCGTTTCTTACCGAAGCCTCCTTTAGGAAGACCTACAAACCATACGAAACAGACAAAATGAGACCACAAAGCATTTAATCCACCAAACTCTTCAACTTAAGAAAAAAAACTTGCAAAAAAAAGTCTACGAGACTGAAAAAAATATTTCAATAAATCACAAAAAATAACGGAAGGGAGTAATGTGAGTAAGGAAAGAAACTTTGAAAAAAAGGGAAAAGAATTCATAAACATAAAAATGTGTTGAAAACAGAGGATAAACTTCTCGAAAAACAATTTTTTATTCCCAGTCGATAAAATTTCAGTCAAGAATGAATGAATTGTTATTTATACACACAATTTAAGTTGTGCCATTAAAATTTGAGAGCCTCAACAAAAATAATCGTACATCACGCGATTCAATTTGTGCTGACTCTTCAGTTTTGGCTTTGCATAAGTTTTATTGTTGGTGTTTTTCAAGGGCGAATCTAGTTCTTAGGTGAAGTTTGTCAGAATTATTGGAACTAGAACTATATATGCATAGTATTCAAACCTCCCCAACTTCTGAAATTTTGAAAGACATGCTTCTAGTATTTAAATTTGCAATCTGTCATAATTCTTTCACTTAAATCAGAACTGAGTGGCTAAGTTGATAATTTCATCATTTCATTGTGAGCAGTGTTGCATTCTGGCAATTCTGCATTTGTCTGGATCAGATAAATTCTGAGACAGAAATTTCTCCATAAAGATTGATTCTTCATGAATATAGAAAATCTAATCTACACAAAGATTATTTCTACATAAAGATTCGATGTATATGTCTACAATTCTACATTCTTCTCTGATGTAGACCTGGAAAAAATGTAGAATTGTAGACATCTACATCGAATCTTTATGTAGAAATAATCTTTGTGTAGATTAGATTTTCTATCTTCATGTAGAATCGATCTTTATGAGGAAAGTTTCTTAGCTAGACAAAAACTATTGAAGAATCTACATTCTTCATCTAGTGTAGACATCTACATTTGCAACACTGATTGTGAGTTCGAATCTCAAAAATATTAAACGTATTTTTTATTTCTTCCAAAAATTTTCTTTTATTTTATTATTTTGATTAGTTTAGATTACATCAGATCAGGACTTCTTATTCCAATCGACGTCCTTTGCTTACAATCTTTTTGGTATCTTGCCCTTCCAATCTATTAAATTTTCCCTCAAAATCCTTCTACGACTACGATTATAATAACAATGCATAAAATAATTTACGTTTAATTAATTTGTGCACAGCACACAAATTATTACACGATTGCGATTTAAAAGTGGGCACTTAATAATTCTCAATAATGAGGTACTTGCGGTAAAATGCTTAAATGTACGTTTTCTTAATTGCTCGGGAGAAATCTTAGATTTCACTTAAATTGCATTATAAAATTCTCATCGTTATTCCTTGCCATTGTTTGTTTGCTCTTATTGTTGGTCCTGGATGTAAAAGTGGAACAACAAACTTTAAGAATGAATAAAAAGGAAAGAAGAAGAAGAATCACTTAAAAGCACATTCATGGATGACAAGAAATGAAATGAAAAATGGCTTTGCTGATAAATTTTAAGGACTTGACCATTTTAACAATGGAGAAAGTTTCCCGCATTTCTAACTTTTGATTCCATTTATGTGGGTTTAAATATTTAAGTTTCTAGTTTCAAACTTTACTATTTACATAATTGCTTAAAAAGTTCTCGAATCACGACTGTGAAAGATCTGATTTGAGCTATTTTTTGACAGCTTGTAAAAGTTTCAAGTTATTGCACACTAACATGCTTATCATAAAAAAAAGAATCCACATCCAGTTCATGTTTATATATGGAATCTAATATTGTTATGGCTTCGGAGAACAAGGAAACTCGAATATCACATTTGTTGTTGATGGCGAAAATGTTTTTGATTCTTAAATTTCATAATGCGGGCTAGTTTAAATGCTTGAAAGTATTAAATAAATATATTTAACTTGCACGAATGAGCAACTTTGATTTTAGGAATATTATGCTTTATATGAATGTTGTATTTACTTGTAAGTCCATAAATAGAAATTATTAAATATTTGCGGGAGTTTTATGGGTCTTCTTCCAAAGAAACCTTAAATATTGAGTAAATTTTTCCGTGCAAGAGCGTTCAATTAATTAAACCTTGTTTGAACTACACTCTGCTTTAATGATAATTTCTATTGGTCCACTGTGAATCGTAGAGATTTAATAAAGCGGTTAAACAGTATGGGGCCATTCACTTATTACGTAACGCTTTTAGGGGGAGGGGGGGGGGGGGTCTAAGATTTTGTTACGGTTCAAACAAGGAAATTTTTTTTTCATACAAATTTTGTTACGAGGGGGGGGGGGGGGTCTAAGAAGTCATTTTTTCGCGTTACGTAATAAGTGAACAGCCCCTATTCTGTTTCGGGATATAACAGCTACTTCTGCTAGTTGTTCTGTCTCCTTCTCAGTTGTACACCAAGATATTTTCAGTTCCAAAACAATGTATTTTTTTCATGTTTCCTCAAAGTGTGAACGATCCAACTCATCTTGGTTGCTAACATAGGCAGTTACTTTTAGTTCCATATATAACCTCATTTCCATAATCTTAACCACATTTAAATGAAACAAAGAACATCTCAAGAATTTAAAAATAAAATTCCTAGAACCCATCATTCTTTACATAAAATATCAAATTTTCAACAAGCATTTATCAAACTTTTCACAAGAAGACTTAGCAAGAAGAAATTATTTTCAGAATCATTTTATATTTGGTACGGAAACCTTTCCCCCATTTCTCAATATTCCTATCTGCATTTTTCATTCTCATGACTGCAATAAAGAACATTCAAAAAAAGGAAGTAAGAACAACTCCTTCTTGTATGGAGAGAAAGTTTCTTTTCTTACATTATTTTTCCATGCCATGCAATACATATTAAATCGCATTTGGAAATCACATAAGATGAGGAAAGTGAAGCATATTATTTGAACATTTGAATTCCCTTCTTTTATATGATTTTTATTTCTGTTATTTTCCCGTTCCCTGAAGAGAATTAAATTAGATTTCAGTTAAGTGATTTTATAAACATTATAGTCTTGTGTATGATCTTATTCGCAATATATTCTGCACATGTGAAATTGTTGAAGCACTGGGAAGAAGGAGGATTTGAAAATTCTTTATATGATCTAACTTAAGGATAGGAAATTTAATTATTTGACTGGCATTAACAAGCTACTGGTTTCTTATTGTTCGATTGGGTTCAAAATTAATTACATTAAGCAGTGTCCTTAAAACTCTGATTTTCAGACCCCCGTGCCTCAACTTCCTCTTTTGTTGAATCCTTGCACAAACCTTCAACACTTTCTTCTGAGTCTGATGCAAGTAATCTTTCAATGAAAGTCATCATGATCTCAGTCAATATATTCATTTCCGCATTTTTGGACTCAATAATAGTAAATCAGATGTGTATATCCAAAATAGTAGATCAGAGGACTTCTTCTGAAGATTTCAACTTTTTTGTGCTTACAATTTATTTCAGCGTAGCTTTTCCCCTGCGTGCATAGTTTTGATGTGCTTAATTTTTGAAATTTAAAAATACGTTACAACTCCGTTGAATGCAAAAAGGGAATTCACTTCTTTTAAATTCTTATTCATTCTAATTCCCATTCTCTGATAGAGAATTAAATTAGAATTCAGTTAAGTGATTTTATAAACATAATACTTATGTATTATATGCTCTTATTCACAATTTACTGTATGCTATACGTCTATAGTTAGGGTGAGACAATATGAAGACGGAAGGAAAGTCTTTAAGGAGAGATAAAAAAGCATCAGAATCGTATTTATCTACACAAACGATGTAAAATTAATTCAACATCGCATTCATGTATCTTGATTTAGCTTCATGTCTCTCGCTCATAACAATTTAATCGTTGAGAAAACAATAGTAAATTTTATTCAAAATGCGCACAATTTTCTATCATTTTCAACATAAGCCATTTAGCTTTTCCATTCTCATCTCAGTGTTGTCTCACATCTGTATACAGATTCACATCTCATTCTCCTTTTCCTTTCGCATATAGACATTAAAAATAATTAAAATTTATGTTTCGAAATGATGATATAGCAATTTGTATGTCTCACAGTAAAAAGTAGCGTGTATCTATGAAGCAATAACACTGAATGTTGTCGTTTATGTTTGCAATTGTGACATTCGTTCGTAATCATTGATTCATATCTCGAAATTCTCCTACTTTTTACTCACTTTTCCCCCAGTTATTTCTGCTATTTCCCTTCGTGAAAGTGAAACAAAATGATTTTTGATGTGAGTGCTGATTTTATGACCGCAGGGTTTGGAAGCTACTGGATCTTAAATAGATGAGAATTGCTCGTTTGAGATTTGATTGAACTATTGAAGTGTAATTGATTTTGTTAATGGTCACGAATAGTTTTTATGAATGGGGATGAATGTTCTTAAGTCATAACTTGTAATTGAATCGGCAGGAAGTAATAAAATCTGTAATTAATAAAAACTTCAACAAATTCATTTAAACCTACAAAGCTACAGCTTATATACCTTCCAAATAAAATTACCAAGAATTTTTAAGACATAACAAAGCAGAACAATAAGATTGAGCAATAACAAGGCGAGTAGTGTGACGAAAACTATCGAACTGCTTAGATACATCTGCTCTGGCAATAAACACAATTTCTTCTTCTTTTTAAGCGTCTTACTTTCTCCTTACCACACGCTTTACATGAATGTTATATTTCTGCTGACATTTTCAGATTTTTTTTTCATTTTTATTTCTAGCACATTTTATTTACATCTGACCCTCTAGAAATAGACTTTGACTTATGGACTTTATATAATGAATAATTGAACTAGAAAACATGTGAGGATATATTCATCCTGTGGGCAATAAGTAATGTAGGTGAGCACATGTTGTGGAAGAAAAAATTCATCAAAGTTTAGTCTCGTGCGGACTTCCTCTTCATATCTTCAATAGACCATATCAAAAGCCATTCCAGTAAGTATGATATATGATAAATTAATTTGACTTCCTTCATAAAATGCGTTGCAACTAAGCACAATAATGCTTTACTTCGTAATTTCAATCTGAACCATCAAATCAAAGAAATGACCTAAAAGAATCAATGTGTTCCATCCATCCAATCAATTTAGACAATTACTTTCGTATGATTTTATTTCTAGGTTAACTGCTACTACTCGTTATTTTCATATGAATCATATTTCAGGCAGTTTATTTGCTTTCATTCATAAAACGTGTGTTTGGAAAAGTGCTGCGTTTGATAAATGAAATGTTTATTAACCATGCCATGTGGAGATGTTTAATGGTTGAATAGGGTTCGGTGCTGATGAACTTTTAGAGGTTATGTTTTTGAATTTTCGAGAATTTTGAGCTTCAAAGCCGTTTTTCTATGATTTTTAAGGATGTTAATTGATTGGAGAGGAGTAATAAGTTATGGCTAGGACGAGTACCCAATAAGTCCTAGCGACCAGCACTTGATAAAGCAACAGACAGCAAAGAATGGATGTGTCGGAGTTATTGTCATTTCTTCAATTACCAGAAATATCAAGTCGATTTCGATCTATGGACCTATGGGCCTATGGACATTAAACCTGAGATTCCATATCTGCCGAACTGGCAGTCTCTTAATCATCATTAAAATTCCCAACCCCACTCCTACACATCCACAGCACATCAAACCAGAATAATTCCTCCTTATTATTATTTTTATTCCATGAATTTAGGGCTTCCGATTCAATTGATTTAAAGATTTTCACATGAGTGCCGATGATAAATACTTTTATCGCATTATGCACTTTGATGTCCTTTAAATGTTCATGAGAGGAATAAGAAGCATGAAAATGAGGGAAGATGTAAAAGATTTTGTCCTTTTTATGGAAGGGGTCAATATCTTATTAAAAATGCTGTAAGAGCATATGAGAGGAACTTGAAAAGAATCATAACACATTACAAAAGCGAGAAGGCATAAAATGCGATTATTTTCCTTATGTCCTGAATGGATGAAAAGAAGCAGAAGCAAGAAAATATTTTTATGCTTCTTCTTGACTATTTCAATTTACATTGAAAATTCTTTTAGAACTAAAGAAAAGAAAAAGTGCCATAAAAATATGTAATTAATATTTATAGGCCATGTAGAAATTGCTGGAAGGCTATATTGACCGAAAAAATGTTTATACATGTACACACACAATATGCATGAAAAATCCCTTCTCTTACCACTTTTTATACGCCCAATTTTAGCATTTTTCATGCCTTTCTTTCTTGAATGCTGCATGGAAAGGGATGTTGGAAAAGAATGGCATGTTTGTTCAATTTGACGATAACTAGTATATCCCGGCAAGCACTAATGTCAAAACTGATCAAGACTTCCCAACCCCTTTGTTACAATTTTATATGATTTACAGCTAGTGATAGACTTAGATATGGATGATTCTTGTATCAAAATATGGCTGTTAAGGAATCGAACTCACCACAAAAAGTTATGTTGTTCGTTCGATTCCTTAGTCAAAATGCTAATGATTTTGATGGAGTACAATTTGCAATATTAACAAAATTCGGTTATGAGGTCTTGAAACCGGCACCGCTTATTCGTCAGAAACATTCAGGATGAAAGCTCAAATGGCGAATCAACCCAACTGAATACATTTTCTATTCTGTACAAATCTTGCTTCCATGAAAGTCTCAACATTAAGCCTATCAAAATCTGTAGCCACAACTGCCTTCCTACCTGTCAATACAATTCATCTCCTAGAAAAATAACAACAAAGTATAGAAAAATTGAAGGCTTTCAGAAACCTTTCGTTCATGTAGTCTCTCTGTTGTGAACGGAAACCATTCTTAACATCAACAGACTCACATACATCCACAATTCATAGTCTCAATACTATCCCACAGATCCATGTGATGTAATGATGGAAGAAAAAAAGGAAATATTGAGATATTTAGAAGCTCATGTTCACATCGATGACAAGGCTTAAATACAGATCACATTCAGTCGTAGGGCGTTGAGACATTCCTTTCATTCAATTGCTCCTACCGCTCTTTTTAACATGTCACATTCACATAAATACGGATTAAATTGTAGATTATTCAATATCATGATGTTAAATGACATTGTCATCTTAAGTTTAGTCTACTTGTATGTCTTAATTTTATGCGAGTTTAATGACGTCATTCAGGATTGTTAATCTGATAAATACGCCATCTTCTTTGAGGGGTTGTTAAACATTTACTTTGTGTTTCTATTATTATGTGACCAATATTCATCCCCAAATGAAAGCTTTTCATAAAAGTTTTCTCCTTGTTTTTAATGGAAGGGATTAGTGGCACGAGATGGAATTGGGTCGAATTGAGATTTGTCGATGTCAGATTACATAACTTTTTGGTACATGAAAATTATTGATAAGATGGGTGGGAAATCTTAATCTCTGTCATATTATTTTGAGGTAAGCTAAAGCGTGTGTCAAGGTCTTTTGGTTTTGAGTAGCTAATAGGGTTGTTCATAAATTATGTCAATTTGGATAGGGGTCGTTTACTTATGACGTACAACATTTAGAGGAGTAGGGGGGTTTAATAATTTGTGACACATTGTGACAGAGGAGGATGGGGGGTTAGGAAATTTGTGACATTCAATTTTTTTTGTGAGAAAATTATAAATTTTTGTGTCTATGATTAAACGTCACAAGGGGAGCGGGAAGGGGGAGGGGGTGGTATTGACATATGTGACAGTTTTGTGACAGAGTGGAGGTCTAAAAATTATGTTTTTTGATGAACGTCATAAGTGAAAAGCAACTGCTGTGCTTTTGCGATTTCGAGGAAGGGTTCAGAGCCCGATTTTTCCGATACTGGTACGATACAGTATAGGTACACCACTGGTACGGTACGTGGTACACCTGGACAGTTCTTTAGCTATTCCGTACCATACTGTACTGTTCTAGTAGCCCTGGTGTTCAATGAATAATTAGACTTAACAATACGTCATTTTCAAATGACCCCGTTTGTTACTTCAACTTTCGTTCAAGTAGTTTGACTATATACTATATCCTTATAAGGAATTGGATTATTGAGAATTTGGTTAAGGCATAATTAGATACATTCCTTACTTACAATCCTTGGATATAAAACTTACCCTCATAACTATTCTTAATAACAAATTCTCAATTATTTTCTATTAACCAAAAATTTTTCGTTATCTCCTTTAAGAATATCCATTATAACATCCCCTGGAACCTCCATAAAATACATTCAATCTCAATCATTTTCCTCTTTCAATCCTCCCCTATGAAGAACATCCTTCCTATTCTTTATCTATTTGTGTTTATTAAATAGTCCTCGAATTAAATAAACCTTCATTGTGTATATCTCTTTATAGAGGTGTTGACCACACACACTCTGTATGCTGTGCTGTATAAATGAAAAAGATGTATCCCTTTTTTAACAACAGATTCACACAATATTACAATGCTAAGCTTTCCTGTAACACAAGAATAATAAAACTATTAAAGAATTATCTTCATTAAATAGAAAGGAATGAACTTTTTTTTTCTCATTTGGTCTATGTTCCCAGCTTCCATTCACGTAGAATTTTATATATGGGATAAAGGTATTCAAAAGTTTTTGCATCGCTAAGTTTGCTGCCACACAAGCGGTTCTATAGATGTACATGGTGTGCAATAGTTTAAGCATAAAATAAGTTCGTTAAATAGCAATTTAAATGTTTACTGAAATAATAAGTCTCATGAATATTAATTGAGTTGAGCGAGGTAGGGGAGGAGAAGGCAAGGAAAGAACTCTGAGTGTATAAATAGGAAGTAAGTAGGAACTGTGCTGTGGGACTCGAAGTATTAAAACGCATAGTTTTATATCGCTTACTCACTTTTGAGAACTTTTAAGGCATCGAATCGACACAAAAGCGAACAACTCAGCATCAGGCTAGCATTGCTCTACCTTCGACTTTAGTTTAAGTGCAAATTCGACCCCAAGCTAGCACTTCATTAGCTCAATTTTGAAGTATTCACATAAATGCCATTTAAACTACCTGACATCACAATTCAACACTTAAAGTGTATCCATAACCTCGCATTTCCATGAAAAATGCAGTGAATAGAGAAAGAATGTAAAGCTACGGTAGCTTTTGTAACTGTGCACATGGTATGTTATGCATTATAACTTCTGTATAGAAGCAAAGCTGTATTTTTTACAAACCCTCAAAGCATTTATCACATGCAGACTATAACCCGGCTGCCACCGACATCAATAACTGTATGAATGAGGCGAGAATTGCGAGACTGAGTGAGAGAAAGAAATATTAAATGCTGTGTATATCTGTAGGCAATAAACGAGGCAAGGCTTTTGATACTAAATCTCATGCCATAAATTTAAGGATTTTCATGCTCTAGTTTGTCGAACGACACAAATTGATATATAATTAAATGAGAAATCTATGAGATTGTTAACTAAAATAAACTTCGCTCATTAAAGTTCATCATCGCTTTCCATTAATCCTTAGATATATATATATATATATGGCACACACATACGCACCACAATCATTTCTGCTAAATATTCGTAATAAAGCATGGCATTAAATGCTGACTTGATGCAGAGAGTTGGTTTGGTTTATGTGTCCTAGTGAGGATTTTGGAAAAAATTTGTTTGTGCTTAAATTTGGTGACTGAGGGAAGTTGCTGAATTTTCGTTTAAAAATATTAAGCTAATGGATTTAATGTTACTTAAAAAGATTCTAAATACATCCAAAAATTCTGACAAAATCTTTACAATCCCTAACAGCAGCAAAAACCAATTCTTTTTCTATTTTCCTTTCTTTCAATAATGATGGAAATCTGTTCATTTATCTTATAGCTTGCTATAAATGAATTTGAACAAATCAATCTTACTTGATTGACCTAGTCTGTATGAGCGATATAAATTGACAAAAGAAAATGAGAGAATAAAAAAAAATCAATCAGTAGAAAATGAAATTTCACCTTTACTCGTTCCTTTAAGATAAGAAAAGAATTATTCAGTGCTGTTGTAGTTGCAAGTCGAATAGATTTATTGTTTCTATTCTTTTTTTAAGAGAAGCTTCCGGATAGTTTTGAGCTTTTTTATGACTGAATTGAAATTTACTGATTGATTCTAAGGAAGTTTAATTTCTTAGATTTTATGATGCTTAGTAAAGTTATTTTTATTTCTGTTGATTAAGATGATGTGATTGATTAATTTTAATGTCGAAAAGACTTCAAATTTGCAAGCTGGTTTCTCATGGGATTTACAATAAAGTTTGATATCTTATAAATAATTGTAAAAACTTCAGATTTATAAATATTGTTTGCGGCACACTTGAGTTGACAGCTCAACAAAATCTTTACCCATTCAGATCAATAGTGATCCAGAGGTGCGCTTGGGTGTTTCGCAGCTAATGAGAGTTTAACGAGTGAGGATGCGCCAAACCACTGCACTCAAACCTAGACCTATAATTTAGAGTGATATCCGAGCCACTCCTTTGATGACATTTCTGTCTAAAGCGTACAAAGGAAGGCATTGAGCCTCATTTCCAGTACATATGACTCGAAAAAGGACAATGGAAAAATTTCCCATACCCAGTCTCGAACCCATCCTCGCTGTGTCGGTCTTGCAATAATTAGGTACCGAAGTACTTAACCTTTCCGGCACCGATCCACTTCAACTCACAGCTAGCAACAGACAAATACTTTTTCTTATACGGTGATGGAAATCTGATGTTGGTTTCCCCTTTGCGCTCGATCATCCTCACCAAAATAACCATAAAGTAAAAATCTTTAAAGTAACACTCTCTTTAATCCCACTTGAACCATTCGATATTTCACGTACCAAACAAATTGGCGGCATAACATCTAGTCGTGGAGAATTGTGACAGGAATAAGTCATAAAAAAAATTCCCACGAGAAAAAAATTCACCCCACAAAAATTGCCATCCATCGATTTTCTTCCACATTCTCATAATTTTCATAGACATTTATCAATTTTTACTGGCAATGCTGAACACTTTTTTTTTTATTCCCATATCTTTGGTTTAATCACAATATTTTATCACCCGACATTGAAGTAGAAAACCTAAATCAAGGTTAAATGTTTGGTAAATGTGTCAAAAATAAATTTTTTACTCACTAGAAAAAAAAGTATTTGTGTGCTTTTATGCCATTCCTGTCACGTTTTCATAATAAGCAGCAAAGATAAAAATTTGAGCACTTGAAGGTCTCTCTTTGCATGGTTGGCATTAAAAAATATTTTTTAAACTCTTTTTTTCGGTGTACTTGCTTCGTCATCTCCATTTCCCGTCTTTTACTTGATGGTGACTGTAAAGCCAAACAAAAGGAACTCGGAGATATTAAAGACGTGATATAAGAGCTAGATTGTGTATATGCACATATAGTTCATAATCATATGATATGAAAATATTTTTTATCGTCACATTATAGTCATCTTAATGCCTCTTATCTTCGTCTTGTTCTAGTAAAGTTGATACTTTATGTCAGTCACACAGAAAAATGGAATAGAAAGTGTTCGTCCTGACCTAATTTCAGTATTGGCTTTAATTTATTTCATTGAGGCTTAACTCTTTATGTTTTAGTGGAATGTCAACTTGTTAACGGATTATGGGTCCACAAAAGATGCATCTCCTAAAATCTTGGATTTTTAAAAAATTTATAATCATCAATCTTTCTTATGGACCTCAAAAGTAAATCAGTCCTCATTTCTCCGTATAGCAATTGCATTGCCCAACTTTACATTCCGTGCAATTGTGTTTGTTTTGGAACGAAAAAGAAACTTTTTCTCATTTTTTTTCTCGCTCAAACTTTTTTTTCCCTTCGTGGAAAATTCAGAGCAAATGCTGGAAGCTGTTTTCACAATTCCATTACAACTCACACACAAAAGTCAATGCGATGTTGCCAATTTTCTTCACTTTTCGATCCTTTTACCCGCACAACAGCATCTGTGGATAATTTCGGAGTAAAGTGATTTTTTTTTTCTTACCGTTGGTGTAAGAAAAGTGTTTTTTGGCTACTCGAGAGAGGTAAAAGGGAGAAAATAAAAACAAAATACGCGGGGAATTAAATTAGTTTGGGAGGAATTAGATCTGAGGATTCAGAAGCGCATTGCGCAAATAAGTTTCTTTTCACGCAAATATTTTTGCATCCTAAATTTTATTCGCATCTTTTAGAACAAGCTTTTGCATATTTTGGATAAACCTTTTGCATTTTTTGAAGATAGCTTTTGCTTCTCTTGAAGCTAGCTTTCGCATCCTTTGAAAATTGCTTTTGCATCTATTGAAGAAAGCTTTTGCATCTATTGAAGAAAGCTGTTGCATCTTTTGAAGCTAGCTTTGGCATTTTTTGAAGCTAGCTTTTGCATCTTTTGCATCTTTGAAGATAGCTTTTGCATCTTTTGAAGCTAGATTTTGCATCTTTTGATGCAAGATTTTGCATCTTTTGTAGCTAGCTTTTGCATCTTTTTAAGGTAAATTTCAAATCTTTTGAAGCTAGCTTTTTGCATCATTTGAAGATAGCTTTTGCATCTTTTAAAAATTGCCTTTGCTTCTTTTAAAGCTAGCTTTTTCCTCTTTTAAAGATAGTTTTTGCATCTTTTTAAGATAGATTTCGCATCTTTTAAAGGAAGTTTTTGCATCTTTTGAAGGAAGTTTTTGCATCTTTTGAAGGAAGTTTTTACATCTTTTAAGATAGATTTCGCATCTTTTGAAATTAGATTTTGCATATTTTGAAGCAAGTTTTTGCATCTTTTGAAGGAAGTTTTTGCATCTTTTGAAGGAAGTTTTTACATCTTTTAAGATAGATTTCGCATCTTTTGAAATTAGATTTTGCATATTTTGAAGCAAGATTTTGCATCTTTTGAAGATAGTTTTTGCATCTTTTAAAGAAAGCTTTTGCATCTTTTTAAGATAGATTTCGCATCTTTTGAAACTAGATTTTGCATATTTTGAAGCAAGATTTTGCATCTTTTGAAGATTCATCTTCAAGTCATTAAGTCAATTTCCAACTAATTCAACCCCTTCAGTTCCAAAAATTCAGCTAAAAATGAATACAACAACTTTTAAGATAAAACAATTCAATAAATTACCTTTATTGATTTCAAAGCATCTCATGCTAAACGAGATTTTTTAAGGCCGAAAGGTGAAGAAGGAAATACAATGATCATTAGAAATAACGATGTAATTCTTTTGTTTCTAAAATTGCCTTTAAAATTAATTTTAAGGCATCACTTAGCCTTATAAATTGCATACTTAACCTGTTGAGTCTATTAATGTAGGTTAAATATATTCAGGCTGTTTGTGACCAAGAAAATATTGCCACTTTAATTTAATGTTTATTTCAATCTTTTCAAGACGGAAAGAAGCAAAAAAAATTAATTTTTAATGTGGTATTTTTTACTCGAAAGACACAAGAGCTTTTGATGTCGTTTTGTTGTTCTGAGTTGCCTGTAAATAATAAATGGAGGATTTATGGAAATTGTGAAGTCAAAAAGGTATTGAAGAGATATGCTTAAATTGAAAAAAAAATGTTGTTTAATAAATTGATTTTTTATATGTTTTGAGAAATATTAAAGGAATGGAAGCATGAGAGTTGAAGATAGCCAAGTTGAGTCAAAGAAAGAGGTTGGAATATTGAAGCAACCAACTCCATTCTATTGACTTCCCAGACTAGATTTCTCGATAGACACCTAACCCTACTGCAACCCTAGTGTGTACACCTCCTCCAAGTGTATAGGGCCCAAAGCTTAGGTATTTTCGTATCCCTAGTAATCCACCTCATGTCTGAATACAACAACTAAGACTGAACAAGGTGTGGAATAAATTTCAATCTCATTAATTCCGAAGTTCAACCTATGAATCGTCAATAATTGAATTTATTCACAATAATTCAATTAAATTCAATGATTACAATATTTTCAGCTCAAAAAACATTTTTTTGTGTCATCATCTCAATCACAAAAGAAGGGCGCTTCAGGACAAAAAATAATCTGCTTTTGAAAATCTGACAGGTCCCATTTGGCAAAATCCATACAATTATTCAGTAATTCATTAATATTTTTTTTTATTCAATAACTTGATTAATGAAATTTTAACTCTATTAGATTATTTTCTGATTATGAAAGAGATTAATTTGATATCAATTTAAAAATTCAAGTTTAATTTATTTATGACTGATTTGTAGGTTGACAGGGGACTGTTTGTGTGGGATGGGAAAGGCTGAAAAAAGTTTCTTATTTTTTTTTTATTATAATGTACACGGAATCCTCATTTAATTCGGATATCGCTTACTTGCTTCCTCTGATATTTTAAATATCGGTTCATTGTTTTAAGCTTAATTTTATCGCACAGCAACTTACTTTTTGTTAGCATGTTTTTTGGGGATATATGTTTTGAATTTTGGAGTCATTTTGGTAAACAATCTGTAATATTATTAGCAGAACCAGGAGAGAGATATAAGATTTTAATAGGAATTGAACCAATGTCTTTGCAAATAGGTGGCTTTGCTTAACCATTCGGCTACTTAAACCTAAATCTTGAATTTATAGATTCGCCTGCATATGACTCAAGTCAATTGACATATAAAGGATGTCCGATCTAAAGCTCAGAAACAAAGGCGATCTCTAAATGCCAGTAACATTGACCTGTATATTATAAATCCATTCCAAACTCCAGAAGCGCTCCAATAATACTTTGACAATCCACAACAACTCAATTTCCCTGTCTTACCTTCCTCACCCATCATGAAAGGAAGTCTCAGTGATGTTCTGTATCTCTCTCTATGGGAGCTTTTTTCTAATCGTCTTTAAAATTCGAACCATGCTTTTTTGGATTCTTTTCTTTTTCGTTGTCAATTAAGTTTACAGTAAATGCAAATTTATGGAAATCGATAAACGCAAAAAAAGGAGATGAGAATAAAGTAGAGGAAAAATATGTAGCATAAGACGATAGAGCGAGTGCGGACGAGATGCTGTAAGCGTTAGCGTACGTGACTATCATCAACAGAGAAATAACATTATTCTTGTTACTTATTGCGTATAAAGTAGAATGAATTTATGGCAACGAGGAAGGATAAAAATGTGTGACAAATTCATGTTTCGCTGAAGAAACAGCAAAAGCATTTTTGTTTTATTTCTGAAAAATAATAATATTTTTTTGGATGAAGATGCTGCGTGTCATTGGAATAATGAACATGTAGTTGGGAAAATAGCAAGGAACATGCTTAACTTTTGAAAGCTTTTGATTAGAGCTTTAGATTTAGAATTTTTATTAAGAATATTGCGTATGGTTGCTGATAAGGAGGAACTGACTTATTTCCTTAATAAGGATTAATGCTGGTCCAGCCGTCAAAAGAACAGTAACACCAAAATAAATAAATTTTCCCTAAATGAATTTCATTCACTCCTATAATGTTAACTAATGCAGCATTCCCTAATGGAGACAGGTAGTGAATTAAATGATGATACATGGAGGGCATATTTTCATGTACACGAGACATTTTCGTTGTCTTCTTCCGACTCCCTAGCTGCCGAAATGCGTTAGGCATCATCAGCACTTACAGAAATATATAGTCAGAAATTATATTTACACAAAAGAGTAAGATGTATGTGAATGCATATACAGCAATGTAG
The DNA here is from genome assembly GCA_917627325.4 of Chironomus riparius. Classification (NCBI taxonomy): domain Eukaryota; kingdom Metazoa; phylum Arthropoda; class Insecta; order Diptera; family Chironomidae; genus Chironomus; species Chironomus riparius. The sequence continues at coordinate 50,282,809 of OU895878.1, read as the reverse complement.
ATCTTACGAATTGACAATAAATTATAAGCATAAATTCCGTTCTGTCATTTGACAGGTAGTCTGAAACTGAAATGAATTTTCATCGTGCGTCTCTAAATACATATATTGTATGTAATGTAATGTAATGTAAAGGGGAAATGTAGGATGAACTTTTTTTTTGTTTACACATAAAATTCTCTATCCATTATTACAACTACGTGAAGAAGATTCGATATTATGCGTAAGCTTTTCATACGCACATACTTGCTTATTCCATACTATTGTCTCTGGTTTGTCTTTACTTTACTGTTTACTCGGGATATGATTAAAATAGGATGTAAGTTTGTGAGGAGCTGAAACGCAATTTTTTGGGAAGTTTTGAGGGGTTCTGGGGGAGAATAGCATGCTTTTTTTGGTTGAACCAACCCCCCTCCCTCCTCCTAGCTACGAAACTGCTAAAGGTTAGTAAACATTGAAAAGGAAGGAAACTTAAGGAGCTAAGTGACCAAACTGCTATTATTCAACTTCTAAGTCGATTCCAGACATCACCAAACAATCTTAATTTCTAAGCATTTGTAAATAATTCCTTAACATCCAAGCCTTAGTAAGGTAAACATAAAAACTATATCTAATTAAGCAACTACCACACACAACACAAGTTATTTCAAACATGAATAAATGCGGAAGCTTCAGCAATTCCTCACCAAAATTTACTTCCTCGTTCTGTCAGTCAGTCAGCCATAAAACCACTAGCATAAATTATTAAAACCCTTAAATTCATACTAAAGCGTAGCGCAACCAAATAAGGAAGCTAGAAAAATATCGAGATATACGATGAAAAATTCTCATTTTCTACTTCTTATCCATTTTCTCATATGACATTATCTTTTCGTTTTATTAATGTCTTCTCGTTTCCTTGAACTCACACACATAGACACGTTTGGAACTTTTGTGCTGTGTCATTTGGAATTTAGAAGTAAATGAAAGTTTTCTTAACGCGTCAGCATGCGAGTAAGAAATATTTGTACGCCGTAATATTAGGAAATGATGAATATTTGGAATAATTATATTCACATACGTTGAACATTTTCAGCATAATCATTTTCCCGCTACATTAACCCGAGCATGCTTTTTTTGTTCGTGTGTGTGTGTCTGAAATGGAATTTGAAAGAATGGAATCTAATATAAGAGAAATGATGAATAAAAATTCAATAATTACAGCTTCGTCACGTGAAAATTTTTGCGCCAAGTTCTTTCAATGATGTTTACTGCCTCATGACTTTTGATATTCATTCTTCTGTTTTTATGTCAGGGTTGTTGGATTAGATAGCTATGCTTAGATGAGGCTCATTGATAACTGGAGTTACATTCTTGCATTTTCACTTGTAACACTTATAAAAAAATTAGGAAACAGCTTTTATCTGACTCATCTGAGTCAGTGACAAGTCTGTCTGACTCATTTGAGTCACTGACAAGTCTGCGTAAACAGCTTTATCAAGACCAAGGGTGTGGAACTGAAGAAATGATAAAAAATGGTCAAAAACATGATCAAAAATAAGTAAAATGTGATTTATCTGTTCCTTACCCTTGATCTAGACCAATCCAACAGTTGTTAACAACACTGTCCTCCTAGAAAATTCTACTGATAAATTTTAACGTGAGCTGTGTCTTCTTCAAATTGATCTCGATGTCAGTACAATTAAGCGTACGCAAAATGTTTTAAATTTGTTGATCTTACGCGGTATTCTGTGTCATTAGATACGACAATGTATTAATAACACGTTTTCGGAATATTTCATTCAAAATTAATAACATGAGCATATCTCATTAAATTATGAAACTCAATTTACATAGAAAATTTATGCAAAATTAATGTGATGGTTTATTTGTGCAATTATTATCGGTTCGGTTGTTCGAGGTCGTAAAGAATTTTTAATTCTTAATTATGAATATTAATAACCATGTTTTGTGGATATTTTATTACATTTTTGTTGACATTGTTGATGGTAGATACTTGGTTATGGAGGATGTGAATGTAATTATGGATAGTTTTCGTTTGGAATTGCTGTTAAGCGCCTTTGCATTTTCATCAAGAGTCATGTAAAGTTTTGGTTCTTTTAATAACAGGAACCAATTCCTAGTCACAGACAAATTTTATTTTTATCCTTAAAATGTATTACATAAATTTTTGATTCTAGAACAACTCGAGTAGAATTAAAACTGGTTCCACAACCAGCTTAAATTCTTTTTTTGAGCTACTTGTTCGAGGGAGAGGTTGACCTCATAGGTCAATGGGGACCTTGTATGTCATTAAATCTCTTATATGGAGGTAAATGTTCCACAAACCAAAAAGATTGAGAGACACAGATCTAGACGACTTCACAACCAAACCATTTTAGCAAAAATCACCAATTTAAAAGTAAAGCACTTCAGACGGCACTTCAAACTCGTCCAAAACTCATCCAGCCAATACAATGTACAAAATACAATAAAAATATTATTCAACTAAAATATTCCATGACAACGAGCTTATAAAAAGCTTTTCATCATATTTTTATTTTAATATTAATCCCATTTTATCAGCCCAAACCTCCCCAAAAACCAACACATTAAAGTTCACATCCTCTTTTGTTCAACAAAAATTTCATTTTGATATTATCCTAATTAAATTATTCGAATTAATTAAAACCACAAAAAAGCATTTATAATTAATTAATAGTATTATCATGAGTTGTGTGAAAAATTACGTCAAGTGAACATTTTATGTGAATAGTTTTTGATATAAAATTTGTTAAATGAAACACTTCACATATGCTTTATACTTATGAATTTGCAAGAAAATTTTAAACTTTATGAAGGATCATCAATCATGAAAAATTATTAATCTCAATCATCTGTCTTAAGTTTCACTCAGGGTTTCACTTAAGTTGCACTCTTGGTTGTTGATGGAGCGAGAAAACTAAAGAAATTTTTCATTTAATCTCATCTTCAAGTGAGCTTTGAAATTTCCTTTGAAACGAAAATTTTTTTTAATTTCATATGTTGTACTTGAAAATTTCAATCTCAGTAAACAAAAAAAACGAAATCTCGTAACAGTTGTCATTTTCTGTTGTCGTCATCTAAAAAAACTATTTAAATTTACACTTTTTACTGGTGTTTTGAGTCGTGTGTTACAATATGGCAGGAAAAAAAGCGTTTAAGAAACCAAAATTTATCAAAACAAGCTGTAAATAAGCTAAAACGTGCAAAAGGAGAAGAATATGAGTCAAGAAATGGTGAAATTAAGAGTGCTAAGATTTTTAACAACTGTAATTGTGGCTGTGAATCAAATTGTTTAGCAAAAGTTTCATATGAAGAACGAGAAGCACTTTTCAAAGAGTACCATAAAATTGGAGATGCAACAAGTCAAAAAAATTTTTATAGTAAGCATGACAAATTTGCAAAAAATCGTTCGAAGACAGGGAAAAATGTTAAGAAACGAAGTTTTAATATTGAATACACATTGCGTTCTGTGATTCCGGCAAGGACATTAAACGAAAAGGTATATTAATATTTTAAATTTTTGGTAAAATTTTTCTGAAACAAAACTTTAATTCAGGTTTGCTTGACCTTCTTTGGGGATACTTTTATGCTTTCACAACGAACAATTCAACGGTGGGCTAAAATTCGCCAGCCATCCAAATTAGTGCATCAAAGTACTGGAAAGCAGTCTTCGCGAAAAATTGATTGCACTGATGTTATGGAATTTATTGCAAACTATCCATTGTATGAATCGCATTATTGTCGTGCCAAAAATGAAAATAAGAAGTACCTCCCACCGAACTACACAATAAAACGTTTTTATGAAGATTATCTGACTCATTGTAATTTGAGTAATAAGATTCCATGTGTTACCCAGGAAAATTTTTATGATAGTTCAAAAAAAGTTCAATTCACGTACCCTTGCAAGACAAGGCAAGACTTGTGCGGAATGTGACAAATTAAAAGTACAGATTCAACATGCAAAGAATGAAGGCAAGCGAAACAAATTAATAGCTCAAAAAGATGAGCATTTAAAAGATGTGGAAAATGTTAAGAGGCTTTTTGATTCAGATAAAGAGAGAGCCGATGATGATTATTTCGTTTACACGTTTGATCTCCAAAAAGTGCTTATTCTTCTAGTACTAACAACAAGTGTTGCATATTATAAGCAAAAATTCAATTTATATTATCTTGGTGTTCATCCTTTTCCAAACAACCAGGATACGAGTATGTTTATTTGGTCAGAGTTTGAGGGATCCAAAGGCCCAGAAGAAATTTCAAGTTGTTTGGTCAAGTTTTTAAAGGATCATGCGTCATCTGCTTCACACATTGTTTCTTATTCCGATAGAGCAGGAGGCCAAAATCGTAATATCATCGTATTTTGATAAGCTAGCTGTTGTCTTCCAGATGTTGATGGAGCCACAAGATCCTTTCTCGATTGGGATTTTGGCGTCTGCTGAACTGGTCCGTTTGATCGTTTTTGTCGATGATAAGTCCGTTGACCAGATTGTTCTCGAGGATAGCGACCTGCTAGCTTGTTTTGATTTCGGTTGTTTCCATTTTTTGATTTTGCTTTCCACTTCTCTATTATTTCTTTCCTGGTTTTACAGCCGGTGAAAATTGCTGACAGCAATTTCTGTGTTTTTTCTCCGCAGAAGTGACATTTGAGTTTTTCAAGTGGAACCTTGTTGGTCTCTTTTGATATGTACTGGCAAGTTTTCGAGCCATGTTTCTCAGAGCATCTGAAGCATACAGTCGGCCTACTTACACATCTTGCATACATCTTGCCTAATTTGGTAATCTACCCATTTTATTTTGAAGCCGCCGACAGTTTTGATTTTTCTGACGAATTCCAGGAAGTTTCCACCTTGTCCTACATCTATCCTGAAGCTGGTTCAATTTTTTCCATTTGAAGTTCCTTCTCCATCTTTCTGATTTCCATGTCTGATTTTTGTCTTTGAGTAGTTGAATGAACTCTTCGTAGTCATCCCAACTCTCAGTTGTTACAGTTTTTGCTCCTTGTCAGTCCTTTTTGATCTCGATCACAAAGCTTCCAGGTTAGTTGTTTACTTGAAAATTTCAATCTCAGTATACAAAAAAACGAAATCTGATAACAGTTGTCATTTTCTGTTGTCGTCATCTAAGAAAAACTATTTAAATTTACACTTTTTACTGGTGTTTTGAGTCGTGTGTTACAATATGGCAGGAAAAAAAGCGTTTAAGAAACCAAAATTTATCAAAACAAGCTGTAAATAAGCTAAAACGTGCAAAAGGAGAAGAATATGAGTCAAGAAATGGTGAAATTAAGAGTGCTAAGATTTTTAACAACTGTAATTGTGGCTGTGAATCAAATTGTTTAGCAAAAGTTTCATATGAAGAACGAGAAGCACTTTTCAAAGAGTACCATAAAATTGGAGATGTAACAAGTCAAAAAAATTTTTATAGAAGGCATGACAAATTTGCAAAAAATCGTTCGAAGACAGGGAAAAAATGTTAAGAAACGAAGTTTTAATATTGAATACACATTGCGTTCTGTGATTCCGGGAAGTACATTAAACGAAAAGGTATATTCATATTTTAAATTTTTGGTAAAATTTTTCTGAAACAAAACTTTAATTCAGGTTTGCTTGACCATCTTTGCGGATACTTTTATGCTTTCACAACGAACAATTCAACGGTGGGCTAAAATTCGCCAGCCATCCAAATTAGTACATCAAAGTACTGGAAAACAGTCTTCGCGAAAAATTGATTGCACAGATGTTATGGAATTTATTGCAAACTATCCGTACCAAGTAACCAAAATGTTCCATATAATCTTCCTTCGAAGTCGATGGAAGATCAAATGTATCATTATTTATTATATGTAAAATGTTTGTTTTACAAATATGTAACAAAAGTGTTCCATTGAAGTATAACCCAAGCTCGCTTAAGTTCAAATCCTACGAAAAATCATCAAAAAAATATTTTTTTGCAGGAAAATAATATTTGTTCTAAATCTTGCATTTGCCATATACTTCACAAGTGCTCGCAGAAATGACTATTATAAGTTCTCTCTAAATTTGTATGGGTCTTTCAATTAATTATTTATCTTCCTCAGGTTTGTGTGCGAGTCTTGGGCGTTCATCAGAATACGACTTAATTATATTAAGTCCTTTTTTTGAATTTTTGTATGAATCGCATTATTGTCGTGCCAAAAATGAAAATAAGAAGTACCTCCCACCGAACTATACAATAAAACGTTTTTATGAAGATTATCTGACTCATTGTAATTTGAGTAATAAGATTCCATGTGTTACCCAGGAAAAGTTTTATGATATAATTCAGTATGATACCGACATTTCAATTCACGTACCCTTGCAAGACAAGGCAAGACTTGTGCGGAATGTGACAAATTAAAAGTACAGATTCAACATGCAAAGAATGAAGGCAAGCGAAACAAATTAATAGCTCAAAAAGATGCGCATTTAAAAGATGTGGAAAATGTTAAGAGGCTTTTTGATTCAGATAAAGAGAGAGCCGATGATGATTATTTCGTTTACACGTTTGATCTCCAAAAAGTGCTTATTCTTCCAGTACTAACAACAAGTGTTGCATATTATAAGCAAAAATTCAATTTATATAATCTTGGTGTTCATCCTTTTCTAAACAACCAGGATACGAGTATGTTTATTTGGTCAGAGATTGAGGGATCCAAAGGCCCAGAAGAAATTTCAAGTTGTTTGGTCAAGTTTTTAAAGGATCATTATTAGAAGCATTATTACGTCTTCTTAGCGATCCGACAATGCAAGCTGAAATAATCGATGTAAAGTATTTAATTTCTGGCCATTGAAGATTGCCAAATGATCGCGATTTTGCTTTGATAGAGCGAAAAATTAAGTTGCAATGTGAAATATTTTTGCCATCAAATTCCATCGATATAATTAAGAGCACAAGAAACGAAGAATTTAAGGTAAACTCGATGTCACGGCAAGATTTTTTTTCAACAAAGAAACTTGAGTCTTCAATCACTAATAGACGAGTTACAATTAATAAGACTAAAGTAAACTGGATGAATATTTCTTGGATTCGGCTGGAAAAACAACATCCATTTCAAATAAAATTTAAGAACAGTTTTCTTGATGAAGATTTCTCGGTGATTGACATCTCAAAACGTGGAAACGAACTGATTAATTTATTTCAAGTAATCCCTAATTTGTCATATCCAAATGAACGATGTATTTCTTCTGCAAAAAAGAAAGATATTCTTGACCTGCTTCAATACATACCAGTTGAATTTCATAGCTTCTAAATAAACTTAAAATCGGATGAAAGTAACGATGATGCTAGCTATTTCACAAGACCTTGCTGTTAAAGAGGATTGACAACTAGTGTAGAAGTCGCCGTTACAGATGTGAACGGACAAAATAAGCGCATTTTCCTCGCGTAGATCAGTTAATTCTTATTCAAGTCAAGTCTGCAACCAAAAACATAGATCCAACAGAAAATAAGCCAAGATTCAGTTGCATTTAATCATGTCCGGAACTATAAACCAACATCCCAATGCATTCCATTAATTTTGTGTTGTTCCTTGAGTCAATTTTGAGTTTGGTTTTAAGAATGTTTCTGAGATGCAAGCAACATCGACGTTTTGCTTGCTTAGGTAGTCGAGAAATGCTAACATTTTGTTGGTCAGGCCGTTAGCATTCCAGTAGAGGACGTTGATGCGTTGTTGACAACAATCCATTATTGTTTGTGTTGATTTTGGCTGTTGGTTGAGCCGATTGCTTGTATCAACTGTTCCTTACAGTCGGGATTTTCGGTGAGGAATTTAACGAGCTCGATGATTAGAAGCCTGCATTTTGAATTCACTGATTCTGCTATACTTTCATCGCTTGTGATGGTGCTCTGTGCTTGTTGATTACTCGATGTGCTATTGTATGAAGACTCAGGGAAGACTTCGTCAGTGGTCTTGATGAATGTTTTTTACTGTTTTGCTTGTTTCCCCTTTTTCTTCTTCTATAATCCTTCTTTTTCTGCCATTTTTTGTTGGTTTGCTTATTTGAAGGTTTTTGATTTGAAAAAGGATTTGTGTTCTTTGTTTTTTGGTTGACTGGAGGTTGTTTTTGATAAGCTGGCTGTTGTCTTCCAGATGTTGATGGAGCCACAAGATCCTTTCTCGATTGGGATTTTGGCGTCTGCTGAACTGGTCCGTTTGATTGTTCTTGTCGATGATAAGTCCGTTGACCAGATTGTTCTTGAGGATAGCGATCTGCTAGCTTGTTTTGATTTCGGTTGTTTCCATTTTTTGATTTTGCTTTCCACTTCTCTATTATTTCTTTCCTGGTTTTACAGCCGGTGAAAATTGCTGACAGCAATTTCTGTGTTTTTTCTCCGCAGAAGTGACATTTGAGTTTTTCAAGTGGAACCTTGTTGGTCTCTTTTGATATGTACTGGCAAGTTTTCGAGTCATGTTTCTCAGAGCATCTAAAGCATACAGTCGGCCTACTTACACATCTTGCATACATCTTGCCTAATTTGGTAATCTACCCATTTTATTTTGAAGCCACCGACAGTTTTGATTTTTCTGACGAATTCCAGGAAGTTTCCACCTTGTCCTACATCTATCCTGAAGCTGGTTCGATTTTTTCCATTTGAAGTTCCTTCTCCAACTTTCTGATTTCCATGTCTGATTTTTGTCTTTGAGTAGTTGAATGAACTCTTCGTAGTCATCCCAACTCTCAGTTGTTACATTTTTTGCTCCTTGTCAGTCCTTTTTGATCTCGATCACAAAGCTTCCAGGTTAGTTGTTTACTTGAAAATTTCAATCTCAGTATACAAAAAAACGAAATCTGATAACAGTTGTCATTTTCTGTTGTCGTCATCTAAGAAAAACTATTTAAATTTACACTTTTTACTGGTGTTTTGAGTCGTGTGTTACAATATGGCAGGAAAAAAAGCGTTTAAGAAACCAAAATTTATCAAAACAAGCTGTAAATAAGCTAAAACGTGCAAAAGGAGAAGAATATGAGTCAAGAAATGGTGAAATTAAGAGTGCTAAGATTTTTAACAACTGTAATTGTGGCTGTGAATCAAATTGTTTAGCAAAAGTTTCATATGAAGAACGAGAAGCACTTTTCAAAGAGTACCATAAAATTGGAGATGTAACAAGTCAAAAAAATTTTTATAGAAGGCATGACAAATTTGCAAAAAATCGTTCGAAGACAGGGAAAAAATGTTAAGAAACGAAGTTTTAATATTGAATACACATTGCGTTCTGTGATTCCGGGAAGTACATTAAACGAAAAGGTATATTCATATTTTAAATTTTTGGTAAAATTTTTCTGAAACAAAACTTTAATTCAGGTTTGCTTGACCATCTTTGCGGATACTTTTATGCTTTCACAACGAACAATTCAACGGTGGGCTAAAATTCGCCAGCCATCCAAATTAGTACATCAAAGTACTGGAAAACAGTCTTCGCGAAAAATTGATTGCACAGATGTTATGGAATTTATTGCAAACTATCCGTACCAAGTAACCAAAATGTTCCATATAATCTTCCTTCGAAGTCGATGGAAGATCAAATGTATCATTATTTATTATATGTAAAATGTTTGTTTTACAAATATGTAACAAAAGTGTTCCATTGAAGTATAACCCAAGCTCGCTTAAGTTCAAATCCTACGAAAAATCATCAAAAAAATATTTTTTTGCAGGAAAATAATATTTGTTCTAAATCTTGCATTTGCCATATACTTCACAAGTGCTCGCAGAAATGACTATTATAAGTTCTCTCTAAATTTGTATGGGTCTTTCAATTAATTATTTATCTTCCTCAGGTTTGTGTGAGAGTCTTGGGCGTTCATCAGAATACGACTTAATTAAATTAAGTCCTTTTTTTGAATTTTTGTATGAATCGCATTATTGTCGTGCCAAAAATGAAAATAAGAAGTACCTCCCACCGAACTATACAATAAAACGTTTTTATGAAGATTATCTGACTCATTGTAATTTGAGTAATAAGATTCCATGTGTTACCCAGGAAAAGTTTTATGATATAATTCAGTATGATACCGACATTTCAATTCACGTACCCTTGCAAGACTTGTGCGGAATGTGACAAATTAAAAGTACAGATTCAACATGCAAAGAATGAAGGCAAGCGAAACAAATTAATAGCTCAAAAAGATGCGCATTTAAAAGATGTGGAAAATGTTAAGAGGCTTTTTGATTCAGATAAAGAGAGAGCCGATGATGATTATTTCGTTTACACGTTTGATCTCCAAAAAGTGCTTATTCTTCCAGTACTAACAACAAGTGTTGCATATTATAAGCAAAAATTCAATTTATATAATCTTGGTGTTCATCCTTTTCTAAACAACCAGGATACGAGTATGTTTATTTGGTCAGAGATTGAGGGATCTAAAGGCCAAGAAGAAATTTCAAGTTGTTTGGTCAAGTTTTTAAAGGATCATGCGTCATCTGCTTCACACATTGTTTCGATAGAGCAGGAGGCCAAAATCGTAATATCAAAATTATTTTGGCATTATTACGTCTTCTTAGCGATCCGAAAATGCAAGCTGAAATAATCGATGTAAAGTATTTAATTTCTGGCCATTGAAGATTGCCAAATGATCGCGATTTTGCTTTGATAGAGCGAAAAATTAAGTTGCAAACTGAAATATTTTTTTCCAATCGATGAATAACGTAGTCCGGATGCGAGTCAATTTTGAGTTTGGTTTTAAGAATGTTTCTGAGATGCAAGCAACATCGACGTTTTGCTTGCTTAGGTAGTCGAGAAATGCTAACATTTTGTTGGTCAGGCCGTTAGCATTCCAGTAGAGGACGTTGATGCGTTGTTGACAACAATCCATTATTGTTTGTGTTGATTTTGGCTGTTGGTTGAGCCGATTGCTTGTATCAACTGTTCCTTACAGTCGGGATTTTCGGTGAGGAATTTAACGAGCTCGATGATTAGAAGCCTGCATTTTGAATTCACTGATTCTGCTATACTTTCATCGCTTGTGATGGTGCTCTGTGCTTGTTGATTACTCGATGTGCTATTGTATGAAGACTCAGGGAAGACTTCGTCAGTGGTCTTGAAGAATGTTTTTACTGTTTTGCTTGTTTCCCCTTTTTCTTCTTCTATAATCCTTCTTTTTCTGCCATTTTTTGTTGGTTTGCTTATTTGAAGGTTTTTGATTTGAAAAAGGATTTGTGTTCTTTGTTTTTTGGTTGACTGGAGGTTGTTTTTGATAAGCTGGCTGTTGTCTTCCAGATGTTGATGGAACCACAAGATCCTTTCTCGATTGGGATTTTGGCGTCTGCTGAACTGGTCCGTTTGATTGTTCTTGTCGATGATAAGTCCGTTGACCAGATTGTTCTTGAGGATAGCGATCTGCTAGCTTGTTTTGATTTCGGTTGTTTCCATTTTTTGATTTTGCTTTCCACTTCTCTATTATTTCTTTCCTGGTTTTACAGCCGGTGAAAATTGCTGACAGCAATTTCTGTGTTTTTTCTCCGCAGAAGTGACATTTGAGTTTTTCAAGTGGAACCTTGTTGGTCTCTTTTGATATGTACTGGCAAGTTTTCGAGTCATGTTTCTCAGAGCATCTGAAGCATACAGTCGGCCTACTTACACATCTTGCATACATCTTGCCTAATTTGGTAGTCTACCCATTTTATTTTGAAGCCACCGACAGTTTTGATTTTTCTGACGAATTCCAGGAAGTTTCCACCTTGTCCTACATCTATCCTGAAGCTGGTTCGATTTTTTCCATTTGAAGTTCCTTCTCCAACTTTCTGATTTCCATGTCTGATTTTTGTCTTTGAGTAGTTGAATGAACTCTTCGTAGTCATCCCAACTCTCAGTTGTTACATTTTTTGCTCCTTGTCAGTCCTTTTTGATCTCGATCACAAAGCTTCCAGGTTAGTTGTTTACTTGAAAATTTCAATCTCAGTATACAAAAAAACGAAATCTGATAACAGTTGTCATTTTCTGTTGTCGTCATCTAAGAAAAACTATTTTTAATTTACACTTTTTACTGGTGTTTTGAGTCGTGTGTTACAATATGGCAGGAAAAAAAGCGTTTAAGAAACCAAAATTTATCAAAACAAGCTGTAAATAAGCTAAAACGTGCAAAAGGAGAAGAATATGAGTCAAGAAATGGTGAAATTAAGAGTGCTAAGATTTTTAACAACTGTAATTGTGGCTGTGAATCAAATTGTTTAGCAAAAGTTTCATATGAAGAACGAGAAGCACTTTTCAAAGAGTACCATAAAATTGGAGATGTAACAAGTCAAAAAAATTTTTATAGAAGGCATGACAAATTTGCAAAAAATCGTTCGAAGACAGGGAAAAAATGTTAAGAAACGAAGTTTTAATATTGAATACACATTGCGTTCTGTGATTCCGGGAAGTACATTAAACGAAAAGGTATATTCATATTTTAAATTTTTGGTAAAACTTTTCTGAAACAAAACTTTAATTCAGGTTTGCTTGACCTTCTTTGCGGATACTTTTATGCTTTCACAACGAACAATTCAACGGTGGGCTAAAATTCGCCAGCCATCCAAATTAGTGCATCAAAGTACTGGAAAACAGTCTTCGCGAAAAATTGATTGCACAGATGTTATGGAATTTATTGCAAACTATCCGTACCAAGTAACCAAAATGTTCCATATAATCTTCCTTCGAAGTCGATGGAAGATCAAATGTATCATTATTTATTATATGTAAAATGTAAGTTTTACAAATATGTAACAAAAGTGTTCCATCGAAGTATAACCCAAGCCCGCTTAAGTTCAAATCCTACGAAAAATCATCAAAAAAATATTTTTTTGCAGGAAAATAATATTTGTTCTAAATCTTGCATTTGCCATATACTTCACAAGTGCTCGCAGAAATGACTATTATAAGTTCTCTCTAAATTTGTATGGGTCTTTCAATTAATTATTTATCTTCCTCAGGTTTGTGTGCGAGTCTTGGGCGTTCATCAGAATGCGACTTAATTATATTAAGTCCTTTTTTTGAATTTTTGTATGAATCGCATTATTGTCGTGCCAAAAATGAAAATAAGAAGTACCTCCCACCGAACTATACAATAAAACGTTTTTATCAAGATTATCTGACTCATTGTAATTTGAGTAATAAGATTCCATGTGTTACCCAGGAAAAGTTTTATGATATAATTCAGTATGATACCGACATTTCAATTCACGTACCCTTGCAAGACAAGGCAAGACTTGTGCGGAATGTGACAAATTAAAAGTACAGATTCAACATTCATGAAGGCAAGCGAAACAAATTAATAGCTCAAAAAGATGCGCATTTAAAAGATGTGGAAAATGTTAAGAGGCTTTTTGATTCAGATAAAGAGAGAGCCGATGATGATTATTTCGTTTACACGTTTGATCTCCAAAAAGTGCTTATTCTTCCAGTACTAACAACAAGTGTTGCATATTATAAGCAAAAATTCAATTTATATAATCTTGGTGTTCATCCTTTTCCTAACAGCCAGGATATGAGTATGTTTATTTGGTCAGAGATTGAGGGATCTAAAGGCCCAGAAGAAATTTCAAGTTGTTTGGTCAAGTTTTTAAAGGATCATGCGTCATCAGCTTCACACATTGTTTCTTATTCCGATAGAGCAGGAGGCCAAAATCGTAATATCAAAATTATTTTGGCATTATTACGTCTTCTTAGCGATCCGACAATGCAAGCTGAAATAATCGATGTAAAGTATTTAATTTCTGGCCATTGAAGATTGCCAAATGATCGCGATTTTGCTTTGATAGAGCGAAAAATTAAGTTGCAAACTGAAATATTTTTGCCATCAAATTACATCGATATAATTAAGTGCGCAAGAAACGAAGAAAATACGACTTACGTAGAAAGTCACTAGCTTCCGCGTTTGACTTATGTTAGATTACAGTTCTTATTTATATATCACAAAACGAGAACTAGTGTATCGGGTAGAAACCCAAAGCTGCTAAGCAAGCTAAGCTCAATATTATTTTGAAAGTATAAATCTTGACGAGCCAGCTGAGCTGCACTCAGTTTATGTTTGGGGGTATAAAGCTTGACGAGTCACAGCATAAGCGACTATGAACTCTTATCATAGAACGTCTTCATTGATCAGCTGTGCTATCGCACAGCATAAGTTTGTAAACTAGAACGCTTAACATAAGTTTGAAGGTATAAAACTAGCGAGTCAGTTGAGCTTCGCTCAGCATATGTTTGAAGGTTTAAAGCTTAACGAACATTCCTTAAAAGTTTTTTTTTTATTTTTTCATCTAAAGTTTAAATTTATAAAAATAACAGTAAACTTTGGTTTTTTAAAAAGTCGTAAGAAATGAAAGTTTTTTGCTTTTTTTTGAAGCAATGGCTGTTCCTACCTTGCCCAAAAACAATGCAGCTCTTCTATAAAGCAGCACGGATCTAAATTTTAAATCTGTGTTTTGCAGAAGATGTGAAATTTCAGGCACAAACTTTTCATCTTTGGACATGTTAAGCTATCTTGCTCCATTTCTTCCCCAAATTCGAAAAACTGATTTTTCAATCTGAACAAAACCAGCAGATTCACACGTGAAAACGGTGTGAATATAACTAGTGTTTTAAAAAAAGGTTATTAAAATTATATTGTCCTTTTATTATCATTTCCACTATTTTCAATTATTTTTTCAAAATAATTTCAATACAATAATTAAGTCAGAATTGATGATGGAGATCAAACACTAGTTAATCCGTGTTACTGGATTAAGACCAGCTACTCTCAACAAAAAAAAAATTATTCATTTTTTATTATCAATCATAAGTGCTTTTTGCAATTTAAATGCATTTTTGACAATTTGGGAACATTTTGCGCAAATAAAGCAAAATTAAAAAATTACACCCTTAAATCCGATTTAAAATTAATCAAGATTAACATAAATATTTCTTAAATCCACTCAAAACCAAATAAAATGAAAACCTTTTTATGGTCGATTATTCTCCTTTTCAGTACCTTTAATTTAAGATATCACACGGAAAAAATGGATTTGAAAATTAGGAGAAACAAGTTTCAAAAATGCGCTAAAAGGGGTCCCCTTGTGCAAACACAAAATTTTTAAAACTGAGATTAGATGTTTAAATTAAAGTTTCAATCACATAATTTTATTGGGTTCATCCAAAAATTTTGCCCAAATTTCAAAAAATAAAATTTTTTAATATATTTTTTTTCAAACTTTTTTACTCTCTATTTTTTGATGGAAAATATTATTTTTATGTTTTTAACGTTTTGTAATAAATTTGAAAATTATTTCGGTCGAATCGTCGAATTTTCTAGATAAACCAGGTTTACTAAAAAATTGAAATTTTACATGAAACTTAAGAAAAATTTCCTTTGATACGAAAAATCTTTTATTTTTTTAATTTCATATGTTGTACTTCAAAATTTCAATCTCAGTAAACAAAAAAACGAAATCGTGTAACAGTTGTCATTTTCTGTTGTCGTCCCCTGAGAAAAACTATTTTTAATTTACACTTTTTACTGGTGTTTTGAGTCGTTTTTTTACAATATGGCAGGAAAAAAGCGTTTAAGAAACCGAAATTTATCTAAACAAGCTGTAAATAAGCTAAAACGTGCAAAAGGAGAAGAATATGAGTCAAGAAATGGTGAAATTAAGAGTGCTAAGATTTTTAACAACTGTAATTGTGGCTGTGAATCAAATTGTTTAGCAAAAGTTTCATATGAAGAACGAGAAGCACTTTTCAAAGAGTACCATAAAATTGGAGATGCAACCACTAGCAGAAATTTACTAGTAATTTCCTAGTAAACCTGAGGAAGAAAAATAATTAATTGAAAGTCACATACAAATTTGGATAGAAGATATAAAGGTGATTTCTGCGTGCTCTTGTGAAATATATGGCAAATGCCAAATTTAGAACAAAATTTTTTATGACGCAAAAAATTCTTTTTTTGATGATTTTTCGTAAAATTTGAACTTAATCAGATTTGATCAAACATCAATCTTATAATGGTGATTTCTGCGTGCTCTTGTGAAATATATGGCAAATGCCAAATTTAGAACAAAATTTTTATGACGCAAAAAATTCTTTTTTTGATGATTTTTCGTAAAATTTGAACTTAATCAGATTTGATCAAACATCAATCTTATAATGGTGATTTCTGCGCGCTCTTGTGAAATATATGGCAAATGCCAAATTTAGAACAAAATTTTTTATGACGCAAAAAATTCTTTTTTTGATGATTTTTCGTAAGATTCGAACTTAATCAGATTTGATCAAACATTTCACATAGTAATTTGCTATTAAAAAGTAAGTGTAATTTACTAATAGTAAGTTGTTTTAATAATAACTAGTAAATTGCAAGAAGTAGAATAGAAATACTAGCAATTTGCTAGTTAGTCTCGGTAGGTAACAAGTCAAAAAATTTTTATAATAGGCATGACAAATTTGCAAAAAATCGTTCGAAGACAGGGAAAAAATGTTAAGAAACGAAGTTTTAATATTGAATACACATTGCGTTCTGTGATTCCGGGAAGTACATTAAACGAAAAGGTATATTCATATTTTAAATTTTTGGTAAAATTTTTCTGAAACAAAACTTTAATTCAGGTTTGCTTGACCATCTTTGCGGATACTTTTATGCTTTCACAACGAACAATTCAACGGTGGGCTAAAATTCGCCAGCCATCCAAATTAGTACATCAAAGTACTGGAAAACAGTCTTCGCGAAAAATTGATTGCACAGATGTTATGGAATTTATTGCAAACTATCCGTACCAAGTAACCAAAATGTTCCATATAATCTTCCTTCGAAGTCGATGGAAGATCAAATGTATCATTATTTATTATATGTAAAATGTTTGTTTTACAAATATGTAACAAAAGTGTTCCATCGAAGTATAACCCAAGCCCGCTTAAGTTCAAATCCTACGAAAAATCATCAAAAAAATATTTTTTTGCAGGAAAATAATATTTGTTCTAAATCTTGCATTTGCCATATACTTCACAAGTGCTCGCAGAAATGACTATTATAAGTTCTCTCTAAATTTGTATGGGTCTTTCAATTAATTATTTATCTTCCTCAGGTTTGTGTGCGAGTCTTGGGCGTTCATCAGAATGCGACTTAATTAAATTAAGTTCTTTTTTTTGAATTTTTGTATGAATCGCATTATTGTCGTGCCAAAAATGAAAATAAGAAGTACCTCCCACCGAACTATACAATAAAACGTTTTTATCAAGATTATCTGACTCATTGTAATTTGAGTAATAAGATTCCATGTGTTACCCAGGAAAAGTTTTATGATATAATTCAGTATGATACCGACATTTCAATTCACGTACCCTTGCAAGACAAGGCAAGACTTGTGCGGAATGTGACAAATTAAAAGTACAGATTCAACATGCAAAGAATGAAGGCAAGCGAAACAAATTAATAGCTCAAAAAGATGCGCATTTAAAAGATGTGGAAAATGTTAAGAGGCTTTTTGATTCAGATAAAGAGAGAGCCGATGATGATTATTTCGTTTACACGTTTGATCTCCAAAAAGTGCTTATTCTTCCAGTACTAACAACAAGTGTTGCATATTATAAGCAAAAATTCAATTTATATAATCTTGGTGTTCATCCTTTTCTAAACAGCCAGGATACGAGTATGTTTATTTGGTCAGAGATTGAGGGATCTAAAGGCCCAGAAGAAATTTCAAGTTGTTTGGTCAAGTTTTTAAAGGATCATGCGTCATCTGCTTCACACATTGTTTCTTATTCCGATAGAGCAGGAGGCCAAAATCGTAATATCAAAATTATTTTGGCATTATTACGTCTTCTTAGCGATCCGACAATGCAAGCTGAAATAATCGATGTAAAGTATTTAATTTCTGGCCATTGAAGATTGCCAAATGATCGCGATTTTGCTTTGATAGAGCGAAAAATTAAGTTGCAAACTGAAATATTTTTGCCATCAAATTACATCGATATAATTAAGTGCGCAAGAAACGAAGAAAATACGACTTACGTAGAAAGTCACTAGCTTCCGCGTTTGACTTATGTTAGATTACAGTTCTTATTTATATATCACAAAACGAAAACTAGTGTATCGGGTAGAAACCCAAAGCTGCTAAGCAAGCTTAGCTCAATATTATTTTGAAAGTATAAATCTTGACGAGCCAGCTGAGCTGCACTCAGTTTATGTTTGGGGGTATAAAGCTTGACGAGTCACAGCATAAGCGACTATGAACTCTTATCATAGAACGTCTTCATTGATCAGCAGTGCTATCGCACAGCATAGGTTTGTAAACTAGAACGCTTAACATAAGTTTGAAGGTATAAAACTAGCGAGTCAGTTGAGCTTCGCTCAGCATATGTTTGAAGGTTTAAAGCTTAACGAACATTCCTTAAAAGTTTTTTTTAATTTTTTCATCTAAAATTTAAATTTATAAAAATAACAGTAAACTTTGGTTTTTTAAAAAGTCGTAAGAAATGAAAGTTTTTTGCTTTTTTTTGAAGCAATGGCTGTTCCTACCTTGCCCAAAAACAATGCAGCTCTTCTATAAAGCAGCACGGATCTAAATTTTAAATCTGTTTTTTTTGCAGAAGATGTGAAATTTCAGGCACAAACTTTTCATCTTTGGACATGTTAAGCTATCTTGCTCGATTTCTTCCTTAAATTCGAAAAACTGATTTTTCAATCTGAACAAAACCAGCAGATTCACACGTGAAAACGGTGTGAATATAACTAGTGTTTTAAAAAAAGGTTATTAAAATTATATTGTCCTTTTATTATCATTACCACTATTTTCAATTATTTTTTCAAAATAATTTTAATACAATAATTAAGTCAGAATTAATGATGGAGATCAAACACTAGTTAATCCGTGTTACTGGATTAAGACCAGCTACTCTCAACAAAAAAAAATAATTCATTTTTTACTATCAATCATAAGTGATTTTTGCAATTTAAATGCATTTTTGACAATTTGGGAACATTTTGCGCAAATAAAGCAAAATTAAAAAAATTAAACCCTTAAATCCGATTTAAAATTAATCAAGATTAACATAAATATTTCTTAAATCCACTCAAAACCAAATAAAATGAAAACCTTTTTATGGTCGATTATTCTCCTTTTCAGTACCTTTAATTTAAGATATCACACGGAAAAAATGGATTTGAAAATTAGGAGAAACAAGTTTCAAAAATTCGCTAAAAGGGGTCCCCTTGTGCAAACACAAAATTTTTAAAACTGAGATTAGATGTTTAAATTAAAGTTTCAATCACATAATTTTATTGGGTTCATCCAAAAATTTTGCCCAAATTTCAAAAAATAAAATTTTTTAATATATTTTTTTTCAAACTTTTTTACTCTCTATTTTTTGATGGAAAATATTATTTTTATGTTTTTAACGTTTTGTAATAAATTTGAAAATTATTTCGGTCGAATCGTCGAATTTTCTAGATAAACCAGGTTTACTAAAAAATTGAAATTTTACATGAAACTTAAGAAAAATTTCCTTTGAAACGAAAAATCTTTTATTTTTTTAATTTCATATGTTGTACTTGAAAATTTCAATCTCAGTAAACAAAAAAACGAAATCGTGTAACAGTTGTCATTTTCTGTTGTCGTCCTCTAAGAAAAACTATTTAAATTTACACTTTTTACTGGTGTTTTGAGTCGTTTTTTTACAATATGGCAGGAAAAAAGCGTTTAAGAAACCGAAATTTATCTAAACAAGCTGTAAATAAGCTAAAACGTGCAAAAGGAGAAGAATATGAGTCAAGAAATGGTGAAATTAAGAGTGCTAAGATTTTTAAGAACTTTAATTGTGGCTGTGAATCAAATTGTTTAGCAAAAGTTTCATATCAAGAACGAGAAGCACTTTTCAAAGAGTACCATAAAATTGGAGATGCAACCACTAGCAGAAATTTACTAGTAATTTCCTAGTAAACCTGAGGAAGAAAAATAATTAATTGAAAGTCACATACAAATTTGGATCGAAGATATAAAGGTGATTTCTGCGCGCTCTTGTGAAATATATGGCAAATGCCAAATTTAGAGTAAAATTTTTTATGACGCAAAAAATTCTTTTTTTGATGATTTTTCGTAAGATTCGAACTTAATCAGATTTGATCAAACATCAATCTTATAATGGTGATTTCTGCGCGCTCTTGTGAAATATATGGCAAATGCCAAATTTAGAACAAAATTTTTTATGACGCAAAAAATTCTTTTTTTGATGATTTTTCGTAAAATTTGAACTTAATCAGATTTGATCAAACATCAATCGATTGATGGTGATTTCTGCGTGCTCTTGTGAAATATATGGCAAATGCCAAATTTAGAACAAAATTTTTTATGACGCAAAAAATTCTTTTTTTGATGATTTTTCGTAAAATTTGAACTTAATCAGATTTGATCAAACATCAATCTTATAATGGTGATTTCTGCGCGCTCTTGTGAAATATATGGCAAATGCCAAATTAAGAACAAAATTTTTTATGACGCAAAAAATTCTTTTTTTGATAATTTTTCGTAAAATTTGAACTTAATCAGATTTGATCAAACATCAATCGATTGATGGTGATTTATGCGTGCTCTTGTGAAATATATGGCAAATGCCAAATTTAGAACAAAATTTTTTATGACGCAAAAAATTATTTTTTTTGATGATTTTTCGTAAAATTTGAACTTAATCAGATTTGATCAAACATCAATCTTATAATGGTGATTTCTGCGCGCTCTTGTGAAATATATGGCAAATGCCAAATTAAGAACAAAATTTTTTATGACGCAAAAAATTCTTTTTTTGATGATTTTTCGTAAGATTCGAACTTAATCAGATTTGATCAAACATCAATCTTAAAATGGTGATTTCTGCGCGCTCTTGTGAAATATATGGCAAATGCCAAATTTAAAACAAAATTTTTTATGACGCAAAAAATTCTTTTTTGATGATTTTTCGTAAAATTTGAACTTAATCAGATTTGATCAAACATCAATCTTAAAATGGTGATTTCTGCGTGCTCTTGTGAAATATATGGCAAATGCCAAATTTAGAACAAATTTTTTTATGACGCAAAAAATTCTTTTTTTGATGATTTTTCGTAAGATTCGAACTTAATCAGATTTGATCAAACATTTCACATAGTAATTTGCTTTTAAAAAGTAAGTGTAATTTACTAATAGTAAGTTGTTTTAATAATAACTAGTAAATTGCAAGTAGTAGAATAGAAATACTAGCAATTTGCTAGTTAGTCTCGGTAGGTAACAAGTCAAAAAAATTTTATAATAGGCAAGACAAATTTGCAAAAAATCGTTCGAAGACAGGGAAAAAATGTTAAGAAACGAAGTTTTAATATTGAATACACATTGCGTTCTGTGATTCCGGGAAGTACATTAAACGAAAAGGTATATTCATATTTTAAATTTTTGGTAAAATTTTTCTGAAACAAAACTTTAATTCAGGTTTGCTTGACCTTCTTTGCGGATACTTTTATGCTTTCACAACGAACAATTCAACGGTGGGCTAAAATTCGCCAGCCATCCAAATTAGTGCATCAAAGTACTGGAAAACAGTCTTCGCGAAAAATTGATTGCACAGATGTTATGGAATTTATTGCAAACTATCCGTACCAAGTAACCAAAATGTTCCATATAATCTTACTTCGAAGTCGATGGAAGATCAAATGTATCATTATTTATTATATGTAAAATGTTTGTTTTACAAATATGTAACAAAAGTGTTCCATCGAAGTATAACCCGAGCCCGCTTAAGTTCAAATCCTACGAAAAATCATCAAAAAAATATTTTTTTGCAAGAAAATAATATTTGTTCTAAATCTTGCATTTGCCATATACTTCACAAGTGCTCGCAGAAATGACTATTATAAGTTCTCTCTAAATTTGTTTGGGTCTTTCAATTAATTATTTATCTTCCTCAGGTTTGTGTGCGAGTCTTGGGCGTTTATCAGTATGCGACTTAATTAAATTAAGTTCTTTTTTTTGAATTTTTGTATGAATCGCATTATTGTCGTGCCAAAAATGAAAATAAGAAGTACCTCCCACCGAACTATACAATAAAACGTTTTTATCAAGATTATCTGACTCATTGTAATTTGAGTAATAAGATTCCATGTGTTACCCAGGAAAAGTTTTATGATATAATTCAGTATGATACCGACATTTCAATTCACGTACCCTTGCAAGACAAGGCAAGACTTGTGCGGAATGTGACAAATTAAAAGTACAGATTCAACATGCAAAGAATGAAGGCAAGCGAAACAAATTAATAGCTCAAAAAGATGCGCATTTAAAAGATGTGGAAAATGTTAAGAGGCTTTTTGATTCAGATAAAGAGAGAGCCGATGATGATTATTTCGTTTACACGTTTGATCTCCAAAAAGTGCTTATTCTTCCAGTACTAACAACAAGTGTTGCATATTATAAGCAAAAATTCAATTTATATAATCTTGGTGTTCATCCTTTTCTAAACAACCAGGATACGAGTATGTTTATTTGGTCAGAGATTGAGGGATCTAAAGGCCCAGAAGAAATTTCAAGTTGTTTGGTCAAGTTTTTAAAGGATCATGCGTCATCTGCTTCACACATTGTTTCTTATTCCGATAGAGCAGGAGGCCAAAATCGTAATATCAAAATTATTTTGGCATTATTACGTCTTCTTAGCGATCCGACAATGCAAGCTGAAATAATCGATGTAAAGTATTTAATTTCTGGCCATTGAAGATTGCCAAATGATCGCGATTTTGCTTTGATAGAGCGAAAAATGAAGTTGCAAACTGAAATATTTTTGCCATCAAATTCCATCGATATAATTAAGAGCACAAGAAACGAAGAATTTAAGGTAAACTCGATGTCACGGCAAGATTTTTTTTCAACAAAAAAACTTGAGTCTTCAATCACTAATAGACGAGTTACAATTAATAAGACTTGGATTCGGCTGGAAAAACAACATCCATTTCAAATAAAATTTAAGAACAGTTTTCTTGATGAAGATTTCTCGGTGATTGACATCTCAAAACGTGGAAACGAACTGATTAATTTATTTCAAGTAATCCCTAATTTGTCATATCCAAATGAACGATGTATTTCTTCTGCAAAAAAGAAAGATATTCTTGACCTGCTTCATTACATACCAGTTGAATTTCATAGCTTCTAAATAAACTTAAAATCGGATGAAAGTAACGATGATGCTAGCTATTTCACAAGACCTCGCTGTTAAAGAGGATTGACAACTAGTGTAGAAGTCGCCGTTACAGATGTGAACGGACAAAATAAGCGCATTTTCCTCGCGTAGATCAGTTAATTCTTATTCAAGTCAAGTCTGCAACCAAAAACATAGATCCAACAGAAAATAAGCCAAGATTCAGTTGCATTTAATCATGTCCGGAACTATAAACCAACATCCCAATGCATTCCATTAATTTTGTGTTGTTCCTTGGCTGAAGCTGATGTTTTAGATTTCTTTTGACGATGATTGCAACACCACCTTTTTGCCTCCCCACACGATCCAATCGATGAATAACGTAGTCCGGATGCGAGTCAATTTTGAGTTTGGTTTTAAGAATGTTTCTGAGATGCAAGCAACATCGACGTTTTGCTTGCTTAGGTAGTCGAGAAATGCTAACATTTTGTTGGTCAGGCCGTTAGCATTCCAGTAGAGGACGTTGATGCGTTGTTGACAACAATCCATTATTGTTTGTGTTGATTTTGGCTGTTGGTTGAGCCGATTGCTTGTATCAACTGTTCCTTACAGTCGGGATTTTCGGTGAGGAATTTAACGAGCTCGATGATTAGAAGCCTGCATTTTGAATTCACTGATTCTGCTATACTTTCATCGCTTGTGATGGTGCTCTGTGCTTGTTGATTACTCGATGTGCTACCCGAACATACAAAGAGCATGCTCAGAAAAGTGAGTATATAAGTGAGTCTACTCAAAAATTATACTCATGCAAGCTCATTCAACTGAGCATGCTCAGGAGTTCATTACGAATGTACTCACTTTATTTTTTTGCAAAAAATTTATAAGCTCACGTGAGTACATTCAACGAGTGTATTCATGAGAATATTAAGATCATACTTATGTGAATACACTCGTATGAGTGCACTTACTGAACATTCTCATGAGAATATTAAGAACATACTCACTTCTGTGTGACATAATTTTTTTACGTTCTCATATGAGTGCACTTACTGAACATACTCATGAGAATATTAAGAACATACTTATGTGAATACACTCGTATGAGTGCACTTACTGAACATTCTCATGAGAATATTAAGAACATACTCACTTCTGTGTGACATAATTTTTTTACGTTCTCATATGAGTGCACTTACTGAACATACTCATGAGAATATTAAGAACATACTTATGTGAATACACTCGTATGAGTGCACTTACTGAACATTCTCATGAGAATATTAAGAACATACTTATGTGAATATACTCGTATGAGTGCACTTACTGAACATTCTCATGAGAATATTAAGAACATACTCACTTCTGTGTGACATAATTTTTTTACGTTCTCATATGAGTGCACTTACTGAACATACTCATGAGAATATTAAGGACATACTTATGTGAATACACTCGTATGAGTGCACTTACTGAACATTCTCATGAGAATATTAAGAACATACTTATGTGAATATACTCGTATGAGTGCACTTACTGAACATTCTCATGAGAATATTAAGAACATACTCACTTCTGTGTGACATAATTTTTTTACGTTCTCATATGAGTGCACTTACTGAACATACTCATGAGAATATTAAGAACATACTTATGTGAATTTTAAAAAATGTCGACCAACTTAAAATCAAACTTAGAATACATTTTTATATTAGTCGACATTTTAAAAAAATGTCAATCAACTTAAAATTAAACTATGAATACATTTTTATGTAAGTCGGCATTTTCAAAAATGTCAACCAACTTAAAATCTAACTTAGAATATATTTTAATGATAGTTGACATTCCCTAGCAGAAATTTACTAGTAATTTCCTAGTAATTTACTGGATAACTTTCCATTTGCTACTTGCTATTTACTAGTCAAAATCCAAGTTCAAATCATCGCCAAAGACCCGCATTTTCACTTGCTAATTGACTAGTCAATTCGTTTACAATTTAACTAGTAATTTACTAGCAAATTTGTAAAAAATTTAAATGAATATAACCGTTGATTTCCACGTGTTTTTTTGATTTTTTTATTTGTGTAAATTTTTGTAAAAGTATTAGTGTGTTCTTATTTAAAGTTAATTAAAGTACACTAACACTATGAAAAAAAATAAAAGACTTAATTTAATTAAGTCGAATACTGATGAACACCCATGACTCGCACGCAAACCTGAGGAAGATAAATAATTATTTGAAAGTCACATACAAATTTGGATCGATCTTATAAAGGTGATTTCTGCGCGCTCTTGTGAAGTATATGGCAAATGCCAAATTTAGAACAAAATTTTTTATGACGCAAAAAATTCTTTTTTTGATGATTTTACTTAGGATTCGAACTTAAGAAGATTTGATCAAACATTTTACATGGTAATTTGCTAGTAATTTGCTAGTAAATAGCGAGTGTAATTTTCTAATATTAAGTTGTTTTAATAATTACTAGTAAATTGCAAGTAGTAAAATAGAAAGACTAGCAATTTGCTAGTTAGTCTCGCTAGGGATTTTTTAAAATGTTATTTTTAAAAAATTGTCAACCAACTTAAAAGCAAATGTTGAATATTTTAGATATGTAATACAAAAATGTACGAAACTTTTTACAATTTTAAGTTTTCTGAAATAAATGTCAAGAGTTTCTCAAGGAATTAAATTAAAAATTACTTCGCTTTTAAAAAACTATAAGAATTAAGCACGATCAAAATCTTTTGGCTTTCATGGAACGAATATTTAAATTCATAAAATATTTTCAAAAAATGTCGACCTGCATAAAAACGTATTCTAAGTTTAATTTTAAGTTGGTAATTTTTTGAAAAATGTCGACTTGCATAAAAATGTATTCGATGTTCGATTTTAAGCTGGTCGACATTTTTGAAAATGTCGACTTACATAAAAATGTATTCATAGTTTAATTTTAAGTTGGTCGACATTTTTTAGAAATGTCGACTAATATAAAAATGTATTAGATGTTCGATTTTAAGCTGGTCGACATTTTTGAAAATGACGACTATCATAGAAATGTATTCTAAGTTTGATTTTAAGTTGGTCGACATTTTTGAAAATGTCGACTAATATAAAAATGTATTCTAAGTTTAATTTTAAGTTGGTCGACATTTTTCATAATATGTTCTCACGATCGTGCTTTGATAAACTCAAATATTTCATAAAAATATAGTTCAATTAAGCAGCGTTTCAAACTTCAAAGAACTTAGTTTGCCTGTAATAATATAATAATTTAAGTATGTGTTTTGCCGTATAAAAATTATTATATATTTACAGAAAATTGCTCCAAGGAAAAGTGTGAGGTGACAGAAGTTAAGCAACGCAATAGGGTTTTCAACAAGGATGGGTGACCGGTTTTTAAAACTTCCTTCTTAAGTATTTGAGATAAAATGTTAATAATAATTTCTAACTCTTCCAAAATTATTCACAGAATTATCCTTATAAAACTCAAATTTAACTTAATTAATTTTTTTGAATTTGGCGACTTTAACTGATTGCACTCATGAATGTGCTCAGATGAGCATATACTCATAAATAAACTCACTGCGCATATATATTTTGAGTATCTTCATGAGTATAAGCTCTTTGAGTATGTTTATGAGTATATTCAATAAAAAATGTTGCATTAAAAAAATGTTGCGTGTGCCATGTTGCCTTCTCATTTGAGTATGCTCATGAGTTTACTCAGTGAGCTTAATGCATGTCACAAAGGAATGTGCTCACTGAACATACTCAAAAAGGTACCGTGATCGCATCACTTTAATGTATGAAATGAGCACATTCTCACAAAAGTTTGCAAGCTCACAAATAATGTGCTCTGAGTATACTCATTGTATGTTCGGGCTATTGTATGAAGACTCAGGGAAGACTTCGTCAGTGGTCTTGATGAATGTTTTTACTGTTTTGCTTGTTTCCCCTTTTTCTTCTTCTATAATCCTTCTTTTTCTGCCATTTTTTGTTGGTTTGCTTATTTGAAGGTTTTTGATTTGAAAAAGGATTTGTGTTCTTTGTTTTTTGGTTGACTGGAGGTTGTTTTTGATAAGCTGGCTGTTGTCTTCCAGATGTTGATGGAGCCACAAGATCCTTTCTCGATTGGGATTTTGGCGTCTGCTGAACTGGTCCGTTTGATTGTTCTTGTCGATGATAAGTCCGTTGACCAGATTGTTCTTGAGGATAGCGACCTGCTAGCTTGTTTTGATTTCGGTTGTTTCCATTTTTACTACGTTTTTCTTAACTTGCTTTCTTATCTGTTTGATTGATTGATTGATTGTCCGCAAAATTTCGTACTTTTGTAATCGATTTTTCGACCACTTCTACTGCTCCAAACGAGCTTAAATTTTTAATGCACACGTATTCCCGGTGACAATACAATATTTTAACACTTTGGAAACACAAAAATGCTTAATTATAGTACAATTTATGTAAAACTTTTTTATATGGGAAAAAATCCAATGTCAATGATATAAAATTTTGATTTGTATTAAATATTATACTTTTGATGCTCTAAAGTCATTTATATGATTCATTATAGTTTAATTAATATTACTCATTATTAATTATACCATAAATTTGAGCAGCTAAAGATATTCTGGTAAGACAAAAAAATTGACAAGTAATTTTTTCATGAATATTCGTAAGTGAATATTTGAATTTTCAAAAAAACCGTTAAGCACAGGTCCGTTACGAATTAATGCAAAATAACTATTAATATGCGATGTGCATTTAGCACACAAAGTTTGAGCATAAATTTATGCTGTTTTAAATGTATTGCATTATTTTTAACACTTCACCAACTTAATTAAATTGACTTTTCTTTTTATTAACGGTTTGACGTATTTTTGCATAACATATAAATGATATTCATTGAATTTAAATTTGAAAATCCGTTATAAATACGTTACATATAGATGTGATTTGCATCTTTATGTTAAGAATCCACACGTTATGAAGTAGAAATGGTACAGATAAACACAAAATCTTTACGAGTGATTTTTAATGTACTTTACTGATGAATGCTTTAAAAAAATTAAATTTTATAAAATGAATGAAAAATTTTGAAAGTCGTTACTAATTTCCCATTGAAAACTGGTAATTTATAAACAGTTGAACGTAACGAAGTGCAACGAAGTGGAGTTCAACACACCTGTAACCTATGAACCTACTGTAATCTATAAACAGTTAAACGAAACGAAGTGCAACGAAGTGGAGTTTAACACACCTGTAACCTATGAACCTACTGTAATCTATAAACAGTTGAACGTAACGAAGTGCAACGAAGTGAAGTTCAACACACCTGTAACCTATGAACCTACTGTAATCTATAAACAGTTGAACGTAACGAAGTGCAACGAAGTGGAGTTCAACACACCTGTAACCTATGAACCTACTGTAATCTATAAACAGTTGAACGTAACGAAGTGCAACGAAGTGGAGTTCAACACACCTGTAACTTATGAACCTACTGTAATCTATAAACAGTTGAACGAAACGAAGTGCAACGAAGTGGAGTTCAACACACCTGTAACCTATAAACCTACTGTAATCTATAAACAGTTGAACGAAACGAAGTGCAACGAAGTGGAGTTAAACACACCTGTAACCTATAAACCTACTGTAATCTATAAACAGTTGAACGTAACGAAGTGAAACGAAGTGGAGTTCAACACACCTGTAACCTATAAACCTACTGTAATCTATAAACAGTTGAACGAAACGAAGTGCAACGAAGTGGAGTTCAACACACCTGTAACCTATAAACCTACTGTAATCTATAAACAGTTGAACGAAACGAAGTGCAACGAAGTGGAGTTAAACACACCTGTAACCTATAAACCTACTGTAATCTATAAACAGTTGAACGTAACGAAGTGAAACGAAGTGGAGTTCAACACACCTGTAACCTATAAACCTACTGTAATCTATAAACAGTTGAACGAAACGAAGTGCAACGAAGTGGAGTTAAACACACCTGTAACCTATAAACCTACTGTAATCTATAAACAGTTGAACGTAACGAAGTGAAACGAAGTGGAGTTCAACACACCTGTAACCTATGAACCTACTGTAATCTATAAACAGTTGAACGTAACGAAGTGAAACGAAGTGGAGTTCAACACACCTGTAACCTATGAACCTACTGTAATCTATAAACAGTTGAACGTAACGAAGTGCAACGAAGTGGAGTTCAACACACCTGTAACCTATAAACCCCCTATAATTTTTATTTCTCTATTGCATTAGAATAAGACTAAAAAGTAGAAAATAAAATACTTTATAAAAAAAACTTTTTAAAAAAACTACGTTTTTCGCGTAGACTAAAAAGTAGAAAATAACTTTTATTCTTGGTTGTAAAGAATTTGGTTTTAAATTTTCAGATTATATTTAATAAATTTTTATATCCTAGTCAATATTGTTCACAAAGTTTCGAATAAGTGCACTTTGATCTTATCGTATAACTCAACAACTTAAAAACGTGGGCGCATTATAAGAGGAGAAATAAGTTTTCACATAAACTTTATGATAAACTTAAATTAATGCGCCCACGTTTTTAAGTTGTTGAGTTATACGATAAGATCAAAGTGCACTTATTCGAAACTTTGTGAACAATATTGACTAGGATATAAAAATTTATTAAATATAATCTGAAAATTTAAAACCAAATTCTTTACAACCAAGAATAAAAGTTATTTTCTACTTTTTAGTCTACGCGAAAAACGTAGTTTTTTTAAAAAGTTTTTTTTATAAAGTATTTGATTTTGCTTTCCACTTCTCTATTATTTCTTTCCTGGTTTTACAGCCGGTGAAAATTGCTGACAGCAATTTCTGTGTTTTTTCTCCGCAGAAGTGACATTTGAGTTTTTCAAGTGGAACCTTGTTGGTCTCTTTTGATATGTACTGGCAAGTTTTCGAGTCATGTTTCTCAGAGCATCTGAAGCATACAGTCGGCCTACTTACACATCTTGCATACATCTTGCCTAATTTGGTAGTCCACCCATTTTATTTTGAAGCCGCCGACAGTTTTGATTTTTCTGACGAATTCCAGGAAGTTTCCACCTTGTCCTACATCTATCCTGAAGCTGGTTCGATTTTTTCCATTTGAAGTTCCTTCTCCAACTTTCTGATTTCCATGTCTGATTTTTGTCTTTGAGTAGTTGAATGAACTCTTCGTAGTCATCCCAACTCTCAGTTGTTACAGTTTTTGCTCCTTGTCAGTCCTTTTTGATCTCGATCACAAAGCTTCCAGGTTAGTTGTTTACTTGAAAATTTCAATCTCAGTATACAAAAAAACGAAATCTGATAACAGTTGTCATTTTCTGTTGTCGTCATCTAAGAAAAACTATTTAAATTTACACTTTTTACTGGTGTTTTGAGTCGTGTGTTACAATATGGCAGGAAAAAAAGCGTTTAAGAAACCAAAATTTATCAAAACAAGCTGTAAATAAGCTAAAACGTGCAAAAGGAGAAGAATATGAGTCAAGAAATGGTGAAATTAAGAGTGCTAAGATTTTTAACAACTGTAATTGTGGCTGTGAATCAAATTGTTTAGCAAAAGTTTCATATGAAGAACGAGAAGCACTTTTCAAAGAGTACCATAAAATTGGAGATGCAACAAGTCAAAAAAAATTTTATAGAAGGCATGACAAATTTGCAAAAAATCGTTCGAAGACAGGGAAAAAATGTTAAGAAACGAAGTTTTAATATTGAATACACATTGCGTTCTGTGATTCCGGGAAGTACATTAAACGAAAAGGTATATTCATATTCTAAATTTTTGGTAAAATTTTTCTGAAACAAAACTTTAATTCAGGTTTGCTTGACCTTCTTTGCGGATACTTTTATGCTTTCACAACGAACAATTCAACGGTGGGCTAAAATTCGCCAGCCATCCAAATTAGTGCATCAAAGTACTGGAAAACAGTCTTCGCGAAAAATTGATTGCACAGATGTTATGGAATTTATTGCAAACTATCCGTACCAAGTAACCAAAATGTTCCATATAATCTTCCTTCGAAGTCGATGGAAGATCAAATGTATGATTATTTATTATATGTAAAATGTTTGTTTTACAAATATGTAACAAAAGTGTTCCATCGAAGTATAACCCAAGCCCGCTTAAGTTCAAATCCTACGAAAAATCATCAAAAAATATTTTTTTGCAGGAAAATAATATTTGTTCTAAATCTTGCATTTGCCATATACTTCACAAGTGCTCGCAGAAATGACTATTATAAGTTCTCTCTAAATTTGTATGGGTCTTTCAATTAATTATTTATCTTCCTCAGGTTTGTGTGCGAGTCTTGGGCGTTCATCAGAATGCGACTTAATTAAATTAAGTCCTTTTTTTGAATTTTTGTATGAATCGCATTATTGTCGTGCCAAAAATGAAAATAAGAAGTACCTCCCACCGAACTATACAATAAAACGTTTTTATGAAGATTATCTGACTCATTGTAATTTGAGTAATAAGATTCCATGTGTTACCCAGGAAAAGTTTTATGATATAATTCAGTATGATACCGACATTTCAATTCACGTACCCTTGCAAGACAAGGCAAGACTTGTGCGGAATGTGACAAATTAAAAGTACAGATTCAACATGCAAAGAATGAAGGCAAGCGAAACAAATTAATAGCTCAAAAAGATGCGCATTTAAAAGATGTGGAAAATGTTAAGAGGCTTTTTGATTCAGATAAAGAGAGAGCCGATGATGATTATTTCGTTTACACGTTTGATCTCCAAAAAGTGCTTATTCTTCCAGTACTAACAACAAGTGTTGCATATTATAAGCAAAAATTCAATTTATATAATCTTGGTGTTCATCCTTTTCTAAACAACCAGGATACGAGTATGTTTATTTGGTCAGAGATTGAGGGATCTAAAGGCCCAGAAGAAATTTCAAGTTGTTTGGTCAAGTTTTTAAAGGATCATGCGTCATCTGCTTCACACATTGTTTCTTATTCCGATAGAGCAGGAGGCCAAAATCGTAATATCAAAATTATTTTGGCATTATTACGTCTTCTTAGCGATCCGACAATGCAAGCTGAAATAATCGATGTAAAGTATTTAATTTCTGGCCATTGAAGATTGCCAAATGATCGCGATTTTGCTTTGATAGAGCGAAAAATGAAGTTGCAAAGTGAAATATTTTTGCCATCAAATTCCATCGATATAATTAAGAGCACAAGAAACGAAGAATTTAAGGTAAACTCGATGTCACGGCAAGATTTTTTTTCAACAAAAAAACTTGAGTCTTCAATCACTAATAGACGAGTTACAATTAATAAGACTTGGATTCGGCTGGAAAAACAACATCCATTTCAAATAAAATTTAAGAACAGTTTTCTTGATGAAGATTTCTCGGTGATTGACATCTCAAAACGTGGAAACGAACTGATTAATTTATTTCAAGTAATCCCTAATTTGTCATATCCAAATGAACGATGTATTTCTTCTGCAAAAAAGAAAGATATTCTTGACCTGCTTCAATACATACCAGTTGAATTTCATAGCTTCTAAATAAACTTAAAATCGGATGAAAGTAACGATGATGCTAGCTATTTCACAAGACCTCGCTGTTAAAGAGGATTGACAACTAGTGTAGAAGTCGCCGTTACAGATGTGAACGGACAAAATAAGCGCATTTTCCTCGCGTAGATCAGTTAATTCTTATTCAAGTCAAGTCTGCAACCAAAAACATAGATCCAACAGAAAATAAGCCAAGATTCAGTTGCATTTAATCATGTCCGGAACTATAAACCAACATCCCAATGCATTCCATTAATTTTGTGTTGTTCCTTGGCTGAAGCTGATGTTTTAGATTTCTTTTGACGATGATTGCAACACCACCTTTTTGCCTCCCCACACGATCCAATCGATGAATAACGTAGTCCGGATGCGAGTCAATTTTGAGTTTGGTTTTAAGAATGTTTCTGAGATGCAAGCAACATCGACGTTTTGCTTGCTTAGGTAGTCGAGAAATGCTAACATTTTGTTGGTCAGGCCGTTAGCATTCCAGTAGAGGACGTTGATGCGTTGTTGACAACAATCCATTATTGTTTGTGTTGATTTTGGCTGTTGGTTGAGCCGATTGCTTGTATCAACTGTTCCTTACAGTCGGGATTTTCGGTGAGGAATTTAACGAGCTCGATGATTAGAAGCCTGCATTTTGAATTCACTGATTCTGCTATACTTTCATCGCTTGTGATGGTGCTCTGTGCTTGTTGATTACTCGATGTGCTATTGTATGAAGACTCAGGGAAGACTTCGTCAGTGGTCTTGATGAATGTTTTTTACTGTTTTGCTTGTTTCCCCTTTTTCTTCTTCTATAATCCTTCTTTTTCTGCCATTTTTTGTTGGTTTGCTTATTTGAAGGTTTTTGATTTGAAAAAGGATTTGTGTTCTTTGTTTTTTGGTTGACTGGAGGTTGTTTTTGATAAGCTGGCTGTTGTCTTCCAGATGTTGATGGAGCCACAAGATCCTTTCTCGATTGGGATTTTGGCGTCTGCTGAACTGGTCCGTTTGATTGTTCTTGTCGATGATAAGTCCGTTGACCAGATTGTTCTTGAGGATAGCGACCTGCTAGCTTGTTTTGATTTCGGTTGTTTCCATTTTTTGATTTTGCTTTCCACTTCTCTATTATTTCTTTCCTGGTTTTACAGCCGGTGAAAATTGCTGACAGCAATTTCTGTGTTTTTTCTCCGCAGAAGTGACATTTGAGTTTTTCAAGTGGAACCTTGTTGGTCTCTTTTGATATGTACTGGCAAGTTTTCGAGTCATGTTTCTCAGAGCATCTGAAGCATACAGTCGGCCTACTTACACATCTTGCATACATCTTGCCTAATTTGGTAGTCTACCCATTTTATTTTGAAGCCGCCGACAGTTTTGATTTTTCTGACGAATTCCAGGAAGTTTCCACCTTGTCCTACATCTATCCTGAAGCTGGTTCGATTTTTTCCATTTGAAGTTCCTTCTCCAACTTTCTGATTTCCATGTCTGATTTTTGTCTTTGAGTAGTTGAATGAACTCTTCGTAGTCATCCCAACTCTCAGTTGTTACATTTTTTGCTCCTTGTCAGTCCTTTTTGATCTCGATCACAAAGCTTCCAGGTTAGTTGTTTACTTGAAAATTTCAATCTCAGTATACAAAAAAACGAAATCTGATAACAATTGTCATTTTCTGTTGTCGTCATCTAAGAAAAACTATTTAAATTTACACTTTTTACTGGTGTTTTGAGTCGTGTGTTACAATATGGCAGGAAAAAAAGCGTTTAAGAAACCAAAATTTATCAAAACAAGCTGTAAATAAGCTAAAACGTGCAAAAGGAGAAGAATATGAGTCAAGAAATGGTGAAATTAAGAGTGCTAAGATTTTTAACAACTGTAATTGTGGCTGTGAATCAAATTGTTTAGCAAAAGTTTCATATGAAGAACGAGAAGCACTTTTCAAAGAGTACCATAAAATTGGAGATGCAACAAGTCAAAAAAATTTTTATAGTAGGCATGACAAATTTGCAAAAAATCGTTCGAAGACAGGGAAAAAATGTTAAGAAACGAAGTTTTAATATTGAATACACATTGCGTTCTGTGATTCCGGGAAGTACATTAAACGAAAAGGTATATTCATATTTTAAATTTTTGGTAAAATTTTTCTTAAACAAAACTTTAATTCAGGTTTGCTTGACCTTCTTTGCGGATACTTTTATGCTTTCACAACGAACAATTCAATGGTAGGCTAAAATTCGCCAGCCATCCAAATTAGTGCATCAAAGTACTGGAAACAGTCTTCGCGAAAAATTGATTGCACAGATGTTATGGAATTTATTGCAAACTATCCGTACCAAGTAACCAAAATGTTCCATATAATCTTCCTTCGAAGTCGATGGAAGATCAAATGTATCATTATTTATTATATGTAAAATGTTTGTTTTACAAATATGTAACAAAAGTGTTCCATCGAAGTATAACCCTGAGCCCGCTTAAGTTCAAATCCTACGAAAAATCATCAAAAAAAATATTTTTTTGCAGGAAAATAATATTTGTTCTAAATCTTGCATTTGCCATATACTTCACAAGTGCTCGCAGAAATGACTATTATAAGTTCTCTCTAAATTTGTATGGGTCTTTCAATTAATTATTTATCTTCCTCAGGTTTGTGTGCGAGTCTTGGGCGTTCATCAGAATGCGACTTAATTAAATTAAGTCCTTTTTTTTGAATTTTTGTATGAATCGCATTATTGTCGTGCCAAAAATGAAAATAAGAAGTACCTCCCACCGAACTATACAATAAAACGTTTTTATGAAGATTATCTGACTCATTGTAATTTGAGTAATAAGATTCCATGTGTTACCCAGGAAAAGTTTTATGATATAATTCAGTATGATACCGACATTTCAATTCACGTACCCTTGCAAGACACTTGTGCGGAATGTGACAAATTAAAAGTACAGATTCAACATGCAAAGAATGAAGCCAAGCGAAACAAATTAATAGCTCAAAAAGATGCGCATTTAAAAGATGTGGAAAATGTTAAGAGGCTTTTTTATTCAGATAAAGAGAGAGCCGCTGATGATTATTTCGTTTACACGTTTGATCTCCAAAAAGTGCTTATTCTTCCAGTACTAACAACAAGTGTTGCATATTATAAGCAAAAATTCAATTTATATAATCTTGGTGTTCATCCTTTTCTAAACAACCAGGATACGAGTATGTTTATTTGGTCAGAGATTGAGGGATCCAAAGGCCCAGAAGAAATTTCAAGTTGTTTGGTCAAGTTTTTAAAGGATCATTATTAGAAGCATTATTACGTCTTCTTAGCGATCCGACAATGCAAGCTGAAATAATCGATGTAAAGTATTTAATTTCTGGCCATTGAAGATTGCCAAATGATCGCGATTTTGCTTTGATAGAGCGAAAAATTAAGTTGCAAAGTGAAATATTTTTGCCATCAAATTCCATCGATATAATTAAGAGCACAAGAAACGAAGAATTTAAGGTAAACTCGATGTCACGGCAAGATTTTTTTTCAACAAAGAAACTTGAGTCTTCAATCACTAATAGACGAGTTACAATTAATAAGACTAAAGTAAACTGGATGAATATTTCTTGGATTCGGCTGGAAAAACAACATCCATTTCAAATAAAATTTAAGAACAGTTTTCTTGATGAAGATTTCTCGGTGATTGACATCTCAAAACGTGGAAACGAACTGATTAATTTATTTCAAGTAATCCCTAATTTGTCATATCCAAATGAACGATGTATTTCTTCTGCAAAAAAGAAAGATATTCTTGACCTGCTTCATTACATACCAGTTGAATTTCATAGCTTCTAAATAAACTTAAAATCGGATGAAAGTAACGATGATGCTAGCTATTTCACAAGACCTCGCTGTTAAAGAGGATTGACAACTAGTGTAGAAGTCGCCGTTACAGATGTGAACGGACAAAATAAGCGCATTTTCCTCGCGTAGATCAGTTAATTCTTATTCAAGTCAAGTCTGCAACCAAAAACATAGATCCAACAGAAAATAAGCCAAGATTCAGTTGCATTTAATCATGTCCGGAACTATAAACCAACATCCCAATGCATTCCATTAATTTTGTGTTGTTCCTTGGCTGAAGCTGATGTTTTAGATTTCTTTTGACGATGATTGCAACACCACCTTTTTGCCTCCCCACACGATCCAATCGATGAATAACGTAGTCCGGATGCGAGTCAATTTTGAGTTTGGTTTTGAGAATGTTTCTGAGATGCAAGCAACATCGACGTTTTGCTTGCTTAGGTAGTCGAGAAATGCTAACATTTTGTTGGTCAGGCCGTTAGCATTCCAGTAGAGGACGTTGATGCGTTGTTGATTACAATCCATTATTGTTTGTGTTGATTTTGGCTGTTGGTTGAGCCGATTGCTTGTATCAACTGTTCCTTACAGTCGGGATTTTCGGTGAGGAATTTAACGAGCTCGATGATTAGAAGCCTGCATTTTGAATTCACTGATTCTGCTATACTTTCATCGCTTGTGATGGTGCTCTGTGCTTGTGGATTACTCGATGTGCTATTGTATGAAGACTCAGGGAAGACTTCGTCAGTGGTCTTGATGAATGTTTATACTGTTTTGCTTGTTTCCCCTTTTACTTCTTCTATAATCCTTCTTTTTCGGCCATTTTTTGTTGGTTTGCTTATTTGAGGGTTTTTGATTTGAAAAAGGATTTGTGTTCTTTGTTTTTTGGTTGACTGGAGGTTGTTTTTGATAAGCTGGCTGTTGTCTTCCAGATGTTAATGGAGCCACAAGATCCTTTCTCGATTGGGATTTTGGCGTCTGCTGAACTGGTCCGTTTGATTGTTCTTGTCGATGATAAGTCCGTTAACCAGATTGTTCTTGAGGATAGCGACCTGCTAGCTTGTTTTGATTTCGGTTGTTTCCATTTTTTGATTTTGCTTTCCACTTCTCTATTATTTTTTTCTTGGTTTTACAGCCGGTGAAAATTGCTGACAGCAATTTCTGTGTTTTTTCTCCGCAGAAGTGACATTTGAGTTTTTCAAGTGGAACCTTGTTGGTCTCTTTTGATATGTACTGGCAAGTTTTCGAGTCATGTTTCTCAGAGCATCTGAAGCATACAGTCGGCCTACTTACACATCTTGCATACATCTTGCCTAATTTGGTAGTCTACCCATTTTATTTTGAAGCCGCCGACAGTTTTGATTTTTCTGACGAATTCCAGGAAGTTTCCACCTTGTCCTACATCTATCCTGAAGCTGGTTCGATTTTTTCCATTTGAAGTTCCTTCTCCAACTTTCTGATTTCCATGTCTGATTTTTGTCTTTGAGTAGTTGAATGAACTCTTCGTAGTCATCCCAACTCTCAGTTGTTACAGTTTTTGCTCCTTGTCAGTCCTTTTTGATCTCGATCACAAAGCTTCCAGGTTAGTTGTTTACTTGAAAATTTCAATCTCAGTATACAAAAAAACGAAATCTGGTAACAGTTGTCATTTTCTGTTGTCGTCATCTAAGAAAAACTATTTAAATTTACACTTTTTACTGGTGTTTTGAGTCGTGTGTTACAATATGGCAGGAAAAAAAGCGTTTAAGAAACCAAAATTTATCAAAACAAGCTGTAAATAAGCTAAAACGTGCAAAAGGAGAAGAATATGAGTCAAGAAATGGTGAAATTAAGAGTGCTAAGATTTTTAACAACTGTAATTGTGGCTGTGAATCAAATTGTTTAGCAAAAGTTTCATATGAAGAACGAGAAGCACTTTTCAAAGAGTACCATAAAATTGGAGATGCAACAAGTCAAAAAAAATTTTATAGAAGGCATGACAAATTTGCAAAAAATCGTTCGAAGACAGGGAAAAAATGTTAAGAAACGAAGTTTTAATATTGAATACACATTGCGTTCTGTGATTCCGGGAAGTACATTAAACGAAAAGGTATATTCATATTTTAAATTTTTGGTAAGATTTTTCTTAAACAAAACTTTAATTCAGGTTTGCTTGACCTTCTTTGCGGATACTTTTATGCTTTCACAACGAACAATTCAATGGTGGGCTAAAATTCGCCAGCCATCCAAATTAGTGCATCAAAGTACTGGAAAACAGTCTTCGCGAAAAATTTATTGCACAGATGTTATGAAATTTATTGCAAACTATCCGTGCCAAGTAACCAAAATGTTCCATATAATCTTCCTTCGAAGTCGATGGAAGATCAAACAAATATGTAACAAAAGTGTTCCATCGAAGTATAACCCGAGCCCGCTTAAGTTCAAATCCTACGAAAAATCATCAAAAAAATATTTTTTTGCAGGAAAATAATATTTGTTCTAAATCTTGCATTTGCCATATACTTCACAAGTGCTCGCAGAAATGACTATTATAAGTTCTCTCTAAATTTGTATGGGTCTTTCAATTAATTATTTATCTTCCTCAGGTTTGTGTGCGAGTCTTGGGCGTTCATCAGTATGCGACTTAATTAAATTAAGTCCTTTTTTTTGAATTTTTGTATGAATCGCATTATTGTCGTGCCAAAAATGAAAATAAGAAGTACCTCCCACCGAACTATACAATAAAACGTTTTTATGAAGATTATCTGACTCATTGTAATTTGAGTAATAAGATTCCATGTGTTACCCAGGAAAAGTTTTATGATATAATTCAGTATGATAGCGACATTTCAATTCACGTACCCTTGCAAGACTTGTGCGGAATGTGACAAATCAAAAGTACAGATTCAACATGCAAAGAATGAAGGCAAGCGAAACAAATTAATAGCTCAAAAAGATGCGCATTTAAAAGATGTGGAAAATGTTAAGAGGCTTTTTGATTCAGATAAAGAGAGAGCCGATGATGATTATTTCGTTTACACGTTTGATCTCCAAAAAGTGCTTATTCTTCCAGTACTAACAACAAGTGTTGCATATTATAAGCAAAAATTCAATTTATATAATCTTGGTGTTCATCCTTTTCTAAACAACCAGGATACGAGTATGTTTATTTGGTCAGAGATTGAGGGATCCAAAGGCCCAGAAGAAATTTCAAGTTGTTTGGTCAAGTTTTTAAAGGATCATTATTAGAAGCATTATTACGTCTTCTTAGCGATCCGACAATGCAAGCTGAAATAATCGATGTAAAGTATTTAATTTCTGGCCATTGAAGATTGCCAAATGATCGCGATTTTGCTTTGATAGAGCGAAAAATTAAGTTGCAAAGTGAAATATTTTTGCCATCAAATTCCATCGATATAATTAAGAGCACAAGAAACGAAGAATTTAAGGTAAACTCGATGTCACGGCAAGATTTTTTTTCAACAAAGAAACTTGAGTCTTCAATCACTAATAGACGAGTTACAATTAATAAGACTAAAGTAAACTGGTTGAATATTTCTTGGATTCGGCTGGAAAAACAACATCCATTTCAAATAAAATTTAAGAACAGTTTTCTTGATGAAGATTTCTCGGTGATTGACATCTCAAAACGTGGAAACGAACTGATTAATTTATTTCAAGTAATCCCTAATTTGTCATATCCAAATGAACGATGTATTTCTTCTGCAAAAAAGAAAGATATTCTTGGCCTGCTTCAATACATACCAGTTGAATTTCATAGCTTCTAAATAAACTTAAAATCGGATGAAAGTAACGATGATGCTAGCTATTTCACAAGACCTTGCTGTTAAAGAGGATTGACAACTAGTGTAGAAGTCGCCGTTACAGATGTGAACGGACAAAATAAGCGCATTTTCCTCGCGTAGATCAGTTAATTCTTATTCAAGTCAAGTCTGCAACCAAAAACATAGATCCAACAGAAAATAAGCCAAGATTCAGTTGCATTTAATCATGTCCGGAACTATAAACCAACATCCCAATGCATTCCATTAATTTTGTGTTGTTCCTTGGCTGAAGCTGATGTTTTAGATTTCTTTTGACGATGATTGCAACACCACCTTTTTGCCTCCCCACACGATCCAATCGATGAATAACGTAGTCCGGATGCGAGTCAATTTTGATTTTGGTTTTGAGAATGTTTCTGAGATGCAAGCAACATCGACGTTTTGCTTGCTTAGGTAGTCGAGAAATGCTAACATTTTGTTGGTCAGGCCGTTAGCATTTCAGTAGAGGACGTTGATGCGTTGTTGATTACAATCCATTATTGTTTGTGTTGATTTTGGCTGTTGGTTGAGCCGATTGCTTGTATCAACTGTTCCTTACAGTCGGGATTTTCGGTGAGGAATTTAACGAGCTCGATGATTAGAAGCCTGCATTTTGAATTCACTGATTCTGCTATACTTTCATCGCTTGTGATGGTGCTCTGTGCTTGTTGATTACTCGATGTGCTAGTATGAAGACTCAGGGAAGACTTCGTCAGTGGTCTTGATGAATGTTTATACTGTTTTGCTTGTTTCCCCTTTTTCTTCTTCTATAATCCTTCTTTTTCGGCCATTTTTTGTTGGTTTGCTTATTTGAGGGTTTTTGATTTGAAAAAGGATTTGTGTTCTTTGTTTTTTGGTTGACTGGAGGTTGTTTTTGATAAGCTGGCTGTTGTCTTCCAGATGTTGATGGAGCCACAAGATCCTTTCTCGATTGGGATTTTGGCGTCTGCTGAACTGGTCCGTTTGATTGTTCTTGTCGATGGTAAGTCCGTTAACCAGATTGTTCTTGAGGATAGCGACCTGCTAGCTTGTTTTGATTTCGGTTGTTTCCATTTTTTGATTTTGCTTTCCACTTCTCTATTATTTCTTTCTTGGTTTTACAGCCGGTGAAAATTGCTGACAGCAATTTCTGTGTTTTTTCTCCGCAGAAGTGACATTTGAGTTTTTCAAGTGGAACCTTGTTGGTTTCTTTTGATATGTACTGGCAAGTTTTCGAGTCATGTTTCTCAGAGCATCTGAAGCATACAGTCGGCCTACTTACACATCTTGCATACATCTTGCCTAATTTGGTAGTCTACCCATTTTATTTTGAAGCCGCCGACAGTTTTGATTTTTCTGACGAATTCCAGGAAGTTTCCAACTTGTCCTACATCTATCCTGAAGCTGGTTCGATTTTTTCCATTTGAAGTTCCTTCTCCAACTTTCTGATTTCCATGTCTGATTTTTGTCTTTGAGTAGTTGAATGAACTCTTCGTAGTCATCCCAACTCTCAGTTGTTACAGTTTTTGCTCCTTGTCAGTCCTTTTTGATCTCGATCACAAAGCTTCCAGGTTAGTTGTTTACTTGAAAATTTCAATCTCAGTATACAAAAAAACGAAATCTGATAACAGTTGTCATTTTCTGTTGTCGTCATCTAAGAAAAACTATTTAAATTTACACTTTTTACTGGTGTTTTGAGTCGTGTGTTACAATATGGCAGGAAAAAAAGCGTTTAAGAAACCGAAATTTATCAAAACAAGCTGTAAATAAGCTAAAACGTGCAAAAGGAGAAGAATATGAGTCAAGAAATGGTGAAATTAAGAGTGCTAAGATTTTTAACAACTGTAATTGTGGCTGTGAATCAAATTGTTTAGCAAAAGTTTCATATGAAGAACGAGAAGCACTTTTCAAAGAGTACCATAAAATTGGAGATGCAACAAGTCAAAAAAAATTTTATAGTAGGCATGACAAATTTGCAAAAAATCGTTCGAAGACAGGGAAAAAATGTTAAGAAACGAAGTTTTAATATTGAATACACATTGCGTTCTGTGATTCCGGGAAGTACATTAAACGAAAAGGTATATTCATATTTTAAATTTTTGGTAAGATTTTTCTTAAACAAAACTTTAATTCAGGTTTGCTTGACCTTCTTTGCGGATACTTTTATGCTTTCACAACGAACAATTCAATGGTGGGCTAAAATTCGCCAGCCATCCAAATTAGTGCATCAAAGTACTGGAAAACAGTCTTCGCGAAAAATTTATTGCACAGATGTTATGAAATTTATTGCAAACTATCCGTACCAAGTAACCAAAATGTTCCATATAATCTTCCTTCGAAGTCGATGGAAGATCAAATGTATCATTATTTATTATATGTAAAATGTTTGTTTTACAAATATGTAACAAAAGTGTTCCATCGAAGTATAACCCGAGCCCGCTTAAGTTCAAATCCTACGAAAAATCATCAAAAAAATATTTTTTTGCAGGAAAATAATATTTGTTCTAAATCTTGCATTTGCCATATACTTCACAAGTGCTCGCAGAAATGACTATTATAAGTTCTCTCTAAATTTGTATGGGTCTTTCAATTAATTATTTATCTTCCTCAGGTTTGTGTGCGAGTCTTGGGCGTTCATCAGTATGCGACTTAATTAAATTAAGTCCTTTTTTTTGAATTTTTGTATGAATCGCATTATTGTCGTGCCAAAAATGAAAATAAGAAGTACCTCCCACCGAACTATACAATAAAACGTTTTTATGAAGATTATCTGACTCATTGTAATTTGAGTAAT
Organism: Chironomus riparius; assembly: GCA_917627325.4. Classification (NCBI taxonomy): domain Eukaryota; kingdom Metazoa; phylum Arthropoda; class Insecta; order Diptera; family Chironomidae; genus Chironomus; species Chironomus riparius. The sequence goes on along the minus strand of OU895878.1, from coordinate 50,239,720 downwards.
AAGATTCCATGTGTTACCCAGGAAAAGTTTTATGATATAATTCAGTATGATAGCGACATTTCAATTCACGTACCCTTGCAAGACTTGTGCGGAATGTGACAAATCAAAAGTACAGATTCAACATGCAAAGAATGAAGGCAAGCGAAACAAATTAATAGCTCAAAAAGATGCGCATTTAAAAGATGTGGAAAATGTTAAGAGGCTTTTTGATTCAGATAAAGAGAGAGCCGATGATGATTATTTCGTTTACACGTTTGATCTCCAAAAAGTGCTTATTCTTCCAGTACTAACAACAAGTGTTGCATATTATAAGCAAAAATTCAATTTATATAATCTTGGTGTTCATCCTTTTCTAAACAACCAGGATACGAGTATGTTTATATGGTCAGAGATTGAGGGATCCAAAGGCCCAGAAGAAATTTCAAGTTGTTTGGTCAAGTTTTTAAAGGATCATTATTAGAAGCATTATTACGTCTTCTTAGCGATCCGACAATGCAAGCTGAAATAATCGATGTAAAGTATTTAATTTCTGGCCATTGAAGATTGCCAAATGATCGCGATTTTGCTTTGATAGAGCGAAAAATTAAGTTGCAAAGTGAAATATTTTTGCCATCAAATTCCATCGATATAATTAAGAGCACAAGAAACGAAGAATTTAAGGTAAACTCGATGTCACGGCAAGATTTTTTTTCAACAAAGAAACTTGAGTCTTCAATCACTAATAGACGAGTTACAATTAATAAGACTAAAGTAAACTGGATGAATATTTCTTGGATTCGGCTGGAAAAACAACATCCATTTCAAATAAAATTTAAGAACAGTTTTCTTGATGAAGATTTCTCGGTGATTGACATCTCAAAACGTGGAAACGAACTGATTAATTTATTTCAAGTAATCCCTAATTTGTCATATCCAAATGAACGATGTATTTCTTCTGCAAAAAAGAAAGATATTCTTGGCCTGCTTCAATACATACCAGTTGAATTTCATAGCTTCTAAATAAACTTAAAATCGGATGAAAGCATTTTCCTCGCGTAGATCAGTTAATTCTTATTCAAGTCAAGTCTGCAACCAAAAACATAGATCCAACAGAAAATAAGCCAAGATTCAGTTGCATTTAATCATGTCCGGAACTATAAACCAACATCCCAATGCATTCCATTAATTTTGTGTTGTTCCTTGGCTGAAGCTGATGTTTTAGATTTCTTTTGACGATGATTGCAACACCACCTTTTTGCCTCCCCACACGATCCAATCGATGAATAACGTAGTCCGGATGCGAGTCAATTTTGAGTTTGGTTTTGAGAATGTTTCTGAGATGCAAGCAACATCGACGTTTTGCTTGCTTAGGTAGTCGAGAAATGCTAACATTTTGTTGGTCAGGCCGTTAGCATTCCAGTAGAGGACGTTGATGCGTTGTTGATTACAATCCATTATTGTTTGTGTTGATTTTGGCTGTTGGCTGAGCCGATTGCTTGTATCAACTGTTCCTTACAGTCGGGATTTTCGGTGAGGAATTTAACGAGCTCGATGATTAGAAGCCTGCATTTTGAATTCACTGATTCTGCTATACTTTCATCGCTTGTGATGGTGCTCTGTGCTTGTTGATTACTCGATGTGCTAGTATGAAGACTCAGGGAAGACTTCGTCAGTGGTCTTGATGAATGTTTATACTGTTTTGCTTGTTTCCCCTTTTTCTTCTTCTATAATCCTTCTTTTTCGGCCATTTTTTGTTGGTTTGCTTATTTGAGGGTTTTTGATTTGAAAAAGGATTTGTGTTCTTTGTTTTTTGGTTGACTGGAGGTTGTTTTTGATAAGCTGGCTGTTGTCTTCCAGATGTTGATGGAGCCACAAGATCCTTTCTCGATTGGGATTTTGGCGTCTGCTGAACTGGTCCGTTTGATTGTTCTTGTCGATGATAAGTCCGTTAACCAGATTGTTCTTGAGGATAGCGACCTGCTAGCTTGTTTTGATTTCGGTTGTTTCCATTTTTTGATTTTGCTTTCCACTTCTCTATTATTTCTTTCTTGGGTTACAGCCGGTGAAAATTGCTGACAGCAATTTCTGTGTTTTTTCTCCGCAGAAGTGACATTTGAGTTTTTCAAGTGGAACCTTGTTGGTCTCTTTTGATATGTACTGGCAAGTTTTCGAGTCATGTTTCTCAGAGCATCTGAAGCATACAGTCGGCCTACTTACACATCTTGCATACATCTTGCCTAATTTGGTAGTCTACCCATTTTATTTTGAAGCCGCCGACAGTTTTGATTTTTCTGACGAATTCCAGGAAGTTTCCACCTTGTCCTACATCTATCCTGAAGCTGGTTCGATTTTTTCCATTTGAAGTTCCTTCTCCAACTTTCTGATTTCCATGTCTGATTTTTGTCTTTGAGTAGTTGAATGAACTCTTCGTAGTCATCCCAACTCTCAGTTGTTACAGTTTTTGCTCCTTGTCAGTCCTTTTTGATCTCGATCACAAAGCTTCCAGGTTAGTTGTTTACTTGAAAATTTCAATCTCAGTATACAAAAAAACGAAATCTGATAACAGTTGTCATTTTCTGTTGTCGTCATCTAAGAAAAACTATTTAAATTTACACTTTTTACTGGTGTTTTGAGTCGTGTGTTACAATATGGCAGGAAAAAAGCGGTTAAGAAACCGAAATTTATCTAAACAAGCTGTAAATAAGCTAAAACGTGCAAAAGGAGAAGAATATGAGTCAAGAAATGGTGAAATTAAGAGTGCTAAGATTTTTAACAACTGTAATTGTGGCTGTGAATCAAATTGTTTAGCAAAAGTTTCATATCAAGAACGAGAAGCACTTTTCAAAGAGTACCATAAAATTGGAGATGCAACCACTAGCAGAAATTTACTAGTAATTTCCTAGTAAACCTGAGGAAGAAAAATAATTAATTGAAAGTCACATACAAATTTGGATCGAAGATATAAAGGTGATTTCTGCGCGCTCTTGTGAAGTATATGGCAAATGCCAAATTTAGAACAAAATTTTTTATGACGCAAAAAATTCTTTTTTTGATGATTTTTCGTAAAATTTGAACTTAATCAGATTTGATCAAACATCAATCTTATAATGGTGACTTCTGCGTGCTCTTGCGAAATATATGGCAAATGCCAAATTTAGAACAAAATTTTTTATGACGCAAAAAATTCTTTTTTTGATGATTTTTCGTAAAATTTGAACTTAATCAGATTTGATCAAACATCAATCTTATAATGGTGACTTCTGCGTGCTCTTGCGAAATATATGGCAAATGCCAAATTTAGAACAAAATTTTTTATGACGCAAAAAATTCTTTTTTTGATGATTTTTCGTAAGATTTGAACTTAATCAGATATGATCAAACATTAATCGTATAATGGTGATTTCTGCGTGCTCTTGTGAAATATATAGCAAATGCCAAATTTAGAACAAAATTTTTTATGACGCAAAAAATTCTTTTTTTGATGATTTTTCGTAAGATTCGAAATAAATCAGATTTGATCAAACATCAATCTTAAAATGGTGATTTCTGCGTGCTCTTGTGAAATATATGGCAAATGCCAAATTTAGAACAAAATTTTTTATGACGCAAAAAATTCTTTTTTTGATGATTTTTCGTAAGATTCGAACTTATTCAGATTTGATCAAACATCAATCTTAAAATGGTGATTTCTGCGTGCTCTTGTGAAATATATGGCAAATGCCAAATTTAGAACAAAATTTTTTATGACGCAAAAAATTCTTTTTTTGATGATTTTTCGTAAAATTTGAACTTAATCAGATTTGATCAAACATCAATCTTATAATGGTGACTTCTGCGTGCTCTTGCGAAATATATGGCAAATGCCAAATTTAGAACAAAATTTTTTATGACGCAAAAAATTCTTTTTTCGATGATTTTTCGTAAGATTTGAACTTAATCAGATATGATCAAACATTAATCGTATAATGGTGATTTCTGCGTGCTCTTGTGAAATATATGGCAAATGCCAAATTTAGAACAAAATTTTTTATGACGCAAAAAATTCTTTTTTTGATGATTTTTCGTAAAATTTGAACTTAATCAGATTTGATCAAACATCAATCTTATAATGGTGACTTCTGCGTGCTCTTGCGAAATATATGGCAAATGCCAAATTTAGAACAAAATTTTTTATGACGCAAAAAATTCTTTTTTCGATGATTTTTCGTAAGATTTGAACTTAATCAGATATGATCAAACATTAATCGTATAATGGTGATTTCTGCGTGCTTTTGTGAAATATATGGCAAATGCCAAATTTAGAACAAAATTTTTTATGACGCAAAAAATTCTTTTTTTGATGATTTTTCGTAAGGTTCGAACTTAATCAGATTTGATCAAACATCAATCTTAAAATGGTGATTTCTGCGTGCTCTTGTGAAATATATGGCAAATGCCAAATTTAGAACAAAATTTTTTATGACGCAAAAAATTCTTTTTTTGATGATTTTTCGTAAAATTTGAACTTAATCAGATTTGATCAAACATCAATCTTATAATGGTGACTTCTGCGTGCTCTTGCGAAATATATGGCAAATGCCAAATTTAGAACAAAATTTTTTATGACGCAAAAAATTCTTTTTTTGATGATTTTTCGTAAGATTCGAAATAAATCAGATTTGATCAAACATCAATCTTAAAATGGTGATTTCTGCGTGCTCTTGTGAAATATATGGCAAATGCCAAATTTAGAACAAAATTTTTTTTCACGCAGAAAACTCTTTTTTTGATGATTTTTCGTAAAATTTGAACTTAATCAGATTTGATCAAACATCAATCTTATAATGGTGACTTCTGCGTGCTCTTGCGAAATATATGGCAAATGCCAAATTTAGAACAAAATTTTTTATGACGCAAAAAATTCTTTTTTTGATGATTTTTCGTAAAATTTGAACTTAATCAGATTTGATCAAACATCAATCTTATAATGGTGACTTCTGCGTGCTCTTGCGAAATATATGGCAAATGCCAAATTTAGAACAAAATTTTTCATGACGCAAAAAAATTTTTTTTTGATGATTTTTCGTAAGATTCGAACTTAATCAGATTTGATAAAACATCAATCTTATAATGGTGATTTCTGCGCGCTCTTGTGAAATATATGGCAAATGCCAAATTTAGAACAAAATTTTTTATGACGCAAAAAATTCTTTTTTTGATGATTTTTCGTAAAATTTGAACTTAATCAGATTTGATCAAACATCAATCTTAAAATGGTGATTTCTGCGTGCTCTTGTGAAATATATGGCAAATGCCAAATTTAGAACAAAAATTTTTATGACGCAAAAAATTCTTTTTTTGATGATTTTTCGTAAGATTCGAACTTAATCAGATTTGATCAAACATTTCACATAGTAATTTGTTAGTCTCGGTAGGTAACAAGTCAAAAAATTTTTATAATAGGCAAGACAAATTTGCAAAAAATCGTTCGAAGACAGAAAATGTTAAGAAACGAAGTTTTAATATTGAATACACATTGTGTTCTGTGATTCCGGCAAGGACATTAAACGAAAAGGTATATTCATATTTTAAATTTTTGGTAAAATTTTTCTGAAACAAAACTTTAATTCAGGTTTGCTTGACCTTCTTTGCGGATACTTTTATGCTTTCAAAACGAACAATTCAATGGTGGGCTAAAATTCGCCAGCCATCCAAATTAGTGCATCAAAGTACTGGAAAACAGTCTTCCCGAAAAATTGATTGCACAGACGTTATGGAATTTGATGCAAACTATCCGTTGCATGAATCGCATTATTGTCGTGCCAAAAATGAAAATAAGAAGTACCTCCCACCGAACTATACAATAAAACGTTTTTATGAAGATTATCTGACTCATTGTAATTTGAGTAATAAGATTCCATGTGTTACCCAGGAAAAGTTTTATGATATAATTCAGTATGATACCGACATTTCAATTCACGTACCCTTGCAAGACAAGGCAAGATTTGTTCGGAATGTGACAAATTAAAAGTACAGATTCAACATGCAAAGAATGAAGGCAATCGAAACAAATTAATAGCTCAAAAAGATGCGCATTTAAAAGATGTGGAAAATGTTAAGAGGCTTTTTGATTCAGATAAAGAGAGAGCCGATGATGATTATTTCGTTTACACGTTTGATCTCCAAAAAGTGCTTATTCTTCCAGTACTTACAACAAGTGTTGCATATTATAAGAAAAAATTCAATTTATATAATCTTGGTGTTCATCCTTTTCTAAACAACCAGGATACGAGTATGTTTATTTGGTCAGAGATTGAGGGATCCAAAGGCCCAGAAGAAATTTCAAGTTGTTTGGTCAAGTTTTTAAAGGATCTTGCGTCATCTGCTTCACACATTGTTTCTTATTCCGATAGAGCAGGAGGCCAAAATCGTAATATCAAAATTATTTTGGCATTATTACGTCTTCTTAGCGATCCGACAATACAAGCTGAAATAATCGATGTAAAGTATTTAATTTCTGGCCATTGAAGATTGCCAAATGATCGCGATTTTGCTTTGATAGAGCGAAAAATTAAGTTGCAAACTGAAATATTTTTGCCATCAAATTACATCGATATAATTAAGATCGCAAGAAACGAAGAAAATACGACTTACGTAGAAAGTCACTAGCTTCCGCGTTTGACTTATGTTAGATTATAGTTCTTATTTATATATCACAAAACGAAAACTAGTGTATCGGGTAGAAACCCAAAGCGGATATATTCACACTGTACAACAAAAGTCTTGTGGAAAGACCAAGCTTTGCTCAGTATTAATTGTAAGTTTGAAGGTATAAAGCTGGCGAGTCAGTATAGCTTCGCTTAGGATAAGTTTGAATGGGTTACCGACATTTGCCCACTGACTTTTGCTCACTCTACATATCCCACTGACATTTTCCCACTGGTACTTTTGCCCACTGAAACATTAGCCCACTGGTATTTTTACCTATTGATATATTTGCCCACTGATACTTTAGCCCACTCGTATATTTGCCCACTTTATAGTTGATAAAAGTATTTATGTTCAAAAAATAATTTTTAACGCATTTTTGAAACTTGATTCGGTACATTTTTAAGATTTTAGTTTTTAGGGTTTGAGGCATTCAATTTGCAGTAAGCTTTAACATTAATTAATTTTTTTTCCAATGTATGGAACATCATTTTTGGTGACCCCCAAGTTTACAAGAAAAGCTCTAATTGGACAACGTTAAAGCTTTCAATTTCATACTATTTGCATTTTATTTGTATTTTATTCAGTCTGTCCAACAATATAATAACATCGCTTTTTATGAAACGATATCAATGATTTTTCTCAAAATAAATTGAAATTTAGGGTCCTCTAATTTTGATACATCGAAAATTAAAAAAGGTGTCTGTTGCGTGAAATCAAAATTTTTCAACATTTTCGACAAAAATAATTTTCAAATTTAAATTTTAAGTTTAACAAACGGTTTTTTGAGATTCAATTTTATCCTACATTACAATTAAATAAAAAATTCTATAAAAATTTTCTTAAAAATGTACATTCATAAATTTGAAAATTCGAAAAAATGTTTCTTCATATTAACCATAAAATAACGGTTTCCTAATTTTAAAATGACCCCCCCCCCTCCCCCTTAAAAATTTTCTGGCTACGCCCCTGGTGTAAATACACCTTTTCAGAACTTTTAATCATTCGGTTGGCCGATAAATCAATAGTAACGGAGCTAATAAAACAAACACGAGCTCTCTACGATGTCTGGTTAAAATTTTTTTTTCAGACGAACGATCAAAGTGAGTTATTAAGCTACCTTTTAGAAACAAGTTTCAAAAATGCGCTAAAAATCGTATTTTTTGGAAACTACTTACGGGAATAAAGCTGAAGCTGAGTAAGAAGACGTTTTCGATGGTAAAAGGAAGAGAAGAATCTTCATCTTGGGAACTAATTTAACACAAACAATGATTGATTATCGTGCATGCTTTACATGCATATCATGATACATTCTATTTCTACGTAGAACATCAAGCTTAATGCTAATGTTATTATATGGTAGAAAAAGTTAAATAGCTTGTGTACCTTTTCATTTTATAATTCTTTTGGGAAAAAGCAGAGATGAATGAATGAGGAAGGAAATTCCACCAAAAAAAAAAGGAAGAAGAATCTCTTGAATACGAAAAAGTTTGTGCATTGTGCAAGCAAGTAAGAGAGTTATTTGGGTTAAGGTGGCAGAAGCGCAGATTTAAATTGGTAAGTGAAGATTCTTAATTTTTGTTGTGTTTCTTAGACTTAGGGCTTATGGAGGGCTACTAGGTTCTGATTCGTTGCTTTTACTAGGGAGTGCAGCCAAAAATAGATCAAACGGGATTTTAAAATCTCAATAGAATTAAATTTTCTTGAATTAGGCATTAGTCACCAATCACACACCCAAATCAATCACAAATCATGAGCAGCTTTGTCAAGAAAACAAGGACAATCAACTTGATCCATTTTTCTTATTATGCATACCCCCACAACACACATACATACCCATTCACATACAGAAAAGTTGAGCAAATAATTTCCTATCCAGTTTGGCTGTTTGCCAACAATTTCTTTTTTTTTTAACAAAAGCTTTTATGCAAATTGGCAAGAGTAAATATTTAAGGATGAAAGAAACAGCAAAGAAGAAGAAGCATCTATAGTTCTTGTGAAAGCAATTTTATCTTCAACATAAACGATAATCACGGTAACATTTATGCAATTATATGGATAAAGTTTTTGCACTTAATTGCAGGTGTGTAAAACAAAAATAATTTCTTTTCTGCTTACTTTTGCTTCCTTGGAACATGGAACTAAAAGATTGAACTTTTAGAGTCGAGAAGGGAGAAAAAGCATCGATGCTTTATGTACAGTTTTTGTTAGTTTCATTTAATGAGCTTTCTTTCTATTAAAAAATAAGTTTTTCTTCGTCTTCGACAATTTATTAATTGCTGAGTGAGGCAAAGATTTTTTTTTGCTGTGCTGTTTAATGATAGGATAAGCAATATTGAGGGATGGTTGGGTGCATTTTTGTAGCACTTGAGACGCATTGAAGGAAAAATTGGGGTTTGGCTTATTTTTGAATAATTTTCATACACTTTTAGACTATTTTGTCTAATTAGAAGGCAAGGATTTCAAAACTTAATGTTTTCTTTTTGATTTTAAGGAACTAAACAACACCTTAGTAATATGAGTACTCTTAAAGAACTTACAGGATCATAACATGTTCCAACTTCTCCTTACCTTCTCCATTTCAACATCCATATCCCAAAAATCACCTCAAAAGTTCCCAATAAAGTCAAACCATCTACTTAACCCCATTCGCACTTTGAAACTGTGTCAAAAATTACTAAATAAACTTTTGGCGTTATTTATTTTAAAACTTCAATTCATTTCTCGAACGAGAGATTCAGCTTCTGTTGCTGCTTCTTTTACCACCACGTTATTTCTTTTCAGAGATTTACCGCAAAACAAAATTCATAAATTTATGTAATAAATCAGACAAAATTACAATTATTGTGCCATAAATCATCACTTCTCTTCATTTTGTAGCTAGCGTATATTTACATATAATCGTATGTACGTATGTATCAGTCGTAGAATGTTTGGAAGAAGCTTTAAAATATTTAACAACTTTTTATTCCTCTGTTTTACATTACATCTCGCTTCAGCGCTTTTAAGGAAGTTGAAATACATTTACATGCCTTTAGATTTTATGATCATTCATATCAGGTAAACAGTTGGTTGGAGGGGGTGCTGAATAAATTGAGTGCACGTAAAAAATATTTTTTAAAGTATGAATGTGTTTATCTAACAAATAGCTTCACTTCTCTTGTTCTTTTCTTAATATTAATGGTCTTATTTCCTGTCAGACGTAGTTTATAGCAACATTTGATTTAAATGAGGTCGAATTGCAAAAAATTTGGCTGAAATGACTTGGAATGGTGGTTTGATACCTGCAAAATGCAACTTCTCCTTTGACTAAGAGCGTACTAAGATACTCCTGAGCATGTTTAATGTCTTGAATGACATTTTAATGATCCTGAGTTTAAATTTTGGATAAAAGCCTTAGCAGCAAGAAAGACTTTCATTCAAAATGCGCTTTATGTCCCACCACTACAATAACTCCCCAACTTCCACGACTTTCTACCTTTCTTCCCGTCATTCTTTCCCAGATAATTCAAAAAGAAGAAAAATTGCAGGCGTCACGATAATAACAGGGATTCTTTTCTTCTTCGTAGTCATTCCGCTTATGCAATTGACAACAAGTAGCTCGTCATAATAACTTGACATGCTGAGCGCTATGCTGTGTTCCTCGTCTCATAAATCATACAAGATTTTTTTTCGTTCTTCTTTCGTCTGTAATGCTCATAGCCATTTAAAAAAATTCACCCTGCACCGACTGACTGACTGACTGACGTTAAATGATTGTTCTTGTTACTTAATGCCATCCCACATACCGCGTCTGTTTATTATGAAAAACATAAATGTAGCTACATACAGCATAATATATTTTATTTTCATTATAAACACATTTTTGCCCTTACTCACTGATGTTTGTGATGCCTTGTATTTTGCACTTGAACATCACCACTATACGACAAGTTGTGTATCATCATTCCACTCATTCCTTTACTTACTCCCCACTTTTGTTCGCATTCCTTTTTAACCAGCCACGCTTCCCGCAAAAAATATTTCGTAATAAAACATGAAAATAATGGAATTTCGTGTAAGGAATTTTATTTTGATGTGAAGTCAGGTTGAAAATGAGGAATTTTAATTGATTTTTAGGGGTTGATGACATTGGAAGCTAATGTGAGGGATTGTTTGCTTTGAAGGTTGGATTGGGTGTATAAAGCATCCCCTCTTTTGGAAAATTGTGGCTAGTTTTATTTCCTGAGGTTAATTTACTAAGTTTCGAACCCTGACATTGTTGCTGAACATGGTTTTCATGTACCGAAGCACTGAACTTCTATGCAGCATGACAAACTTTGGTTAACAGCCAATTCTGACAAAATCTTCAATATACAATACTTTGTTCATACCACTAAGTGCAAATCAGTCTGACAAAACCTTCAAAACTCCTATAAATCCATATCTACAGCCAACTTCACACAAGTCATTAAAGATTTTTCTTCCTCAACATTCCCCATGTATTATTATTCAAAATAAAGAATACAATTTGTGCATATACGCGAAACCATATAAGACATTGAGTGGAAATGCTGAAAGAATTTTGAAAATGTGGTAAAAGACTCACAAAACGAAAGGGAAAGAAAAAGAAAAGAGAAATTGAAAAATTGTTTGGCACACAACATGCGCCATTAAGCTTTGCGAATTCCCATTTGGTTTTTTTTTGTGTATATTCCGTTCTTTTGTATTAAAGGGGAAATAAGCATCCTTCGACTTTTGCCTCAATAAGCTTATTTTCCTATTTTCTTCTCTCCTCTCGCCTTTTTTTGTCAGTTCTCAAACGATAAAGAAGATTCTTTTGCGGTATTGAAAATTGTCTGCAAGAGACATTAAATGGCATAATTATTAAAATATGTCATGAGAAAAGGTTTCAATGTAGACACTTGAGCAAAAAAAAAAATTGGATGTGTTATTTTTGCTGAGTCCCTGTTGAATTATTTCGTTGGAATTTCGTCTAGGGTGAGAAAAGGGGTTTTGAAATGCTTTTATGTTGCTACAAATTCCTAGAACTAATTATGTGAATCAGATCGTGGAAATGAATTTAATGATGTGATGGAATTTGGAGGTGAGATATGTGAAGGTAGTGGTTGTTAATAATTAAACACTTAACATTGAATTGAATATTTAACAGGAAAGTAAACTTCCAAGGAACTTGTTCTGAGTGGGAATTGAACCCGTGCCTTCACGACCTTCAGTCACAAAATCAAACAAATGATTTATCGAGAGTTTCTAAGAAGTTTGGCAGAATGTCAACTTAAAATCTACTTGATCTTCATATAGGACCTTGAGAGACGTAAAGAAAGCAAATATAGAGGGTCAGTAAACCCAAGAAAGCCTTGTTTCACTTGATGACGACTATTTAAAGCAAAATTTTCAAGTGCCGCAAATAATTTGCTACAAAAATGTACAAAACAGACTTCAACAATCAATGACATAAAGAAATCTCAAATGTCACACTATCCATCCTAGTAAATCCCCAAGGATAGTAAACTAATTTCCCTCCAAGGGCCACTTCCATTCTTCTCTACTGTTCTTTATGTTTTTTTATGAGAAACAAAATATAAATTTTTTCTTTTTTTTATCTTATTTTTAAGACGGCAACAACTAATTATTAACACAACGATGATGGTGCTGATGATGAGCACTATGATATTAAATTCCATGACCTCTTGTTGGTAACATACAAACAAGAAGAGAAAAAAAAAGAAATTATTATGGTCATTAAAATGAATTAAGCTCATAACTTGTTTACTCGACACAAAAAATAGAAAAGAAGGAATGAATGAAAAGATGTTGAGGAACAACAAGAAGATGAACTGAAACTTTATTCTTCTCAGCAATTTTTTGTGTCTTCATATTTTTTTATTTCAGCTATGAACAAGCATCATCATCACTTAATCTTTTTGTAAGAGTTGAAATTAAATAAAAAATAAGGTAGGGATGCTGAATTGGATAGGAAATTGGACAAGAACTGCAGAAAATTTGTAGCTTTATGAAAGTTTAAAATTGTATTTGTCGAATATTTTTCCAAATTTGATTTATAAGGTTTTGGCTCTTCAAAACACTGTCAATCTTCTAAAATTGAATTGAGAAATCAAGGAAGCATACATCAATGAGGATATAAGCTATTGCAAAGTTTGTACAATGTGAATTTAATGATCCGATATGATTTGTCTTTAAGGTAAATTCACCTCTGCTAGATCGTTAACCTAGTTTAGTAAAGAAGTCATCTAGTATTACTAATGAGCCCCAGGATCAATCTGTTAACTTGAGAATCAGCTCAACAGTATTAACACTACCTTTAATTCAACAAAAAGCAAACAAACTCGTTATTCCGAAAATGAATTTTAAATGTAATGAATAATTACATTATTTTAGAATCAGGAAGCAATTACATCTTAATTAGGTCAATTAGTTGCAATTTTAATGTGATATTGATTTGTTTATGGTAATTGAATTCCGTTTCCATACAAGATTTATTCATTTTGCGCAATAGCTGTAAATTACAAATGTAAAATTTCCCTACCCCCCCCCCCCTCCCAAAAAAATGAAATGATCAGCAATAAAAGTAATTAAATTAAAATTAATGAACAAGGGAACAATTAGTAGATGTAACAATAAACCACGTAAAACTAATTAATTTACAAACTTCAAAGCATATCTACAATTTAATTGAATTTCAACAGCATTGATGAGCTGTTAAATTAAAGTTTACAATTCATTAACAATGACAAACTATTGCAATTAATTATTTTGCAATTGCGTGTTGCAAACAGCAGCGTAAGCAGATACTATTTATGCAATTCAGTTGGAATCGATGAGTTTGAAAAGGTAAGCAAATACTCGAAAAATGTATATTGAAAGTTCTCAATTGAATAATGAACAAGTTTTAAGGAACTGGCAATAAAATCAACAATATTTGTGACGTCAGTGAATATTGAGTAGAAGAGAGTTCTTGGTGTTATTCGAGGTCAAATTCATTATTGCTAAATTGACGTCAAATGACATTGGATTCATATTAATCCATTATTTCTGGTTTGGTGCTCATTGAAGTCTTTCAATGATGATTTTGACATATTTGCGAATTATATTGTTTCAGGAAGCGACTCACGATCGGCACAGATTGAAATTCATTGAAATGTTTGCCACTCGGCACCCTGGTTGATAGTATAATTAGAAGCAAGCGACAGCCAATTGGCAATGACATCCACGTGGCATCCAGTTGAAAGTTGCATATGAATATGGATGTCATATTCCAGAAGCGTAACATGTGAATCGACTCCTCAACTTTTTACAGGTCCATACTTTAATATTTTTGATGGAGTTCAGCCTTATTTGAACTGCTTCCCAGCTACTCTCATGAGATTGCAAAACTTACAGATTACATCAATAAAATTCAAATAAATCTTCTATTCCTATTTGAAAAAACATTCATTATTTCCTGACGTCAAAGCTAAACGACTCTTTTGCCCAGCATAAAGTTCATGAATTAAGCTTTTAAATCTTGTAAATCATGTCATAGAAAAAAAAGTTCTAATTAAAATGGAATAAAATCGTGAATTTCACTACTCTAAGAATATCCATGACCTCATGCAAAATACAAAATGCGATTATAGTCGTTAAAATGAATTAAGCTATTTTGCTTCTCATTGTTTGTTGATATACATCACGTAATAACAAAGGCGGAACTTTATCTCTGACAATAAATCTCTCTGTTCTGTGTTGGATTCACTTTTTTATCATACAAAATTCTTTAGTAATTATGTTTGTCTATCTTGTTTTCTTGAATTTCATTTATCAAGGTTGTTGAAGTCATTAGTGGGTTTTTCTTAAATGATGTCTAATTTTTGAGAAGAAGGGAGAGTCGTTGGGTGTGTGAAGGAGTAGAATACATGAATACTGCAGAATAAGTATTACAAAATTCAAAGGTTCGATTCCTGAGAGTGTAACTTGTTACTTTTCAGAGTCATGTGTATGAAAAATTAAGTTAATAAGCTTACTGAAGGTTCTTGGCTCTAATTGACATCAAAAGGAATTCAGATCAGACTTTAAGCTGCACGTTTCATTTAAATGCGTTGGTCTTGCAAACATTAACACGTTGAAGAGTCACCAGTCAGCAAGCACAATAAATGCGCTTTAAAATTGACAATTAATATACAACTTTCTCCAGCACGTACAATCTAAAATAACCTGCGAACGTCATTCCTTAATCTTAAAGATTGGGACAAAAAAAGCGAAAAGTGAGTGTAAAATTGAAGAAGAATAGACAATGGAAGTCAATTAAGCATTATCCTAAAAGAATATATACACTGCTTGAGTGGATGAATACAAAGTAAGTGAGTACTTTTGGACGGCATCATACGATGCTTAAACGTAAATGAAGAGATCGTAATTGTGTGTAGGTTGCAGATGTGCTTTTATGAGAATTATTTTATGGCGTCAGTCAAGACTAAAAAATGCTCAAATATGAGTATTAAATGAATCTGAAAATCGTGGGTGGATGTATAAAAAAATTATTTTGCTTATTTTTGAGCATAAAAAGCTACAACATAAACATACAACAATGTTCCTTCTTATTAGCATTTATTGCCTTGAAGGTTCATCCATCCGAAATCCATTCATTCGTTCATTTATGATTCATGTGATGGGAATGAGAGCAAGATATGTAAATAATATAAAATTTGCGAGATCTAAATTGAAAGCATGCCATAAACTTCCGTTATATGTATTTGGAGTATTAAGAGCGTGAGGTACGGATAATTTTTTGGAATGAGCAATTATGGCCCTTAAGAATAATTGTGTTAGAATTTTTGAGGGTAAGTGTAAGGGATGCTTATTGTAGAAGTAGCATGTGCGTAGCCAAGAGGGGATTTGGGGGAGAAATCCCACATCGTCTTTAGAAATTTCATCATTTTGCTAGAGTTTTTATGAAAAACTCGAAAAAATCACCCCCCCCCCCCCACCCGCAAAAGTTTTCCATACAAAAAAAATTGCCCCCCCCCCCCCCTCTTCAAATTCCTGGCTACGCCCCTGAGAAGGACGTTTAAGTATTAAATAAGAAGTAATCTCCTGTTCTTCGATCTTTTCATTAAGATTCACGGTTATTCCTCAAAATTATTCTTAAAATAAAATCCCCAAAAATTCCACCAAAGTTCTTCAAAGGAATCACATGTTCTGTTCATACACACAACATCACATAATTCCGGAAAATAAAATTAAGGCTGTACTCAATCATCGATATGATGACTTATGAATAGCAAGATATTTCTGTTTTGATATTTTATAGAGCACTTAAAATCAAAATGAAAAGAACAAAATCAAAGACTAATTTTTTTTTGAGGAGCAAGAAAATCATAAATTTTAAATTACACTTCGTGTCGCAAAGATCAATTTTCTTTTCATATTTGTGTTCATGCCATTTTCCTCTTGAATGAATTATGAGCTTCGCAATTTTATTTCTTCTTTATTTATGAAAATTTCTTTTTTAAATTTTTTTATGTTGACGGTTTTCACTTGAAGTAGCTAATGTTGCATAGTAAGTTGCTATGAGACGCATATTTTATTTAAATTAGCATTAAATTGACTTGCTTCATTGAGAGTATTTACCTTTTATTACTATGACCTGAATTTTGAATTAGAATTTTAAGAAATTAATGTTTTTGTAGGATTTGAATTAAGCGAAATTGAGTTTTCTGACTCGAATTTTCTCTGGTTTTTTGCCATATTCTAAGCTAGTTTTAGGTCAGTGTTGTCCAAACTGTGTTCCATAGCAAATTCTTGGCAATGACGAAAGTTGCATGCTCTGTGCGACTTTGGTCATGGATTACCTCTTAAGTGTGCCGTGGCTCAAAATCTTTTGACAACACTGCTTTAGGTTATACCTTGTTTATACTAATGACTGCATCATAAACTTCCCAGGTCAAAACTCTCAACTTGGATACTTAAAACCGGATGAAACCTTAGCTGCTTTGCTACCATCATACAATCCTATTAAGTTGTTAAACTAACAAGCTTCCAGAATTCATTCCTTGATGAAAAAAACTCCACACCTTTCAAATTGATCTAAAAATGCTACCTTTTCTTTATTTTAAGAAACCTTCCCAAAATCTGAAGGTGGATTATAAATTATTCAGCAGTAGGCAACAAAAAATTTTCTATTATTCCAATTTGACATTCATGATCATTTCAAATTGTCAAAATAAAAAGCTACATTGCCTTATTCTCACTCTGAAAATCCCAAACGACTTCATTTTTTTTTTCAATTGATGGAAAAAGCGGCACATGAAAATTTAATAACCTCCCATTCAAATCTAAAGCAAACACAAGGGATTTTGAGAATTTTCAATCAATAAATTCCCCAAATCGGCCATCAAATCTGTCAAATTGAGCACTAAGTATGTCAAGAAACAGCTCAGGAATGCAAAATAAAGGAGAGAGTCGTCAATTCTAAAGAATACAATAAAAGGGAAGAATAGATAATAAAACAATAAATTATGCAAAGGAGAGATGCTGATACATGCTGAATAAACTTCTACTCATTCTTTGGATACACACCCACGTATATATGCTCATATTTAAGGCGTCGGAAGCATGATACAAAAGGTAGCGATTTCTTTCGTTCTATATTTAAAAAGAGATTCTCGAGGCAATATATTCAAATTGTAATATTTTATTCCTGTACAAGCATGCTGAAAATCCTTTCTTTTTTTTCCTCTTCATGGATCCGGATTTACATTTTACGGTCTGAAAAGGCTTTCGTTCTCTTCCTTTAATTCCATTCAAATAAATTATGGCTCACTGATCTTCAACCTCACGAACTTTACGCTTTAAGTGATTTTTGTGTGGTTGGCAGGATTTCTTTTTTGGGTTACAGAGATGGATGGACAAAAGGATGCAAATTAAGTCTGGCATTATGTGAAATCTATTATGATTGACTGCTTCCTATTGATGGGAATCGAACCTTTATATTGTCAAGTGAGCTAGTGTAGGGTTTCTGAAGCCGTTAACGAAAAACGGAAAACGGCCGTTAACGGCACAAAAATTGAAAACGGAAAACGGCCGTTTTTCATTCCGTTTTTCCGTTTTCTCATAGTTCATACAATGTAATTTTAAAAATTTTTTTTGTTTATTTCTTTTAAAAATTATTCTCAAAAACAGTTAAAAGTTTTTGCAATTGAGATTTATTATTATGGATTGCCTGGAAAGTTTGAAAATCTCATTTCAAGTAGTATATTAGAATCAGAAATGTAATCATAGTTGCGAGTCCAGTTTTGTTTGTTGTTTAAATACAACAAATCAAAATCTGAACTCAAGAATTTACAACGGGTTTTTCATATTTGATTTTTATCAATTTTTATGAAAAATACAGGAAATCGATCGGAAAATCTTCAAAAACTTTATGATGCTTTGTTGTGTATTAAGCCGACTATTACAGATGTGGAGCGAATATTTTCAATCTGCAATAATTTTTGCACAAAGATTCGTTCAAGGCTGGCTGATGCATCACTAAATGCTCTTGTTTTTCTTAAGTTCTATTATAATAAAATGAATAAATAGTTATAATAAATATAAATAGAACTTAAGACTTTCTACATATTATCTATATAGAACAGCAATTCTTTATCTTTTGAGGAATATTTCATTTATATTTGGGTATTTAAAAAACTTAAAACGGCCCGTTAACGGCCGTTTTTGAAAATAAAAAACGGAAAACGGCCGTTTTCGAAAATGCCGTTTTTCAGAAACCCTAAGCTAGTGCTTATATACTTGGCTGCATAAGCTTAACTCTGATGCGATTAATATCCTACAAAGGGCAGATATTAGGCAAATTTAGCCTAAAGTGACATTCCCCTTGGAGGGCTCCTGATACGTTATATTCAATTCTGCTGCGACATTTAAACTATGTTCACAACAATATATCATACATCAAAATCAATTGAGCATCCCTGGACAAAATCTTTAGCTTGATAAACAAGATGAATGGCCCCAAACCTGATCAGCAGTTTCTAAATCATCTAAAAATTATTCATGCCATAAAAAACTATCTTTGTCCAATCTTGTATGGTTTATTATTTCATAACAAGAGTAAATCTGAATTGCATTCAGTGATTCATCCTGTAGATACCCAAAGCCATAAGCTTCCTCAAATTCTACTAAATATTCAACACCATATTCCACTTATTCACTAAATTTGCTAATTAAATGAAATGAATTTACAACTTTCTGACCAGAGCTTCCTGATTTCTATTCAATTGGAATAGACTACAAACCGAACGAGAAAAGCAAAAAAAATATCGGAAGGAGATGGAAAGGAAAAGATATCGGAATAAGGAAAAGGGAATATAAATTTTTTTATATATATCCAATGATTTTATGAAGGTCCATAAATTTTCAAGGGTTTTACTTCCTTCTTTTTTTTTTACTAAATTTCATGGCAATTTTATTCGCCAATAATTCTACGGCAAAAAGGAGCGAACATGTTTTTCAACAAAATAAAAATTATTGGGATGGAAATTTTCATCGGAAAAAAGAAATCTTCAGATGAACTCAATCTGAAGGCTCTGAAAACTTAAAGTATCAGATTCATATTTAATGCCTTTTGATCCTTAAATATCATTGTCAATATTTTTTTATGTTATTTTAAACATATTTTATTGAGATTGAAGATTGAGATTTCGATGAGCTCAACATTTTGGAATGAAAATGAGAAAGTGCTGAATATGGGAATTAAATCTGTGATAATTTATATACTTTATGTGTTGCTGGTCAGATTTTGATTTATTTTATTAATGCTTACACGTTTTAAATTCTTAAATTCCAATTGAATCAATTCGAATTGAATCAAGCTTTGGATTTCTGTAGAAATTTTTGATTACACTCTGATAGCTATGGATCCTAATTTATATGAACGAACACATGAAGACAGGAATTTGTCCTCTGCAAAGCTCTCTGGTGCTATCTGAGGCTTAACAATTGGATCCAAAACTTTAAAAACTCAAATTTGTAGCTTAACAAGCATTAAAAGCAATTATACTATTGAAATCGCTTACAAATCTTTAAATATATACCCAAATGACGTAAAACCTCACTCAATGTTTACAATCTTCATATTCAAAAAAACCTTCAACCATATCCATTTCACTTAATGCTTTTATGTGCTTACCTGATGTCAATACAATACATCCAAATATTAAGCTTCAAATTTAAAACTCCGCAATTCTTTAAAACATTTTATATGAGTTCAATGCACGTATCCAACTGTTCTTTATTACGCGAATTTATATATATGAGATCCTGTTCCGGTAAACATTTCATGTGAATATAAATTGTTTAAAGGAAATCCGCATGAATCAAAAACAATTTCCACAAGAATGAGAGAAGAGGAAACAAAAGCTGGATATATATGTTCAGTCTGATAAGTGTACAAACATAATATTGAATGAATTTATTTATATAACGATATTATACAAAGAATGGTGCATACACATGCGAATGTGTACACACAATATCATGTCTATTTGTAATGAACATTTCTCAACGGGGCATAATGCCATTTTGGTGGTTATATTTGGAATCACATGTGAGAAGTGTGAAAATCTGATGATGATTGGGGATGGGAATACGCATTTGGGGTTTGAAATTAACTTTGAGTAGATTTTTAAAAATAATTCCAATTCACAACTTAAATTACAATATTTTTGAGATAAAAATATGATTAAATAATATTCCATCTTTGTTCTCGATAACTAAAGCATTGATAGAAGTTTTATGAGGTCCTTAATATGCTTATCCTTTTACTAATGTCTTCTGACTAACTTATGTTGTTGATCATCAACCATTTCTCCCATAAAAGCTCCTCTCCACGTAAAATCCAGCTCATCTACAACTGGGACATCAAGAAGAAGACAAACTAAGTTATGTAATAAAACGAAGAAATACAAAAAAGATTCTACAACAAATTTGAAAAGCTCTTCGAAAGAAGATTTTCAAGAAAACAAGGAAGTGAGCATGTAGAAGAAGGAATGCTCACCATCAAACTTTCTAATGGCTTTTCTACGTGACACACAAGTGAAATATTTTTTTTTTTGAAAGCACAAATGGTCATATATTTATTATGTAGCAACATTAACTTGTGTCTCATCTCGGTTCCTATATTATTACAAAACCTTTTGCTTTTTATGTACGCTTTAACTTTATTTTTGATATAATATGTCGATTCGCCCAATATGAGTGAGTAAGTGTGTGAAATAAAAGCAAAGTATCATCAGTGGTTAGCTGTGAATTAAGATTGGGGTTGTGCTGGATTGATGTCAGATTGGGATATCATCTGGACATTGTCTACTGCTGAACAAGTGTTTTAAGCTATAAAAGTTGTTGAACTTAGATAACTAGAAGTCAGTCTATGAGTCAAATATCTCGTTGGTTAAGAATAAAGCACCAATTCACATCAGTTAAGGCAAATCCTTTAAAAACCTTCATTAATAAACAAGAAAAATGCGCCAAAAGTCAAGCAATTCATTACCGAGTTCATTTTGTTCTATCATTTCCCCAACTCAATTTCCCATAATCTATCCCACGTGATGAATGCCTTCAATATATATGTATTGTAATTTCGGACTCGATCACAACATCACTCAGTTAGATTGTGACTTATCGACAAACGCACATACACAAAAAAAATAGCCTAAATTGCTTTTTGCGTGTTGAACCTTTTTTTTATTTTTATTAATTTTTCTTCTTTTTTTGCCCCCTCAAAATGATTTATGTGAGTCATTTGAAGGATCACGATAATTTGTTGAGTATCTTCATCCAGTGTGCTACTGACTTGATATAGATAGGATAGCGAAGAGATTCGATGTGAACGTAATAAATTTTAAAAAGTTTTTTTGTTCTTTTTTATTTTTTTAATTTCTTCCTTTTTCTTTTGAGTTTTCAAGGATTTTTGTATGTTGAAAATGGAAAGATTTTAAAGGTTTTTTTTAAACTTTTTGTGCCTTGTGGAGATTTCTGGAGAGTTGAGAGATTTAATTTGAATCAAATAGCTTCAAATTAAAGTTTTTAAATTCAAAGTTTTCAGAAAATCAAACTTTATGTTTTTGGCACCAAAATTTGAAAATTTCAACCAAAAACACAAAAATTTTAAATTAAAACTTCCTCAAAACTTCTCATAAACTTACACAGATTCATTTCGATTTCCCCAAGGAACCTTCATTCTTTTATCTTTTTATCGAAACTTCTTCATCCCCACATCTTCATTCTACATCTCACTAGCTTATTTTATTCTTTGTTGCTCTCGACAGTTAATTTTCCGATGACTAAATTAATGACATGAGATTTAAATCGTTCCGAATAGTCATTTTCTCTATGTTATGGCTTATACTTTTGTATAAACAAAATGAAAAGTTTTTAAAAAAATTAGAATAGAAAAAATAAATAAAAGTTTTGGATGGGATTAAAAAGTTTTGCAAAATATGAACAATACTTGTGAATGGAATTTTGAGGACAAAATGATGACATGAGCCTATTGCTGAAGATTGTGATTAACAAGATTGAAGCTTACTGTTGAAGAAAGAATCTTTGTCACATTAACTTAATGCTTGATTAAAATTTCTAAATTGAATGATTTAAATTCTACCCTTTTCAACTTATGACGTCCGAAATTAACGATAATTTTTCAAAAAAAAACACAATGGATTTCCAGGAATTTCAGTCATGACTCATGAGTGAATGGCCCCTAATTTGAACTGCGTCTCTTAAAAGTCATCCCGAACTAGCTTCATACCAGAATTATTCAAAAATATAATAATAAATGGCAGAAGGATACATCTGAGGAAAGAAGAAGACAAAAAATTTCTGAATCAATTTCATAAGCTTTCGAAATTAAAAACTCATAAATTACATGAAACATATAAAATTCAGAATAATATTTTAGCAAATAAAATGAAATAGGCAAAGGCAGCAAATGGATGTACAGAGAAATTAGTTTTTCAACAAATTGTTGAAATTTATTTAATTTTTATGGGAAACTTTTTAGTGCTCTTTTGAAGCTATGGAAGGAAAAAAAATAAAATAAAAAAGTTTGTGTTGTGAAATAAACATAAACAACTAAAAAAGCTAGTTTGAAATTAGTTTCTATTTCAAAAGTCATTTTCGATGATGTATCTAGAATATTTTATGTTCTGAATAGATTTTTGATATTTTGTGGACGCAATAATAATTTAAGTTTTTAATTAATTTGTCACTCGATTACCAATGAGATTTAAAAGCAATCTGAAAACTTTTAAATTTAATAATTTATTTTCATTTGAAAACAAAATAAAAACAAAATTTTTTAAACTTCTTTAACTTTTTACTTTGTCTCAATTTCAATCATTCTTTAAATCTCCACGTGTTTGTCAATTCTCTTTAAAATCCTTCAAAAAAAACTTCAAATAAGTTTTAAAGTAGCTTTAAAAAGTTTTATTTTTTCAAAAGCTTTAAAAAGTTTACAATTTTTTTTGCTCCTTCGTTATCGACAAATCCTAGCTTAGTAAAATTGTATCCAGAGATCCTTAGTCTATAGGCAAGTGTTCTGTGTTAAAAAAGAATCATTTTACATGCTCATTTAAATGTTATGCAAATTTTATATACTCATTTGAGATTTTTTTCTGTGTATCACATTGATACCCCACAAAAAGTTAAGAAAGTAAGGAAGTTATTGAGAAGCTGTAAAAGATGTCGAATTTCTACTCTTTTAACTTTTTTAACATCCAATTTAGTTCAAACATAATTCTAGTCAAGACACAAACCAATACAAAAATTTTCCCATTTCGAAAAGTTTTTTCAAAATTTTGATTTTATTAAGCACAACTTTAATAATAAATTAAGCTTATGTTCATCCAAATAATGGCAAAGATTACAAAATACTAAAAAATCTACTGAATTTCGATTTAAAAACTTTAAAAGAAGCCAAAATAAATCCAAAATTGCGACCATGAAGTCAATTTAACTACAATAAACCGCTTTATCCACAAATATTGGTAAGACAAAAAATCTCATTGAGTTCATTAAAAGTTTGACGTATAAAAAAATCTCTAAAAAAAGTTTATTTTTTCCTTAATTTTATTTTCTCCTTGCTGGCTGTTGCTGTCTAAACTTTCTGCGGGATTTAGCATCCAATATTAAGTTAGCCTGTCGTTTAAGGAATGATCTGCTTGGAACATCTGCTTCTTCTTCAGAAGCAGCACCAACTCCGGCACCTGGTGATGCTGAGCTGACTAATCCTGTGCTTCTGCCAGCTATCAAACTTGAATAAACTTGTGGATAAGCGGCTGGCTTCTCATCAATGCCAAAACTAAGGACTGATGGTGATTTTGGTATAACTTTAGCTTCCTCACCATCTTCGTCTTCTCTGAAACCCATTAATCTGTCCATAATTGCCGGTTTGGGTTCCTCAATTTCCTCCTCTTCAGAAAGCGTTGTATCGACACCCTCAGTCAATTGACCGGAAGCAATCATACCCACTTTTACTTTCTCTTCTAAAATTTTTACGATTTGTTCTGTTGTAATATTTCCGGTTACAAGGTCGGGCAATGGAAAGCCAAGAGGTTTAGCCAATTTTCTTCTTGTCTGTATATCAGCTGTCATCTCATCCAGCTCTTGAAGCTTTAATAACATTTCGACAAGTGCCTCTTTAATCGATTGCAAAACAATCATTGTTCGTTCAGCTTCTACATCCAAGCTCTGTTTTCGTGTCTTCTCCTCGTCAATATCCTTCTTTACTCTTTCCAATTCTTCTTGATTGCTATTGTTGTAGATGGAAATGGAAAAAATGCAAAAGTAGGAAAAATGAAATAAGTTCAAGGATGAATATCAAGTCTAGAAAAAGTTTTACGTTAAGTAAGAAGATAAATTCTTGGAATGCTTGTAAAGTCTTTGAAGTAATTTTTCTGAGATCTTTTACAGATAAAAAAACATGAACGACGAACCAAAGTTCATAACTATAGTAATAAAAACAATATCCATACTTACACTTCACTCTCACGATTATCACTAAATTTGAATACATCAAGCTGCAAACTCAATTGCTCTCGTTGCGATTCCAAACGTTTCTTTTCATGCTCCGTGACATTTCTCAAATAGGTTAATCGTGCACTAGCTTCACGCTGTGCTAAAAATCTGTCAACTAGTTCATTTGCAACTGTAACACCAGTGATTCCCATGATTCGTTTCAAACTAGCTTCCATAAATGCCTTGCTCTCGCGTATTGCTGCATCTTCCTCATCCATCTTTCCGCTACTTGCACCACTCTCTTGATGAATGATTTTCCCAGGTCCCGGAACAGCAGCAAATATTTTCCTTTCCAATCGCTCCAATTCTGCTTTTCGTTCCTCAACTTGACGACGAAATTCTTCTGCTTGTCGCAAGCGAGTCTTATTGGATGCAACTGTCGTTTGTTCTTGCTTTGTCAACACCGACTTTGTGGAGTCACGCATTGTTAATGCTTCCTGATAGACGTTTTGCAATCTATTTATCTCCTGCTGTTGCTCCTTCATTGATGTTTCCATTTTTAGCAATGTACTCTCAAACTTTTCAGAATCCATCATCAATGAATTTTTGATTGCTCGATATTTTTTACGAATGTGTTCCGCTTCATTCCACTGAACTTCCATTTTGTGAGTCTCATTCTCTAAGCGAGTTATTAGCTGAATATGAAAAATATAAAATAACATGTAGCCCCGAGAATGTGTACATGTAGAATAAATTTACATGAAAAATAATATTAAAATTCGTAATTTGAATTATTATTCAGTCTAACATGAGCTTGAAATACAATTTTGGGTGAATGTATTCTTGGCAGTGGATGTGAATTTTGAATGTGGTCGTGTATTGTCGGATTGTCTGGATTAAGTCGTTGAGAATGATGATGGTCATTTGATTTGTAGTAGGATTCGCTAGGGTAAGCATCATAAATGCGATCTAAAGCTGTGTGACACACTCATGATAGTCACTAAGGTAGCCCAGACAGAAAACCTACGATATTGTACTTGCTGTACACAGTTCGGACAACACTGAGACACTAAGACCTTTTAAAAACAAATCAGAAGCGCTCCATCCACCACAATCCAAATCACACCAATCTCAACTTGAATTGCTCATATCTCTCATGTATGAGTAACCATGAGTAACCATGCTCGCAAAATTAAAAGTCATAAACAACTATCCAAATTTGTACTTGCCAGTAAATGCAAATAAAAAAAAAATATCAAACGCATGTGAAATAAAACAGGCCACTGGAGATACAAACGAATGAGAACAAAAAAAAAATATACCTTCCTGTTTTGATCCTCCTCTTGCGTTTCAGGCGGTCTATCTGTTTTTGCTAGTGATGTTTTCTCATTTTTATACGTTAGCAATTTTTGATATTCTGCGTTAAGCTTATCCAAATCATCCTGCTTTTTCTGTATTTTCGCGTAAAATAAATCATTTTGCTTTTTCAAGTCAATAATTTGCAAATCTAAAATGTCCAGTCCATCCTCGTAATTTTTTGCTCCTTTTGGCAATGGAAGCTTTTTTTGTTGCTGAATGGACGAGTCTTGTTGGACGAGCTTTTGATTCTTCTTGGATGGATTATGGAGAAATTTTAATTTTGACGTAAGACTTTTTATTTCCTTCTTCAGTTCATTAATCTTCTCGGTTAGTTGTTTTTTATCAGCTTCCTACAAAAGAAAAGAGAATGAATGGAGGTTAAGTATAGAACAGATGACTGGATCTGAGTGGTATGGGAAATGTTTTTGTTTATAAAGATTGCTTTAAGGTTCAATGTCTTGATGAGAGGTTAAGGAAGTTTTTGTGAGGAAGGAAAATCGAAAATCATAATATTCATCAATGAAAATGATTGAAGGGAGGAAGTAGTGAATTTAAACAAACGATAATTCTTGTTTATATTATTTCTGACTTATCATAAGTTATTATATGCTTTTGACAAGACTTAAAATCTCCTGGATCTTTGTTTTTAGTTTCAAACATGACTTAAACCTTACTGGATCATAGTTTAAGACTAAGATTCTACTTAATGTTGAAATGTACTTAATTTTACTGGATCTTGGTTTTTAGTTCCAATTTTGACTTAAACCTTACTGGATCATAGCTTAAGACTTTATCTCAAATTTTGGTTCCATAAATACTTTAAATTCTGACTTAAACTATACTGGATCATAGTTTTGTTTAAGATTGAAGTCAAATGTCATAAATGAACAACAATCAAGAGAATCCCTAATTCAGAAGTAAACATTAAAACTGTCAAAAAAAAGTTAAAGAAATCCCACTGGATCTTTTATAATCAAAGTTCCACATCAAAAATAAAAGAACAAAAAATCTAACAAACTTTTAAGACATTGATGGACACCTTTATATTTCCCTAAAGATATTTGTCATTTAAAAAAAAGCAAACTTACCCACTCCTCAACATTCGCCTTTTTCTGACCCTCTTGAATATAAAAAATGGAAAATTTGATTAATGTCATTGGCATGAAAATGAGCAAAATAAATTGTAAGCTTTGATGTTTTCTCATCTTATGCTTGTCGCGTACTTAATGAATATATTGCGACTCACCTGAAAGGACAATTTTCCTTTTAATTTCGACAATTTTTTTATTTAATTCCTCTAAATTGGCCTCATTTGTCTTGACTGGTGGAAGTTCCACTTTTGCATCATCCTTACTCCTGTTCATTGATAATAAATTTCATAATTTTTTGTTCTCGCACGGGAAGTATTTTTTCAGAACAATTACACGGCACAAGCCACGCAGTCCATTTAACAACAAAAAAAAGAATTTATGTTGCTGTTGGTTTCATTATTGATAAAACCTCACGTTTCTATAGCTGCAATGTTGTTGTTCCTTTCTACAATTGCCTGCTGTACTCGGCCTGCGATGTAATGGAATTTTTTTAAAATTAATTATGTTAATAATGTTTATTTTCAACGCTACATGCTCATCTTACCGTCAATTTAAATACTATTTTAGTGCATGGACTTACAGCTGGAAAACTTTGTAACCTATTATGTTCATAAGCTGAACGAAATTGGATGGAGAGTCGTGGAAATTTATTGGAAACATTTTAATTGAAACTCATTAATTAATTATCGATATTCTAGATGCAATTCCTGTAAAGTAATGTTTGTCAGCTTGTTGGTATACCTGTCTTTATGGATGTTGGTTTGTAATCGTCTCTCTAATGTCTGTATGTCTTTTTGCGGTCTTTCTTATGTGAAAATTGTAGAAATGCGCTTTTATCATGCAACATTTTATGTATGTTGTTGAAATTCTTCATGGAGACTATGCACATGCCTGTGGAAATCAGTAATGATTCTCTGGACAGTCCTGCTATTAAAAATTAAATTTCCAACTCATTTCTTTTGTCTGATTTTTTTTGTTCAATAAAAAAGCTGTAACATTTGTACCTTCAATTAATGTCTTTTTGAGTGCCCAATTAAAGTCATTATTTTAGCATCTGAAAGCAACAGAATGTTCATTTTCATGCAACAATTAATGTACAATAAATGTCATTCGCTTATTGAATTTCATTCACATAAAATAAAATTATTTAAATTAATTTTTTTTTTCATTTTCAGTGCTTTTTTGTGCTTGCAATATTGTTTAATAACCGAAATGCAATCGTGATGAAAAAATTTCCATGCTCTTATCATTTCAATTGATTTTTTATTGCTTCACATTTTTTTTCATATTCTCGCAGGTTTTTGTTCCTGTTTTTACGAAATAATTGAAAATTAAAAATTGGATTGTGAAGTCTTATTGGGATTTATTGAGGAATGGGATGTATTTTACTGGTTATGTGGGAATTTGCTGAAGAGGTTTGCACTTAAACTCAGTGGCTCATCAAGGTTATTATACGTTTGAGGGGTCTTATGGATTTTGTGATTTTAAAAAGAATTCTGTGTCTATTTCCTTCAATTGTGCATAATGAAAAATCATATTTTGTTCCAATCCACAACCTTGATTTCCAGAAAGTGTCCATGACTGCGTCTCTATTTAAATTATCTTCGCTATGTCATTGCCTCAAACAATGAAGAGTTCCACATTATATTTTCTGTCAAAGTGGGATTCGAACCTTTTCCTAATTAAAATAAAACTTCTGATCAAGTCCATTAATTATTCTGTCACTCGATTGCATTAAACTTTGCGAATGTTATTCATACATATCATTTCACATGTGTATTTTACATCACAACATAAAAGCTTAATTTTCCAATTCCAAAAGCTTAACTTTCCAACTATTATTCGCATAAAATTTGCCTTAAAATAGCAAAAGCTGAACAACAACTTTTGTTTTTAATTTTCCCAAATGAATTGTAGACGATGTAGCATAATTATGGTAATTTAATAAGCATTCAAAATTATTCCCAAATATTCAACCATCATCATTATCATCATCATCATCATCATTTTTATGATTATTTAAACAGCTCAAAGTACTTTTGAATAATTTAACAATGAAAATATGAATTTGAGAGGAAAAAAGAAGAATTTTGTGCATAAAAATAGCACATTATTGTGATGAACTAGAGATGGATGCACGTTAAGAATGAAATGGTTCTAGAATATGACTTAGCAGCTTACAAACCCAGAAAACAGAATGTAACCATTTAATAGTTTATAAAAATGCACATCCCATAAAAACCAGTCATATCTGATTTATGCTGCATTACTTTTTTCGATACTCAATAACTTCAAGCATCAATGGACCTCTGTCGATAAAATTACATTTTTAAATATTTCACAAATTACCCATCCGAGTGCAATTTACAACATAATGCATTAATATGCCAATCAGACGAGATAAAGCTTCCCATAAAATTCATCAAACGTAAGCAGAACATTTACCAAATCTACCGCAATAATCTTTTAAGCATTTCCACTTTAATTTCGTCGTCTAAAAATATTCATTTAAAAAATATAAAAAAAATGAAAAATTTGCAATTAAATTACCTGGAATGAATGAATGAATGATAATGCAATTTCATTATGATAATGTTCCGCAATGAATTGAAAACAATTTCTGTACTCATAGTTTTTCCCGTCTGCTGCAACACTACTGAATTTTAAAACAGTCGCTGTTGTTGCAAGCGGCAGTGCATTGTTGGGAAGTGAGAAATGAGAAATTTGAAGCTCCAATTATCAACAAATTGCTTGATGAATTGCTTCCATTTAGGAGCGAAAGAATTGCATTGTAAAGACAACAAAACTAAAAGAATTTGCTGTGTAGCATGAGGATGTGAAACATTTGTTGCAATTTCTGGGTTTTTATTTGTTGTCAAGAACATAAATTTATTTTGTAGTAAATGAAGGAATTGTATTATGCTGAGACACTTGTGTGAGATGAAATAAATTGAAAAATATGTGATGAGATGTGCTAAAATGATGTGAAGATAGTAAGTGGATCGTGATGAGAAAACTTCTGTACTTGATTTAGGAAAACTTAAGAATTTGAATAGAATTTATGTTTCTTTTGTTCAACGGATTTTGAATATTTGAATTTTACTTGAAAACATTTGAGTTTATATTTTCTCACTTCGAAATTTGTTTTTAAGATTAATTCTTCTAAATTACAGCTTGAAAGTTGAAATTTAAAGAAATGTGTCAAGAAAAGTGGCAAGAACAGTTTTAAATGAATATTAAGCCTTTAAACTCACCTCAAAACTACAAAATTCACCATCGCAACATATTTTTCACGCCAAAGTAATCAAGTTTGTAAACTCAGAATATTTTTTCATTTCATCCTGTATTTTTCTCATTAAAAATTGTATTTCTATAGAACAAAGAATTTTCAGAGCTTTTAAAGCTTTCAATTTGCAAATAATAAAACAAATATGCTTTCATTCTCCCCAGACTGTCATACTTCCTGCACCAGCACGTTTACTTTATGCAAAATTAAGCACATGAAAATATTTTCACAACACAGAATACACAGCACATATGAGATATGAACAATTTACTTGCAATTGAGGCAAGAAGTAAGCGCATTTATACCCTCAATACGATTAACAATTCCCAATTGTCCTTTCACTTCATCTTTATTCTATTATATACGTTCTCAACAGTACGTACACGTTTAATATACTGTCACATTCCGTACAGCACATTCACATTTCCTTACATATGAGAGGAAAAAAAGATATGTAGAGTCGAAAAATGGAACGGAAAATAGCAAATGTCAGAATTTTTTTCTATCTACATCTTATCTGTAGCTTTTTTTGTTGAGGAGTGAAAACTTATGAGCTTACCATGATTTTAAAGTGCTCTTTAGTTGTGCTGGAAATTGAAAATTCTTCATAATTTTAGGTTATATTGCACCTTATGAGTGGTTTTTAAGTGCTTTTGAGAACTTTAGAACTTTTTGTGGTGAATTTGGACATGCCTTAATTCAAAATTGGCTAATTAGACTTTTTTGGAAGTCACAGCAGCTTGAAGATCTTTAAGTTTAGTTTTGAAGTAGTATTGACATTGTATAACTCCAAAATGGACACTTTGTACCTTTAGATGTTGCATGGAACTAGCTGTTTACCAGCTCCACTCAATTCTCTAGATTCAACAACTTTAATCTCCAACCATGTCTAATTTTCGAAGCTCTTTTTCCATTTCACCGTTCTAGTTACGAAGCTCGGTTCGTGTGTTGGGTGTAGTATTGATGTCTTTGGCATAGAATATGCCTCCTTTGCTAGGTATACAAGGATATACTAGCATCTGGATGACTTCCTTACGGCATCTTGCGCACACGGATTGTGACTAGGTACATTGCAGGGTACATCAGGTCTTATGACGTACTCGTGTCTTTGCAATGTACAGAGCTTGCAAGTGGTTCGGATCCCACTATAAACTGTAGGTCTAAAGGGTGTGGTACAATAGATTCTGTTCTAATTTGAATCGCAGTGCCTCCAGCTGAAAGGCTGGGCCCTTCACACATTATATATATATATTAATCTCCAACAGTCTAAGATTCCTCATCCCTTGCTCGTTATTTCACTCTTAATTTAAATTTATTTTAACCTAAACTTGCATTTCTAAATCTCTGAAAATTCGCTCTCAGTCATACATACAAAAGCTATGCTTTACGGTACATTTAGAAATATAAAATGACATGAGAATGAATAAAGAAAATGGGAGAAAGCATAGAATACAAAATATGTATGTATAATGTACACCATCTGATGCATAGCAATTTATTCCAATTTTCATAATGGACCGTCGTCATGTATGTGCACATTCCAGTAAGCAAATAATAGAAAGCT
Organism: Chironomus riparius; assembly: GCA_917627325.4. Classification (NCBI taxonomy): domain Eukaryota; kingdom Metazoa; phylum Arthropoda; class Insecta; order Diptera; family Chironomidae; genus Chironomus; species Chironomus riparius. The sequence goes on along the minus strand of OU895878.1, from coordinate 50,207,745 downwards.
TTATTTTTTGTGTGCTGCTGATGCTCTCCACTATATGTAGATGTTCAGATAAAAAAAAGGCAGAATGTTTTTATTACACTGAATTTGCTCTGTCCTAACTCGACTTGACTTGACTTGTCGAAATAATAAAAGGAATAGGAAATTGAGGACGAGCTAGAGAGAAAAGGAAGCAGCTTGCAAGGAAGAAAATTTAAATTGCAATGCATAGAGTACCTTTGCCTCGTCAATGGTAAACATAATAAAATAGAAATGTAATTTTCATCCTTCCTATCTTTTGGGGTTCTCTGAAGTTTATTCTTACTTATTGGGCAAGTGGATTTTGACCTGATATTTTTGGATTCTAGACTCAAGCAGGACAACATGTTTAAAGAGAAACCGTCTCCAGATGAGTTAAAGCTAAGCCTCTACAATATTGAGTTAAGCATCCAATCATCCACAATTATCAATCCATTGTTAAGCCTCACCATTGCCATTGAGTTTCCATCCAAAACACATTCAGTAATAACAAAAAAAAGAGACACAATTGTGAAATAAAATGTTGAGAAAAACTACAATAATAAAAAGCAGTAACAAGAAAAGCTCTCAAATAACCGATGACAATATTGCAAGATGCCACATTGTGTCGCCCAAAAAAAAAAATCATGTCTTTCTCCGTTTTTTACGATCTATGGAAATAATTGGATGGATAATTTTTTTTTATATTTTCCTCTCACTCAGCCTTCGTAATGCAGAAAAAGAGCTAGCTTGAAAGCTCAACATGCAGCACATCTTACAAGAAAAGAAAGATTTTTTCTTTCTCATCGTGCCATTTATAATGAGAGGCAGCAAACCAGCAGTTATATTAAATTGACAATCATTACAGTCGGTTTTGTCGTAAAAAAATATATATGGAAGTAAAAATTGTCAGCTTTAACCATCAAGACTCAAGTGAATGGCAAACTTTTTGATGACAGACAATGAATCATTTTATCGATTTTTTTTTTGTGTGCTGATTCTTCTTCACACTCAATTCGTGCCCTTTCGTTCATTTTTCTTTATTATAATAATCTTCTTTTGCTTGACAACTGACTCAACTCTGTCTGATTTCTCTCATTTTTTTTTCTCCTGGTTTATTTTGATGAGATGTGGTCGGTAGCACATATATTGAGTGGGCGAGGATGATGAACAAGTAGAAAAGCTGACAGGAAATGCTATGGGCTATGGACGAGATATTTTTTCATCATACTAATTAGGAATTGTTTTAGAAGTTTTGTGTAAAACGGACGGAATGAAATGAATTTCTACGTATAGAAAGGCTTTTGTGAGGAATGTTGATTATAAAGGATGTAACATTGGATATGTAATCACAAGTGGGAGATGCATATTTCAAGTATTTTAATAATAAATGACTTTACATCCAAAGTGACAAAGGTTTTAAACTTTAATTATGGAAAGATGTGCTTCAGAGCTTAAATAAAGTACCGGACCTGTCAGTTTAACATTTTACAGATTAGAGGTTCCTGGAGCTTTGAAAGTGACACAGAAAACCAAATTGTCTTCTAACCAGGGCATTTGAGTATCGATCAATGAGTACTATTTAGTAGGAACGCAGTCATTAGAAAACTCTGGCGTAGCCAGGAAAGGATACAAATAGAAAGGCACCAACGCTCCTCGATTAAATACTGTTTACCACTTTAGAATGAGGAGCATTTGAGTTTTGTCACGTAATCTCCAAACAATCATGAAAAAATTCTAATTTCTAAGGATCCCAAGCAGCAATCCATCATCTCTGACTTCTTATGGATACTAACCACATTTCTGTGCATCATTTATGTCAACCATCTTCTCTAAGTTAATATTCTAAGAACTAATAGACAAATTGTCCCAAAATGACATTATTTCCTCATAAAGAGAATGTCATAAAAGGATGTGATAACCCTTGAGGCGTTGAATGAAGACAAAAAAAAAGTAGTATATAGAAAATACTTCCCAAGAGATTTTTTGACATTATGGCAAAGATGGTTAAGGAAATCATTATGAAATATGCTTCATGATGCTTCGATTATTATGCCAAACTCAGCATCAAATTCTATAAAAGTATATATACTTTTATATAAAATATAAACATGCTGTGCGAGGAAATCGAAAACTTTATCTGAATAATAAAATATTTCTATATATCTATGCTTTATGTCTGTATAGTTTCTCATACATATTTCAATTTCCTCATGCACGAGTGAAAAATATTCTTTTTTTCTTTCTTCATCGCCCCTTTTGTGTCATTTTTCAATCATTCTTACTTAGTGCTATTCATCACATACATGTGAATATATAGAGACACATCAATGGAAGTGATAAATGATAATGAATAATTAAGACGCATTTCTTATGGATGGGAAGGTCAATTTATCTTGTGTGGGGTTTGTCACGTGCGCATCTTGATGAGAAGCTTTAAGAATTTTTCATGTAGGGATTTAATGGAAGGAAATTAAAAGTTATTTCTGTTCGAAATGACATGATTTGAGATGACTTTAAAATTACAGTTAGATTTTGCTTAGCAAAAGGGTATGACCTGGATAAAAATTTGAGAAACAATGTTTTGACTTTAGGTGCTCAACTTTTTCATATTTCCTGAACTCAGGGCTGTTTGAAAGCTTTCATAGGAGAAACATAAAACCTTAACTGTGTTCCTGTAAAACTGACCTGACATGATGTGTCGCTCGGTTTAAATGCTGACCAATTGTGTTAATGCACATACTGATTCTCACTCATCATCAACGACAGTCGGACAAATAATAATTCAATGCTCTGACTCAACTCTTAAGTTCCTCACAAAGAATGCTTTCTGGCTTAGCTTTTTCCTACATAAAAAAAAAACTTTTTATTTTGAGTATCAATCATCTTCCTTTTTTACTCAAACGTTTCTTCCATTTTCTGTTGATTTGAAAACTTATGAGAACGGTACTTTTTTGTTGTTGCTGGATGTTCCAATGCAACGATTTGCGGTAGCAATCATCTCTTTTCAATTTCATTTGGTGGAAATTATTTTCCTTTGCTGCCATGCTGGCTCAAATAAATATTTTTTAAAACCCAATTTGGAGCGAAAATTGAAAGTGAAGTTTTTTTTTTTCTTGTGTGCTGTATCATTTGGGTAAAGAATTCCAAAGAGAGCAATAACTGCCGTGTGAAAAATGCATTCATGCCAGTTGTGCTTTTTTGTGATTTGTATTTTTTCGTGTTTCACGTTGCTTTTATGACGATATAAAGGCTATTTCATGAGGGCGCATAAAGGAGATGAAAAAAAAAGTTTTGTAGAGCTATAAATCGCATCCGCATCACAATTGCTGTATGCTCATACAAATTTAGTATTTTTTCAAGCATTTCCTGTAATGAAGGCATATCCAATTGGCAATATTTTGTCAGAATGACTGGATAATTGTGTACTTATTTCCACAAGATGTTCATTTGCTGTTGATGAAATTTTATAGCCTGGTTTGTAACTTGAACCATCGCGTAATTTTACATCAATAGAGGGGCTGTTTGATTGCTTACACATTGCCTGAAGGTATTAAAGTCTCTGATGTTTATTTATCCTTATCACTCTCGGAAAAATGCTTTGAGCTTGCATGCTGTTGTTTTTGTTTGTTGAGTAATATGGATCGAGTGGAACTGAGTTTTTTGGGATGACAGTTTTGGAATAAAACATTTTGGGTGGGTTTTTCAGAAAGGACGCAAATAATAGCTTCATAAATTCTCCTTCTTCCACCCAATTTTATATTATTTATTTTATATATCGTCTCTGGACCAGTTCTTAAACACTAAATTGCCATTTTTTCAATAATGCATCTTGGTTCGGATCTCAAATCATCCAAATCTCTGTGAAGGTCAAGAATGGCACCAACAGCAAACAACTGAGTAGTTGATAAAGATGCATCAAACCGCAATCAACTTGAGCAACTCAGTTTCAATAACCGCTATGAATTACCAACCACTTCTACCCCCAACTCCATCCAAAACATCAAAATGCGTCTGATCCAATCTCATCCATAAACCAATTCAATTCAATCTTTACTACTTATGTAGTAATAATTTACGAGATGATTTCTGTTCTGCTTCATGTGCACTGTACATTTCGGTATGAAATTTCGCCAAAATGATTGTTTCACGGAAGTGACTCATATATTATTGCAAGTGAACAAAAAAAAAATATTCTTCATCTACAATCTTTTTAATGTTTTGCTCTCTTTATTTTTATGAATTCCAGGACGTACATAGCAATGTATCATTGTTTATACAGCATAATATTCTTTTTCTTTCCTTTTTTGCTTCATTTCCATTATTTTTTACTTTTGAATCGCATTACATTACTGAATTTATTTTGTTTTATTTCTTCTCGTGTGCCTGAAGGTAAACAGTTTATGTTCTACAAATGAGATATTTTTCAACATCAAAAAGCAATTCGTAGGGAATGCGATGTGAAAATATATAAAATTTTATTTCTTTTGATAATTTTGTAATTTCGTACTTTTTGGCATCATTGAATATTCAATAAGATTTCTTTTTATTGTTGTTTTGATTTTTTTCTAGATCATTGTTGGTGATTGCTGTAGTCAAGAAACTCATACTCTAGGAAATTTCATCATCCATTCACTTATTAAGTTCGAATTTTAGGGGGACGGGGGTTTTGAAAAATTGTAACAAAATGTAACATAGGGGGGCCGCCCTGTGTCAAGAAAAAACAATTTGTTTACAAATTCACACCAAAACCATTTTTTTTTTAATTTTCCAACTTTTTATCAAAATAAAATAAATTATGAACTTTCAGGGGGGGGGGGGGGATTGTGAGTTGTAACATAATATTACAAGGGGGGAGGGTGGTTGAAAAATTCCCAGAACACTTTGAAGTTTATGTTTTATAAAAAAAATGGTTAATAATTCCGATATCTAATGCTGATATCTGACTTTATTCCAGTCAGACCAAACATTAAACCTTCAGGATTAATGAACTTTACGATGCTCACGACATTGAAGCTTAACTTCAAATCACTTAAAAAAAACGTAGTAAAATACAACAAATCATTTGCCTCATTTCAATCAAAAGCTACAAAAACCTTTCAATTTCCATTGAGTAAAAAAATTCAATTAGTCTTGATGGCTAACTTGTCACAAACTGTTTATCGATCCAATTCCAATTCTTTACAATAAAACAAAAATATATTCATAGAAATGAACAAAATCCTCATACCAAGAAACAAAATTCAATGCTTCCACAAACATTTCTGTAAACAAAACTTTTAATTAAAGCATTTCAATCATTGGTTTTGTTGGATGAAGCCACAAGCAAAATTGTTGTGCTTTTTATTCGTAAAAGGTGAAAATGAAGTGCTCTTGTTATGGTTATTACAATGTAATGCTCTCATGGAGAGTTTTAAAAGCACTTTTATTAAGTAAGTTCATACTTTGAGGTTGATTGCGATTTGAGGAATCTTTAATTAACTTTGGAAGCAGCTTTGAAGTTTTTGGTTTGAGAATTGTTTTGATGAAATTCAGTCAATGAAGTTTGAAGTTAGAAAAATTGCTGATTTTCCAGGCTGTTCTCTTCTTGCTAAATAATACGATTAATCAACTTCTAAGCAATTTAAAATCCTCATTCAATTACATCGAACTCCAAACTTTATTGCAACTTTAAATATTTTATTATATCAATACATTTGACAGCTTATCGTGTAATGATTTGAAATGAATGTAACATTAATTGTTTAATGCCATATAAATGTTCAGTTTTAATGAAATTTTTATCAATGCTTAATTACATGGCTTGAGGTTTTACGATGATTAAAAATCCAATTACAGTAAAATTCAAATTGAAATCAATTCAAGATATTTTGAGTAGAACTGTTGGCTATGGATCCAGTGGTTACTTTCTAATATCTAGAATAATCTAACATCTAACAAGCAGCTCCAATTTTAACCTAAAATCCTTCATCTACAACAAAATTCTACAATATCTCTAATAAAGTCACTAATATACTCAAAAACGAGTCATTTTTGGTCTCGCATTTCACAAAAAACATTTTTTAGACTTAATTTAAAGTGGGAAAAATGTTTACCCGTGCCGTGTCATAAAAGAATTTCTTACCTCATTTAGTTTACACGCGAAGATTGAAAAACTTTTCCAGAAGTTTTCCCAACTTTTTTTGTTAAACCCAACGTGAAAAGAAATTCTTTAATTTTTATTTTTTTTTTCACTTTTATTAAGCTTGATTTTAAAGAACGGTTAAAGTTTGAAAACTATTTATATTACAATTTTAATACAGACTCTTGAGCAGCGAGAAGTATGAGTATGACTTAGCAAGAATCTATGGAAATGAAAAATAAATTTTTAACATCAATCAAAATAAATAAAAAAGTTTTAATTTTTCACTCACATCAGAAAGAGTTTCAAAGTTGACGTCAAAAAATCCAAAAGCGTTGATTTTTTGCGGTCTCTGAGATTGAACCATCATGACAAGGACGAGTTTCTTATATTCTTCATCTCCAACGTACCAGTGATGGCTGTACAAACTTTCAGCGATTTTGATTGATGAGCTGGATTTTGGAAATTAAAAAAAATATAATAGGCAGAATTAGAATCAAATATGCAAGATCAATGTTAAGTCCTCACATTGCCCTACAGAATGCGATTAGACAACATTAAGTATACTTTTCTTACCCCAATAACTTTTCGCCGTAATAGCAATGTAAAGAAATTTGAATTAGTCCAGTCAACAGCATTTCCATGAATGTCCAAATCAATGAAATCTCCACTCCATGCTGTAAAAGTAATAAAAATAAAGCTCTTACTTAATACAAATTACCAGAAAAATTAAACTCCAATACTTACAACAACTAAAAAGCTAGACACGCAAATGACTCCTGTCGATGCCAAAATATTATGAAGCATCACAAATGAGAAAACTTCATCGGTTTTCTCAACTATTACAATCAATTTCTTGTGCATCTCAATACATGATTTTAACTCTTCCTTGCTATTCTTATCTTGAGGATTGATGTTCTGGATCTTATCGCATAGAATCTCAACTTGAATACATAGACAAGTCAATACACTCACAAATGAAAAGTCATAGCAAAGCATGACAATCACAATAGTATATGAAGCCCAGACTAGCAGCAAGTACATTAGAATGTAGACAAACATATTTTCTACATTGAATGGACAATACATCTCAAATGGTAGCTTCAGCCTTACTTCTTGCAACATAAATGAATCGTAAATCCTCCAAAAAAGTGGACTAATGTCAAAGAAGTCTATGCATGAGAAGTAAATGATCATGCAAATATTAACAAACCAATTAATAACTCTCAATTTTCTATGGATGTTATGCTTCTTTTGAGTCTTTAAATCTTGTGGAAAATCCTCTTTTAAAGTTAATACAATATCACTAAGTTCGGGCAAATGCTTGTAAAATAAGATGTATGCCGTTATGAGAGCATGAGCAGCAACTTCCATCATGCAGAACTGTACAATTGAGTAAATCAATTGCTTGGATGTCAAATTTTGTACAAAATCAATACTTAATGAAATTAACATCAAGGAAAGCTCCACAATCGATACAAATAAGAACACTTTTCCATGTTTATTTCTTATGTTTTGAATCAATGAGATTCCAAAGCAGTTGAAAACTTTGTCCACTTCAAAAATGTCATCAAACTTATAAAGACTTTTCATTTCAGTTAAGATCCTTTTTTTATGGTTCGTTTGAAATGAATACTTCTGACCGACTGAGGAATGGATTTTAGAATCAAGCTTGAACGGACAATTGTTAAGGTTTTAATTGGGAACAAAGCAATTTTCATAACTGTCGCAATTTAACTGTTATCCTGAATTTAATAGTTTTGGATTCATACTTTGACTGCATATGAAAAATTTAATGAAAAATCTTATGGAACTGTCAGCGATAACAATCAATTTATACAAGCACATTTATTGGGTTTCTTTGTCTTGTATTTAAGAATTTCTCTTTTTAGAAACTCATTGCTTGACACTTTATCGGTGGACTTTACTAATAGTAGTTATGTGCCTTGCTGGTTGAATAGGTAAGGCGCTTGGCTCAAATTTGGGATGATAACTCGAAGGTCGTCAGTTCGAAACCAGCCATTTCCAAATTTGTTCTTTTTCTGAAGTTTAGATACTTCGGCTGCTTAATGTATGAGATCAAGCCATAATTGAGCATTTGGGCAACGTTGGATTGAGGAACGGGTCAGGAACTTGAAGTGTAGCGGGAGAAATAGGAACGAGAGCTACAAGATTACCCACTAATGGAATATTGTTAGAACGGACCTGAAAATTATCACGTCACGCCCACAGAAGATCGAATCGAGAGCCTTAGTTTTTTTTGAAACCTAGATTTGATGATTGGAAGTTTGATCCTACATAATATCAATTCATATGTAAAGAAACACAAAAGAGTAAAATGTGAATTATTACCGGACAGTATGTCGTCAATAAATGCAATAAAGTGCATTAGTATCATTTAATAACTGTTCTTCTCAGGCAAGTAACAAAATTGTATTGAAAAATCAGCAAAAATTCCAATTTTGGACGAACGAAGGAAATTTAATTAATTTATTTATTTATTTTCTCTGTGGATAAACTTAGTTGTTATTGCTGTTGGAAAATACACAAAACTGAAAAACACATCAACAAGAAAGCCCTTGAAGCTATAAAAAGAGAGAAAAGAGATTTGCCTCCACTTGTTTTTCATATTTATGGAAATTTAATTGAAAAAAATATATAATAAAAATAAAAAGTAAAAGACGTATTGTTATGCTGTTATTGGGGGTTGAGCTGGTTCTTTTATAGAGAATTTCGGTTTATGTGGTTTATGCCTTCTGCATTGTTAATAAGGTTTTCTCTCCTTTTTATTCTCGATTCAATAAGTATTCAATAAATGTTCAAATTTTATTTCTTATTTTCATATTTTTGCCAACAGCTACTCATTGCGGTTATATTCATGGAATCCAATTTCTGATGCTCACTTTTTGTGTACATATTTTACAATAAAATTTTCTCATTTCCAATGATTTTCTTTTTAAAAATTACTTTATCGGAATATAAATTAATGGTAAGGATGAATTGTGGATTTGTTGAAGCCTTTTCAATAAAAAGTTCTTGAATTATACTGTTGATATTGTAAGAATCAAGGAAGAAATAAAATAAAATATAAGTGTCAATTTGTATCTGAATTGGAGCTGCAGCAGTCTAGGGCTAGGCTTATTGCTATGTATATGCACCTGCTCCTTCGAAATCTAGCAATAGGGTCCACACTCATCTATAGGGCAATTCCACGAGTAAAGGGAACTGAGAAAAAGCAAGTTGTAATATTTTTCTACTTGTAGGAATTTGAATTTTTTTTACCGTTATAAATTTTCAAAAGATTCAAACTAATTTTCATTGCCTTGATTATTATTACGATTATTACACAAAATCATGATGTTAACATGAAAAAAAACACATTAAATTCATTATTAACCCAATAAAATGTTATTTTTCGAAGAGAAATTATTCTTAGCAATAAATAAATTTAACGGAAATTCAAAATTCAAATATTCTGTTTATTGTTGGTTTTGGATAAAGCGCTGAAAACTTAACCGATTAACGCAGTATTTTTTAATTTTCTCTGTGAATAAAGCATTTAAGAACAGAAAAAGGGTACAAATAAGTAGAAAAAGTGAATATCTATGGCTTAAAAATATACTTGAGCACAAAAAATGGATATTTGAAGACGTTTTTAAGGATACAAGAAGCAAAATTTTCGTAAACTTAACCGATTAACGATGAAAAAACTGAATTATTTCAGTAAATAGACCTTTAAACGTTTAATTACCTATTTTAAAATGAATATCTTGAGTTATTTCTAATTATAAATATTTAAAAGAACGGAAAAAGGTGTTATTTTAAGAGTATTTTGATCAAAAAGAATTTTACTTGCATTTTTTCACTCATGGAATTGCCCTATAGATAAAAGTGTTCTACGAGATCTACAAAAAGCTGTAAACCCAGCCTAGCTACATCATAGAAACAATCAAGAAAAAAAGCAACCCACAATCAATGTCTAAATGCAACAAGCCTATAACAATCACGGATCGTAAATCAAATTAAAATTTCAAATTCTACTGAAAAATTAATGTAGCAATTGACTTTCAACAGGAAGCTTATGGTGAACCATAACGGCTATTTTGCTTCTATAGAAATGGAATTAATAATTGAAGAATGCGGAAAAGTTTTATTCTGCACCTTTTTTTCTCACTCCCACATAACTTTTCTCTTTTGGATACATTTACTCGAATGAATAAGCCCTTTTTAAGGCACAATTTCTGGAAGTTTTTTTTTTTGAGAGATGAGAACAAGCCTTTTGGAATGGCAATTAATTTGAATATTTATCCCTGGAAAACCAATGCCCATCGTCCCTTTTTTCTCTCTTATCACTCTCTACATTACTGAATTTACATTATTCAATTATTGAAGGAATGGGGAGATGGAAAGTGGATACTTCATCATTTACATTTTTTATACATTTTTCTCCTTATTTTGAATAAAAAAGATTTTGCCTTTGAGTGTTGTTTACATGGAAAAAAGGTTTTTTTTTCGTTCCTTCTCATGAATGAAGATACAGTCTCATACAACACAGCGGACGCATTTGAAAACATCAAACATTTGTTATCTTTTTGTTTCTTTTCCCCAAAAAAAAAAATCATCCAATTTTCTTCTTTTTAGCTACTTCGATATTGCAAACAAAACTTGCCTTTTTTCAGGGTAAGGATTGGAAAGGATGTGACCTATATTCAACACTTTGTCGGGCTAAACCTATGCAATATGATTTGGTATGAATATTTATTGAAGATCTTTGGAAGTGCAACCTTAATTCTTATTGAGCTGTGTGAGATTCTTTTTGTTTTTTGAAAGAGTGAAGCTTTGGAAGGTTTCTTGGAGCTTCTGCTTAGTCTTTATGCTTAAATCAGCGAATTGAACAAGGTTTTGACTAGATATCTAAAGTCTTATTTGACAAGACTCTATTCTGGGTTGACTAGACACAAATCTAGACTGATTCGACCTTAGTCTAGTCTCTATGGATTATTTATCCGAGAAAACACAATTCGCGCAGCACACAGTGAGGTCCTACGATGCTGGAGTATAAGGCAATCTAAGTCAGTGAGCGATCTGTATCCAAATCTGTTACATTCACAAGATTAATTAATACAAAATCATGAGATTAGGCGTATTCTGAGAAACCCGACATTGTCTTTAACTAATCCTTCACAATTCTTAACTTCCAATCAAAAATTCATGCTTCAGATCATAAAATCTTATCATACACAAACCTTGTCTATTTCTAAATGCTCTTTAGTATCCTTTACTTACTCGAAAAAAAACAGAAATTAATTATATGTTGATTCAATTTTCCTAATGAACTCCAACTCATCCACCCACAGAGACTTTCCAACTTGCTATACATGCTACCCTTCTTTATCATTCTATACCATCGCGTACTGTTTCATTGAATTCCGAATCTCCTCCTTAAATTCATTCACTTTCGTTCAGAAATGCGTTAGCATTAATGATTTTTTTTGCTGTTGCTGATAGAAATGTCATAGAAACAGAAGCATCAGCAATAGCATTAGGAGGAATAAAAGCTTTGACGACCAGAAGTGTCTCGCAATAAAATACCAAATTGTGACATTCAAGCAAATTACAAAATTGACCACTCTGATACAAACCCACGTAACCAAAGTATTCCACACATTTTCCATTGACATAGATGGAATATTTATGTACTTTCCCTAAAACAGTACACTATGTATCATTTATGTATTACATACATGGAATATCCATGTATAGTCCATGAGTAATACATCTATGTAGCATTTTAAAACTCTGGTCATTCAGACAATTAAAAACATTTTTTGCTGCATTTTAGTTTTTGAAGTTATATGTTTACAATGTGAAAAATGAGTTTTAAAAATTGTTGTGGAGTGAAAATTAAATGTACAATTTAAATGCGTGAATTAAAAGGAGCAAGAAATATTGTCTGGTGAGTAATTATAGGGAATATAGTAAAACATCGATTAATAAGGAAAGAAAAAAATATTAATTTTTAAAGTGCAAAATCTCTACGATGTTTTAAACATCTAATATATTAATCATTCTTTCTTGTTTCTTTTCTGTCTATTTTTAGGAATAATTTTGTAAAGATTTTTCAGGAAATTAATTATTTTTTGAGTTACAGTGATAAGTTTTTTGTATGTGTAAATCGGCTTTTTTTAATGTTGTAAGTTTAAAATTATGTTAATTTTTAATAAATAAAGAGTTTGACATAAATCAGTTAAACTTTAATCATGAATATGTGCATTAATTAATAAAAATCCAGCATTTTTTATTTCAGGCGTTTCAATCCATTCATAGTACACAAAATAGTACAAATGTACTACATCAATGTACTGAACATGTATAGTACACAAAATCGCACAAATGTATTACATCAATGTACTATACATGGAACGTCCCCAAAATCGTCCATTATATCATCCATCTTCTTAGGACAATATCGTTCCATGTATCATCCATGGATGATACGCATGGACTATACATGGAATATTTTCGCGTAATACATGTATCATCCATCTATGGGATTTTGGTTACGTGGGAATTGCCGTTCTCGGTCACTATAAATGTATTTGAAGCATGAGACAAATAAGAGCTTTATACTGTTGAACTGATGCTGATAATGCTTTTTGAAATCAAATTTTCTACCCATCCTACGTAATCATTCTTAATGTTATTGGGAAGAGATATGTATTGGAAATAGAAATGGAAAATGTCTGAATTTGAAAATGAGCTTATTTGAACAGATCTCATAAATTGGTAGCCAAAAATGAGAGGATATGGCCAGATTTATAAGGATTTGAGCGCAGTTTGCGAAAATGAAAATTTCTATTTTTAAAACTCATACAAAATTGAGAAATTCCTATAACTAGATTTATTTATCACAAGCAGCACCAAATGTCAAAATCAAAAGAGATTTTAAGCAACCTTATTTACTTCTATCAGCACTAACTTCTACTGCATTAAAAATTGATGATAAAATATGAACATTTTCATGATTTTTCACTCCATTTTTCCTGTCCAGCATGAACATATTCATAAGAATATTTACCCTCGAGAATTTAAAATAACATATTTTTGCTTCCCTTTGTGAGCTCTTTTATGACTTCTGCATAGTCACATACTGACAAATTCCTATTTCCTTGCCAAGTCACATAGACAGTTACCAATGAGATGGAGAGGAAAAAAATTTCAATGTGGCATCTAGAATATATGTATGTGGTCTTGTGAATATGTCTGTCAGCTTATGGAATAGGAAGTTGTGGTGTTGGAGCAGAGTGGAATTTAGAATATCGAGTCATATAAATGAGAATTTGCCAGTGCTAGAGAGAAGACTCAGTAGCCGAGCGGTTTAGTAACAGTCTTAAAAACTATAGACCTCTGTTTTATGAGAATGTGGGTTCGATTCCTACGAGATAATAATATCCCTAGACTCACATATTAGCTTAACACTCCTAAAATGTATAGGACCCACATCCCTGACGAGAATCACTGCAAGTTTCTTAACATCCTCAAAGATAACATTGAGAAGTTATTAAGATAAAAATGAAGACTAAAGATAAAAAGGAATTCCATTTTTTTCTAAAGGAACAAAAAGCATGCAGCATGATTTTTTCAGTCATTTGAACAAAAAATGCTGTAGCACAACAATTTCCATTCGCAAATCCATAAGAATTTCCATGACTTGTCCCCTCAGTAGCTATGACATAAAAAAAATTCTCGGTAATCTCCTGTAATCTTCGATTAGTCTTTCCACAATCGTCAAAATAATCTCGTATAACTTAACAACGGTGATGCCTGTCATTTAATGAATAGCAATAGCTTTATCTGTAGCTATAGAATATTGGAAAAGTTTCAAGAAAATACTTAAAAGTAATTGTTTGGTATATATTTTGTGACAGTAGGCAGCTATGAAATTGGCAGGATTATCGCTTAATCGATGGTGTGTGAACATAATTTTCAATAAAAGATTATGGATAAATCGATAATGGAACCTGTTATGTGTCATAATTGTAGATGAAACTTTGAATTTTGTAGATTTTGGAATTATCCTTGAAACACATTTCTGACTATAAACTTTATCAAGTGCTTCAATTATTTTTAGAAAACTCTAGTTCAATTTTTGCAAATATTTACACTTTTATGCATGCATCATGAATTCTCTTCTTGTTTTTATTTACCTTAAAACAGCAACAACAAAAATTCCCTTCTAGCTGTAAACATTGTAACAAGATCAACTTTTGTAATATTTATTTCCAGAAAAAGTTTCCATAAAAAAAGGAAAATGTGAATAAAAAAACAAAATGAATGATGAAACAAAAGAGAACAAATATTTCGTAACTAGACTCTCTCAAACATTCAATCTTGTGTCCCATAATAATAAATTTTGTTGATTTTTCAAAGCAAATAGTTTGTACTTTACCTTTTTGTGCTTAGAAAAAGTTTATAATTTCATTAAATGAATGTGATTTTCAGGAATTAAATGAGAAACTATTCATGTCAGTAAAGGACAAAGCTTTTAACAATAGAATATACTTAGATTGTTCAGTCTTTCAGCAAAAGTTATGAATTAATCAAATTTTTGTCAAACCTTAGTCGTTCTCTTCCTCAAAGGTTTCCAGACTAAAATTGTTGACAATCTTCTTTAAAAAATTACTCCCTCCTTAGTATCCAATCTAAATTAAAGGCAGGAAGAGTTTGCATCCACAAAAAAATCTATTCTGCTTTTCATTGTCTTTCCAGTCTGTCCCTTATGAATTTATATGATGAAAAAAATACTAACCCAACAATTTTTTGATGCCTAAAGGCACAAAACAAAAAAATTTAATTAATTTTTTGTTCCTTTCTAAGGTTTTTTGCAATTTGAACTTTTTCTTAGAGAAATTGAGGTTTGAGCTTGCTCAGAGATGCTCTTTGATTTTTGCGACAAAAGTTTCTGATTATTTTGTTCTTTTAAAGATTAAATGGGAAAATTAAATTTCAAGACATCTTTTTTGATGCAGGCGGGCAGCAAACAAGTTTTTGAGGGTAGATTTTAAGGATTATTTTACGAAGAAAAATTAAAGTTAAGTCGTCAGTGCTCTGTAGTGATATAGCTACTCAAATAAGAATATTTTCCATCACATACTCAAGTCCTTTCATGTCACAAGTCGTCAAGTCATAGAATTCATTAAATCACAAGCTAACGATACCAAAAATTACCTCCTTCATGTGACATCTTTATAGAAAAATCAAGAATAAAAAACCCACATAATCTCATGCAAGCATACTTCTTTCCTTCAACATATTCATGACATAAAGTACTTGCTTAAAAGTATCATCATATGGTATGCCACTGAACGTTATAGTTTCTTTGACAATATGGCATTTAAGTAGAAGAAAAAGATAATAGAAACAATCTATCATTATTCATTCCACCAATACCGACAATCTATTCACATCCACAAGAAGACAAAAGGCAGACATAAAAAAGATTTGTCTGGAAAAACAAAAACCGCAAAAATTTTCCATGTCGCTGTGCTTTGTGGCCTTGTCAATTAGGATTTATCTCGCACATAAAAGGCACTTTTTTTTGTCACACAAAATTTCACTCTCGGAGCATCAGTCTGCATTAAAAAAATGAAAATATATATAAAAAAAGGAACGAGAACATCCTTATGGGGATTTTCATTCGTCAATGTTATCTAAGCTTCATACAATATCAGAAAAAAATGGCATGAACACGAGTTATTTTGAGTGTGGGTTTCGATGACGCATTTTGTTGGACTTTAAGTGGTTGTTGCTGTGGTATAAGTTTTGCTTGCATTATCTATGCACGTTTATAATTCGGGTAGTTTTTGTGTGACGTCCGTTATTTTAAAGCTGACCGTGAACACAGAAACTGAAACTCTTATTAGGAGATTAATAACCCGGGTAATGAGCTAGTGATGTGCAACAACCAAACATGACAAACTGCAAAAACTTTTCTTTGTCTCAAAATTTCTTACAAATTCAGTCCAAAGCGGTTAAACCATTGGACATGATTCACAAAGCATATCGTGAACGATCGTAAAGAACATTTTTATTTTTTTTTTTTTTGTTTTGGGAAATGACTTTTAAATTGAAATAAATATTTCCAGTCTTTATTTTTCTTGCTCAGTCATTTGAGATCCTTTTGTGTGCGTAACTTTATATTTTTATGTGAGTTTTAGGGACACAAATTTAGATAATTTGGTTTGGATGGATACAGAGTATATGTAGAAAATAATGTTACGAGTATTGTCAATGACATGTGAATTGCTTTGGTATTGTGGCTTGATTATGGCACCTTTGTTATGGTTGCTTAGATGTGGAAAACCGCACATTTTGATTGCTGGTTAGTTTTGAAGACAATGAATAGCACTAAAATTGCGTACTTGACTGTATAATTGATTAGGATACGCAGTTCTATGTTGAATTTAGCATGCAATATCTAACGACTTGAGCTCTCATAATTTTCAATATCTCTCTATAGACTTCAAAATTAGGAAAATTGAATTCCCTAATGCACCTTCAATATCTACAATATTTCACATTTTCATTTCCAATTTTCCATCCATTTCTCTTTACACATTTTACGATTATGCACACATCATAACCGTTAGGACTAACGATGCCAATAGACCAGAAGCATAAAATGAGCATCAAACGAAATGATGATAGCAGTGCGGTCATAGAATGTTATGAATGATAATTTATGATTACCCGTTAGTGTATCTATATAACTGCGTGTGTGTGTGTATGTTTGTGTGTTTGTGTGTGTTGATGGTCGGTTCGCATCCAAAAAATAAATTGTGAAAAAATATAAAAAGACACAACAATAAGCGAATAACGTCGACCATTTGAGAGTTGAGTGAAAAAAAGGCAACCGCATCGTAAAATCACATCTATGGACGGCTTTTGGCGCTTGTTATATGGCGTGAATGCGAGATGGAACTTAATGGAGCATACTTTCTCTCTCCCAAGTTGCCTTACATGATATGACATACAATTACTATCTTTCGTTGCCTTCCATTTTATTTTCTTTTTTAAAAGGGATGAAGTTTTTAAGTAAAAAGTATGGTGTTGTGGACGATTTGTCTGCCTTAGGTGGTCGATGGAGCTTTGGGGAATTAAAAAGTGTTGGGGATGATGATCTGGTATAGGTGTCCATGAAAAAAAAAAAAAAAAAAAAACCTTTACCTATTCAG
Organism: Chironomus riparius; assembly: GCA_917627325.4. Taxonomy (NCBI): domain Eukaryota; kingdom Metazoa; phylum Arthropoda; class Insecta; order Diptera; family Chironomidae; genus Chironomus; species Chironomus riparius. The sequence continues at coordinate 50,190,396 of OU895878.1, read as the reverse complement.
ATCAATTGTGATCCAGAGGTGCGCTAGGGCGATTCGCAGCTAATGAGAGTTTAACGAGTGAGGATGCGCCAAACCACTGCACTCAAACCTAGACCTACAATTTATAGTGGGATCCGAACCACTCCTTTGATGACATTTCTGTCTGTAGCCTACAAAGGAAGGCTGTGAGCCTCATTTCCAGTACATATGATTCGAAAAAGAACAAGTGAAAAATTTCCCATACCCAGTCTCGAACCCATGATCGCTGTGTCGGTATTGCAATAATTAGGTACCGAAGTACTAAACCATTCCGCCACCGAGCCACTTCAGCTCACTATATAGGTGCGCATAGGTGTCCATGTATGAAGCTTAATAGGAGGCTCATTTTGGTGTTATGTGACAGATGAATGACACCTTTTGCCAGTGATAAGTGACAAGCTTCTTCGACATAATTAAGATCAATAGATCTTTAACATCGCTATATTACAACTGCAGCATGCTTCAATCTAAGCGCAAAAATTTCCATAACCTCGATTCTTATACTATTCACTTTTACCATCAAAGTACATATGTACACTAACTTGTTTGTCTTCTTTTCCTTCATTATTCTTATTCCTTCTGGCTACATACTTTCAGCCATTTTTATCATGGCAATGGCAATGGCAAAAAACTAAAGTCATTTAAAATTCATTTGGATTGCGAGCAATTTTCTATGCCATCATTAGCAGAAGCAGTAGTAGTAGAATAGTCCGTTATACAAACGGAATTAGTAAGGAGAACTGGAACTATCAACGTTAACATAAAGAAAAATGCAAGAAGGAAAAGTAAAAGGAGAAATATAAACTTTACTTTTCCATTATATTCACTCACTCTATTATTCCTGTACGTAATAATGGATTTCATGCATTGTATGGGATGTTCTCGTGTATGTGTGCAAGTCTGTAAGCTTATAAACTCACTTTTAAATATGGTACTTTCAGGAACTAGAAAAAGTTTAGGAAATTATATAAATGGTTCAACCATAATGGCTTGACTTGATGTTCACCTGAAGCGTTCATGCTTAAATAATTGTTTGATGGAACTAAATGATTTTGTAGACAAAGAATAATAGAGAGTTGTATCTTTTTGCTACAAAGATGTCATTAAGAGTTTTAGACAATTGACTGTTTGAAAACTATGAAAGAGGTTCGGGCTGATTTCTTGGTATTTATCTAAACCTACACATCTATCAAATTCCTTATCCTAGGACAAATCTATTCTACATCTTCTATAATAACAACCCAAGCAGTTGCAATCTATAGATAATGTCAATTGAATGCTAGCTCACTTTCCATCCACAAGAAGCCAAGATGATTTCATGTTTTAAATTTCTCAAACCCTAAAATAAACTCAGTCATGACTTCAAGATGCAAGTAAATCTACCACATACATAAAAATTGTCACAAAGGATCATCAAAATGAATCAACAGCGCCAACAGCAATGATGATGAATTTTTTTTTTCATTTTCACAACCAGCGGCAATAAAAAGTGACAAAAAAGGATGAAACTTTCTATCGCTTTTGTTCCTGAATCCCATGAGTAAACGAGAAAGTAGGCAAGCACACGTTCTTTGTAATTGTAAACGACTAAGAGCATGCGAAGGATGAGAGCAAAAGAAAACTTTTAATTGAACAAATGACGAACATTTGTCAATAATTAAGAGGATATAGCTCTATAGAGTTTGGAGGGAATGCGAATGACTTAAACAATCATCTGTCATCATGAACTTTGTCATTTGAGTATTTAAACGTGAGACAGGCTTATGACAACGAAATTAGAGACATAAAATTGTAGGAGGAAATAATTCTTGTAAGAATTTAAGAAGATCCTCAGGGTAAGTTTTGTTGGATGGTGTTGTTGTTACTATTGTTTTGGACTTTTAAAGAAATTTCTTAGACATTTATTATAGCTTGTTGTAGAATGAAGAATTGAACTTCTTGGCCTGATATTTAACATGCCTTGCATGAAAAATAAAATGAATTTAATTTGCGTCTTATTTGTTCCAATTTTACTAAACCATAAATTTTTATTCATCGCTAATAAACCCCAAAACTAATAAATTTTACATCACCATAAAAACCCCGACTAATTGTCTCATCGCATTATTTCTCATTGGGTGGCTTAATTCTATTTTATCGCATGAATAACCAAAATTCCCTAACAAAAATTTACAGAGTGTGACAACGATGAGGCGCAGCAAAAACAGCAAACTTTTCCATTTCCCTTCGAAATAACTTTTATATCATAACAGAATCATCATAATCATCATCAACATGATGTTGTATCATACATGTGCACACGTACGCAAAACATCGAGGCCCTCGAAGGCAACAAAAACATATTTTGCAATAATGAAAGTATTAATTCCTCCACAAATATCTTTATAAGAGTCTATAAGCCTTCTTCATGCTTCAGTCTTTTATTCGCTTTTCTATCTTTAATTAGATAGATGCCGTACGACATTTCTGTGCCGTCTCTTTTTTTTCATTTTCATAATAGAGGATTTATTTCTCTTTTTGCTCTTCATGTCTTCTTCATATCCTTCATCATCTCTTGAAAGTGATTTCTCATTTCTTGGATTGCCTGCTTTTCTGCTTCAAGCTCTTCTTCTTGTTTATTTTTTTTGTTCCTCATTTAGTTGGGTTCTTCTTGTTGCTCATGATTTCATTACTGACAATATTTTCCCTCATTTTCGAGGTTATATTGTGAATGTTTTGATTGATATGGGGTTTGATTTTGTATTCTGGCTTAGTGTCTGTGTATGCTTTGAGTACAGTGTATAATTGTAATTAATAATGTTGTCATGTAGCTGCATGTCTTTGTTTTGAGTGGTGTTTTATTGCAGATTCCAATCACCGTTCACTTAGGGGGGTCAGCAAGAAAAGAACAATAGAAATTCCAGAAAATCCATTGTTTTTTTTTTGAAAAATCACCGTTTATTTTGGAGGTCATAAGTGAACGACCCCATACTTAATATACAAGTTATCATATGATCAATAATGTCTTCAGTAACTTGAGTAAACTTGCTCAAATGATTTGGTAACTTTAGTTGAATCTGAAAGTTCTTCATTCAAAAAGATTAGGTTCAAATCCCAATCCAAAGCTAAACTTGTAATCAGTTCAATTATTCCACATTTTAATGGTACTGAATGTTACTTGAAAGACTGCTTGGTTCAGCATTTCAAATGCATATTTAACATAATCACAATTTTCAATTCATAACATTCCAAATCAACATAAAGTATACACAACATACAAAATCACATTCCAGCATTTCACATACAAAACATTTTTTGTTCAACTTGCTTAATCCTCTTCTCTCCAATCCCTCTATCGTTCATTACTATTTGAATTATTTCTGTAGTTGGATTATTGCAGTAATTACTGTCGACATTTTATCTACCTGTTACAGCTGCAATTAGTCAATTACAGGATGTGAGGAATTGATTTACTACTTAATTATGTGCCTAGAGATAATTAGAATGGAAAATTACTATCCACAATAAAATATATAATTTGGAATGTGCACAATGTGAATTTCTTAGTTCTATTGACTGCAAAGTTGAGATTCCAATGCTCATTGTAACTCTCTGCAAGCTAGTATGATTTTGATTAGAAATCCGGAGCTCGTGTTCTCATTATAACAACAGGAAATTTAAGTTGCGAAACTTTTCATCGCAAAGGGCTTTATGTAAAATTATTTGTGCTGAAAAAAGTTCAACGATCTAGTCCAGTTCTTCACAAACTATGTTTCATGATACACGACTGTGTCTTTTTAAAATTTAAGCGTGTCACGCAACTCTTTAAATTTACTTTTGTCTTGTGTCTCGATACAAAAAGTTTGAGAACCACTGATTCTAATTTAAGAAGGAGAAAGCAGAACCTTGAAGTAAATAAGCCCTTGTAAAATATGACAAGCGTAATATAATACGTTTGATGACAAGCTTACAGTGACATTTAATATGTGGTTGCTCGAAAAACATTTTCTATAAACATCGGCATTCATATCTAAAAATGTTTTTGTAAATAAATGTGAGGAAAGAAACAACAGCAGAGCAATAAATGGCATAACTCTATTAGGAACTTCTTCGTGGTTGTGTACAATTCGAGAACATAACATAGTAAGGGTATTTAAATGTAAAGAATCGTTTATGTTTGTCTTCTCCAACATATGTGTGAGCATGTGTAGTAGCGTATAAATGAACAGGAGATTATAATATTTAATCTTTCTATACTGCTTTTGCTCACATAATTTGTTCAAAATGAACTGAAAATGAAGATAAAGGATTCTATATCTCTTTGGTGTACTTTTACTTCTTCTTGTTACTTCATAAATTTCATCCTTACTTTTTGTGTATGTTAGACATAAGAATGATATTAAGAAGCTTATTATATTCCCTAAAGATTCATCCCAATGGTTAGAAATGAGAAAATGAAACGTCTTTTCATTTTTGTTAAGCTTTCACTTTTCCATTTCTTTGACAGAATTAAAAATCAGCTTTGATTCATTTAAAGTTATGAATTTCAAATGTTAGTACTTCCTTTATATGGTACGAAATGATTGTATTCATAAAACTCTGTGAATCAGTATAAAAAAATAAACTTCAGCATTCAGAGCTAAAGATCCATAGCTGCGCGTTAAATACGTTACTAGGCTAATGATAGTTAAACGAGAGAGGATTCGCCAGACCTCCCGCTCAAACCTTGACCTATAGTTTTGTAGTGGGATCCGAACCACTCCTCTGATGACATTTCTGCCTGGAGCCTACAAAGGAAGAATGTGAGCCTCATTTCCAGTACATATGATTGGAAAAAGGGCATTTGAAAATTTTTCTGATGCCAAGTCTTGAACCCATGATCGCTGTGTTGGTATTACAATAATTAGGTACCGAAATACTAAAACATTCCGTCCCCGAGCTCACGTGAAGCAGCATTTTAGATCTAATACTTGATTCCCTAAAGCAACTACTCTGGTTTGGTGTTTATTGGTTCGATTCTCTTTTCAAGCTTTATAACTACTTTTGTTAAAGTGTGGCCAAACAAACTGGAAACTTGGAAAACCTGAAAGCAATTTAACGTTGCACTTCAAAAGATTCCAAAGAGCATAAGAATAAAAATTAAGAAAAAACTCATCAAGTGGAAATGCATCAATTTTCCAAGCAATTTAACCAATTATTCATTAAAAGAAGCATCAATTCAAATTGATTTATAAATACTGCAAAACCTTCAATAACCAAAACGATAAATAATGGATAAATTTTAAGAGATGCAAATGGACTAGAAATTTCGACCCAAAATAAAATCAAATTTGTAATTCCATCAATTTTCCAAATAAACAACCCAAGAAAGGCGCTAGAAAAAGCATCAATAACAACAACAAATTCATCCGAAACTTTTTCTTGACTTCTTTATGATTATTTAATGTCTAAATTCAGCATGAAAGCGAGTGAGTAACCAGGCAAAGAAATGCAAGATGGAAAAAAAATTATTGTGGTTGGACACGATAGAATTAATGTGCGTGGAAACGACGAAAGATAAAACGACACAGTCAAATGTTAATAAGAAGGAAGAAGAACTTTTTTAAGGAACAAAAGTTAAAGCGAGAAGGCAGCGAAAGGAAAGAAGAATGGATGAAATTTGTTACATAAAAATAAATTAACTTTACAAGAAGAAAATTAGGGCAAACTGACAAACGGAATGTTTATCTTGTTATTATTTGTTCGACTACCTGTCTTCCTTTTGTGGATTTTTTAATGAGAAACTGAGGCTTTGGTTGTGTTGATACAGTGAAGACTGTTAATTGGATAAGGGACTGTTCACTTATTACGTAACGCGAAAAAATGACTTCTTAGACCCCCCCCCCCCCCCTCGTAACAAAATTTGTATGAAAAAAAAATTTCCTTGTTTGAACCGTAACAAAACCTTAGACCCCCCCTTTCCCTAAAAGCGTTACGTAATAAGTGAATGGCCCCTAACTTCAAGCTGATTTTGTCATTTTTAAATTTGAGATGCAAAAAATTGAAGTTTTTTTTACCAAATGTTAAATTTCTCGTTCTTCAAATTAACGAGAACACTCAAAATTATCGTTGCATAACGTGCTGATTAAAAAACCTAAACTAATTTTAAAGTTTCTGAAAACAAATTGTTGATTATGCTTGAACTAAAAATACAGCCATAATAAGAATCAATTTTCAATCTAAAAAGTTGTATGCTTAACAACAAAGCTTAAGTAAACTTCACTTTATTCATGTAAATTCATTCTAAAATTATTATTATTTATGGTTCTCAGAAAATTCAGTTTTGTTGGCAATGAAACGTCTATTGTTTCTAATTGTGGCATGATTAAGAAAAATATGCATAACCTCAATACCTAAATTGCTTCAATGATCCCTGATTTCTTCGTGTCATCAGGATTCTTTCGATTCTGTCTCTTGCCAAGTTTGTTGATTGAAGCTGGCCTTCGCTTTATACCACCCTTATCCCTAGTCAATTCCTCTTTTATTACAGTTTCATCACCTCCATTGCCATCGATTTTATCTGCAATTTGATTATTTTCCAATTCATCATTTTCATATTCACGATCATTATCATCAACTCGATTGTTATCATGTTGCAAATTTTCATCTCCATCCTGTCGATTCTCATCGATTGAATTCTCAAATTGTAATTCATTATTGTCATTTTTCACCTTTCCAGTCACCGAATCTTCTACTTGATTGCTCTCATTTTCAACTAAATTATCAGACTGAAGCGAGTCATTAGAGTCTAACGCTGGTGATTGTTTAGACAATTTAGAAATTTGTTGTTGACGTGACTTTTTGACTTCTATGTTTTCCTCCTCTGTGTCTGTGTCCGGATTCTCATTCTCATTATTTAATTCTGACTCAATTGAGTTGCTTTCGGATGAGCTTTTTGGATTGTTTAAAGAGTTTTCATTTTCAGCATCATCATGGTTCATTTCATCGGAATTGGCATTTATTATATCCTCATGTCTCTTTGATTCTACATTGTCATTTGAGTCATCATCATTTGATGATGTTTGAGTTTCTGGAGAAGTCTCATCAACTTCAAGTAATTGTTCTGAATTTGAATCCTCAGTTTTATTACTTTCGAATGGAAAATCTTTTTCAACTTCCAATTTTGAATTGGATGGATTAACATTTATATTGAAATTTGATTGCTTTTTCTTGGAATTCAGTCGTTGGCCACGCTGCGTGAGTTTATTTGTAAATTGCTTTTTAAAGGATTTTTTTGGAGATTTATTGATGCGGATTGGTTGGTTTGATTTTATTTTATCTATTAATTTTGAGCGTCTTTTTGAGCCTGGACGGAAGCTAGGTTTTGTTGTTAATGTCGGAATTAAAGTTTCTTCAAATTTATCTTGAATGTCTGATTCTTCATTAACTTTTATGGACGAGTCTATATTTTGTAAAGAACTTTCTTGGAACTCCTCAGAGCTTTCATTTTCTAAATTCGAGTTTTGTATTGCAAGCTCGGAATTCTCATCTAATTGATTCGTATTAAATTCATCATTTACTTCCATTTCATTTTTGAGCTCAAAAGAATTTTTATCATTGGACTTTTGAATTGAGATTTCGTCTGTATCCGAAATTAAATTTTCATCTATAGTGTCTGCATCTTCAGAACTCTCATTTTCTTGATTAGAATCAACGGAATTGAAAGTTTTACTTAGTTCAATTGAATCACCGTCTTTGGATTCGTTGATATTATCGAATTCATTATTTACGTCCATATCACTTTCCAGTTTGATAGACTTTGGATCGTCTATGCTGGATTTGTCTGAATTTTCATTTATATCAATTGAATCTTCACTTAGAACTGATGGATTTTTGTCGATTTGATCATCTGATCCATTTAAGTCTAGATTTGCATTCAAATTGTTCTCATTTGATTCGATCAGTTCCTCTAGATCAGTAGATTCTATTGACTCAGTTGAAAAAGTTTCATCAATGCTGAAATTTTCATCAAAGATTGATGATTCAATGTCTTCAAAATTCTCATTGGAAACTTTAATTCTATCTGGATCATCAATTCCTTCTTGAGTGAGATCAGCCTTAGCTTTAGTTTTGTCAATAAAATATTGAGAAACAGCACTTTCTGTATCTTGATCCAAATCAATTTTTAAATCTTGATCAAATTTATGGACATCCTCAAATTCATCCGAGTACTCATCATGATGCTTATAATCTATTGGTGCAGCCTGAATTACGTCTTCATCAAAACTTTTAGGAACAACTTCAAGAATCTTATCATTTTCTTCAATCTTTGCATCACTTAATTCTTCAATTTCATCGTCATTGTCTATTGAAGTTTCAAATTCTTCTTGATTTTCCATTCGTGTGTCACTAAGCTCATTTTCTATCTCATTTGCATTCAGATTACTTTCAATATTCTTAAAAAAATTCCCTGCTTGCTGCATAGATTCTGCATCGTCATCCTTATCATCAATTGCACTGTTCAATTGCGAATCAATGGAATTTTCAATGAGCGATAATGATGAGTCATCAATAGCTCCATTCATATTAATTGAATCTGTTTCATCCAACATTGAGTTTTGATATTTTTCTACGTTGTCAAGTTTTGTATCTGTAGAAACATCATCTGTTGTTATGCTATCATCATATGCTTCACGACTAATCATAATATTTGTCGTCATATTTTCATTACCGTTACCACTTGATGTCATGACATTATTCTGTAATGCTTCGTCGTCATTTTTCTCATTATAAATGAATTTGATGCAACACCACTTGTTGCTCCTAAATTATACAGAAAGCAGAAAGAAAGAGCGATGCAAATTGAGGTAAATTGTGGGATAAAAAGCTTGATGGCAATGTGGTATGAAAGATAAATTGAATGAAAATGGGGCAGTTTTTGAATAAAGAAGTAATGTAATTTTATTTTCATAAATTTGGTTACTTGGCAACTGTTTATGGGCTACTTATCAGGAATTTTCTGTGCTGGACTGTAACTTTATATTTAATGATCATTTCTGTAGATTTATGCCAATTATATATTTTCAGAATTTTGGTAAAAGACTTAGTGATTGTTGCTAATTTTATTTTAATGAAGGATGTCGCTACGTTTAACATTTTTGAACCTGGATATGGCAAAGATGGTTTCATTTTTAAAGTATCAGTTTTGATCAAATTTTTCATGAATCCAGCAACATAAGAAACATTAAATTTCAACTATTGCTTTTAAAAATTTTACATCTAGACATGAAAAACTGACAAGTCATGATGGAAAAAAATCTACACAAAAGAGATCTACTTACACAGTCGATATGACCTTCTCAAAGTCTTCGGAACAATTGTTTGAATAAAAGTTTTGGAAACATTTGTCCAAAACGATACGAGTCGAGGGTATTAGGCGCCCTGTAAGCACACCATGAATGACGAAGCATAAAATTAGCGCTGAAAATGTCATAAAAATTTTCATCGTCTAATATTTGTCCTTCTCCTTTTTTTTTATTTTGTTGGAACCACTGGCACCGCTGTGTGCTTTGTTCTTTTCCTTTTGTTTTTTGCTCGAATGTGTCACTTTTCAACTTCCACTGATTAAAACTTTCCTTTCGACTGGTTGGAAATACTTCAACAGCAAAAGCTTTTAAATAGACAATAGCGCAGTTGGGAAAATTATTTTTATTCGTCTCCGTTCCAACTTTTTTTTTTCTTCAGCATACCCGCTTTTAATTAAATCACGAAGTGGAAATAAAAATTTTTTTTATATCTTTTTAAAGAAAATATTATTTTATTTTTCTGATATTCCAGCAACTGCAAGATGTGCCGCAAAATTTAAGAAATGATATAGGAGGAGAATGAGAATGAAAAATTGAAATTAGTAGGAAATGTTCAGTCTGTAAAGCAACAACAATGAAGAAAATGAGCATTTGTGCTTTAAAAAAATATTAATAATGAGGAAGAGAAAGGCATGAAATGGAAGATTTTTATGAAAGAATTTTGTGTGCTGGATGAGCAATTAAAATTTGAAATTTTCATAATTTTAAGAGTTCTTGGGATAGACTGAGTGCAGTCGAGTGCTTGCTTCTTTTTAGCATTCAGAATTTTTCAGAAAAATGAAATTATTTTGTATTTAAGAAATGAGATCCAATTAGAAGTCGTTCACCCCACTTAGCTCATATCCTTGGCCTGTCAACTATTTGAGATCACGACCTTTGCCCCGAATAACAGAAAAGAAAAGTCTCAAAATAGTGGAACCAGCCTGAGGTAAAGCTAACGTGGAGTCAGAATGTATGAAATTTAGTCAAAACAATCCAGCCTAGAGCTTCTATTTTAAGACTGGATAAAAAAATTTAATTCCAAAAGTTAAAGCTATAAATTCTCATTTAAATCATATCCAAAAAATTTTATCAAATCATCAATTTCAAAATGCCAAATTAATATATTCACGCATTCTGATTCTATCACTAATCACAGATTTATGCTTGCCATAATTTCCAATAATTCAATGCTTCACTAAATCACGTGATTCAGTTCACACTTGACTTATGATAATCGCTTCCATATGATTACCGAATAAACTAATAGAATGTGACTAGCTCATGCGGATATTGTTATCGACGAAATCAGTCAAATGCAAAAAATAGGAGATTGATGGAAAAATAATAATTTAAGGGATATTGCTAAGGAATTTTTCCAAGAAAAGATGAAGCACAGCAGGTTATTACTGATATTGAAAGAATGCTTTGATCTTTAAAATTTTCTTAAAGCTGCTGATGATGATTCTTCTATTCAACTGCAATCAAATGCTTTCCTTCAACTTACAGCACTTCCTCTTAATCTGAAATAAAGAGAAGAATTGATTTCCTATTGAATGTTAAAAGAATCAAAAAGAAGCATTTTGCTCTTGGCAATGGAGGAAGTCAATATGAATGAATTAAAACTTTTCCACTTCTTACAAATCTCGTCGCAGTCAAGCACCAAAAAAACTTCTAAAAACCTTTTCGCTTTCATTTGGACTTGTTTTTTCTTTGTGGACGCAATCACAAAAAGGAAACCTCCTGCTGAAATGAATGCTGGAAATTTGTGAGAAATGAAGCTGTCAAAAATGCTTAAAATTCGTCTTTGACAAATTTTATGGATTTTAATTATGCTTTTTAAGGTAAATTGATATTTTAAATCGATTATGATATAAAATTAAATTTGTGTTCTAGGCAGATGACAGTAACAGTCTTCAGATCTTAAATTAATTTAACAAATTATGCAGTACTTAGAATTAATTAATTCTTAAGAATCTAGACCTGAACACAGCAAGTTCTCTATACAAATGCAATAAATAAACATTCATTAATGGCCATAACATCCAAACAACATCAATGATGAACTATCATACAGACAAGAACTCATTAAATTACATTTCAGTAATTATTGCACGCTTTTGACATGGCTTTCTGCAAAGAAATCCTCTTAAGTCATTCAAATTAGATTAATTACGACTTATATTTCTTCTGCTTGTTACTTACCGGACTTAATTCCTTAGTTATTCATTACCTATGAAATATAAATATACATGAAAGCATTAATATTATGAAAATAATACGTGATTGAATGCTCCTGAATTTATTAAGTATTTAATTAATTATGACATTCACATGAATTTGCTTCGGCATTTTATGGATGGTTGAGTTTTCGAATATTTTTTGTTGCTATAAAGAAGCTGTGTTAATGACATGGTCCAAAACTGTCATTTTTGATTTTATTAAAAGCTAAGATTGAACAATGCTTATAATAGTTGCAGCATTAAGTCATAATGAAGACTGACCATCATTCTTTTAATACTTTTCACAGAACGTCTTTATTCTTTCACAAGCTTAATCAAGTCCTCAGGCACAGTCAAAACAATCCTGAAAAAATCCAAAAAAAAAAATAAAGCATGGAAATCCAGGCAAAACCTCAAAGACTCTCAACACTTTGCTCATTCAACAGTTGTTGTGTAAACTTAAGGCAGGTGTCAATTCCTGAAATGATTCCAGGATATGATTTTGTTAACATGTTAAATGCTGATAAGAAATAATAATTTTTAATCAAAAAAAGTAATTAAGATAACAAGCTTAACGTGTAATTATTTTCACAAATCTTATTCAAATCTTATCAGTCAACAACTAAGCTTAACTTTCATTTCTATTTTAAAATCTACAATGTGATTCCTACTTGTCATTCTTAATTTCCTTTGAATCCAATTTCATTTTCACTCTCAACTTTTTCCTAATTTATAGTCTCATCTCCAGCATATTTGTGTCTTATAGTTATCCCACTTGCTTGCTTGCTCACATGAAAATGAATTGCTTATAAGATAGAACCCAAACATATGGAAGCAAACAGAGAAGACGAAAATATTTTTTAAGGAACAAAATCAAATGAAATGGAAAAGAGAACATGAAATTGGGATATTGAGCATGAGAGATAACGAAAAAGAATTTTCTGGGGATTTTCATTAAAAAATTGAGAAAGTATAGAGACATAGAGTAGAAGGACATGTTATAAAGGATATGGAGGGTAAGTGGAAGCTTGTGTCAAGAGTTTTGAAGTTTAAATAATTTTTCAGCTTGTCGGAAAGATTTTTCTATTTCTTCTTGAGTTGGATGTACTGGAAGTTCTTTAGAATTTATGCTTGATAAAGATTTAAAGTTTTTGATGGTGGAAACTCAAATTGGAGTGCTTTGAAATATTTATCAAGATCATCAAAGAGAACAACATGGAATATTTGTTTTTTAAGTTTCCGGAGGAATGAATCTTGAGTTCTTTTACTGGATCATTTAAAAATTGTGAATCTAGAATCTAGAAAAGTTGAATTCCAATAAAAAAGCCTCTATATTAGTTGAAGTCTATCTTTAAATGACATCCGTACAATTTAAAATCATATGCATTGCCAAATCAGAACCCAAAAGTACAAGAGTTCCCAAAAACATTACAAAAACCCCAAACACACAAGATCCACTTAAAGAGTTACGGTCAATTAAGTGGAAAATGAAGATGTCTTTGGATGATTTCATCTAGAATGAAGCTCCGTTAAAGTGACAAATTTTCATTATATCCTTCATGGCAGTAAAATTAAACGAAAACAATTTCAAGAGGATTACATTACCTAATTGTGTTTACTTCATTAATGATGAGACAACAGCACATGAATGGAAATTATCACATCACAATAATTGAAAATTTCCGAAAGACAAATGACACATCCTCTAATTAAATTTGCCATAATCATGATGTTGATGATAATTGTGATGCATTTTGGTGCTTATTTGAGAGTGAATATTTGGGTTTGTTTGGAAATGACGTGAAGCATAATATCATACAAATCCGTCTTCCGACTTTGAGACTGAAAACACAATTCGGCTATTACACAGTTTAAGACTCCTCACTTCCTTTAAATCATATATAAAAAGTTGGACATCATAAGAGCATAACTCCATAAAGGATTTTAATTAGAATGAGATATGTGGGTCATTTGGATCATACGGAAAAGGAGGAGGAATTATAATTAGAAATTTCCTTTCAGGCTAGCGGTAATCGTATAAATCCGATATTCATATCATGCATGAGTAATTAGCACTTTATAAGCACAAAATGAATAGGTATTTCAAAGTGCATTATGCTGATTGAAATTCTATTTCTTGAAAAGGTTTGAAAGCAAACACAAACATGCACAAAGAGATTCATTTCATCAAGATGGATATTTAAATTAAGCTATAAAACAAATTTTTCTTTTCAATGTCTCTATTGAGTACTGATGTCACAATCTATTTATATGAGATACAGGAACAAGTTGCTTTAAATTAGGCAATTCTCATTTCAACTCTTTTGCATTAATTTTTATTGAAGCAATACTGCTTAATTGTATCGTTATAGGAAAGATAGACGGCAGTATCATTTAATTTAACAAGCCTTGTAATAGATATGAACATTGTGAGGGAATGTGGAATGGGAGTAAAGAATCATCAAAATGATTAAACACGTCCTGAATAGCACAAGTCGGTTAATTGAATAGAAAGCTGGAGTAACACTGGCTTGATCCGGATTTCTTTTCGATTAACCGACTTGTGCTATTCGGGTGTTATGCTCTTTAAGGCTAGTCTCTCAAAAGAAGCTTAACTAGAAACTAAACCTATATGCGGACAGACAAATCACAAAAAGCTAGCATTCAGCACTCGAAATTCAGATAATCCAATAATTCAACTCGCTGCGTAAAAAAAATTGGAATGAAAAGAGTTAATTTTTATTTTATTGTTATTATATTCCATTACAAACGAACGTACATGCCATAAGCTGTTTTCATATATATTTCCACAGTCTGCCTCCCTTACATATTACAACAATCATTATCTGATTTTTTAGCATTACTTTTATTATCTTCCTGTGATTTTTTAAATGGGTGACATAATTCGAATTCAAATTTTAGAAGGGGTTAAATGACTGAGAAGTTTTTAAGGCTTTCTCAGGAATTTTTAATGATTCGGAATTTTTAAGGTGGAAAATCATTAGAGCTTGTTTGTTTTGAGTCATCATTTCTTCATTGGGTTATTCATAAATGAAGTACAACTTTTATGAACATCCTTTTAACCTTGTTTGGAGGAAATGCTGCTCAATTTGAAAAAACTTTCAAAATCTACTTCAACTACCTTAAAATAAGGTTTACTAAGCTACAATGGTTTTACTCATCAATCATTTACACATCAGATGCACAGCATGTTTCCTTTTGAATTATCCGTGCACCAGAAAAATAAATAAAGGAGGTTTAAAACTACATGCTGAGTATGGTTTGGATTGAACACCAGGAGCAGAAATCGATACCTTCAATAATGAGAATGTCATTCAATGATTATTATAAAAAGAATCAATCTTAATATCCGTATGCTAACATGTCTGATATGGAATAATGGAAATGGATGTCTTGAAACACAATATTTATTTTAAATGCTTTTATTACAATTATTTTGTGAGCTGGTCCAATAT
This sequence comes from Chironomus riparius, assembly GCA_917627325.4. Classification (NCBI taxonomy): domain Eukaryota; kingdom Metazoa; phylum Arthropoda; class Insecta; order Diptera; family Chironomidae; genus Chironomus; species Chironomus riparius. The sequence continues at coordinate 50,175,378 of OU895878.1, read as the reverse complement.
TTTTATTAGATGACTAGCTTGAACTTACTTGACTAGCTTTATGTAATACGTTCTTACTGCTATATCAAGGTTGCAGCTATCATCTATATCTAGTCCTCCTTTTAAGAATTGTCACCATAACCTTCATGATGCTTTCTATTAACGCAATTAAGATTTTTTTCAATATCATCTTAATTACTTCCGCACACCATAAAGATTAATAAAATTAATGAGAATGCCAATAAAAAAAGATCAAGAATGAAAGTAAAAGTAATTAAGCGAGCCAATAAGAAATCGATGCACAAAAGAAGAAAGTAAAAATTTATTACCGATAAAGCACCGATTGTTGATACCATAAATTCTTAACAGCTGCCCGTAACTCATTAAAAGGTGCTGAAATTGAAGCTGCTTGGTTACTAAGTGGTTTACTTTTCACATGAATCTTTCCTTTAATCTCAGTCGATACTATAAATATCGGAAGTTGGATAAAGAAGAGCTAAAAATAGAATAAGAAGAAAATATGAGCATCGAATGTTTAATTGATATTAAATGGCAGTAAAAGTAGTTTTTTGATGACGCACACAGACCTGAGGAGCTGATTTAAACTGACTTTAAGATTTGTTTCTACATTATAAATGGGAATAGAAACTGGGATCTAAAATTCAATTTCTCTTTAGAGATCATTCGTGATTGTCCATTAAGTAAATGAGTTCCTTTTAAGTTTGGATCAGTACTTGCTTACTAAATGAAGGTAAAGTTTGAAATTATTTTTTAAGAATCACAGAATTAAAAAATAATTGTTCCTTGAAATACAACGGGCAGTTTCTGGAGCTACCTGACTAAGGATTGCTAACCTCGGCTAACTCTAGAAACCGTCCATAAAGAACTTATATATTCAAATTTCAATTGTTTGCTATACCAAAATTCGAAATAAATCATCAATGAACAATACTTTAGTCAACAATGACTCATAAAACTTAAAGATTCTCAATTTGAACTATTAAATGTAGAACAACAAATCTTAAATCAATCTTCATAAAAGTTAAAACAAAGATCAATCTGTATGCATTCAATCTTTTTGTAAACGTCTTCAAAGATTGTACAAAAAAATATATGAAAGTAAATAAACAAAAAACACCTGAATTTCTTCACAAGTCTTATGCATGTATCACTCAAAGATTGTTTACAAGAAAACAAAGATCGATCAGTTCATCTACCCTAAACATTCGACTCATTTTCCTAATTTGAAAACATTGAAGGTTAAGAAACATTGAAACAATGAGAGATTTTTTTCCACATTCAACATTGAGTGAAGTTTATTACTTTATAAACAACATTAATATTACATAAAAAAGAGAGAAAAATAGGAAAAAAAAGAGTTGTAAATAAGGAACACATGTTTGAAGATGATGATAGACTTTTAGCAGTTTTGCACAAATTCTTTTCAACACTTTTAATTGTTCTCATTAATTACTTTTTATGATGTGTAGCAAAAGCACACAAAATTTAGAGCACTCGAGTAGACTTTTATCTTGACACAAATAATTACTGATTAATTGATATTGAAGGCACATCTCGTATCGGGATATTTCCAATTGTTATTGGCATTTTAAGGGACGGCGATGGTGAGCATCCATCAGTTAGGACATTAATCTTCAGTTCATATGATATTTGAAATACTTGAGTATAGAGACGATTTGTGATCGTCAAGATTTGCGGAATTTGTAGGACGTGATAAATTTTTGCCTCGGAATTCTTGCTCACTCCATCTGCTGTTGTTTCAGTTATTTTAGTTTTATTTACACGATCTTTCTTCACAGGATCACTACACACAAACTTCTCTTTTCGCCATAAGGCAATTTCTGTTCGATCGACACAATGACTGCTCATATTATTGTACTCTATTGTAATGTGCACATTTTCGCCCAAAGCAAAGCCAGATTTTGGCAAGCGTATTTTAATTTGTAATGGATTTTTGTCACAAATTCCCCAGCAAAACTTTTTAATCTCTTCGACCTCTTGTGCCATTCTCAATTCCGGAAATAAGTTGAGATCTTCACGGCGGGCAACAGTGAATGGAAGCTTCGCATGTAAATCGCATATTGTCCATGGAATATCTAGACATGCGTCAACTTTGTATCGAATATGTCCATGTTCCCCATCAACTGAATATGGAAGATTTGGAGGCAATCTACAGCTGAATTTATAAGTGTGAATTCCGGCAGGAACTTCAGCAGAATCACCGTCTATCTCACCAAACAAATATGTAACAACATCCAAATGCTTTTGTTCTCCTTGAAATGTTCTTGTTGTTTTACCTACTGATTCCGTCCATTCTGATACACTCTTACCTTCCACCGTCAATCGAAGGCCTAGAAAATAAAAGTAGAATACACAATTTATATATTTTTGAATGTACTCCCCCCCATCTCACGCCAACATCTTATTTTTAAAACTGATTTTCACATGTGTTTGGGAAAAATCACTTTTCTTTCTCTGATTTTTTTTTCTTTTCTTTTCTACTCAATTTCATATGAATGAAAGCTTAAAGATGATGTGTATATAGGCAGAAGATTGTGTATCTTACAGAATGATTGGCCTTGAACTAGGAATTTATTCACGTATATAATATTTTTCGTCTACGTGGCGACATTTATTTGATATTAAATGACTTGTAGAATTTACTGAGTGTTTTTATAAATTGGGACAAGGAGACGATGAACGAGAAAAATGGAAATTACTTTTGCAGAAAATCTGAATAATTTCCAATTTTATATTCGAATAAATCGAGTGTAAAATATTTTAGCTTCTTTTTTTGCTGTGGACGGTGATGAGTGATTGCTCGCTTTGGGCTGATAAAATCCTTTGATCAAAATTGTTGATCTTGGCTAAAGATAAAGATAGCTTTTCAAGTTATTGGTGTTGTAATTTGTAAAGTACTGTAATTATTAAGGATTCCTTTACTTATGACGTCCATGAATTAAATTAAGTTTAATAACGCTTTTAACAAAATGTCATAAAAGTACGACTTCATACAATAAATCTCCAAAACCAACACTTATGCATAGATTTGAAACTTTTATTTGAAAAGATCCTTTTCATTAGCAACTGATAGGATGTTGTCATCGATTATATGCATCTACAGGCAACAAGTAGTTTAATAGCTGACTTGTGAAACACAAAGGATCTTTATGACAGAATCTGCTTTCTTTGTTTCGCTTAGGTCAATAATAAACTTATTCTGAACGGCACACAAGCGGATAGAATACTTTGACCAAGGAGCAGCAGCTTTGCAAAGGCAGAAATTTGACATCCACTTGAAAATGTGTGCCAATCGAGGATGTTTAATGATTGCAATATTATTTACAACAGCGCAACCGAACTACGTTGTTCTATCAGATCTACGATTTGAATAAGTTAATCCTCGGTAGTCTAGTGGTGAGTATATCATCGATAACCATATGCTTAAAATTTTGTAGGATTGTCTTTCATTTTTTCAGATTTTTTGATCCTAATTTGCAGTTTCAATTTTTTTTTTCAGTAATTCTAGGTATGATCCATAAATGAACAATTTACTCAGAAGTGTCTTCCAGATCAAAATTCAAAACAAACAAGCCTTGATTGAAAAGGAACAATCCAGAACCAAAGAGTAAAGGTCACATCATAAAGAAATGCGCTCTATATACACAATCATGCCCACCACATGTTGCTATACAGCAATAAAAATTTCGATTTGCATTCTGTACATTCATTGAAGCTTCTCACCTCGTGCCTTCTTAATTGTTTCAAAAACTTTCAAATCGACAGCACCTAGAGTAGAATAATTCAATTTTTAATAACTCCTGTTTCAGTTTTGATTTATTAATCGATAGATGTTTAGTATTACCGCTGACAACTTGACACGGATAGTAAACCGCAGATGTGTTATCGAGAGTAATCGATATTGTGTTACTTTTGCCCATTTTTTCTAATATTAATTTGGAAAATTTATGATCGGTTCCTTCTAAATTTATTTATATCTATACAATATTTTTTTTGCTCCTACAGCGCGAGAGAACCCAAAAATGATGTTTTATCGACACAAAAATAAAAATTAAACTAAACAGCGAAATGAGAAAGAAAATTTTTTTTGGCGGTTGAAAGAAGGAAAAACTTACTTACGGAAACATTCTGCGCGTGTTTTCTTATAAACAAAACATTACTCACCATTCATGCATTATCTGAAAATTTACTTAAAGTCTTTATATATAGACATCTACTTTTATCTTGTAATGAAAGACATCACGCGACTTAATTGCTTTTACAAGTTAATGTATTTATTAACTTTTATCATAAGCATCAAATGCATTGCAATAAAGGAAATTGTACAAAAATAAAAAAGTATTAATACCTCTACAGTGTGTGTATATATACTATCAATACGAGTACATAGGACGTATTATTTACGTTCAGTTATTTTTAAATGTAAATATTTATGAAATTTAAATGCTTTTTTCTATTTCTTTTAAGCGCATTTCTCGTAGTAAGAGTTTACAAGTGTGTTCTCTTTTGCTGTCTGGCTTAAATTTGATTGATTACTGGATGTTTATAGAATTAGTCAAAGAAATTGAAAAAATAATCAAGCATGTCATTACAGTTTTGTTTAACCAATAAATGTCTCAAATTAATTAATCGACGATCTTTCATTCTGTGGAACTGATTTAATTGAGAGCAACGGAAAAAATTTGAAAGTGTAACGGTCAAAATTTAAATTTCTGCATCATTTTTCGAAAATACGTTAGGCAATAAATGGTCTTTTAATCCAGACTTGCGTCATTTCATTTCGAAAAAATTCGAAATTGGCTTCAAAAAATTCGAAATTTATTTCGAAAATTTAAACTCAATTCAACCGGTAAAACTTTAAAAAATTCTATGCTGAATTTTGAGCATTTTAGCTATGATAACTACTGTCAACTCGCTTAGAATCAAAGCTTGTTATTTTTTATGATCATTGATAAGCTTTAAAATCATGAATATCAGGAAACAAAAGAGTTTTTTGCAGAAATATTTTCAAGAAATTTTTACACTTATACAGCTTAATAATCTGTAGCTTAATTAAAGCAAAATTTTGTTTTATGCTTTAACGGAAAATAAATTTTGAAATTTCAAAATTTTACATAACTGCAAACATTCGAAATGACGCAAGTCTGTTTTAATCTTCCAATAATCACCAAAATCATGACTAGCTTCTTCGTACTAATGAAATGCGCTTAGCAACAAAACCATTAGATGCCATTCCTTACAAATTTTTATTATATTTAAGAATACTTAATTGAGTGGCACTTTAATTGGCGAAATGGCTGGATATATCGGAGCCGTGGGCATTTGCGATGAGAAATTCCAGACTGGATAACGTGGATTAAAAATGCTGATATTCGCGTCATCGACAGACATTTCCGGTACAATTTGTGTGGCTTCTTCATAAGATGGTGGTGGTAAATCCATTGGATGGCTTATTGACGGTGCTGAAGGCTGTGAACTGAATGAGGCATCAAATAATGTATTATATTGGGGTATAGGCAATGATGCTAATAATGGATTAGTGCCGATTTTAATTGGAATGTTCAAATATGGATTCTTGTGAGCACCGTTAACTTTTGCGACTACACGAAGTTGATAGCATGTCGTAATGATACGACTATAATTAATATTTGTTGGTGATAATGGTGGAATTTCTAGGGATATTCTAACTTCTCCAGATCCAGATTTGATCATTCCAGTTCCATAAACTTCTTTTACTGCTAACAATTCACTTCTGATTTTCTTCCTTGGATTTTGACTTATATATTGTGTACTTCTCTCTAATGTCACCTTAGTTCCTTCAACATCAACATTTGATTGATTATTCATAAAGATTATTAAATCGACTTTTTGTCCTGGTACATATCCAGAAAATGGAATAGCTGCAGACATATAAAATGGCTTAGACTTAAAGCAACAACAATAAAAATGTCGGATAATTTCACTCTTTGTTGGAATCGTCAATGATGGAATAGCATTTAAATCTTCTGATTTAATGACACTAAATGGTAGCCTGAATTCCTTATCAGTTTTTAACGGACGATCAAGTACTGCTTTACAGCTATATCTTATATGTCCATATTTTCCTTCAAACGATGACGGTAAACTTTCAGGCAGCATACATGCAAATGAATACGTTGTGATTCCAGCAGCTAAGTCTAAATTCGGTCCCGATTCAGTTCCTAGTAAATATGTCACTTGATTCAAATAATCTTCACGACCTTTATATGTAATTGAACGCCGACCATTTCCACGACCTAAAGTAATGCAAACAAGTAAATAAGAAAATGTGCATGTGTGGATATAAATGATTACCTTTTGTGACAGTCCAGCTGCATTTTGCATAGCCCTCAATTTTCAAATAGACTGCTGTTAAAGAATCAAGATAATTATATTATAACTAAGGTTGAAATGAGTTTACATAAAGCCATTGCGTTAGGTCAAGAACTGAGCACACAAATAATTTTCGTTCATGTAAAAAAAAGTTTCACTTCATGAATCATCACTAAAAGTTTACATTTGTGCATCAAAAGATATTTTTATATTCACACCGTTTTCATGTGTGAATCTATTGGTTTTGTTCAGATTGAAAAATCAGTTTTTCGCATTTTGTGAGAAAACAAAGTAAAATTGGTTATAAAAGGTCACGGAAGAAAAGTTTGTGCCTGAATTTTTAAATCATTTTCAAAAAACAGATTTCAAATTGGTTGTGGCATTGCTGAGAAAGTCGCAAAATGCGCTTTCTGTAAGCAAACAAGCAAGCAAGCAAGCAAGCAAGCAAGCAAGCAAGCAAGTTAATCAGCAAGAAATCTCGATAACGAGACATTGTAGAGACTTCTAGATTTTTACATTTGATCCGTGCTGCTCTATAGAAGAGCTGTATTGTTTTTGGGCAAGGTAGGAACAGCCGTTGCTTCAGAAATGGCAAAAAACTTTCCTTTCTTACGAATTTTTTAAAACAAAAGTTGACTGTGATTTTTATAAAATTCAACTTTGGATGAAAATTTTTTTTTGAAAAACTTTTAAAGAATATTTGGCATATTCGTCAAGCTTTATACCTTCAAACTTATGCTGAGCGTAGCTCAGCTTACGCGATAGCTTTATAACTTCAACTTATGCTGAGCGAAGCTTAGTTGACTTATCAAGCTTCATACCTTCATACTTATGATGGGCAAATCTTGGTCTATCCATAAGACTTATGATAGTACGGTGTGAATATAATCCGCATTGGGTTTCTACCCGATACACTAGTTTAAATTAAACTTTGGATGAAAAAAATTTTTTTGAGCAAAGAACCAAGAAGGAAATACATTTTCAATTTTGGACTAGGGGCGACCCTAGTCAAAATCAAGTTTTTCACTTTTTTTCTTCGAAGGTTTATCCAATTACAGTAAAACTTTGTGTAAGTATACTAATATTTATACAAAACAGTTTTAAATATCTAAAGCAACAAGTGTATTCTATATGTCGTCAGACCCAAATTTTATAATTTTGGATGCACATTCAAAAACAACGTGATTTAAAATTTTGTCCAAAAATATGATTTTTATTAATTAAGAAATGTGTGACCTGAGGATTAGAATGCTCATACAAAGTTTTACTGTATTTGGATTTATCCTCGAAGAAAAAAGTGAAAAACTAGATTTTGACTGGACCTGTCCCAAGTCCAAAATTGAAAATGTATTTCCTACTTGGTTCTTTGCTCAAAAAAATTTTAGGATGTTTTATTTGTATTTGTTTTAAGCACTAGAATATTTATGCAAAGTTTCAATCCATTTGTATAAACCCTCAAAGAAAAATGTGACAAAATTGATTTTGACTAGGGTCGCCCCTAGTCCAAAATTGAAAATTGATTTTTTATGGTGTACTTTTGTCAAAAAAATTTTTTGCATGTTTTATTTGAATTGACATAATTCTGACATAAATCACATACCAATATTACTTTTTGTAATGCATAGCTTAAAAAAATCAAAAACTAAAATTTCGATTACCCTATCTGAATTTTGTTCATACTCTTCACTGTGGAAACCAACATTTATGAGAAAATGTGGTTCAAATAAGTGTGAGGTATGGCCGAGATTTGGACCAAAATCAGCTATACTGGTTCATAGTGTTCCCGAGGGTGACAAAATTCAAACTAAGTGTATTTGTAGCTGACATAATTATGACATAAATTAGGTATAACTTTTGAACTGTGTCGATATGGGTCTCGGCCGTACTTCACACCCACCCTTCAAACTTATGCTGAGCAAATCTTGGTCTATCCATAAGACTTTTGATGGTACGGTGTGAATATATCCGCATTGGGTTTCTACCCGATACACTAGTCTATTGCAGATCTTGCTTCTTTTCAATTAATTTGTGTGTCCAAGCCTATTAAACAATATAATTGAACCTTGAAGATGCTACCATGATAATCTATTGTTCCTCATTCCATTCAACTTACATCGAACTTTTTTCTTTTCGGACAAATTTAAGATAACTTTGCCTGTTATCATCTGTCCTGATAAGTAAGTTCCATTTGGATTGTTGTCAAACTTAATTTCACATGAAGTCACCATTTTTGGATCAACTTAAGACTAAATTAAATAATTTAAATTTTTTTGATTTGATGGTTTTTAAAGCTATTCGCGTTGAAATAACGAATGAATAAATTTGTTGCTTCTGCTTATAATGTCACACGAAAAAAGAAATATTTAACGACTTAACAACACCGATCAGCAGTGAAGATTATGTAACAAAATTTGAGCATTAAGCCTAAGTGAAGTTATTTTCGTTGAAAAAGCTATCGACCGTCTTTAAGCTTTTTGGGTAAAAAGTTCGTTAAATCAGCAATTAGACCATGCTGCATTAAGTTTAACGGTTTTGTAAAATTTAAACAATTTTAAGGCAAGAAAGATACAAAATTGTGAATCTAGCAAAGTTTATGTACCTGAAAATAAGCAAATTAAGGAAAATTCAAGATATTTCACTTTTAAAAGATGTTCATTTTATTATGATTTAAAGTGAAAATTCAACACTTTTTTGAATTAAAATTCTTGGTTGCGAATTGCACCGCTTGTTTTTGCTGCAGGCTTTGACAAGAAATCAGCATAAGTTTCATATGGAGTCTTGGTCAATGGCATTTCTTTCCATAAATCTGGTGTCAAGAATGCGTATGTTTGCATGATAGCAGAGTATGTAGCCTTGGCGAAGTTACCCAAAGTTGTAGTTGATCCACGACATTGAGTATAACAATCTTCAATACCAGCCATCTGCAAAAGTTTCTTTGGGACTGGAGCTGAGACAATGCCAGTTCCTCTTGGTCCAGGAATCAATTTAACGCTTACGGAACCGCACTTTCCAGTAACCTTTAAGTATGGAAATGACTCAATTAGTAAAGGAACTAGCAATAAGTATAATTAGAGATTTAAGGGTATAGTCAGACATTCTTAAGCCATCTTAGAATCGTAAGATTCTCCGTGGAAACCGCAAAAGAATTTATAGTAATTTCATCATTCAAATGGAACTTAAAAGTAAAAATGGATATAAAGCTTACCTTGCAAGGTACTGTATGTGGTTTTCCGATCTTGTTACCCCAATATCCTCTACGGACTGGAACAACAGACAATTTAGCCAAAATAATTGCACCTCGGATAGCTGTAGCTACTTCCTTGCTGCATTTTACTCCCAAACCAATATGTCCATTGCTGTCTCCAATAGCGACAAATGCCTTAAAACGTGTACGTTGACCAGCACGAGTTTGTTTCTGTACAGGCATGATTTTCAAGACTTCATCACGTAATGATCTTCCCAAGAAGAAATCAATGATCTCGAACTCTTTGATTGGTAATGAGTACAAGTAAATTTCTTCCAATGAACGGATCTTTCCATCACGAACCAAACGTCCTAATTTTGTGACTGGAACCCATTCTTTTTGATTTCCTTCTTTATCACCACGTCCTCTACCTCGACCTCCTCTTCCTCCACGTCCACGTCCTCTACCTCTTCCTCTACCCCCAAATCCTTGTTTAAAGCCTCCACGTTGGGCTGGAGCTACGTCCGCCATTCTATTAAAGACATAATTAAACTCTCATTAGCATCATTTTTTGCTTGTTTTAAAGTTAAAAATCTTGTTTAATCAACTAGTTTGGAATCAGTTTTAAAAAAGCCATCTCTAAGCTAAATGAATAGCTCTCTGGAGGAAACCGCAAAAGAATTAACTTTGCTTCATCATTAAAATAAAAATGCTTCAAAAAATAACCTCAAAATCTACTTTTTTTGATTTTAAACATTTTAAATAAGAAATCGATGATTTTAATAGTTTAATTAACTTTAAATCTGTAGATTGTTATGTTGGAAGCAGTTTAAAGCACTTTTGAATAGTTAATTACACTTAGAAATGATTAAAAATAAGAGAACTTACATTATGCGTGTTGTTTCTTCGAAATCTGAATCAAAAAGAAATAATTTTGTTCCTTAACTTACGAAGTCACTTCCTCCGTCGAGGGGCCTATCATGATATGAATATTTTTTTACCGTTATTTGCTAGTTTCAAAATCATTGAAAGTCTCGGAACCACAATGATTCAGAATCGAAAAAATTGTTCAAAAATTCAAAAATTTCGTGTTAATTAAACTCTGTCTTTTGAATGCCAGATTAAAGATCTTACTTTTATGCATATCCTTTAAAAATATCTCGCTCCTATTTGCTGTCAAACTCCAGAAATCATTAATTTAATCTCACCCGAAATTTGTTTACAATTTGAGTATGAAAAAAAATATGATTTTTTCTACTTTAAGTTGTTATTTGGATGTCTTGGAAGCAGTTGCTAGCTTATTTAAGCTTAGCTTTACGTATTAAAACAACCAAATGAATAGAAATCTGCTTATTAAGACTTAAAAATGGAAATAAAATCTGAGTATTTTTAAGTATAGTATTCTCTGAAACCTATACAAACCAATTAATTAAGCTTAAATCTATCTCCCATATTACTGAGGACATGCCATTTGATGCCGTTTTCGAGATATTTGCGATCAAAGTTTACATAAAATTTCATACAAAATTTGATCATGCACAATAATTTTTGATAAACTTTTGGTAAAAAATCATGTTTATCCTTTATATTAAGGACTGATTTTTTGAGCAATGAACGAAAACATTGTGTAGAAGATGCTTAAAGAATCAAATCAAGAGAAATTAACAAAAACTTTCAATCAATTTTCTAATGTGTCGGAAAAATATTGTGCACAAGAAATTTTTGAACATTTTTTCCAAATCTGAATTATTGTGGGAACGTAAACAAAGTAATTTAGCAAGATTTTAAGACATTTATAGGCACTTAATTCATTTCTTTCTTTTTCTAATAGATGTATTTAAAGTATGTTTTATTATACAGTCCCAATGGTTCCTTAAATCGTAAGTTTAAATGATTTTCATACATTAAAAATTGAAAAATCCTCTAATTTTCCTGTTTCTAACTCTCCAGACACTCACAACTGTTAGATTTGAGTTATAATTAACGGTCTGCAAACATTCAAGTGCTGTTTTGTTTATCTCTTGAAGGGAAGTGACTTATCACATCCAATCATTCTAATTCCTTAATTAACCAGCTTTCTAATGGACTACAAATGGTGAGACTACACTTATTCAATGCTGTTCCTTATTATAATTCACTTACCGGTGCTAATTTCTTTTAGGAAGTACGTAAAACTTGACAGAAATGATAGTCGGAAGTTTTTCAATTTCGTTAATTCTAATTTATCACATCCATTGAGAGAAGAAAAGACTATTGTAAGTTATTAAGCTCATTAAGCATTAATCAACCGACTAATTAATGTATATTAAAGGTGTTCGACAGTAAAGGAACTAAAAATAGACTGTCATCATCTGTATCATCAAAGTCATCAACGTTAGACCTTTTTGACGGGTTTGATGACCCATTAAGTCAATTTGCTCGACAAGAGCTGGATCCTTTATCTCAAATGGCAGCAGAAAATGATTTAAATAATTTAATTATAAAGAAGAAAAGTGCTTTAGTAGATACAACATCCGCAGTTCAGTCATGGAACTCGAGAAAGGCCATAATTCTCAATAAATACACGACATCCGAGAAGCTATCAATAGCAACAAGTTTCTTGGGCATAGAAAATGTAGTCAGAAGTCAAACGACTGTGGAAAAAGTAAAGCATCGATTGGAACAAATTGATGACTTTCAGGATATCCACTATATGCAAAATCTGACTCAACAGGAATATATCGGGAAAATTAATCAATTAAATGCCGAATTAATTGAGGCTTGGAAGACTGATCAACGAGTCAAGTCACTCAAAATCGCCATTCAGTGTTCAAAATTACTGTCTGATGCCACATCCGTAATGCAATTTTATCCCTCAAAGTTCGTCTTAGTCACTGATATCCTTGACATTTTCGGAAAACTCGTTTACGAGAGACTCAAATCAAAGTCTGAAAATGAGTGAGTGATATTCTTATTGATTAAAGTACTTTCCAGTAATAATCTCATTATTTTAAAATAGAAAAAGCCTGCCTGACAAATTCACGCCAGACCAGATACCCGAGTCAGCTAAAGAAACATGCCTAAACTGGTTCTACAAGATATCATCCATACGAGAGCTTTTACCAAGACTTTATGTTGAAATGTGCCTAGTTCGGTGCTATAATTTTATAAATCCAAGGTAATGTCTTAATTTTGACAATTTTATAATAACAGAATACCAATTAAGGACAAATTGATTATTTAGAGAAATTGATGCATCCCTTTTGAGGATATCAAGAATGATTAGAGGAATTGGAGATCCACTTGTCGGTGCTTATGCTAGATGTTATTTAGTAAGAATTGGTGTAACAACTAGTAAAAGCCATGAATATTTGAAGGAATGCTTTGCTGATTTTCTCAGTGTCTATCATACTGTAAGTCACGCAAAACTAGTTTCTCAGTATTATAGAGTATTATTAACGTAAATTTAATTACAGATTTTCAACACAGGCATCAGAGCGGAAATATTGAAGCAAAATATCGAATTAAGTGTCTATTTCTCACTTTACGCTCCAGCTTTAGACTTTATTGTTCAAAATTATGCAGCAAGTGCTACTGATGTTCAATTAGAGGAGTTTCTAACGCATTGTAAAGACAAGAAAAACAGTTCATTGTTATTGCTGACAATTTTACATTCTTTTCGTCCCGAATTCATATCGTCGAGATCTGTTGAAATGGTTTCCATTCTAGCCGAAACAAATAATGAAGGTATCACGAAAGGCTCTTTATTTCGTCAATTGGGTAACATTGTGAGTCTATTTCCGCCACCTGTCGAACAACGAGTATTGTTATTTAATGAAGCATGGAAAACCATTAGTACAATCACAAATGTTGGCGATTACATGGCTTGTGTTGAGCTGTGGTCTCAATATATAGCAAGTAATTTCGATATAATAACACTCAATACATTCTTTGGTGATGTTCTCACTCGTATTGTTCAGAAGCGAGCATTTGAGAGATATTATAATGAACTTCAAGGTTTAATGGATAAAGTTGTATCGAATGTTATCGATTTTCATGGACTGCTGAGCATGGTATGTAGTTTTATGTTTCAATTGTCATTTGAAAGCATTTTTGCTAGGTTGAAGGAGCAGTGAAATTGTCTATGTAAAAGTTGATACAAATGCGTATTATCTGAGAGAAATTGAGTAACGTGCGTACAGCACGAATCTTCACGTGCATATTAAACGCGTATTATCTGACAACATTCATTTATGCGCGTACTATCTAAATGAATTTAACTTATGCGCGTATTATTTAAACGAATTTAACTTAATGCGCGAGAAATATTGAAATATGACTTGAATAAAGCTAAAACCTCTAAATCTTCATTTTAAAATTATCTTCGTCTTATATTTTTGTATGTAGGAATTTTCAAACAATCATGACGAAAATGCTTTCAATTGAAAAAATATTAAATAATTCACGTCAATAATTTCTATTTATTTAGGATAATTTCCTCCCAATCCTCGACTTGTTTCAAAAAGAATCCATCAAGTTTGAAGTGTGCAAGAACATACTTGAAAAATACAAGATATTCTGTTCGAATGACGAGAACAACTTTAGCTTAGTAATAAATGATCCGGTGACAATTAATGCATTTATGTGTGTGTCAAAAGCTCTTAATGATGGTGTTAAGTAAGTATAGTATTAATATTGAGGACAATTATGGCTTAACGATGCTCATAAATATACTTTAACAGTGCTTTAACGAGTGATGATGAACGACGACATATTGGAAATTTAATAAGCTTTTTCATCCTTCGCGTTAATTTTGGACGAGATTTTGAGCAACAGCTGACATTTTATGTTGATGCTCGTGGCTCGTTTGCAAATCTCGATATCGTTCTACACGCCCTCGTAAATTGTGTAAATAAATTGTCTATCGATACGAGACGAATTGTTAAAGGAAATCACACAAGAAAGACGTCAGCTTTTGTGAAAGCCTGTACTGCATATTGTTTTATAACAATCCCATCAATCATCTCAATAACACAACGATTGGATTTATATTTGGAATCGGGGAAAATTGCTTTAGCCAATTTATGTTTAGGACAATCAGACGCTAGCTTTGAAGCTGCCATACATTTACTATCGGAATTACCGAAGTTTTTTGAGATTGAAGGACGTCAAAGGAGCTCTGAAACTTATTTACAAAGTTATGTCCTCAAATTTCTGTCGCTGCTTGTTTTGGTGCCGGTAAGTTTTCGTGTTGAACTTTTTCAACTTAAACGGATTTTTGGAATTTGAATTTTATTTTTGCTTAATTTTTTGAATGTCCAAAATCCGTTAAAAATTCAAATTTTGAATGTTTGTTAAATATTAATTCTCCGCTTTAAACTGAAATCAAATTCCAACTTTCCTTAATCCAATTCAACAGGATTCACCAGAAAAGGGTGTGTTGTATCTCTTGCGATTACTTATCGATAAGTTGAATGAAATTGAATTTGATTCAACGCAGCAGCTGACAACAAAGTCCACAATTGAGATGAACATTCTCGACATGTTATGTTATTGTGCACAGGATACATATCCATATCATTTACAAAATGTCATTTCAAATGACCAACTTTACGGAGCGGATGTAAAGTTTATAAATGAAATAAATGAGATATCAACAGGATTGCTGTGTGATTTACTGCAAGAATTACAACGGATGAGCGAAAGACCAAAGCAGCAATGTCAAATGGCACTTGATTTATTTGAACGTGTGGCAATGAAATCTGATTTATGTGATGATAAAATGTTTACACTGGCTGTAAATTTATGGAATTTATCGATCAAAAATCGTCATCTGTTGATGGATGGGAAAATTCATCATAAAATCTATCGACATATGAAAGCTGTGAGAGGAACATTAAGGAATCGTAACTACTATCAACGATTCGATGAACTGTTAAATCGAATAGAAAAGAAATTATGAGATTCTATGCTGTGCTGTACACAAATGATTCTTAAGAGGATTTTTATAATGAGATTTTTCTACATAGCAACTCCATATTTATTACAAGTTACTATCTTTACTTCCTACTTATGCTGAATCTTAAACGACATTCCGTGCAAACTTCAGTCAATTTGGGCTTGACAACATCATCAAATCAAGTCAATTTGGGAAATTCTTTTATGAATGAGTAAGGACCGAAAGTGGTTTACCATAATGACATCATATCTTGTCCTTATTGCTTATTTTTCCTTTTGAAATTGAAATTTTCAATTTGTCATTCAATAGTTTTATGTTATTCCATTGAATGATTTGGATTTTGTTTAAATGTGTTTCATTTGTCAATGGCTAGGTTCAAATATCTGAAAAATCAATCAATTGCTGGTTTTCTTCACTTTCTCTATTGAGAAAGATGCTCCTGAAATGCTTAAACTTGACAGAAATTGGTGTAATAGAACTGATGTGTTTTGGTTGTATTGGCATTTAAAATGTATTTTTATATTAATAGCAGCACCTTCTGTATGTATCTGATCTGCACATGAGCCTTGGAAATTGCCATGTAACTTATCATGACTCTTGTGTATCTCAGGTCCAAAATTGTTATCCACATGAAATAATAAAGCATGCATAAAGATGAAAAAATGACATTTTTTATTGTTTTTAAAACTAGAATGTTTATTAAATTGCAAAATTTGAACAAAATTACAGAAAAAGGATCCTGATAATTATAATAATAAAAATGAATTAATAATGCTGTTTTGTGATGGTGTGTGATTATGCAAAAATTTATTTAATTAGTGACAGTTTAAAAAAGAAACTTAAACCTATAAGTAAGTAGAAATCATTTAAATTCCTCACATTGGCTGTTAATACTCATAAATTATTTAATTTGCGGCATTTGCTGTGTCCTTTCATTTTCTTTCTTTTTTTTTGGGTCTGTCGGATATGAAATAGTTTTTTTTTCTTTTGTTTCTTAAAGCCAGGGTTCGTAAACGATTCTTCGATCATTTGACAAAACCTGCTTAAAACTGTTTCGCGAATTAGATGAGAGAAGTTAGAAGAATAGACAAAACGGCAAATGACTATTATTTAATTATAATAATTTTTTCATTCCTTTTTTTAGTTTAAATACATTCACATTATTAATTTAGTATAATTAAGTACTTATGCTGTCTTTTTAGTTTTTTTTTCCTTGGGCATTATCTCAATTTAATAATTTTTCTTTAAACTTTAAATTTAATTAAAGTTATGTTTTATTTATATTCCTCAATAATCATTAATTGTGACATGAAATTAGTATTAACATAAATTTTTTAAACAAGCGAGTGACTGTATGAGTGGTTATTGGTAGAGTTGGTTGGCTTAAGGTCTTATCTGATCATTTCTATAAGTTAACATTGTTGCTTTCAGGCAGTACGTAAACAGCATTAGGAGACGTAATTTTCTAATTGAATTCCATTTTCTTGTACGTAACACTTGCATGGATTAATTGTACGTAATTTTTGTATTCAACGCTCATTTTCACATACGTTATTTCAGTTACGTAAAATCTTTGACGCACGTATTTTCTGTTACGTAAATTATTAATTAAGGAGCAATTCCATTAGATTTTGTATGATTTTAGAAAACCTTTAGTGCAATCTACAAGGACCGTCAGTTCCAACAAGCAACCAACTCTGCGAGAATAAGATTTTTTTGGGGAAAGGAAATTGTAAGTTTTGCCATTTTTATTTAATTTAATTTACCAATTAACCACAATTAATTTAATTCTTGATTTATGATTTAATTGCTTTCAATCTAATTTATAGCGATTATTTACGCCCTCCTGAACATCGTTTTAATTACTTTTTTGTTTTATCTATGTTTTTGTTAATATTATGCATGTGTCGTGAATTTTTAATTCTGCAAAGAAACTTTGAGATACAAAAAAATAAGGGCCCGATTTCTCAGAGACTGGTACGGTACGGAATAGGTACACCAATAGTAAGGTATATCTCTATACCATATCAGGTTTACCTTTATCGTGCCGTACCTTACTTAAGGTATCATTACAGGAGAAATCGGGCACAGGTCAATTAGGGTCGCTATAAGTCGGACTAGCTATTATTTCAATGGCCAAGGATTATTTTAGCCAAATTTTCAACCCCGAAATACAACATTGTGCTGCAAATGAGAAATGATAAAAACAAAACATAAAAATCATAATTTTAAATAAGAACGTCTTATTTTCTTTTATTTCATCAACGTAATGAGCGGAAATTGTATAATGAAAGAAAGTTTTTTTTAATACCGCAAAAAAACATAATAAAAATCAAAAAAAAATATCTGAAATGAAAATAAGAAATAAAAAGTGAGAATAAATGTGTGTGGCCGGTCAAAAAAGCTTTTAACTTTCGCATGTATTCTTTTCTATTCTTTGATATTTAAAAAAAAAGTTAGAAAATAGTAATAATACATTTTTTGTATCTTCATTTCTTTCTTTTAAATTCATTTTTGCATAAGATTTTTTTTTTTCTGTGAATTTGAAATCCATATTTTTCTTTTCTTGTTCTTCATCTATGTTGAATTCATATAAAAAGCGAAGCTGAAACATAATCGATAAGCAAATTATACAATTTTTATACTTCTTAAAACTGAATTTTTCAACTTATAAACTCCTCCTATAAAGCTTTTTTTTTTTCAAGACGCGACGATGAGAGAAATTGTGTGTATAATCATGATTATAATATAAATTTATCGATATTATTATTTTTTTCTTTTTTACTTTGCATCTTTTCCCTTGACTGATAAAGAATGTAAATTTTCTTGCCTTTTGAGATACAAAAAAAAAGGTAAGCGAAGAAAAAATTTCTCATCTGTGTTGGGACACAAAAATGATTGATTGAATGGAATTTCTTGTTTTTTGGATGTTCAAGTTAAAATTTCTTATCGCATTTTTAAATGATTTCGAGTTTAAGATGAATTTAAATCTTACTCGTATAATGCGGGCGCACTATGTACGTAACATGATCATATAATGCGCACTATTACGTAAAATTGTGGTAATACTAATTTATTGCGCGCGTATTATATGCGTAAAATTAAAAACTTAAGTATTCGAAATATTTGACATGATTTTTTTTGCAGATCTTTGACGTAATTTTCTAACGAAATAAGAAAAGTCTCAATCACTCTTGAGCCCGACGACCGATGTTAATCCACAAAATTCAAGGGAGAAAATTTTCCTAGTTCGATTTATTAAAGAGAAGAGTTCTTTGTTCCTTTTTTTCAATACCTTACAATAGTAAATAATGCTTAATTAATTATCCTTGTTTTGTTTATCATTATTTTAAATTATGTTCACTAAAAAACTCAAGATAATGATGCTGAATATTTGCTTCCCCTGGACTTTTTGCTTTTGTATCGTACACCTGAACATATAATGATGGCGATCACTCGGAGTGATGATCATAGTGATGGTAAAAGATGATAACAACACTCATTTGAGTGATTGCCATCATTGTATGGTCAGGATAGTGGAAAAATAACTTTATACATCTCAATCGACAGTGCTAGAACTAATCTTGACAAAATTGTCAGTTCTAGTTCAAGCACTAAACGTCATGAGATGCCATCTTTCTTCTAATCCAATCATTATGATGGGAAAACTGAACATAATGTATATTTTGAGTTACAAGAGGTTTCATAAATTTTACACACACATCTGATTATTTTCGGGGGAGGGTTTTTTGCTTATAATTTTCATATTTTTTTTTCTTATATGCTTATCTCGTATGAAAAATGCTATCATTAAATTGTAAAGACTTGATTTTTTTTTTTTTCATTAAATTTTGGATTTGCTCACTTAACTTTATGGAAATCGTTTTCATACTTTACATAATCTTTAATCTTATTCTTTTTGTTTCTGTTATGTGATTGATGATTCAGATTTATCTTATTTTTTGATGAAGAAGATTTTAAAGAGTTTAAAAAACAAATTTTGGTTAATGTGATTACTTGTTTTTGTTGTTGTTTTAATCACAGGGATTTTTTTGTGTGTCGAAACTATTGCCTGCATTCCATGCTCGTTAATCGTTTTCCATACATTGTTTTATTTGTATAAATCAGAGAACTTAATAATTTGAAGAAAGAAATGTGTTTTTTTTTTGTATGTTCATCCTGTGTGTTTTTAAATTATATAAAATAGAAGAGGGAACAAGTTTTGTTGTAGATAGAAAAAAATTAAGAGTTGGTGGAGTGTGGTATTTTGTTTATTCATGGCGCAATTACGACACATCCTGATCTTCAACGTCTTGAATGGGCTCTTTCTGCTCTCCTTCACCTAAAATTGAATGTTTGTTTTAATAAATTGAAACTTTACAAAAAATGTAGTAGTTCTTACCATCTCCCTGCATGTCTGATGTCCAAAGAGTCAAGTTATCTCTTAATAATTGCATTATAAGTGTGGAATCCTTATAGCTTTCTTCACTGAGTGTGTCCAATTCTGCGATGGCATCATCGAACGCTGCCTTTGCTAGGCGACAAGCTCTATCTAAGATGATAAAGAAGAATGGATAGGGTTCTCGGTTAGTCAAAGTTGTTCATGTATAAAATAATTTCAAGGTTTAAATAAATGGATGGAAAAAGTGTAAAAACTTACCAGGTGCATTCAAAATTTCATAGTAAAATACCTACAAAATGACAAAAATTTAATTAGAAAATCTAGTCTCGAACAATCTCAAGTTTTGAGGAACTTACAGAAAAGTTCAATGCGAGACCCAATCGGATTGGATGTGTGGGTGGTAAGTCGGTCATTGCAATGTCACTGGCAGCTTTGTAAGCCACTAGTGAATTCTCTGCTGCTTCTTTACGATCATTGCCGGTTGCGAATTCAGCCAAATAACGATGATAATCGCCTTTCATTTTATAGTAGAATACTTTAGATTCGCCAGTTGTTGCGCATGGTATAAGATGCTTATCCAAAACATCTAAAATATCAGAACAAATGTCTCGAAGCTCTTTCTCTACTTGTGCACGGTAATTTTTAATCATTTCCAATTTCTCCTCTACACCCTTGTTTTCTTCTTTCTGTTCAATTGATGAAATGATTCGCCAAGATGCACGTCTTGCACCGATGACATTTTTGTAGGCGACTGAGAGTAAATTACGTTCTTCAACTGTTAATTCCACATCTGTTGATGCTACTTTTTTCATTGCATCAACCATTTCTGTTTAGAAAGAAAAGAAATGAATGAAAAAATGATTAATGGTAAAACTTATCCAAATGAAAAGATGAGAAATGAGGTAGAAATTGCTAGCTTTTGTTTGCTCAACTAATTTGCAAATTGCAAACAACTTTCACGACAATAAACCTCGGTATTGCGGCTAATTCGCCATTCTTATTAGAAACTAGCATCTATAAACATGTTATGTAATATATTTTTAGATATTATCGGAAATTCAGTATCAGCGAATGAAAACATTTTGCTAGATTCGATATGCCGATTACGATAAATAGAAATCCGTAAATCTAAAGCATTGATAAGATAGAATTGTAATAAAAACAAGATATAGTTCCATTAATATCAATCAGGTGCTCGTGCCATTAGCGTTTAAATGAATAAAAACTATTTTTATCGCATCTACAAATAAAAATGCATTGATTTTTTTCACATCATATAAAATTTCATATATTTTAGAGGGTAGAATAATTTAAAGCAAGGACATTGAAAGTAATGCTGCTCACAATTTACAAGACTGGTGATATTGCGTGTATAAAAGTAAAGTCGCATTTCTTTGACGAGAGATAAAGGAACAGTAAGCGCCGATAATCATTGAATTTCCATTACTCGCGCATATCCTTGAAGGATATTTTGTTATATTGTTCTCAGAACAAACTTTTTTGATAACATTAAATCCAAAAATAAGCATGAATGAACTTAGTATAAATGTGACAGAAAAGAATTTCATGGAACAGCGTGTCCATCATGTTTTATTGCTTTTGACAAATGCGAATAGCTGGAGAGAAGGTTAATGTCTTCTGGAAATAATTCGTGACACTAAAGCAATACTTGTAAAAAGCTGCCACACCCTAGACATAAAACAATTTCTGCTTATTATTCATTCCTGATTTTCGGCTTTAAAATTAGATTTCTAAATCGTATTTAACCCATTTTTAATTAAAACATGAAAGCTATTAGAAACAAGCGAAAAATGCGCTTTGACACCTGATTCATCCTCTAAACTTTCTTTCAATTTTGAATATGTCTAATCTCCATCAAACCCGAGTGAAAAGGTTTCCTATCAAAATATTATTACAGGATAGACGAGAGATATTATCTCATCAATCTTTTAAAACTCTTTGAGGGTCATTTATCATGAATTATTGATCAAAATCAAGCATGAAAAGTTTGAATAGTATTTGTCATGTATGCAAATGAGTCATAATCAAAATAAAAACTAGAAGCACTCAACTATCATAATAAGTTCACGTAAAGCGTGATGTCTGCTAAAATGCAGACTTTTCTGGTTGTAAATCATAAACCAGACGAAATATTAACGTTCAAATAAAAAGGTCTGCAGACTTTAATGGATTGGAAAATGAACTCCGGTGCTACTTTTTTTTGTTGCTGTGTGGGATTGGAAACAATCAATAATCATATAAATTCGCTTTGCAATCTTGATAACGAACGATGGCATTGAAAAATCCTGTTCAATAACTCGGAAATTCCACTTACTGTGCATGCTTCTTTTTGGGGTTAGAAAAATGAGAAATTTGTAAGTTTTATACTAGAAACAATGATTAATATCCTAAAATACTATGATTCACTATAGTGTGATTAATTTGATGATCTAACTCATTAGGCAGCATTTCTTTATTCAAAATTGAGTTTCCATAGAAATGAATCTGCTGTTCGTCTTAACTGAACCCTTAGAAAGAAGATTGAAGTTTTTCTCACTTGGATGTAGACAGCGTGTCTTGTTTTAATACATCCGAAAATATCGTGCCTCAATCACTGAGGAAGTCATGAAAATTTAGAACTTGAGCATCGTTTTCCGATAATATTTTGGGTAAACATTAAATTTAAAAATAGAACTAGTGCTAATGATATTTGCTTGAGTAAGCATATCGATGACAATTTGTTTAGACTTGATCATTTAGCTCTAAAACTGTCATTGACTATTTGAAACAAGTTCAAGATTCGAATTAACTTAAGCCGTTAATTTTGCAAATCAAACTCTGCGAAATCTTTTGATTAGACAAAAAGTTGAAATTCTTCGCTATTTAAAAATGTGCTAATGAGTCTTATTTATACAGAACATAGTCTCTGTCACGAAAGATCCACGTGAATATATTCTGTCAATATAAATTTCATATTATCATCTTGATAGGATTGAAGAAACTTGTGTAGAAAAAAATTTCTTGACATAAGCTTTTACATAGGTAGTTATGAATAATATATTTCATACCTATGTCATCCTTTTTAACAAACTCGTGTGCGTGTGTGTATATTTTAAGCTAGAGTGAACATTACTTGCGTAAAAAGGGATCAGACGAAATTTTAAGGCATAATAAAACATCAAGGAACATTGTACATATTTGAAGTATCGTGTAAACATGCCTCATAGCTCAGATTCTAATAGACCTAGACATAAATTCCTTACAGTCAACATTTCATAATACTTGTCATTTATTGCCAAAATACATACAATTTTCGATTTACTCAGAAAAGTGAACAATTAAGGTATTGTGAATCACAAGCATAGAAAAAAATGAGGGTTCCAATTGTTCCTTGGATGTATTTAACATTGAAAATGAAACGAATGAGTTAATAAAAGAAGGGAAATAAAGTCGACGAGGTTTTATGAAGAAAGTTCTCAACATGTTAGGAGTGTGAGGATGAAGAAAAACATAATTTTTTTAGGGTGGCTGCTTGTGCGCGAGATTTCATGTTGGAATTGCGCAAGTTCCAAATCAACCACCATATTCTAACACGTACAAAATTTAAATTACAGACATACAAGCTTTAGATTCTCTCTCTTTCACTCTCTCACGCTAGCGATGTGCTATGCGCTAGGTATGGGTACTCTTTGTATGAGAAATAAGTTGGAAATTTTTATGAATCGTCTTATTTCATGAATTTTTATTAAACTTTAAAATTAATTTTCATTCATTGGCAATCGTTTTTATGATTATGTCTTCCTATCACGCTAATGTATTTTCATTTATCGTCAATTGCTACATCATCATCATTCTATAGACACAGAACATTTGCGTCTACACATAATATACACACTAGATAATATACGTCATAACAAATAATAATAATAATCATTGGGGCTGTGAAAATTTAATTTTTGCTGCTTGCCTCGCTGAAATGACATTTTCACACCGCATAATGTCGCTTCTGGTATTTCATAATCTAATGGCAACAAATGACAATCATTAACAAGTGTTGGTTATTTGGTGTCCTTTGCGGGAGAACTTTATCGCGATTATCGAAGCAGAAATTTGTCCACAGCTTGCAATCAGCATGGTTTAGAATCTCAAAGCAATTTTGCAATGTTACAATTCCAGAGTTGGTTCAGTTTCTTGACAATAAAGCTATTTCGTCAGTCACATGTGACCAAGTCTAGCTCTAAATTAAATGACACTGCAATGCCGTCATTAAGACAGCGCACAAAGGTGATGAAAAGTTTTCACGTCAAGTTTAGTAGGTACGTGCTTAATGACACTTTTGTGCATATATCTTTAAGCTCACAATTTATATATTATTCATAGCAATTTCGAAGAAGTAAAGGAAAAGTATTCGGAACAAGTTTTATAGCCCTCGTGGGAATCATGTGACTGCAAACTTTTTCAATATTCACAAATCGTCGTTTTGACATCTTACAAGTGTAATCGCTAAATATATTGGCATTTATAATGACTGTTATGATGGATGTCCTCATAACATCAATTCCCCTCTTCACACATGTGTACATATTAAGAGAAGAACAAGAGAAAGGAAAGAACTGCACATGAAATTTTATATTTAAACAGGCGCCAAAAAATAGTATTCAAGTCCAATGAACTATACTTTCAGAAGTCTCGTGACAGGAATCAATAAATTACATATTTTTCATTTCTATTTGCTATTGCGACCTTAATTTTTCTTTAACTTTTATATCCAAGGAAAACGATCATGAAACGTAAAAGTTTTTTTTTTATTTCTAGATTGTGAATCATGGAAAAAATTACAGAAGTCCTCGTGTTATTGATCGAGGGACTTAAGCGCATTTTTGTGTTAGCGATCAGTATTTGATTATGTAATTATTTTGCGTTCATTTACAGATCATGAGAAGATTAGAAGATCATTAATTTTAGTGTAATTAACAAAAAGTTACAATGAATGCTTATATAGAAAGGATTATTATTTAACGGTCAATAAATAATTTGAAATTTTGCCGTTAAAAGTTGCACTACGAAAAAATTAATTATAGTATAATTAAATAATTTGTTGCAATGAATTTCCATACAGAAAGGATTTATCATTTAACGGTTTTTTTTAATTCAAATTTTCTAACGGTCAGTAAATAATTTGAAATTTTCCCGCTATAAGTTGCACTACGAAAAAATTAATTATAGTATAATTAAATAATTTGTTGCAATGAATTTCCATACCGAAAGGATTTATCATTTAACGATTTTTTGTAATTCAAATTTTCTAACGGTCAGTAAATAATTTGAAATTTTGCCGTTAAAAGTTGCACTACGAAAAAATTAATTATAGTATAATTAAACAATTTGTTGCAATGAATTTCCATACAGAAAGGGTTTATCATTTAACGGTTTTTTGTAATTCAAATTTTCTAACGGTCATTAAATAATTTGAAATTTTCCCGCTATAAGTTGCACTACGAAAAAATTAATTATAGTATAATTAAATAATTTGTTGCAATGAATTTCCATACAGAAAGGATTTATCATTTAACGATTTTTTGTAATTCAAATTTTCTAACGGTCAGTAAATAATTTGAAATTTTGCCGTTAAAAGTTGCACTACGAAAAAATTAATTATAGTATAATTAAACAATTTGTTGCAATGAATTTCCATACAGAAAGAGTTTATCATTTAACGGTTTCTTGTAATTCAAATTTTCTAACGGTCAATATAATAATAATTTGAAATTTTCCCGCTATAAGTTGCACTACGAAAAAATTAATTATAGTATAATTAAATAATTTGTTGCAATGAATTTTCATACAGAAAGGGTTTATCATTTAACATTTTTTTGTAATTCAAATTTTCTAACGGTCAATAAATAGTTTGAAATTTTCCCGCTATAAGTTGCACTACGAAAAAATTAATTATAGTATAATTAAATAATTTGTTCCAATGAATTTCCATACAAAAAAAGTTTATCATTTAACGGTTTTTTGAAATTCAAATTTTACAACGGCTAGAAATTTTTTGAAATTATAGAGGTAATATTGAAATTATAGAGGTAAAATAAAATTTGAGCAGGTTACACTGAAAACAAAACAAAAATTCATTAATTATAGCATAAATACACTGTTTTAAGATTTTTAAATGTCCGGCGGGCCAATAACTCGATATAACGGAACTAATGCAAAAAACTAGAACTCTCTACGATGTCTAGATTAAAAGTTTTTCTTAGCGGCCGACCAGCCGACCAGCCGACCAGCCGACCAGCCGACCAGCCGACCAGCCGACCAGCCGACCAAAGTGCGTTATTAAGCTACCTTTTTGAAACAAGTTTCAAAAATGCGCTAAAAACTTAGATTTCCATGCACATTATAACTGCAAAATGATTATGCATGTGTGTTATATGAACAATATTATAAATATATAAGTGAGGCAAGTATAGACGATGATTCATTAACGGCGATGGTCGTATAAAGCAGCAGCAGAAGCAAAAAAATCTCGCTTTCAGTCTACAAATGAACAAATTCATTGGAATTTCACGCTGCAAAATATATAATTTAATGGATATTCTTCGTTTTATTCCATTTTATGGAACACTCTTGTGTACTTTCATTTGATGATGAAGTTGGATCTTCCATTTTTTTTCGTGTATGAAAAAAAAGAAAATGACAATGAAGTCATTGATTCGCATAAATGTTTAGCTTGTTTCACCATAAATTGACACTGTGTGCATTTTGGCATTCTTTTCGTGAAATTTCCTGTATGTGACTAATTATTTTCGACACTTGAATCGTGTCATTGTTCAAAACTAGCTTTTAGGTTGCTCTGGTTTTGCAGCTAAGCCAAATTTTAATGAGAGACTAAGATTAGTGACTTTTGAACATGAAACTGTCGAGTTCAAACAATTTTTAAAACTGAGTTGCCTAAAATACAGCTATTTATAATTTATAGCATAATTTGATAGACGTTATGAATGTACGAACCCCCTAAAATAAAAGCTTCAATATTCTCTCATCACACTCTAAATAGCGCTCAATTTAGTCAACCTTTCTTGACAATCAACTTCTTTGTCATATTTTATTTTTATCAGAACACAATTTTTCGTTTTTGAAGGATTAAGTTATGGAAAGGAGAGGAATTTAAATAAAAATTGATATATTGATATATCAAACATGATTGCTTTTTCTGTCGTGTATGATAAAAGGTAAACAAAGAATAACGTACATATGTGAATCCATTCATATCTCGTTCATATAATGTATTTTATTACATTTACAACATGTGGTTATAATGCAAAGCAAGCAAAATCATACCTTTTGAAAAAGTCCCGGTTGCATTTTTTATAAGACATGGAAAAAAGAGATAAATAAATTTCCTTATTGTTGTTGTCGGATTGAAGGAAAAAGGCAAGCAAACAATCTCATCAGAAGTAAAAGATATTTACTTATGCATGATTTAGAATGAATGAGATTCGCAAACTTTTTTGCATGAAATAAACTTTATTCTTTGCTGCTTTCAAGTGAAAAAGGATATCTTTCCACCTACTCGGAGGAATGAGCAACCATACACGACTAATGGCTCACGACAAAGTGCGATAATTTATAATATTTCTCACATACAATTTAATGAGTGATTCTATTCATGTAAAGCACTGATACTGTCATCAACCTAACAACTGTAATTTATCAGCAGAAATAAAAAGTGAAAACAATTTTAAACTTTTACGATTTTCGCATCAGGTAATGTCATTTGTGTCTATGTCTCTTCATATGATATGTTACGTTTGTTATTATCAGAATGGATTTTATTACGTCGTCAATCAAAATTGATGCTAGTTCGCTATCGTAGAGATCAAGAGTGGTCTTAACAGAACAGAATTGAGTCATAAATTTTAAAAACCAATGCAGATAACCGTGGATTGACTCACTTAATTTGATGGTTGGTCAACCAACTCATATTCTTGGAATGCTTATGGACAAAAGGATTAGCAAAGAATGACTAATTTGTGGTCAATCTTATGAAATTCGGTTCTTTTTGATCAGTTTCTGAGAAAAACTCAAGACAAACTTGAGTTTTATGAAGAATTGAAGCTAATATTTGCACAGAGAGGCACAAATAATTGGTGGAGTGAAACGAAAATTATCATTATGCATAATTCATAAATTTTATCATGACATAGAAGCGTAATACTTTTATAAACAGAACATTTAGTTCATCAACAATTTTCGAGTGACAAGAGTTTAAAGGAAATTAATTTTCACATGTGAAAAATGAATAGCATGTGTATGATAATTTCTACCGTCTGCTATGAAGCTATGCAAAGGAAAGTATTACTAATATTCGAATGAGACCTTGGATCCGTAAAGAAAAGAAGGCTTTCTAGTCAATAGCACTTGGACACGAGCTAGTCAGTCCTAAGCTCTAAGGGAAACCCAAAACAATGATTTTATCATCTCAAATATCTTTGTGAATCGATATCGACACAATCACGAAAGTATTGAGTGAATTGCAAATGAAAAACAGTAATTTAACGGATCATAAGTCGCTGTATTTCGTATGTGTGAAATAAAATCATTTTCATTTTTATTTTTTTGCAAATGAAGTGATAATAGAAATTAGCATGCAAAGAGAAGCAAAGTAGAGAGAATAAATTGAATGAAATTACTTTATCGTGAAACGAGATGAAGGCGAGTTGATTACGAAAAAAATGAAATGAAGTTAATTATTGCTAGAATAAAATTTGATTTCAACATGTGAGCTACTTGAAATAACAGAATACCTAATCTTTATTCTATAGCAGTTCTCATTTCCTTTCCAGATCTTATACTTCTTTTATTAGTGGAATTTGTGTATCAATTACGTCTAGTCATGACTTATAGACGTCATTAACGAACAAACCTCTCTATCATGATCCAAAGAGTCATTTAGATGATGACGAAAAAAGCCTCAAAAAACCAATACTAGGAAAATTGCTAGTGAGATATGAGAGAAGCGAACTTATTAAAGCTTTTCAAGAGAACTGAAATTCCATTCAGTCAACCAACTATAAAATCAGTTAAACGAGCCAAGCTCATTTGTTTTGTGCAGAAAATATGGTCAGAAATTTCACAATTTTATTTCCTATTATATTACATTTTTTATGACGATTCTGTCTTTAATCATCTTATGACTCATGTATGTGTTCGTTCATCTTTCTCTCGATTTTGTCATGATGCTATTTGAAAAGAAGTGAGGTGATGCAAATTTTTTTTCTCTTCATTATTAATGTATGAATGAAACCGGCAACTAGAAATTCAATTTGTAAAGCCCGCAATGTTGCCAGCTTTTAGTTTATTGTTTGTCCGCGTGTGTTTTTTGAAAAAAGAATTAAAAAAATCCCCGGCATCGTAACGAACGAACGAATGATAGGTGAAAAAGAAAACGAAAGAGAAGAAAAATCATTCAAGACTTTAAACAGGTTTAAATTTTACTTGCTATTTTTTCAGTAAGTTCTTTTTTGTGTACCGGAGCGACACCTGTACTTAAGTATTTCTCTCATTCAATCTGTTTGTCACTCGATGGTCAAATTATTTTTTTTTTCTGGAACGAGTTCCATTGACATTTTCAGAATCTTTTCATCTTTTTGATACGCGTCGAATAATTTCATGTACTAACGTATATGCACACATTGATGGCTTGTCCAAATAGCAACTGTAATTGATTCCAGTTACACAAAAAAGAGAAGAGAAGAGTTAAAATTAAGGTGCAACAGTGAGGAAGAACGGAAATTGAAAAATAGAATGTTGATTCAATAACAAGAATTGTTGAAATAGTTTGAATGATAATGTTAATTTGTGCTATGTCCAATAACTCTTTTTGATCCGGCTTAATGATTATGGGGTTTTTTTTTGCGCTATCTATTCAACAAAGACTCGGACTTTCTATTAAAAATGCTTTTTTGGATGTATTACATGAATAAAACCTTTACATGTGATGGCCGACTGATAAAAAGTGACTAAGTTGGTGTGTAGTGTGTGTGTAAAACTTATTTTGAGCGGGAAAAGACTCATTAGATTAAATGTGAATAATTTCAAGTATATATAGCACAATTTGTACATATGAACGTTTTTATTTTGCATTCGAAAGTCCTTCAAATGTCATTGAAATTTCTCATATATGAATCCAGTCGTCTCAATGTGGTATCATTGCAATTTATTCTAAAATGTTTCTCAATTTTCAAAAATCCGATATAAAAACATCTTCTCGCTCATCTTTTTCAAAATAACAAGACAGATTTATTTTTAGGAACCGCACGATTCGCCAGTGAGCATGCTTACACTTTGGCACACAAGAAAAGTTCTCCATAAAGTAAATTATATGGAAATAATTGAAAAAGTTTGATGCCCAAGAAAGAAGTTCCTGATATCCTATAATAAAGTTAATGGAATCATTTTATCTCCACAAATTGACAGTTTAACGTCTTATCAGAAGTCAGGGTGAAAAAGTTTAGACTCCCGTCAGTTTCAAATTAATAAATTAGGATCTTGATTACAGCAAGACATACAGCACTTAGAACTTATTCCAAGCCAATTTGTATCAGTTTTTAACGTCGCAAAAGCCATAAATCACATGACACCGAAAACAAATGTATCGAATCATAAAATTTATCCCGTATAACAGCGCATCCAATAAAGTCTATACTTGCACAGACTGAAAAACCGAAAAATCATGGAAGTAGAGTGAGCGTGGATGACGATTAAACTGATGGTATGAATTAATTTGTTACAATTAATTATTTTCGTCAGTGGAAGAGACTATTAAATGATTAAGAGTACTTAGTGCTCTGTTATGCTCGAGAATGAGTCTTCTTTATATCCACGACAATCGAGTCTCATTCTTGGAAGTAATGAAAATTTAATGACAACTTTATGTGTGTGTATCGAGGTAGAGGGTGGACAGAAAAGAGCTTAAAATTTAGTCAGTTTCTTTAAATCAACTTTAAACAGAATTAAATGATAAAAGGTTATAAAGCATGGATTTTTCTTTGTGCAAAAAAAAAGCAAGAAGGAACGACTCTAACTAGAGAAAAAATATGGTTCCATAGAAGTTATTGATTTTCTACCCATCTCTTTTACTCTCATCGTCGTCGTCGTTGAGTTTACACTTTACGTAGAAAACTCATACATATAAAGGAAGCTTTAACATGTTTTTTTTCAGTGTCTTCTTTTTATATCTCCTGAACGAGAACATGATGGAAAGAAAAGAGGAACGAGATTCTTGGAGATTTTCTATACTTTTTATTTTGGTATGAAGAGATGAGGAGAGAACTATAAAGCTTCTTTTCGTGGGCAAATCGATTGAATGTATTTGTAGGAATAAGAATATGCTTGTATGCATGAATGTCTATAGATGATGATGATGAGGGGGTGAATGAAACTGCTGAATAGTTGAGGAAAAATGCAATTTTTTTTTGTCTAAAACCGCTATACTTATTTGTTTAACAAGCAAAAGTAAGATACAGCAGGTTGAAACTATGATAATCGTATGATTAACGATATATATATTTAAGAAGCAAGCACACACACACATACTAATGATGACGCATAAGAACATGCGAAATTTCAAATTGCCGATTTTTTTTTCTTTCTCATTTAAAAAAGTTCATGTAATTTAATTTTCACAATGTTAATCTCTATAATATCACAATAATTCACATTTGATCAGTTCATTAATGATTTTTCATCACATTTTGTGTGATTACAAGTCCATTTAATTATAGTTTTCACAATTTTAACGGCATATCGAACCTTTTTATTAAGAAGCATGGAAGCCATTGATGAAAAAAAGAAGACGCTTACTTTTCACATTAAATTACACTTAATCCAGCTTATTTTTCTACTTACCATCGTAGCGCTCTGCTTGTTCAGCTAACTTAGCCTTATATACATTATTTTCGCGTTCAGACATGTTGGTTTTTGTTGAATTAATTTTTTTTCTTTTCACACAATTAGAAAATTACGTCTTATCTCTATGCAATACAATTTTAAACTGAAAAAACTTCGCAACATTCCACCCCTCGAGTCTCTCTCTTGCGTAACTGCTTACCCCTTGACTCAACGAAAACTACTCTTTTCAAAAATCTTCCAACCGTTAAACACTACTTTTTTGAATTTACAGAATTTATTAATTAAACAGCTTTTTCGATGTTTTCAATATATGCGACATTTATTCATAATAAATGCTATTTCAAGGAGAAATTAAAATTGTGCACAATTGAGCTTAAAGCCCTACATTTTCAATAAGACACAACACAATTATCACAAAATGTGGTTAATTCAAGCTTAATCTGGTCTAATAAGATCTTTTTGGGTAACAAATTTCGAGTATTTTAAAAATATAAAAAGCAACTTAAATAAAAAATCACGCTTAAAGCAGCAGCAGCATTAATAACATGGCAATCAATGGCACCATGCGTAAAATATCAGTTCTGTATAACATATATATTCTTTTTTTTTTGGTCATTTGGCATAACTGGGAAGATTCTTAAAGATTAACGATTAATAAGTCACAATGAGATAAGTCAAAAAAAAAAAAAAATAATTAATTTAAACATTCGTTTCTTCCCGATTATTGTTATTTTTATAATTTTCTGCTCTTTGCACTTCATTGTCAATAAAGTTCTGAACTTTATTGCCCTTTTTTCGAGACCTCGTTCGTGCCTCATTTTCACTGTGTATGAAAAGATCAAGCTGCGATCCAGTAAAATCATTTGCCAATAACCGATCCCATTTCGATGCACTTTGAATATAATTTCTAGTTCTACTTCTAGCTGATGCGATTTCTGCTTCCTTCTTAATAATAATTTCATTTGTAATATAAGCTTCACGACGAATCTGATCTCTTAGTTCGGCTGAAACGTCTGGTATTAACCATCTAACGAGTAGCATGACTACAGCAACAGTATTCTCGAAAATTACCACAAATATCAGTCGAGCAGCCATTACATTCCAAAATTCAGCTGTACGAGAATATTCATTTGGATGATTTGGTGGATATCGGAAATCTTGATAACGACATTCAGTAACATTCACAAAATCCGTCTTTAATGGTTGAGTTCCATTTCTAAACTCTAAAACATCAAACTTTGACAATGTCCAATCAACATATCCCGTAAGATTACCATGTTCTGAGTAATATAAAACATAGACGAGACGAGGTATAAAGTCACTTGTAAATGCAATTATGAAGCCATTAGTGATGACACTTAATTTACTAATACAATCTAATATTCGATACCAAATACCAATGCTTCTAACTCTTGCAAATATTGGACGTCGATAATGTTGGAGTAATTTTTTAGCATCAAATCTCATCTCAAAGATATTATTAATCAAGGCAAATGTCGGTGCTAAAGGAAATGCCACTACAAAAATTGTAATAAATCCATATTGAAGAATCATTTCTAAATATTCAGGAAATAGACCTCTCGATCCAAATTCAATCAATTTCAAGTCATTTACGTATCGTCTATCCTTCTTTAATGATCCATCACGATTCTTTCCGGTTCTTAAACGTAGTCTGTTGGCATATTTCATGACGACTGGCCACAGCATTTCAACGCATGCACTCATCGATTGTTTACCTAAAAAGTAATAAAAATGATTTCATCAATTCGCTTTGTTAATAAAGGAGAGTCTATTAACCTATCATAATAATAGCCAATTGAATAAACAACTCCATAAGACATCCTCCAATACCGCATTCTTCTTGACGAAAATCGAAGAATCTATTGTAACTCTGAAATAAATATAAGGAAAGAGAAAAATTTAGATCAAGGATTGTTTGCTAATTGCAGTCAATTGTTTAAGTAGGTGTAGTCACGAATGACTGAATGGCGATAACGATCTACTCCGTACAAATGTTGTAATAACGGCTAATAAATATTTAAAAAATAACGATTGCAAAATATTTGAAAATGAGCCAGTTGAATTCAAAGTTGAAAAGTCCGTTAAAAAGTAACATAGGTAAGTAGTAAAAAGCTACCTAAAACGATTGACCTACAAAAACTAGACAAAACACGAATAAAAAGATTTGCTTTTCGATCGCGAAAATGTTCTATAAATAGTTTGGGAATTACCTTTGGTGATCCGATGAACTTGCCTTTGAAAAAAGCAATATAAAATATACTCGCATAGTAATTAACAAATTGTAAGAGATAAATTTTAAGCGTTAAGCTATCGTCGAATTCAGTCTGAGTACGAAGTAATTCGAGTTCTGTAAGCCACTCAGCAAGAGATTCATAAGCATAATTCATTATAACCTGAGAATAAAAATATGTGGAATTAATTCTCGTTCTGAACACAAAATTGGCATTAATTGACTTACAATGAGAATTAAATTAATAATAGCAGCTGTTGTGGTTGTAAATAGAATTGTAAAGGAAGTTGATAAATCCCGATAAAAGCTCAGTGATGCTAAAACTGACATGCGATATAAAACAACACCGAGTACAGTCGCAACAGCACATGCAATTAAAAGTAACACAACCGAGATGGACAGAAGAGTTGCAGGAAGTTTCATCCTCCAAAATGGGACATTTGGTTCCGATACATTCGTCACATAATCCTTTTTCTCTCTTTTGATTGATTTAAGTCGAGCAAGATCTATTAAATATTTATTTAAGCTTCAATTGAAACAAAAACTCGTCAATAATTCAACTTACATTGAGGCCTTGGATGTTCTTCATGGACATCAAAGCCAGTCAAATCCCATCGATGAGTAATTTCAGCACTATAGCGTTTCCAGTTTTCAAGAAATAGGGCAGCCCAAAAGGACATAAAAATGGCGAAAATGACAGTTACATGATTGTCAAATAATGACGTTATCTGAGATTGTAGGCACGTTTCATTGAGTTTCCAATAGTCACATAAATTGTCACACAGTGGGCACATGACATATGTTGTATTTTCTTGACACACTTGCTCCGTGATTGGATTCTGATTCATCAATTTGATTGAGTAGAAAAAACTAATTATTCCGGCAATTGATGCTAGAATCAACATATACGTATAATACCTAGAATCACAGAAAATTGTTAATTTGCAACAGTGACTCATTGACAACTTGTTTTCTTTTTACTCACCCAAGCCATGCAAAATATATTCCAATTTTAACACCAAAATAATTTTTGATGTAGTCCAATGGCTGATATTGAAAGATTTTTCTCACACTAGCCCATTTTGTAAACAATAAATGACGTCTGCTACCTTTGGTAGAAAGTTCACCGTCATGCAATGCATATGCAGCAATATAAGTCTGATCATCAACCAATCTCTCAATTCCAAAACTAAAATCATGTGCTTGCTCTTTTGAGAATCTTTGGCGATCTAAAATGAATTGGACGACTCTAGCGCGAACCCATGTTGTGAAAAAATTTGGCTGTTGTAAGTCGAAAAGATATTCTTTATCACGAGAATATATAGCTGTAAAACGGTGCGAAATTGGCGGGAAGTGCTTCTCATCAACAATAAACTTTCTCATAAAACCTTTCATAAAATGATTAAAGGTTGATTTTGTACGTTCACTGACTGTTGTCAGTCCGGGAATCTGCAAAATAAGATTGAGTTCATTAACATTCTGCTGGGAAAGTTGCAAGGGAGAAACAGATTTGGACATTTTGTGTAGGATTGATGCTTTGATTTGATTTGTTTAATACTTCCTGTCTTGTTAAACAATTAAACTCAAAGCAACCTAAATTGTACACAGCATCTCCAACATGTCACCCCTTTCAAAAATCCTCAAAATATCGCAAATTTTTGTCACTTGTTAGAATTACACTAATTCTTTCGTTAATAGGGAAAATCACAAGTTTATGTTAATTTTGTTAACGCATTATCATAACAACCACAAGAAAGAGCTAAGCTTTGCCAACACCCTCAAAAATCAAATTTGGATAAAAATGAAAGCGTCAAAAAATAATTTTGTCTCCACCTTGTCAATAAATGTTGCACGTCTTTGTAGATTATAGGCCTTTTGCATACATAAAGACTGTAATAGTGTAAATTAAATTTAGTATAATAAATAATAATAAGAATTAGATTCAGTGTTGCATGCTGGCAAGTTGTCTGCATCAGTTAAAATCTGACAGAGATAATTTTTTTTTCGAAACTGTCTTCATGTAGATTTTGTCTATATGATGACAGAACTACATTATACCTCTAGTGTAGACATCTTCATTTGCAACACTGATTAGATTTGGATATATACAAAAAAGTTTTATGTTGAAACTTATTCGTTTCTCGATGTGCGAATGTAAAACACATGTGCTATGTTTTTATATCTCCCCAAAGACAATTTCACGCATATTAATATGGCACTTTTCACATTTAATTAAAATATATACGAAGATTATGAGTTCGTTCATGCGATGTTTTGTTTCAATTCCAAAGGATGTATTTATGTTCTCAAACAACAAATTAATTCAGTACATTTGCATTAACGACACAATGAACTTATGTATGGGTAGGGTCGATAAACGTTTGAAAATCACGAAAATTTGGGACAATACGTATACGTAAAAAGTTAGTAATTACGTAAAATGTTAATTTTGTTACGTATACGTATAAGAATCTTACGTTCAATTTATTTTTAAGGTGAGTGCGCACTTTGTCCATAAATGCGCATTATACGAACATACAACCGCACTATGTACGTGTAAATGTATGCTCGCATTTTGAACACGAATACATATGTTACAAACCCATATGCGCACTATGTTCGTGAACACAACACGTATAAATGTATATGCGAATTTTGGACATCATTGCGCACTATGTGAACGTAAGACATACATTGAGAAATACGTACGCGAACCGTTTTGACTTTAAAAAACCGCTGAACGTCCTGAAATTGAAGTAAACTTTCCAGGCATTATTAAAAATGTTTAAAAATCTATTTTGAAAGCTGTTAAAACAATTATAACAAACAGATGAAGTCAAATGCGAATTGTCTAGTGTTTATGAAGTTTTTTTGGGTTTTGAAACGGTTCTTTTAGTTTTTATATGTAATCTATTATGCTACAAAATTGAATCTTATTTCTTGAATGAGAACATAACTTGTTATTGAGTCTTAGATTATTGACATTTACCTCTTTCATTGGCATACGTAATTTTAAGATTTCTGCATATCTTCTCAGAACTTCTAGTGGTGCATGAATTTTAACAAAATGAATTTCATCGTCAACGACATACTTCTCAAGTTGAAGTCCTTCAATTTGTAAATTTTCTTCGAAAACTTGACGCCTTGAAGCTCTTGCCTCTTCTTCCTTTGTTATTTTATCCAATTCCTTAGCTTTCAATGCATCAGTTTCATCGTAATCATCTGGCGGCAATATTTTTTTCCATACCAACACGTAATCAACGGAACGACTTCCATCATCAAAAAACAAAGAAGGGTTTGTTGTGCCCTCTCTGTCGCCAAAAGGATTTTCAGGATAGTCTGTCTCATCGTATCCATTCTCTCCATTATTTTCTCCGTTTACATGAAGATATAAATCAGATTGCGTCTTAGAAATTACTTCAAACTCTTGTTCATCACTAATATCATCGTTTGGTTCATCGAACTTCATTGATGAGCGCATTGATGTGCTAGTCGGACTATTTTCCTTAGACGCTCTGAAAATGACGAAGATATAACAATTAAAAATATGGTAAAAACTTGTTGAGCTACGTCACTAGTAACGTCATGAAACAAAATTCCTACTTAAAGACTATATAGTTTTAGTAAAAACCACAGCAAACGCAAAATTAAGAGCGAAACCGGAAATGATCAGAAATATGAAATAAAACGTTAGGCTGACAATCTAGTTGAAGGTCGATTGTAAGAATAAATCGAGCGTACACGCAGCAGTTTAGCAAGCGGCAAACTTTACTACAAACACAAGAAATACCTTTGAACTTACAGAAACTTATCCTTTCCATATAAATCATTCAATAATTCGTCTTTGGTATGTAATGATGACCGATTTGAGACACTAGACGTAATAATAATTATCACTTTTTAATACATATGATAGGAATTTCTCTGCTTCTTGTATTATTTCGATCAAGCGTGAATCATTTGTGTAAATTTCGTGGTAAAAAAGATCACTAATACTCACTTATCATCCATTTTCAATTTCTCATCTTCGCCATCCAGCAGACTAAGTTTGGACATTGCATTTAATTCACTTATTTCATTCCCTAGGAATGACTTTGTCTTGGATTTTGCTTTGTTATCGTTTAATAGCTGGCGTCGATCCCCTACCGATTCATTATTTAATAGACTTTTGTTTCTAGCTGCGATGTACCAATCATTATCCAGCTTCTGTTTGTCGTCGTCTAATTTATGTGAATATAACAATTAGAAAGCATTAAAAATAAGTCTTATGTTGTTTCCGTTTTATTTTTAGAATGTAACAAGTTTCTTGCTTGCAGAAATGTCTAATTTTAGATGATTTTAATGCTTTTTAAAGGTTCACAGCCAAAACTTCCCATATGATTCTCGATCTTTTGTCAACAATTCATTTTAACTCACTTAATGCACTTGATTTCACAAGATGATTGTATATTTAACTAGTCATAAATGCTTGGAACTTACCCATTCAAATAAATGTGTCGAGTTATGCAAATTAAAGTAAAATTAAGCAGAAAAGCTGCCTTTTTTCGTCCGTTCATGAACGATTTTGTGAATGAACTGAGGAAAAAGCTCTCTTTCCTCTCACATTTGCTGTGGGATGAATCATCAGTTATGGACTATTCATGCTTTACCTTTTAACACACATGAAAATGGCTTAAAACACTCAAATTAATTTAATTTTCTTTTTGGCAAGTTGTTAAATAATTTTGCTTTGTTTACATTTTTCAACTGAATTCAAATTTTTCATGGCTGTTGAGATTTGAATTTTAAAATGGAGTTAAAACTTAATAATGTCAAGTTTTTTAAAAACCACTAAATTTACCATGTTCCTTAACTCCTGTATGATGCACAGTTATTCTATTCTCACATTCTCTCACTGTTCGAAAATCTCTCTATACAATCAGCTGTTTGCTGTCGAAGGAACTGTCAAAATAGTATTGTTTTCTTATGTTGCACAAACAAAGTTCAAAATAATAAAGTTTTCTTATCGAATACAGCGTGATTTCAATGGCAAATATTGTCAGGCATCTCCTTAATACGTAAGTAATGTATTAAGCTTATCAGAAATCTTAATTCGTTGTTTGTTTTTATAGTTCTCGTCAAAATTTATTTTTGTTCGGAAGATTATCAAAATATTCATCCACAGCACAGCAGAATGAGTTGAAGCACGATCTAAAATTAAGTGATTCATGTGTGAAAAGATTAAAGGAAATATGTCAAGATGGATCGTTCCTTAGAGTCATTGTTGAGGTAAATTTTAAACATCCAGCTGAGATATTCTGTAAGATCCAGTTATAATTTTAGGGCGGTGGATGTAGTGGATTTCAGTACAAACTAGACATTGATAACAATTTAAATCCAGATGATTTAAAATTTGGCCCAGATGATGCAAAAGTTGTAATAGATGAGACATCAATAGAATATATATCAGGATCGACGGTAGACTTTCATACTGAATTAATAAGATCTGGATTTAGGATAATTAATAATCCAAAGGCTGATGGAGGTTGTTCATGTGGTGCTTCGTTTAATATCAAAATAGATTAATATACTGAGATGCTGAATAATATTAAGTAGAACTGAACATCCAGAATTGTTAAGATTGAACCATGCCCTTGTAAATAAATTACTCAATTGCAATACTTTAATTAACATAGAACTTTCTTTTATTATCTTTCATAATAATACATACATTTATATATAATATATAACTCATTACTAGCATTTCCAGTTAATAACGCAAAAATATGAGATAAATCGGGTCTGAATTTAAACAAAAAATTATAGTAATGGTTTATCTTGAAGCAAGTTGATCACTCAAACTTATCACTTGATCCGTTAAAACGCAAATCTGCTCCTCATAATTTACTCTCGTCGTTAAGAAGTCTTCCTCTAATCGAATATACGACGCTTTAAAATCAACAATACTCTTATCCTTCTCTTCAATTTCTTCTGCCAATAGTTCGATGTTATTCTTTAAAGTCTCACACTGAAAAATTCAGAGTAAAATTCATGTCATATTTGCTGTACATGTGTTCATAAATGCTTACCTCTGTCATGTAATTGATAACTTTCGACTCAGCTCTACTTTTCTCTTGAAATAGTTCCTCAAATCGTTTGCTAAAATGCTCGTACACAACCTGGTCACGGTTTAAGACTATTTCATGATCATCGTCGCATTTTGTTGTTTCTGGAAGGCTAAAATCGAATGATTTATTAGGAATTGATAAGCGTACTTGGACAAAAAACTTGTACGTAAATTCAAATTTTTGGAGCATTGACAGTTATAGCCTACCCTTTAGTCTGACATGGAGATGATTTACTTCCGCTGCTCTGACTGCTCGTCGGATAATTTACAAAAGTCGAATGATTGTTATTGGACATAGATGATGATGTTGATGATTGAGATGAGAGAACTTTTCTCGTAGTTGATGTCGTCTGATTACTGTTATTAATGCTATTCAAATTAGGCAATTGATTTGACTGTGAAATAAGATGCTCGTCCATTCTTAAGGCATCATTAATTTTGAGTAATTCATATTGCGTGCGATAATGGTTCAGTTCTTTTTCGAGGAATGCTATTCGATCGTCTGTATGATTGGTACTCGCCACAAGATTACTAATTGGCATTGTTGAGTCACTTTTTAGACTCGTAGAATCACCCTCACTGCCCAATTGACTTGTAGCTTCTATTATTTTCGTCTCTAACTCTGTATTTTTACTTGATAGCACCTCAATTTCTCTACGCAATTTCTTTTCCGTTTCTGAATGATTGTTACTCAATTTCGATACATGTAACTCGAGATCTTTAATACGATTTATATACATTTCAATTTCATTGTTCTTATCTGAAATCTACAAAAGGGCATCTTGCATAAGTATATTGCTATATAAAATGTAATATAATGTATATAAGAAACAATACCGTGGATGAAAGTTGCGCACATTCGATAATCTTTTTCTGGAAGTCTTCAAA
Source organism: Chironomus riparius (assembly GCA_917627325.4). Taxonomy (NCBI): domain Eukaryota; kingdom Metazoa; phylum Arthropoda; class Insecta; order Diptera; family Chironomidae; genus Chironomus; species Chironomus riparius. The sequence continues at coordinate 50,134,324 of OU895878.1, read as the reverse complement.
GATTATTGGATCTATTTGATTAATGCCAATTGATGGATTTGATTTACTGGATTTATTGGCTCCGCCTTTTGATTTATTAAGGTTCTGAAGATCATCTTGCAGTGACGAAACTCGATGCTCGAGCTGCTTGTTCCTAAAGTTAATTGAGTCAATCTCCGATTCTGTTCTTCTCAAATTTTGGTCTTTAATTCTCAAGGATTCTTCCAGTACTGATACTTTATTTCTCTCCTCGACCACAGCATTCTTTAATACTTTTGCCTGTGCTCGTAGCTAATCAGAATAATGATTAATTAAATTTTTTTCATAAATTTGGACGAAAAAAATGGAGATAAAGAATAAAGAAATCAAAATAAATGATTAAATATGATACCTTTGAGTATTCTGTCAATAGCTTTGCATACTTTGGACTATTCTTGTCCTCTTCCATCGTTTTATTCCCAATTAATTATCGTAAATTGCATTAAATAAAGGTTTTAATTATTTTTCACTTTCAAAACAATCTCCGAGCGACACATTGCAACTGTTGATGTGACGTGGTAGCCACACAACAAACTCTGGATATGTTGTCAATCTAATCTGTCATTTGATGTCACTGAAACAGTTAAGCAAAACATTCTTGATGGTTTGAAATATTAAGGCTATTAAATGACATTGCAATATGGTTACCAAATTAACGACACATGAGATTGATGTGTCGCTCGGGAAAGAAACATAGTCATTGACGTTAGATTTTCAATTTTCCCATGGAAATAAATTTCAAACAACGAAGTTTGAATTTTCGACTGTTATTTATTTTATCAAATCAGCAAACAACTGTAATTAAGGAATGAATAGGCACGGAAGGGTTTGGAATGTAAAAAGTTCGTTAAAATTAAAGTCCAACTTTTATTCATTATCATCCATCATCAATTTTTTAATCATGATAAAAGTCTATCATGAAATATCATCAATTTATAGAGAAGTAAAAATACATGTTTCTGTCATAAATTGTGGTGTGTGGTACTTATTTCAAAAGAAACTCACTTGAATAAAAAATATATTATATCAATATATAGTATGAAGTATGTGAAGAGTCAATTATTAATTTTCTGCAATATTTATTGGAGCCGATTCTTGTCTGACAATTTGTTGTTCTTTTGATGCCTGATCGATATTCTTCAAGTCTGTGTCATGTGAAAAATAAAAATAAATATCCATTAGCATATAGAGATATAGCTGTCAATGAGGCGAGTATTTACCATGTTTTTTGATTAACTGACATTCACCGCCGTCGAGAGGAATAGAATAGATGTACATGTATCCATTTTGTGATGCAACTAACAATCTACAATAAGAATAACAAGATAAGTCAAGCAAGAACAAAGGAGAAATATAAATTCAGACCTCAACGTCTTTTGGATGGTCGTGATTGCACATGAATGTTTGATTCCAGATATGGGGAGCATAGCCGATGCAAAAGCACGTCCTTGATTGAAAACGTCTGTAACTTGTGTGGGTAATGCGTATGGAAGATAGCTAGCAACAGTGTTTTTCAAATATCCCATCCAATTATCGTCTGATTTGTGTCCAACGGCATTACTTTGATTCTGATTTAATGATGTACGATCGCCAGCGACTGTAGCCTTTTCTAATTTGAAAATATGAACCGTTTCAGTATTACTACTACAGCAAAGATATTGCTTGCAAGTGGAAAATGATAAGGAAGATATTGATACACATCGCTTGACGCCACGTCGAAATTCGTAGATTTTTGTTCCATCATTTACCGAAAAGACTCGAATTACAGTTCCCTTTTCACTTGCCGTTGCTATTTCTGATCCATTTAAGCTGAATGCCATTGCCGCTAATGGAGAATCATGTGCTGGTATCATTGTCTTTGCATTTAGATTGACAGCATCAAAAATCTGTAATTCACCACTAACGGCCGAGCCAGGATATGCCAAATAACAGTTATCAGAGTCAGCAGCTAATGCACACAAGCCATTTGAGTTGATTGGAGTATCTCGAATTGTATGAACGACTTTCATGTCCCGAATATTGTGAATATAAAGACTTTCTTCTAAGCATACGACAAGTCTAGCGCGATTCAATTTCACCGTTTTTATTGTATTCGAATATGAGTAATTGCAAATTTCTGTTCCTTTCTTAAAGTGACATACTTTTAACTTCCTTGGTGCATTCATTGACACAATTGCGAGCAATGAGCTGCTAAAAAGACGCTCAACGAGACAAATGTCATCACCAAAGCTCGAGTAAATCTCCTCAAGCTGCTGATCGACAGCATTCAATGAGAATAGACTGTAAGCATTCTTGTAGCCAACTGATAGCGATCTATAACAGATTTGCAAAAGTAAATTAATTTTGTAATGCTTCGAATCAGTTTTTGTCAATTGAAAAAAATGTATTCAACCGACTTTTTAAATTCAAATATCTTGAGAAAGTTTATCATAAAATTCAAATATTAAATGACTGTTAAAATCATTCAATTAATCTATAGAGTATTTGAGTTCTTTATCTAGTGTGTATCTATTTCTTATCGCGATGTATCATACTTTGTGTCTATGAGTAACATCACAGTGGATTAAAAATGAAAGTTTAATGATCTGACGATTAAGTAGTGAAGAGTAGCACCTGATGTATAGGAAATGAATAGCAAGCATAGTCTATATTTTCGCATTAACACGACTGACTTATTCGTAACATTTCAAGGCCATAAAATCGAAAATAAACGGAATACGACATAGACACAATTAAAGACGCAAATTACCAATTGCTTATCAAAAAATCACCTTAGGATAGTTTCTATGAACTAGCAGATTGTATGCTATTATTGTATTATGTGACTGAATTAGACGATGCTATAAATAGATACTCATTAAAATGCAGATTTTGAGGCACAAACAGACACAAATATTTGTTGATTTGCAGGAAAAAAATTTATAAAATCGATAAAAACTGATCTGGATGTCTACAAAGCTAGTTCCATTGTTCCTTAATATACTTACGTAAAGTCTTGATTAAAATTAACATAACAATTTCCACCTTCGTCAATATTTACTGCCATACTTAATTTAATTAACTTTTTTTCACCTTTTATTAAATCTTATTCTTAAAATTTCCTTAATTTACTTATTATATCACTTAATAGCTTAATGATTCTATACAAATACTTAAATTAAGTATAAAGTTTCGTGATTTTCAACAGTTTTGTTTTTCTTTCTTATAAAGTTTGCAAATCAATAAAAACACAAAGAAAATCAGCTGTTTTGTGTCAAGCTTTCCTTAGAATTCTCTTTGAATTTGTCATTTATCTCTTATCACTATCACTTTTATGCTTTTGACATAGCTCTCTCAATGCTTTTAATGACTTATAAATGAGATATTCTACTGTAATTAATTAATTCTATTTAAAATAACAATAATTCTTTTTTTTTGTTGGAATATTTTTAATCTGAGTAACTGAAGACCTCAACTAGCAATCGACAAAAGCGCATTATTTCTTTGCAAGTTGATATCATAATAAATAAATAAGTGAGACAGACATAACAACTTATCTTAGTTCAAATAAAATTTAAGTATTAAACGACAGATGATATATCCTGAACATTGATTAATTAAGGTTGATGATTGTTTAATTAAAGTGACAGACATACAAAGTGAAAACCATTAGCCAAAGAATCAGCATAGAATAAGCTAAAAGCAGTGCATCACTGACTTTGGGTCAGACATTTACGCGGGAAAACAATTCTAGAATCAACAGTTATTTACAAATATTAATTAATTTAAGTATCTACAATGGATGTGAATAAGATTAAACTGGAGATTACAAGATTCTTCAAAATGTCAGGCTTCCAGATGCGTACGGAAGTGGCTATGCTGCTTGTTGACAAAATCAAAGAATTTTCACTAGAAGATCGCAAAAAGTTTCTTGGAACTGCTTTAAGTAACATCCAGAACCAAAATATTGAGAACAATTCTATCGAAATCGATAATGTCAAGTCAATATTGAGGGTAAGTCATACTGCTTTGTGGTTATATACGTCATTAATAGTCATTTTATTATACTAGGATTCAGGAAATCGTGAGAACTTTAATGAAGAAAGCGAGACGATATTTAGTGTAATTAATGCTTTTGATGTTCCATCATATGAGTATATTAAAGAAAGCAAGAAGTTCATTATCAAAAAGAATAAACGGAAGCTTTTAGCACCACCAACATCCAGGTCAGAATACATTAGAAATAGATATAATACAATCTTACAGCGTATATTAAGACACGACCTTTTTGCACCAAATCATAATGAAAATATAAGAACATCAGAGGTCGAATCTAAAAAGTTTTCATTGAAATATGCTGAGAATCTCTTGTCAGCATCAACAATTAATGAAGTTGTCATGCTTGGATTGCTTTCTAAATTTAAGGAAGGAAAGTTCTATTTAGAAGATCCAACAGGCGCGATTCCAATTGATTTAAATGAAGCTAAATTTCATTCAGGATTGTACACAGAAGGTGGCTTTATGCTTGCCGAAGGATCATACAATGATGGTGTCCTTAAAGTCAATGGACTTGGATTTCCACCGTTAGAACCAGCAACAAGCAGTCGAGCATATTTTGGGACACAAAACTATTGGGGTGGTCCATCACCAACATTATTAAAATACTCAAAACGTCTTCTTGACTATGAACGACTTAATTTTGGTGCTAGCTTAATCTTTCTCTCAGACTGCTGGCTAGACGATTCAAATGTCATGGATAGACTTAAGAAGCTATTTCTAGGATTTGATGATTCGCCACCAATTGCTATTATTTTAATGGGACCATTTTTAAAGAATAAAGGAAGTCCAGCATTACTTAGAAGCAAATTTGCACAGCTTTCTGACATCCTTGACTTGACTTTTACGCTAAAAAATGAAACTGACATTGTCCTAGTGCCTGATATTGAAGATCCTACGTCTGCAAATATTCTGCCTAGACCACCTTTACCACAAACTATCGTTCAAGACATGATGAAGAAGCACAAACGAGTCATTCTAGCTACTAATCCATGCAGGCTTCAATATTGCACTCAAGAAATCGTCGTATGTCGTCTTGATTTGCTCAGAAAATTATGTAGGAATACGATCAAGTTCCCAGAAAATGGTCAACTTGCTGATCATGTAAGACTTGATTTTAAAGTGATTTAAATTCTTTTAATTAACGCTCTTTTGCTTCCAGTTTGCTCGTACTTTAATGTGTCAAGCGAGCTTAACGCCTTTTATTCAGCTTGTGATGCCTACATATTGGGATTTTGATTCATCTTTAAGTCTATATCCATTGCCTGATTTAATAGTTATTGGCGATAACAGCACAGACTTCCAGAGAACACATAATGACTGCACAATCGTTAATACTGGCTCATTTCCTCGATCAAAATATTCATTTAAATTGTACACTCCAAGCAGTAAACTTATTGAAGATTCTCAAATACCAGATGATGATAATGAGAATGAATCGTGATTTTATGTCTATATTCAATAAATTAATTAACATGTGGCGTTTCCGTTAAATTAATTTTTATATTTGTGGGTCATATTTAACCGTCATAAATAATTTGAAATCGTTGGGCATTTTAGAATAGCCGAAAAGTAAATAAAATAAATGCAAGAATTTCATGGATTCAGTTATAGTCTATAACTAAGGTAAATAAATGCTTTTTAACATAATTAACTTGATCAAAAAATTAATAACCACTTAATCTACAGAATTAATATTAAAAAAAGCCAAATCAATCAAGATGAGCAAAGAAAAAGGTGAAAGCATGGCTGATAAAAAGAGAAAATCTGAAACAATTAATATAATAAGGCATGTAGGCGATAGATTAACGGAATTAAAGAAAATATACAATGATGTTAATACAAGGAAGTCAGAAATGTTAATCCATCAGTTATTGCCAAATCATATACGAAGAAGAGGAATGTCACACAATCCAAAAAGGCTGCCTAAACGATACAGAGCTGCTCATATCAATCAAATGCAGAAATCTGGACTGGAAAATAAGCCTAAGAAGAGACCATCCAGAAAATATCGACGCAGACCAGCTAATTTAATGAAAGAATATTGTAGACGAAAACTTAAGAATGTATGGCTTGAAACTCATATTTGGCATGCAAAACGGTTTAAAATGAAGGATCTATGGGGCTATAAAGTTCCATATTCATCCACAAACAAAAGATATAGAGCATCATATAAAGCAATTAAAAGTCACTGTCTTATTCAGGATATTAGCTACTATTCATGCATAGAAGTTACTGGTGAGCTGCCAATATTGACTGAAAGGCTGTCTAAAATCGCATCAAAAGATTGTGGATTAACATTGACAGCAAAGTGTTATTTAAATGGAACTAGAGAAGGTCAAGCTACTGTTTTTAAGAAAGATTCGTATCCATACAATGCAATAGCACAAATCTCATTTATTTGGAAACAGAATGATGAATCTCGAAAGACCATCTGGATCTTTGTTCATCCAAGTGCTTATAAAGAGTTATTAAAGGAACTAATCGAGCTTTTTGAGACAGTAAGTGTTCAGAATTTAAAATCGACATTAATAAGAAATCCAAAGTATTTAAATTCAGCTATAAACGTTGAGATTATAGAATTAAAAGATACGCTTAATAGATATCGATTAACTGGACCATTCTCGAATTCAGTAATTACTAAAACATTCAGCATGGCTGATAAAAATCAAAATACATGGCTGAAAACCTACATTAATGATAATCCACACTATGCTGCAAGTTATGAGCAACAAGTGGCTATTTATGATAGTTTAAGGAACACATCGTCAGCATTTGAGTATCAAACTAGCGGTGTTTTAAGTCTTATAGTCACAGATCCGAGAACAAACCGTTTAAATGCACAAAAAATCTTCCGTACCCAAAATGATTCATTTAATAGCGGTAATTATGTACTAAATATACCTAAAACAGCATCATGCTCTCCTTTATGGAACAAGGAACTTCGTGATGAGATATTTAAAACTAAATTACCAAACAGTGAATTAAATAAATTACGGAATGAGAAGCAATTACTTCCAGCCGTTGCTGCACCATTTGAAAAAACCTTACAGCCAATTCCCATTATTTTAATACAGCGCGGACATTTATCATCATTAAATGATAGAAGAAGCAATAACTTGGGTGATGGATGGGATATAATTGTTCCTGCTGGTTATGGACTAAGCACTTGGCTGTCACTTATTAAATTTGGTGCACGAGTTGTTGCTGGATTTGAGGAAGAAAACTTAATTATGAATGAGATGAAAGTTGACATTTTTCAGCCAGACACAGTGATGGGAATTAAGGAATATGAGCGCATTGGAATCGACGAGACGGAAAAATATTTTAAAAAGCCACCAAATAAGCGCATTAATTACAGAAAGTTCAAGATTTCATCGCCATTTTCACTTCCATTTATGAAATTAATTAATGAATGGAGAAAAGGAACTGACGACTTTTATATCCTAAGAAACAAGTCACTGTTAAATGAACTTAATGTTGCTGTTCATAAATCCACAGATTTTAATTTCGACAAGATTGATTCTAATGCCTTAATTCCAATTTTCATGACCAATAACGGTGAATATAGAATGTCGAAAGACTGCAATTTTGGACTCATTTGCTTGCCACGATGTAGAGACATCAAAAGAGCACTAGAACTAGATTATACAAAAACTAAGGAACCAATTTTAATTGAGGAAAGTGGACATGATGAAACGGAAGGAATGCGCAAAAATGTCAGATTTAATCACAAGAAACTATTGAAAAGATTAAGGAACCGACGTGTAAAGGCGAAAAGGAAGCTCCAAGCTGTGTCTGAGAAATTTGTCAAGATTCAAAAGAGTCAAACTAAGGATATGATTGAAAAGTACTTTAAGGATATGTGCGATTTGTGGCTTCCAAGTAAAAGTTCATCAATTAGACATCAATGTTCGCGAGAAGTCATTGGATATATATCAAAGTCTTATTTTAGATTCACAGACGGTAAAGTTTGTGCTATTGGATATTTGACATGTGATGGATTGAAAGCTTTAATGGATATTTTTAAAAAGTTTAAAAAATTAAAGCCATTTGTTCTTACTAGAGCTACAAACAGCAAGAACTATTTTAAAGCCAATTTTCATGTTAATTTTTGATAATGAATTTAATTATTAAAAATTTTATCGACTTTTTTAAATTCAAATCTTTTAATATGCCCCACATTTTCTCCAAAAAATAACAAACTTTTCAAATTCAAACAACTACATAAAGCGCTTTCTGAGTGTGTCGATTTTAACCAATCATCTACTTGTTTTCGTGCATTCCGCGAGTTATTTTGTAAAATTCAATTAAAAGTAGCTGAATATGTCAGGTTTTAGCTTCGGAACCCCGCAAACGCCTCAACCGGCTCAGAATACAGCACTTCCAGCATTTGGAACGCCACAAACAACGTAAATATTAGCTTAAATGTTATTTTTTGTGTCTTATAAAATTGTTTTGTTTTTTAGAACATCCAGTGCTGGATCTTTTGGAAGTACGCCAATAGCAAGTGTCGGAATAAGTGGATCAACAGGTGGATTTTCGTTCGGGGCAGCAGCAAAACCGATTACAGGCTTTGGAAGTCCAATGCCTAATCCAAATAATCCATTAACTATGATTAATAATCCAATGCAAAATACAAATCCATCATTAGTACCACAAACAGCTGCACCACCAAGTTTCCAGCTATCTACAGCATCAACGACTACAACTAACTTGCTGCCAATAAGTTCGACCCCAATTTCAGCAGTTGCACCGGTCCAGAATAATCAGTTTTCATTTGGAACAACTGTTGCTAATACAGCACCGAGTTCATTTAACTTTGGACAGACATCTAGTGCTCCTACAATTGCGCAACCGAGTTTATCATTATCTACAACAGCTGTACCGAATACACAGCCTAGTTTATTTGGTGGAATCACTTCAAGTGCTCCAGTTCCAGTTCAAACGACTCAGCCATCTATAAATACATTTGTAGGACTGGGAGGAATCGATATGAGCACTACACAGCAACAAAAAGTCTTGAGTGAAGGAAAGGTAGAAGTAGCTAAAGAAACTCATGTTCCAAGTCAAATTGTACAGTCGATTGAGGAATTTAAAACGTATGTAAAGAATCAGAAAACGATTTCGTCGGAAATTGCTCGTTCATCAGATAGGAAGTTAAAGACAGTTACGGATGAGATACAACGTATGAATTGTGTTCTACAGGAAACATCAAATAACATTGATAACAATAATTCAGCTTTAAGGCATTTAAGGAATGAAACAGCAAAGATTATCGAAAATGCAGATATGGCACAAAGAACACACGAAACGCCTGTAGCATTACAATTTGAAAATGTCATGCCACAAATTTATTTCAAAGACTTGATACAAAAGTACGAAACAGATCTTTTGAATTTGAAGCAACAAGTTGAATTAACGGAAAAACATCTTCAATCATTAGCTAATCCACAAATGTTTAGTGCTGAAGATTTAAAGAAAGGCTTACAGCAATTACATGAAAGCTTTATCGCATTAGCTGGACGATTGCAGGAAGCTCATTCTAAAGTTGAGACACAAAAGACAAAATATCTTGAGCTTCGGAAAGTGATGCTTAGAGACACAACTAATGTATTTGAGGAAAAGGAATCGACATCAGGAAATAAGGATTCTAGAATCCAATATGGACCAAATGCTTTCTCACAAGACACGACTCAGCCAGGATATCTTAATTTATCATTTCAAAAGGCTCAACAGCAACAAACAGCTCCTGGGAATTTCTCATTGCAACCGAATTCAAGTTTCAACTTTATGACCAAAATGTAGAAAATGTGTCTTATTATGTCTGAAATAAAATTATTCAAATGTTCTCTTTTTTAAAATTTGGATTTTGAACGTATTTTTGGAATTTGAAGTTTATTACAGCTGTAGTTTTAGGCTCTGCAAAATGTCAAATTAATAGTTTCGTACCCCGGAAATGTAAAAAATAAAAACAAAGCATCGTGCTTAGTGAAAATTAATTAAAATAGCATTAAATCACAGTCAAAGAACAGTTAATTAAAGAAAAGCTTGTATCTTAATCTGTAACCGATCTAAAACTCGAGTTAAATCGGTAAAAATTGAAGTTTTTTTGTGTTAATTTGACATTTCTCCTACAATTAAGGATGTCTCAAGTTGAAGAACGTCCACAAGCATCGAAAACGTCTCAAGATAGACAATCAGTTGAGAATCTTCGATTATATTCTTACATGGAAGATAATTTTACAAGAATTTTCAGCTTGTTGGCACCAATTATGTCATTTTCTATCCAAAATGAGAATCACATCCGTCAAATCATGTTTAGTCTTCAACATCCCGATGCTCAACAAGCTAGTGCTGAATTTGACAGCCGAGAATACATTCATAACTTGGCTTTAAAAAGTCATGAAAAAGTCGCTGGATCTTCTAATGTCCAAACATCAGAAGAATCTATAGCTTCAACTATAAGACGGAAAATTGACACTTCATTATTTGACAAAGTTGAAAATAATCATGACGAATCGAAAGCTGAAACTTCAACGGATGATATTAAGGAAAACTCAAGTCCAACTACTTCCAAAGGACAGCAATCACCTGAAAGTGCTGACGAAAAGGCTAAACCGCGTAGAAAACGCAAGTTGAATGATGATAATCCCGTTGTTATTCATTGTTCTGACTGTAATCAAGTGTTTAGAAAAGGCGATGGGAATTATACTCGCCATCTAAAGGAAATGAAGTGCAGTCCTCACGGATGTTCAGGTATGTTAAGCAGTCACACTTTTGAATTACTTTTTGTCTATATCTTTAACTTTTTTCAGTTTGCGGAAAGCGATTTAAGAAAAAGTCGTACCTAAGCATTCATATGGCTATCCATACACGCACAACATTCGATGAACCAGAACTTAAAAGAAGTCGCATTAAAGACGAAAACGAAGAAGAATTGCCGACACCAGTTGATTTGAGCGTTAAAAAGGAAAATCAAGGCAACAATTCCGAGTTCTTCAGTTCCTTGAATCTTTTTGAAAATAATCGTTCAGATGAAAATTAAGTTCTGTTTTCTTTAATTATGTTAACTTCTCACTTTATAAATCTACTCTTTTTTCTGGAAATTTAAAAACATTTTAAGCTTAATCTCATTTTTGAACAATTTACTACAATTCGTGGAATAATATAAAAATCTCAATAAATTATATTGGAACAAATGGAGACAGACATACAGACTCAAAAATATTGCATTAATTACGATTTAATTGATATTTTTTTATGATGCACACATCTGCTTTTATTTATAAGCGAAACGAGATGAATTATGATGGAAATGTACAGTTACAATAAGGGTAGAATCTCCTGAAAACTTTGGTCGGCAATGAGAACATCAAAATTGTAGAAATTGATAGATGGACATAACTAAGGTACCAAAAATGAGAAAATTCCAATCCTTAATGATTTTTGCAAGGGGAAAGAACTCGTATGAAAATGCGTGAAAATACATGTAAATGCAGGGTCAGAACTGATTGGGAATGGTTGGAATCTAATTGAATAAGGAGCGAGTTTCGACTTAAAGCATCAAGGGTTGAACTATTGTCAGGAACCGAAGTAGAAATAGGAGGAGGTGCTGAGAGGCGTGAAGGATTTCTGATTTGCAAATGTCCCCGTTTCAAATGATCAACGAAATTTCGCTTACACAATGTATTGTTACGACTAGGATAAATAATTGAATATGATAAATGACATAACGGACAGGTAGCAAGAAAATTCTCTGTATCTACTGCAACCTTTGCACCGTTAAGGATATTTGGAAATAATTTTTCAAATTCTACCGTTAAAAGTCCAGTCCATTTTGCGATACGACGTTGAATCCCATTGCTAACATTTTGCATATTACTTGTAGACGCTGTATTTCGTCCCGCAGATGCACGATAGTGATAAGCGATTGTCTTAATTTTTCCAACGACTATAAATGGTATCTTAAAATTTTGAACTGTACAAAAGCAATCGCTTATAAAAGTTGAAACTTCTGTAATTAGCTGATTGTCAATGCCTGGTCCACCTGTGAATATTTGTATTATCTAAAATAATTCAAACTTGTTACAGACTTAAAAAACTTTTTAAATACCGGTAAAATACATGTAAATGTAGGTTTTTGCATGTTTATGCATGTATATACATGTAAATGCGGGAAAATGAGGGAGAATGCTTGTAAATACAGGTGAATGTGAGAAGATTTAACAGTTCTTTCCCCTTGATTTTAAATGATAAAGAAAGCTAATATAGATATAAAATCGAAATTTTTTTGAAAATAGCCTACTATGATCAAAACCAAAAATGCTTTAAATTGTATTTTAAAACATATCTAGGTATTATAAATGATAAAGAAAGCTAATATAGATATAAAATCGAAAAATTTTTGAAAATAGCCTACTATGATCAAAACCAAAAATGCTTTAAATTGTATTTTAAAACATATCTAGGTATTTTAAATGATAAAGAAAGCTAATATAGATATAAAATCGAATTTTTTTTGAAAATAGACTACTATGATCAAAACCAAAAATGCTTTAAATTGCATTTTAAAACATATCTAGGTATTATAAATGATAAAGAAAGCTAATATAGATATAAAATCGATATTTTTTTGAAAAAAGCCTACTATGATCAAAACCAAAAATGCTTTAAAATGCATTTTTAATCATATCTGGGTATTATAAATGATAAAGAAAGCTAATATAGATATAAAATCGAAATTTTTTTGAAAAAAGCCTACTATGATCAAAACCAAAAATGCTTTAAAATGCATTTTTAATCATATCTGGGTATTATAAATGATAAAGAAAGCTAATATAGATATAAAATCGAATTTTTTTTGAAAATAGACTACTATGATCAAAACCAAAAATGCTTTAAATTGCATTTTAAAACATATCTAGGTATTATAAATGATAAAGAAAGCTAATATAGATATAAAATCGATATTTTTTTGAAAATAGTCTACTATGATCAAAACCAAAAATGCTTAAAATTGCATTTTAAAACATATCTAGGTATTATAAATGATAAAGAAAGCTAATATAGATATAAAATCGATATTTTTTTGAAAATAGCCTACTATGATCGAAACCAAAAATGCTTTAAGTTGCATTTTAAATCATATCTAGGTATTTTAAATGATAAAGAAAGCTAATATAGATATAAAATCGAAATTTTTTTGAAAATAGCCTACTATGATCGAAACCAAAAATGCTATAAATTGCATTTTAAAACATATCTAGGTATTATAAATGCAGGTAAATGCATGAATATACATGTAAATGCGGGAAAATGAGGGAAAATGCATGTAAATACAGGTGAATGTGAGAAGATTTTACAGTTCTTTTCCCTTTGATTTTTATGATTTGAAACTCAAATGTGCAAATTCATAGAACTGAAAGGTTGAGGTTCCTTCCAAATATTCATCATCATCGCTCTTTTCATTACATATTGTTAGCATGAAACAATAGAATATTTTGACAAAATATGTAATGAAGAGTCTAGGGATAGAGTAACAAAAGCGCATATCCTAATTCTAAGTTTGCATCATTAAATTAACGTTTTTTTTGAACTTGAATTTTTGCCTCAGTTAAAGCAAAAAACATTTGAATGTTAAAAGTCTGTTATTTATTCAAAATAAATTAATTACTAGAATGCAATGACAAACTGATCACAACAGCACATACCCGACAAATATGCATAAAAGGAGATTTTTCAGCATGAAGAGCTATTAGTTCAACCAGATTTTATATGTATTTTCAGAAAAATAGTCAAGAACTTTTCTCTCTGCTCTGTTGTGTGCTGATGAATGGCATTCCGTAAATGAACTTTTTTCATAAATTTCTATAGAATCCTTTTTTTTCCATTGCTGCTCTCTCTATGCTGTGTGTACATAAAAGTCTAAAGTTTTTCTACTAGTTTTTCACATTTTTCATCCTAAACTATTTTGCATGAGGTCATACTAGCTATGTCCGAAAAATATTAATGAATATATTCATAAACATACAACAAGCTTAAAAATCATGAAATTTTATTAAATTGTATAAATTGACTCCTATCGCCTATATCTTTAATTTGATCCATTTCATCCTATTGCCGTTTAGAGAGGCAATGCTATTCATGCCAAATTAGTCCTCAGAGTAAAATTTATAAATTTTAATGGATAAACATTTTGAATCCTTCTCTTCGCTGCCGCTTAATTCTCCCTCGTTTGCATGACCTGCTTAACATTCATTGCATAAACTCGACTCTTTTGCTCTTTATTGTTTAATTAAATTAAGGTTTCGAAATGAGCAAAAATTTTACTACAGTCTTCAAAATGAAATGTTGTTCTTGGGAGGGCAGATATCAATAAAAATCAATTTCAGATCGCTTAATTCCTTTCGTACTTCTAGAAAATTTTATATTTTAGCCAGAAGTCATTTGATTATTTAACGATAAATTTTCTATGAAAAGGTGTCTTTAAAGGTTTATAGACGATTTTTAGGGGCTGTATAAAATTTTTAATGAATAAGTTTGGATGAAATTGGCGATGTTCATGAGCGTCTTTGTATTTTTGGCAATTTTTTGGTTGTTACATATTCATTCAAACGGATTCAAACCTTAGTAAACTAAATTACAACTTTCCATTGATGGGGGTCGAGATTGGGAACTGACAACCATGCACTGTTTGATTTGTATCAAGCCCCTCTGAAGTTAAGTCAGTTGTAAAGCAAGAATCAAGCGAGCCAAAGAACCAGCCCCCCCCCCCCCATTTATTTTTCTAAGGTTAAATCCCCCCAATTTAAAATTTATGTGATAATTGCCGTGGGACACAGTTTGGATAACACTGCGACCACTGTTTGCATCATATTTTGAGTAGCACTGTACTGAGAGGGGTAATAAATGAATGAACCGTAAGAAATTTCGATATTACATCAATCATTTAAAACAGTGATGGATAACCTTTGTACCACGGCACACTAGTGTTCCAAAAAAGGTCCAGAAATTCCACGAACCTTGTGATGTAACCAATTTCTGCCAATGACCCCCCTCCCCCAAAAGTGTTGCCTTAAAAGGTTATTCACAACTGGTTTAAAACTCACACCTTGTTAGACATTCAGACAATCAAAATGAAACCAACTCCTCTTAAAGTATCTTCAGATGTAAAAGGTGCTATAAAAATCGGATCGATTTAATAAAAATCTTATTTCAATCTCGAAACTGTTATTAGGAAATTCTTTTAATTAAAATTTCATCTACTCACATACATTGAAGCATTTTTAAGTATTTAATTAATTTTCCTCTCCTCCTTGCTTAAAGAGATTAATACTTTTTCTTTTTCTTCTTGTTCTTAACAACCCAGAATATTTTTTATTGTACGAAAAAAAAAATTGCAATTAAATTTATAATTTTGCTTTATCGTTTTTGGAGCTACGCATGTGCTTTTTAATTTTGATGTCTTTAAGGTATGTACATGCAAGAGAGATGAACATGAAAGAGAAAGAAAACTTTATTAAATTCTTAAGGCAATTAGCGTTAATTTCTTACGTAAGAGATAAAAAGGAAATAAGTGACATTACTTCTTCTTCTTCCTGATAAAAAGTCATTTAGGGATAAATTTCATTAATTTGCCCTTCGTAATGTGAAGCTTTTAAGTTCATTTTTATGCGAGGAACTTTCTTATTTGATCATTTATGTGACTTTTTTGTGTCATTATGAAAGGAACTTGAAAAAGTGTCGTAAAACCAATGGGAGAGTTCATCAATGATGTCTAATGTCTAAAGTATAAATTGGAGTTTGGAGATTTTTGATGGTTAAGATGAAATCTTGAAGATTAAATGTGTAGATTGTCTAGATCATTTGTAATACAAAAGTTTAGACCAACATCAATCAGTAATGAGATTACAGCACAATCTTCAATGATTGAGGAGCTCAATGAACAGCTCTACTCTAAAATCGATAATCTCAGCTTCACAACCCTTCTCCGATAAATTTAGATTGATGTCATTTGTTAACTCCCCCTACCAGTCTCTTACGACTCATTATTTTCAATCTTTTTAATGTACACACAAGAACAATAAAGGTCCTTCTTGAATGCACACAACAAGTTTTATGCCACACAAAAAATAGACACAAACGAGATTCCTTCTTAATAATTGAAATTGTGTAGTTTATTTCACGAGCATTATATAACAGATTATCATGGAGATGGAAGAATAACTTTCAATGAGTAATAAACAATGAGACTGACTGAACTTTAGCATCAACCACGACACTGTGTGTCAATTTGAAGGAAAAAAAATTTCATCTCATTTCTCTTCCTTTTTAGCTCAATTAATCGCTATGTTTTGCTTTTTGATTTCATTCTGACTTGACAAGTCTAGATGACAAGTTTAATTAACGATTGAAAAGTTGGAGTAGTTCAAATGAACTGATTGTTTTATTCTAATAGGTTAAGTCCTTCTTCTTGATCTATTCTGACTCGTTTGGATGTTTTTCGATTATTACAATTAAACTTTGTTTAGTTTGAACTTGAAATTTCTTTGTTTAAAAGTATCGATTCCGGAATCTCACTTAATCTAGGACAAAGAAGCTTCTTAGAACTCAACCATAAGAAATTTGCACCAACCAACTTATTTAATTTTAAGCACACAGCATGAAGAAACAGAAAATTGAAAACTTTCAATTGAAAATTGAAAACAATAAGAGATGGAAACCGGAAAACAAAAGGTAAAGATTTCTTTATGCTAGATTTTTCATTATTATGTCAGGATCTCGTCAGGATATATTAAAAGCATCATGAATGAGGGAGAATTTATTATGATAATTAAAAATGGCAAAACAGAAGAGAAAAGAGAGTTGGGATGAACATAAACAAAGAGTTCAGGATATAATGTCTGAGGGGAGGTGATGAATTTAATTTAATAAACATTCGACTAATTAATTTTGCATCACTATGAATTCCTCTTTTTGTGTTGCATTGCTGTTTTAATGAACTCAAAGGGATTGCTATTAATTAAAGAAGGAATAACGTTAAAATACAATTTTTCATAACTTTATGCTGCTCATGTATGTCTAAAATTTTCGTATCTTAAATAGCTTACGAATCGTCCATCCACAACTTTTCATTCATTCATTCAATCCCATACCTTAGATTATGTTTTTGTCTGACAAAATTATATGTCTGGAATGTTATTTTGTTTTCCTTTTTCATCATTCCTAAAATGAAAATTGCTTTTCAGTCAGTCAACTCTTGTGAACCATAAAAAAGTCATCTCAACTCAAGATTTGAATTAAAAATAGAAAATGAATAAAAAAATTTCGAGTATTTTGTGTCGACCTTTATGTCTTGAGTGGTGTGGGCGCATGTCTTCATGATAAATGACTAACTTTAATGGATAAGATGCTTTTATGCTTTAACGAACATTTCAATTTAAAATTTACTGAATTGAGGTAGAAAGATGCAAAAATTTGAATTCAAAAAGTTCGTTAAATTCAATTGAAAGAGTTAAAGTCAACTAATTGAAATCTAATTCCTCAATCATTTTTAAACTTTCAACTTCTTTTTAAGTAAATGAATCCTCCTTTACCTTGTATCTCCTTGTAAACATAGATCAAATATCAAACAACACTGAGAAAATGAATCAATTACATCCAGTCAAAGTTACTTTATAAATCACAATTTTTTAGCAAATACCTGTACATTAAGAACACAATGAATGAGAATGGGAAGTAGAAATAGCATGAAGAGAGATGAAATACTGAATGTTTTGCTACAAAAGCTTTAATTACATTCACGTTCACTAAATATCATAAATTTTTGTAATTTTCATCACAACGTCGAGCAGATTGAATTTGACAATAGCACTCTTGGCACGTGATCTGTTAGAATTTGTGGATATGATAGGTAACAAGATGAAGGAGTGTGAGATGGTAAATTAAGAGAGGAGGGTGAACATAAAAGGTATTTCTTTTTTTTTTTTTGTAAATGGCTTCAAAATGAGAAAAAAGAATGGAAAAATTTGAAATATTTTTCGCACGTTGTGTACTTTTTTTTGTGAAATGATTGGGATGGGGACGATGTAGACATTCATTTGAAGCACCGAAATTTTTAAATGTTTTGCTTGAGGGTGTGTGTTTTTTCATCCACCTTATTGTTCATTAGGTACCTTTTGTTATTTCTATCCAGCGTTGTTTGCTTAGGATAGTCGATAACTTTGTATACTTAATTGACTTAAACAAGCTTCTCTGATTTTCTTGACGTTTTCCCCAAAACTTTAAATGGATAACAACTCTGCTTCCAACATCAAAATAATAGAAAATTATTATTTTTTCCCTCAAGTACAACTTCATCAGTACGGTCGCATTCTAAAGACACGATTGAATAGGAAAAAAAAAGTTTCTCATCACTTGATGAAAAATTGATTTTACCTATTGGCTGCCTTTGTTCATTTCATTTCACATTGCTTCTCATAAGCACCAACCAGCAGCAACACACAAATATAATTTATTTTACTTCCTTTTGATTCTTATGTTTTGGAACGGAAAGTGGAAATTTCCTTTCTTTCAAAGTTGATGCTTTGAAAACTTCTTTTTGCTACTTACTTTGCTCAATTCAATGAATGAATGGGAGATTAAGAGGATTAAAGGAAGTGATAAATCAGTGAGTGTTGAAACACTTGTTCATCGCTTGAAAAACAACTCGAATAATAAGAAAATGCTTTTTATTACTTTTTCTATCTCCTTCAATTATTTTCATTTAATGAAGAACGTAAAGTATAAATTTCTATGACAGCATTTCTCATTTCTCTCTCTTGACTGTGTGTTAATTAAAAAATATTTTCTATCTCATCATTAATAAGTCTTTTCAGCTTTCAATGAGGAAAAATCGTTCGTTTTCAATTTTTTTATTTGCGCGTCAATTATTAAGAGGATTACTATCTTTTAGTTGTGGATAATTATGGCGCACTTTTTGATAAATATGAATCAAAGACTTGAAATTGATGGAAATGAGACTTTTTGAAAAATTAGCTTGTTTTAAACACGATTAATATTAATCTTTGTTTGTGAAGATTTAGATATCGAGTTTAGTCTACTTCTAAGATATTAGATTCAAAAATTGTCGTTTGACAATGAAGGATAGCTCAAGACAATCTTGAGACATCTTTAGAACCTTGCTTCTAGATTTCTTGTCAAAAAAGAGTTTCCTTTGATATTTCTTAGATCCCAAATATAAAACTAGTTCAAATTGATTCAAACCAAACTTCTAAGGATTTCAAAATTGCATCTAATATGTCTAGAATATTATGAAGGTTTCAGAAAGACTGATCTCTAGATATAAACTTAGGTTAGACAAAATTGAATAATCGAAACTCTATGTACTGACAGGATCATCAAATGAAATCGATAATCATAAATCCAAGTTTACAAAAAAACATCAAAAACTAAAACTCAAAATGAAAACCTAATCTAATCAAAATATGAAGTATAATTACCAGTTATAACAAATCAAGGTTTGAAGACAACCCCCTCCAAAATGCTCAACAAAACTCCTATCGCGTGAATAATGTACAAAACATAAAATAAACAAGGAATCGAATAAGAAGAAGGAATTAATGGAAGAAAAAAAAAGATAATTTTTCAATATTTCTTCCTCCCAATAAAGCACTTAATAGTGATTGACATTGGTAATTACTTTGGGGATTTGATGACAGGATTGTCATGGAAAATGCTCTAAGTCGATAAAAAAAAGAAAGAAAGCAGTTGGACAGACAAGTTTTCATTAAGGAAACGAAGGATGATAGTAAAGAATTTATGTCGATTGGAGTGAGAAGATAGTGGATAGTTGTGATGGTATAATGAAATATTTAGTATGAGAAAGAAAAAGTTTCCATTTTTCCTGACTCGAAAAGGATTGTCAGTTTTAAAAATTGAACATAAAACTTTTCAATTTTATACCCTTTTTCCCTTCAATCCGATAAAGTCCTTCGATTATTTTCTATTCAATTTTTCATGAATTCAATATAGAAAATGTCTATCATGTTATACGGTAGGAAGGAAGCCAATAGACTTTCAAATCTGTAAAGAATTACACAGAAAACATCTACAATTTCCTTTTATGGCTTATGCATTCATTTCTGGGATTTTATTTTCTATTTCTATAAAGTTGACCGAAGAGATTATGGAGTTTTCTAGCTGGAAAATTGAAAAAGTTCAAATGAAATTTTAAGGTCTGTTATGGCTTCATCTTTGCGATTCTTTTGAAGATTTCCTTTTTGTTTCTCGGAAATTGGGATTTTCAACTTGAGTCTTTGCAAATTTATTCTTTGTGCAATTTGATTTTGGAAATGGAAGATTACAAGCTTTGACGTATCCAGCCTGTTTTTTGAGGTGTTAATCATTCAAAATGTATAACTTATGGTAGATCTAGCTTAAGGCTTTATAAATTGCATGTTGGTTTCTGTAATGTTATGAGGATTGTTTGAATGCTTACTGTTTAAACTATAACATTATTAAGGCTTTTGTTTGGAATCGAACCTTCGTCCACACAAAAGAATAGATTACATAAGGTGGCATCGAGAGTTGCCCCAGGAACATTGCTCAAGAATTAAAAATCGAATCTATTTTTCTAAAACTTAGGCATTAATAAAATTTAAGAGTTCCTAGCGTTGATGTCTCAAGGAACCTTAGAAACCTGCCCCTGATTTTCAATCCCATTCTTAACAACTAATCCTTCATATGTAGTTCCGATCAATTCCTCTTAAATATGTAGATTTGATGTCATTTAATATTTCAGATGATGATGATGATGATGACGTTGAATTGGCTGCAATTCAAATGATCTTGCAATGTAGTCAAAAAAAAGAAAACTTAATAATGCACGAACGTGACGTGTAGATTAAATCTTTATAGTAATGCAGAAATCTACAGTTAATGAACTATGAATCTTTGTTGTATTAATTTCACCATTATCGATTTTGCATTTTAGAATTGGCATCGATTGACACTTGAATTAGATAAAGGTATAACTTAAATAAAGGTATTAGATAAAGAATTAGATAAAGGTATTTGAGTAAAAAGTATTGACACATTAGTGAATGAACACGAAGATTTTTTGTCGACGAATTTATTTTGTGCAGTCACATTTTAATAGTATTCAGCTGTAAGATTTTCCGCCTTATACTCAGATGCTCTTTTGTGATTCGATTTGAGCATTTTGTTAGTTTAAAGGAAAATTTGTGAGAGTTCAGTTCGTAGGAAAAAATCATTCATTTAATTCAAATTGATTTTTTAAATCAGTGCTAATAATTGATCTGTAGTATTAAGTGACACAATAAAATTAATGGATCACGATGCGGTTTTAAAGGAACTCAGTTTTGGGAAATATCAAGTGAAAATTTTGTTGTTGATATTTTTTCCAGTTCTATTTGCAGCTGCTAATACAGTAACTTATATATTTATTGCGCGAGCACCACCTTATAGGTAAGTATCTCAAATTGATCTTAAATTGGAACTAAAATGTCAATTCTTAATGTCAACTAGATGCTTTGTTGATCAATGTGAACAGTTCGAAAATGCTAAATATGATCAAGATTGGTTGCAGCACGCTGTACCGGGTTCAATATCAAATGGTAAATTCGAACCTGATGGATGTTTCAAATATAATTTTAACGATACAGGATTAATTACAAATAATACTTGCGTCGCTAATTTGTTCGGTAAAAATAAAACAAAGTGCAATAAGTGGATATTTGATGAAAATGAAGTCACAATGATAAATGACGTGAGTGTGATCAGTTACGAAAATGTAAACATTCATTAATTTTGTTTTTGTAATTTTAGTGGCCTAGTGAAATGACGTGTAATGAAAATGAATGGAAGCTTGCCTTAATTGGAACCTCAAATTTTGCTGGAGTTATGGTTGGATCTGCAGTATTTGGATTTATTGCAGATTCATACGGAAGACGAGCTAGTTTCATTTCATCTTTAGTTTTTATGTCATTAACTGGAATTGGACAGGCACTGTCCCCATCCTATGCGATGTTAATGATATTTACACTTTTAAATGCCGCCGGATCAATCGGAGTTTACTATTCAACATTTGTTCTGATCATTGAAATGCTAGACAAAGAAAAACGCGAGATTTCTTCAGTTTTCATAAATTACTCTTGGGCTGTTGGTGCAGTAATGGCAGGTGCAATTGTATATTTTGATAGTAATTGGAGGCATTTAACATTGTGGATAGCAGCTCCACCAATTATTTTCATTTTTGAGTATTGGTTCGTTCCTGAATCTTTACGCTGGCTTATATCGAAAAAATCTTATGGACAAGCATACATAATAGTTCAAAAAGCGGCTAAGGACAATAAGAAAGAACTTTCAGCCAGCTTTATTAATCAATTTGAAACACAAAATGGCTGTAAAGCTTCAGAAGTTCAAGAATCTCAAATACTTGAACATCGATCAAACACAAACTACTTGGAACTTCTAAGATCTAAAAAGCTTTTGATCCGCGTTCTTGTTCTCTGCTTTATATGGTAAGCTTTATTATTGACTTCGTAGATCCTTTTGAATCATCAATTCTTTTTGTAGGAGCACTAATACACTAGTATTTTATGGACTATCTCTTTATTCTATCAGTTTGAGTGGAAACATTTACTTCAACTTTATATTTGGAAGCCTGATAGAAATTCCAGGAACAACCATAGCTTGGGTAATTTTTAGATTTCTGAATTGAGTTTTTTTTTCAATTATGTTCGTGAATGAGAGTCATCGTCCATATATATTTATAGATTTCAATGAACAAAATTGGTCGTCGATATCCATTAGTGATATCATTTTTAATCTGTGGAATTGGAAGTATTTTTGGAGCTTTTGTTGATGCTGAGGTTGTGTGGCTTCAAGTTTTTTCGTTTCTAATCAGCAAAATGGCGATATCAACAACTTTTACCATTGCGTGCGTTTATACTGGTAAGAACTATGATTAAAAGCATTTTCCTTCTCTTGATGTAAATTTCCTTACAGCTGAGATGATGCCAACAAACACAAGAAGTGGATGCATTGGAGCATTCTCAACAATATCACGTCTATCATCTCTTCTTGCTCCGTTTGTTCCACTACTTAAAAATTACTACAGCTTCCTTCCGTTGCTGGTTTTTGGATCTTTTCCATTAGCAGCTGGATGTCTTTCTCTGTTACTTCCAGAAACTCTAGGTTCTAGCTTACCTGACACAATTATTGAAGCTGAAAATATCGGAAAATGATTAGTCACTTTTATACTTACAATTTTATTAGAAACAACAATTTAAATAAATCTTTTTTAAGAAAATTGAAATGAATCATTTTGTAGCGCACGTGTTTTTTAAGTGACGTAGGATCTTATTTATTTTGTAATGACAACAATTTTATTATTATTATTATTATTATTATTATTTATTATTGTACTTTTGTCAAAGGAAAAAGCCGATTTAAATGCACAGCACATCTCTGGCATTTAAAACGGCATAAAAAACCTTTGTAATGGGTGTTCACAATTTGAAAAAATTAAAGGAATTACAACATTCGAAAATTATTAAGAATTCCTATCAACAATTACATTTTTCTTTTAACGGGCATTTTGATTTTATAAAACATAGCATGATCTTAATTGTGTCATCTCAGAAATAACGGAAAGAATTTAAAATTTTCAGTTAAAAAATAACAATTATTATAACAGTTAATTTAATTTAATAAGTGCTTAAAGTTCCATCCAAAACTGCATCTTGACTGATCTATACCGACTGTATGATGATGACTAAGCCAAGTCTAAGAGTCTAGTAAAAGGAAGAGAGAATGCAGAAGCTGTGGTAAGTATCAATCCATGACATAAATTTTAAAATATGCAATTTCTAATTATTTAATATTTATAAAAATTTTTCGGTGAATTCGTTGCTGAGGCACATCTTTGAGAATTCTTCGTTTCTGATGTGACATCGAAGCGCCCATTTGAAGCTATTTATATGTGGAAGTCGCTTTATATCTTCAGGAACATGATTAAATATTTTAGCACCAAAATTAAGTATACATCTGCTTCCATATGGGCGATTCTACGAATGATATTTTCTACAAATTTGTCTCCAAATCTATATTTCTCTTTATCAGTTGCATTACTCCCCATGTTTCATGTATTTAATAGTAGATTTTACCGAGATCTACATATTGTTCTCACCCAAACATATTAAAAATGGTTAATTAAAGAATTATTTACATTCTACGAAAAATTACTCTGTTTCACATGAATTTTTTCGCCCAAATTTCCAAAATGTTTTCATTAATATCTTTAAGGTGGTAAAATTTCCAGTAATACTAAGTATACAAAGTTGTAGCTTAAAGTAAAAGCTTCAAAACGATGTCAAAATCATATTTGTGGACGCCTTAATTAAGCTGCAATTTGGATTCTACGAAAAATTTCATAAGTGAAACAGAGTAACTTGGAGACAATTCCAAAAAAAACTACCAAATATTAAAATTAAAACCAAGAATTTCTCAAGCCATAGCTAAGTAATTTGAGTGCAGATGTAATCATAATTCACAGTTTAACCAATAGAAAAGGAAATGAGAATTAGATTTTTGAAAAACTATGCACACGTGAAAATAAAATAATTAAAAAATTTCGTGCAATTGACACGGATTATTTTAATGAAACCTTTTCGTAGAATTGCCCATATCCAGTTCTTGCTTTTTGCGGATTAAGTTGTTTATCGCTTTGTCTTGTGGGTCTTGTGCTTTTTGATTTAGAGAAGACCATATTGGAATGAACGTTGTTGTGCATTACGTTGTAAACGAATGCAGCAGTGTTGAGATAGAAAAGTGCGCGTATGGACAAACAGTTTTGAACTTCATGTGTGTACATTCTTATTCGATTCATCAATCTATCTAGACCAAATACGTTTCTAAGAGCTCGGTTCTGTATCACTTGAAGGCCTTTGATTGCCTGATTACTTGCACGTCCCCATATTGGAACCAGATATGCTAAATGCGTCTCAAATAAGGCTTGATAAATCAACTTCTTCACTTGTGTCGTTAAACTGTTTCTTAGTTTCCATAATATACCAGATACACTTGCAAGCTTTTTACTAACGTAGTTAATATGCAATTCGAATTTTAGACAAGGATCAAGTATAAGTCCTAAGTAACTGGCTTCAAAAACACGTTGAATAATATAGTGCTGTGGGGTTTTATTATTCTCTTGTGTATCCATATGAAATTTAATTTCTTGTATTGTTTCTACTTTGAGATAGCTGGTGTGGAATATCATAAACTTAGTTTTTTGTGCATTTAGGATAAGCCCTCGATAGTTTAAGAAATTGATTATTGCTTTCATATCGCTAATGATTTTTTCTTCTACAGGATCTTTGATGTCGTGCTCGTTGATTAATATACAGTCATCCGCAAATAGGAAAAGGATTCCATTGATTGATAATCGGTAAATATAATTGATAAACAGCGTGAATAGATATGGACCAAGGATAGAACCCTGAACGACTCCTCTGGTGAAAATAATAGGTGTACTGAGAGTGGAATTGATTTTGACTATTTGCATACGATCAGATAGATAGCTTTCAATTAACTTAAGTGCATTTCCTCTAATTCCATAATTTTCTAACACATCTAGCAGTTTATTGACATTAACCATGTCGAATGCCTTCTTGATGTCCATTGAAATCATTGATACTTTCTTCTTTCGATCGATGGCATTGCTGATATAGTCAATAAGTTCTATTGTGGCTATGTTAGTTCCGCATTTCATTCTAAAACCATATTGTCTTTTGTAAATTAAATTGAGGTAATCGCTGGTGAAGGAATTGAATTTGTTGTACATAATCTTTTCAATTATTTTTGAGTAAGTATTCAGGAGAGAAATGGGTCGATAATCAGTCACATTAGTAAGGTCCCCACTTTTATTTAATGGCGTAACAATGGCTGTTTTAAAGCAAGATGGAAAATGACCTGTTACAAATGTTCTGTTGATTAAGTGAGTCATTATGGGACTTATCAAGTCACAAATATCTTTGACTGTCTTTGTTCTGATTCTATCTAATCCTGGAGATGTACTACTTTTAAGTGATGTAATTGCAATCATGACTTCTTCTTCCGTGACGTCATCAAGAACTATTGAAGGAAGGACAGTGTCCATTTTGACTGTATGTGAGCTCTCATTTATTTCATTCTTAAGTTTGTCAACTCCTCCAATAAATTGTTGATTCATAGCGTTGGAAATTTCATATTCATCAGTAATTGCTTTACTATCTATGATTAATGTTTTAACCGTATCGTTCGATTTTCGGCCAAGAAGAGAATTTAGACTAGTCCATATTTTCTTAGAATCGCCCTCATTAACTATTTTCTTAAGATGTCTAGCTTTTTCAATTTTAATAATGTACTTAAGATTGTTCTCCGCGTATCTCAGCCTTCTTTTCAGATCAGAATTGAACTTATTTTTCCTCCATTTTTTCCTGATCATATCTTTGTAATTAATGGCTTTAATTATCTTCATCGAAAACCAATCACATAGATTCTTTGTTTTAACTCTAAATGTCACAATTTTAGTTGATCTTTTTATGGCTGTTTGTGTAATTTTTGTCAATTCCTCTGCAATAATGTCAGGATTCGTTTCATTTAGTAAAGATGACTGTGACGTTAATGCTGTAAAATGTTCTCTTAGCTTATAAGTGTCATTTCTTTCAATTTTTATAACTGCATTGCTGGTTACTGTTCTGATTCCTTTAAGTTGCGAAATGATGATATTATGGTCAGACACTGTGTTTTTGATGGTGTGATTACGGATATTGGATTTATTCATGAAATTCATTGCTAGGTGATCTATTATCCTCCCACTCGCGTTTCTTGTACGAACATTATTGGTTACTTTTAGATTATATGTAGCGAGTAAGTTTTGGTATTGAGATGAGATAATGTTATCGCAATTAGAGTCTAGGTTTACATCGCCAACAATTATCAAGTTTCCATTATAGTTTAACATTTCATCTTCAACATCTTCAATGAATGGTTTGAACGACTCAGGTACTGGCGGACGGTAATAACTTAGAATAACCATCTCCATTTCCTTGAGTTTTATTCTTAATTTAATCTTTTCGAACGATGATGAAGCTTTTTGATTATCAAGGACTTGAATATCCTTCTTTACAAATAATAAAATTCCACCACCAGAGTTCTTGGATTCTCTGCTGCACGAGTATCTATTATATCCATTTAGATTATATATACCTGAAGGAAAGCTAGACTTGAGCTTAGTCTCACATAACATGATGATGTCACATTTATTGGGGATTCTAGATAACATTAATTTGATTTTATCGAATTTATTTACGTTATTAATTCCGCATACATTGAGCTGAAATATGGAAAAGCATTTAATTTTCTGACCTGAATTGACATATGAGCTGAGGCATTGATGATAAAAATTCTCACACGTAGGATTGCATTCGACATTGGTGTTCCTCTTAAACTTTGATTGCTTTAATTGCTATGCATTAGAAGTCGTTGGCACTTTTTTTTTCGCATCAAACAATAATTGCATAATCTGTAAATTTTAATTGTAGTCTGTACAATATATAAATTTATTGAAAAACTATATCCGATTTCATGTTAAGTCAGCTGTTTTAAAAACTACGGAAAACAGACAGCTAAAGTGTATACAGAAAAGAAGGAGATTGGTTCTTTAAGTCAATTGAATTTCGGAAAAAATGAATATTTATGACTTAGGCCCATATTTTTGCTGTGAAAAGTTAAATTCAAACATTCAACTGGAACCGATTTTAAAATCGGTTTTAAAACCAAGCAATGACAGTGGTTATCCGTACAGTCCTGGAAACCAGACACTGTCAATAACTCTAGCCTGCTCTAATCTCAACTGTATATTCATTTTTTAACTTTCATCTCATTTATTTCAAGTTTATTAAGTTTTTTTATTTGGCATTACAAAATTGGCAACAAGCGCCACTTAGAGTAGATAAAGATACTTTAATCATTATTTGATTAAAAAAAACTTTTATTGACACTTCAAATTGCAATGAATAAAATTGGGCATCATTCACTTATGAGGTACAACATATATTATATGGATGTTGTGACATTTCGATCAATGGATTGTTTAGATTTTAAAGCAGCTGAGATTAAAGTTGAGGTTAATAACCTATTTTTGAGGAACGTCATATGTGAACGAACCGATAAAACCTTAACTATTTAGTCGACGAAAATATTTTGTGCTGTGACAGTCCAAAAAGTTAAAGCATAAATATTTTTCGCTCCATTTACTTTATATTAACAGTGCTGCATCGATTCTCCGGTGGCTCTGCATTTTATAAGTTTAAAAATAACAAAAGATAGTTTGGAATAAGTTTCAGATTTCAAAGTAAAGTTTTGAAATTGTGAACTGAACATTTTGTTTGGTGTCACGGCAAGTTATGGATCACGATGCAGTTTTGGAAGAAATTGGTGGTTTTGGAAAATATCAAATCAAAATTTTGCTGTTTCTACTTCTTCCAGTGATATTTTCATCTGCTAATACAGTAGCTTACATATTTATAGCGCGAGCACCTCCTTATAGGTATACATTGCAAATTCAACTTAACTTGGAACTAAAACTTCATTATTATTATCAATTAGATGCTATATTGATCAATGTGAACAGTTCGAAAGTGCAACGTATGATCAAGATTGGCTACAATATGCAGTGCCGGGTTCAATTTCAAGTGGAAAATTTGTACCTGAAGGATGCTTTAAATATAGCTACAATGATATAGCAATAACTGGAAACAACACTTGTCAAGCAAATTTATTCAGTCAACAAATCATAAAGTGCGATAGCTGGATATTTGATGAAAATGAAGTCACAATGATAAATGACGTAAATTGTATTCAAACTTTATATTACTGATCTAATTGCATAATTTTACTTTAGTGGCCTAGTGAGATGACATGTACTGAAAATGAATGGAAGCTTGCCTTAATTGGAACCTCAAATTTTGCTGGTGTTATGATGGGATCTGCAGTATTTGGGCTTATTGCAGATTTATATGGAAGACAACCAACTTTCATTTTTGCAAACATTTTTATGGTATTTACAGGAATTGGCCAAGCACTTTCTATCTCCTATACGATGTTATTTATATTTACACTTCTAAATTCAGCTGGAACAACTGGAGTTTATTTTTCTGTGTTTGTTCTGATCATTGAAATGCTTGATAAAAAGAAGCGTGAGTTGTCTTCAGTACTCTTGAATTACATGTTTGCCATTGGTGGAGTAATGGCGGGAGTGATTGTATATTTTGAAAGAAACTGGAGGCATTTAACATTGTGGATAGCAGCTCCGCCAATCATTTTCATTTTTGAGTATTGGTTTGTTCCTGAATCTTTGTGTTGGCTTTTATCAAACAAATTATATTCCCGTGCTTATAAAATAGTTCAAAAAGCAGCTAAAGATAATAAGAAGGAACTCTCAGCCAACATCATTAATCAATTTGAGACACAAAATGGCTTTAAAGCTTCAGAACTACAAGAATCTCAAGCACTTAAAAAAAGATCTAAGACAAATTATATTGAACTATTAAAATCAAAGATTCTTCTGATCCGAATTCTTGTTCTGTGCTTCATATGGTGAGTTATACTAGTGATGACTTAAGGATTCATTAAAATACAATCGTGACTTGTTATAGGAGCACTAATACACTCGTTTTTTATGGACTTTCACTTTACTCTGTCAGTTTGAGTGGAAACATTTACTTCAACTTTATATTTGGAAGCCTGATAGAAATTCCAGGAACAACCATAGCTTGGGTAATTTTTAGATTTCTGAATTGATTTTGTTTCAATTATGTTCATGAATGAGAGTCACCGTCCATATTTATTTATAGATTGTAATGAACAAAATTGGTCGTCGATATTCATTAGTGATATCATTTTTAATCTGTGGAATTGGAAGTGTTGTTGGAGCTTTTGTCGATGCTGAGATAGTGTGGCTTCAAGTTTGTTCATTTTTGATCAGCAAAATGGCAATATCAACAGCTTTTACAATTACTTGTGTTTATACTGGTAAGATTGAATGCTTGTGAAGTTAAAACTCATTTGACGTATTTTCCTTACAGCTGAGATGATGCCAACAAACACAAGAAGTGGATGCGTTGGAGCATTCTCAACTATATCACGTCTATCATCTCTTCTCGCACCGTTTGTACCACTACTTAAAAATTACTACAGCTTCCTTCCGTTGCTGGTTTTTGGATCTTTTCCATTAGCAGCTGGATGTCTTTCTCTGTTACTTCCAGAAACTCTTGGTTCAAGCTTACCTGACACAATTATTGAAGCTGAAAATATAGGAATATGATTAGTCACTTTTACATTAAATATTTTGCTCTTCTTTTTTTAATAAGCGTGTTAATTCAATTTGAAATTTCCCACTTGGCACAAGACGCGCACATCTTCTATTGAATGAATCATTTCACAAAACACGTGGTTTTGTGACACATTTTCAAGTTTGTAACCACAACAATTGCACACAAAAGTGCATAATAAATTTTTAAGTATGAGTTTGACCATTAAATTAAGTATTTTTTTATTTATGAAAGCCAGAGGCAAGAAGCATTAATCAGGAGGTAGGGTAGGTACCGTAGGCACAATTGGACTTTCTCGTAATCTCAAGGTGTAGTTGATTGAAAATCTTCTAAGGGGTCATTCACTAATGATGATGATTTTAGCCCCCCCCCCCTTGTCACAAAACTGTAACAGATGCCAGTACCTCCCCCCCCCCCCTTGTGACGTCTCATCAAAGTTTTCGTGATACAAAAAAATATTTCCTTATTGCAAAATTATATGTCAGAAATTTGCTGAACCCCCCCCCCCCCCCCTTTTCTCTGTCATCACAATGTGTCACAAAATCCTAGACCTCTTCCCCATAAATCTCGAACGTCGTAAATGAACAACCACTAAGGGTTCATTTTAAAGAAAATAATTCCATTTCCTTTCCCTAAGCTTGTCCAAAAAGTTCATAGCCACATCCCTCCCGTAAATAATATGACCCTGCTTGATATTGTGTTTAAAAAGTTGCAATCCTCATTGAATTTTATCACGGCTATTTGTTTACTTCTGTAAGTGGCAATCAAGTGACATTCATTAATTTGTAACTAAATGATTTGCTATAATTGGCACTTACAAATAAATTTCTTTTAAAATATCAGTGAAGTGCTTTAGATTGCTTCGCTTACCGTGTATTTATCAATAATCAGATGCAACGCATGTGATAAATCCTATAAACTTAACGAGACTACGCGTTACTTCTGTATATTCCTACAGTATTCATTTAAGTTTATTCTTTATTAGTCCATTGTTAGCGCTTAATTGAACTAAAATACGATAAAAGTGACAAAGCCATTTTAATAAGAAGTGATTTATTAACAAGATTCTCATAATTTTTAAGTCAATCAAAAAAGAAGGCAAATTATTAAAATAAGGCATATAAAAATCACTGTGATTTCCATTCAATTTTTAATACAGAAAAAGATCTCGTCCATATAGTTCATATGCTGATTAAAAATTACAAAAAGGTGTATAAAAAATTAATTTTTATTGCTTAAAAATTTAATTATGAATTACGATGCAGTTTTAGATGAAATTGGCAGTTTTGGAAAGTTTCAAGTGAAAATTTTATTATGGATATGCTTTCCAGTACTTTATGGAGCAGCAAATGCTGTATCATATGTTTTTATTGCTCGAACGCCGCCTTATAGGTAAGTGAATTGAATTAGTCGGTTAATTTATCAAGTGAATAATGATACATATGTGCTCATTCACTTGACTTAGATGCTTTGTTGATCAATGTGAACAGTTTGATAGTGCAAAATATAATCAAGATTGGCTACAGTATGCGGTGCCGGGTTCAATATCAAATGGACAATTCGTACCTGAAGGATGTTACAAATACAATTTCAATGATACAGGATTAATTGGAAATAATACTTGCGTCGCTGATTTGTTTAGTAAACAGAGACAAAAGTGCGATAGCTGGATATTTGATGAAAATGAAGTTACAATGATAAATGATGTAAGTTTTTTGTAACGTAATGTCAGTGAGTGAGTGTCAGTGAATTAATGTTGCTACCTAGGATAGATTTTAAATGTCCATTGAAGCCTTAGAAACAGGCTTAAAAATTAAAACCAAATCTTTACTGTTGAGGATTGAGTTAATGTTGAGTAACTCACCCGAATGGCACAAGTCGGTTAATCGATTAGAAATCCGACACTAGGCAAGCGTTACTCTGGCATGGTGCTGGATTTAAATCGAAGCCAGCATTATGACAGAATCATATCAGCTTGGTGCCAGATTTTTATTCGATTAACCGACGTGTGTTATTCGGGTCAAGTTTTAAGTATGAACATCCTTGCCCAACCTATAAAAAATTTAAGGTTTGAATTGGCCTTGAGCTATTTTAATTAACGTTGTGCCCCTTAAAATTCCAATTTTTAGTGCACATCATTTGTAAATCATCCTTAAGTCCATTTAGATACAGACATTTTACTTGCACTGGCATAATGACCTATATAAGTTCTATTCTATTCATTAGTTTAATTTACTTATAGTGGCCCAGCGAAATGACATGCACAGAAAATGAATGGAAGCTCGCACTTATTGGAACTGCGAATTTCGCTGGCGTGATGCTTGGATCCGCAATATTTGGGTTTCTCGCTGATATGTATGGACGTCGAACGGTTTTCATCGGTTCATTAGCTTTTATGTCATTAACTGGAATTGGCCAGGCAGTGTCGAATTCTTACATGATGCTGCTCATATTTACACTTCTAAATGCTGCAGGAACAGCTGGAATATACTTTTCTGTATTCGTATTAATAATTGAAATGCTGCATAAAAGTAAGCGCGAGATGTCTTCAGTCTTGCTTAATTATTTCTTTGCTATTGGTGGAGCCTTAGTTGGGATAACTGCATATTTTGAAAGAAATTGGAGAAATTTGACATTGTGGATAGCAGCTCCACCTATTATTTTTGTAGTCGATTACTGGCTCATTCCTGAATCTGCATGCTGGCTGATTGCTAATAAATACTACAGCAAAGCATTTAAAATAATTCAAAAAGCAGCCAAAGACAATAAGAAAGAACTTTCATCAAGTATCGTGAGTCAATTTAAAGGAACGAATATTGACATTAATATATCTTCAGACTCAATAAGCCAATTATCACAGTCTGAAAACAGTTTTAAAACAAATTACGTTGCTATTTTAAAATCTAGAAAATTAGTGCTTCGAATTCTTGCTTTATTTTTCATATGGTAAGTCTTAATTGATGAGTCAATGGCTTAATTAGCAAATAACGAATTTTCATTATTCACAGGGGAACTAATTCACTCGTGTTTTATGGACTTTCACTTTACTCCGTCAGTTTGAGTGGAAACATTTATTTAAACTTTATGTATGTAAGTTTGGCTGAGATTCCTGGAATCACAATTGCTTGGGTAGGTTCCTATAGTTTATTGAACTCATTGCTGATTTATTAATCTAATTTAAATTCATTTATAGCTTTCAATGAATAAAATTGGCCGGAGAAGTCCATTAATACTGTCATTAATGGTTTGTGGCATTTGTAGTTTTATTGGAGCAGCTGTCAGCGAAGAGCTAGGATGGCTTAAAATTTCTATGTTTCTGATCAGTAAAATGGCAATTTCAACATCTTTTACGATCACTTCTGTTTATACGGGTAAGTTGTGGTTATAAAGTAGGTTGTAAGTCAGAACTGCTTACTGAGTAGCTATGTGACTAAGAATTAGCTAGTACATTACATGCATATACCTAATAATGTCATGGTTTGACTGAGTCAGTGATTCTCAAGCTTTTTGGACCACAATAGAGTAGTGTGTCGTGAAACATCGCTTAAGAAGCACTGGTCTGGTCATTTGTGTGTACCTGTCTTAAAACCTTACCTTCCTGCTCTTCTTATGATATGTTTAAAAATTTTCACAGCTGAAATGATGCCCACAAACATCCGTAGTGGCTGTGTTGGTACCTTTTCAACAGTCGCACGTCTTACATCGCTTCTAGCTCCATTTATTCCACTTCTTAAGAACTTCCACGACTCTCTGCCATTGTCCGT
Organism: Chironomus riparius; assembly: GCA_917627325.4. Lineage (NCBI taxonomy): Eukaryota > Metazoa > Arthropoda > Insecta > Diptera > Chironomidae > Chironomus > Chironomus riparius. Next base: position 50,100,108 of record OU895878.1, on the reverse strand, counting down.
TTTTGGAACATTTTCATTAGCGTCTGGACTGATGTCAATGCTACTTCCCGAGACTCTAGGATCAAATTTACCAGATACTGTTCAAGAGGCTGAAAATATTGGGACGTGATGCTGTTACTTATTTTTTAATGACTTTTTTATTGTATTTATTAAGTTGTATTTGTACCCGCACAACAATTAAACACACCCTAAATGTCGTACGATTTTTTAAGTGACAAAAATAAAAATATTTGATCACATTTTATCAATTTGTTGTTTTGTACGCATTGATTGGCTTTATTGTTCCAATTAATTTAATTCCTTTTGATTTGTGTACCAATAAAATAATAAAAAATCTAGATTTTGTCATTAAACATAAAACAGTTAGTGTCGGGTCTGCTTTGATAGTGGAAAGCCTTGTTTTCAAATAATAAATAAACAGATTTAATATTATCAGTGAATAAGTTTATTTTTAGCAACAAGCGTATTTCACATTGAGTAGGTAGGATTTAAAAAATGGTTATTTTTAACTTTTGTCGGGAAATTAAAACAAAATAATAAATTAAACTGTGCTACATTTTTCGTTGAGACTATTTGGCACTTAAGTCTGCTTGACATCGATTTTCATGTGCTAATTTGATGAGTGTTTAAAAATGAATCTTTTGATACTCAAAGACCCAAAAAAATATCCTAGAATTTTTTTAGAATATCACACAGATGTAGATACCTGCATTCTAATTGCTTTGCATCATTAATTAAAATACTTTATGTAATGGTCACTAAATTCATTGAGTCATCAACAAAATATTCAACTTCTTCTTTTTCAAAGAACTCGCAAGTTGACCTTCGAAGCTACCTCAAAAAGCTATCAAATTAACATCCAATAATTCCTACGCACTTAAATTTAACACAATCATCCTAATAACTTTATAATCTTCAAGCTTAATTAGTAAATTTTCTTCAAATTATTGTATCGCTTAAGGCATAATCTTAGAGACTGAACAAATATGAGTAACATACTCAATATTTATCATAATCTTAATTATTGTTCCCACACTTTTTACTTAAAGATAAGCTACACAGTAAGCACTTGATTAGTATGACAATATTTGAAGAATTTCCTTTACTTTCAAGTACCTTACATTGAAAATTTTTATCAAACAAATTGCCTTATAAGAATTACACATTGATAATGAAGTGCTCTCATCTCCATACAATGTATAGAGTCGCTTGGCTAATGAACTTTTTCTCTCTCGGCTGAATATTACGTTATGTGTTTGGGGGAATATTCATTTGTGTTGTCTAATATTAAGTTTGTATTTGGGGGGGGGGGGGGGGGGGAAACATAAAACCTTTCAAGCTCTGTGTTAATAAGGGATTTAAGGAGGTCTTTTCTGATTTTAGTTGGCCGGAAAATCAAGTATAACTCTAAAGGTAACTTTAAATTACTAGTTTCTACTAGTTTTCATGAGTTCTTTGGCTTTACTGTGATCTTTTGTCATCTACAAGACCATATTCCGGTTTCTAGGGCTACCCATGGCATCATCCCTAGTGTATGGGTTCGAAACTGATAAATCACATTTTCTAGGCTCCAAAACAAGTCAATCGTAGCCAGAGACAAATTTTAATTATACAGGAAAGTGAATATTAATGATTTAGCCTTAGAAACAAGCCTTATAATACAAAAACCTTACTTCAGCAGGAATTCTCCTTTTATGCAAACCTTATTTTTTTTAATGTACATCACAAGTGAACGACCCCTTATCTTATCGGCTTTTAAATGATGTCATTAATCAGTTTTAAAAATTTTCTTTTCTTTAATCAATCATTGAAGAGTAGTCGCGCGATAACTGTCTGAAAGTCAAGTTGTGGAATGGGAAAAATTAGCACAGCTGATAGAAAAATTGTAAAAAGGATTTTTGTTTTAAATTTTCGAAAAGTTTAATGAAGTGTTGAAAGTTTTTAATTATTTTTGAACAAGCGAAATTTTGAGAAATAGACTTAATTGGATTTGAGTTGATATTGAATGCTTAGAGCTACAAAAAGCATTAAATTTTAAACTTTAAAGTCGTATACAAATTTTCAAGGTTGAACCAGAAAAAAATTGAGTTTCTACGGAAATAAAAAAAAATAAAAACAGATGATAAGCTGCATCAATAATTGTAAACCATATCAAGCGATGATTAAAAGTACTAGAATTAAAAATTATTTGAATAATAAAGTGTAGTTAGTCATAAACTTAATAAGACCCAAGTACAAATAAAACCATGATAAGAAGGATAACTCTTTATGGATAGTCAAACAATAAAAACAAACTGTGATAACAATTTAAAGTATTCTCAAGTGATAAAGCACAAAATTAAGAAGTTTAAGTGGTTCCAATCGCAAAATTTAAGCAATTAAATATTTTTATATTTTTGTACAATCCCACATCGCTGGCTGTACAGAACTCGTCAATAATTAAATAATAATAATAACCTTAATGATTTTTGTCACATTAAAAAATGTGTTAATGCAGTAAGTCAACAAAAGTGTCTAAAACATTCCGAAACAAACTGAAGATTTTTGTCAACTCACAAAAAAAAATAAATTCAGCCATGGATTACGACACAATATTGGAAGAAATTGGTGGCTTTGGAAAGTTTCAAATTAAAATTTTGATGCTAGTTTGCCTTCCTGTTCTTTATGGTGCAGCGAATTCACTTACATATATTTTTACAGCCCGTAAACCACCTTACAGGTAAGCAAACAAATTTAATTACTATAACTGTGCCAAGCAGAACAAAGCAATAACATTTATATCAATATTTACACATAGATGCTTTGTGTCTGAATGTGAACAGCTCGAAAGTACAGACTACAGTCAAGATTGGCTGCAAAATGCATTACCAGGTTCATTGTCAAATGGAAAGTTTGTACCTGAAGGGTGTTACAAATACAATTTTATACAGAACATCAACGATACGGAATTAACAAGGAATGACACTTGCTTTGCTGATTTATTTGGTTTGGAACAGGAAAAGTGCAACAGTTGGATTTTTTCTAGTGATGAAGTGACGATTGTCAATGATGTAAGTTTGGTTTTATCGTGTTCTAGAAGTTATGTCGTATTTTATGATATATGTGCTGTGTTTGAGAAGATGGAATGATGTTTGTTTGTTTTAAATTTGGTAGCGATTCCCTCATTTATCGAGTTTGTTGTTGACTGAAAAAATAGCAACATCACGCCACACAAAAAAAAATAGCAGATGGAAACATTTTTTTAACAAAATTTGCCGTCGGATAAGTGATGAATTTTGATAAGATTAATACATTGTATTTCATGGATAAAAGTGATAAGAACTAATTTAAGTGTGACTTGAAAATTTCACAGTTGATACAAACAAACTGATAAGACTAATCCTTATTGATTTCGCTAATCACGTGATATATCGTGCGACTTCTCTATCAGAGTTGTTTTCTTGGTTTGCTCTGGAAATGATATTATTTCATGGTAAACCGAAAACAGGATTGTAACTGTATCTGTACATCGATCATTCATTTCTTGGCTTCTTACTTCAATTAGCTTTCTATTCTGATTTAAACTGCTTCAAAGCAGGGATTGCTAAGCTTTTTTTGATCCATGGCACAATTTGACTCTTTTTCATTATTGGGGTTTAAACCTTAACATTCTTTGCAACTCAAATGCTGTGCGCAGCGACTCACCACTGCATAAAACATTTTTAATTAGTTTCCCAGAACTAAGTGTCTAGCCTGAGTCTAGCTTAACAGATGTTTATAAAAAACAATTGATTACGTTAACTTCAGACGTGCATTGATAAGAAAATTGCATAAGCCTGAATATTATCGTAATTCAGTTGTTGCCTAGTCTTAAACAAACACAATAAACAGTCCCACATGCAATCAATTTCATTGTCAATCAAACACGCACTACTCGAATGGGACATACAATGTCATTAATCACATTTCATAATTCTTTATCTCTCCCGAGACAGTGGCCTACTGAATTGACATGCACTGAAAATCAATGGAAGCTTGCATTTGCTGGAACTGCAAATTTTGCCGGCGTAATGATTGGATCAGCACTTTTTGGCTTTTTAGCTGATTATTATGGAAGGCGGAAAATTTTTATTATTTCAATAATGTTCATGTCATTAAGTGGAATTGGCCAGGCCATTTCAAGCTCCTACTTAATGTTTTTAATTTTTACATTTTTGAATGCGGCTGGAACAGCTGGAATTTATTTTTCAGCATTTATATTGGTAATTGAAATCATCGATAAAAACAAACGGGAAATGTCAGCCGTTCTACTTAATTACTTTTATTCATTTGGCGGAGTTCTTATTGGAATGACTGCATATTTTGATCGTAATTGGAGAAATCTCATTTGCTGGCTGTCGCTTCCGCCAATTTTATTTATATTCTTTTATCGACTCATTCCCGAGTCTGTGTGCTGGCTGATTTCAAATAAATTACATTCAAATGCATATAAAATAGTCAAAAAAGCAGCAAAAACAAATAATAAGGAACTGTCATTGAGTTTGACGTCACAATTTGAAGGAAATTTTATAATTGATAGAAAAATACCCATAGACTCATCAGAAAAAATTGAAAAGCCTGAAAATGCAAGCTATGCTGCACTCTTTAAATCCAAAATCCTAATGGTACGCATCCTTATTCTATGTATCTTATGGTAAACTCAATGATTCATGTTAATGACTGAATTAATAACATTATTTATTATTCATAGGGGAACAAACGCACTTGTGTTTTATGGGCTATCACTTAATTCCGTTAATTTAAGTGGAAACATTTACTACAACTTCATATTCGGAAGTCTGATTGAAATACCAGGAACAACAATCGCTTGGGTAATTTTTTGTCATAAATTTTTGAACCCATCAACTTATTTTCTTTTTCAACTGAATTATTTAATGAACAAAACTTTCAACCGTCATCAATTTTTACAGATTTCAATGAACAAAATTGGACGTCGATATCCATTAGTATTTTCATTTTTGATCTGTGGAGTGGGATGCGTATGGGGTGCTTTTAGTGATAATGAAGCATTTTTGCTTGAAACTCTTTCATTTTTAATCAGCAAAATGGCAATTTCGATGTCTTTTACAATCACAACTGTCTATACTGGTAAGGATTGATAAAGGAGTTGTTCTTTAATGACGTTTAACATACAATGACACTTAAGTCTGAGGTTTTGACTCATTTCTCATCTCTGGCTTATAAAGTTCTTATATATTATAGTATATATCATTATACTCTTAGCATAGCCTCATAAAGTAAATGCATGCTTAAAAGTTGAGTCAACTCTAGTCGAACGGAGTCAACTCTAGTCAAACGAAGTCAACTCTAGTCGACCATAGTCAACTCTAGTCGACCGGATTCAACTCTAGTCGACCAGAGTCAACTCTAGTCGACCGAAGTCAACTCTAGTTACACAAATTCGTCTTCAGGTTTTGTTTTGGATGCTATAAGGAGACATTAGCTCAAGAGGAACAGTCTATAGCGATGTTTAAAGAACGTCATTAAAGAATATCGTCACAATAATCTTAATCTAATCTTGCTAAATTGAAATTTAATTTTTTTTTACACATCACTTGCAGCTGAAATGATGCCTACAAACATGAGAAGCGGAGCTGTTGGTACATTATCAACAGTAGCACGACTTACATCACTTCTTGCACCATTTATTCCACTACTTAAAAGTTACTATAGCTTTTTGCCTTTAACAGTTTTCGGATCATTTGCTCTAGTAGCTGGATTTATGTCCCTATTCCTACCTGAAACATTGGGATGTGATCTCCCCGATACAATAAGCGAAGCTGAGGAAATGGGAGTGTAATTGTAAATGAATTTCATAAAAATTTAAATTAAGTCAATTTTTTTATACAGAACTCGATGTTATGTAACTTCCAATTTGTTATATGTAATGAAAAATGAAGCTGACAAAAATTCCAACTGATTCGTATTTGATTGAACTTTCCAGGAACAAAAAAAAAATTATTTTTTTTTCTCTGATAGAAAATTTAATTAAAATTCAACTTTGATGTTCGATCAGCATGACAGCATTTATTCGTCATCTGAAATGTACTTTTGCTGAATCAATATTGTGAATTTAATACTGAAAAAAAGAATTCCTCATGCCTTTTATTAACTGTAAAATATGTTTGTTAATTACAAATGTTTTTGCGCAAAAATACATTAATTAAATGGCAAAAACAGTCGTTTGCCTGTCGGGGGCTTGTATAATCTGTATTTTATAAATATACACAACTCATTTATAGTTTTCGATGTTTCACAGTTGGCAGGGAAATGTGGCACCGATATTGGGAGAAATATATGCGAGAGGAAGGAAAAGAAAAAAATTGTTAAAAAGTCACTGGATGAGTCTATAACGTAGGCGTCACAACAGGTTGGAAAATTGATTGAAATTGATTTGATTTGCAGGATGTTGATGATTAATATGGATTCTATTTTATAATCTGATAATGAAGCTTTAAAGGCTGGTTGTCTTAGCAAATAGAGTCAATCTCTTCATTCCATCTACCAAAGTGATCAAAACAATGGAGCCCCGTCCACTTTATAGCTACAATTGAAAGATTTCAAAATTAAAAATCGAATTGCTCGTCAGGCTGAATTCATTAAAAGGATTTACGTTGAATTGACATATTTATCATTTTTATCTCTTCATTTCTCCTTGTATCACTTTTCTGTACATAGCAGGAGATGCTGCTTCATTTAAAAATCGAACAAAATACAAAATGATTTTTATTTATCATTCAGCATCGTGATCGAACCGAACTTGATTTAATTATTTCTCCACTTCCTTTTTCTGTCCTGGTTTCTATAATGAATACTTCCGTCCTCAGTAAAAATTCAATTTATTAACAATTTTACTCATCCTACTCGTTCCTGTATAGGAAAAAAAATTGAGTCGCGGTAGTGGCTTGACTTCCTCTTTTTTTTTGCCATTTTTGACTGATATGAATGCGAATAGTATTGTATGGCAATTAAAAATAGAGCAACAATGCACATTGTATTGAATTATCGATAAAAAGCTAACCAGCTGAAACTCATTATTATTAATGATCATTAATGTGAACAACATACATTGACATTATATATTGTGTATGAACAGGAAGAAGCAAAATAAAAAAAAATTATATGCTGTGGATAGTTAATTGAATGTGCTATTAGTGTAAGTTTGTATGTTGTCTGCATCATTTAGGCGATTGTTGAGCGGTCAACACATCTAAATGAATCTCAATCGATTGGTAATTATCAAATTTTAATGTCCTCGGAGTCGTGTCGATCAAACTTTAATTATTCATGTTCGTTCATGGAAATTTAATGGATAATTCTATGAATGAAATCGTGAACAAACGTTTTTTGAGGTTTTACTTTAATTATATGCTTTATAGCAAAGGTCAAATTAGTATTGTCAGTTAAATTGACTGAAAAATTGAATAATACATTAGAACAAATGTAACGAAAAATATGAAACAATTTGTGAGGAAGAATTATTGACATGAACGTTAGGGATTCTGATGGAATATGAATGGAAGATAAAACCAGCTCAAATCACTTGAAGAATTAGAGCGCACTTCATGAAGGATTATATTGAGAGTCATTCTGTATTTAGGATTTCCTCGACATTCCTGTGCATGAAAAAGTTTCCGGAATCTCCAGGCAAAGCTAAAAGCTAGCATGACACTTATAAACAATATTCCAAACACATCTACAGAATAATTCGTTCTAAAGTTTTAAAAGACTTGAACAAATTTAAACTTTTTCAAAAACCATCAATCCACATCCCTGACTACATACTTAAAGCTTCGATTTTAAACCAATACAAAAATAATTAAAGCATATCAAATTCAGAAAATTCATAAAATAATTGGCACAGATTTATATAAAAAATTAATTGATGATTAAAATATTGAAATAAATGCAAAACTCAACTGATTTTCAATTAGTGAATGTCAAACAAATCGGATTATTTTGGGGTCGTTCACTAATGCAGAGGGAGATTTCAAGAATAAAAAAATCAATTCATGCCCCGCTGAAATTTTTAATCAAACCCTTTTTGGGACTATACACTTATGACGTCCAAGGAGGGGGGGGGGGGGGTCAACAAGAAAAAAAAATATTTTCTCTTTTGAAAAATGACCGTTAATTTTGGACGTCATAAGTGAACGATCCCTCTAAGTCCTGTTTTATTTTTGAACTACAACTTTGTGACGTATTTTATCAACCACTCCAGTTGTGATTTAACCAAAGAATTAATATTTAATTGATTAAAATTCATCCGGAGTCGAATTAAAATATGTTATGTGAATCTTGATTCAAGTTCATGCTTCTCATTGTCCTTTAAACAACATCTCAATTTTCCTGTCCTCTAAATTATCTCAAAATCTCATTGTATGCAAATTTACATGAAATATTTCAAACAAATTAAATTTCTATCATCCAATGAGCAAGAAAAGTTCCTTCTAACGACTTGCTCCGTACTCACTTAAGATGAGAACATGAAAAATTAATGGAACCTTGCCGGTACTATTTTGAAGCAATAATTCATGAAGTAATTACTTTAAGATTTTCTTTCATGCATGAATTAAAGAACAGAAAAGTGTGTGCTGGATGAAGAAAATTCCTAAAGCTCTTATGCACTAATTACCGTGCTCTCAAATTTAATTTATTTTAATGAATGACTCTTTCAGTTCCTTCTTTTGCATAATTAAATGCGAATTAGTGAGGTAAAGGAATGAATGAGATTGAATGGATTATTTTAATTTGTTTTTTTATTCACCTCCTTTTTCTCAAACTCAATGTTTTTTTTATCAGCCGTTCATCATGAAAATTATGATGTACAGTCTGCAGCCTCTCGCAAGCAGGAAAGAAAATTAAGTGGAATTAATTAAAAAAAAATTGTCCTTTTTTTGCATGAGAATTTATTTCTTTCCCCACCATAAATTTATGTGCGTGCAATGAAACATTGTATATGAAAGACAGTTCACGAAAAAAATGGTATCGTATGGAAAATTCACAAGTGAGTACAGTTCATGCATATTAAATTAAAAGCATTGCGGTTTGTCGTCATATGTAAACAGTTTCATATTTTTTTTTTTTTAAAAAAAACCTTGATGATTGACGTTGAGCTTTATTGTGTGGTTGCGTCAGCTTTTCACTTCACAATGTCGACAATCAAAATTCAAGTCCAAATCGTTTATTTATGAATGATTGGCTTCACTGATGCAGCAGTCGTTCTGATGTTCGTGGTTGGAAAATACAGCAAAATTTTGTAGACGAGAGAGAGAAAATGTGCTTTAATGGTTGAAGAAATTTATAACGTTAAGCTTTTGTTGTCTTTTTTTTTTCCAATCCATTAAGTCGTGTGTACTCTTAATGTCTGTTAAAATTTTCATCAAGAGTTCACAAATTTACTAAGCAGTGGCATTTTATGCATCAATTTTCGTAAGCTCTTCATTTGACATCCTTATTTCCTCGTTTGTTTACTCATTGATGATATTTTCGTTAGCTGGATCTTTTTGAGTATCGAATTTTGATTGATGAATAATAAAGAGTATTGACTTGCTTTGTTGATTGAACTTGAAATGAAGGCTTTATGTGGTTTTGAGCTAATTCAGCTTTAAAATTAGGGGCCGTTCACTTATTACGCTACGCAAAAAAAACCCTCCCTTCCCTTGTTACAATATGTTTCAACTCACACCACCAACCCCCCCCCCCCCCCCCCCCATCGAACGTTCATAATTTATTTTATTTTGATAAAAAGGTGGAAAATTTAAAAAATGTTTTTGGTGTGAATTTGTAAACAAATTTTTTTCGTGAACTTTTTTTAAAAAAAACAGACGACAGTTAGAACGTTACATACTTCTTGACCCCCCCCCCCCCCCCCCTTTGTTACATTTTGTTACAATTTTTCAAACCCCCCCTTCCCCCTAAAATGCGAACGTAATAAGTGAACGGCCCCTTAGCACTATTCAATATTTTTGAAGTTTGAGAGGGGAAAGCAACTATCTTAGTGAAGACTGTAACTAGATTCGAATATAAAATATCCGTTAAAAATCAAAATCTATCAAATTTAATGTAAAAATCATCACTAATGACTACAAAATATCCTCTTTATTTTCCAATAAATTGTTCACTTTATAAAATATTCATGAGACTATTCCATGTTATTAAAGTGTAAGCATCAAATATAGGAGTAGGATAGTATGTAGTATGTTTGATATTTATGAGCACGAATATCAATTTTCTTCTTTTGATATATAAAATTATCCTTACATTATTGGTTGCGTTTTCTCAACATTCAGTCGCATCGATTTCTTCATTCAACATACATATTTTGTCTCCACAATGTTCATTATAAGTATGTACATTTCAACATATTATTTTTTATGTAAGCGCATATAATAATGTTTGTTCGGTATGATTATACTTACGTATATGTATATTCTCACGATCTATATTTCATATATTTGCTGTTCATGTTCATGTGCGATTGTATAAGAAAAGAGGAGCTGTGGATATTTTCATGATTCCAAGGATTAAGCTATCATTTTTCGATTCATGTGGCATGTGTGCTTCACATATGATGATGATATACACATTATTTATTTAGGTTCATGTATGCGAACGTACTATGTCCTCTTGCTATGATATGCTATTACTTGCTCCACATCTTCTTCTTCATCATCCCCTCTTTGCTTTGGCATCAAACAATCTTCATATATGCCCGAAGCATAAAAACTATAACTGAGAAGAAAAAAAGTAAAAAATAATGTCGTTTAATGTGAAAAGAGTTGAGGACGATGACGATGAGGAGGAGGTGGAATTTTCGCCTTAAGGATTTCAAAAATAAAACTAGTAACTAGTTGTACAGAGAGATTGGGAGTAAGCTTCTTGATGTAATGAGCTTTGCCAATGTAAACATCAAATTATAGAAACTTTGATCTCTGTACTCATTTCTCTTCCATTTGATACTTTTGAGAATTTCTTTTGAGTCTGTTTTCTCATGAGGAAAAAGAAAACTGTTGGAAGTTGATCAGATGTTGGTGATTATAGCGAATTTTACTGTGTTCAGTAATTAAGGTTGGTTGGCTGGGTTTGGCTCAAACTTAAGGTTACATCATTATGACGCTTTTATGATTTATAATCTGTTTGATGACTGGTTAAGAACAAACTAGTAGTAGGCAAGTCTTAGATTCATAGTTTTCACCAAAGCTGATCTTAATGAAGTTCTTGCATTCAAATATTGTTCGTAAACATCATCTAATGATATAAAGCTATTGATTAATCATTCTTTCATGACATCAACACTTAACCTTGCTTATATTTCAGTCAATTCCTATCCAATTACCAAAACAACTTGGGGCCGTTCACTTATGACGTCCAGAGAGGGGGGGTCAGCAACAAAAGAACAATAGAAATTTCTAGAAATGCATTGTTTGTTTTTTGAAAAATGATCGTTTATATCGGACGTCATAAGTGAACGACCTCTAGACAAAACAAAAGGAAATCCACATTTTCTACAACATATTGTATCTCACCAACTTTTTGCATCGCAAAGACATAAAAATTCGATAGATTATTTTATCCTTCATGTATAAATTGCATTTAAAGAAGTTATTCTCTTTGCGGTTATATTCATGTCAATGCTCTTACATACATGTGTGGTTTTTGTTTGAGATTCAGTAAATGGAAAGTTATTTACAAATTTATGAAAGCTAAATGCATTAAAAAGTATCAAGCTTTTATAAATGAATGGAAAAGTTAATTAGTGAGATTATTGAGTTCTTAAAAGCTTTTTGAGACGATTCTTGAATTAATTTTGAAAATTTAGTACTTTTTGAACTTTTTAAGCTCATTAAATTGAGATGCTGTAGCTTTTGAATGTTCTGATATTTTTATGTACCTAATGTTGTTATGACTACATACGGATTTAAGTTAAAGAGATTGATGAAGTTGTTTGAGTTGAGTTTGATGGGATTTACATCTGTCTAGAGAATGTGTTTATACCTGCAATGAGTTCATGTAAAGTTGATAATAGGTTAGGGGTTTGTTCATAAATGACGTTCATTAAATTATTGATTTCGTAGCTATTTTGTGGTTCATAAATGTTTTGATGCTTTTTGACAAACCAAACTCATTCTTTATAAATGCTTCCTAGCTTCAGACCTTTTATGCCCATCATAGTTTCAGTCCCCTTCTGATCGCTATACATCCTACTCTTACATCCTGATGAACCTGATAACTCAAATACATTCATGTAGAAGTTGTTTGTTAATGGATAACAAAGCCTCTTAGTTCCATCAAAAATCATGAATATGTTCAAACTTTTTCTCTATATTCAAAATGGATAATACGAAAATTTCTAGTTCCACAAAAAACAAAAAAAAAATCCATAATCCATTAGTATGAGCATCGACAAAAAAATAGATGGCTTATTGCTTCCAAATGCCTTCCAGGTAAAGGCATGAAAATAGACATTGAAAAATCTTTCTATTTACTCTACTTTGCCTTTTTCAAATAACGTCTCTTCGCTATTCCCGTGATTGTTTTTCAGAAAATGGATTTAATTTTCAACCTCCATTCATCATTCAGAAGTTATTTCCACTTCCAATATTTTTTCGTTTTTTTCGTTACTCAACGGAAAAGAGAGAAAAATCCAACTGAAAATGAAAACTATGAGATTTGTGTGTAAATCCATCAACAGTTATGTCATTTATCTTAGTTAACCCCTTCTATCGCCTCCTTATGAAAATCCTACTAGTACATAGTATGTTCAGCTGTACGGTATGAAGAACATTCATTTCACATTGGAAAACATCAAAGATTTTTCATCGTCAAATTGAAAGGAATGTATCATTTATTTTCATACTCACATGCCACACCATTTTTCAAAGTTCTGCTGTTCGTATGATTAACGTTTTATTCAGTATATCCAGTATTTCTGTTTCTTGTGAGATGTATATTTATACACAAGAGGAAGTAAACATTTTGTAAGGAATTATTTTGAGTACAAACAAAGCTTATTCAATCATATCAACAGCTCAAGAAGCAGAAAAAAGGAGATGAGAGTGTGATGTTTTGTATGTTGACGTGCCTGGCTCGAGTTTCGCACACAAGATAAAAGTAGTTTTGAAGAATGTGAGATTTGATGATTGCATTCACACCGTAATTGAGTTTTTGGCTGAGTCTGCATCAAGGATGGAGTTAATTGGAGTTCTTTTGCTTTAGAAACGATGTCATATTCACACAAAATTTTCAATTTTTTTATTATGCTTTTAAGTTTTAGCATCTTTTGATGCGAAAGTTTTGCTTCAATTGATGCAAAAGTATTGCTTCATTTAATGCGAAAGTTTTTCATTATTTGATGAAAAACTCTGACTCCTTTGAGATTAGATTTCGCATCGTTTGTTTTGCCTCCATTCTCCTTTTTCTCAGCCATTTTATTTTAGCAAGACATCTTCATTTTATCAGATAATAACGTTAATTACAATAAAAGACGGTGTGAATGTGAGAAATTTTTGTGATGGAGTAATTCCATCTTATCATCACATAACATCACACACTTTTCTAAATTATTTTTTTCCCTCCATCCTCATCATTACTCTTTGAGGACGATGATAAGAAATCACATCAGATGCTTATGGTTTCATCTAGCTTAAGTGTAATAAGTATAGAGGATAATTAAATGACAATCGTTAAAAAAATACGTTCTATCTCATATTAAATCTCATTTAATACAAGCATAGATGAAAAAAATATACTCAAAAACCATGACAGTAAGTTTTAATGACATCAAGGATCTCTCCTTCTTTCAATTCTAACTGTACTTTTGCTGATCTACATAAGAAGAAATAAGTAAAAGTAATTAAATATTTGAAAGGATGAAATGTTCATCAAGTTGGAAGTAATGAGTTAAATATGTAAGTATACATAAACAAAAAGGGATACGATTAAGAGCTATGAACGAAAAATTTTAGTAGTAGCTATGAAGTAAATTATTATGTCCTTTTTTTAACTATCTCGTATTGTTTATCTTTTTTAAAAGTCCACTTTTATTAAAGTAGAGTGTTTTGTGTTGAAATTGTCTCTTGGTTTATTTTAATTATGTCAAATTTATGTCTTTCTTTATTATACATGTCTGATTTGTTTACTGTTCGACTTTTGCCACTTTTTTATTGGAACTGGTAAAGGTTATTTTAAGAAATTCAGTTTGATGGTCGATTTATTTGCAAAATAAAACTTGAGGTGAGAAATTTTTCGTCAGCCATTTTGTACTATGAATTTTAAATTTTAGAAGTTCGTTGGTTTTGAAGTCATTAATAATTTTAAAATTCTCAAAAAATGCGTTTTAAAAATTTTGAAATACTATCTAAGAATTTGTCAAACTGACAATCCAGACCTTCTCTCTCTCTCTTTCCTCATCTTTTGGTCTTTCCTATTAATTTTAAACATCATACTTAGTCTAAACAAGGAGAAGAAAGATGAAAGTCATTTTCGTACTGGAAAAAGGACTTCATTTAATGGGATAATATTTATTTAAGCATAATAATGTTGGATATTTAAACTAAAGCTTGTCTCATTCAACTTTTATGCATTTAGAAATGAAGCATCCAACCACGCAGTAATGAATTAATTTTTAACTTTTTTACAAACTTGCTGCTTTTATTCTCACGCTTAATCATTAATTTAAAAAAAAACTTGGAAAGAAGAAAATGAGAGAAATCTGACCTTTCTGCATTAATATTCATTCTTCTCTAAATTGACCTTTAGAAATTATTTTTCTTTCCGAAATTTTTCAGGCAAAAAAATCTTCTTATTAATTTGGCTGCAGTTTTACATAAGTCCATTTGAACATTTACTATAATTTGAAATTTTATAATCCGAAAAATCTCTAAGATTTTGAATTTAAATAACCATTAAAAATGTGAATTGTTAAAAATTTGAATTTAAAAAAATCGTTAAAAATTTGAATGTGAAAAAACTGTTAAATATTGAAGTAGAAAAGTTTCACAATTCTAGCATTTTAAGTTTCAAACGTAACTTATAAACTTATCTAATTAAAACTCATTACAAATTTCCTCAAAAGACCATTTGTGCTTCCAAAATAATTTTCTCAAGAAAAATAAGAAAAAAAAACTTTCCAAGAAGACTAAATTAAACAGCCCAAAAAACAATAAGACTAAAGAGATGCTTGATAAAGTATTCTAATGAAATTAATCATCATAATTGAAACTCATTGAGGCTGTTCATCCCTTACTCATAACATTTTACTCACCCACTAATAAAATAAAGTCTTTTGAAAGAATCAAGATTTCGCGTGAATGTGTCAGAAAGTGTGCTTTATATCAACACAAAAACACAAGAGAATAACAAACAATGGGCAAAGGAAGAAGATGAAAATTAGAGTCAGTTCTCTCATTGTCGATAATGCTTTAGCAAACAGCATAATTGATTTATTATGTACCGTATCTAGATTATTTTTTGCCGCAAAATATTCAATAATTGCTTTTTCTGTTCTGATCTTAATAATTGGGGAGAAAAATCAACAGGATTGGATAGATATGAGATGGAGAAATGAAGCGCAATTCAGGAGGTGAACTGACCCCCCTGTGTCAAAAAACTGTTACAGATGTCAATGAAGACCCCCCCCCCCCACCTTCTTGTGACGTCCAATCAGAGACACAAAAAAATTATAATTTCCTCATTATAAAAAATTTGTATGTCTCAAATTTCCTGACACTTTCCCTCTCCTGTCACAATATGTCACGAATTTTAAGACCCCCTTGAATGTTGGACGTCATAAGTGAACGTCCCCAATAATCAAAATTCAAACACCCAAACAGCAGCTACTTCCACACACTTCTAAAGAAACCTAGCTAAATGTAAGAAAATTTTCTCCCTTCTCGAGTTGAAATCAATTTTAATTAATATATAAAAATATTGTACTTATGTCTGAGTGGAAAATGAAATTACTTTCAGAAATGTAAGCATGGAAGTGAATTTTTATTTCATTTATAGAAACAGTAGCTGATGATGTAACACCCTATTAATAGCACTTCCGATGAAATAAATTAATATTTCCGCACAAACAGCGTGAGATGACTTGTAGAAAATAAATAGAAGAAATGAGAAGCAAAAAGGATGTAATGTGGGAGGAAAGGGAAGGAATGGATTCAATTCAAAGTGTTTATGAGCTTGTTTGTTGCTTATTTTTGGAGAAATTCTGAGAAGCTCTTAACGAATTAGCAATTTTGAGGAAGTATATAAGTCTGTTCCTCGCATGGAAAAGATTTTGGATGATTTTGATGGATTTAGTATCATCAGAATGAATATCAGTATACAAACTTATTCAGGAACCTAATTCTACTTTAAAGTTTTTGAATTGACAAGAATTGACTTTTTAACGTATTTCAAATTTTCAAAAAACTGCAATCAAATTTTTAAAATTTAAAATTTTAAAAATCTGTTAAATTAAAATTCAGAATTTTAAAATATGTTCGATTCCAAAAAAAAGAAATCTCAAAAACTCAACGAGAAACAAACAAGATAATCAATAAGAATGTTCATTTTATTCTATAGCTTAAGGACACTTCACACAATTTTCATAAATTCAAGCATTATACCCATAGAAGCACATCCACATCCACATACATGCTACAATGACTTTAATATCTGTAATGACAATTAAAGTTGTTTATTCCGAGTCATGAACAGTTAAGGCTGTATCGACCTAATTGACTTCTGCATGAGTAAGGATCTGTTGTGGTTTTCCTTCTTCGTCTTCAACATTTTTTTTCATCATCTACTTGATTTTGATGGTGTTGAGGAGGAAGAAGAATACATTAAATATACATGTTATGCTATACAGAAAGAGTTGAAACTCATTTTCTTGTGGCAATGAATATACAGTTTGTGTTACATTTATATAATTTACTTTATTGCTCAATCTGTCGTAATACCATTGAAGTGCTTCAATCCTCTGATATAAAGCAGCATAAGATTTTTATGATTATGGATGAAAAGTGGATTAGTATGGATATTCATGTTGAGTTTCAAAAAAATTGCGAAAATTTTGAGTGTGGATTTTTTTTGTCAAAAAAAGCTGTTGCATATTTTCAAAGTAATCTTCTTTGAGCTGAAGGATTTGAACCTTTGAATTTGATTTGTTCGATTTATTTAAATTAATCTGAGCGTTTTGTTTAAAGTTTTTAATGGAAATCAAGCATATTTAAATTATTCATAAAAATCAAGTTAAAACAAGTTAAAAAATTGACAATCTACGTGACTATGGGAGGAGGGGGTCCATAGTTTTCAAAAAAAACTCGTTATGTTTTCAAGAAAATTTTCTTAAAATTATGACTAAGGCTGACTGGGGCTTTACCAGTAGTAGACACAGGAGCGAAGGTTTATTCGGGCCCCTTTCCAGCCACGTTGTAAGAAGGTTTATGTGAGCTTTATATTTAACAACTTTAAGTTTAACTGATGGCAGCTTTGTGCTTACAATTGAAGAATTTCTAACAATCAACTAGCCATCGATGGATTCAGTATAAAGCTGTTGCTTAATGAAGAGCATGGAGAAATCTTATCAAAAATATTCATAAGCAGTCATTGGTGCAATAATTTTCTCTCACTTCTTCCCGCACACCCATTTGCTAGTTTTCATCACAAAAGTGTGTTGAAAACTTCGACACTTTGCATTTTCCAAAACTACCATCACATCTTATTCCATATCTTAATCGCTTTTCAGACACTTTTTTTCTCTTTCTATGTCAAACCATACAAGTCATGTATATTTAGCAATATTATCTGTTATTTCAATCTGCTCCACTTCATATCTATAAAGAAAGTGAATGAGGAACATAATAAAAATAAATATGTAGATAAATCTAAACATGTATGAGAAGGAGGAGGATGAAGGAACACAAAAAGGGATGAAATTTTGAGCTTGTTTGAAAATATGAATTTTTTATGACTTTTGTAAACAATAAAAATGTTCAACTTTTCACATTCAGCAGCAACATCACACATCAGTTTATGGCGAGAGGATGTTTAACATAACTGTATGAAAATTTTGATTATTAATGACTTAATTCCCTTGGATGAGAATTTGATTGCTTAAACTTTCTACATTCTCTAATTGACCAGCTTTTCAATGTGAAATTTAGTTATTTTGACAGTTTTTCACTTCCATTTAAACATTCATGCTCGTGCCTGCTCTTATTTTGAACGAGAAAAAAAAAACTTTATTATAATAACATTATACGCACGCACGAGTTGAGGCAGTTTTTGGCTTATGAATTTTAGAGAAGCTGTGAATAATTAATTGAGGAACATTCTAGCATATTTTTACCTCAGCTTCTTGATTCTTGAATAAGTGGAATTTATATTCGTTCATCTTCTTGAAATGGATTTTCTTTTGTTGTGGTCCACAACTTGTGGATGAAAATAGCATTAGCTTTTGTCTAGAGGGGGTGCTATGTTGGTGTCTATGTGATGTTTATCAGATAGTGGAAAGAAATTTAGATCTTCTAGTTGTATATCTAGGACACAGCTAGTATTTGCAATGATTTAGGTCAGTGATGACCAACCTATGTGCAACGGAAAAAATGAAAAATCCCTAAAACCAATGCCGTTCTTCTAATTATGAGAAACTATAGTGTGACGTGAAGAATAGGTTGAGAAACACTGATTCACTACTGAAACTAAGCATTCGTTGATCCTCTTGCTAAGACAGTGTTTCTGATGCAATGCTGGCTAATATATTTTATTAAATATCAGAAGCATATTAAGGAGGGGTGAAAGGAGTGAAAAAGTGTGGATAATTGTGGTCCAAATTGAAAATTCCTTTGTTACTCGAATAGCATAAGTCGGTTAATCTAATGTTCCATCTGGCACTAAGCCGGCGTGACTCTGACATGTTCCTGAAATCAAATCGAATCGAGCATCATGGTAGAATTGCGACAGCTCAGTGCCGAACTTGTGCAACTTGGGTTATCTACTCGATTGATACAAAGCTCGATTTTCTAGTCATTGGGAAGCAGCAGGCGCGTAGCCAGGAGGATCTTGTCCCCCCCTTAAACATTTTGAACCGCAGCAAGAGCACGGCCTAAACCGCTTAAGAGGGGGGCAGGAGCCTGCTGGCTACGCGCCTGGGAAGCATTCATCATATTTTTATCAATCAAGGTTAACTTAAGCAACACTAAGATCTTAAAACTGCTTTAAAAATGACCTAGTTTAATCTACAATCCAACCAGCAACACAAATCAAGTAAACAACCATTCATGTCCAAGTTCAGTGAACCGTAATTTGAACCTCATTACAGTCCAAGTTGCTTTAATAATCATCAGCAACATCCCGAGTAACTTTTTCAACTATATTTTCATATTTTTTCTCCCTCAACAGTAGTCTGTTGCGCTGCATATTATTTTTTCATATGTAGGTAGAAAAAAAAAATATAAATTTTTATCATGAGATACCATCCTGTATGTAAAAATAGGACGATACATCATTGTTAAAGTAAATTTATATTCGAGATGAGAGGAAAAAAATGTTCGTTAATACAGCAATTTTTTTTTTGTTGCCTCTCTTCTTTCAATATATCCGCTGTATATTGTGCAGTAGTATATTATTCGTAGTTTATTCGATCAATATTTTTCTGTATATTTGCATAGAACAGTTATTTTTTTTTCTCGCTGCACCTCCCACATGTGTATCACATATCTATAGATTTATTTGCAATGAAGACGAAAAAAAATATGCATTGCATTTTTTTTCGGAAAAACAAATTTGTGCAATTGAATGGCACATGAAAGTGAGGATGAAAATGAGTTGGAGTGGAATTGTAAGCTGGTGCATGTTAGAGCATTTGTTGTGTGAATTTTGTTGCTTCATCAGCATGCTGTATCGTCTATGTTTTATATGTTGTTGGATATTCTGTTGATCCTGATGAGTATCATGTTTTGATCCACACTGGAGCTAGGAACTGTAATATTGTGAGCATTTAGTGTCATATCGACTCCTTTATATAATGATTGAGATCGGTCTTTGGTGGGAATCGAACCTATGTCCTCACAAACGAAGAAAAACCTCTGAGCGTTACCCGTCTGTTGCTTAACCACTCGCGCCACAGAGGCCTTACTCATTCACTGGCAGATTCGGTTATGTATGGCGTGATACCCATGATTACAATCAATCTTGGTTCAACGTTAACTTCTTTCAACTCTATGAAACCCCTAATGAACCCTCTTAAAACCAGAAAACTCTATCAACTTTAATAAACGCTTTAAAGCATCAACAAGCTCAAAAGTCATCCAGCAAAATCACGCTAAAATCCTATTTTTCCCTCCAGTAATTTATGCATCTCACTCACTCTCAAATTTCACACAGTGTACGGATCTAAAAAAGTTATAAAAAAATGCATATACAAAATATAAACATTAAAAACTATGTACGGAGTGAGTCAAGCAGGGCCAGAATTGGCGACAAAAAAATAAAAATGAAAATAAAGCATAACAACAAGTTAGCGCAGCATAATGTAGATATTTCCAAATTGAAATTGATATAGTGTAGCCGAGAATACACAACCGAGAGACACAGTAACAAAAAAATGAATGAATGCAATTTAGTTTCAGTCTATCCTCTCACTCCCCCTAGAAAATATTTATTTATTTTTGGAAATTATTTCATGCAATATTTTACCGTTCCTTATTTTGTCTACCCCTACAATGTTGCCGTGTTGATTCAATTTATTTATTTATTTTCATTTTCTCGACAAATTTTTTTTTGGGTTCTTCTTGTTCTTTATTTGAAGCATCCTGTTTTACCAGTAAACAAAATACAACAGCAGAAATGGAAACAAAATAAAAATTCTTATGTCAAGTTAGTTAAAGATACTGAATAAAGAGATCAGAGATACTAGAGGGGGTGTCAGAAGTTGTGCCTGACTACGCTTGTTGCAATTTATACATTCAAACTTAATAAAGTTGATAATGATATAAAAAATGTCGTAGTATAAAAATGTGCAGATGAAGTTGGAGGTTGAGGTGTGGGTATGGACGATGAAGCGCAGTTTTGACTGGAAGCTGTGAAATTCTAGCTTCTTAGAGTGGATGCTAGAGATCAGTTTAATAGTTTGTGGGAGAAAGAGTTTAAATTGACAATAATTTATTGTCTTTATAATATGAATGGCGACAATTTGAGTAAAAGGAAGCTAAACAAAATGTGTGTGTCTAGTCACAACTCGTACGTCACGAATCAAACAGGCTAAGTCGCAAGACTAGAACAGTAGAATAAATACATAAAATCAACTACTGAATAGCTGAGATTGATTTTGAATCATTCGAGTGGATGATCATCAAGTTACATTCATATTAGGCTTCTCTTTGACTGCTCAAGCCCAAAAAGACTTGAAGAATGACTGTCAATTAGTTGGGATAGAGATGTTTACTAGAGTCGTACAACATAGGTGCTAGGGTACAGATATGTTGCCATTTTAAAGACAAAAAACGTTCTGAACTTCTGATGGCACCACAACGACTGTCTTTAACCAATTCTGGAGGTAAAAACCAGAGGGATCACAACATAATTTACAAGCCGTCGCTATGAATTATGTCCAAGATAGGTCCAAGATTTAAATAGTGTCAACATACTTAAACTTCCCACAAAAATCAAATAAAAAAGATTGAAAATTCAATTTTTTAAATAAACTACTCAAACAACACTAAGCATGTCAAACCGTACCTAAATGTCTCAAACAAATCACATTCACTTCACAAAATAAGAGAAAATTTTAATAAAATTCATTTTGCATCTCTTCCTTGTCGTCCTTTAATAGCATTTTTTCATCTTCATCATCATGGCAACACACTGTGCGAATTAGAAGGTATATGTCATGCATGAATGGCATAAATTGCTTACAGGAACGAGCTGATAGTGGAATAAAATGTAAAATGATATTGAGTAGCCCAGAGGGTAAAGAGCAATTTTAATAATATTTCATCGTAGATGACAAGTATGAACATTAAATGATATTATCTAGCTGGGAATGCTTTGTGCTACATCAACAAGAAAAAGTTGATATTTCTAGTCATACACATTTCTGACTTTTCTCTTTTATTTTATTGCTACCAGACCCCCCCAAGAAATTGTCATCAAGTTATTTCGTCAGCTCATCTCTTCAAATTTATCAAAAAAAAAAGAATGTTTGAATGACATCTCGTCTGATGTTTGCTGAATAAAATAAATAAATTCCTTTCCTTTCCTTCCATCCCCCCATTTCCTTCTGATTTATTTGTTGAGCATCTTTACTTCTTCATAATTCTATTCTAGAAGTAAGTAACAAATATGAAGAAGTAAAAATCATGATGAAAAAAGTTTCTTTTTTGAAGAAATTGAAAGAAAAAAAGTTTGACTGAGAAATGAGTGAAGTTTAGTTATGAAAAGGGTCATGATAAGGTCAAGGGATTGACACAGGAATATTGGTGTTGATCTTGAGATTACTCTATAGATTTAAATTAAGAGAATATTAAGTTTTTGAAAAGTTATTGAAAAATTCAGAGGAATCAAAATAATAAGATTTAATTGGTATTAAACTTGGTTTTAAGTGTCTCATGCTCCGGACCTTTCAATGTCGAAAAAAATCGACATGTTCGAATTTAGTCGAACTAGCGTTTGAATATTTTGAAACCGTTAAAAATTGGTCAATTTTAAGATTTTAAGCATCAATAATTTAGTTATAGTGATTTTCTTGGATGATTTTAGCTAAACTGAGCTAAACAAGAAGCTATGAATAAGAATCGTTTGACCATCCTATGTTTTTGCCAGTTTTGCAAGAAATATGCATGAAAATTTAACGGTTTTTTGAAATTCAAACCAAAAAATAACGGTTTTTTTGACATTTGTAGGCTTTCAAACCAGCAAAAGCATTCAAAATATTACAAATTGAAGTCCTCAGAAACCAGTCATTCCAACCTCATTGTTTTAATCAATTTTCATTAAATCAGCTATTCCGTCGACGAAATTTTCACGTGATCTAATAAAACCATGCAGCAATAAAAGAGTGGTACTATAACATTAAGCATAAAACTTCCCCCTTTTTATGATTTTATGCTTAAATTATTGATGATTTATGTTAGTCATAAATGTACGCTAATCAAAAACGCGTGCAACTTTTCCCACACACAAAAAAAAATTCTTTATTCATTATTACGCTGGCAACAGTTCCTTCACATTCAATTTATTTCATAGCTGCCATTTTTTTAAAATAACAATTTCCACACAATTTATCTCACCTTGCATCAACAACATCCTAAATTGACTATTTTGTCTGCTATTTATAGCGTATGTAGGCTTTATGGAGCCTGAATTTCATTCATAACAGACTTATCCAAAAGTGCCTGTAAAAAAAGTCTTTTTTTCTCAATCATCAACAGTAACAAAATAGAAAAATTCCAGTCAGACAAGCAATGGAAAAAAAATTCTCGTTCAATCGCAAAAAGGTTCAGTGATTTGGAACCGATGACTATTATTTATTTTGATGGAAAGATGAGGAAAAATTTTTCTCATATTATTCTTTTTTCAAGTGAAAATGAGATTGATATTTTTGCTCGTCTTGTCTTGTGTTGCCATCGTAAGCATAAAGCCGTAAAATTATAGATAAAAGTAAAGGAAGGAAAGAATAGAAGCATGGAAATATCATTGTGGGGATTGGGATTCTGGATAATGCGCTTATTTTGTGAATCTGTTTATCCTTGGTTCTTGGTTTCTGATTTTGAATTCTTGATTCTTGGTTTCTGGTTTTGAATTCTTGATTCTAGGTTTCTGGTTTTGAATTCTTGGTTCATGGTTTCTGATTTTGAATTTTTGATTCTTGTTTTCTGGTTTTGAATTCTTGATTCTTGGTTTCTGGTTTTGAATTCTTGATTCTAGGTTTCTGGTTTTGAATTCTTTATTCTTGGTTTCTGATTTTGGATTCTTGGTTCTTGGTTTCTGATTTTGGATTCTTTATTCTTGGTTTCTGGTTTTGAATTCTTGGTTCTTGTTTTCTGATTTTGAATTCTTGGTTCTTAGTTTCTGGTTTTGAATTCTTGGCTCTTGGTTTCTGATTTTGAATTCTTGGTTCTTAGTTTCTGGTTTTGAATTCTTGGCTCTTGGTTTCTGATTTTGAATTCTTGGTTCTTGGTTTCTGGTTTTGAATTCTTGATTCTTGGTTTCTGATTTTGAATTCTTGGTTCTTGGTTCTTAGTTTCTGGTTTTGGATTCTTTATTCTTGGTTTTTGGTTTTGAATTCTTGGTTCTTGTTTTCTGATTTTGAATTCTTGGTTCTTAGTTTCTGGTTTTGAATTCTTGGCTCTTGGTTTCTGATTTTGAATTCTTGGTTCTTGGTTTCTGATTTTGAATTCTTGGTTCTTAGTTTCTGGTTTTGATTTCTTGGCTCTTGGTTTCTGATTTTGAATTCTTGGTTCTTGGTTTCTGGTTTTGAATTCTTGATTCTTGGTTTCTGATTTTGAATTCTTGGTTCTTAGTTTCTGGTTTTGATTTCTTGGCTCTTGGTTTCTGATTTTGAATTCTTGGTTCTTGGTTTCTGATTTTGAATTCTTGGTTCTTAGTTTCTGGTTTTGAATTCTTGGCTCTTGGTTTCTGATTTTGAATTCTTGGTTCTTGGTTTCTGATTTTGAATTCTTGATTCTTAGTTTCTGGGTTTTAATTCTTGATTCTTGGTTTCTGGTTTTTAATTCTTGGCTCTTGGTTTCTGATTTTGAATTCTTGGTTCTTGGTTTCTGATTTTGAATTCTTGATTCTTGGTTTCTGGTTTTGAATTCTTGATTCTTGGTTTCTGGTTTTGAATTCTTGATTCTTGGTTTCTGATTTTGAATTCTTGGTTCTTAGTTTCTGGTTTTGATTTCTTGGCTCTTGGTTTCTGATTTTGAATTCTTGGTTCTTGGTTTCTGGTTTTTAATTCTTGATTCATGGTTTCTGGTTTTGAATTCTTGGTTTCTGGTTTTGGATTCTTGGTTCTTGGTTTCTGGTTTTAAATTCTTGGTTCATGGTTTCTGGTTTTGAATTCTTGGTTTCTGGTTTTGAATTCTTGGTTCTTAGTTCTTGTTTCTTAGTTTCTGGTTCTACGTTTTCGATTCTTGAGTATTTGTTTATAATTCAAGGTTTAAGATGTCCACTTTGACAATACACCAAATGTTCATCTAAAAGATCCAGTTCAACACAAACTCCACATCATATTGGCAACTAATTTACTATCAAGCCAAATGTTTAAACTTCAACAGTTTCAAGCACTTCAGTTATGGATTATCTGCTGATTCTCCATCTCCATTATTTGCATTTCTCAGCATCTGCTGAACATACTTTCCATCCATCCACAATGAAAAACTGCCAGTTTCATTACAAAAAATGTGAAAAACAAAAAAATAAATTGTCTTGAGAGACAAAAGAAATTGTGAGAACTAAATCACGCTACAGCAGTATTTCTTATGCTCTGTCAACAATTTTCAGTTGCTGTTGCTTTTTTATTTCAATTATTTATCTTCAGTTTCTCTTCGTAAATTTCTTTTGACAAAAATCGCGCGTTAAATTATTTTTGTTCCTCCATTTTTTTTCGAAGGATTTGTTATCTGTTTGATGAGTAGTTGGATTTGGGCATTTTGGATGTGGTTCTTTTTTGTCTGTTTGTGTTATTGGTGATCAAGCTGTTATTTCACTTGTGATTCCTTACTTACTTACTTCGCCGGTCGTACAGATCAATTGTGATCCACGAAACCCCTAGTCGTCACCTAAAACTAGCTCTTTCGCTGGCTACCGTCTGCCAATTGCCGATTCCAAATGCAACACTGTCTCTATCAACAGCCTCGTTTCATGAGTTCCTTGGGCTTTCACAATGGACTTTTGTGTTGTTATAAACTCCTGAGTAGTGAAGTTTCGTAGTTGTGCCAAGGCACTGAAAAGGATAGATTCATTCAAAGATACAAAAGCTGGTCACATCTTAAGATCTTGAGGATTGTTGGTGCGTTTCTTGGTTAAGGAAGATTAAAAACCAGTGTTGATTTGTGAAAGTTTGCTAGATCTTACTTAGGCACGTAAGTCTTGACCTAAAGCTATCATTTGTTGCGAAGGTCCAGCATGGCTTAGGCTGCTTAAACTTCAGTTCTAGTAAATTTTACTCGAAAAAGTGAAAAATCGAAAATTTCTCTTCTTCCGGGTCTCGAACCTTTAACCTCTAAGTCAGTTAAATAGTGTTGAAGTACAAAAGCACTAAACCAGTGCTTCAACAAGCAATTTCATTTCACCAAGCAGCTTTTGCAATAATTTAAACTCATTCAAAGTGTTTAAAATGCGCCTTAAAACTTTCTTACACCAATCATTTCCAATTTAGTCATTTGATAATATCTCAAGCTTAAAAATAAAGAAAAATGGAAATGCTAAGAATGAAAATAAAACAAAAGAACAAAAAAAATGAAAATTAGAAGAGCGGAGGTGGAACGGAAAAAGTGAAAAATTATTAAATATGACAAAAACAAAAAAAAATAATCTCAGCATGAATCTATAGCAACAAGCACATATTCTTTACGGGGATTTACTGTTGATATAAATGAGAGACAATTTATAAGGATGGAAATAGAACAAACGACAATTTTCCTTTATAAGAATCTTATGGAATTTTTTTTGTTTTATTTATTTTTCTTTTCTTGCCTTTTTCGTCTTCATTTCCTTTACTTTCTAGTTCTTGTTATTAAAGATTATTGTTTGAGCACGAGCAAAAACGCTTCAAATGGTATTACGGATCTATAATAATACTCGAAAAACAATGCCTGTGTACCTGTACACATTTTTCATACATTCTGCTTCAAGCGCCTTTATCGTCTTATCAAATAAGGTCAAAAATTGTCAAGGGAGACGAATTGGGAAAAATTCTTGGAGAATTTATTAAATTTTTATTTATTTTTATCTTATTTATTTAATTAAATTTGAAGTGATGCAGGCCGGGTTATGATGAATAAAATCAAATTTTGGTGACTATGACGAAGCTGAAGACTGAATCGAGTTTTGGGGTACATTCACTTTAAAACCTGCTTTAAGATTATTAAAAACTAGCAAAATGAAGTAATTTCTGTGGATTAAGGGTTTCCGAATAGCACTAGTGGGATGATTGAGACGAAATTGACTTATTAGCGAATTTTTCGTAGTGACGAATTTTGTCTCGATTATCCGACTTGTACTATTCGAGGTTTTTCGTACCTAATATCCCCCTGGTCTAAGTTCTTAGTAGGGTACCTCGAAAAGCTTTAGGAACTGACCCTTCCGGCATGATTTTGGCATGGTGCAGGCTTCGATTTAAATACAGTACCATGCTAGGGTCACACGGGCTTGGTTCCAGATTTGATGCTGCATATAAAGATGTAATGAAGGAAATAATTTGGATCTATACAAGATCTGTAGGTAGCCGTGAAACTCAACTAGTATAGTTGATCTGAATATTAGAAAGATTTATTTTTAAAGATATCATTTACATGACTTCCGTAAAGAAGTGAGGAGACTACAAAAATTCAAAAAAACATGACAACTGCCTTATTTATTACAAGCTTGCTTTAAACACACAAATTCTTCTTGTTTATGGTTCCAAAATATCCAAATCATTGAAATCTGATACTTTTTTCCTCCTTTATCTTTACAATCGTCACACCTTGACTCTAGTTGTTTTCCATTCATTTCCAAATGAGTTTATCAGAATAGAATTTTTTTAGTAGAGTTATTTTTATTGAATGATATTGTTGTGACAAAGAGGAAGAGGAAGCAGGGGAGGAAAAATCTTTGGCAATTGTCGCTATTATATTTCACACAGGTTTCCATTAGAGTACCTCCGAAACACAATAAACGAAAAATAAAGGAACTCCCGTTGTTTCTATTATTTTTTTCTTGTTTATGCGTCTTGAAAAATTTCATCATGAAAACGACAACAGCTTTACGTTCGTCTATGCCCAGGGTATGGAATATAAAAGATTTTTACAATTACGCAATATGAACATTTGTGACAGATTAATTTCAGTAATTCAGGTGATTTATTGACGGCAATATTTTTCTCTATTATGAGTTATAGCCACGAAAAAATTTCTGACTAAAATGATCTCCAGTTTTCTGCAGCAGTTCCTTAAAATTTATTATCAACTTTCATTTACGGAAATAAACCAACCGCTCACTTTTCTTTCCATTTCACTCACTTCCACTTTTTTTTCGTTCCTTTCATTTCATTTTTATTCTTCTATTTTTTTTTGCACATAAATGATGTCGTTTCTGTTTAGCTCATTTTCACTAAGTAAGTGAGCAATTATGTCCTATTTCTTGTGTTGTTGTGTGAATGGCATGCATTATTCAGAATGGATTGAATGAAGTGTACGATATATTTACGATAATTTCATGATTATGGACTGTTTTTGTATAGTTATACAACTTTTGCCGTACTAGGAGGTGTATAGAAGTAATGATTGTTGAATAAACTTTTGGAAAAAGTTGAGGTTATTTTATAGCGAAAGTTTCAGATGCCACAAATTAAAACATATTTTATTTTCAGTCAATTTCATTAAAAATCCGTTAAACATTTGGAATTTTCAAAAGTATATTGAAAATATGAATTTTCAAAAACGGTTAAAAATTTGAATTTTCAAAAACTATTCAAAATTTGAATTTTCAAAAACTATTCAAAATTTGAATTTTCAAAAACTGTTCAAAATTTGAATTTTTGGAAATAGTTAAAAATTTGAATATTTGAAGACCGTTAAAATTTGAATATTTGAAGACCATTAAAGTTTGAATATTTGAGAACCTCTGAAATTTGAATTTCAAAAAATCGTTAAAAATACAAACTTCTTTTCACCTTACGTCCTCAAAAAATGCGCTACAAATAGCACTATCCATCCTCCATTCTCATCAATGTTTTCCACCTTTAACAATCCACTCATGCATAGCTGAAATAATGTTCATTGACTTTTTACGGAGGTACGAAAATAAATGTGCGGTTTATATACATTTCATCTCGCTTGATGCTTATTTTTTGTTCTACCTCGCTTGAAGCCAAAACAATCACATATCTCACAGAAAAAAATCCTAAGAGTGGGAGTCGAAAATAAGTAAAAGGAAGTGTAAATGTGAAAATGTGGATGTGATTTTTCATTGCTCGAATGCATTAATTAGAAATTTATCTTTACGCTTCGGATTTCGTGCTGCTTTTGTGTTTGAATTTATTCAGTGTGAATTGATATCGCTATTGTTTTTGAAAGGAAATTCTTGGTATCTGTCTTTATACATTTTAGTTTAGCATAGGAATGGAACTTGGGGTAGTGAGCATTAGAATCTGGTAAACTTACGAAATATTATTAAAATTATTTTACAATTATTTCTCAAATTTTAATTTTGAAAATTAAAAAACCGTTCAAATTTCAAATTTTAAAAACCATTTGAACATTTGAATTTAAAAAACCGTTAAAATATGAATTTAAAAATTGTTTAAATTTGAAATTTTGAAAACCGTTAAAATTTGAACTCTTGAAAACCGTTAATATTCCCGAAGAACCATCCCTGGGTTCTTTACGTACAACCATCATATCTACACCTCATTTTAAGGTTTTCTAATTTTAGTTCATAAAATAAGTTACAATGTGAGAAATTTGTAATGAAAATTGATTCAAAAACTTAATATCGTAAAGGATTTTAGGACTTTTTACTGAAACGATCGACTGTAAAACTATGAAATTGGCTGTAAAACGTACCAACTTGAAGTAAATTTTATGTTTAGCATAAAAGTTTTAGATGTAGTTTTTATTATAAAACTTCAAGAAATCTTTTATAACTTTTGTAGGCTTTTACTGATACTAAACTTTCCTCTTCCTAATTAATTATGAGGAAATGAGCTGTACGGAGGCATCAGGTAAGCGTAAAATTAATCTCAATAATCCCTCCGTAAAATCTTTTCCTTCCTTATTAATTTCTTTTACGGGACCTTGCTTCCGAGAAGTGCGATTAAACTAATTTAAATTAATAATCAGGTGGATCAAGTTGTGGGAATTAATGAGGAATAATGAGAGATATTATGGAATGCTAGATATATTCGTAACTTACAAGAGCACCACAAGCATAAAATTAAATTTCAGCTACAAAACAAAATGTTCCTTATATTCATCACAGCCTACGCAATTTTCTCTTGAATTCCCTCACACATAATCACATTGATGATGATGATGTTCCTGATTACTTCTTTCATCAATTGATATGATACTTTCGACAATACAAATTGTACATACATGGATAGAAATAATCAATTTGTTCAAAGTAATCTTCATTTGGGAGGAAGTGTAGCAAGAATTAGAAGAGGGAATTTCTATGACTACACACAGTTGGAACAGAAACAAGAAGAAGAAAATATTTTTCACAAAATTTCAACAAACAATATCTCTTCCCCTTTCATTTCCTTTAAATACATTTATTTCTCTTTATTCTCGTTTTTTTTGTGGGGGTTGTTCAAAAGTGACGTCTTTGAAAAATGTCGGCAATAAAACTTAACTATTTTTGAAGTGGTCTTTAAGTCCAAGTACTAGTCGCTCGGTATACTAAGTCTCTTAAGCAGTGATGGTTAACCCATGTTCCGCGGCACACAAAAAAATTCTAAAATCCCACGAACCATATGCCATTACGGGTTTGGTCATGGCTTATCATTAATGTGTACCGTCACCTAAAAAAGGTTGCCAACCACTGCTCTATAGTATTCTAAGTTTATGTTCATCCACTTCTAGCTCATTTTATAGGTTTGAATTAGCGGGAGGTATAGGAAAAGATAGAGGATAGGTTTGGGTTTAGGGAAGGTCTAGATATTGTAGAGGAGGAACAGGAGGAGTTGCAGATGTATATCGAGATACTTAAGTTCACTAAACCTTACTATACTAAACACAAGATCAAACCAAACGACCACAATCAGCCACCATTGACCTCCTTCCAACCTCTCGCACCCCTAATTATTGAACATCATAACTTGATAATCCCCCTATGTTCTATTTTCATCTCTATTTTTTTCGAATGCGGCAATTTTTCAAGTAGATAACAATGTAAAAATTGTACACATAAACATTCGAGCAAAAAAATAGATAAGAAAGGTAGAAAAGGGACAAGAAAAGGCTTTTATTTTCTATCAAATATAATAAGGATAGAAAAAAAGGGAGTATGGGATAGAGATAAAGCATGTGAGTGGAAATAAATGTAAAGCTCTTTCATATGGACCTTATTACTTAAATGATTCGACATTGCTCTTTAGACAAATATCCGTTCATCCATCAGACTAGTGACTACAGTCTAGAATTGTTTTGAAAATTGCTAAACAATGGGATGAGGCTTTTTACAGGGATAATGTGGAGTAATGATGAAAATTTTTCATTTTGTGATGCTTTCATGTTTACTTTACGGTTTGTGAGCATTAAAAGTTTTTAATCTGCGTAATTGATGTTGGATTTTTAATTTTTCTATGGATTCCTCACTTGGCAAGTTTAAGTGTAAAATTAATCAGTTTAACATCGTTTAAAATTGTATTTCAAATGAAAATATTGAAATTCAGCTGTGAGCACAACCGAATCTGACTCCAGTAAGTCATTTGAGACGAAAATATTCCTTAAAACAAACTTTATTGATTTTCCATAAACTTAAAGACAAAACTGTCACTTTCCCCTTAATATTCTTTAATATTAAAGCTTTTCCTTGCATAATACCATAAAATATTCACTTCCATAGCAACTTAACATGAATAGGCAAGAGGACGAAGTTCCATAACCTCTAAAAGATACAACAAAAAACAACACATATTGTTGTAAAAACTTTTTATTATATTTTTATCCTTTCTTCTTATTCCATCTCTCTTGTTCAATCATAAACGTAACGCTGCTGCCATTTCCATTGTTTTGTTTTGAACTGAAAGGTTTTTTTTTGCCACATTCAATGAGAGATACATTGATAAAAAAAACAGCATTATGAAGTGAGTGTTATTGACAGAGGTGGCAAGGAGAATATTCTATTGTATTACAAAAAATTCCATTCAGCAAGTGATGTCACATGTCTATGTGTCGATCTAATGGAAGCTGTGATAAAAATAACTATGATTATGTCTTTATTGTTTTCTATTTGCAGCAGAGCTCTCTCATGAATCGCACATATGTGTTTTTGTATAAAAGTAGCAGATTTGTGTCGTGTCGTGTCGCTGCCATTGTTGGAGATGAAATGAATGGAATAAATAAAGCTTAACTATGTTACATTACATTACATTAATAAATGATGTATTTTTACATTCAAGGATTCATCATTTAAGCAGATTTACATTCGTATATCAAACTTTTTTTTTAAATTATGCTACATTTGTGGAAAAAAGACTGAGTATGAATGTATTAAGAGAGAATGGAACTTAGGCGCATGTTTTGAATGTATTATTGCTGTCTGGAGACCCGAACTCATATCAACTTCTATTGTGTGAAAGCTTCAGTTATCATGAGTTTGGATACTAAATTAATGGCAACTTAAATTCGATAAATCCAAGATAAATCAATTAGCTGCAATTCAAACGGAACATAAATCTTCCAAACATCGATTAATCATCTAGTAAGACACTTAACTAGCTCAAATCTTAACTTCTTGTTCATCTCATCAGCACTGATTAAGGAATCAGTCTAAATTGAGATTCGAACTCTTGTCTTCATTAAAGAATGAAGACTAAGTCACTCAATCATAGATATCAAAACTTTCCATCCATCTCGGCTCTTGGGTCGGTATCTAGAGCTGTTCTAGGTCCTCTAAATCAACAATTTGATATTAAGTACGATAGGAAAGGAAAGTACTAGGAAACCTAGTTATAGCCCTTAACCTAACCAAGACATTTCAAAAAGCAAATCACCTCTCACTGAAACCTGCTTACAAGTTGAAAAAACCTCTTGCTGAATATTTTTGTGACATTTTTTTGTGTATTTGTACACGAATAGTGAAGAACGTAAGCGGATTATTGTCGTCGAGGTAATGCATACAGCAGAGTAAAATGAGAGATAAAGAATAAAAGCATATTTTGAATATTTACAGGTCTAGATTGAAAAAAAAACGCATTTTAACTCCACAAACATATTGTTGCTCCTGCTTCTTCATGACTGCATTTGAAATTTTTAAAGAGATGCATTTTTTGGTGGTGTTGATGATTAAGATTGATGTCATTTTGGGTTTGCAGTTCTGGAGATATGTAAGCGCTTGTGATTGAGAATTGTAGGGTTGTAAGGTTGTAGGTTCGAATCCTACTTGAGATACTATATGAAATACAGAATCGCAAACTGTGAGAAGCTTCTAGTGATCAAATAAAAAGGTTTTCATCAATCTGACTATAACATCCTAGATATCTCAACATATCCTTCCATTCAGCTTATGTGATGGTCATCAAAGCTCTAAAAACTCAATTTCCACCAAATTTAATGTTCACACCTTTCGAAAAAATCTCATCTTCCTATGAAAAATGCGTCATAATTTATGTAAATTCATCACATCCATCACGACTTACAGTGTGTAAATGATAAAGCCCCTCTCATCATGTTGTGTCGTGCAAAGGTGGGATTTTGATGTGGGGATTACTTTCAGTGAGTCTTCAATTTTCACAAAAAAATAATTTTTTTTTTCTTTTTCTCCTTTTTCACTCTCAACTGATGATTGATGTATTGCAAAAAATAAAGCTTATGCTGATATTGTTGGTACAAAAAAGTGTATGCTCGCATAAACAATGGAAATGTATGTCTACATTTCTTCCACTACACATTGAAAATATTATTCATCGAGTTGGAAAATCTTTTTTTCGTATTTTTTTACATCGCAATGAAGACAGTGAACCTTTCGTCGGGTATGCTTATGATGAGTGTCGTTTACTCGACATCTCAACAAATGAAATAATTAAAATGTTTTGATTCTTTTATGTGGAAATTGAGATTTTTGAATGATTTTTCAGAGAATAGTGCTTGTGCTGCTTTTCAAAACTGTAAGTATTATGCTTGAAATTCTGATGTGTTTGCTTCTATTAATTTCAAGTATTTTGCAAATAAACTCTATTCAGCCATCAGAAATTAATAGATGAGAAGGATTTCTTTGTTCTGATTAAATTGGTGTTTCTAATTTAGAATTTGATAAGTTTTTATATGGAGATTTTAATAGTCAGGATCGCAGAGCCTCAAGCTCGTCGTAACACATCGCTTGGCTGAAACCCTCTCACATTATTATAATTTGTTAAAGATTGGCGTTAATTTCTTTATTTTATGAGAATTATTATTTTGTCTATGGCAGACAGCAGTCAATAATGGATCTATTAATGACGGCAGCTCAAGGAGTTCATGAAACGTATTTAACAGGGTTGTGTCTTGTCATTATAATACAATTTGACAATGTCTGCGCCCATCAACTCGTTGATCTGAGTCTCTATCTATATTTGTAATTTTCAAAACGTATTCCATGACATTCAAATATTGAAAAGCTTTGCATGGGCCAACATTCTCTGACACTCATCTGAAAATTGCAGAGCTCAAAGGAGACTTGAGTCGCCTCGAAAAGAAGCGCAGTTAACTTATACCAAGATCTGCATAATTGTAAGAAAAATTCCAACTCTCAGCTAATGTATAATCCTGGTATGGACTAAAACAGAAAGAATGGAACGTGTTGCTGAAACATTAGATCAAAACTTAATGTTATCATAATGCAAAACTTATTAGAAACTCTCCACAGCTGAAGAAACGTATTTGACTAAAACCTATAAGGATTCGGCTTTTATTCCCGCTTGAGATCAAGATATTGAGAAGCTTGATTATTCAGCCAAGTATAAGTTTTAAAGTTCCAGTCTTAATCAAGGGTGCGAAACTGATCAAAATGATCAAAAATTATCAAAATTTAACAAAAAATATCTAAAAAGATCAAAAAATGAACAAAAATGTTTAAAAACGTAGTAAAAATGATCAAAAATGAACAAAAATCTAATTTTTCAGTTCCGCAGTTCGTTTGGTCCTAATAAGGTTAGATAATTAAAAACGATAAAGTGTCCAGCCATTGACAATTGCAAGTTTATGAAAAAGCACGGCAAAATATGCAGATCCTTTAAAAAAGTTTGATTGACAATCTCAAAACTCTAAAATATTCATGCTTGTTATTCCTCCCTTAAATGCAAGCAACCTTACTATAGTCTGTAAAATGTCTCTTTTGAATGACTTTGCTGCTTAATGCTCTACGAAAAGTTGCATGACATGTAAAGGCAACATTTTCGCTGTATCTTTTTATGATATGTGACACAAGGACTTGCAACATAAGATATATGTTTCATATATCTTTTTTTATACATTTCAACTTCTTCTCACATTACATATTAAATTTATTCCATGATATGCAGTGTTAAATTTCTCGCGTGAATATATCCTGTGCACCTCTTATTCTACATCAAAATAAGCTTTTTTTTTTAAAAAAAAATTTGTTATAAGGATGAGGGAGGAGGTAGGTAAAGAAGTAAAATGAATGAGAACACTATACAAAATAGAAAACTTGCTGTATATATTCGAGTGAGAATGAGAAAATGAGAAAAACTTTTCAAATTAATGTGTCAGAACAGCTCTTAGTTTTTTTTTCACATAGTTGAATGATGGTAGGATAAGTCAATCTTGATAAGATTGGATATAAAAAAATATATAAAGTTTAAAGTTTAAATAACCCAGCGCCTTTTCACAACGATAAAGTGCATATTTAAGATTAAACTTTGCATAATACACTTGAGAGAGTTTTCAAATTGAATTTTTTTTTTTTAAAAAACATGTTACATATTTTACACTATGAAAAAAAAATTGAAAACTGACTTTCGGTTGTTCTTGGATGCTACTTTTTGAGGTTAGATTGGATTCTTTTTGGTTCACTTTGCTATTTAGCCATTTTTAAACGAAGAATTAATTTTTTTTGATAGCTCAATTGGCATAATACTAAGCTTAAGGTTGGTAATTGTGATTTTGAGGATTCTTGGGTTCGAATCTTATCAAGTCTGCAATTAAAAATGATTTAATTTATATATAACGGTTTCACAAGTTTTGAAATCTAATTGTAGATTTAGCAGGGCTTTAACAATGAATTTTAAAAAACCGTTAAAAATTAAAATCTATTTAAATATAAAATTTGATTATGAATTGACCTCAAAATGCGCCAAAATCACCTCTTTTCTTTACCAATTCCTTCTTTTAGATGCAGCAAAACTTTTTCCTTTTATAGAATTTTTACAAGTAAAATAAAAAACAGAATTACTTTGAAAATTCATAGACGATGAATTTTTATTTCTCTGGTGCATTTAATGTAATTGCTATAGTCAAAAGAAATTTTAACGAACACTTTGGTTTATTGGAGATTTTGTTTTTACGATTCTTCATCTAAATCATCTTTTTCTCATGCTATTTTTAAGTGTTATTATGACATTATGTTTGGATATTGAGAGCAAATTGGGAATTTTATCGTTGTCGAATTTTTTATTGGAGATTTTTTTATTTTTTGAGATAAATTTAAAATGTTTTTTCACCCAATGAGTGAATCTTCTGAATCATCTGATTTAAGTGGTCTTGGAAAGCATGGTTGAGGTTAAGGAGCAAGTTCTATTAATTTTGGGGTCAGAACCTTTATTACACTAGAGTTTAAAAATTGTATGTTGGTAGACATCACTTATGAACGACTCTAAAAGTAAATCTTGAAGTTCAATGTCTCACAAAAGAGTCAATTTACATTCAATTTCACGAAGACATTGTAAAAAATTCAAATTTAATTCCAATTTTCAACAAGTAATTTCCATAAAGATCGACAAACCTTACTTCTAGCATAATCAGTTGCAAGTACAACTTTACAGAGTTCACCTGTCATATGCAAAAAAACTTCTATGTTTTAAACTCAAAAAGTTTGACTAAATTTAAAAAATATTTGATGAAAAAATCTTCGAGACACCAAAAGTGAAAAAGGTTAAAAACATTTCTCAGCATGAATTTCAACTTATTTAAATGTTAAATATTTTTTTTTGTTCAATAAAATTTCTTATTTAACTTTTTCATTCAACGAGATGAAATAAATGTAAATTTTCAAATGTCAATTTGACATGAAAGAAAATGAAGTTAAATATTCATTTTGACAGTTGTTGGAGCTAGATTTTTTACTTTATTATATATTGTTAGATTGTTGCCACTTTTTTGAGTAAATTCTGACAAAAAAGAACTAAAATCTTCAAGCTTGAATCCATAAAATATCAAAATTACTTTTCGAAGTGACAAAAAAATTTTGCTAATTTCTTTCAAAACTTAAAATTTCAAAAAGCCGTTAATTTTTTTTTTGTTTTAACATAAAAATTGTAACCAAAACTGCACTGCACCTTACAATATTTCAGTGATTTTTATCGTTGACTCCTACTCCATTACCTCAAATTTTCACATTCACTCTGCAATTTTCCCCACTTCCATTTTACACAAAGTGCTATAAAATTTACTTCCAATCTACCTGTGAAAATAAAAAGTTTCACCATAAAAATGAATTTCGTGAAAAAAAATTGCTGAACAATTTTTTTCGTTCCTTTATTCCTTAGAGCAGTTAAGAAGCTACTTTTCATGCACATACACACATACAAATGGCAACGACTGAACATATATACATACAATAGTGTATAGAATTTTCGAGAAAACGTGATCAGAATTTAATTTTTCCTTCCTGTTTCCTGTAGTGCTGCGAGATTTCTTTTTGGACAAAGATTTCTCTTTACATCCTACGTTGTTAGCACATTCAACTACCCTCGAACAATAACAAAAAAAAACTACTTTTCAATCTTTAGTCCCTTTGTGTTTAAAATTCTTGTGAGAGCAACAACGTAGAGATTGTGGGGAGTGGGAAGGTAATGTGTAGATTAGCTTAACGACTGGCCTTTTGTTATCGATTTTTGCTATGTGATTCTGTTTTATTTTGCGGGGTTAAATGTTATGATTTATAACGGCAATTTAAATTTTGAATTTTCGCATCTTTTTTGAGATGCAAAAAAAGAGAACATTATTTTATTAAATCTGAGATAAATTGCAAGTTAATTACAGCAATATTCACTTTAAACTGAAATATTCATTCCTATTAACAAGCTGTTGCACACAATGTAAACATTTCACGGTTTATTCTTCAAATATTGACATTTCTCATTAAGTTTCCTTGTCGATTGCTATGCAGTGCTTTAAAAACGATTTTTAATTTGTGCGGTCATTTAATTGGATGCGCATGAAGTCCTTCTCTCTTCCAAGTACCTAATCTAATAAAACATTTACGTGCTTTTTGTTCTTCAATTATTCAAAGCTAATTTTAAAACACACGCGTTTGGGGATTTCACGTTCCGAACAACAGAAGCTGAGACAGTCTTCCTATCTTTTTTTATTATCTGTGCCACTCGGGCTTCATATCTTTAACAACATCTTTAAAACTTTAAGCATATTTTGTTTTTAAATCTTTTTAAAGCGAACATCTTCTCAAGTGCTAGAATGATAAGGGCGAATGCCATTCCGTAGGGTAAAAGCATCATTGCTGGTAAAGCATCGTCAATGCCTATTGATTGAAAGTTAAGACGATTTACACAAACAGGCTTTTTTGTATAGAATCTTGATAGGATTCTTTTATTGATGCCTACTTCCAATGTCTTGACAATTCTATTTATTCATACGCACATATGTGAAAGATAAAAAAAAGGAAACGAAATTCAATCACATTAAGTTCATTGAAAATTCATGACAAGATACTCACTTGACTCTCAAAATCTCTTTATACGGTGAGTCCTTGGCAATGGCCAAATATGGGTGAGTAAACTTTAAATACTCAATACTAACCAATCCGCATTTTTCATGCTCATAATATGTATCCTCAATTAATTTATACATCGGACTAGCTTCCATGATGAATGCAAACAAGCCGCTTCGGACGCGTGAAACTCCTTCATCAGCTGACATAAAATGATCAGATCGACCTTCAAAAGGCTTCAACAGCTTTTCCTCATATATCGTTTTGTAAAATGGAACATCTATATTTGGTAAATAATGCCTAAAAATATTTGTTAAACAAATTGATTATTTGCTTTGTTAAGAATTAATTATTGTTGTTTGTACTAATAAGAATTAATTGTTTTTGTGTTATATTAGCATGTGGTAATTATCATGGAATATAATCATAGTATGAGACATACAAAAGATAATAATCGTTCACAAGAAACGATATTCAAGTCTATTCAGTAAAAGTGGTTGTAAGCGTGAGATTTAGTCATTAAACTGAGATTTTATAGATCAAATTTCCTTCTACTGGACTATGGATTAGTGCCAAATTTTTTAATAACATCCTACTGAGATGACTGGTTTTATGGCAATTTCTAGCACAGTATAGATTCACATTACACAACATAATAATCATAACAGTTTTAATCAAGCAAAATTAATTAAGTTTTAGTCCGAGATGATAAAATGGGGAAGTGCAGTAATGACGTCATTCGAATTTGGTTCGTGCAGTGGTTCTAAAACTGTGAGCCGCGAAACGTTTTAGTCATTCCGATTCGGTGTTAATACTGGTTCATCTGAAGTGGGACAATCATTTTGACAGGAGAGTGGCTATGGAAGGGGGGTACGTTTTGAGATAATAACCCCCCCCCCCATCCCCTTAATTCGAAATGATTTTTTTTAATTGACAAGAATTCTGAATCCTCTTTTTCCTGAGCTGTTCTGATTATTTAAAAAATTGACGTCATTTGAAGACGACCCCCATAACATACCCAAAAATAGCACTTACCGCATATAAGGCACTTCATGCACGCCTAATTCCAACTTCGAATTATATAAATCCTCCATTGTGTTTATACTTTTCGATGGACTTTGCAGCAATGATACAATATTTGCAGTATAAGCAGCATACAGAAATGAGAATGTCAGGAAGATGAAGAACTATATGATTGAGATTTATAATAGTATAAACATTATTTCCACATCTATCGTTTCAATGTTATGTATGTGTATGGTGATATGAGAATGAGATGAGATATAAAAGGCATAATGCAAACACAGACATGACACATTGAAAGTTTACTATCAAAATAATACTAGCCATAATGATACGACTTGAAGTGACAGTTGAACGAAATGAAGCATCCATTTGACACACAACGGCAACTGAAGATAATGCAGAGTCCGTAATTCTTTTGTGATGTGATGTATTGGCTGACTTCTCTTTCTCACTTTGTGATGTTAAATGGAGTAAAATTGTACTCAACAGCACACAGATGAGGCAACTAAGCCAGACTAACGGCTTAAATGGGAGTGTGTAGATGTTTTGGACTGGAAAATTATTTGATGGTGCGAAAATTAATGGAAATTTTTGGGAACAATGTAGATTGATTTTGTGATTGAAGTTTGTTAAATTGGAAGGATGTTTTCATGTTTTCATGCTTAAATTAGTTAAAGCTATCAAAAAATTAAATCTGCCGTTTGTTTAGTAAATCTAGGGGATGTGTGTAAAGTCTTTATTAATTGTGTCAGTTTGGTGTTACCATCTTGTTGCGAAACAGTTGCAATGACAATGTAACACAGTTGCAACGACGCAACAACACAGCTGCAAGGCTAAGGGATGCAGATCTTTATAATCAAGTATAGGATAATCTTAATCATGAACCTTAGGGATGGATCATCCTTTAGATACAAGTCTCTGTATTCCCATTAAACAAAACACTTCTATGTCTCATTCAAGCTTCCCTTTAGCTTCAACAGTAATTTGTCATTTTCAATAAATTTATCCCAAATTGATCACAAAAGCAAACAACATCGCTTCCAAAATTATTTATTTACTAATGGAAGAAATATCCGACAAATAATCAAATATATAAATTTATACACATCCAACACCGTACTATATGTCTATGTCTATCTATCCAATTTACGATTTTTCCGTTTCTTTAATCAAGAAAGACATTTCGAGAAAGCACGGAGAGGGCAAGAAAAAGCTACGATTGAGAGGAAAAAGCAAATAATGTATAAATAAATTGGCTTACCTGCTGATAACTGTGGTGCACGAAAGACAAAACCCCCACTCGTTGGTGTATAGAAGGATGTGTAATGGATGTATGGTAAACGGTCGGGCTGGATGAATAAAGGCGTCCCTATGATATATAGATGGGCAGCAAAAAAAAAGAAGAAAAATGAACTCTTATGTTATTGCATTATATTTCATTATTAAAGCTCGAACGTGATCAGGAAATTGCTGTGCATTGGAATAGAAACTGCTGGATATGAATGGAAATGGATTTAATTAAAATTTACGACTCATAGACTTTAAAAAATGGAAAAGGAATGAAAAGGTTTAATCATGGTAAAGTTGTTAATTAAGCGATTTATTGAAAGGAACTGGAAGCTTTATGGTAATTGGAATTTATGCCAATTATGAACTAGTTCTTCCGATGTGATTATTGAATATTTGTATATGGATTCAGCATGAACGATGGCTTTCTCAGTTCATCTCCTCATTTGGTGTGGAAGTTCGATTTACTTAGAATCAATCCTAAATGAGCGTGGAAGTTCGGATGTGTTTGCGATTTCAAAACTTATTTTCGGTTGAAAGTTAAAAAATTCAAATTAATTATGCAAAATTCTAATTCATCCAGATGTAAATAAACTCAAACTCAACCTCAAAAATTTCTAATTTTAAAAACTTTAATTAAATTCCTTACCCCCAATATCAGCACCATTATGCACCATATCTCCGACCATTCCACTCCATTTCTTCGTTCTAACATTGTAATAACCCCATGTCATTTGAAACATCTCCTGTTTAGATACATTCATGGTATCCAGTATGGTATTAACAATCAAATAATTCACTTTCATAATACTATCAACATGCTTATCAACATAATCCGTCAAGTGGTGCCTGCTGCTCTTGTTCAAATGAACATAGCTCGCTGTAATCAATTTCCCATAAAGGTTCGCCCTCCTCCTTGATATTACGTGAGTCTTTCGCTCATCGACAATACCTGATTTTATACTCCAATTGCCATAATGCTCATAATAAATCTCATTTTCAATTTTATAAAATTGTTTTAGATTACATTCACCATTATTGTTGATCATTTGCGGAATCAATATATTGCTATCAACAAAAGCTTTTATGCTGCTTAAAATTGTAGCATCTTCTGTGAAAATTATCCATCGATATGGATGTTGAAATAATGTCGAGTCTATCTGAAATTGGTAGAAAATAAAGAAGTGGTTAAAAAGTTATAAATTTTTATGGACCTTTCGGATGAATAAAGTTTGGGAAAATTGATGTTTGGAGAAACCATCAACGAGATGTCAGATGCTACACA
Organism: Chironomus riparius; assembly: GCA_917627325.4. Taxonomy (NCBI): domain Eukaryota; kingdom Metazoa; phylum Arthropoda; class Insecta; order Diptera; family Chironomidae; genus Chironomus; species Chironomus riparius. The sequence continues at coordinate 50,057,666 of OU895878.1, read as the reverse complement.
TGGTTTTGATCAAGATGTGCACATTACTTTTTCAAACAGTGTTGATGCTCTTTTTAATCTATTTTTTATTAATGATGTCTTAAAAAGTGGAAGCCATTTCAATCAAGACTCATATTAGATGTTCATAATCGACGAGTAGAGCATATGTCACGCAAATGCTCTGTTGATATTATTTTCCTTAAAATTTGACACAACTTCGGAGAGTTGGGATCTGTCTTAGGCACTGCCTATTAACAGGTAAGTGACAGGCACTGCCTTTTAACAGGTAAGTGACAGGTGATTGCCTGTGACAGGCAATATTTTCTGATGTGTCAAATCTGTCCACAGATCTGTCACCTGTCCCTGTGACAGGCGATATGTATCGCAACACTGCAACTTAGTCGTTAAATGTCCCCATAACTACAAAACTTGATCTCTCTTTGATATCACCACTAATAAAAAAAAACTTTGCTCTACAAAAATGCATTAAACATGAAAACGTTCCACAAAACTGCTCGTGTTACAATCTCCATTTCAAATGCTATCATCAGCACTTGCTCAGAAAAAAGAGAGAATTTTTCCTCTTTAATAAAGAGTTTTGAAATGATAACTGTTGATGTTACCTTTTGTATGATCCCTTCCGGTGATTGTGTACATGCGAGATTCAAAATGAAAAGGTAATATTGAGGATTTACCCCAAAGTCTCTTCTATTTAATGAATCCTGTCGGTTGATAGTTGTCGGATTAAAACTGCTTTTGACAAGTTCAAATTTCTCTTCTATGGTAAAGCAATCATGCCATATAATGGGATGTGTTGGCTGAGATTGTGCCTTCAGGAAGTCTAAAATAAATTGTACTTTATTATTATCTGATGCATACACTAGATTTCCTAGTATTAGAACTAGCACAGTTATCATAAAAGAACATCTATACATTTTGATTTTAAATTTGATACTTTAAGGATTTTGCTCAGCTCAGTGCGCTTTTATATTTATTTTGTTGATGTACATACATGCGGAGAAATTAAATGACGGAACAAAGAAAAATTTTCTCATTAAAAAATTCATTGCGATGAAGGATATGATTTTCATCTACAACATTCAATTACTGTCGAATACTGTTATTATTAGACGAGATTCTTTATAACACACGCACGTATGAACGACGATAGGGGTTCCATAAAATTATGAATGGAGTTTACGGCATGTAATGTTATTGTTTTTGACTGAAAAACTTAAGAATTTGGGTAAAATAAAGATACTTACGTTTTTATATGTTTTGTGAACGAATTGTGCCACTTCATATAAGACAAATAGCTGGTTTGGAAAGATTCTAAACCTTCATATTTAAAATAATTACCAAAAAACTTTTTGAAGTGAGAAAATTCGAAATCACGTGTTCTTAAAATCTAGAATTTATTTATTCAAACTTCAAAAAACCGTTACAATGTAAGTTCCAATGAAGCAAATTTTATCCATCGAGGATTCAGTATTCTAAATGCAAATCTGTTCAATACCATCAAATTCCATCCAATTTCGTATGAATTTTCTAAAATAATTTCAAAATTCCTTTTATCGACAAACATATGCCACAGAAATTTAATAACCCCTACGCAATTTATTCATATATGTCTGTAATACTAGAATATTGAAACTATAGTCCATATAATACAATGTTTAATGAAATGGTATGTTGAAATAACTAACTATGGTATGGACGATAATAATCAAAATTCCACTCAAGTGTTTTAGAAATATTCTCTATGCGTTTCATTGCCTATACATACCTTCATGTATGCTACATAATAATAATAGAAGGTAATCTCTCATTCCAATACTTCATCGTCCCATTCATATTAAAAAAATTTCGCACAACATCCCCAACATTGAACAAACTGTGCGGTTTTGATGAAATGCATTGTGCATATATACATTTTTGATTTGATTAATTTGTTTGCATTACAAATTTTCTATGCATTCAATTTCACTCATCTCTGTCTAATCTTACTAATTAATTGGATTCCTCATATGCTGTTCATTCGATTGTGTAGAACAATGAAAATGTACATTGATGAGGAACAGAAATAAAAAAGGAAAGGAAAAAGTTTCAATGAGGAAAAATAATTCACAATCAAATATTTCAGAATAAAAGTTTTTCAAGCACTCAACCAGAGCTGCTTGCTGTTGCTATTATTGTCGATGATGCTATAAACATTTTTTGTGTACTTTCCATTTTCACTTTTGTATGTATAAGCATCAATGTTCTCGTCTACACTCTCAACATGAATTCATACAGAAGGTGCATATCGAAAATCCAATATAATAATTATTTGTAGAAGCTTATTGTGGATGTTTGTATACCAAGAGAGAGATAAAGCTAGCAATAGACACCGGTGTGAGTTGATCTACATATTTGAATTGTATATGAGATGGTGATGGTTTTTTCTAAGGATTTTTTTTTTCTGTTCAAGAAATGGAGATTTTATTCATTTTAGTCGGATGAATAGAAGATTGGAGGAGTTTAGCCTCAAAATTGTGGAATCAGATGCTCTAGAGCTTTGGAAATTTGATCGCATGACTTTTGCTATTCTTTGGAAAAAGATAATTGAGTTTTGAATCATAAAAGAGCCTTAAGAGCCGTTTTATTGCTGAAAAACTTTTTCAAGTGAAACGAAAATGAAAGCACGTGCCACTTATACAAGGTTGATTTTGATTTAAAATTCAAAATTCCGTTGAAATTTTCTGAAAATTTAATTTTTGTTTTTTAACAAATTTGGACTAAAGGCGTTTATTTTTTTCAATTCTGTAACTGTAATTCGAACTTGAGTTCTGTATTTCATAGATATGTAGATGGTGAAAAAGAGAACGTAAAAATCGGAAAATTGTGTCACGTATACATACAGCCACAATAATTTCTTCATAATCTCTTTTTTCCAGGTAACCAAAGAAATTGTAAAATTCCCTTATCGCATGCTGTTGTTGCTATTGTCTGTATACCGTAAATAAAATGAGACAGAAAGAAACTTAATATTATCTTTGGATGCGCCATATCGTAAACTTTTGTTGTAGTATAGTTTTCTGTGGCTTTTGAATCGTAACATAAGGCAATTTAATTTAATTCACCAATTAAATAAATAAAGTTCCTTTTTCTCCTCTTTTCTCTGCGCTGTTATGTCTTGTATCTCACTCTTCAGGAATCATGTTTGCGGTAATTTTGTTTGGGACTGGTTTTAAATTAATTAGAAGTTAACAATGTGGTAAATTATGTGACTTTTTATAAAAAAATTTGCTTCCCTCATTTTATTGGGTTCAGAAAATATTGACAGGTATGAGAGCCTTGTTAATTAAAGCGCATTTTAGTGATAAATCTTAAAGAGCTATTAAGGGTGTCATTTAAAAGTTATGTGGCAGAAGTGTGGGTGGGTTTTGGTGAGAAATTGTAAGTTACTTGATGGAAATAAATTTATTTTGAGTTGAAAGTTATTGACAAGCAGGATTCCGAAAGTCTATTGAGGCACAAAGTGTTTTAGCGTCCTTGGCAGTTGTTTAATGTATGAGCTGTCATTCTAAAACTAATTCATAAGCAGCCCTCAGCTAGTTGCCACCTCACTAGGACTCATAAAGTCACATCATTTTCAAACTTTCTCTTCCTCAGCTTGCTCTACTTCCAAGCTCAAACGACTGACAAATCGAGGCCAATCATTGACATCACCAAGAACCACAGATGAGAATTTTTTTCAGGTCGCATTTCCATTTTTCTAAAGACATTAATTGGCTTTAAAGGAAATATGAAAAACTGTAATACTTATCATGGATAAAGTGAGCAGGAGACGATATGAAACGTGATCGGAATTTTTTGTGTCGAGAAAAATTTTGTTCCTTCAACATCATCACCTTTTTACCGAAAATTAAGCATTTTTTGCTATCATTCCACTTACTTCTCTGATGTGATATAATATAATGAAGAAATGATGGAAAAGGATTTGCTGCTCTCGGAGAAAATGAATTTTTTTCATACCTTTTCACATAATTGCCTCGAGTTAAACAAGGTAAAAGGTGAGAAAGACGAATATTTTCAATTTATCCATGAACTTCTTTCATTTTTCATCTCTTTTTCTTGTGATTTTTCTTTTTATGATGTTTCTTTGTAGTTTGGGTGGATTTATACGTTCAGTTTGCGTGGATGTTGAGTTATTTTTACAGAATTTATTGTATTTTGAATTAATTTTGTAGTTATTTCAAGTATTATTCAAGCTTATTATAGGATTACTTACTAATAATTAGCTAAATTCAGCTATATGGTGCTACATTCAGAATTAATAAGTTTAATATGGCGCTAGTCAGCAAAAATCGTAAGTTAACAATTTCTAGATGAATTCAGTGCTTGAAAGCACTTCTAATAGCTCAATTCAGCACTAATAAGCTTCAATAAGCTCAATTCAGCGCTTGTAAGCACTTCTAATAGCTCAATTCAGCACTAATAAACTTCAATAAGCTCAATTCAGCACTAATAAGCTGCAATAAACTCAATTCAGCGCTAATAAGCTTCAATTAGCTCAATTCAGCAGCAATAAGCTCCAATAAGTTCAATTCAGTACTTTTTAGGAATTGTAAGCTCTATTGAGCTCTTTTCAGCTCAATTCAGCATTTTTCAGTGGTGGAAAGTTTAATTCAGCACTAATATACGAAATTCTGCAGTATCAAGCTCAATTCAACATTGTTCAGCCTTCCTATACTCAATTCAGCTTTTATTAACTCTATTTTGTGCTTGTCAGTCCTCATAAGCTTAATTCAGCGCTTGTCAGCAATAGTAAAACAATTCAGCACTTCTTAGCTCTATTAAGCAGTACTAAGCTTAATTTAGCTATCTTTTTAGCACTTTTTTGGGAACTTAAACTCATGCCAAGCCAAATGAAACCAAATTTAATATTTAATTCTTTTAAATGCGCTTTTAGTTCCGAATTCTTAAAACTAAGGTTTAAACACATCACGTGATATTAAACCCCTCAAAAAAGTTTCAAAATAGATGAAAATTTGACGTAAGAAATAATTGAAATCATGCCAACCTGTTATGCATAATATAATTAGACAAATTAGATGAAAAAGAGTTCCTTTCATTTATTCATCAAGTCCTAAAATGAAGTGAATGAGATGATAATTATAAAATGATGAATGATTGTGTGTCCTTAAAAAATTCAAAGACAATGGAAATGGCAGAGACGAGTATCCTTTTTTGCAGACAATTCTCATCAAAAATAGACAGAGAAAGTGACAATGCTGAAATATTTTCCATATTTCATTAAAATAGACTTTGCACTCGCTCATTATCTCATTTCCTTCTGTTTGCCTTTGAGCAATTTTGTAATTATTTAAAATAATAATTTTTGTAGACAGGCTGGAGTTGCTACTTTTTTTGAATTAATTTCATTATTGACTGTAGAAAATCTCGTTTTAATTAATGTGCAATATGTTCGTGTGGTTCCTCGTTCTACTTAATTTATTCTTGTTATAATTTCCTGTGGTTTATACCGAAATGCTTCTACTTCCACTTATAAAATATTCCATCGCGTCAAAGTGTCAACACAAAATCAGTCTCTTCTCTTTCAAAATCTAGTCATGGAATTATTTGCATTTATTCCCACTAGTGTCAGTTTTTGAATTTTAAAATTTATTTATGAATTAATTCAATAAACAAGCTATGAATAACAAAATTGCATGACAACAATAAAGTTGTTATCGTCTATGATAATCGCTAGATTATTTTTAAAAACACTGATATTTTATTTGATATTGCATTATCTGCAAATAATCACAAAACAATTAAATATTATTATTATTTTTTGTGCGCTAAATCAACTCAATAAATTTTTGGCAGATTTTTATCATAAACAATCAAATTGATCAGAAAATATGTAAATAATTAAGCATAATTGGCAGCAGCGGATGTTCACTTATGTACAAGCCACAATTAACATTCTAACCTCAAAATTCAATCAATTTCAGCTATTAAGGAGCGATCCCTGAGCTCAACGCACTTAACCAGTTTACGAGTCTACACCGGCATAAAGCTACCACAGTCAAACGTTAAAAGATTAAGTAAACAAAAAAATCAAAAGATCTGAGTTAAAAATTCACATCTTCTCTCAGTTCCCTCTCTTCCATAAGGGGCCGTTCACTTATTACGTTACGCTAAAAAACGACTTTTTTCACCCCCTCCCCTCCCCCCTTGATACAATATGTTACAACTCACAACCCCCCCCCCCCCTAAACGTTCATATTTTATTTTATTTTGATAATTTTTTAAAGGTAGTTATTAAAAAGGTGGAAAATTTAAAAAAATGTTTTTGGTGTGAATTTGTAAAAAAATTGTTTTCGTGAACTTTTTTTTTAAAAGACAGACGACAGTCAGAACGTTACATCCTTCTTGACACCCCCCCCTCCCTATGTTACATTTTGTTACAATTTTTCAAACCCCCCCTCCCCCTTAAAATGCGAACGTAATAAGAGAACGGCCCCTAATCAAAACAAAGGAAAGTTTGTTAAATATTTCTCTCTTATACATGATTAAGCTGATTTGACACTTAAAAAAACAGCTGATGAGTTTTTGAGAGAGGCTGCTTTATCAGTTTTACAAGTATTTTTTGAAAGATCAACTTCATAATACATTCGCAACTCTCTATTATCAGTTGTGGGAGATCCAGGCACAGTTTTGAACTTAAATTGACTGAATTGCTTCATTTAGTTGTGAATCATCAGATAGGAAACTTAAAAAAATGAAATTAAAAGTTTTGACATTATTGCTGTTAATTAGCACTGAAGTGTTTGGGTCAATGATTTTAAATCGTAATAGAAAGAGCTCTTCCACTTGTGGTCAGCCACAATCTAGGCAAGGTCATCATCTTGGTGGTCGAAGAGCTGGACAAGGTTCTTTTCCATGGTGAGTCTTGTTCAATAAAGTTTAGGAGCTACTAAGGATCTCTTTTAAGATCTCCCCCTCCCCCTTGTAACAAAATTTGTATGGAAAAAAATTTCTTTTGTTTGAACCGTAACAAAATCTTAGACCTCCCTCCCCCCTAAAAGCGTTACGTAATAAATGAATGGCTCCAAAGGTTATAACTTCATCTAGTTCTGCTCTTGATTAATCGACTGACTTAGAAGAAACCTCAACATTCTCAATTTCTCTGTCATTTTCAGGAATGCTGCTCTAATTATTAATGAAAATTACTTTTGTGGTGGAACTTTGATTTCAAACAAGGAAGTTGTGACAGGTAATTTGATTTCATACATAATTGCAAACTTCACAATCAGTTATTGACCCCAAAAGTCATTACTGTACAACTTTATTGCATATGGATTGAATAATTTTAAGAAGGTGTTTATAAATGAACTCCATCTGATGTAGACCGGAATTGCATCTCTAGTCTCAAACATCATTTATGAACAACTCTTAATCAATATTTGATATTCTTTAATTAAAAAATTGTCTTAAATTTTAGCCGCTCACTGCATCCAACCCAAAAAATCGGAAGATCAACTTCTACCTCAAAATATTACAGTTGTTCTTGGTCACTATGACTTAAGCAAGCTCAATGAGAATGGAAGAATTGCAGTTCCTGTTAAAAACATTTGCTTACATCCCGACTGGAACCCATTTGTAGAAGCTTATGATGCTGATATAGCTATCTTAGAATTGGATCAAGACGTCGAATTTACAAATTTCATTAAGCCAATTTGTCTGATTGAACCAGCATCTAATGTAGCGTTATTGACTCAAGGTTTGGTTGTTGGATTTGAATCAACTGAAAATGGAGGAATTGAAAATACTCCAAGAGTTCTTGACACTCCAATCACGGGTTACCATAATTGTTCTAAAAATCATAAATATGAAGGTCTTTTAAGTCACAGAACAGTTTGCGGTGGTAAAGCTGATGGAACTGGAGTATGTATTGGAGACGGTGGAAGTGGATTGCTTGTATTCAAAAATCATACTTATTATCTTCGTGGAATTGTGTCTGCATCTTTACCAAACAATATTAACAGTTGTGACTTTAATGCCTACTCAATTTTCACTGATGCTGTTCAATTTTATATGTGGATGAAGAACAATGATGAAGTTAATGTGCAGTCATTGATTCAGGAGAAACAGGAGTTGGAAGGAAGGTTAAATAGAGTTCGAAACCGTGGTCAGAATTGAGTGATGAATTGAAAGTGTATAAAATGGCTAATTAGGTTAAGACTTAACTTTTAAAATATTAACGGATGTTAAAAATTTGAAATTTTTCGAACTTAACTTTCAGTTGAATTTTGAAATTTAAACAGAATTCGAACTAGTTTTTGAAATTTTAACTGTAGTTCGAACTAGATTTTGATCTTTAACTCGAAATTCGAACTTAATTTCGAATCCAACATTCGAAAATTGAATAAAAATTTAACTTCGTTCGACCAGAAATAATTTCTAAAGCCAATTCAAAAAATACCTTTTGTAAATCAACAAATTCCTTCATTAAAAATTAAATTAATTAGTTTACATTAATTGAAGCTTTTTGCAACACAATTCTATCAGAAAATAGCAGAAAATCCTCTAAAATTCGTAACAACTTTCACATTAAATCTATTCAATAAAATTGCAATAAATAGAAAATGTTGAAAAAAAATCCTCAAAGCTGCTCAAAGCATTTCAGACTTTCAATTTAAATTCAACAGCAGCAATATATTTTTAAAACATTTTTTACTGTCGACTCCCATCCCTTCATGTCCATTTTAAACTCCCACAGCTCTGTATTGAGTCTCAACCATCTACATTATAGAGTTCAAATTAATTGCGGATTAAAAATTCGATGTACTTTGTGTGTACATGCAGCATGGAAAAAAAGTTCATAAGCGGATTATACTTTTAACTATTTGCATGGTTGCCTGCATTTTGTACAGCTTTTATTTGCACACTTTCATCGAGCGAAACACAGAAAGCAACAACAACAAAATTTAATAACTTATTTTTTAAATGAAGATGGAAATTTATGGCTTTCGTCGCATTTAATGGAATTTGCATGACGCGTAAGAGGAATTTCCTGGAATGTTGTTACATGTAATAAATTATTATTGCTGTTTTATGAACCTACGTGCAAGGGAATGGCGCTTGTGGGTTGCTGATGTCGATAGCATTGTGCGAATCCATGTAAAATTGACTACTTACTGAGTAATGGATGAGAAACATCAGATTCTGGTGGGAATCGAACCTACGTCTTTACAAAAGATGTTTATAGAATTCTAGAATGTTGTTTAACTACTTGACAGATGAGACCTTCCTTTTATTCTCGCAGGATCGGCTATATATGGCTTGATACCAAGATGTCATTCTCTCTCAATACCACAGAAGTTTTATTCAATGATTCATGATTGAGAAAGTGATGACGAGCTTCAAGAGAGTCGCTATTGTCCCAAAACAGCTGGATCAACAACCTGACATCAAATTAGATCAAATAGGACAATACCAAAAGTTTAAATAAAATCGGAAATACCAAAGTCAGAAACAATTTCCATCCCCAATAAACCTACCATCGCATGCTTTATTAAAGCATACAGAACATTTTTGCTTTCAAATTAGCTTTAATACTAATTACATTCATTGGGAAACAGAAGACAATGTAGCAGCACTTGCTATTGTTTATTAAGCAGTACCACATAATCATTATTAATTTTATATTCAGTAATTATTTAACATCCAGAGAGATGAGGAGGCAAACATAAAATAAATAAATAAAAAATAGAATATCAATTTAACATTTTAATTAAACAATAATTAATGCGGTTTTCGAGTATTTTTTATAATACAAATATAAATATTATTGTTATTGTTTCTCGATGGTTGGTTTTCGTATTAATTTCAATTTCATTTTCAGTTCGTGCGCAAAATAATTGGAATTTCCATTATCAATTTTATTTAACAAAAAAAAAACAGATTTTCGTTTGAAGAGCGTGCTTTATTATTCAGATGGCTGATTGGGATTGAATTATGAAATGAAATTAATCGGGATTTGTTTGGGGATGTTCTTGCCACTTTTTGCTGTCGAATTGCTTTTGGAGATTTATCAAATGAGTTGTGTTGGAGCTTTAAAATTGAAAAAGAAATTTGAGGTGAGGATTTCCGTGAAAAAATAAATTGATATTGAGGATTGAATTTTAAGCATTTCTGCAAGCTTTGATGGTAACGATTTAATATAGCTTTACATATTTTAAGCTCTAAGATGCCATAGATCAAGCATAACTTAAGAATATATCATCTGGTACTTTAAGCATCACTGACTCTGGATTCTACAAAAAATTCAAATTTAATTTGTCCGTTATTTTTATTTTCAATTTCATTAAGTACATCATGCGTTCAATTCACCAATTTCCCATATCCATAAACTCATTTCCTTCTGTTTATATTTTCGAAAGCCCCTGTAAATATTTTCATCACAAGACCAACCTTCCACATCACATTTCACATCATCATCGTCATTATTCTCATCATCATTGCAATTCAATGCGGCAATTATCAATTGCAGATTATTTTTCATTTTCCGTCCAGTTGATGGACAGCTGAGTGATTCGATCGGTTAGCATGCAACATTTTTTTCGTTAATTGATATCGTCCTCAATGCGTGTGCATGTGGCTATCAACACTCAGATTAGTGTGGCTCGTGTGACTATTGCACATTTTATTTCTTTAAAATTCACAAATAATAAAACTTTTTCACTTGTTCCTCATCACCTCACGCCATTCATGTCTGTCGTTCAACAACAAATCAGGATTAATTTCATTTCTCATTTTCTTTTAATAAGGAAAGAAAGAAAGTCAAATTTGCTTAAGGAAAACTTTCATAAGGAAAAAAGTTTTTCTTTATTGAGTAGTTGGTTTCAGGAAGTTGTGACTTGAAGTTTTATTGTGTCTTTATGGATTCTTGAACTTGGAGGGGGGATCAAACCTTTGTGTTTTGATTTCTAGTCACAATCTCTTACTATTAAGCTACTAGAAGTGCTATTGTGGTTGGTAGGATGTGAGGAGCTAAGGGCTTTCAAGCCTTTGATTAGGTTCTTGGGTCAACTTCTAGCTCTACCAGGGGCACCTTACTACACTTTGGGGTATTAGGCAAATAAAACTAGAATGGTTGTCCTTGACAGCCTTTTAAACCTGTTTTTGTTGTTACAGGATTGAAATAAGAAGATCTCCAGACGGCATAGACTAAATACAATTGACAAATCCATCTTTACTCTAAATGCGCTTTAGCCCTAGACAACTCAAAACTTTCTTTACTTGAGATTTTTCCCTTCTTTTTATTTTTCTTCACGAAAAAGTTGAAAAGTCATTTTTTAAAGTTCTTCCTTTCCTCTCTTTTCATTCCTACGCTCGACTTTTCACTCTTGTCGTGGCAATGTTGATTAATTGTGTTTCAAAATGGATTAAAAGAATGGAATAAAGAAAATCTGAAGAAATGAAAATGAAAGAATTATTTTGAAGTAATTAAAAGTTCTCACTAGAGATTTCAGTCTTATTTCTCTCTTGATCTTTGCTAGAGGTTATACTGTCTCGGAACTTATTTTTATTTCCAAGAGTCATGAGAGGAATGCAATGTGATGGTACTTTGGAGATTTGAGAGAAGTTTTTCTTTATAATCTGTTGAAAATTTCATGAGAAAGATTAAAATTTTATGTTTTTGGACGATGAAGTTTGATGCTGAGTGTGAGGGGAGGTGCTTCAAGTTAGAGATGACGCACTTGAATCTTCTACTTTTTTGAATATGAAAAATTTATTCATTGATGTTTAAAGACATGACTTTCAACCACCATCAATTCTAGACGAAAGTCTCAATCCAACAAAACACGAAGGAACTCAACAAACTTAGTCTCAATCAAAATACATAAATTTCGCATAAACTCTCTCGACAAAACGGAATAGAAAGCGTGCGCTTAAAATTAATGACCACATTAAGAAAGCAAAGGAAATAATGTTGTTGGTCGCAGAAATTTTCTTCGTTTTTTCTTCTCTACACTGCAGTGGGACCAATTATAATACAAAAAGTCCGTTTTTATATTCCCTGTACACTAATTAATAAAATGAATTATTATTATATGCAGTGATGTAAAGCAGTCATTTGAGAGAGGTTTGAATGAGGAATGGGATGATTGGAAGTGATTTTTAATTTTTCAAATTATTTGTGATTTGAGTTGCATGATTTTTGGTGGACATGCGCTTAGATTTGAGGATCTGGATGGTTCTTCTGATGTTCAATGTCATTAAACCAGTGGTGAGCAACTTTTTCTGTGCGGAGTCACGGCTTAGGAGTAAACCATGACCGAAACCCTACGTACTAGTTTGCCGCAGCACACGAGTTTGCCATCAATCCACTAAACTTTACAAAAATCTCGAACACAGACCTCGATCACCATGAATGACTTAACCTTAAGCTATTCATAACTCCCCATTAAATTTAAAGCCTTGTTTGCTTTGCTAAATACTACCAGCCACCCATTGTGACTCTCCAACCACAGTCATTGCCTTCCTTCGCCTTAATTTCGTGCATTTTTTCTGCCGACCGTAGGGAATAATTTTGATTTTTTTTTTGTATATTCTCCGTTCATACGCAACACGCAATGCGAAAGTTTGTTGTACAAAAAAAAAGCAAAAAATTACGTATTCATGATCCGTTCTATTGTTCAGGAGAATAAAAAAATTGTATATATTTTTTCCCTCTACATTACTAGCACTGCTTCTAACATTGAAAAAGGGCATCGCTTGAAAATGCCATGAAAGAGCGTTAAACTGCCTCTGCATGCGAATTAAATGCCGATGTCGAGTCAACAACGACTACATACAATTGTAAATTACATTTTGATTTCTTTTGAGCTATTTGAAATGACGTTTGTGCTCTGCCTTCAAATTTTCCTTTCTTTATACTTTAAATTTTGAATGGCGCTCATGCAAAACTGCTTTTCCTGCATTGCACTTATCATCCACAATCATCGTGTCCGGGTGTGTGTGATGATGAATTGGGAAGAGAAGTTGAAAATTGCAGTGCATGATTCAGCATGAATAAAGACATTCTATTTGCTTCCTTTCATTCTTATTCTTTCCTTTTTTTATATCTCGTCCTAGTCTCCTTTTATTCCTTTTCAATTTTATTCATGAACGTGCAGTTTTTTGTAGAGAATTGTGCTTGTTTTGGTCAATTGGTGTTGCGCTTTGTGTTGGCTGGCTTTAAATTCAAGTATATAACAGTTCCGTGCTGATTTAGGGGCTATAAGAGGCTAGTTTCTATGATCTACCCTGAATAAAATTTGACTTTGACTTTAGATCTTGTGTAACGCAATATTAGTGCGTCTAAGCTCAATCTAATCATAGAATCGCATATACATAGCCTGTGGAATCATAAAGCTGTTAACCTCAATTAACAAAGATTTTACTTAAATCCCCTTCCAACCAAAAAATGCGCCTAATGCACTACCATCTCATGCTTTTTCTACTTGTCTCTTCTTTTTCCTTTCAATTTTTTCTGCCTGCTTCAGCAACCTAATTTGAATGAAACAACTTAGTTTCAATGTATTATTATTTTTTTGTAGAAAATAATTTGCAGCCTTGAATTTTAATCCATGAATATATAGTAAGTGCCTTTAAAGGCACACAATATGAGAAGAAAGGTGTGAGAATTGTTATAAGCCAGACTAGATGGGAAGAAACTATACAAAATCAGGTATCATAAAAAATAGTCGTTGATGTTTTACCTTTTTTTTGGAGTAGCATTATGTGAGATGTTATTGGTGATTGTTGTGGAGATTATAACTTGTTTGTCTGGCTGGTTGGATTTTACTTTAATGAAGACCATAATTGATTGATCAGTGCTCATTTGCTTGGCACAATTTCAACAAAATAAACTAATTCACGTTAATGAAGCATCAATCCTTAGCTCCGTACTTAAACCCTTAAATTGAAAAATTGTTAAAAAATGCGTCATCATCAACCACATCCAAAAAACAAACAAAAAATCACTCCCTAAATCTGAATCTTACCTTCATTCACTTCCCTTCCTTTACCGACGTCTGCTCTATTAGTATGAAAATATAGTTATAATGCTGAAAATCTGAAACCTAACAAATGTTGAATGAAGGAAAAGGCAAAAAAAGGCTCGGGATAAAAAAAAAATCTTGGCACATTGTGTTGGATTAAAACATTTCATATTCACCTCCTCCTCACTGAAAATTTAAAACGAAACTTTGTGTACATCAGGAGTATTGTACAGAATTTCATGGAAGGTATACACAAGAACAGAGGATGAGTAAGTGTATATTTCTAAAATTAAATTCAAATAAAACTTTCAAAAATCCATTTATGAAATTGAGTTAAATAAATTAATGATGATAACTTGTTGGGTGTACGAACATTGTCGGATGTGAAAGGAAGGTAGATAGATTCTGCTTCTGTTTGCAGATGAGAACATACATCAATCTACTGTGTACATTTTGATCTATTGTGTATATATGAGAAATTAAACATTCTTAATGGAAAAAGGTAATAATAATGTTAAGTTTTAGGATGTTACATTTAATTTCACATAGTGCTCTTTATTTTGGATAGGGTGTTATTAGAAAAAGGACATGACTAAAGTGTGGTCTTTAGGAAATGAGATTCAAGAACTTAAAACTGTTGATGAACTCGATTATCAGTTCAAATCCTTATCATTTCGACAAATTTCTATTCGAGAATTGATAGGTCGAGTTCTGATGGGAATTGAACCTGCATTCAGACTGTTATTTAATAACTCAGCCACAGATACCTTAAATTTTACTGACTGATTCGTTTATATATGGGACCATACCTGAGAACCCGCTCAGCCACGACCACAAGAATCTACGCTTTATCTTTAAAGCTTAAATACATCGCCAGCAAATCCATCAAACCCACTGTGTCGAAAAAAATTCACAGTCAAAATCTTCCATCCATTAAATCCTACAACATTTGTGGCAAATGGATTTATGAAAATTTAATTTCAATTGTCTTAGACTTGATACATTAAATACATTTGTAGCAGTCACAAAAGCATAACAGTGTAAAAAGAAGGAGACGATGAAAAAGAAGACTTTATTTTTTTTTTGGTTTTTGAGTTTTCATTTTATGCTAAAGCTTTTGAACAAATATGTACAATAAAATGTGTGTATGATGATTCAACGTACACAGAACATGAAAAGAATTAAAATTGTATAAATATTTACAAAGACTTTATTCTGTTGTAATATAATTAATTAAATATACATTTTCATTCTACAATTTAAATTATAATTTTATTCTGAGTTTATATTTTGGTTTTTTAACTGAATTTGTGTCTGTTGTGGAACATTTTATGGGTGTTTATTTAAATTTTAAAATTGTACATAAAACTTTCCTCAACTCGTTTCGTTTATTTAGTCAGCAACTTACTTACAATTTTGCATTACATACATTAGAAAGCGATTTTATATGGATTGAAAAAGAATTTGATTTAAAATGCAACTAGGGCACTTGAATAGATTAAAAGTTCTGACTTATTAAGCCTATAGAATTAACACAGGAATGAAACAATAAAGAAAGAGGCAGATCAAGAGGAAATTTTCAAGCAGCACCAAAAAAGAAGCCTGATCAAAATAAAGCCTTTAATAAAAGTGGTTTTAGGTACCACAATACCCCCCCCCCCCCCCCAACTTCTTGCAACCAAAATAGTATCCCACTTCATTTTTAAGGTTGAGGACACCAAGTAGCTCTAGAATCTAGAAACCGTCCCTGTTTACACTGCAAAAAACGGCAAAAAACAACCCCTTCATTAAATCAAGCTTCACCCCCTGAATACATCTCTCTTAAATACTTACCTCTTGATTCCAATTATCAAGCAAAAAATAACCTGATTCTTCCAACTTCTTACATCAATTTCATTTCAAAAAACTTCTCATGGGACATGTTTTCCTCATTCGTGTCTCATTGTCATGTTCTACTAATCATATGTAGATTTATTTAATGAGAACAGCAACAGTCATTAGAGATTGCTATCATCTGTCTGCAAGTGCATTCAATGGAGCATTAAATAAAGCATAATTAGATAGAATCCTTATTCAATTGATGCAATTTCCAATGATGTGAATCATGAATGTAACGAGAAGTTTCATTCATTCATGGAATTCAAACTGATACGAAATGAAGAAAGTTGAATGTCTTCGATATTTAATTTTAGAATTAATAAAAGAAGTCAAATTTAATTGTTTGCTTAAAGGAAATTTATGTCTAGACACTTTCCGGTTAAAAACCTGTTTAATTATGAGCTTTAGCTTTAAATTAGGTAATGGCATCTTGATATTGTGTAGGTGTGACTTTGAAGCTGTAATTATTTTCTTGTGTAATTTTAAGCTTGAGCAAATTTTTTTTGAATCTTTGATCAAACTGACGTTGGATTTTAACAATATTTTTCTCATGGATCAACCACCTCGCATTTTCAATGCTTAATATTTTCATAACAGGTCATCGAAAACTAAAATCAATTAATGCTTAAGCTTCTATATACGTGAGCACGCAATTATACAAAATATGAAACCCTGTTTAAAATCGAAAGCATCAAAATTATTGATTGAAATTTTCAACCTGGAAAAACACGTGTTTTCATACAAACTACAATTTATCAAATTATTCATTATTGAATTAACCGAATTAACTCAAAATTGTGAATATTCGTGCAAAATTTATCAGCACATTGCAACAACTACTTATAATCAATTCATTGGATTTATTAACACGCGATTTTCTTCATAAAATTTATAAGCATCATTGAAATTCCGATATTATGAGCATTTCTCCATTCCATTAAGCATCCTCTTATATATTCTATAAATCCTCTATCAAATATCGACCCAGCAAAAAAAAATAAATTCACAAACAAAGCATTTATAAGTCATCAAATGAAATGTAAAAAATTCAACTCTTTAACTTCCACTCCATTTCCCAATTCTCGCTTGATGTTCATGTTGTTTGCTCATTATTTGGTTGTTGCCGAAGACTACACAATTTTTTTTATGGGAATGGAAATGCAAACAAAACAGAAAAAAATTGCTATGCTTTAAATTTTTTTTGATGTTTACTTCCGTGGAATGAAAATGCACGAAGAAAAAAAAATTCATTATTGATTTTTCGTGTACTCAGAAATGCTTGGGTGGATGGGAAAAAAATTTCCTTTTAAATTTTAAGGTTCTTTATTAATACTTAGAGTCGTAAGCATGATGCTCAGTCATGTATGATAAAAAACGTAAGAGAAACGTAGATAATAAACATCCCTCCATTATTGTGCTCCGATAACGGGAAATAGTCCGTGAGAAGAGCAGCAATAACAACAAGCGAGAAGCACGAAACATAAAAAATCACTTTAAAGGCAGAAAGGAGCAGCACAATAAATTCCGTCAATCGGAGATAACGGCTAAAATTCAATTTCAATTTTTTTTCCCTCTACTTCCATTATTTTTCATTCTTCTATGTTTGTCTGCCTCAAACATTGTTCACTTTCAAGTCATCCTCGCATTATATGTGTAAAATGTACATACATTGATGCTCACTCTGCACTGTTCTTCTATATCTATTCTATTGCTTTGTTTGTTTTGAGATTCCACACAATTGCGAATTTTTTTCTCTTTTCTTTTCTTTCCTCATCCATTCTGTTGTGTATATAGTTTTGTGTACGGAATCCTGCACGTTTAATGTTTACATTCTTTTCGCTTGCCTTTTTGTAGTTTTTTTTTTTCTGTTCCTTCTTCGATATGCCATACGACAGAGAGCATTACTGTTTATTATTATTACTTTTATTATTGTTATTTTCTTCCGAAATGGAAAATATTGAGGGAAAATTTCTTCCTGTAAAATATTGACAGACAAACTTATTGTTGGATGAGTCATTGTTGTTGCTGCTCTGTTGTAAGTTTTCCAGAGTTTTTGTAGCTTTCTTGCCGTTTGAAGAATTTACACAATTATAAAATGATCAGTTTGTCCTGAGGATCTGCTTGATTGTTGAATTGTTGTATTCGTTAGAAAAAAGCCACAAGCTACTTTATTTGTGATTCTTGTTATAAGTTTCAATAGTTTAACATTTTAATTGAACTTACAAACTTATTTTTTGGAATTTTTATAAAGAAACTTTCAAACTTTAAATTTTGGCTCAGTTTTCTAATAAAAATTTATTAGAATTTTATAAAAATACTTGAGTTAAACTGTTAAATGTACTCTCATTCAACTCTTGCCACTTTTTACTTCCGTTTAAACCTAAAACTTCAACTGAATTCTGAAAAGAATTGATTTTTAAACTCAAAATACTTTTTGAGGTGGAAAAAAATTTCAAGGTAAATTCCTATGGAAATCATAATTTTCTTCCTCTGATTTTCTTGTTTTTTCAAAAATCAAAAGTTCGTTGAACTTTAAATCTCAAAAGTCTGTTAAACTTTAAATCTCAAAAGTTCTTTAAACTTTAAACCTCAAATGCTTGCTATAAAACCTTAATCCTCAAAAATTTATTTAAAACTTTTTTCAATAACATTTAAATTCAGTCATATCCTCCAACTTTTCTTAAAGCCCATCAATCCAAAAGAAAACATTCGCTTTTACCGTCAAACTCCGTATCTCCTTAAAATTCAACTTCCTTTGTTATCTCTCACTACACATCGCATCATGCTTTCGTTCCAATATCACATTCGTTGACATTTAGCCGATCTAAATCCCATAAGAAAGGGACTCTTTTAAATTCTTCTGTGCCGTTGTCTCATGTAATTTATATACAGCCATACACACAACGCATTAAGCAGCTTTTTTGGCCTAGATAATGGAAAAGACATAAGGAAGAAATAAAAAGAAGTGGGAAGAATAAGAAAGAGACGAAGGAAGTTAGAAATTCATCATGATTGTTGTTCGAGATAATTTAGCACAAATTTATTTTGTTGGCATTTCTTCCTTTAACAATAACGTATTATTTTTCGTGTATGTTGTGCTTTAAGCGAAGGCAAACCTGAAAAAATTCAGAATAAAAGAATTTAAAGAGAAGAAAAAACATTTTTGAGTTGGGGAGCATCCTTAGTATCTTTATTAGTGATTTTTCTTGCTTCTTTTTAAAATTACAATATTATGGGTTTTTTAGATTTAAGTCGTGGATTTATCGGAACATCTGGGCGGATTTTTATCTCTAAAGATTTTCCTTTTAGCCACTTCCTAAGTTTTCCGTAAACAATTCTTGTTATTCTATGAATTTCTTAAAAGATTAATGTGCTTTTAAATTCATTTTATGGCTTTGTCTGCGTTCTTTTTCGCTTGTCTGATTCAGTCATGAGGCTGACGAACCTTTCTGATATGGACATAAATGTTTATTGCCATTAGCGATGCTGTCTAAATTTAGATGAATGTGTAATTTCGCGGTACATGAACGGACTGAGATTACACAATGTGATGTAAAGGTATTGTTTGGTTTTTTAATTGGATTTAGGGCTTTTGAACTTTCATCATTGACGTTGGACTGTGTGACATTTTTTTTGTCGGACCTTCCATATGCGATTTTGAGTTAATTATAGCTCTTCTTTGAGGCTTTATTAAACTTAATTCTTTTTATATTCTTGTTATTCAGCTCGGAGCAAGCAAGCTCCGATATCTAAAGCTTTCCAAAACTCATGATTACTTTGAAAAATCGAAACATTCAATTTAGATCAACCTAAATGAATTTTAAGCATATAAATAGGCAAAGCACGTGCACAGCTTACGAAAAATTGTCATTTCAATCCTCATTTTTCTCACAAAAGCTCATATCACCAGCTAAACCTGATAATATGCTTCAATTTAAGAAGCTTTTCTCACTAATTCAATCTCATCAATAATTTGCTCTCTTTTTTCTCATCCAGTAAATCAACAAAGATCTCCGAAATTCCAATACATCCACACACACAAAAAAAATCAAAGAGCTTAGTTCTGTGTTGTGAAAAATACGCTGAATCACATTAGCTAAATGTTCAACTCATAAATTTTCTTCCTTTCAGACTGCACAGAAGAGGAAAAAAAATACACAAAAAAAATCTCATGTAACAATTTAAAGAGCTCAAGGAAGGGATTTTTCAACACATAACATTGTTTGTATTGCTTAAATAATTTGAAAGAAATCTGAAAACAATGTCATGGATTTAGTCTTGATCAATTTATAGCACCTCACAGGGGATGTATTTTCTTTAGATTTACGTAAAGCATGAGAGTCGAAAGTGTGAGGATTGATAGATTTGTGTAATGGAGATTCTGATGGATCGGGGGTTTGAGAATATTTGTAAGCGATTGATTGTTTGAGTAAGAAGTTGAGGATCTGAATAAAGTGGCATGTAAGGACAGTTTAAGGCATAGATTCTAAGAGATACTGTTGCTAGGTTTAGTAGATTTTTTTTTTTGGTATTCAGTGATAATCCATGCCTTCTTACAATAGATATCTATAAGACTTAGCTAAGGAACTGAAATGCTGTACTGGAATTAAAATAAGGTTTAAGTCGACAATCTGTGAGCTTCCTGAACAACCTTCAATAGCTCAAGTGGTAAGAGGATACTTCAAAATTTCAAGCCAGTCATGGGTTCAATTCCTATTCGGAACTATGATTTAATCGTTGTAGCTAGTCCGTTCAGAGTTTTAGCTAAGATTGAATTTAATTTGATTTAATTAATTAGCTAGGCTGTTTTGAGTAAACAATTTAAGCCCCCTTCCCCACCTTAAATGGCTGCACCCTTAGAAATCAGTTGAACTTAACCATTTTAATCATAACAATTAATTGTATGTTTGAACTTCCATTCAATTAAAAGAGATGAGAATATACTTCCTATAGAATCTAGAAATGTTGATTAATCACAATTGTGTAGCACGTTCTGGCACATTCCATTAGTCCTGATTCAAAATAGAATTTACTCCTCATTGAAGAATTTTCATTAGTTTTCCAGAAATTATCCACATGCCAACCCCTCAACTTTAAAGAATCGAATCCCTAATCAGACATTTCCATGTTGTTCTTCTTACCCTCATCGATTCCGTCCAAATCTCACTGGTTTCTCCTTCCTCAAAATTAATGCAATTCAATTTTTTCCTGCTTCTCGTTCCGTAACTGAATAATCTTCAATATCGTTTCTTGGTTAAGAGAGAAGAAAACATGGAAATTTACATTTATCCTCCTCGAAGGGCTAAGACAACATCCAAAGTAAAGCCAAAAGATTTTTTTTATTGTGCTTATGATAAAAAAATAAGGAATTTTTTTTCGGAAGCTAAAGCAGCAAATAATCCAAAGAGATTTTCGATCCCAACCGCAATTTTGGAGAGGAATTTCATGCTTTAATGGCGCTTGTGTGCCGAGGCTCTAAGAACGAAATTGGATATTGATAAAAAAAAGCTGTTCTTCTTGCTGTAAAATTCAATTCAAAAATAAAATTTTTATGAGAAAATTTTTCAAGATTTTGACATGAAAAATTGAAGGAATTCCAACGCTCGTCGCTATTCAAGTAAAATAATTTGAAAAATGAAAATTTCTAATTGAATAATTTTCATCTGTTTTCAAATTCCAACTGGGAGGAAACGCGAATGAACAAATGGAATGCTTCGACAGTCGCAAGATTTATTTAAAGTAATTTTTTATAGCTCTTTAAGTAAAAAGTTTTAAATTTTTTTTGTTCTTATTTTTCTCAAAAAAAAAATATATTTTTTTTACTTCTTTTCAGGAATTCATTGTAAGAAATGAGAGTAATTTGTTAGAGGCAGTTTGGGTTAGGGGAAATTCGAGTAAATTGAGATCGATTGGATAGATTTGTGTTAAGGAATTGTTCGGTCTTCTATTTGAAATCTCGGATTCTTGAGGTAGTTTTTCATCGACTATTGTAAACTATTTTAGGTTAGTGTGCAAATTTCTTGTGTAGATGTCAATCAAGATGATTTATAGAGTGAATAAGAATGAGGTTGATTATTGTGTGATTCAAGAGACATTTAATTTAAATTGTAAATTTTGTAAAGATTGGAATCGAACCAACATTCTTATGTAATAGAGAGACAATTAAAGACGAAGGCTACAAATCAATCTCTTAACCATTAGGTTTAAGTATCATAAGTATTGCCGAGGACGTCAAAGTCCTCAATATCCCAAACTGGTAGAAACGCTTCAAAGGATAGAGCTTTCTTCAGACGATCTCTAAGCGCAGCAATGAGCCCACGTGCGCCCAAACTAAGGAAGAAAGTAGCCAAGTAACCTATTCTAGCAATAATTTCCAAGATTGACTGCCACAATGTAACTGTCAAACTCACAAGAGCCACACATCAGAAACTTGATGTTCTCTTCAAACTTTCCAACCATAACTGCGTCTCATTCAGCCAGAACATCGACCAAACAGAAGAAAACTTCTTTCTCCATTACGCGCGTCAAAATACATCAATTGAAGCAGCAACAGCAACAGAATGAAAAAAAAATACTTTCTTTTTCTCTTCTCACAGCTCGAACTTACTTGGAGCAAGTAAAAAAAGTTGTCGGTCTGCAATCTGTTGTATTTCTCATCGAGCAGCGTGAAGGGAAAAAAAATTCTTTAAAAAAGTTATGAACGGAAGCAAAAATTGAAATAAATTGACATAAAGAGAATGAAACTTTTTGTCCAATGTCTTCTTATTTTTTTAAGAGCATTAAAGCTTCTCGTCAAAACAATAATTTATTGTCGATGAACAATGAAACTGCCCAAAAATGCCTTATCAAATCACATAAAAACTTTCTGGTCCTTTTTTCTATCGCTTCTCTCTTCTCGATGGTCTTCACTCCTTTCGGCTGTTGATGGTAATTTACTTAACAACAAAAAAAGGGTCGAACAGAAAAATATTTCGGGCGATAAAATTCAATCACTGTAAAATTTTTACTTTTCGAGGATTTTCTCTTATTTTTTTTGGCTATCGTGAATGAAAATAACGTAATTGTAGCAAATTTTAATTGGGATTATTAGTGAGCTTCGAGGGGATTTTTTTGTAAGAAAAAGGATTTTTTTGGGTTGATTTACACGAAATTATTTGCTTTTTGTAGAATTCTCGAGTAATTGGTCTTAGAATTGCGTATTAAAGTATCTAAGGAAATTAACGGAGATGTAGCACGTAATTTGGAATTGATTTTTTATTCTTCCTCAAATTCTGTTGAGTTTGTTGAATTTTTTGATAAATTTTTAAAGATTTTTGCTAGCTTTTCTATTACTATGTAGGTTTTTTAAAACTAGTTTTTTTATAGGATACACTATAGAACTTGTCGTGGGATTAACCAAAGTGTTGGTTGAGGGAGCCAGAAGATCTAGGAACAGAGACGTTTAAAGCTATATTCCGAGACAACAGAGAACCAGATCTGTGGTAAAATATCTAAATTATGAAATTTAAATAGAAAATTTATAAAATTCTATAATTTTTTTAAACAAATAATTCAAAAAAAAATTCCAAAATGAATTTAAAAATCTTTTTAAAATAAATTTCAAATAAAAAAGCAAAACAAATTTTTAAAAATACAAAACAAATTTTAAAATGTTTAAAAGCAAATTTTAAAATATTTAAAACAAATTTTAAAACCTTTAAAAAAATTGTAAAACCTTTAAAAAAATTGTAAAACATAAAACAAATTTTTAAAAATTGAAAAAAAGTTAAAAATATCTTAAACAAATTTTAAATTTTTTATAAAAGTTTTTAAAATTTTAAAATGATTTTTAAAATTTTAAAGTGATTTTCAAAAAATCCTAATATTTAATCTCCAAAACACCCAAAAAGCCACTCATTCTCAATAATAATCCTCAATTCCTCCAAAAAATATCCTTCATTTCACAACAAAATTCTCAATTTCACCCTCAAATCTTTCCCAAACATTCAGATTTCCTCGAATTATATCAAAAAAATATCACAAACTCCTTCACACATGCCACTGACGACATCACTTTACAAACTGATGGAAGCAGTCATTTGTTAAAATTTATTTTTCATTCTGTCGACACTGGGAAGAAAAATCTGGCTGCATGGAAGTCTCTCACTGGAAAATACTCACCTCATACCACAAACTTACTTCCAAAGCCTTCTCATTCCACAATCGTTATTTTCCTGCCTTTTCCTTTTTCTTTTCTTTTTTTACGTTTTATGTTCGCATAAAAAATTTAATTTGTGCTTTAGGTATGAAAAATATTGCTGCATATTATGAACGATGCTGAATCATAAATTGACAAATGTTTAGGAATGTGATGATGGAAGAGAACTTTTGTGTATTATTTGTGAGGGACAAGATAGCTAAAAGTTCTTTTGTGTCAGGTCCCTTAGAATTGTTCAATGCAGGTTTGCCTTGAAAAGTTTGATTCTTTTGATGTTTTATGGCATGATTCCAGTAAAAGTTCAAAGTTCTTAATTGCATTTAATACTGGAATGGCATTTAAAGCCTTTTTCAAATGCTGAATATTAAATGTCGAAAGCATAATGCGAATTCTTGTGAAAATTAGGAATCGAACTCTGAGGACGTGCGAGAAACCAAGAAATTGATAGAAAGCTTATTAGAAGCGTTGGCAGCACTTGCAGATCTGCCTTCATCTGATTCGTTGTCAAGATTCCATTTAACTTACACACAACACTGGTCTTACACTGTCTGGTCTTACGATCAATAGCCAAATTGCACAGGTCTTGAACCCAGGATCTTTAAGTAAGTCATTTAAGTTATCGTTGCAACTTACTTTGCCTTACTTAGCGGTACAGCTCACAAATAGCAAATGCTTGAATAATAATAATGTTTGATTGATGGCTATTAATAAGAAATGACCATAATACTAAGTCAATATAAATCCAAACTTCAATAAATCACTCATCATGACTTTAGCGTAAAAAATTGCACCTTAATGTCACTTCAGGCAAAAGTCAGTCACTGAACGGTTTAAAAACTCCTCAGAATCAGTTATGAATCTCATCCATAAAAAAAATCCAAACAATCTCTCAAAATCGCCCGCAGGACATCCACAAAAATTTATGCTGAAGACAGTTATTGTTAAATGACAATGAATTTAGAAGCTGACATTCTCTTTTTTCCTCCCATCTCGCGCGAGACAAACATAAATAGCATCAAAATGAAAACAAGAAGAAGTCACATGCTTTTGGAGGAAAGCACAGCAAAAAAGCTGGTGCAGACAGCAAAAGAAAAGGAAGAGGAAAGGAAAAAAAAAAAGTTAAATGACTCATGAACGAAAAATGGAAATGACTGAAAAGGAAGAAGGAAAATTTTCATTCGTTTTATTGTCATATAGATTTTAGATTTTATGTAAAAAACTTCCACATAAAACTGCTATTTTACATTCATCATTATTTCTCATTCTTTCCGGAATAGACTGCTCATCGCACTGCTTTGGATTTTTTTCTTCTTCTTTTTTCGCTTCTTCCTTTGCTGTTGTAATGAAAAAAGTTTTTCTTTTCCTGCGCCTTTGATGAACAAGAAATGAAAAAATAATTTCATGATATGGAATAATAAAAGGAAGAAGCTACAAGTAATTAGGATTGTGGTAGGGAAATTTGAACGCTTTTTATTGAGGAAAAGCTTATTGCTTACATGATCTAATGTGAAACGGAATTGCTTTGTTGTGATATTGGCTTGAGGTTGTACTTTTGAGCATTAATTGTGAGTATTGTTAGCATTAGATCAAGACTTTTCGTTTTCTCGTACCTATGAATTTAAAAACAAGGTAAAGCGTCATCTGGAAGCTTAGGAGACTTAGTTGCTATCTGGTCTAGTGTATTGGGTTCTGAAAGTCGAAATCAGCGAACCTTCCTAGGTTCGAATCTTTTCGACAGAGAAACTGATAAAGACGTAGCATCGTAGAGCCACAAAAGATACAGTCTTTAAAAGCTTGGAATTAAGATTTTCGACAAATCGCCAAAAATATGTTTGATTCTAGAACTTGTGGTGGTTTCTAGGACTACTCGGGGTACCTTACCCTAGTCTCAAATTAATTTTATTTATATCCCTAGTCCATAATCCATATTGTGCCCCGGGTAGACTTAGGCATGGAAGTTATGGTATACAATAATGATTTCTAGATAAAATTCTATCGAATTGCCTTCAAATTACAGTTTTAAACACAGCATGTAGTTCTGCATAGAAAACATTAAAAATTCTAGCACAAGTCTGACTATTCTCATCCCCTAAACCGTAGCGTAATATTCTAATACTCAAAAAACAGTTTTAGAATCTAACCTAGCTCAAAAATTAAATATTGGTCATCCCTTCCAATTACTATCATCCACTCCTACTAAAAACAAAACATTTTACTGTCTCAATGTTGAATTTCCAGAGACACAAAATGTTAATCATATTAGAACACTTAACCACAAAATCCATATAAGCTTCACACCTCCACTCACAACCACACAAGTAATCCTTCGTCTACCCAAAGTGTCTCTCCCAAATTACTCATCCATTTTTTATTAGAATTTCACTACGATATAAAAAAAATCTTTTTTGTTTAATTTCTTTTCATGTTCAACAGCTTTAGAGCATGTAAAGCACACGCTATACTCATTTTACATAAAAAAGTATATTTCTGAAAAAAAATTATACAAGCATAAAGCGACGGATCAATGAAAGAAAAATTTATTGATGGTAAAAAATCAAAGAGAATGAACGAGAGGAGAAAAAAAAAGCAATTACGGATGGTGAAAATTTCGTGGTAAAGGAAATTATTTTTTCATGTCGAATAAATGAGCGTTGTGAGTTTAGTTCATTACGCTTCTATTTTTGTTCGGTTTTTTACATTTTTTTACATGTTCTTTCCGAATATGATTACTCCTTTACTCCACATGTTTGGTTGGTAGAGTGCAACCATAAATGTTCTGTCTATGATGTTTTTTAAAACAGCAATAAATCGACTTTAAATTTACCTGTAGGAGGGTGGAATGTGTGGCAAATACTGGTGTGCTGAGTAGCTTTGGCATTGAATTTTAAATTTTTAAAGCTATTTCAAGACATAACCTAGAATTTTATGAGGAAAATTCCTTTAAAAAGCCTGTTATTGATATTTTGATAAATTTATTGGTGCTATTGGATGCTTGCTACTTTTTTGAAGCTGATAAGCTACTTTTATTGCTTTTATATGCTTTAGTATTCGAAAATTTACAATAATACTTTTCGAGGTGAGGAAAAAATCAAATTATTTTCAAATTCAAAAAGTCTGTTATATGTTTTCATGTTGAATCTTTAAGGTATTTTTGATTTCTTGAACTTATCTTTAAAGTAATAAAAGACCTCATGAATAATTATGAAGAAACTTAAGAAAGAGAATCCAAAAAACAATCCAACAGCTCCTCCAACCGACATAATAAATTCAACT
This sequence comes from Chironomus riparius, assembly GCA_917627325.4. NCBI lineage: Eukaryota > Metazoa > Arthropoda > Insecta > Diptera > Chironomidae > Chironomus > Chironomus riparius. The sequence goes on along the minus strand of OU895878.1, from coordinate 50,030,297 downwards.
GTGGTCTTAACAGTTCTCCGGAAGTATCTCTATAAATAAATTCAATAAACCAAATAAATTGCAAATTTAAAGTTAAACTCACTTACATAGTTCGGTAACTCAATCATCGATATTGTTATGTCAGTTCCTTCCTCATTTCCCATTTCCTCGTTCGAGTTAAAAATAATTCTGTACTCATACTCTTCACACGATGAAATACAGTCTGGACAGCCCTTTCGGATGTCGGATATTTTCATAAAATTTTCAGTCAAACAAATCAAACCTTTGAAATCGCATTCAGGAATTCCGAGTCGTGGATTGCGTGGCATGAGGTGGTGTGTGCAGTTACAGAAATTTACTTGAGCCTTGTTGTAACAGTTTGTCTGACATGTTGAAAAGCTGTATAGATCAAAGACTGATTCAAGGCCATCTCCTTCCCATGAGAATCGACAGCGTCTCTGGTTGATTGGGATTGTTACAACTGTATCATCTATTAAAGATTTTTGAAAGATTTTTTCAGATTTTAAGTGAAAGTTTAAGTTTGTTCAACATACCGTTGATGATTTCTGTGACTTTTATTACTATTTCCTTAGTACTTCCCCATAAGATCGTGTCCTTTAAGTCTCGCTCACCTGAGTTGGATATTAAAAATTTGAAATTTAAAAAGCCGTTAAATTTTTAAATCTTAAAAAACCGTTAATATTTTTAAATCTTAAAAACCGTTAAATTTTTAAATCCTATTAATCCGTTAAGCCTCACGTTTCAAATTATATAACTCAATAATTTCCAAAAATCTTACCATAAGCAAACGGAACATCATTAGGATGATGAATAAAAAGCTGAATATCTTCAGTCACCATCATTTTTAGCTTCCCAGGTCCAGTTTCTCGATTGCAAAATAATTCCCTTCCATATTTAGGTGTTGTTAAGGCTGAATTAATTGAGAAGCAAATCCCAGTCTCAGTTGGCAAAGGTCTAAATCCTTCACAACAGTCAAATTCAATGTCATTCCAAGAACAGTTCTTTAGAAAGTTTTCACAACTCGCACGAAATTTAAACAGAATTTCACTAAAATTCTTCGGACACTGAACCTCAACATCACATAGCTCACAAGTATAGCAAGCACCAGTAAAGAATGAAATCTCAGTGAGGAAGTCATCAATTCTCTTGTCGCGTTCATCACCAAAATATTTCTCACTCAAATCCCAGTTCTTCTCACCATTAAACACTTGACATAACGAGATGCTTGGAAATGAAGTGTTAAAATCCAAATAACTAGCATCAAGTGTAAAAGCCATTGAATTATCACGAAATTTGTAAAATAAATTTTCGCAAATAAAAAATAGTGGAATTGATAATCCAATTGAAGTTGCTGTCCAGAAAATAAATTCGGAAATTTTCTCAATCCAACTGGTCGCCATGATTGAGGAACGGTTAATGGCAATCAAAGTGTAAAAAAATTCGTGTCATATAATTTTTTATCGGAAGCTTTTAATCATTTTATTGCTTTCTGCTCAAATGGATAGTAAATTAAAGTAAAAGGGGCGATGAGGAAGGCAGGTGAGTTAAATAATTATTGGATGATCGTAAACTTTTATTAGATTATCAATTTTGTGGCTGTTGATTTTGTTCTGCTGCCTATTAGATTTTTTTTTTGTTCGTGTTTTGAGTTGGGAGTGGATGTCGATATTGATATGTGTATCTATGATCAATCATAAATTGATTCAGACACAGACGACTGAATTACAAACAAATTACAGGCACAGTGCACAAATTCTTGATAAACTCATGTGACAAAATTGATATGAATGTATGATTTGACAGTGACTCAGATAAAAAGTGTTGTTTGACCTTGTCTAGCAGCCTGGTGAGACTCCTGACTAGTAACCCTGGCAGAGGCTTGACTAAAACTCTCGTAGATACTTGACTACTAACCCTGGTGGAAAACTTATTAATAACCATGGTAGATGCCTGACTAGGAACCCGTGTAAACACTTAAAAAAATTCAAAATGGCCACAAAATTAAGTTTTTTGCATTTTTTAACGAATTTTCTTCTATAACGTGAGTATTTAAAGTGATTTATCAAGTTGTGCCACTTTTTTCTAAGAAGTAATTCAAAATTTTGTGCTTAAAACTTCTGAATTTCATTACAATCGCTGAAAAACTTTTTGAAGTGGAGAAAAATAATCGGACAATAAAAAAAGTTACATTCAAATCTAAAAAGCCTGTTAAATATTCAAACTTATTACAAATCTACAAATGACAATAAACATCACCATAAAAAGCAGCTGCTTTTAAAATTGCCTTCAAAAAATGCGCCAGATTTCCAACATTAAATCCATTACTTACCTCATTTTCCATTTCACCCAACAAGGCACCTAAAAAAAGCTATTCCTTTTATTTTTACAAATCACATGCCACAACACTTTCACATCAACTTGAAATCACTTTTCCTTCTCATTCAGCTTTTGATTATAAATGTACTGTGTGCGGTCTGTTTTTGAACTGTATGTGACTGCCACTTCAGCAGAAAAAAAATAAAAATGATGATGATTTTGTGGATGTGATTTCTCTTCTGTGCTTTTGATTTTGTCTAGCAAGCAGAAGAGCTGTTGAATTTTTTTTTTATTATTTTGAAGTATTTACACATCTCTAACGGCTTCAATGATTGAGGAAATTAAAAAGTTTTTTTTTTCGCATTTTTATTTCTATTCTATTTTCATTAAATTTTATTGATTTCTATGGATATAGCTATAAAAATGAATTTCCTGATAAAAAAAATATTTTTTATGCTTTTTCTTCTCTTTTTTATGTGAATAGAAATTTTTATTCGTTTTGATAACGAGGGGTGATGAACTATTTGTTGAATGGGCTCTGTTGAAAGCTAATGGCATGTGATGAGTCCGAGAGGAAATGTATTTTTAAGGAGTATTAAAAAGGCGTTATGAAAAATATTCAAAGGATTATTTTGATGCTGAAATTGAGGTAGAAATAAAAAGTTTTTAAAATGTGAAAATAAATGGGTTGGATTTGAATGTTTTGCTTGAGGATGGAAACTTTCTGGTCATGAAATTGCCTTGTTCTGCCCTTTATGGCCTTTAAAGAGTCGTGTGGAAATGATGACTAGCATTGTTGAGTTGAAATGTGATTTATGTAGCTGAAATGAAGCAAAATTGAGTAATTTGATGCACAGAAGCGAAAATATGTCAAATTGATGCAAATAGGCAAATTGATGCAAAATAAAAAATTGATGCAAAGAGGCAAATTGATGCAAAATTACAAATTGATGCAAAAAAGGCAAATTGATGCATAATAATACAAATTGATGCAAAGAGACAAATTGATGCGGAATGAAAAATTGATGCAAAATGGCAAATTGATGAAAAAATGCAAATTGATGCAAAATTGCAAATTGATGCAAAAATGTCAATTTGATGCAAAAATGTCATAATGAAGCAAAGTTTTTTTTTAAAAAAAATGAAGCAGAATTGCAAAAAAATGATGCAAAATTGAGCCAAATTGATGAAAAAATAAGAGAATATTGTTGTTCTGCAAATCAAATTCTACAAAAGCTAAAATAAATCATGACCATCATTTATGAACACCCCCTTAACTACCCTCAATGATAAACTTGTTTCAAACCTAGCATATCTCCACAAAACTAAGTTTTAAGCCATTACAAACCCCTTTTCTCAAATAAAATAGCTCATTCAAATAATGTTTAAAACTATCCGCCATTCAAAGCCTCACAAATCTCATTCAATATAGCAAATTTTTCCCCACAAAAGGAAAAACTTTATTTTTATGCATTTCTACTCAAATGAAATTATTGTCAGAAATATAAAAACTTTCTCCTTTTTTTTCAATTGTCGCCGACTGAAACAGAAACATTATGGATAGACGACGTAGGAGTGAGAACAATTGAGGATGTGAAAATATTGAAAGCTTCGTGCTACGGGGTGACAATAAATTGCATCTAATAAATCTCATTTTCATCTCAAAGAATTTTTTTCATGCTATTTAAATAAATTTTTGTAGTATAAGATGGAAAAAATGTGTAGGAGGGAGTTGGTGGGATGCTTAGTAAGGCGCATTCGAGATGTATTCATTTTTAATCAAATTAAATGGTTTTGTAAATTTTGAATTTTTTTTTCTCAACAAAGTTTCAAAGCAAAATTTAACAGTTTTGTAAGATTTGAATTTTCTTCTCAGCAGAGTTTTGAATCAAAATTTAACGGTTTTGAAAAATTTGAATTATTTGAATTTTTTTCAACGGTTTTTTGATCCAGCCAGTTCCAAGCAGTCAAATCAGAACCATTTCACCCAAAAAATACCCAAAAAAAATTCACAATCAAAATAAAAATAAATTGTGCTGTAGGAATAACAACAAACTTTTCAATATTGAACTTTTTTTCCTCATTGCAATTTTTTTTCGGTGTTTTTATTGTGAGAAAAAATAAAAGTCGGAATATTTCAAACAGTCACTGCAAATAAAGGAAGAAAATTTTCTTTTGTTATGTACATTGAGAGATATTTTTCTCCCTTTAAAGTGAAACCTTTGCAAATTTATGTGACACCGTGGCTTAGTAGATATATGAGTGTGTTTTTCTTTTGCTCGAAAAGAAAAATATGGAAAAGTTTGGGAAGCTGAAAAATGCTAGAAAATTGTGATCAGTTTAAACATTGATTTTGGGTCTGATTTCATTGATTTAGTAATTTTTGGGAAGGATATTGCGATTGAATGAATAAAAACATATAAATTAGCTTTTTGTGGGTTAAATTTATGACTGTAAAGCACAAGAAAATCTCTGTAAACTTTTATTGCTTGTTCTGTCAGAATTGGTATGATTGCTGTTCAACTTTTGCCATTTTATACTGCATGGATCAATCAAACGTCAATAAAAAGTGGCAATAAAAATGCGATAAAAATTGAAATAACTTTTCGAAGTGGAAGGGGTGTGAAACTACAAACTCAAAAACACAAAAAAGCGATAAAAAGTTTGAATTTTGAAATGTAGTTAAAAAGTAAATGTTTTATTGAATTTTAGATGAAGAATCGTCAACTCAAGATTGAGTTGAGTATTTAACTTTTTGTAAAAAGGGATGTGAAACTAATTAGTTCAACATCAATTCTTTTTGAGGTCAATTGAGAATAATTTGCAATTTTACTCCATTAAACATCAAACTGCGCTTCCAAAACATAACCTAACCCAACTTTGATCCAGTTCTTTAAGCGCCATTCGTTAAAAGAAAGGAAATAAGAAGAAGAAATTCAATTATTTTAGTTGCAACTTCTTCAACATAAAGAATTATTTCTACTCAATAAAGATTGTGTTATTTTTTTCCTATCCAATACGAAAAAATAAAACCATTTCAAATCGGAATTTTCTCATATAATTCTTTCATTCTTGAGAAACTTCTTCCACATAAAAAAAAAAATCCCCATCAACAATTCCTGTAACATATTGTCGAATTGGAAAAAATTGTTCACATCACAATGTGCGAAGTGAGCGAGGAGATGAAGCTCCTCGATTTTTTTTTTATATATGTACACAAATGAATGAGATGAATGGCACACGAATGGAAATTTTTTTTTCAATGTACCATAAAATGCCATGAATGTTATAACTGCTTGTCTCGGTGGAGAAGGAGCAAGAAAAAAAAAGTACAAAGATTGATGATTGCCGTTGAGTGACATATTTCATATTTTTTGAGATTAAATTTTATTATACTTATTGTATATTATTGTGCAGGAAAAAAAGGAAACGATAGAAGGAATTTTTCAATCTTGATGATAGGCTCTCGGCATCTCACAATGTCAGCCAACTTGTTGAATCAGATGGGGACTTTTAAGAATTTTTTGATTAATTTTTTTCATGTCAATTCTGAATATTTTTTGATAAAATAGATATTTTTCATGACAATATTTTTTATCCTCACGTAGCAGCTGATAAATCCCCTTTTCTCATAAGTTCTCAGAAGAGTTCAGTGGATATGCTCCATCTCTCCCTTCAAGCAAGCAATAAAAAAACACACTTACAAGCAATAAATTTTGTCTCTAGATTAAGGACAGAAGAATTTATTTTCAGCTATGAATTTAAAAATATTTTTTTAGGGGCAAACTTCTTTTTTGGGATTTAAACGTTCATTTTGTAACACTGACAATATTATTTTCTATTTTAAGACATTTTTGTATATAGAAGCAATGTATACTGCTTTGTGCTTGGTTCTTGCCACTTTTTTGTACAAGAATTAATTTAAATTACCTTGAAATTCATGGTTTTATTATGTTGAATTTCCAAAAATAAATTTGAAGTGAGAGGGGTACGAAACTATGATAATTTACTTAAAAGGGCTTGCAACTATGAATTTATCAAACCAATAATAATTATGCGCCTTAAACACATCTTAGATGACCACATACTAGCTCCATATCTCCATCTGCATTCATACGTCCATAGATTCATAAAAAGGGAATCTTTATCACAACAAAACTGAACCCATAGCATGTGTTAACACTTTTCATTTCGCATCCATTGTTCTCATCCTGTGCATGCGACTAACACCAAAAAGCTGTTGCTATGTTCTCTGTTGTTACAAGCAGAGAAAAAAGACAATAAAATTCTTTTTTTGGGGACAACAAACCCCCACCGACACTAGAATAAATAAAAAATGATTATTTTGAAATTGGATTTACTTTTTAAATATTCAAATACAGTTCAGTGAATGAGGAGGATATCCTCTCTCGGTTTTTTCGTTGACCAGTTTTCTATTTTTTTATTCTTTACAGAAAAAAATTTCACCCTCTAAAAATAAATTCATGTACTGTATAAATTTTATATGCAAGCAAGAGATATAAAGTGACAGAGAGGCAATTTGAATAAGCAGTTAGATAACATAACAAAAATTAGGGGATATGAATGATCGATGGTTTAAGGATTAGAATTTGCTTTTTGATGATGGGATTGTAGAATATTTTGGAATGATTGAGGTTAGGTTTGGTGTCAAACTGGATAAAATTGAGTTTTTTTAAAGATTAATTGAATTTTTGAAACAAATAGAAATAAAAATAAAGTATTGCCACTTTTTTTTATCGTATTTTGTAAAAAATTGCACTGAAAATGCTTTTAATTCTTCAAAATATTAAAACAACTTTTTGAAGTGAGACGAAATAACCACACGTAGCAAGTTGAAAATTTGAATGGTTTAAAAACCGTTAAATTTATACATTGCAAGAATTCATGAAACAATACGCTAAAATTAATTCGGTTCAATTTCGATAGCATAATTTATTGCCTCTTAGTTCCTACGCAAAACAGAAATAAAAATGTACAGAGAAAAATTTGAGGCCAATCATTTTACTTACTTAATTTATTTATTTTGCATAATTGATTGGGATATTGTAATGTTCTACTTCTCTCCACTCAGACGCTTAATTCATGCATAATTAATAGGAAGCAATGAAAAATACTTACTTAAGAGCCGAGACAGAAAGAAATAGAGCATAAGGAAGGTTGATTGACTACACTGAAAATGGCAATGAAAAATTCTATTCCTTCCTTTTCTTTCTGATTATCAATTATGCATTGCTCGTTGGAAGGATTTTCATTCCATTCGGTTTGATTCAATGAATATGTAAAAAGGGATTAAACTCAGCCACAAAAACATTCCTTTTGTTCATCATCTAATTGATCCTATAATGCTTTAATTCCTCTCTTGAATTTCAATAAAATGAAAATTACATAAATTACCGGCTCTATGAGCTGAAATTAAATGGTTAATTATGAATATTTTATGAGATGTTAAATAAATACGAATTTTGTAAATACAATCCGAACTACTTATTCTTTTATTTGGGGTTATTTGTCAGTGCCGTCTCACAACTTACAGGAGGTCAGATAAGATCATCTTAGCTAGGATCCTTTGAATAAGATCGAAATTTGTGTATAGAAGATTCTTATCTCTAAAATATGCGTGACAAAACGTTCTAAATACCAAATTCGTGATTGAAGTCATTTACGAACGCACCCCATTTCCTCTGGTATATCCACTCTCCTTTGATGTTGCTTCGAGAAAATTAATTTTCAAGAAGAAAATGAAATGATTTAAATGAGATAATTTTGTGAATTTTTTCAACTTGAATGATTCTCATCCTTGGTTGAAGTAGGTTAAGCAGAATAAGAGCTTTAAATTGTTATCGATCTGGTACGGAGAATTAACTTTATTCAATTGATTCTATTCAGTAAATTCATTCAGTGGTAAGAGCTTTAGACTTGGCATGAATATTGACACAATTCCATCAGTAATTTTATCCAGAATGAGAATTCAAAATTATTCTAGAGGATTATCATTAAAGGAACTGACCCACTGACCTTAATTTTAATATAGTCAGGAATATTCTACCTTAAAGCTAAAAGTTCAAGCTTCAAAAAAAATCATAGTGAAAAACTCATTGAAAATTCACATGCCAAGAGTTCCTACTAACCCCATACATTTTTGCATTCATCCACTATGTAAACTTACTGTGCAAAAAGAACTGCATTCATACATGAGCATCAATTAGAATTACCATTCGCATCCTCTTTTCTATTTCCACATTCCGCACGCAAAAAAAAATGAACTTTTCAATTGTACACAGAAAGTTGAGTATCAGCATTCAAAAGAACTAATCTAGTTCCGTATTTGAGTAGTTGTATGAGCGTTGAGTTGTTTGTTGAATGCTCTTTCCTTAGAAAGTTTTTATCAGATTTTTTAATGCGACTGCTTTAAGTGTTTATGAGTTGAAATTGGGTTCGGAAGTGGCTGATTTGTGGTTAATTTTATAGGCGAAACTTTATATCTTGTTGATTTATTGGTTTCAATTTAACAAAGACTTAGTTCCAATTGATCTATTGTGAATTGTAAGGCTGACTTTTGTCTCGGTTGTAATTGCTGGTTTCTGTTTTTACTGATCTGCTTTCTTATCTTCCAAATGATTTTCAAGTTTCCAACATTCTATATGATTGTTTTGTTCCGAGACAACATTTGTTTCATGATTCCTAAAAAGTGAAGTCTATCCAACGCAACTCTTTTGTGATGATCTTTTTAGAACCTGTTTTCATGCATACCTTTTTTTTCATTTTGATTGCACTTTATTGCATTTATTGACGACATACTATCCGGAAATAATTCACATTTTACACTTTTGTATTTGTATACATATGAATTAGTATTATGTAGGATCAAACTTCTAATCTTCATATCTAGGTTTCAAATAAACTAAGGCTCTCGTTTCGATCTTCTGTAGGCGTGACGTGATACTTTTCAGGTCCGTTCTAACAATATTCCATTCGTGGGTAATCTTGTAGCTCTCGTTCCTATTTCTCCCGCTACACTTCAAGGTCCTGACCTATTCCTTAATCTAACGTTGCCCAAAATGCCGAATTATGGCTTGATCTCGTACATTAAGCAGTCGAAGTATCTTAACTTCCGAAAAAGAACAAATTTGAAAAAGGCTGGATTTGAACCGACGACCTTCGAGATATCATCCCAAATTTGAGCCAAGCGCCTTACCTATTCGACCAGCAAGGCACTTAACTGCTTATTTAACAGAACATCTTGAATTCAAAAGAGCAGAACCTAAACTATCAAATGACAACAAAAAACCATTCCATGCTATAAATATCAATGGGAACTTACATTCATAACTCATCATAATGTTATTCTTTGTTGTGATGTAAGTCTCGTCCTACGACTTAACCTAAACAATATCTACATATGATATGAATCTCAAGCCACAACTCCAACTCCTTTTTAAATAATAAATACCCGAAAAAAAAATCTGACGACGTCCAATAAAAATCCGAAAGAATTTATTCAAAGGATGTTCATTTAAAATATTTATCTTAAAGCGCTAAAGTTAAAACATTTTTTTCATGCTGCATCCGGCATCAGTTCCATATGCTTCATCTTTTTATTCTATGTCTCTAAATGTTTTGTATGCTCATTTCATGGAGAGTTTATACAGCTCATGCACACATAAAAAGAATAAAATAAAGAAAATGTGAAAAAAAAACTTTTTTTATCCTCATTCGTGTTTGTTTGTTTGGCTTTTTTCAAGAACAACATTGAATTGAGCATTTTTTTCTTTCTTCCTCGTCTCCTCTTCACTTTGATGGCTTCATTTATATCTTTCATGTTCAACTTTCTTTTTTTTTTGTATATTTTATTGTGTGCTTTTTGTATCCTCCTCCCTCTTATATTGCTGAAAATATGTGGAAACCAGAAAGAATCGAAATCGAAATAAAAAGAAAAGTTTCAACATGTAATAATTTCATATTTCTCTTCTCTTCTTCATTCATTCAATATTCCGTATCTAAACATGAGAAGTTTTTACTTTGTAAGTGCCTGAACTCGAGTTTTTTTGTAGGGATTCTTTGGGACGAGAAATTTTTTTGTTGATAATAAGAAGTAAGTGCTGTAATTTCTAATGTTTCAAATTGGAAATTTTCAAGGTTTTTCTGATTATTTGGTTGTGTTGTGTTTTTGAATGACTTTGAGGGTTTTGTTATGCTTTGTAATTTGTTTTTCAATGTCAATAATTTCTTGCAAATTTTGAAATGATTTTATTTGTGGATTTTTGATCATAGAAACCTTATTTAACCTTGAAAGTTTTAAATTTGTGATACTTTGTGAATTATCTGGAAAGTGTGAACAATTATAACTTTTTGGTAAGTGCTTCTTTGTCTATTCTTACTAAAATATCAATGACTTAACAATCTGTCAGCTAGTTCTTCTTTAATTCAATATTAGTACCGTTCACTTATTACGTTTGCATTTTAAGGGGGGGGGGGGGGGGGGGGGGTGGTTGAAAAATTGTAACAAAATGTAACAAAGGGGGGGGGGGGGTCTGTCTTTTAAAAAAAAGTTCATGAATTAACACCAAAAATATTTTTCAAATTTTGAACGTTAAGAGGTGGGGGGGGGGGGGGTAGTGAGTTGTAACATATTGAAACAAGGAAGGGAGGGGGGTGGGGGGTAGTGAGTTGTAACATATTGTAACAAGGAAGGGAGGGGGGTGGGGGGTGAGAAAAAGTCGTTTTTTGCATAACGTAATAAGTGAACGGCCCCTAGTTGAACTAAATGTAAACAATGAGTTTCACTTGAATTGATGCTAAAAAGATCGCATCTCTTTAAAGATGCAAATATTTGAATTTTAGAATTCCGTTATTATCAAACTTTTGATTAGAATTGAATTCAGGTCTTCGTATAATTAATTTAACAATTCTGTCAAAACCAGTCATAGTTCGTAGTATCTGGAGACCGACTTAATAAGTCTCTAAACTCAAAAAATTATATTTCTTCCCTCAAAAAACACTCGAAACCTCTACAAACTTACGTGCGTGCATTATTCATATGTTTGTTATGAAACTGCGACAAACAAGACACAAAAAAAGTTCGACATGGGAATGTTAATGAGCACCAGCACCAAAAATGTTCACAATTGGATATCAAATCGTTTTTATTGTCACTCATACATACCGCATAGACCTCATCAAACAAATACTTCTGATTTTTTTTCATCCTCATCTTCAGATTCTTTTTTTCACGTCGAATGCTGCAAAAAATGTCTATTTTTTGTGAATGCTGAGCAGGTCAATCATTATGTCGTTGATGATGATGGAATATTAAGTACATTTGGGGCTGTAAATCATTGATTTGTTTTTCTTTCCGTTTTCATAAATATGTTAACGATTTATATTCTTTTATTGTTCTTCTTCTTTTATTCCATCAAGTCATGTCCATGCGATGAAATATTAATCAATTTTGATTCTTCTTCTTCTTTGTCTTGTTCCTATTTTTGGCTTTCATCAAAGTTTGATGAGTCGTTTATTTACGGTGTGGATTTTTTGAAGGGAGGAACTAGAGCTGCAGGGGACTATAGAATCGTTAGGAGGTCTCTAAAAAGCCATTGTGGATTACTATAAGAGACATTTAGGGTTAATTTTGAGCTTTGAAAATCTATAGAGCTGTTTAGGCTACAGTAGAGTCATTTGAGTCACTCATAAGTTATTAGGGTCATCATATAGCAATTAAAGTTTCTAAAGACCAGTTGAATCACTAAAGTGACATAGGAAGTCACTAATAAGCTGAATATTCGCACATTCGGCTCTATGTTATCTTAAGGGTAGTCATCGAGCAAGGATTAAAGTTGAGGAACCTCAATAATCCTAATTTTGAAAGACATCACTTATGATCAATCCCTAAATTACAATCAAAATAGCCCTGAATGAATTGAAATGTTTTGATTAGATTGCATGAAGGGGATAATTTCGATTGAATCGGAAAAAGAATGGAATTAATTCCTTATTGATTATTATCATGTATAAATGTATGAAAATTCATCATCTCATAAAAACTAGGGAGAGAAAAATGAATCGGATATTAATGATGTTGCTTCTTGAATTTTTATTAATTATGTCTGTTGAGCTAGTTTAAGAGATTCGAAGAAAATTTAATCAGTGGAACGTGCATGATTTGTTTTGTTAAGTATGGACAGTGGAATTGGATTAATTTCTTGACAAATGAAGCAGAAAATGAGAAAATTGTTGGAATGAAATTGGATTTGGAAGTGATTTTTCTCAATGGAGGATTAAATCTTTCATTGGCATTAGAATAAATATCTTGTCACATTTGTGGTTATGGACTCTGGTGCTGTTCCCAATGAATGTTAGCTTACAGCCATCAATATCTTGTTTGATCTGCATTTAGAGCCACTTCTTTTACGTGTTAAAAATCTGACAATGTTGTTGACTAAGATGTCCTTAAAAAAAGGTCAAAGTTATCCGCTTTGTTACTTACAAACTCACTTACCGAGGTACTGACAGATTCGTTTACATATGGCTCAATCCCCCAGATTCTCTTCTGCTAGATTAAGCTCATAAATCACATAGGAACAGCCAAGCTCTGTTCACGTCTTATTTTCTAAGTCGAGCACAGATTTTTATTTTCCTAAATAAACGACCACACAGCTATGACTAAAACTTCAATATTCATTGCTTAAACCTCCACACAAGCTGTTGCTTTAAAGATCAAAAAAAAGTTTTCCTCATAGTATCCATATTGGATAGATCGATTACACATTAATAAAGTTCATCCGCATTCATCTTTCTTCTTTTTTTGTTCATTATTCTTCTTCCTACAGTGATTAATAATCATTAATTTGTAATAAGATGATTAAGTTTTATGCTTCATAGACATAAAATGTATCAAAAAGAAAACGAAGGAAGTGAATCCTTTGCATTAAAGTGTTGGGTTCGAGAGAGTATCTTAAAATAAAGAAATTAGAGCACAATAAGAAAGTTTAATGCAGTAAGAATGTTTAGCATGAAAAACATAAGAAAGAAGCAAACGAGTGCGATAAAGTCATTTCCTCATTTTCCTTCATATCCGTTTCGTTCAATATAAATAATTTTCAGGAAATTTACTTTATCCTTTTAAGTGAGTGCTCTTTGGTGTGAGGGAAGCAATAGACAACATCTTTAAATTTTCCCATACAAATTTTTTTCTTTTATATTTATTCCGATGAGAGGATATCTGCCTAAGTAGTACAATTATTGGGTTTATTATTTCATTTTGAAATTCACAGATGGAAATGAAAACCCCTAAATTTCATTTCTCAATTGAAGATTTTAGTTCTTTGTTGGAGTTTAAGGCGCTGTTTTGCATATATTTTGTGGACCCAAAATTTTTATATCCAACGTCAATTATGTTTACAATTTTTCTCCGCCTCGAAAAGTTTATTTTGATTTTTAAGGTTCTAAAAGTCAAAACAATGCTCAAACCAGCACCAATTCTTTCAAAAAAATGGCAAAAGTTGAACTGTAAAGTATATGAATCCAAATATTAGCATTCTATTCTATTTTTAACAAAAAACAAATTCAGTCTGTCAGTTCCATGAAAAAAGTACACAAAAACAATAGTCTTTAACATTTTGCATCTCGATTCTTCTTAGATCTTCTAAAAATAACAGCTCAAATAGGAAAAGACATAATATTCTTCCTTCCGCATGACATCTTTAAAAGAAGAGACAGCAAACCCTTCCTCGAAATTTCTGCTCCCCTTTTTTCTATCCTACTTTATAATATTCTACCATAGTTTAATGTCTAACTGCCTCTGTACAACTGTTACATTATTTATTGCTTTTCGGGGTGACATCAAGAAGATATTATTGAGGCGAATGTAAGATATCTCTAAGTTAAAGATCTAGCAACAAAATATGCCACATATATGAATACATCCATTTGCCATACATACAAAAGGATGGAAGCTAAAGAGTTCCTCTGTTTGCCCTTCTTTTTTTTATTGCGGGATAAATATTATTTTCACAATAAATTCACCATAATCGCAATGATACGCAATTTTTATAGTATGCATGAGAGAGACAGTGACTGGTTGGATGAGCTTAATATGATATAGCATTTTCAAGTGCCTTTTTTATCCAAAAAATAACTTCTCTAACGTTATTTATGACAATTTAAGAGATTATTTTGTGAGAGAAGTGCAACTTCATGCTCACTTTTGATTGTTGAATTTTATTGCGTTTTGTAGGGATTGGATAGCTTTGGATCAATTATTGTAAATGCTTTTGAATAAGAAGCATATTGCTACATAGAATTTTGCTTCCTTTATATTTGATCTAAGATTAAAAGGTTGTTAAACATTTGGAATTGTTAATAGCTATTGTAATAAATTCAAATTCAAAAAGTCCGTTAAATTCACAACTAAAGCTAATTCAATACATAAATACGTTTCAATCCACAGCTCTATATGTCTTTCCTGCTAGTTCCTCAATTTCAACTTTTGTTGATGTTGCTATTCTTTCCTTCACTCCCATCTTTACTCCCCCCTCTAACCATTTCTGAATGGCAAGCATAATGCCATTTCTTATTCGAAGCTTGAAATGTACGCAGTAGAGTTTTAAATTTTCATAAAAAGGCATTTACCATCGTCATTTTTATGGTTACCACATTCACAAAATTGTACATATATAACGAAATAAAAAGCAATTCACATTACTTTCATTTTTTTCCACTGTGTCATTTCACACTCTCTACTTCTTCAACGACCTGACTGCTATGCTATATGAAATGAAAGGAAAATGAGGAAAAGAGAGAGGCAAAAGATACGCAAAACAGTCATCAAATTGAATTAAATTTATCACTTTATGGAAACCATTTGCAGATTTTCATGCATTAACTTTTAGATGTCGTGTGTATGCTAAGTGAGTTTGAGAAGAAAAGGAGAATTGAAATGAAGTTTGATAGGCGTGATTTTCACTTTAAGAATGAAGACTCAAAGATTAAGAATTAATAACAGATTTTTGCAATTTGAATTTTATGAAAATAATTGCGTTGAAAATTTCAAAATGGCGGGCGAAATTTTTCTCACCTCGAAAGATATTTTAAAGTTTTTAAGGCGAGGAATTTGAATTTTGAGTCAAGATGCAATACATATTATAGAGAAAAGTGGCAAGATCTTAATTTCATCATCAAAAAGTTCTTAAATATAGAATAAAATCTAAAAAATCCCAAAATGACACCAAAATAGATCATATTGTACTGAAAACTCGCTAACCGTTTCTTCTCGTTATATTTAAATCAAACAGACATAAGACAGCAAAAAGAAATGAAACAAATGCGCGCATCTTTTTATGAATTCATGACATTAAGTACAATTTTTCATGGAATATTTTAGTAATGAAATTTTTTTTCGCACGTCATAAAATTGCAATAGGTTGCAGCATTTATTCATCAAAACGTATTTAAATGATGACATGAAAGGAATTTTTTTCCGCTCCTTGACAGTATAAAAATGCTCTCAAAGTGTGAATTTACATGCATGCATAATATTTATTCATTCAAAAGTATGAAGTGTGATGTTGAAAAGTACTTCATTGAGAATTTAAACACTGTAAAAATATAATGAGATTTGGAAACTTAAACACAGCTAAATGCTCTTCAGATTAAGCCTCGCATGCAGATCCTTTGATTATTTCACTAGTTTTTCCCATCATTATATGAAAATTATTTTCATCCGACTTTAAATTACTAAACATAAAAACTGGCAAGCGATTTATAAGCGCAAACAAATTTCCATTGCTATCAATCCTCAGGTCATTCGGAAAGATCATCGTATCATCGTCCCGCGCCACAATTCCTTGATTCTCAATCGTAAATGCTTTTTTCGTGTTCCAACATCCAATTGCATTGAGATTAATTTGTGTGTAAAAAATAACATTTGTTATCTCATCGTAAACTTCTGCAGACGATTGAGTCTTGGTGCCACGACTGCCGAGCAAATTAAATGAATGATATGCTGCTGGACTCGTAGAGAAACTTTCATTTTTTAACACAGAATTCTCGACTGAAAACTCGTTTGTTGAGACGAGAGCATGAAAGTATACTGTTCGATCACTGGATGGATAGATAATGTGAAAAGGAATAGCAAATATGTAGTGAGGGATATTACTAGAATAAATCTATTAAGTTTGAGGTTATGGTTTTGGATAATAGGAGAGTTTTGAACGCAGTTTTGGTTAGGTTAAAAATATTTGAAAATTTTGGATTAAGATTCAAATAGAAAACCGTTTAAAATTTGAATTTAAAAAGGTCGTTAAAGTTTAAATTTAAAAAAGTCGTTAAAATGAATTTTAATAAGTCGTTAAAATTTGAAACTTAAAATCCTGATATTTTCCAAAGAATTTGAACATTCTACATTATATTGTTCCCACAATGTGGATCCCACATCATAACCTCAAAAACACAAAAAAAAATTTCAACACATTTCCCATCTAGACATATCCAAGTCAATCCCCAGTTTCATCTCAAAATATCAGACAATACGATTTATAACAAAAAAGAGCAATGAACAAAAGTTCAATGTAGTTTGGCATCCGGAGATGCACTCTTGTTCAAACTTTCTCTCTCGTCTACTTACCCATGTTCATTCCTAACATCACCTAAAGCCATTCCAAATACACCATCATGCCATTGAAAATTAACATCGGCTACATTCAAATTTCCTTGTATTGGATCGAACAAAAAGTAGTTATGATTGACACGCCACGACTTATCACTTTGATAATCATAAACGATAATACCATAGCCATAAATATCGGCTATATAAGCGAAAGTTTCGCCGCATTTTGTGTGCTGCACATCAACGTACTAGAATAAAGAATAGAATAGAACAAAAGAGAAACTTTGACTTGATTGAAATGCAATTAGGGAATTTTTGTTACGGTGGTATTGTGTATAAGCATGGGGGGGAAACAACATGATGGGGAAATATTTTTTATCATCAATTTTTCATCGATTCTTAATTAAAATTTTGGTGCTAAATTTCTCAATAACAAATTTACACACCATGTTGTTTCCCCCCTGGATATAAGCGACAACAAAACTTTGAACTTTCATACATAATAACAATATCGCAAGCTATTATATTCCTGCTGTTTACACGTTCTGTGTGAATAAACTTACGATATTGACAAAGAACGAGTCAGCTTTCTTCTGTTTTTCGGGAATCTCAAATCTTCTCAATAGTTTCGAAGTTTTCAAGTCAAAGATGAAAACTGAGGGATTTTGAAACTTTTCCGTTTGCCCAAGTAAATCTGACAAGCCACTATCGACAATCCACAATCTATCACATTCGTCAACTGGAATGAAAAAAAAAGAGATGTTTTTCTTGTTGAGTCAAGATTGATTTCGGATGTGATGAAAAATGAGAAAGAAAAGTTTTGTGATGGAATATGTGGACATTGTTGCTGATGGTATCTATCCAATTTATTTCTATATCATTCATACTGGATGGTTATATCCTTTATTGTCGAAAATTGTTGGAATGAATCTGATAAATTTTCAATTAATTTGAAGGATATTTGATGAATTTTGGCAAAAATATTGATGAACTAAGCAGAAGATGTACCGATAGTTTAACGATGACTGTTTTGAAGGTTTTATAATGCTTTAGCATAATTGGCACCGAATTGAATGAGATGTGATACAGAGTTGGATGTGAATATTGAAACTGCACTGATTTGGAGCCAACCTAGACCTTGTCTAGACCCAAGGCTGATTTTTTTGGGTACCAGTGACAACTTTCTCAAGTCACATACCCCAGAGTATATGTTGTAGCTTCTTGATTCTGAAGAAGCCTGACTAGCCCTTAAGTAAACCCTAAAGGACCTATATATCTATAGGTTAAGTCCAGGGGGATAACAACTTGATGGAAATTTATGTTTCAAGTGGTGAAATAATTCAAATCCGATTTTGTAGATGGAAAAAGATCACGTTGAAGGTCAAAGAACTCATCGAAATAGCCTGTTGATAGAGACAGTGTTGCATTTGGAATCGGCAATTGGCAGACGGTGGCCAGCGATAGAGACTAGTTTTAAGAGACGACTAAGCGATGTCATGGATCACAATTGATCTGTACGACTAGCGAAGTAAGTAAGCAAGTGTAGTAATTCTCAGTTCTGTCAATCAAACAAATCCTTTGATCAAGAACATGTCAACACCAAGACACTCTTGAGCTCCTCTTGCCTTACCTCATGCTTTAATTCGATAATCCTTTTTTAAAACTAAGCCAAATTTCACATATTCCATCAAAGACGACAAATTATTTCCTCCAAAACAATCTTCTACCTGCAATTTAAGTACATAGTCCATGCCAACAAGTCAAAGCAGCCCAATTTTCCCATTCATCTTCACAAAAATGCTTCTCGCCCCACACAAAAAAAATAAAGAAATAACAAACCACGTCATACAAATTGAGATGAATTACCTACCTCGAATGCCAAAAGCGGAAATTATGTTCGGATGCTGTTGCTCGTCTCCATCTCCATCATTATTTCCATCACTGGTGCTCTCTGGAAGTTGATTCATCGAGAAATTCGGATAGGGATGTAAGACGGGCGACTTCTCATTTGAAATATCAATAAAATTCAACGTGCTTGCAACTCCCGTCTTCCATCTCCATTAAGTTGTGTAATATAAGCAGGAATAGCAACAAGACACGGAAGTAACATAGAAGAAGATAGATAAGACAAATAGGGAAAGAAGCATAATTTATAGTATTAAAGGTTGTCATAAATAACGAGAGGAAATTCTCATACACACCTGGGAACAGTTAAGAAAATTTTATCTCTCCACACATCGAATGCCAGTGGTAAATTATTGCTCGGTACATATTTGCCATTGAAGAGTGCTTCTTGTCGACTTTCGTCAGTGGGCC
This sequence comes from Chironomus riparius, assembly GCA_917627325.4. NCBI lineage: Eukaryota > Metazoa > Arthropoda > Insecta > Diptera > Chironomidae > Chironomus > Chironomus riparius. The sequence goes on along the minus strand of OU895878.1, from coordinate 50,011,042 downwards.
ACACAAACTCGAGTTCACGCCACGAATATTTCTCAATAAGTTTATGGCAGTTCACAAAAGTGAAAGCAAACAGAATTAAAATTGCAAAAACTTTCATTTTTTTATTTGTCTATGCCACAAAATAAAGTAACAGAACCGAACACAATGACTGTCGAGGAGATTTTGATAGTCATTAAGTATTTATAGCCATTCGAGCCGGAAACTCGTGAGTTTCTCAGTATAGAATTAATTAATTCTTAAATGCCCACAAATGTGTAATCACAGAAGTGTTATCGTTGACCGACTGTGAAATTTATGTTCATATATGCATGGGTTTGTACTTGTATGACTGTTATCGTTTAGTGTATACAAAATGTTGATTACCTTTTATGTGTGTTTATATATCAAGCTATTTGAATCACAGCTTTCTAATTTATAGTTCTTTGGGTGTGCTTGTCCAGTCTATTTAGATAGGGAATTTTCATTGCTGCTTACTGCTTTTACTTTGGAAAATTTATTGCCCGTTGAGATTTCTTTCTCGATATATGACTTTAATTAAATCAGTCGATAATAATGGAATGGGATTTAAATGATGATTTTTGAGGTGATGTTTGTGATTTAGATTATTGAAAATCGATTGAAATGCTTTGAATTTGTGATTGCGCGGTTTGAGCAATACAGGAAGAGGGAGAGGGATTAAAGTTCAATTTGAAGAGTTTGAGGTGTAGTCTATGCGAGGAGTAACCCCTTCTCAAGATAAAATTGGATTGCTAGAGAACTTTTGTAAGAATGCATTTCCATAGCAAGTCGGAGGTGACCAGAACATAGTTTCATCAACTAGGATATAATCTAGGGCTTAAGAGAAAGGACAAGTACATATATTTAGAAATAACGGCCAAAGGAGGAAGCAAAAGGTCAAGCACCTTCACATCTTCCCCTGAATCAGCCATCAATTGCGAACTATAGAAATTAAATCTTTAAAAAACATATTCAAGGTATTACAAAATATAAAACTTAAAACCGCAGTTTTAAAAAATCAATTAAAAACCTAACCAAGTTTCATCCATCAAAAAGTTCAAACCTCCAACAAATCCGAAAATATTTTCAACCATAAAAACTTTATTAAATCCATTTAAAACTAAATTGCTATGAATATTTAATAAAAACATTTCAAATCCATTCCGTCTGTGTAGGTCAAAGTTAATAAATACTCTAAACTCTCTACCTCACTATCACATATGCATGTATACATATTTTAGTGACTCAATGGATTGTTTGAATATTCATTTAAATATTTAATCGATTTTAGTGAATATATTGCAATAGCAATTTTTCAACTTTTTCTGACAGGGCAGGAGGAAAAAAAGATATTTTCTAAAAGAGATATTTTTGAAATTACAATTGCAATTCTGGAAATTCTTGTTGTAACACATTAAGAACATTGGAAGCCATATTTCATCTGCAATGCATTGTTCAACTGAAATCTCTTTCTATTGTGTGTTTAAAAAGTTGAAATTGAAATTAATTTGGTTTTGATTTATAAATATTGCGCATTTTATTTTGATAGTTTGAAATTTTGAAATAGAATTTTAACGATATTTAAATATTCAAACGTGTTATCTTTATCCAAGACACAAACCACTTTTTTTCTCCACCACAAAAAGTATTTTGGAATTTTTTCTTCATTTAAACAAGATTAAATATGGCAACATTTACAAAAGGATTCTAAATAGTGGCACAAGCTAGCTGCAAAAAATAGTTTCTATAAATTCAAATGTCTTCTCTTTATCCAAGACACATACCAACTTTTCTTCTCCACATCAAAAAGTTTTTTGGCTTTTTTTCCTCATTATAACAAGTTAAAATAAGACAAGATATACAAAAAGATTCAAAAAAGTGGCACGAACTAGCTACAAAAACTTTGAACTTTTCATCTTATTTAGTTTTTGAATTATACAACTTAAAAAGTTCTACCAACCCAATCCGCTTGAATAAAAACAATAACACAATTATTTTAAATGCTCACCAAAAAAAGACTGAAAAGGCAGAATGTAGCTGGAACTGAATTCAATTCATGATGAATGAGCTTATAATTGAATCACACTTTATGCTTTCTTTCATTTTCATTTTATTACTTCCAAACATAAGTAGATTGCTTTCGCAACAGGAGAAAGAAGCTTTTAAAATTCAATTAAATTAAATCCCAACTATAATATCATATTTCGTTCAGTTTCTTCATTTCTTTGCATTTATGAAAATGACTTGCTTTTATATCTTCATTCTCTCTTTTTATAATTTTTCATCCCTTTTTCAAATGAAATATAATAAAAAAATGGTTATAAAATTTCTTCTTCTTCTCTTATTTCCTTATCACTGGCATAACTATTAGTTCCCTACAGAAAGTTGATATCTGTGGCTGTTTCCCTTAGACAGAGAAGTTTTTAATGTACAAAAATTATGAATACCACTAAAATCTTGATAGATATTATGAAATACTATGAAGAATAAAAGGAAATAAAGATTGAATCGCTCATAAAAAATAATAATTTCTATTTGCTGTTCTACTTAAAAAAAACTTTGTTGAAATAAAAAAGGAAAAGATGATGCTATGACTTTTTATTGTAGGGATTTTTGAGAGTTAAGATTTCTTTGGGAAAACAAATAATTAGACAGGGTTGCAACCATAGGCAAAGCTAGACAATTTGTGTAACCTTTGGATATAAAAAGTCGAACCAAACAGATCAGATTTGAGCTATAGACAATAGCTAAAGACAATAGCAATATTAACTAGGCACAAACATTAACTGACAATGATATAGTCTTGGTATATTCAAGAAGGAAGTTCAACACTGAGAATTTTAGTCATTCTAGCTTATACCAATTAATCATTATGTATCTTAAATCTTAGATCAGAATTCAAGTGGCCCTGATACCTGTGAATTTTTAAATTACTGCAATAATGATTAATCCTCAGCATCTACATTGAAATCAGCAGTGATGGTCAACCTGTGTTCCGTGAACCAATTTTGAATATCCCACAAACCGTGTGCTGTGTACGGTTTTGGTCATGGTTTTCCAAAAATTGAACCGTGTCAAAAAAAAGGTTGGACACCACTGCTTTATAGTGTCACTAAAAAAAGCTTCACTAATGCTGTCAATTAAATGAATCTTTACATCTCCCAGTGTCTCACCTTTTTCTCAAACAAACACAATTTAATATTAACTTCATGAACTTCTTTTTATGATTTAGCTATGTCTCAAGTCTACGAACAATAAATGAATACAAACTGCATGCTTAACATTTTTTTTTCTTCAATATAAAATTCTTCATAATACAAACGAGAGTTATTTGCAGAAAACTTTGAGAATTGATATTGATAAGTCATACCCCATTCCCATTCACATCCATTCTATATATTCAGTGTGTGGAATTTTTATGCATTGTCAAACATACAAAACTCACATGAATGAGTAAAATTACAATGCTAAAAGTACAAAAAAAGAAAGAAGAAAAGTTTTTCATTTGTACTGCATACATGCCATACCTGATTTCAGTCTCGTAAATAGGAAAAGTTTCATCATTAACGTTGAAAATGTTTTTTTTCTTCTGCTTATATTTTTTAAGTTGTAATGAAGAAAAAAAAATGTTTAACAAGTTTGGAGCACGCTTGTATTTAACTTTGATTTCTTCTGACTTTCGTAAGCTACATACATTGGTACCTATACACATGTGTATAAGACTAGCTAAGGTATTAAAAAAAGTTTGAGTCGCGTGTTTAAGACATTTTTTTGAAAGGAAGCAAAGCTCACAAAAAAAGAGAATGAAAACTTTGAAGATTTTTTTCATTCCACCCGTAACCATTTGCAAGTAATTGGAGATGTTGTCATTATAAAAGGGAATGGAAGTCTTTGTGGTGAATTTGTGGGAATTTGTCATGAGTTTTTGGATTTTTCTGGGTAATTTGGCATTTTCAAGGTGCCTAGAACTCAAAAAACCACTCTTACTACTCGATAGTAAGCAAAATCTCTCAAAACATGCTAGGTACGTGGTTATAGACTAAACCCCATCCTACTGTACAAGACAAACCTCCTTCAACCACACTAAACTGACTCATTAACTTATGCATGCTCTACCTCTTCAAAATGCTCTTCTTCCCCGACAATTTCATCCTAAAACTATCACAAGGACATTGCCTTACTCTCCCTTATTATCAAGACGAGAAGCAACAAAAAGTAAAGCAAGCGATAAGTTGAAAAACTTTTTTTTGTTCCTTCTCGATTTCTTCACTTTTTTTTATATTTCTAATTTCACTGTGTTACTGTTACCTCATGATGATATAAGAATAAACAGCAGTCATCAGCACAAAAAGCGTAAAACTAAGAAGAAACAGCAGTTATTTGTGTTAAAGGATCGTTAAGAGAAAATCTCTTATTTACTTTTTATTTTGTGCAATGAAATAAAAATATATCCTCGTATCATGGTTTCCTTCTTTGTTTTGGAGTGGAGGGATATTGAGTAGATTAGAAGTGGTTTTAGTGGACTTAGAAGACGCATTTATGGTGAATTTGTTGGGCATTTGATGGAGAAATCCTTGATTCTTTGTATTGCTTTGGATTTCTTGGTCTACAAAAAATAGTAATTGACGGTTTTAAATTCAAATTTTTGAAGACACCATTTTGTAAAATGATTTTTTTAAATTTATGATTTTAGAGTTTATAGCCATAGTAGCCCTAATATAAAGTAGAATTCCTGTTTGCTCACGTGTATTCCACCAAATTGTTCTTAAATCAAGACAATAAATCATTTGAGCGAGTTTTAATTCGAAGGTAAAGACTTGATGTGGGAAGTCCATCAAAAAATGACATTTTGGTTTACTGTCAGTGATTCAGTTTGAGCTTTTGATCAAACGATTGTAATTTACGTTTTTATTCAACAAATTTTACATAACAAATTCATGAACCGAAGTGCCAAGCATTAAAACTGCAAAATCAACCATATTTCCAGCAACCACTAAAATCCGTCACTCGTCAACACAAATTGCTCAGTTGCTACTTTTTTAATTTCATTTCCCCAACTTAATTATCTTGACTAGTCATCATATTAAGCCTCAAAGAGCTTTAACAATTTAATTTTAAAATTACCAACCAACCAAAATGAAAGACATTATATATCTTCCCCTCATCAGCTCGCTAAAAACTGCTCTTTTCATGCTATGTGAAAGTTTTTTTTTTCCTCATCTCGTTTCAACAAACGTGAATGAGAAAAATGCTTGCCCATAATCAGTTTCATTTCAATGGCTTCACATTTTCATTAAAAAACTTTTTCCATATTCATTCAATTCATGTACAAGTCTTCTGTTTCATTTTTATTATTCCTTTGTGCTCTTCATTACATCATCATCAATAATATTGCTGGATGTATTTTTTTAGAGTATGTGTTCATGAATGGAGATATGCGATGTGTACTATAACTTGTATGTGGATACAAAAGTCTTCCGGTTCTCTTTCATTTTATTTGAAATCGGAATATTTTTTGTAGAAAATATTACGTTTTGAACATTTTGTCTCTTTGGGATGTCCATGAATGACGTGAGATATGAAAGAGGGTGGATTTGTCCGATTGGGCTGAACTTCTGGAACAAAATGCAATGTTTAGATATGATACCGTATTATGTCCCGATCAAATATAACTCGTGGGTGTTAAGAATGAAGGTAAATTCCTTCAATCGAGCTGAACATTTTTGTTGCAACACAATATGTCGATGAAAATGCGCCTCGACCACTCAACAACTTTATCATAAATATCACACTTAACTTTAGTCTGCAGACATAGAAGCAGCATAAAAGGGAAAGCTTTCAAAAACATTTTTGCCTTAAAATCATTTTAAATAAATCAAACTCTACGATATCGTCATTGATCAATGCTTTAAATTACATAATTTTCTTCAATAGCCTGGAAAATTGAGATAAATTGCTTCATTTTAGCTTCTATACTGAAAAATCTCATGCTGGGCGGACACTTCTGAGTAGCAGACGAATAAGACAGAAGACTCAAAAAAAGGGAACTATCAAATCCAATCTTGGATGATTTAAAGTTAAAAATATATTTTCCACATTCTCTGCTTCCTTTTCAATTAGATTACTAGTCGAGTGACAAATTTTGCCAATTCTTGAACATCTCAAGCTTCTTTTCATTTTCTTTATTTCAATAGAAAGAGAAGAAGCATGACAAGAAGCAAGAGCATTCATCTAATCATCTTGCAATTCAATAACGTACACAGTTGGTGATGGTTCATTGATATTTATATCGTCTGGGAAACAAACAATGAAATTTAATAAAGCAAAATTGCAGGGTGTGGGAACAGAATAGGATATTTATGAGATTAAGGTTTGTGGGATTTTTAATGGTTTTTGAGGTTATAACTGTATATTTTTGGGTTGGAAATGTGATTTATGATATCTAGGATTATAGATGTTTAGGATTTTTATGTCAAAAGTGCTATGTGCTTATTTGTTAAATTTTATTCTCCTCATCAAAAGTTTCAGCTTAATTTTCTCAGTGGTTACTCAATTCTAGACGATGAGATATTGAAAAATGTCAAATTCACGAGTGAGCAAAGAAGAAAATATGGTTACATAGCAGTGAAAGTTCATATTGTTACTATTTTGAAAATTTCTAAAAAGTAAAAATGTTTCAAATTTCAGAATTTTCCTCTTGTGAAGTATATAAATTTCATACAAATTTCTATTAATCGAGAACTTTTTTTAGAAAAACATTTTTAAAGTAAGAATTTTCATTAATTAGATTTAATCACCCCTTGACCAACAGGTATCAAGTACACGCAAGTGCAATCAATAAAGACAAGAAATCGACGAGACTCAGCATTTTCTCTTCATTTATTTACGTTGTAATTTTCTGTTCAATTTCATTCTTCTTCTTCCTCTTTCTAGCGTGTTACTATTAAAAAGTTGGAGAACGAGAAAATAGGAACAGAGACTGATTATGTAATTAAATTTTTAATGAAAATTTATGTCGTCTTCAATGTTTAAAATAGCAATTTTACTTATTTAAGTTAATTATTTAAAAGAAGAACTTTCAAGTTTTTTAAAGTTTCTCTTCCTTTTCATCCTTTTGCTTATTCATTCGATTGGAAAATGTTCTGTGAATGGGAAAAAAATATATTTCAAATATTTAAATTTATAAAGTAAGAAAAAAAATCCCTTTGTAGTTGATTGGCGAGGATAAAATTGATTTAATTTTTAATCAATGGCTGTTTTTGTAAAAGATAATGATGTAAATCAGTAAATAATTACGGTAATTGATTTTGGATTGTTTTAAAGAATGTCTTTTGAAGTTTTTGATGGACCAAAATTGTTATTAAATTACTGATTGAAGATTTTGAATACAAAATTGATAGAAGAAATGTTGGAGGTTCCTTCTTAAACCCACGTCAACAATAATACGAATGATCCTGTTCAGAGCTTAATATAGTTCAAAATGGAATTCTGTCAAGCTTCTTAGCAACTTGCAGTAGTTCATTGGTATAGTATGCGACTGAAACTGTAAGAATGCGAGTTCGAATCCCGCTTAGAACAAGTTTTTGTGAAGTGTTTTTCCTGCAAAATCAAGTTCTTTCAAGCATCAAAGTCATGTTCAACAAGAAACTGGCTGCATTGTAGACTGTTTAGACTCAGCATTTACATCCAGAGGTGATGATATTATGGATAAGGTATGATTTTGATGAGGTATGATTTTATGGATAATTGACAATCAAGAGGTTAAAAAGCAAGATTGAAAGTTGAAATTTGTCCCAAAAATTAGTACTGAGTATCTATGAAAGATACCGTTCAAAGATAATAAACTACTTTAATGAGTCTTGAACCCTGGAACTACTGTATTGTCCGTTAAGATTACAGCTACCGTACCACTAGTCGCCATTGGGTCATTTGAGCCTTTAGAAGCTAGAACTTCATTAAAGTAATCCTTATGAAATCTTTCAAATTTTTTAAATTGTCAGAAATCTTCAACACAAATCTTCATTCCCAAAAATTTCCATTAAGCAATCCAAAGATTCAAAAATTTCAAAACAATCCATTTCTTAAGGATTTCTCCAGAAAACACTTTTCACATGACAAAACAAATCAATTTTTCATTTGCACATCCATTCCCTTTTTCTTTCTTCTTCTTCACATTGGCATGTCAATTATTTATTTCAACATTTTATTTTTCTCATTGATATGGAATGGAATCAATGACAATAACAAGAAAACATCTACGACACATAATAATGTAGGAAAAATATGAAAAAAGAATTTATTTTACTCATTCTATCCCCATTTTATGTTGCGGTGAAGGATATTGTTAGGAGGTTCAGTCCTCATCGTCATTGAATTTTTTATGATTCTTGAATCTCGATTATATAGAATTTCTTTGATATGATGTGATATATGTATGTAGGATATACTTTATGTTTTAAGTGTTCTTCATTCTTTCCCTTCTGTCTTCAATATTCGATTTTCTGCTTTATGAGGACTGAAAATAATCGCAGAGTGAGGGAGGTTAGAAGATGATAAAAAATTCATAAGGATATTTTTTTATGGATTTTGTGGTTGTGCCATATTAGATACATGCATGCAAGCATGTTGTTGGAAAATTGTAAAATCAAGTTGTAAAATATCTGACATGAGACATAAGGATGGAGCCTTGTCAGCGGTTTTATATGATGATCATTAATCTTTTGTAAGTCGCAATACAAGTTCGAGTTGAGAAAGTTTATTTTATTCCGGAAAATTAGACAGTCAGGAAATCTCTGACATTGTTAATAGCTCCCATAGCACTCATTTCTTTCAACCATAACTGATTTACACTTCCTTTAACACTTAATATCATGTATATATGGTCAGAATCGTAAAAGTAAACATCATAAAATTAAGCAGAGGAGCGTCAAAAATAGACCCGGGGCAAAATTTGTAGCACATGTTGCGTTTTTTTTTCATAGTTTTGTGTCTGTATTTAATTTTTCTCGTTGCTCGTTCTTTTTATTTTTATTTTCACTAACCATATTAGGTGCTGATGCTATACAGTATGCTTGAGTAATGAAATAATATAAGATATGAGTGTGAAGCATTCATTTCACGTTCGAAATGCTCGTTGCATATGACGAGGACTACAGTTTGCTATAGAATTCATGAAAGAAAAATCTATTCAAATTTTTGTAGCTTGATTTTAGTTTGGTTTTGAGGAATTTTCACTTTGAGTTGAAAATTTGGACTATATATGTATGGAAACTACTAAAGCTAATGAATTTTGTTCAGTTTTAAAAAAAAACTATTAAAATCAATATTGACATTGGATTGAATTTTTGAATTTTTGTGTGGATTTTCCACATCGAGTTTTTGGTCATGTTTTCTGAGCAACTAGAGCGCTTAATTTTTAAACTTAAAACAAATTCTTGCTTTTTAGGTCGGAGCAAACAATTTAACACAGAACTAATCATCCAAATCTTAGTATAAAGCTTTAAAAACATACAACAAAGCTTAACCCATTTTTACAAAACATTCAAAAACTCTCTACAACTTAGAGTGCGCGATATCTTTAACTCCATGCAGACAATACTCAAACTTTTAACATCTTTTCTTTTCCTTTTCATTGTTGTGATGTAAAAAATATGCTTTGCACTCCCTACTTTTAGTTCTTTTTACTTTCCTTTTTTTATGTTTATGGAACAATATTTGCAATATATGAGTTGAGTAAAAGCAAAAGACGAAGAAAAAAAGTGAGCAGTAGCAACGAACAAAGTGAGAGAAGAAAAAAAATCTGCAAAGTGATTCATGTTCACGTAATCAACATAAAGTATAACACGTTTCAAGACTTTTTCTTTTCCCATTTTTTTTCCATATTCATTGCTGCTGAAGTTTTTTCCTTCTTCTTCATCTCTTCATTGAGATTGTTAAAGCTCTTCTACTTCTTTGCCTGCATGCCTTGTATTTTTCCTTTCTGCTCAGATTTCATGAAACAAGATTATGTATCATGTACACGAATGTACTTAACTTAACTTATAATATTTCACATACTGTTGACGAAGAAATGAAGAATAATCATAAAAAGGAGCTATGAACGCATTTTAAGGGTGATGGAGGATACATATTTGCATAACTTATAGAAGCATAGGAAAGATGGGCGAATGTGCTCAAGAGATCATCAAAGTTATGAACAGTTTCAATATCTTGGCAGTCAATTTATTTCAGACATTTGGGTTTTATGTGACAGCATGGTGATGAATGGGCTATTTGATGGATATTCATTTACTCGTTCTCACATAGTAGGTTTACTGATACATTATCAGGAATTTTGGATCTGATACAGGGGCAGGATGAGCATTATACGTGTTCTAAGGTTTGCAGCTACCTATCCTAGGAGGGTTTCTCCATACATAAAAGTATGAACAGACTTCAACGAAATTAACCTCAAAAACATCCCAACCACAACAAACCGCACTCACAAATGTCTCAGAAATGAATGACGGATTTAAGTCTCATGTTCGTTAAGGGCTTAAGAGTTAAAATCTTGCGATTATCATGCAAGCAGTGGATGAAATATTACTTGATGCAGCTCGCACATCCCCATTGAAGAATAATTCAATTTATCAAAAGATTTGTGCATCGATGGAAAATCCAAATTGATTCATCTTCAGAAGTTGATTAAATGAAAATATTTATTTTGTGCTGGCATAACGGGAAGGAACAGCATGAAGACATTTTATAGTTTTTACTGTATATTACCGACATGTATTATTAGAAGGAAGAGGAAGCTTGATACTTGACGGAAATGAGGTTAATTGAAATTAATATGTAAGTTGTGTGTTATTGCATGAAGTCAGAAAAAAAAAAGTTTTCAAGGAAATTGGAATTGTTTGGAAGAAGTTCTAGGAATAACATAAAGTGACTTGTCAGAGCTTTTATTTTCATGTCACTGAATGAAGTTTATCTTATGTTCTTGGTATTAAAGTTTATTGTTTTGTGAGATAAAGGTGACATTATTAATCAAGCTTCATGGTTAATGTATTTTGTCAAGGATAATTTAGATAATGCTTACAAGATGCTTATGTGGATTATCTTTTTGAAAATAGTCATGGTATAGTAGCTGCGTGGAATAATGGGAGCCAATGGGAGTTTTGTCATATGGAGGAAAATCTGCAACTACAAAAGCAAAGCTGAGTAGTTATATAACAGACTTCGACACCTTTATGGGTATAGGAACTAAATTCGATTCCTACTATAAGCAGATCTACTGATAAATTAATTGTTCTTAACCATATCAACTCAAGATGTGAATCAAACCTGCAATCTCAGAGTTGGAAGCAATCGACATGTAATCGGCAGTTGTTATCATCTGTAATTAAAGACCGGAAGATTGTAGAAAACTAAGAATAGCCAAATACAACCGATTATCAACTCTGTTGCCACCATGAAACTTGTTTCTCTTCAGTCATCCATCACGCTTTATTGTAGGCTGCATCTTTACCAAATAACCCCAAATCACCTCAAAATAAACTGTAACCCCATATCTAAAGATTAATCATATCAAAAAAAATTTGATTAAGTTCATCAAGCTTAACGCAACAGTCAATGGCTTCATTTTATGATACTCTCAACTGTGAAAATTTAACGACTTTCAACAATTTAAACACAAATTAGTAACTTTTCTTTCTTCACGCTCTCTGTCTTTTTTTTCAAGTACACTTAACAGCTCAATAAGCTAGAAAAAGTTCTCAAGCAAGAACTCAAAGATATCTTTTTATATTCTCATCAAAATTTATCTCTTCGAGTCTATGAGCATAATCCTCACATGGAATGCCTCCCCTATCATCTAACGATCAAACGATGTTCAACATTTGCTTCTTTTTTTCATCTCTCACCATCGAAAGCTCTCCGAGACCATCCTACATTTTGTGTTAAGTGATTGAACCTTCTCACAATTCTTATTTTTTTTTTCAACGTATGTACGGCAACATTTCATTTTCCTTCTTTGTTTCCCTTCTTTTTTATTTGATTAGGATGAAAATATTGTCGCACAGCTAGGAAAAAAAAAGGAAAATATTTCATTCTCTCTTTTTTCCACCTCATATCTGCTTATATCATACGTACATGAATGTGTATAGAAATGTTTTTATTGCCATCATCTAACATCATTCCTACGTTACGCACGGTTTTTTATGTCAAATTGTAGACATATCTTTTATACTTTTAGATATTCTCATTTTTTTTCTTTGTTGATAGCTTTGTTTGAGTAGGTGCTTGATTAGGGGTTATGAGAATGATTCAGTTTGGGTGGATTAGATGAAAGCTTGAGGGATAAGTGAGATTCTTAAGTCTAATTAGAGTTGCTTAAGCTTTAAATTGCTTTTGGAACGATATTTATTGATCGAAATTTTATTGATTTATTGATATTTATATGAATGCTAAAGCTAATGGTAGAGTCAGTTGCATGAGCAGCTAATGCATACATTGAAATGTTGACCACCCGCCGGCCGGGATAACATCAACGTGAGGTTGGGGATTTGGATGATCCCAATCATTCCATATCTCTGTTTTCCTGTACGTAGCATCGAATGGGTTGTGTAAGTTCTTGTCATATCGTCAACAAACATTTTATGGTGGGAATCGAACCCACAACCTCATTAAGATATTGTTATAACTGTACAACCTTTTCTTTAAACACTCGGTCACTGATGCTTAACTCTTACTTTTAAAATTTCTTACAATTGGCTTAATACCCTTGACTTGAGTCTTAATAATAATGTGAGAGGGTTCCAGCCAAGCAATGTGTTACTTATAGGCTCCATTAAACCCAAACTATTACCAGCTTTTAGAAACAGAGCTTTTCTTCAAACGACTGTCATATTAACATCAAAATACAAACTTCACACCTCACCTGATGCCATCTCAAAAGTCATTAATCAATCAGTCATAAAAGTGTCACGATCCTTTAATAAATGCGCTCTCCAAAAGCAAAATTCAATCATAAATATTTCTAAACTCATCCTTATTTCACCCTAAGTGACAGAAACTCGTTCACCTTTGATATCATATTGTAAAAATAAAAGAAATGAGCATCAGTCGAAGAAACAGGAGAGAAAAAAAAATGTAGCAATCGGTTCATGGTATGTGATTTCATTTACGAATGAAAATGTCAAAGCATTGTCATGGTGCTAAATTGCTTTTAATATAATTTAATGTAACATAATACGAGAGAGAATGGCAAGAAAGTGGGAGATATTTCCGAATGAAAAGGGAATTCATTTATTAAATGGATGAAAAGAGTAGGAAACAGTTTGATTGGAGTGAACTTTTCATTATTTTAAAGATTTTTTTTTCTTCTTGTATTCAATCCACAAGTCTTACACATGAACTGAGAAAGATTTTTCCTTTTTATTTTATTATTTTCTTATCTTCCTTCAAGTAAAATATGAGCATGTATACAAAGATACATGAGTTGAAATCATACATTACATCAAGTTTATGTTTATATCCTTATTTACTTTATTTTACTTTTTTAACAGGAAAAACTTTTTCACTTTTACTGTACTCATATGTTTATAACAGTAGAAGAAGGATTTGAGCTGTATTTGTGGATGATTTTGGGTTGAATTGAGCATTAAAAGCATTTCAAACTCACAATTCTTAATTCTGAAATTACAATTTTCCTTTTTTTTGCTTCGAGAGATGCAAAAACTTGACACGTAATGAAAAGAGGCAAAACTTATGTTTAAACGATGCAAAAATATTGAAATTGATGCAAAAGAAATGAAAGCCATGCAACGGATTCAAAAACATTTCATAATGATGCAAACATATAGAAATTGATGCAAAAAAATAAAAGCTAGGCAACTGATTCAATAACAGTCCATAATGATGCAAAAACAGTCTTAAATGATTCAAAACAGCCCAAAAAGGTTTTTAAAACAGTCTTAAATAACGCGAAACAGTCCGAAAATGATGCGAAACAGTCTTAGATGATGCAAAATATTCCAGAATGATTCGAAACAGTCTTAAATGATGCGAAGCAGTCTAAGATGATGTTAAACAGTCATAAATGATGCAAAAATACTCTAAAATGATGCGAAATAGTCTAATCTTCAAATCTAGGTTTCAAATAAACTAAGGCTCTCTTTTCGATCTGCTGTGGGCGTGACGTGATATTTTTCAGGTCCGTTCTAACAATATTCCATTATAAGGTAATCTTGTAGCTCTCGATCCTATTTCTCCCACTACACTTCAAGTTCCTGACCCGTTCCTTAATCCAACGTTGCCCAAGTGATGCAAAAATAGTCTAAAAATGATACGAAACACTCCTAAATGATGCAAAACAGTCTTAAGCGATGCAAAACATTCTTAAATGATGCGAAACAGCCTAGAATGATACAAAAACAGTCCAAAATGATGCGAAACAGGATTAAATGATGCAAAAATACTCTAAAATGATTGAAATTCAATTTTAATAATTGATTAATCCATTACTGACTTTAAATGCAATAATATAGACATCCAAAAACGTGCCAATCTATCATCTTTAGATAATCTTAGCTAAGAATTCTCAGAAGTAATTGAAGAGAGTAAAATATTCTTGTTTACTTGATAAATATCCTTAAATTCAGTTGCGATTCTCAGTCTTTGCATAAAAATTACACAAACTTCCGCTTGATTAAAAAATTTCGTTGAAAAATTTAACAAAATTTTTATCAAAAGGTTTAAATATTTACGAAGTCTTTGTGTAAATGATTCTCAACAACATCCTATCCAATTACGATACTCGAGACCCATTATGTTTTAATGTTATTGTAAATTTGATAACTTAGTAAATATCTCGCAGAAAGCACTTTAGCAATTTTTTTCGTTTAACATTTTGCTATTAAATGTCAGATTCTATGATGGCAGAACTGACATTTCTTATTGATCTTTTGAGTGAGAAAATTTCATAAGAATTTATTGGAGTTTAAGAATGATTGAGGCTAAAGGTCAATTGTTGGCATTGAGTTTAGATGCTTAAAAGCATTTATATTTTGTGGATAACATTTTTTCAAGCTATTAAGCATATTTTCCTTTGAAATAATAACTTGGAACTTACTGGATCTTTGTTTTGTGATCTTGCATGTAGTTTGAACCTTCCTGGATCATTGTTATAAGGATCTGGACATGTTCTAGCGTGTATCATCCTAAATCCAAGACAAAATGACAAAACAGATCCTTCCCGTCTCAAGTCACAATCCACATGCTAAAAAACAAAAAAATTTTTAAGCCTTATGTGAGAAAGAGAAGCGAGTGTGACAATAAATCCTCTTAAATCTTCAAATAAGAAACTTTTGCCTCTTAACTCTCTCACTCCGTCTCTATAGCTTCAGTTTTCCTCTGTTAAGCTATCTTAATAGAATGAAAGAAAGAAACGAAATGAGCGACAATATGAAGCATGGAGTGGAAGCAGAAATTTTTCGGATATTGAGTAAAAAGTTTTACTTTTCACTGGCATGAAAATTTTACTTTTACGAAAAAAAAAACTTTTTTTTACTGTTGCTGCTGCTCATCTTCATGCGATAAGAAGTTATCGACACTCGAGGCAATTTATGAGCTAAAATGTGTAAAAATTCTCATGCTTTGAGTTTTAAGTAAAAGTAAAGCTTTGTATCTCTAACCCCTCCATGCCTTGTTGTCTAAAATTCGAGAGTTCTTTATCTCAATAGAAAATTTGATCGCGTTTGAAACAAAAGAGCTTTGCTTACTCATTGTCATATTTCCATGGCTTTTTTGTGTTTGAATTATCAGGCAGTTTGGAATGCTGGATTTAAATTGAGTGCTGATGAAATTATCAGAATCTTAAATTGTTTGTTTTTAAAGATAAATTGACAATTTTATAGCTAATAGGAGAATCAACAAGTCAAAGTTTTTAAGATTGTGAGAAGCAAGATTAGTTCTGTAAAAGATGACAAAACTCTTTGATGTTTGCTAAAATATAGACTAAACTTTCCTAATATTTTAACGGAATAAAGCAGAATATAGCTACACTTAGCTATGCTAAAGGTTCAAATTTAAAAGGATTCTGCTTAGTTGTACGCCCTTTTATCTGAGTTGCACGTCTTTCTATCTTAGTTGCAGGCCCTTTCATTTTAATTACATCATCTTAGTTGTCGTTTTATTCATTATAGTTGCATGCCCCTCACATATTAATTGCATTATCATCCCGATTTCTTAGTTGTATACCCCTTTAAATTCAAAATCTCAAAATCAGTTTAAAATGTTAAAAATGATTATGAGATTAAACCGTATAAATCAAGGACTTCCACTATATTTAAACAAAACCTCTTGAAATGCGCTTTTATTAAACCACCATCAAAAAATATTCCCAAACATAACTGTTCATTTAAAAGGACTTCATCCTCGCATGATAAAACTTTTAATTAAATTACCACACAGAAAAAGGACTTCGCATATTGAATTGCTCATGCAAATATATGAAAAGAAGATTATGAAGTTCTTATCAGAATTTCAAGTGAAATTATTTCCAAAAGGAAAGACTGAAAAGCTTTTCCATCATCAAAAACTATTAATTAGTATATTCATGGATAATTTGGAAAGAGCTTTGTTGTTCGTACTCATTCATGACATCTTCTCGATTCCACTTGCTTACCTATCTATCTACATAAATGTCTCATCTACCTATATTCTGTATAATGAAATTATTGTGGCTGAAAGTGTACGTGACATAATTTTACAGAAAATGTAGAAATATATCCAATATTTATGTACTCTATGGATACCCAATGCAGATACAAACATCTACCTATATTTACCAATTTTCTTCCACTTTTTCTTCTACTTTCTACCTCAGGTTACCAATATTATTATTATTATTATTTAGTCTTTGCTGCTCTTGCTGTTTGCTTGCTGTATCCGCAAATAAACAATAAGTAAGCTTCTATAAATAATTATTTATATTGGATTTTCTACATATTGAGAACACTGTGCAATATGTGAATGAACATTGAACGGTTGTGCTGTTCCTTATCATGTGAAAATTGAGAAAGGATTTTTAGGAGTTAAAGAAGTACATAGATTTATTCTTCACAACAGTTGCGCGCCATATTATGTGTGGCGTACAACAGTTGCGCGCTATATTGTTTATGATATACAACAGTTGCGCGCCATACTGTGTATGGCATACAACAGTTGCGCGCCATAAAAAATTAATACAACTGTTGCGCGCTACATACAACCCCTTCCAATAAAAAATTCTTCTGTTTATCCTTCTTTATACAAGCACTTTTTCAATATATCTAATACCCAATTATTTTCGTCCATAACTCACCAATCCTAATCAAACTTTTTGTTTTTCTCTTCCACAGATTCATTCTATTGTTGTACATTTATACATACATGAGAAATCCAATTAATTAGTAAGATTAGACATAGATGATTGAAATTGAATGCATGAAAAGTTTTGCGATAAAAACAAATTAATCAAATTGAGAATTTTGTATGCATTTGGCTGTTGCTACACAAAATTATTGTGGTTTAAAATCCAAAAAGTGAATAGATATTTTATGGAATGTGATTTACTGCAGAAATAGATTGGAATTTATGAAAAACAAGAATGATGAATCAGCCTGTATATCGAATTGTTTTTGGAGAGGTCTTGCCTAGCTATATAAATTTTGGTAAACATTTCAAAAAAAATATCCAAAATTTAGCTCCAACCACCCGATTAGCTGCTTAAAACTGAATTTTTTAGAGATTGGAAAGTTTTCAGTAATTAAAACTAATTGATTTGCCTCACAGGAGCAATAGTCGAGGATATCATGAGAGTGCATGCTTGAAATTTAATCTGCCATTAGTTCAGGATCAATTAAAGCGATTGAAAGGTAAAAAGATCAATGTTTATAATTCTCTTCAGGAGCTATAAATAAACTTGAAAATTTTCATGCAAGAGAGAAAAAAATCTTTTTCAAGCACAAAAAATTAGTTTTTGCTGCTTCAGTTTCGATCGCTGATAAATGCACAAAGTTTTGACGTTCATGAGTAGGAAAAAGAGCATTTTTGGGGGTAACAACAAAAAAAGACTCTATAGAAATTTTATAAAAAAGTTTACTTATGGATTGCCATTCATCAGCACAATGGAAAAAAGTTTTCTTTTATTTTCGAAAACATATAAAAATTGGTTGAACTAATAGCTTCAACATGCCAAAAAATGTTCTCATTCATGCATTGATTGAGGGAGGAAAATGATGGACACGATGGAAAATTTGACTATTGAGTGACTAAAGCGCTAAATAAATTTTGTATCTGTCAATATTTATAAGAGTTTAAACGGTTAAAAAATATTTGAATCTATAACGGTTAAAAAATATTTGAATTTTAAACAGTCGAAAATTATTTGAATTCCAAACTGTCATAAAAAGTAAAACTAATTCGGCAAAATTTGAATAAATTTAATCATAAAACTCACACCCTTACACACACCTAGTCACCTAACCTCACCAAACCGAGTTCAACAACACAATTCCTCAAACAAAAATGCTTTTCAAAAAATTTTCTATTGTTTCATGATAACAATGATATGTAATGAAAAGAGCTGCAACAGCATCCATGATTATAATGAATATTCGAGAGGGAACTCATCCTCGTTCCATAAAAAAAACTTTTCACATGTTCATATTCATATTCATGCACATATCAACAGAAATTATAATGGATTGGAATTTTCAAATTTTTGTTGGTTATGTACGTCCATCAATTTATTTTTCATTTTCGACATTTTTCATGTAACATCATTGCTGCTTTCATTAACAACAGAATTGGATATTTTTTAGCCATCAATGGCACATTTGATATGTTGCTAAAAGCAAAATTCTGTTCTGTTCTTTCCGAACATGTCTATATCAATAGAATGGAATGGTATTTATTTATTTAAGCCCTTTCATCAGCAACAGCATCGCTTGTCATTAACGGTGAAAAATCATTAGTGGAAAATGCAGTGAGGAATCAAAATATTTTCGCTTAAAATGAGATTCATGAATAACAAAATCCGATTTTAAAATAATTTATAGCTAGTTTTTGGGAAGAGTAGGGTTTGATTATATTTTAATTGTCTGGTTTGCCAAGGTATTTTTGAAAAAAGCATAAGGAGGGCCCAGCCTTTTGAGCTGAAGGCACTGTGATTCGAAATAGAACAGAATCTATTGTACCACTATTTTAGATTTACAGTTTAAAGTGCAATCCGAACCATTTGCAAGTTCTGTACATTGCAACATGTACATTCTGTGTTTACAAGATGCCGTAATAAAATCATCTTTATGCTAGTATATCCTAAAATACCTAGCAAAGGCAACACTTTATGGGCCGAAACCTCAAAACTACACCCAACACACGAACCTTCGTAACTAGAACGGTGAAATAGAAAGAGCTTCCAAAACTTGACTTTGCCTGGGATTGAACCCAGAACCGATTGGCACTTAAGGCCAACGCTCTACCACTTAAGCCACTGATGCCATTTCACCGCTCAAGGTGTTCTTAGCTTTGGCAGGTTTTTCTTAGATACACCTGATCTCAGATACACCCGAAAATGCGCTTTAAAGTCTAACACTTCCAAAAAATCTAACCTATCACTTCCATCTCGTGATTAATTTACAAAAATAGGAAACAAAAGTTGCCATCGCAATTTATCTCGCGTCGATCGCTTGAAAAAAAGTATTTCCATTCACATGCAATGTGCTTCCGCTTGTAAGTATCAATTCAATTAAAATTGTGAATTGGTTGGAAAGGATAATTAATGTAATATCTGTGAATCTATCGCATAATACATGTATTCAATACGTGTGCTTATTTATGTGAGACTTACCTCATGTTTTACTAAAAATATAAACAACATGCTTTATTATTAACAATATAAAGCGTTTGTGCGCTATTCAATGAGAATTGTGGTTCAATAATCTCATTTGTTTTTTGCAACATTGTCTCGTACTTTAAGCTCTTATTTATAACGTACATGAAATGTTTTATAATTATGTAGTTGTATGATTAATGATTAATTATCGAAATATGAAAATACTAGAGGTAGTGATGTGAAAATTGTGTCTGCATCTTTTTAAGTTTCTGTGTCATTTTAAATTTCTGTGTCATTTTTAAATTTCTGTGTCATTTTGAATTCATGCATCATTTCTAATTTCTGCATCTTTTTTATGTTTCTGCATATTTTTAAGCTTCTGTGTCATTTTGAATATCTGCATCATTTTTAATTTCTGCATCCTTTTTATGTTTCTGCATCTTTTTAAGCTTCTGTGTCATTTTGAATTCCTGCATCATTTCTAATTTCTGCATCCTTTTTATGTTTCTGCATCTTTTTAGGCTTATGTGTCATTTCGAATTTCTGCTTCATTTTTAATTTCTGCGTCCTTTTTATGTTTCTGCATCTTTTTAAGTTTCTGCGTCATTTTGAATTCCTGCATCATTTCTAATTTCTGCATCCTTTTTATGTTTCTGCATCTTTTTAAGCTTTTGTGTCATTTTGAATTCCTGCATCGTTTCTAATTTCTGCATCATTTTTATGTTTCTGCATCTTTTTAACCTTCTGTGTCATTTCGAATTTCTGCATCTTTAATAGCTTCCGCGTCATTTTGAATTATCGCATCATTTTCTTACATTTTAGCATCATTTTCTTCCATTTTCGCATCATTTATGATTTTTTTAAAATTAAGATCAGCCTCAAAGCTTACAACATTGAAAATTATAAACAAAATTTTTAACTTTACTTTTCAATTTAATTAATCATTTACAAAAATGTAATTTTCAACTCATCGTTACTGAGGCAATAAGTACAGATTTATAATTTTCATCAAATATTGTTCCATTTAAGCTCAATGAACCGAGTATGAAAATTGTTGTAAAACTGTAAAACTGACTTTAATAGTCATCCATTGAGTTAAATTTTATTGAAAACGACAAACTTAAGTTTTCTTGAATTATTTGCCATTCCAATTTAATTAACAAATAAATTCAAAATTGATGAAGTTCAATAAATTGATTTTGGCTTTTGTTGTAAGAAAATGAAATATTGAAGTTGAACTAATGGATCTTTTGGTCATTGTAAATGAGTTTTTGGAAATGTAATTGTTCATGTAATGATTTGTGGTTTCAATTTTATGTTTGCGAAGAGATTGAATTACTTGGAATTAAAAATAATAAATCATTAATCGAGTTTTAACATGCTTTGAGTTAACTTAATGTAGCTAGTAGATTTTGGAGATGTAGGAACTATTACGCTCCTACTCTTAGCCAACCAACTTAATATGTCAGTATTTAATTTAAAAATAACACCCAAAAGCGGTCACGAAGATTCGAAACATTTAAATCAATTGAAAAAATGTTATTTCATCCAAAAAAATCAATTTAAAGTTCATAAAACCGTTAGTCAAGAAGAATCGATGCTATTTAAATTAATTTCTTTAAAATCTTCAACATAAAATAGCTCTCAGCTGTAACTTTTGATTATTTAATATTAAAATTTAAGATAATATTATCTTATTAAATTCAAATCATGTTCCGATACTTAATTTTCATTTTACGATTTTGTCGATATTCATTTGAATGGTTTCAAGCTCAGTGTTTTGAAAACAAATGAACGAGAAAAAACAATTTTCAAAAACAAATTTCTTTACATTAAACATTCATATAAAAAAATGGATAATGGGAAAATTCCTACTCAAAGGGAAGTTTGTGCAATGGTACAGGATGTAGATGAATAGAGTCGGAGCATGAAGATGAATGAGAGTATTGAACATTAAAATCCAAGCATATTGGAATGGCAAAATTTTGCAACGTGAATTCGTTCAACTCATCCGATAAATTGAATTATATGGCTAGATACTAACTCTCTTCTATTATTTACTTTATGGAATTTGTTATGTAATCAACCGCATTCCAGAGTGAAAAGTTGTTGTAGATTAGTTTGGGATAGGAAATGAGATAGCTCGTTTGATTAGGATTCATTGAGAATCTACGCGAAATTCCAAAATTCACCTCAATTCAGCAAAATCATCACAACTCAGCAAACTCATCTCAACTCAGCAAACTCACCACAATTCAACATACTCACCTTAATTCGGCAACCTTATCAGAATTCAGCAAACTCATACCGATTCAGCAAAATTATCTCAATTCAGCAAACTCACCACAATTCAACAAAATTATCTCAATTCAGCAAACACACTGCAGTAAAGAAAACTCATCACAATTCAGCGAACTGAAAGAATTCGTCAAACTCACGTGAAGTCAGCAAACTTGAACAAAGTTCAGCACTTACTAGACTTTAAAAAACTCATATAAATTTAGGTAACTCACCTCAGTTCAGCAAACTCCCACAATTCAGCGAACTCACCACATTTCAGCAAATCTCAATTTAGTAAATTCACCTCAATTCATCGAAATTACCTCAATTTAGTAAATTCACCTCAATTCAGCGAACTCACCACAATTCAGCAAACTCAAAATTTCATCAAACTAACCTGAATTCAACAAATTTTTAACAATTCAGCTAACCATTCAGTTCCTCAATCTGAGAAAATCGCCCTTAAAAATCTTTTCATATGAAACTAAGTTTTGAATTGAAAAAAAATTATTTCATTTTTTTTCTAAAGTTTTCTGTGGCCGATATAAATTATTCTCCTTCGAAGGCAACCTGAAGTGTGATTTGCAAAAAATCCAACCATGCTTTCGGTTTTTGTGGGATTTAATTTTCTATATTGAAACATTTTTTAAGGATTTTCGGACCATTTTCTTAACCGACCAGAACATTTTCTTGATGTAAAGGCATTTCTCATTCTCATTCTTTATTTTTGTTACCTATTTGGTGGCTAAAAAACAGCACTGAGGGGAGAAAATCGATAATTTGAGATATTTTTTCTAAATACGAAAAAGGTTCAAGTTATTGTTTTTTCTTTTCTTGCTTTATTTCTGCTTATTATGTTTTTTGCTTTTAAATCAATGTCCAATATTTTGAGAGCATTAGAGTATGAGTTTCGGAAAGAAGTCAAGTTTGTTGAGATGTTTGGACATTTTTGAGATAGAAAGCAGTTCATTTGATGATGCTAAGTCTAAAGAATTTTCAACCAAGATGTGAACTCGAACTTATCTCTGGATCCTATCCACTCTGAACAATTTAAGGTTATTTGCAATGACAATCCTCATCCTTAAAAATCCAAACATTCACGGATGTAATTCCCACATTAACACATCAATTGAAATGATCCATAAAAAGTTCATTTACTCCACAAAAGTGCTAATTCTTCTGAAAAATGAACATCTTTACCTTCACCCTAATACGCACACACGGATATTTAAAAAGCGGGTCTCTTTATGCTTAAATGATTTCTTTTTTATGTCTACTTCCGTTTTCCTTTTTTTTTCATCAGCACACGAGAGGCTGGAATTGAAGTAAAAGCTACAAAAAAAATTATATTATATTAATTTGCTTATCGCCTGCGCCTCCTTTTTTTGGGTTCTCTATTCATCTGGAAAAATCTCCAAAAATAACTTTATATTTGTGTGTATATACGTGCGATCCTCGCCCCTTTTAGCTGACTTTTAAATCACAACAAAATTTGTACCTTCATCTTCATCCTAATGGACTTGAAAATGTTTTTTTAATTATATTATGTTATCAATAAACTTCACTTGTTTTGACTGAAAATGAAAATAACATAAAAATTATGGCTGTGTCTGTTACTGCCTTTGTTTCACCTTTAAATATTTTCTTTTATTATTATGGAATCAAAATTTCCTTGCGGCATTAAAGGAGGGCATTATTCTTTATTTTTTGAGCTTACTTTTAATGTCTTGAGGGATTTATAGGCAAAATTTTTAAGTAAATTGTGGAGTAAGTGCTTTTTTGATGGTTTTAGAGGAGATTTGCGTTTGAGTTCCAGCAGTTTAGAGAGAATTATAGAAAGGAGAGGATATAGAGCATCTGGAGTTATCGAATAAACCTGAAAAGCTACCTGCAAAGCTTACAATTTCGATTTTGATGGACAACGACGTTAAGTGCTTGAAATAATCTTACTATTAATAATAATGTGTGAAGGGCCCAGCTTTTCAGCTGGAGGCACTGCGATTCAAATTAGAACAGATTCTATTGTACCACACCCTTTAGACCTACAGTTTATAGTGGGATCCGAACCACTTGCAAGCTCTTACTATTAAGTCAGTAAACAATGAAATGCTGGCTATACAGCAGCCTAGCAGATAGTATAGGCAGGACCAATAAGCAGATGCTTGGCAAAAGGATGATTTACTTGGATATGACTGCAAAGTGTCTCGATCTTGGTTTTAAGAATATTTTATTGCGTCAAAATGTTTTATGAGCCTATTGCAGCTGCATACTAGCTGTGCTTTTAATTAGTTAAGTTAATATTCCTAATCCTAGAAGATCATTATTAATTTTCGTCACAAACGATCAAACATCATTCCAGATGCGTTCTATTCATTCCATTTGACCAGCATTACATTCCTCTGACATAATTCTCGACGAAGCACAGTTATTTAATGCGATGTTGTGTAAGTTACTTACTTTTTACCATGAATAAGAAGAAAAGAGAAAAAAAAATTGTGCCGTAGGACGCATAAATCTCATAAAAAAGGAATAAAGTCGACCATATCAAAAAGAAAGAGACAGAAGGTGGAGGCAGCAAAAGTTTCTCCGCACTTTTTTTTTATTTGCCTGAATTTATAATATAAATCAAAATACAAGCCAAAATAACACATTTAACTTGCCATTTTCGCATTTTATTTTATTCATTCTCTTCTTCTTCATTTGTTTAACAATTTTCAAGGCAAAGAAATGAGAAAAAATTTCACCATAAAGTCACAGCAAAAGAATGTTTTGTTGGGAAAACGAGAAGAAATAAATTAGATTTTTTTTTGTTCTTCTGTTTCCCTCAAAAAATATAAAACATTTTTATTTTATTTTGTGTGTGGCACACTTTTTAATGTGACAGGAACAATTTTTTTAATGCCTGATTCACTTTGTCCAATTGAATTAAGGAAGAAAAAGTTTTTTGAGTTTCTTCCTTTTTGGGGGTTAATCTGGATTTGGTGTGGTTTGTGAGATTGTTTGTTTATTTATGAATTATTCAAGGGGATAACAATATGAAGGGGAAATATTCTGTTGTCGAATTCTCAACAATTTGATACAACTATGTAGGAATATCTGTCAGATTGTTCTGCCCAACTCCTCTAGTTTCCAATAAAAACTTAATTGAATAGCTTTATCTCATCAAAAACATTACCCATCATGTTGCTTCCCCCTCCCATAGAGTTTATATCTAGCATCATGAACACAAAAACTTCAATCCAAAGTTCAATCAATCGTAAAATTAATTGCGGTAATTTATCACCTTTTCAGCACAATTCCATCATTTATCTGTGACTATAGCAGTAATGATTTCCATTTCATAATAGAATTACATGATAATTTTCTATTTGCATAATCTATTACTCTTAGCTAAATAAGAATCACCAAATCCACAATCCAATAATCCTTAATTTATCTAACAAACAGTAAACACAAAATTTGTATGACAATTAACCACAGCTCAAATTTGTATTAGTTTAGTCAAGTTAATGTACACATTTTATAATCACATTTTTGGGCTTGTGATATGAGCAGATGAGTGAAAACAAATTAAGCAGCTGTTTTGGTGACCACATTGCATGAAATTTTGAAAATTTCATAATTTGTGGAAATTAAAAAATTGAAAATGCAAATTGATTTTAATTTTTGTAATTATTTGGCGCCATAAGTTGATCATTGAAAAGCACGTGGATTGTAAATTTGTTTCTAATACTCGATTAATACTCAATAATGTCTCGAATTCGATCAATATCTGCTTGCTCACAATAATTAAGCTTTAATAAAGTAATTAAACTGTAAATTTTCAAGTATTGAATGTAAAATATAAGTTTTAAAACTCGATATGGAATGTCCATAAAAATCAAAACAAAATCCAACGTAACTGATGAAAAAACTCGAAAATAAAGTTAAATCCAATAAAACTTTATCTCTAAGCCTTTCAATTCCCTCAAATGCGTCTTGCATGATTTATGCAAGTTTTCAAAAAACTTTTTTATTTATTTTTGCATAATTCGTGAAGTTTTTTAACAAAAAGTCACAAAATAAAGTTTATCAATTCATACTTTTCTTCTTCCAGAGAATAAAGAGAAGTAAGACGAAGAAAAAAGAAAGTGACACATCATGAGGAGGAGGAAGGCGAAGCAAAAACTTATACCAACATATAGAATCAGTAGCTGAAGCAATGGAATAATAAAAAATATTGTAAATGTGCGAAAGGTCGTAAATTATATGCAGATTGTTTGATTATTCAAAGACATCAAAACTTTATGAATTTTTGGGTGACTGCAAAGTTTCTTATTTTTTGCCCCATTCCAATTTTTCTTGCTTATTCTTTCCCGCTCGTTTTCTTGTTAAAGTTATTTTTTCTTTGCACAGCATCTTTTTTATGTGTGTATATCGAGCTAAACATTCAGTCATGCAAGGATGAAGATGGTAATATGGAAATTGAGGTTATTGGGTGAAGAAATTGAGCGCATTTTTTATTTCATTGCAGTTCTAGTTATTCATTGGGGTTTTTTTTGAAAAAGAATTATTTTGAGTTCTATAATTGAACAGGTTGCTTGCACTTCTGTTCGTGAACCTACATTTTTCCTCGGGTATGCACTAGTGTTTAAAACCTTAGATTAGGAGGATGTGTTTGTTGTTAAATCAGTCTCAGAGCTTTAAAAAGGAATAGATTTAGATGATTTGAGTCAACTTAAGCTTTATCCTCAGTGAATAAGATAACCTTATGGCACACTTAACTAGTGTTAAGTTTCAAATGCCATTTGAAAGAACTTTATTGAATTCTTTGATATACAACTCAAGTCTTCTTGAAATAAAGATTAATTGAGTTGATTTATGTCTGAAACTGAACTTAGTCTAAGTTTTGGTCATTCTATTCAGCCATATTGTAATGAATAAGTCTAGAAAACCTATAATAATAATAATAATAAGAAAACCTAATATTTGATGAAATTTTCTGCAATTACGAAGAATATTTTTGGCGCCAAAAATTAAACACAAACTTTTACGACCAAAAACTAAACAAAATCAAATCAATTTCGCAAATAAAACTAGAAATGAAGCAGACTGCTTAATTCAATCAGCCATCCAACCAACCAGTCAGACGTTCAATTTGATCATAAAACCTCATTCCTTAAGAATTCAAGAAAGAAAGGAGAAATCTTTCGAGAAATGTTGATCGAAGTTGTACGAAGCATAACATTTAAATCGCATTACATACGTTCATTGGAAAAATATCATAAAAAGCCAAGCATGAACTCTCCGCATGTATACACATATGTGTATATGCTATGAATGTTTTCAGAGATGCTGGGCAACGCTTGTGGAGCTTAAAGATTGTTTAAAGGATTTTCCAACCTCACACTCTCAATTTTATTTTAGTTTCTTCATCCATTTTTCTCGCATTGCATACCGCACACAAGGAATATCTTGCGGATAATATAAAGATAGAAGGACGATGAGACAGAGGAAGAAGAATGCATAGAATGAACAACAACATTTACTGGTTCCGTTATTGAGATGGAACTTTTATAGAATTTTATTGAGTCTTTATTGGATTTTATTGCAATTTTCTCTCCTCGACATGACTATAGAAGCGACTCTATAAGAACTCGGGATTGCGAATTAAATTGTACTTAATGTTTACAGCATAAAATTCAATTCTCTGGATATTCTCTGATGGAAATAAATTTTTAATTTGATTATTTTTCACAATTACACACTGAAAATGCTTCTTGCTTCGCTTCTTTTCCAATAAAAAATTAATTTCTGAGAGAAAACCAGCAAAAAGCGATTACAATTTGAGATGCTTAAGCAATCAAACAGAAAAAAAGTATTATGTTTCATTTATGGACGTAATAGATGAGTTGAGGAGAATTTATTGTGAGAATCTTGAGTGGATGTTTTTAAGTTTTGAAAATATTTTCTTGTTTTTCAATCGAAGTATTCATTGAAATTTTTTTCATCTTGTTTTTCAAAAAGTTTTTAAATATTTCGAATGCAATTAAGATTTAAATGTGGCTAAGTCTCATCAAGTCCTTTAAAAAATCACTTCTTCAGTCGTCAAATTCATGAATTTCAATGGGAATTTTCAAGGTAAGTTAATAGTTTTGATGATAATTGCTTAATAACTTAACGGATCTTCACAATAAAGCGATTAAATTAAAATCTAGAATTCAAAGCTAGTTTGCTCATAAGAGAGTGTAGCTTTTTTAGCCAATTAATTTAAAAGTTGAAAAAATATTGTTTAAAAGGCTGATGGTTCGATTCTCAGATTGTGTTTTCCACTAAAACCATTTTATAGCTACCAAGGGTGTGGAACTGAAGATTTACATTTTGATCAATTTTGATCATTTATGATCATTTTTGATCTTTTTTGATCATTATTGATCATTTTTTGGTCATTTTTGATCATTTCATCAGTACCACACTCTTGATAGCTATTAAAAACACATTTATCTATTCAAATCAATTGTGATCCACAGGTGCGCAAGAGCGTTTCGCAGCTACTAAGAGTTTAACGAGAAAGGGTTCGCCAGAACTCCCGCTAAAACCTAGAGCTACAGTTTATAGTGAACGTTTATTTATCCGAACCACTCCTCTGATGACAATACCTAGCAGAAATTTTCTAGTAATTTATTGGATAAAAATAATAACCAAATTTAGAACAAAATTTTTTATGACGCAAAAAATTCTTTTTTTGATGATTTTTCGTAAGATTTGAACTTAATCAGATATGATCAAACATCAATCTTAAAATGGTGATTTCTGCGCGCTCTTGTGAAATATATGGCAAATGCCAAATTTAGAACAAAATTTTTTATGACGCGAAAAATTCTTTTTTGATGATTTTTCGTAAGATTCGAACTTAATCAGATTTGATCAAACATCAATCTTAAAATGGTGATTTCTGCGTGCTCTTGTGAAATATATGGCAAATGCCAAATTTAGAACAAATTTTTTTTGACGCAAAAAATTCTTTTTTTGATGATTTTTCGTAAGATTTGAACTTAATCAGATATGATCAAACATCAATCTTAAAATGGTGATTTCTGCGCGCTCTTGTGAAATATATGGCAAATGCCAAATTTAGAACAAAATTTTTTATGACGCAAAAAATTCTTTTTTTGATGATTTTTCGTAAAATTCAAACTTAATCAGATTTGATCAAACATCAATCTTATAATGGTGACTTCTGCGTGCTCTTGTGAAATATATGGCAAATGCCAAATTTAGAACAAAATTTTTTATGACGCAAAAAATTCTTTTTTTGATGATTTTTCGTAAAATTTGAACTTAATCAGATATGATCAAACATCAATCTTATAATGGTGATTTCTGCGCGCTCTTGTGCGCAGAATGACGCAAAAAATTCTTTTTTTGATGATTTTTCGTAGGATTCGAACTTAATCAGATTTGATCAAACATCAATCTTAAAATGGTGATTTCTGCGTGCTCTTGTGAAATATATGGCAAATGCCAAATTAAGAACAAAATTTTTTATGACGCAAAAAATTCTTTTTTTGATGATTTTTCGTAAGATTCGAACTTAAGCAGATTTGATCAAACATCAATCTTAAAATGGTGATTTCTGCGTGCTCTTGTGAAATATATGGCAAATGCCAAATTTAGAACAAATTTTTTTTGACGCAAAAAATTCTTTTTTTGATGATTTTTCGTAAGATTTGAACTTAATCAGATATGATCAAACATCAATCTTAAAATGGTGATTTCTGCGCGCTCTTGTGAAATATATGGCAAATGCCAAATTTAGAACAAAATTTTTTATGACGCAAAAAATTCTTTTTTTGATGATTTTTCGTAAAATTCAAACTTAATCAGATTTGATCAAACATCAATCTTATAATGGTGACTTCTGCGTGCTCTTGTGAAATATATGGCAAATGCCAAATTTAGAACAAAATTTTTTATGACGCAAAAAATTCTTTTTTTGATGATTTTTCGTAAAATTTGAACTTAATCAGATATGATCAAACATCAATCTTATAATGGTGATTTCTGCGTGCTCTTGTGAAATATATGGCAAATGCCAAATTTAGAACAAAATTTTTTATGACGCAAAAAATTCTTTTTTGATGATTTTTCGTAAGATTCGAACTTAATCAGATTTGATCAAACATCAATCTTAAAATGGTGATTTCTGCGTGCTCTTGTGAAGTATATGGCAAATGCCAAATTTAGAACAAAATTTTTTATGACGCAAAAAATTCTTTTTTTGATGATTTTTCGTAAAATTTGAACTTAATCAGATTTGATCAAACATCAATCTTATAATGGTGATTTCTGCGCGCTCTTGTGAAAAATATGGCAAATGTCAAATTTAGAACAAAATTTTTTATGACGCAAAAAATTCTTTTTTGATGATTTTTCGTAAGATTCGAACTTAATCAGATTTGATCAAACATCAATCTTATAATGGTGATTTCTGCGTGCTCTTGTGAAGTATATGGCAAATGCCAAATTTAGAACAAAATTTTTTATGACGCAAAAAATTCTTTTTTTGATGATTTTTCGTAAAATTTGAACTTAATCAGATTTGATCAAACATCAATCTTATAATGGTGATTTCTGCGCGCTCTTGTGAAAAATATGGCAAATGCCAAATTTAGAACAAAATTTTTTATGACGCAAAAAATTCTTTTTTTGATGATTTTTCGTAAAATTTGAACTTAATCAGATTTGATCAAACATCAATCTTATAATGGTGATTTCTGCGCGCTCTTGTGAAAAATATGGCAAATGCCAAATTTAGAACAAAATTTTTTATGACGCAAAAAATTCTTTTTTTGATGATTTTTCGTAAGATTCGAACTTAATCAGATTTGATCAAACATCAATCTTATAATGGTGATTTCTGCGCGCTCTTGTGAAAAATATGGCAAATGCCAAATTTAGAACAAAATTTTTTATGACGCAAAAAACTCTTTTTTTGATGATTTTTCGTAAGATTCGAACTTAAGCAGATTTGATCAAACATTTTACATGGTAATTTGCTAGTAAATAGCAAGTGTAATTTATTAACAGTAAGTTGTTTTAATAATAACTAGTAAATTGCAAGTTGTAAAATAGAAAGACTAGCAGTTTTCTAGTTAGTCTCGCTAGGGAATTCTGCCTGTAGCTTACAAAGGAAGGCTGTAAGCCTCATTTCCAGTACATATGATTCAAAAAAGGACATGAGAAAAATTTCTCATACCCAGTCTCGAACCAATGATCGCTGTGTCGGTATTGCAATAATTAGGAACCGAAAAACTAAACCATTCATCCACGGAGCCACTTCAGCTCATAATATAGCTACTAACCTTATTGCTCCTAACATCATCCAAATTAAATGAAAGAGTCTTCACAAAACAAACAAAATCCAAACTTCAAAAGTGACTACTAATATTTCAAAATCTTTCAATCAAACGAGCTCTAAACAGCACAAAACTTTTCAATTTTCTCATTTATCATCACTGTTGCATCAACATTCATTTCATTTTTTTTTTTCTTATCAGATGATTTTCTCATCCATTCTTCTCATGTTGTGTTGTGCTGATGAGAAAAAAGAGGCGACGTGAATGAGATGAAAATTTCTCAATTCAAATAGTTATTTTTTTACGAAAGTCTTAACATCGCACTAGCTGATGTAATATCGACGACGACGTGAGAAAGATAAAGGAAGGAAAAAATAATTTTTTTCCCTTAATAAATATACAGACAACAGAAGACGTGCAGACAAAAGCACTCAAACAGTTCATTCTATTTCTCATTTCTCTTACAATTGCAATTGATGAAGAAATATTATCTTCTCCTTCTTTTCGCTGTTACCGTCGTCTTTTACTTCTCTTATTGTGATTGCATTGTTACAAGAAAGTTCTCTTCTTGTTCAATAATCCTCCTATAAAGTTGTTCGTCAATGACGTCTATCAAAAGTTTGAATTTTTAAAATCAATCCTTTCTCAGCCATAAAGTTTCATTCAGTACACAGTTGAAGACCCCTCTCAACTTTTTAAAATAAAGACATCATTTATGAACGACTCCCCCATCTGAAATTGCGAATAAAAAACGTTTGGATTGAAATGAAGGAGCTTTAGAGACACTTGCATTTACACAATAAAATTTCAATCTTGAAATTTGATGAAAAACGAAATTGAAATGTGCAGCTGGATGCAATTTTTCCTTTTTTTATTGTCACAAAAAGGATTTCATTTTGCTTCCTTATCTATAAAATGTAATATTGTAGATAGACAGTTATAGAACTTTATTTAGTGTCATTTGAAGAATGAAAATTGATGTAAAGAATGAGTCATTTGCCATTTGAATAATGTTGGGATTAGGTTTTGAGAGCTGCCTTAAATATGGTTGCTGAGTTGCAATAAAGAAGCAATAAGATGACGTCATTTACTTGTTACGTATTGCTTTTAGGGAGGGGAAATCTGAGATTTGTGGCAATTCAATCAATGGACCCATTTTTGAGTTGCATTTCAGCTTCAACTGCACAAAAACGTCCTTAATTTTCAACAATCATATCCTTAAAAATTATGTAATTATGTGCTTTACACAACAATCCTCAGCCATGCACCACTCAGCAACAGTGATTAAAGTCTCGAAAACAATTTCATTGTTTCTTTTAAAAAACAAAAAAAAATCCACAATGTCAATTAAATGCAACAAAAAAAGCCATTTTCATTGTCATTTAAACTGCACAATTCAACTCAATAGAATAAAACATTGCAGCCATTTTAGCTGATGACTTTTAACATTTGATCGAATGAATTTAAACGCAAAAAAAAAGAATGAAAAGAGACAATTTTTGTGACAATTAAGTTCACATATCAGCAGAATTCTCTTTTTTTTTTGTTTCAAATGTTTGCAAGCGAAACTCCCTCTTTTTGCGGCTTTAATGAACTGAATAATCCTTCTTTCTTTTATCTTTTTTACTACATACGTATTATGGGCGTAATTTATAGCATAAGCTGCAGTAAAAGAAGTAAAGAGACATTTTGGCTGGAGGGCAATAGAAGCGTGAAATGTTTTGTGTTGAATTTTTTTAAGGAACAAAAAAATTATTTAAGGGAGGACATGACACAACTGCTTTTAATGGTGTTGTGCTATCTTTTTAATTCAGCCAAGAGCATTAAAGTTGCGTAGACATTTCTAAAATGAAGAGACTTCTGAAAGTTTTTCAAGATAAGGAAAAAAACTTTAAGAAGCAAAAGTGCCTTGATAGCTCAGTTGGCAAGGTACAGGTCACAAATGTTGCTGTTGAATTTGGACTTTCGGGTTCAAATCCCATCACAAGCCCAATGATTTTTCAGAAGTTTCGATACTTCGGCTTCTTAGGTGCAGCAGTTTAAGACGTAAAACTAAGAATTAATCGATGAGAGATGTAGGAACAACGGGTCAAGAATTATGTAGATAGAATGAGAAAGATACGAGAGCCGTAAATTCATCCATAATATAGATTTAAGAATTATTAATGTTAAGAATAGAATTGTAGCCAGAAAATTTTTAAGGGGGGGGGCCCATTTTCGAAAATTAAAAAACCGTTATTTTGTATTCTTAAATCTATATTCATTCTTCATAAGTTTAAATATTTAATTCATTATTCATACATTAAATTTAATTTTTCGTGCTGATTTTGTCATTTCTTTCATCACTTCTTCTACATTAACTGGTTCTTCTATATAAATACTTAATAAAACAATTATCAGATTTTCGTAGGGGGGGCCCGGGCCTTCTATGGACCCCCCCCCTGGCTACGCCCCTGGTTGCATTACTTAATCATGTCCTTACTTACTTACTTCTATGATCTTACAGATCAATTGTGATCCATGGCCTCCCTCAGATGCCGCCTAAAACTTGCTCTATCGCTAGCTACCGCTTGCCAATTTCCTATACCAAATACAATATTGTCTCTATCAATCATGTCCTGTGCTATTAAATGCTGAAAACGAAAACTTCCCGAACTTCTTTAGTTACTAATTTTTTATACAGAACCAGGCAACGCTTCCGACCAAAAGTCTCTGAAAAACCCGAAAAACTGTGACCAACCTTAATATTCATCAATTTAAGATATTTAATTATAATTAAGTCATTTAAGTCTAGTAATTTAAAATCAAAACTGAGTCAATCATGAACCAAAAGCACTTACTCTTAATACTGCTGTAAAATATCTCATCTAAAGTAGCAACTGCACTATCCATCGTCCATAAAATTCAATTACACTGCACATATATAGAACCCTAAAATAGCAGTATCCCTAGTAAGTGCATATAAGTTAATTTTAAACCTCATCTTTACTGACCAGAAATAGCATAAAAATGCACTTCAGACTCCATTCATTGATTACTTATTACATAATTTACGGTTTGTTTCCACCACATTTCTCTTTTTTGTCTGTCATCAAACATTATTCGAGTTATACTTTTTTATAGATGTGCATGTGCCGAAAGACAGTAAGAGGATAGAAGAATAAAAAAAAAATCTTTTTACAATGGATGGTAAATATTTGATAGCATTGATGTCATTTTTTTCTGTAAGCCAATAAATCCCCTCGATTGCATTCCACTCTTTTTATGCGAGATATCGCTCGAATATATTTTTTTTTATACTACAATGAAATGATCCATTAAACTGCAATCAATGTTCAGTAAAATGATTTTTTTTTGTTGCTCATCCATAAGAGTCTTTTCATTTAATGTTACTATCTCCATTTCTCTATAATATTCTCTTACTCACTCTCTCTTTTTGTGTTCATCCCACGTTAAAATGCATTTAATAGACATAAAGGGTTCGCTACATTAAAAAAAAGTAATCTTGCGGAGATTAAAGTTAAATTTTTATTCAGAATTTATTGTTTTTTAAAAAATTCTTTCAAGGGTTATGTTGTTGGGGGTAATTTGTTAATGATGTCTACTGCAAGCCTAGTATTAGGGATGATAAAGGAAAGCTGATGCTGTCTGAAAAACTATAGAAAAATTACTGGGTGTCAAAACTTAGTCTCTAAGAAGAGAATGGCATTTTAAGGGGACCTCAAAGAGTTCCTATACTTAAGACAAACAGAAATGCGTTCCATAATCTATTGTACCATTCCAAAAACGTAACTTATAAACGACTCCATATGCTTTTGGATGTTAAAGGACTTTTTAAGGACGCAGAGTGGGATTAATGCTCGTTCAAGAACTTTAACTGCTTAATTTTGTGAGCAAATCTTTCGAAGAGGATTTAAATAAAAAAATACTTCTTGGATAATGGAGGATGTTGGAGTATTTTGAGCTTTTAAGTGTTTCAGTTTGAAAAGTTTAAAGGTCCAGGGATGGAGAGTTATTAATTCTGTCTCTAATATCATATCTCGTTTGTGAATGACGACCAACAGACTAGTTTAAGGGGTTGTTTGTATATTTTGGTTACACTTAACAAACGAGACAGGCTCGAGTTTTGTTTCGCTCGATATTCAGCCATCAATCATGTCAGAAGCCTTCATCTCATGCATTAAGATTTCAATGTTTCTGAGAAAACATCAATTTTGAAATAGCGGGATTCAAACCAACTCCCTTCGAGTTACTACACCAAATTTTGAGACAAGTGACCTACTGATTAACCTATAAAGAGAATTCGCTGCTGTCATGATGAATTAGCAAATATTTTAAATAGTCATAAGTACTTAATAGCTTGTTCATCAATTCAATCTTGAACAAAAATTTCAACATAATTTGGACGGACTTACTTGCCTTATATGTTGATTTTGTGCCTCAAGCTAACAACACCAACTTGTTTTATTAAGAACAACTCGATAAACAAATTCTAGAAATAACAAATTTTGCCATAGAACAAGATAATTAAATTATAAAAGGTATAACAGCTCATAATTCCTGATAATTACAATACAATCGAATTTCCCAATTGCCCTGCCTATTATCCTCATTTCCCATGAATCACAAGTGCAGAAAACAATAGTTGTGTACTGACTACCATAATTATTTACATTCAATGACAATCGACCCACTCCACAATATGAAATGTGATTCCAATTAAAACTTTAATGTATCAAATGTCCACTAATTATTGTTTAATAATTATTGTATTTTTGATGAATTGAATGACTGAATGTCAAAACATCGCCCACAGCAAAGGTTTCATCCCTTTACAGTAAATTATATGGAAATACAACAATGTTAAATTCATTGCAATCATTAAAAATGTAAATTCTTTTATTACTTTAATTTTAGTACACTAAATGGCTCCTCTTCCTCTATTTTATCGTGCTCTGTTCCGCGTATGAATTGCAGTTTTACATTTATTGTCGTGCAATTTTAAAGTAACTGTTGAAAAAAAATTGAGTATGGAAAATGGAGTTATGGTTTGGTTTAATGGCGCAATAACAAGGGGGAAAACAACATGATGAGAAATGGTTTTGGATGGAAATTCCAGATAGTTTTCCATCGTGGTTTTCTTACACTAATGGGCAAGGTGAAAACAACTTGATAGAAAAAAGTTTTCGTGAGAAACTTCTATTGATTTTAAGTCCCATCAAGTTGTTTTCCCCCTGGGCATTACAAAGAAAATATACTGAAAATGTTCCGATCCAGCGGTGGTTTCAGTTTGTTGGAATTTCAGACTAAGTTTAGAGTTTATCACTCTACAGCCAACAGCCAGCCATACTTCCACTACCAAAACCCTTCATCTCAAAAAACATAATTCCTTTAAAAAACGAGAAGAATTTTACATAAAAAAATTTCCTGTATAAAGGTGAAGCTAGTAAGGGAATATATTACAACAATATAAAAAAAATTGCAATGGCCTCCGCTCTTATGGAATAACAATTACATTTCAGTAGAAGTACTCGAGAAGTTATGTGCATTGAATGCTATAAAGGAATTTCCGTTCATTTTTTTTTTTTCTTCTTTTTCAACAATGAAAAAATGAAAAGAAGAGAAGCACTGTGGAGTATTGTTGCAAAAAAAGACTTAAAACGAAAAAAAAGTTGAAGAAGAAAATTTAAGAGAGGATGTTTTAAGGACTTCCTCGGTGCTGTATGCAATGGCATTTTGTGACTATCTCATCCCTTTAGAATTGTTGTGTTCACACCGTGATAATATCTTAAACTTGTTTTAAGTGAGATTCTCTAAGGTCGAGCGAAGTGAGATTAACTTAGGTCGAGCTTAGGGAGATTCGTTAAGTTCGAACTGAGTAAGACTCGCTAGGGTTGAGCTGAGTGAGACTAATTTCGACCGAGCTGAGTATGGCTCACTAGGGTTGAGCTGAGTAAGGCTCGCTAAGGTTGAGCCGAGTGAAACTAACTTGAGTCGAACTGACAGAGACTTATTCGGTTCGAATTGAGTCAAAATCTCTTAAATCGAACTGGGAAACTCTAAACTTTCAAGGCAGACGGTGTGAATATGTCTCTTCACCCTTCTAATTCTCATTGCTGGTTTTAATACTTCAATTCAGTATAGTGTCTCGATTTATAAATTACACTGCATACTTTGTCGGAATTGCAATTCATTCTTTTGGGTAACAAATTTACAAACATTTTGTTCTTCTTCCTTTCATTCTCTTTTTTTAATTTTGTTTAAAATTAATGGAAAGCAATACAAACTTCCTCGACTTTTTTTTTTGCTGTTGTGCCATGTCTTTTTATACAAAACATCTCTGTTGTTTTATGGAATTATATTTTGATGCTGAAAAGAAGAAAAGAAATGAAAGAAAGCTAGAGAGCACTCGAAGAAGAACTTCTTGACATAATACAATTTTCTATCCACTTAAGTCGCAAATCTGCATCATTAAAACAAAAGATACAAAAAAAATGAAAAGAGAGGGAAGAAAAAGAGCTGTGGAAGAGTTCAGCGTTGTGATGAATTGTTGGTGGTAATAGATGAGTCTAAAGCGCATTTTTTGGAAATTTTTGAAAACCACGTGATTTTGACATTTTCTTTTTTGCTACTTCATTAATATTAATTGTATAAATTTAATTTACCCAATTCTCTTGCTCACTTCTTTATTTTAAAATAGTAAAGCTATTTCATAGATTCTTGACTTAGTTGAAGAGAATTTTCATGTCAAAAACTTGATATGGATAATAAAAAATCAATTTCAAATCAATATCAATTATAACATTTAATCCAATTTAAACTATCATCTAAATCCATTAATAATTTCCAAGTAAAAAAAGTTAAAGATTCTTCACTAATTCCCAAATAATCTCATTTTCAACAAACAGCTCAGCAATTTTTTCATTGTCAATTAAATTTGTAAAAGATCTGATGATAGTCCGACCGAAATGTTGTAGAAAATGATTTTAAAATTAAGATAAATCGAGAGAGAAGCTAAAGAAGATGATATAATCCGATTTATTGTATTTTTCATTTATTTCATGAAATTTTATTTTTCTATATTTCATCACAAATGAGTCAGTCTTTTGAAAAGAAAATATTTTTCGTAAAAAATTTTTCTTAAAAAATAAAAACGAGAATGAAAAATGATACTAAGAAGTGGCTCCGACCCATTACAGAAATTACAAGCTTGCTTCCTTTATGTAATGCTCCCCTCTTTAGAGGAATCTAACTCCAATTACTTAATTTGATGTCATAAAGGTTTTGATCTCATTCATGGTTGCAATCCTTTTGAATATTATCTTTAAATCCGCCTTTGTTAAAATTACACAAAAGGCCACGGCTATCAGCAATTTTCTCTCTCTCTTTTTGTGATATTTCTCTTCCCCAACACAAGCTTTTCACTCAAAAATGTACACTAATGAAAATAAGGAATAAAAATAATCCTATTACAGAAATTTAGCTTGCTTTTGATAGAATTATTGTTTGGTTGTTAAGTATGTTTGGCAAAAGGAATTGAATATAATTTTATAAAGATTTCAAATTTTAGGGTTAGAAATTTTAAATCTTGAAAATATTAAAAACTTAATCTTCAATAGTTTTTGGGTTTTTTGTAGTCGATTCTTGCCACTTTTTTCTATAATTCTAGTTCTATAGCATTTTCAAATAAGTTATTCTATAGCACCAAAAATCATAAAAACTTTTTGAGGTGGACTCATCACTGACTAGAATTAGACAACTTTAAAATTCAATTTCTTTTCAATCCGAGTGATTTTCCAACTCGTTTTAATATTTTTTGAAACCATCATCAGCATCAGGATCTAAATCGAGATGAAAAAAACGAGAAAATTTTTGTACAGTTGTGGTCACGAAAAAAATGCGGTCTGTTTATGCCGAGAATAGTTCTTTAGTAATTATCCTCTAGAGCTTTTGTCATTTAACTGTTGGTATTTTATTTTCCATCTCCATTCTAGTCTCCCTCCGTCCATCCATCTGTCTCTTTATCCACTCTGCTCGATAGCTTATCAAGTAGTCACCCGAGAATTTAAGTCATAGCATGCCTCATGATGTAATTTTAATTGCAACAATTTATACTTCAATAGCAATGGATTAAGTTGTGATGTTTATTATTTCATGGTCCAATTACGGATAAAATAATTATCGTAGCCTTTGCTCTCTTGCTTGTTGTTGTTCTGATTATGTTTAATATGATGCACATGTATGAACTTATATAAGCTGACAAATACATTTATGTGAGTCATCAATCACCGACAGCGAAAAAAAAAAATATTCGAATAATTTATAGAAACACGATTTTATGCTGATGAATTGAAATGTATCACAACTTTTTCATGCTTCAATGGATGCATGAATAAAAATATGAAAAACATAATAATTTCGATATTTTTTTTTGTTCCTTTTTGTCATGCTCAGCGATTGAAGTTGTGCTGTTTTCTATTTTTATCCTGATGCCATTCATT
Organism: Chironomus riparius; assembly: GCA_917627325.4. Lineage (NCBI taxonomy): Eukaryota > Metazoa > Arthropoda > Insecta > Diptera > Chironomidae > Chironomus > Chironomus riparius. Next base: position 49,971,071 of record OU895878.1, on the reverse strand, counting down.
TCTGTGAGGCACGAAAAAATTTTCAGTACAGATTAATATTTTTCTGATGATGGATTTATCGTGAAAAAGTTAATTGTATTAAATTTGCTTTAATTTTTAAAGGATTTATTGCTGTAGGTTAATAATGCTCGGCTTATGCAGTATACAGCTAATTGATACAACAGCTGGTTTGTTGGAAGTAACCATCTAGAATGTCAAAAATCGTTAAGACTACATTTGCAGCATTTCACATATAAATTAACATCAATTTTGCATACATCCAACATCTTATTCATCTCCATTGAGTATTATAACACATAAGCATCAATATCACAAGTTTATCAATGTCCAACACTCATTAACTGATCAAATTTACTACGAAACTATCAACAACAATGTCATCTGACAATTTCCATTGAAACTGTGTCTCATGGGACGACTTGTATTGACAAACAGTTAATTAATTTATAGACTCATGATCACATTAATTTCCAGACGCACGCATCGATGTAATTACACAGTTTTGTGTCTTTTGTAACAACGAAATGAGAGGAGGATTTCATCAAGCTTCAATTAGGACTTGTCAATGAAACTTTCTGAAAATATCGTCTCGTTGTGTAGGCGAAGTTAATTGAAAAAAATTTTTTTTTTGTTCATTGTTGGATAATTGTTGAAGCTGTGACTAAATTTAAATTAGTTTCGGGTATTGATTGTTAATGATGTAAAATGGGATTTTGAGATTTGATGAATGTCTCATTGTTTTTGATCCGTCTACTTCTAAAATGTCAAACCATGAAAGTTGCTTTCTTTATCTTTATCCTGTCCTTACTTGTTCTCCACTCTAGCTTTTTCTTTACTAAATAGCTTGTACCGTACTCTGGCTCAGTGTTGTCCAAACTTTTTTCAGCCTCGGCACATTTTGACTTTAGACATTTTTTCTAAAGACTTCAGTTCACAATTCTACAAATTTCTGAATTTCAGTGGGCCACGGCACACAATTTGAACAACACTGCCCTAGCTTGATCCCTATACTAGATAAGGTGCTAATGCATAAATCGGTAATTAACATTAAATGGACAAGGTGGAAGCAACATTTTTTTAGGATTCGCAATCACTGAATGGCCCTTAAATGAATCCTTAGATCAGTGAATTTCAAACCATGTGTCGCGACACACTAGTGTGGCTTTTTGGTCATGGCTTACGATCAAGGTGTATCGCCAACCAAAAAAGTTTGGAAGACACTGCCTTAGATTCTTAAGCTTGTAGATTCTTAAGCATGCAGAATATCACATAACAACTTTTTGGACGTCATTTATGAACAAACCCACAGATATATGTTATTTAATTTAATTCTAAGCTACAATTCTTGGAAATTCTGAAAATTTATCAACATGACATTTACAAAAATTAGTTTTAAATTCCTCTTATTTCCTCTCTATTGTTTCTACAGCCTTACAGCCTGAACAAAAAACAATATTTTTCTACAGTCAATAATCCAGTATATAGTCCATATAATAGAACAATCGAAATTTTTTCGATAAAAGGAAATGGAAATATAAACACTCCTAATCCACACAAAAAACTAACTTCCATAGCAACAAAAAAAATTGTTCATCGAACAATAAAAGTTTATTTCCCATAATTTTCAATCCTTTTTTATTCAAGACAATAAACAGAAGATTCAAAAGCGAACAAAAGAGCATAAAAATATGTTTACAACATAATTCTATTAGAAACTATATAGCAGCTTATAATATAGATTAATATTGCCAAATCATGTTGCTTTAATAATGTGTGATATAATCCATAAAATTTGCCTGTCAAAGATACCATAATCATCATCCACATCGTCATGACTGATATTTCATTTTGTCAGTCAATCAAATCACAATAGAAACATCATACACATAATAAATTTATATTTTTTTATAAGCATATGAATCATGTATAGATGGATTTTTGTATGAAAAGGGATGGGGAACAAATGAAACTATGTTGATGAGGTTGTTGTGAGTCAAATAATTCGGCTGGAAAGAAGCTTCGCTTGAATGAGCTTTTCAAAAATAAAGGAAAAGAAAAGAAAACCTAAAATGCCTTTGGATATGTTTTTTTGGGGGTTGTGTAGATATGAGCGCATTTTGTGGATGTTGATTTGTTATGATGCTCGACAGCACAGCCCCAAAATATTTTGCGAAGAAATATCATTTTAGAATTAAAGAGGGTTCTCTAGGTTTCCTGATCTAGGTAAGAATTATTTAGATCAGCGCAGGATCAGCGCTTTGGAACTGATCAAAATGATCAAAATTGATCTATACGTGGTTGATTTAAGCTTGGCTTTGACTGGCTGTGCAACACATTTGAGCGAGACAGAACAACTTTTAAGAACAATGTCCAAATGTCGTCTGCTTCGCTTGTTCAGAGCTGAAATTGTGACATGTAGCTTTTTTTGAGCAAAACTCGCCCAAAACCGATGGACAACATACTGATGATGATGATGGGTTCCTATTGCTCCACTATGAAGCGTAGGGTGTCCACAAAGCATTTGAATCGCACTCGATTCTGGGCCAAAGCTGCTATTTCCTGCAGCTTCTTGTTCTGTTGTTCCGCCTCCCGTTCAATAGTTGTACGCCAAGTAATTCTCCATCTGAACATACTGAAGTAGCTAATTTGCTAGAAATAGCATCAGTTGGGCAACTTGTAAGTCTACAATTTACAACTGACGATAAAAACTTAAATTCCTTTAGAAAATCATTCAAGTTCCATAAAAAATTCAATTCCTACATAATTTACAACCTCAATCATCCAGTAACTACTTACAAACTATCTAATCAACTAGTCAGTCAATCCACAAACTTTGCAATCAACCATCAATTCAATCACCCATCAAATTATTCAATCAGTCAGTCAATCAGACAGTTTCACACAATAAGTAGAACAGCCACACACGCTTCCTCAAAAAAGCAGCACTAAAAATAATTCATCATGTTATTCTTATTCTTTTGTGGTTGCTTGCTTACTTGATATTGAGGAACTGAATGAATGAATGAATGAAGTAGGCCTCTTATGAATTTATTGATGAAGCGATTTACGGTTTTTCCTTATTCGATATGAAGGGAGGAATTGGAATTGAAATTGGAATGGGAAATCATGACGCATACACAATCAATGACAGATGAAGGAAATGAATTAATATTAATGAGCTCATTCTCCTCAATTTTTATATGCTCTCGTCTTCTTATTCCATCCCTAATATTTGTGCTTTAAAGACAAGCATTAGCGTGACGACGACGAATATAAACGACATGTGAAGGTTCAAAAAGCTTAAGAAAATTGTGGCGTGGATTACATACGCGCACACAAATAATAATAAAGTCTTGTGGATCGAGTGAAAGAAAAATTGATTCTCATTATTTTGACGGAAGGCTTTATTTTTTATTATTTTTAGTCTCGAGTTCCCTTGGAGTTCTGAGAAGGAAGTGAATGTTTCAAGGGACGAAATTTGTCTGAATGACTGAGCTTTGCTTGATGATATTTTGAAAGAATATGATGATTGACCTCTCTTGACATTTGGTCTAGTATCAAGATTGTTGATTTAGGAGTTCTGCAGTTGTGGCAGGACTGGGGATTCTAAGAATTTTGGGACTGTTGGGGGTTGTAGAATTGTGAAACTTTATAGCATATGAACTTAATTGTCAGTTTCTGTGGAATTTTGTCAAGAGAATTTGATGTGTAATTTTAAGCATGTGTTGTCAAATTCTAAGTCAAGTGAAAATAAAATGTACATCCATCAAATTATAGATGTAAGAATGTCTAGCTCTGCAATTCAAATGAAAATGGATTTTCCCGATTTTCCTATTTAAATGATCTAAACAAAATTATGCGTGCTAATTCCACATTCTTGGAAAATTCCTTACCAATTTCCAGCATAATCAACCTCCTCCCTTTTTCCTATTCATCGCAAACATTGTGCAAGGAAACAGAAAATGATGGCAAGAAGAGTCTTTACATGTATGCGAAAAAATTAGCATGTTATCACAATTTATATAAGATTTTGGAGGCAAAAATGAAACATGAGATGAATTTTTTGCTTCCTCTTTTCTTCAAGAAGGAAGGGCATAACCCAGCAGCAACAACAAAAAAACAGACTCAAATGACAAATGAGGAAATGAAAGATTCATAATAAAGAAATAAGAAAATGGATGAAAAATTGTTGAAAAATAGGAAGTAATTTTTTATTGCTGATTTTGAACTTTTCCTCTTGTTAGGATTTACGAAAAGCTTATTATGACAATTTTTTGAAATGATTAGTGGTTCCTTTGTATGCTGGATTTATATTCTATGAATAAAAAAAGGTTTGAAAGGATTTCAATTGGAAAATAATTTGAGATGAATCTCATAAAAAGTTTATTGCACGTAATTTCACTTTAGAAATGTGTGAGGAATGGGAATGGATGTTGAACTACCAGGTGGGATAGACATGCTCATGTTACATGAGCTGATCATGAATGGGTAATTTCTAGGATAAAAGATGTTAATTATGTAAGAAAACGCCTGAATTCCTTCATCTTATTCAAAGGTCCTCAATCATGCTCAATCTGACTTCTTTTTACTCACAGCACGGAAGTCAGCAAACAAGTCCAACAAAATTGTTCACTTGATAAACTTGTAAATTTCCATGTTGATAACTTTCTCAATAAAATTATTTCAATTTATTCTCATTTAATTTATTCATTTTAAGCATAAACTTTTATCAATTCAGACTCAATACAGTCACAGATTTAAGTATTAAGCATTTTTTTTGTGCATCCCAAAATGCTCAATTTTATTTTATCACATCAGAATTTTTCACACTGAATGAGGTCAATTTTGTGTAATGAAAAGTTTATCTTCAAGTTATTGTAAATCCCTTAAGGATACGAGAACAAGTTTTTTTTTTCTGTATCTGAAAGGTATTTTCATCTAGTTTAAGCAAATTTATTCGGAAACTTTAGTTCTGCACTATTTTTTTGTGCATTTCTTTGCTGGAGAACATAGAGTGAAGATTACTGAAAATTGAAGTGAATTTGATTATAGTTTTATGAAGCTGAAGGAGAAGTTTATGCTGTATATTTTATTATAATTCATCAATTTATTGAGCAATTTGGATGTATTCATAATAAACAGATGAAGGGCATTTGCTTATGATGTCTGATATCTAGGAAGAACGTGGATTAGTTTGGTTTAGAGCTTTGAGACTGATTGGTATAGATTTAAATATTGTCTATACAATGTTTATCCAGATACTTAAGCTTGAATCAAATAGATGTCTTTTGACAGCTGACACCAAGCGGCTGACTATGTCAAGCGGTTGCTACCTAGACAACATTTCAATGTATGTTGATCATCTTGAGTCCCTGATCGCGAAAAAAAGGATGAATGGGAGGAGGAAGGTATCAAGGATTGACATCATAACTGATTGACTCCAACAATTAATTCAAAATTGAACAATCTCAACTCCAAAAAGCACTTTATTAAGCCATCATAATCCTTCAAACACCTCCAATCCATAACATCAAAACTCACTTAGCTTCTTGAACTGTACCTTAATCTCTCCCTTCGGTATGTTAGCAAATCGCTGTGGTCGAATCTCTAAATCATCGTCAGTCACTGAGTCGTCACAAATCAGCTCAAAATTTCTCAACAACTCAACAACAGCTGCCTTAATTTGCAGAGTTCCCAACTTCTTTCCAAGACAAATGTGGGCACTCTCACCAAATGGAATTAGCACACACTTATCACGAAAAGCTTTTACTCCGCCATTTTCTTCATTGAATCTTTCAGGCATAAATTCATGGGGATTTTCATAAATGTCAGGATCACGATGAATTGAATAGATAGGAATCCAAATGGTCGTTCCATTTGGTATAAGAATCTTTTGTTCATCGGAAATTAATTCAATTGATTCGTTACATTGTCGTGTTGTATAATATAATGGTGGATGTAGACGAATTGCCTCGTAAAAGACTTGATCGAGATATGTTAAGTTCAATAAAGTTTCAATTGGAACTGTCTGATTCTTATCAATATTCTCATTGATTTCTATTCTAAGCTTTTCTTGAACTCTCGTGTTCTTAGACAGTTCATACAGCACGTAGCAAAGTGCAAGACTTGATGTTTCAAAGCCATCTAAAAAGAAAGTCATTGCATGTGCTGCAGTTTCTATTTCACTAAAATTCCTTTTATCCTTCAATGAAATGACATAATTCAATAAATCGTTTCGTTTTTCATTATTATATCGACGACGTTGAACTGCTTGATTCGTAATCCTAATGAAATATTGATTGACTTCTCGTGTGATAGGTGACGATGGCAACTGAGTCGATGATGATATACTCTTCCACATCTTTCTGCCATAATTCAATATTTCTGAAGTATTTTCACCGTCATATGCTTTCGCATTAAATGCATAAGTGGTGCTTGTTATTGAATTGCATGAATATCTCAAAGAAATGTCTCTCACATCAAATACAATTGAAGTATTGCTTGCCATTTTCATGTTTATGTAACCAGTAAATTGCTTAGCAGCGTCATCGATTAATGGATACATTCCCTTCAGCTATCATCCATGAATTATATGTGTACATTAGAAATTATTACAGAAATTTATTGATTAAACAATTAATCATTTTTACTTCATACCCTAGATGATGTTAATGCTGGACTCAATTCACTTCTCTTCTGCTTCCACTGTTCATTTCTTAGCCAGAAGGGGTTTAGTGATATGACTGAATGACGTTCTGTTTCGAACTGAGTAAATATTGACGATAATAATTGCTTTCATTGTGTTTTGTTGGGTTTTGTGGATGAGATTTAGTCAAGGGATGGATGCTTTTTGAGAATTTGGTTGTTTTAGACAATGGATAAAGCATGGAGACTAACCAAATGGTTTAAAATTGACTAGGACAAAAAATAACAGTGGATTTCCAGGAATTTCCCCTGGACGTCATAAGTGAGCGGCCCCTTAATTAACTTAAGATTTTAAGAAGTGTATCCTAAGGTAGCTTTTTATAGCTTTGGCACTAGTAAATTGAATGGAAGCTAGTATCGGAAGATTTAAAAGGGGATCCATATTAGATCCACATAGTCCATATATCCTGAAACCTATTTATCCATTGTATAAGACCATTTCTGAGAGAATCATATGAATTTTAAACATTTCAAGCTACTCTCTACCAATAAATTCAAGTTCCCATCCCTTGCATATCAATCGATCCCACAACATCAATATCACTAAAACATGGTTCCAGATACTTACTCCAAACGAATTATTCCGAAAGTTTTTAAAGTTTGTAATCAAAATCTGCTTTAAAACCTCAGCGTTTAATGGCAACAGATACGGTGTAAAGCCATTCATAAAACCCGCACACAAGCCTCTTCCTTTGAACTTCCTGCGGATCGCAATTAATTGAATTAAATTAAATTTAAAATTAAATAATTTTTTTCAAAAATTCAATTAAAATTAATCACTCACGTGTAAACTCTATCGGCGTCATATGCGACACTACATTTTCCCAATGTTGACTTCTGTGTGTTGCCAAACAAAATGTTTAAAGTCTCGTGTGGAACATTTAAATTTTTAAAATAATTAATCCTCTGGTAGATGAGAATAGAGATGGAAATTGATAATATTGAAAAAATCACAATTAAAATGATCATGACTGCTCGCGGTGAATGGATCACTCAGAATGAATCAAAGTGAGATTTTTGTTTCATTTGAGAGGCATTGACACTTATTGTTAATAATTTCAAGGGAAACTACAAGATAAATGAATAACTATTAGGTTTGTAAGTCAATTAAGCACGATACAGTGCAAGATCGAGTAGTATGCGTGGGACAGTATGCAATGTGGTTTGATGGAGTAATTTGTAGATGTGCTTGCAATCAGGGGCACAGTCAGAGGTGGTCTTATGATATTAAACTGATCAAACCTGTCGAAATGTGATTTAACAGTTCTGGATCATTGGTAGTTGGTAAAATTGGCTATTATTTACTATAAGCTGGTTGGAATCGTTAAAAATGGAGAAAAGTACGAAATTAGGATCATATGATTCAAGAATGGACATACTTGAACCAAGAGACGGACGTACGATTTTCATAAATTTTAAAAAAGAGTTAAAAGCCTTTAAAAATCATATTTGAACCCACACGACACTCACAGCCTTGACATTATTGTAACTCATTTCGCATAATTCAATTCTATTTGTCAATGAATTCTGATAACGAATTTTTTTAGATTTTGTTGCTTGTTGTCTACACTGAGCATAATTTTGTATTTTTTTTGTCTCCGAGAGAAACGCCAGACACGTGCATACTGTTGATTATCATCGTTGGCTTACTCATTTTAATAAATTTGTATATTAAGTGAAAATTTTGTATAGCACATTATGATTAACATAATGTAACGTGACGTATGTCATGAATTGTGAGCTATAAAACAAAAGGAAAATGTCATTTAATAAATATTGAATAAATTATTTCCAATTTTTGCTCTTTTTTGTGTTTTTTTGGAATGTTTTAATTAAATTATGAATGAATAATAAATTTGATGCATATCTACTTTTGGTGTGAAGGTTATGTGGCATAAAAATGTTAATGACCCAAACTTTAGTACTCGTATAAGTGTGTCACACAAGTGGAGATTAAGCGAAGGATCTTGGCTGCGCAGCGTGCATATTTTGCAATTAGACATTTACTAACATCGAAGAGAATAGCGAGAAATGCCAAACTAGTGATGTACAAGACACTAATACGCCCAGTAGTGTTGTACGGTTCTGAGTCATGGAATATGACTATCGCAGATGAGAACGCAATTGGTGTATTTGAGCGTAGGGTCTTGCGAATTATATTTGGACCGAAGAGAGAAGGTGACTTTTACAAAAGCAGGAGTAACGCAGAATTATATCAGCTTTTCAATGAAGCTGATATCGTACGACGAATCAAAGTCAACAGACTCCGTTGGGCTGGACATGTCGTTAGGAGACCTGTTGAAGCTCCCATTAATAAAGTCTTTAAGAATGTTTTTGTAGATGGCAAAAGAACACGCGGGCGACCCAAGAACTCTTGGAAAGAAGCTGTTGACAGAGACAGTATTGCATTTGGTATGGTTAATTGGCAAACGGAAGCCAGCGACAGAGTCAGCTTCAGGCGCCATCTAAGGGAGGCCATGGATCACAATTGATCTGTACGGCCAGCGAAGTAAGTAAGTAGTATAAGTGTGTCAAATATTGGAGAAATTTTCTAAGTCTTCAGGGGATTATAGATTAGCAGGTACGTGAGGAAATATTGAATATTGAATGACTGTGCTTTTAAAATAAAATTAAAATTTGTGAAAATAATTTAACATTGATATGGAAAATAAGGCTTAATATTGTTTTACTACTTACTCATTTTCAGGACATTACTGATTTTATTAAGGACATAAGAATTCTATCAAAGACAAATTAGGATAGAATCATTGATTGCAGTGCCGTTTTTGCTCTGAGCAAACCTTACATCATATTAAATTCTATTGCTTTACTAATTGATGACCAGGAACGGGTTTGAAGAGCACCTTAGTGTAGCAAAAAAGTGCCCAAATTAGCGATAGAAACCTGTTTTAGAGCTTCAGTTAGATTATTTTAACCAATTAAAATATTTATGATTATCTAAAAGTTGACATCCCGAGCGGCACAAAGGTGTCATATAACTGTCATATGACTGCCATATGTCAGCTGCCACGTGTCAATTGCCATCGTTTGATGGCAATAAAAACTGCTTTATGGCAGTCATATGACAGATAACTGCTATCGATGTTGACGATATGTCAACCAAATAGTATGATAAAGTAATCCATATGACTGCCATATGACTGCCATCAATAAAAATTGACACAAAACGGAAACTGTTATATGACAGTATTTAAGCAGTTTTATGACAGGCACAGAGGGCAGTACTTTAATCAAATTTCAGTCAAATAGCAATTATATGGCAATAAAATGACAATTTTATGGCAATTTTATAGGCTGTTATAGCTGAAATATAAATGAAATGAATTCATAAAATTACAAAATATTGTGGGGTTTAAATTTTGTGTTTATTTATTAACTTGTATAATAGGAAAAAAAATGTAGACAAACAATAATAATATTATGAAAAACAAAAATTCAATAGGACTTTTCGGCTTTTTCTGCCTTCTTTCTGACAAATCATGCTTTGCAGATCACTGTTTGTAAAGCATTGGATCCTGCTTTTAAATCATCAATAGTTCCTGGAGCACTTTGATTGATTTTATCTTGAAAAATTTGAATGTGCCCTGAAAATTCTTTTATGACAATTATCGTTCCTATATAATATTTATGAATGATAAATCATAATATATAAACAAAAATTTTTAAATGTTTTGCTCACCTTTTACTAAAGTCCATCCTATTTTGCTTATTGCTTATTTGCCGATATAAATTTCAAGAGTAACAAATAAATGAACTTTTCACTTCATAATCTTGATTTCAAATGAATGGTTTTCATAATTTTTCAAAACACAATGGTAACTGTGATCAATTTTTTTCTCATGGCAGTCATATGGCAGTCATATAACAGTTTTATAAAATTGTCATATAATTGCTACCAAATAACCGTCATATAACTGTTATCTGCCTTTTCAAAACGATCATATAACAGTCATATGACTGACACCTGCCACCTTGTGCCGCTCGGGCATGGATTCAAAACAAACATAAACTTAAATTCAAAATTAAAACTGATAACTTTATCATCCAAAAGTATTCAATTGTCAATGACACATGAAATGACATAAGCTTTTCAAAAACTCATTGATTCCATAATTCAATAAACTTGTCTATTTTTACTTTTTACAAAAATATCACAATAAGAACTCATAACTCGAGTATTTGAATGACATAACTCTTTGCTGCGTCTATAGCAACTTCAGTACTTGCCCTTCAAAGCAATGATGTAATAAGGAATGAAAAGAAAATATTCAGCTGAAAATTTATATTTATTCTTCTATTTTGGATCAACATGAACAGTTTTAAAGCTTCCTTCCGGGGTCGTTCATTAATTGTGTCACAAAATTATTTTGGATTGAAAAAAGCTGTTGACAGAGACATTATTGATAATTGGCAGTTTTTATCCAGCGATAGAGCCCGCCTTAAGCTTGAATATATAAGGGAGGTTAGTGATCACAACTGATGTTTGCAGCCAAAGCTGTAAGAAAGGACAAACAAAAAGAGAATGGGCTGATGAAACCTTATGTAATTTTTAATAATGATAATTTTTACATCACCAACTTCTTTTCTTGGCAACAAAACTAATGTAGGCAGTTCAGAGATTCTTATATTAAGTTAATGCAAAAGCTTGATTCAAGAGTGCAGCTAGGATGATGTTTAAACTCTCTTGCGACAAAAGGGGCCGTTCACTTATGACGTCTGACATTTAGGGGGAGGTCTAGGATTTTGTGACAGTTCAAACAATGGAAATTTTTTTCTATATAATTTTTGTGACAGAGGGGGGAGGGGGGTCTAAAAATCAGATTTTTTGATGGACGTCATAAGTAAACGACCCCAAAGATTTTTTAAAATTTTGTTAAAATTGTTGCTTAATATCCTTTTAATTCTAGTCAAAAACATTATACACCACCACTTACAGCTTCTGACCTAGCTCCTATTCTTAGCGTTATACAACACACGAATCACTCCATCCAAAGAATCTAAATCTGTAGTCAGCGAAACCATTTAAACGTTAACGCTCGTGGAATCAAAGAATGAAATTTAGCAGCTAAGAAAAATCTTCTCCAAATAAATAATTAATTTATTAAATTGTCGATTTTATCCACTTTGTGAAACCTTTTTTGAGCCATGACGTAAGAAGAAACTCGTTAATTGAATTAAATTTTTGACTTTTTTATGTTTCGATGATTTTTTGCTTCTATTTTCTGCTAGAGTCTGGAAGGCAAAAAAAAAAGGTTTAATGAATTTTTTAAGATTTCATTTTTTAGAATGGCTAATGAATCATGCACGAATGGAGTGGGTATAAATCTTGCTGGCCTTTTTCTCTGTTAAATGAAATATTTAATTTTTGTAATAGAATTTGCCATCCAAAAAGGTAATAAATGAATGAAATTTTTTATGTTACTGTCCAAAAATGTTTGCTTCTAAGAAGATCCTTTTGGTGATGACAAGATTAAGGAGGTTTTTAATTGAGTAATTTTTGGAGTTATTTTAAATTTATGAGATGAGTTCTGACGTAGATAAATTGAGATTAGATTGCACATACTTAAACATATTTATGAACCGAGCAGGTCTGTTCAGCATCTAAACTTAGTCATCATCTAAAAAGATACTCTGATTCTAAGATGCGTGGGAAGATGAGTCACAATAATTCAAACACCTCGAATAAAAATCACAATAATATTAGTCAATGGCTTAGTTCTATTTTAATCCATTCAGACGTTGAAAAATGATTCAACCTGCATTGAAAAAAATCTCACGTAGCTGCTGAATAATCCTCTAAATCCAAAAAGATTCCATTGAAGTATTTTTTGTGTACTCAAAGAATTAAAGTCATACAGCACAAGTTCAAACATTGCTCTCAGATATATGTTAACATAAACAAGCTTGAATAAGTGAGTGAGAGAGACTCAACGACATCTTATAAAACATTCAATATTTGTTGCGCAAACAACAAACAAAGTAAATTTTCGCTAATTGTACTTTAATGTGATAATATGGAATCATAAAGTTTATCTTTTAATTACTAAATTCACAGATGCAGAACAAAGTTTAATTGTCACATGCAAATTTTCTTGAATATTTTTTATTTTCCCGTCCATTAAATTTTATAAAATATTTAAACAACTTAAGGGGTCGTTCACCAGTGACGTAAATCATACAATTGGATTTTTTGACTCTATTCCTCATTCAAATTTTACTTTTGCTTTGTAGTGATGGACCTCATCTAAAGTTAGACATCATTTATGAACGACACTATACAGGGGAGTATCTCTTAATCAAAGAACCACTGCTCTATGTCATGATGTTTTTCAAAAGTCTTCTCTCCTATCGCCCCTCATCTATTTTACTTAACAACATCAGCGAATGACTTCCTCATAGAACAGTGTTGCCCAACCGTTTTCGTGCAACGGCACACTTGGGGTGAAACCATGACCAAAACCGCACACTGCATACGGTTTGTGGGATATCTTAAGTTTTTTCTAGCGTGCCGCAGCACACAGGTTGACAATCACTATCATAGAAGATGATTATTATCTGTCATTTGTTCATAAAAAGCAAGACAATAATATTGATCATTTCAGAAAATAAACAGCAAGCCATTCAAATCGGCATCATCTGTTTTCCGCCTAAAACGATTCCACATTAAATTTATGAAAATTTATTGAAATTTCATTCCTTCAATCTTCTTTCATAAAATTTGAATATTTTTATCGTCATTGTTTACGGCTGATTTTGATATTGTGCTAGGTGAATTTTGCTTTTAGCTGATTTTTGTGTAGTGAGGGGATTGACTTTGACGTCAGTTTGTTGTTTTCGAGAATCTTGAAATTGAATTTTTGGAAATCTTTAAAATTAGATTTGTGTTGGATTCTTAACATGATTCTGAGGGTGAATTATTATAGGAACTTGATATACTTGTGTCAAAACTTTCAATCTCTTCCTATCTTATCATATCCCTTATCATCAATATAAAGACTTATTGTTTATGTACGACATCTCAAAAAAAGACGAGCGCACGTTATAAAGGAACTCAACCACGCATGATATGGTAAATAACTTAATATTCCTCCAATCTAATCAAATTCTCACAAAAAAAGAATCTGAGCCATGTGAGGGATGTTATTTATATTCAAAGGCTGTAAAGTTTTTTTGCTCTGCTCGCATCTTTCCAATACATATTGTAAGGAACAAGTAAAAAAGAATGAAAAGTATGTGAGAAATTATAATGTATGCCTTGGGATATCATTTTCATCATCGCGAGCACGTTGAATGCACGCCATATGTGTATATGCATGAAAAAGTGGAAATGAACATGTTGCTTCCAATTAAGTCTTTGCACGAATATTTTGGTCTGTAAAATTAGCGTCATATCGATCGTCATTGAATGGAACTTGCGTCATTTTTTATCATTAAAATGCATACCTGATTAGATTCCATTTCTTTCATTCACTAGCTTTGCATTATGCATGGAAACATACATAAATTAGATATAAATATTTACTTTATACTTTTTGTACACAACACAAATAGCATGTGGCATGTATACAGTCTAATGGGGAGACATTTTCTCAGCGTTATTTGCATGTAAATATGACATATTGATGAAAATATGTATCTTGTGGTAAATGTCATTTTATGTTTGATATAATTTCAATATTCCTCATGAATTTTTCATTACTTTTAAGGAATTTCATTTAGCTTTTTTTCTCGTGTCCTTGTCCTTTTAGCTATTTTTATGTATGCGATGTAAAAAGAAATAAGGAAAAATTATGTCGACGAAGAGGAAGCATGAATATTGAAGGATGAATGTTGATTGACTGCATGATAGCTGTGAGCGCATTCATATTTATATGACAGACTGCTGAAGAGTGGAGATGGAGTTATAATACTGAAGTTCAAGCAAAGAAATCATCTTGAACTGGTTTAAGTTCGAAACCTACTTATTCTTCTACACTTGTGTTTGATATGAGCTGAAGTTCAATGGTGACGGCTAGTCATGGTCCAATACCAAGGAAATCTAAGAATTTTGTCTTCTCTATCCCTAATATCCCTACGAGCCCATCATGTTGACTTCCTTTCAGATTTAGATCAATTCATTAAAAGTTCTTGGTCACGATCAACGATCAATGATCACGAATTCAAACCTACGCTAGTGAATTTTCAACAGTCATCATGTCCTCAAACTCAAATAAAATGTCCGTGACTTCCAGAAGAATTCCTTATGAAGCCTTTGTGTTGCTTGGAGTGAAACACATACAGAAAAAGACATTAATTAAATAAAATCTTAACCTGCTTAAATATATCCAACATTTAACTTTCAACAGTACAAATGAACAAACCGTCTACCAGATAAAAATTCATTACCTAAATTACCAACAGGTATGCATGAATATGCTTATTACAGCCTAAAGTTTATTCAAACTTACGATCTGTTATTTTGCTCAAGCTCTCCATTTCAATTCGCATAATAAGCCCTAAAGAATAACAGATGAGTGAACAAAATGTCGACTAAAATCTCTTCTTACTTTTTGTCGTGGAATGCACGAGGAAAAAAATATGAAAATGTCTGTGTTACGATAAATTTTTTTGCAGCAAACAAAAAAAGCTTATCATGAATGAAATGAGTATTACGATTGTAATGTAATATGATGAAAATATTAAGAGCAACGTCGGGGATGATCGTAAATGGCGTCTTTTATAAAATTAAATTTTCAAACAATCTTCTTGTTGTTCTTCTTTCATCTAGTTGTAAGTAAATATGGATTGTCATTACCAAGAAGATCCTTCCTCTCAATTAAGAGAAGCACCAGGGGTCCAGATTTGTTTCTGTAATATCGTGAGGATTGTGCAAATCTTTGTCATGTTGACAGCACTCTGTATAATAATTGAGAGATCGTTCTCTATTGGGAATCGAACCCAACTCTTCACAAAAGAAGGTTACAGGTAATTCGGTAAGTTACCAAACCACTCGCGCCACAGAGGCTTAACTCTCGCACTGGCAAATTCGCCTATAAATAGCTCGATACCCCAGATTCCACTCCGCTCCGATAATACAATTTCTAATGCAATTTTCAATTTTTTTGCATCCAAATTTCAATCGCTATCAGGCTCTCTTGAACTCTGTTAGACCCCTTTGAACCTTAAGAAACTTTCACGAATCTTTATAGCTCCCATTAACCTTCATGGTTCTCTTAAGCCTCTTTGTAATCTTTTATACTTGTTTCTTACGCTAATGCCTACCAAATGTTGAACCCAATCTGTTATTAACCCTCCGACAAAAAATATATGCATCATATTCAAGTTCCTTATACATTCAGTAGTATTACCCATCACCCATCATCAACATCATCATCGTCTTCATTTATTCATGCTGTGACAATTTAAAACTATTTCATAGTGAAATACACTGTGTATATATGAATATGAATTATGCAATGAATTATTCCACTTTTTCTGTATATGCAGCTCCATCAACTTGCTTGCACTCAATTAAAATTCATTTTGCGATGACAAGGAAGGAATTTTTCATCGTCTCAGTGTATTTATGTGCACTAATTTCAACATATATGAGTATGTGTGTGTATTAAATTTTAGTAAATTTACTCATGGGAAATCTATGTTGACATATTTCAAATTAATCCACTTTATTATATAGCGCTGCATAATGTGACAAGGATCGGATAAATTTAAATGTTATCAATATAATAATAGGACGAGGAGAGGCAGTTTAGTAAGCATTTTTGGATATTTAAATTTTGAGGTTATGTGGCGCAATTTTTGAATTATGAAAAAACTTGGGTATGCAGTATGATGAGCATTCAGAAGATCAATCAATTAATTGAAAGTTACAAGAATTTTGAGTATGGTCATAACTAGGGGGGATACTACTTGGTGGGAATTTTTTTTAGAATCTTAAGATAATTGAGTTTAAGGACATAGCTATGTCCAAAATTCGAATTCTGTTGGGCAAGGGATATAAGTATATTCCATAATCTCAAATATCCAATAAAATCGTTCCCCATTACATTAAGGGGGAAACAACATGATGGGAAATTTTATTAAATAACAAAAAATGTAAGTGTATCTGTCATTTCCTTATGTTAAGTTCCCCTTAATTTAAGGATAAAAGTTGTGATTAATTTCCCATCATGTTATGACCCCCCTGACGTCAGGAAGAAATTTGTTTGCAAAAACTTTCATATCATGTTGATTCCTAAAAAAAAATCAACAAAGTGTGACAGTCGGTCGATTACCCAACAGCTACAGTTCATTTACAGACACACAATTTACAAAATATACCCAAAAAGAACTGCCATTGAATAATGAAGCGACAATTTTCTCTAAATATCGCAAGCACTGCGTACATATCAAATTAAATGACACAAAATATTTTCCATATGTGTGTACATATAATTGAGGATATGCGTATGTATTGGCATCAAATCACATAAAAAGGGATAGAAAATGTGAAAAGTGTCATCAATTTAAATGTGATCATGGGAATAAATTTTTTTTTAAATTTTCCTATGTCATAAAATTGGAGTAAAGCAGTTGAATTGAGATAGGAATGGCACTTGACACATTTTATCCCTAATTGCATTCGAAATATCTCACAATTTTCTCTCTCTAACTCACTCTACACAAATTGACACCGTTCTATAATTAAGACATTGAAAATTCCCCACTGCATAATGATGATAAATTGACTACAATTCAGGCATCAGCTTACAAAATGATTCGAGACTATTTAACATAATAATAAGGATGAGGATAGGAGATAAAAATTATCTGACATATGACAGAGACTGGATGGGGGACAAGGAAAGAGTTGATGGCTTGAAATATCGTGAATTTTGATGAGCTATGGCTAGTAATTTATGATTTTGTGGTGTAAACAAATGATTTCTATCTGCTTTATAACATTGTGGAATATTTTGGAATTACTTTAATGGTTTAAAGCACATGTGGTAGAAATGAAGCCTTAGATTTATATAAACTTAGGGGAAATATTTGAAATTATCTTAGTCTACCTTAGAAGTTATTGTTTGCTGGTTAATTTAACGTTTATATACACAGTTGGTACTAGTTTGCCTTCATGTAGCCCAAGAAACTGACCTTACAACTCCATTGATCGAGAAGCTCTAGCGATTTCAACCAACAACAATGATTAGCAAAAGGTTCAATTCTTACAACATTGATGAATGCTGATAGCCTGATTCCTCTACCTGCCAACAGCAAAACAACATTGGGCATTGACAAAAACCTTCAAAAACTATTATTTACCAAGTCTACACCCATCAGAAACGGTCTCAGAATTTCTTGGCGTACAACTGTTGAACGGGAGGCGGAAAAACAGAACAAGAAGCTGCAGGAAATAGCAGCTTTGGTCCAGAATCGAGTGCGATTCAAATGCTTTGTGGACACCCTACGCTTCATAGTGAAGCAATAGGAACCCATCATCATCACACCCATCAGTTCACATCTGCATCGCCATCCATATCATCAAAATTAATTTCCATCCCCTTCTTAAATTCAAAAACTCTCCAGACACTGAGTAAATCTCCAGTAAATATCTACAGAGAGTAAGTAAGTACTTTTGTCATAAGAGGCACAATTTCATGCTTCAAATGCGTGTTCTTAACACCCAATTTATCAGATTCCTATTATTATTGTTATTATCATTACCATTATCATTATTATTATTATTCATGTTATAAAGGAACCGAAGAGGAAGAAGAAGACAAAGTTCCTGAATGTCTTCCTTATAAATGAGGAGAGCAATTTATTGAAAATTTCATTAAACATGCCCGAGAGTAAATTTTTCGACTTACTTGAACTGCATGTATGTTGGTTCCACATGTATATGAAGAATTATGTGTTTACACATTTATGCAGACTAAGTTGTCGTACCATCTTGCCAATATCTGCATTCCACATTGCTACTTATGATGCTCAAGGGAAAAATAGAGTGTGGAAGAATAGAAAATAAGGAAGAGGGGAGATACAAGTGAATAAAGCAGCATTCATACACAGAAGAAAAAAAATCTTGCAATGACATTAAGACAATTTTCCTCATATTCGTTGGTTGTGTTTCTGTTGCTCAACTGCTGAAAGGAACTGAATACTAATTTCTCATATGAATAAAACAAAGATGTTAGAAAGAAATGAGATGCAAGAATGTTGAAGCTATGAGAGATATTGTTATGTGTGCATCATAGAGAGAAGTGAAAATTTCACGCTCATGTCCTGAACATATGAGGCATTGTGTTCAGCATGTATCATCAAAAATTTATTTTATCTTGTTCTGTGTGCTTTTGATCTACAATGCTCATAGATATACATTTTTTTTTGTATGTCAGAATTTTAGGTCATTTTTATTTGAACTGCATGAAGAATGAGGTGCTGTTTGATTATACAAAGTCTCGTTTGGACATCCTTTTTGTTGTGTATTTCAGTTGAAATTAAATAAATTTTTTTATTCTTTTAAAGTTTCAGTTAAATATATTAAGGATGTCTTGACAGATTTTTTTGGTAAATACTAGTCACTTAAGAGAAGGATTAGCATCAATGTTGTCCAAACTGTGTGCCACGACACACTAGTTTGCATTAAAAAATTTTTGGAATAACACGAGTTGCATACTGTGTGCAACTTCAGACTTGGCTTACCCCTAAGTTGTACCGTGGCTCAAAAAGTTTGGACAACACTGGATTAGCTGAAACAACTTGTTAAGGGAATTTTCAGTCTAATGAAGGTTTTGAATTTAACAATCACAAAGGAATCTTGTAAAATTGGGCACTTACTAAACCCAAGTCAACCAACTCTTATTCTTGAAACTTAATCTTTTATGACTCGTCCAGTCCTAAATACCATACACATTGTTCAGTCTGAATTATGCAAAAAACATTCAAATTTTTACTTTAAATTCCCTCAACTTCCATTTTTTTCTGAAAACCAAATTGGAAATGTGAAACATCCAGAACACAGAAAATATTCAAATAACATGATAGAAAGAAAAAAATTACATTACAAGAAAAATAAGCAGAGCATTCGAACATTTCTTCCATAACAATTCACTCATGAAACATGAGCGTGTCTGATTGAGTTGTATAGCTTTAAAGATGCAACATGCAAGTGAGAGATAACTAGAAACCTAATAATTGTTCATATTCCATTTGAGATTTTATGCTCAAGCTAGATATTTCCATAAATGTCAGTGCATGTATGGAAAATACATTTATTTTTATCTAAAATCTACTGTACCGTAACCAAAAAATATAAGAAAATATGTGGATAAAGAACAAGAAATTTCACATACTGCTGTTCTGTATATGAGCATTCAAAAGTGAACTGTTTTGTTCATAAGAGAGTAGTTTTTTTTTCTGTGCTGGCTGATGTGAGGAGTGCTTGTGCTTCGGCATCATGTCTCTCTAGAGACGACAACAAAATGTCATGGCAGAGGAAGCATGAAAATATAGAGATTCGGTGGTATATCTCACTGGTTGTATGGTTAAAAAGGGAGGAAAAGAGCTAACTTGACTACATATTTCATGATTATGCAAGAAGCGAAAATGGTTGTGTTTGGGAAGGGTATTTGGTGTGGATAAGGCGCATTTGGTGATTCTTATGTGTGAGTGGCTTAATTTAAAGGTATGGGAATAAGAAGCAATAGTTGTCTGATCTTCAAAGGGTTGACAACAGCATGTAGCACTTGATACCTCGACTTAAGTGGGATTCGAACCTACATCCTTATAAATTTTGGATTTTCTACCAATTGGCCTTCAGAGACATTATCTTTCTTATGCCTTGATACACTAGGGCCGATTTCTTTGGTTACTTAAGGTACACTTGGCATCAAATTGAATCGCAGTGACTCCAGCTGAAAGTCTGTTCCCTTCGCACATTATATATAAAAGGCTCACTAGACTTGAATCAAAGGTTGGTGAACTAGACATTGAAGAATAGATTAAAATAGACTATGACTAGGATAGAACCAAGATAAGGCTATGACTTTATGTTAAGAAGCCTTAGAATCCGACTAAAGATCCTAACTCAGTTCAATATCATACCACTGACTGTACCCCAACCCCAGTCAATACATCAATAAATTTTACTACCCGACAATCCTCAAAATGAACATTAAAACCCATCCAATGAACATTAAAAAAATCGGTACAATTTCCTCCATAAATTTGCATAGCACACAGAGAATTGCACGGATTGATTAAAAAAGCTTTTAGACGGGTAGAATAAAAAGCGACAATCGAGAAACATTCTAATCACACATGGGACTTCCATTATCGTCAGACGAAATTATTGTGTTCGACATTTTTATTCATTCCTTCCTTATATTTTCATATTTGAGTGAATAAGAGTGCGGGGCGCCCTCACTTGAAAATTTTAAATTTATTACACAATGTTGCACAATAAAAAAAAACGCAAAGCAGATTGTTTTATGCTGTCAAAGCGATAAAAGAATGAGCAAGAGAAAATTTACAGACATTTTTGTCGAAAACAATGTAGGATGAGTGGAGGCAACAGCAAAATTGCGGTTGCAATTAAAAAAACTGAAAAGTGCCTTTTTGTGCTGTTGAGGAAGTTGTTAAAAAACTCATATGAGCATGAAAAGTCTCTTGAAGTAACTTCCAGGCAGTTGCACAAGAATGTTTTTGATTTTTAAGACAAGTTGATAATTTTGGATTTTTTAATTGAAATGGGGGCTGTTCACTAATGACGTCAATAACTAGATTGAGTGAAGCTCAAAGCGGCTGGAATTTAAAATATAATATTATGACAATCAATATCGCGATCCTATTTAGTGTCCACAAATCTGATTTTTAATAGACATTACTTGTAAATTACCCATTAAATAAATTATTTCTTGCTCGAACCCTTAAGTAGATGAATGAGCACTGATATAGCAAAAAAATTCACCAATTTAAGCTCTCACAACTAATCTGCTGCTGATACCTCGGCAAATCTAAAGCACAGCAATCGAATTAAATCCAATCAATGAATCATAAAAAGACGGAAAAAGACCTGTCAATTCCGAATTACCTTCTGGATGGTAATTACAAAAAAGGTTGAGAATGTGACAAAGGGATAAAAATAGCACCCAAAAAGGTGCGAAAAGGTAAATGCGATACACACTTAAATCAATACTTTCTAATTGTTTATTATAATAAGGTGTTAATAAATACATTCAGGCATGTAGCCAGGAGGGTCTTGTCCCCCCTTAAACGTTTTGTACTGCAGCGAGAGCACGGTCTAAACTCATAAGAATGCGCTAGGTTAAAGCAAAGATTTAGATACATTCACATGCCAGTCCATCGAACAACAATTCAGTTTTAATAAAAGCCTGATGTTGCTTAGCAGGCAACATACGATGGCAAATCTTACATTTCTATTTCTGAACTTGGAAACCATCATAAAAAGGAATCCCTAAAGGCATAGAGCACGCTCAACCGCCTCTAAGTAAGTTTGAGTTTCAGACTGATTGTTGAGCATTATAAGTGAACATCCTCTATTCTAATGGACATCAATCAGAAAACATCTATTCTTAACTTTCTTCTTATTATATCACATGGAAGCTCACAACCCAACCTCATCATTAATTCCTGTATTGCATGTACTCAGCGTATGAATAGACTCTTTCCTGACTTATTCTTCTTTTTTTTCAAAAATGCTCGAGCATTAAACACTCGAATTATGAGTAATTATACTTCATAGCATAAAACTTCTTTCAATACGCTCCTTCACTGCTGTTACGAGGGGCAACAATGAAAAGGTGAAAGGTGAAAATTAAATTAGAGAATTTAATGTGCATTGAAATTTTCCTTTCTATTCATCTATGTACCTTTGTGCATGATCTCACAATAAAGCGAGACTTGCAATCATTTGAATCGATTGAACTTGACTATGCAGTTGCAAGCACATACATACACACAAAACTGTATCATAGCATAGTCAGAAATGCGGAAAATTGCTGAAGAAAAAAAAAAAGTCAGCAGTAGCTGCAAAAAGCATCATCATCATCATCATCATCAAAAGCGAAGCAATAAGAATAAAATTCAAATTATATTTCAACACGTTCATTGAATTGCAAGCATAAATTCCGTTCTCGCATTTCAAGTGCCTTTAATATAAAAATGAGAAAGAACTGAATTGACGGTAATGGTAGAATGGCGTGTACTGAGGGTGGCAATTAAAAAACATTTTGTCTGGGATTTCATCGCATCATACAATAAATTTTGTGCTTACGCCATGATATGTGTATTTTAATAAATGAAAATAAAAAAAAAAATTCACTGTCTATGTACGTAACATATAGCATAGAGGAGATAGAGGATGTGCAGAAAAAAATTATTATGAGTGTATGATGACATGGAAAAAATGTAAAGGGTAACTGGAAGCTTGATGGGGTTACAATAATAAATTCTGCCTATAACTGTCACATCATCCCCAATATCCGTTCCCCTTTTACATTAGCTCGTTCTTGCTGAAAATAGTAAGTGATGAAAAAAAATTGCATGAATTTTTAAAAAATTAGGAAGGCATGGTGGAAATTGGATTCGTGCCATTTCTTGCGTTATGCGCACATTAACCTAAATATTTTGTTGACTTTCCTGTTCACTAGCGTTACTGCTCGAGGAGCTTTAAGTGTGGCAATAATAGAATTCGTGCAAAAATAAGTTTCTGTGATTGAATTATTGCCTGTTCATGCTTTTTAACTGAAAATCATTGTGATTTTATTCTATTATTGGCTAGCTTGCTGATCTGGTAATACAGAATAGTTGAATCTTGAGATTTTGAGCTATATGGAGACTTTTCTGTCAGTGTAAAGAAAAAGATTTCGTCGGCTAATGAGAAGCCTTTGTCTGATGTTCTATAAAATTATGAAATATGAAGAAAGAGGTTCGATTCCCAAACAAAACTGATTTAACATCATTGCAGACAATTGGAAGATCCAACATATGTAAAATGAATACCCAAAATCTAAAAATTGGTTACATCTGGAGCCGATGAAGGAAGAGGAACTGATCGAAATGATAGAAAATTATTAAAACGTAATTTATCAGTTCCGCATCTTGAGACCTGTTATAAGGCCTTTAAATCAAAAATCGTAGGACTATCCTATAATATTTGAAGTAAAGGTGATAATAAGGTACCCTGGGTAGCCCTTAAAAACCGGTCCCAGTTCATACAGCCAATGACAAAAAGCAATCATTTCAAATTTACTTCCAGAAACATCCAGAAGAATCCATATTCCTAATAAACCGTTTTAAAGGAGTCAAATCACATATCCAAGCATCACAAGCAACAAACGAGACCTTCCCGTCGATTCCAAATAGCAGTTAAGGACAAGCAAGACCAAAACCACGATTTTCAATTCTGAAACTACTAAAATTGGGTAAATTTAGAACATGACACAATCATCAAACTTTTCTGTATGAAAACAACGCTTATTCCAATTAACTTTCTCACTTTCTTCATGCTCATACATATCCGTGTACAATAGATACAAAATACGAGAGAGCACATCAGTCACATGCAGGAAAAATATGTTTAAACATAAAAAACATAATACGTTACGTATATCTTTTCAACGAGGACAGAACAAAATTGCTATTCAAGTGTGAAAATAAGCACAATGTTGAAAAAACAACAAAATACCGTCATTCATGCAATAGCAATTAAAACAATTTTTTTTTTCAAACCCCTCCTCTTTCACTTTGAAATAATGGCTTAACGCGAATAAGCGTGAGTGGCGCACAAATTAAAATTCACATAACAATATTCAGGAACTCTTTTTGTTGAGTGGAGATAAAGAAATGTGGAAAGTAATTGTTGAGGGAAATCGTTGAGTGAAAGCGCTTTTGTGTTTGAGTGGGATGAGGATAGTGATGATGGATTTTAAAGGTTACCTCTTCATACTGCTTCATACTCCAAGGAGGTGTCATAACGATGTATCTAGTGGCTGTCTAGTTAAAGGTATGGCTAATTTTATTTAGATATCACTAAATGTGCATCAAGGTATGACTTTGGGAACTCTTGCATGCTTCCATAAAGAACGAAACACAGTCTGCAAAAATAGAACCACCAAACCCACATATCCTTAAACACAGCATTCATCGTTCAAAAAAATTATCCTTTTTGTTCTGTAAAATTAATTTTCATGACTTATTCATATCACTCGCGATGTCTAAATAGAAGAATGAGAGAGAAAGTAAAAAGGAAGTGCTGGTATTTAAGATAAAGCAAAAGTGATGAGCATTATATTTTCTTTAAAAAACAGTAAATACCCCCGGTGCTATTCATTTATATACTCCTTAACTGCCTTCAAGCTGAATGTCGACACAAGACTGTCTCGTCGCCCGTCACTTTTTAAAATTAAAACTTTCTACCTCCCTCAACTTGCTTCATCTTTTAATTTTATTTGCGGCAAAGATACAGAAAATGAGCGCATTACAAAACAGAAAGTGTTTTACAAATATTTACATTGTCCTCGATAATTTATATCCTTTCGAGTGTCTCTCCGTCGACGTTGTTCCTTTTGTCATTTTTTTCCCTTTTTTTATATGTTTAGAGTAGCACAGCACAGTGAGACAGTAGAACAAGATAATTTCCTTCATTATTTACCGCATTAATGATTTCTTTCTTTACTCTTCTGCCACAGCCAGTTGTTGTTGCTGTTTTTTGATGATGTTTTCTGGTGTCGCAATGAAGCTGTTGTGCCACATTGTCATTAATTTTAAATTTATTCTTATACATTATAATATAACTTTTCTAATCAACGTTATACACACGATTCATGGTCCTTAAGGAATATTCTGTCAGATTTTTGAGGTTGGATGGGATTCAGTTTGATTTATGATGGATCATTTTTGAGTTTATGGAGTGGCTTTAAATTTTTAAATGATTTGTAGTGGGAATTCAATCGAACTTTAAGATTTCGGAGAACAATTAAGGAAGTTGAATCAAGAAAGCACTTATGTAGTGTGGTGTGGTTTCATAAAGTATTGTGTGCATCATGTACTAGCATGTTGTGCCATTTAGTGTCCTCACGAATCTTAAAATTGACAAAATAATTCAAAGGGATTTCTACTTAGCTTATTCACATGCTGAAAATTTAATTTTGAAATTAAATATGAATAGATGGAAAGATGCCAACAGAGAAGAATGAATGATAATTGTTACAGTATGTATGACGCACATTTCATTTCACTGAGTTTCCATGAAGAAATATCTTAATTCAATTTAAGCTTTTCTTCTGTTTAAAAGCATTACTTAAGCTCGTCACTTGTGTGAAAGTGATGATAAGTTTCTTGCGGGAACATCATATTTTGGAATTATGAACAAATGTGAAGTTAATGAGATCTGCTTGAAGCTTGTGGATGTAGTTGAAGAGATATGAATTTTAAATTTTTTGTTGAAATTTCATGATTTATTCAGGAGTCAATTAAATGTTTGAATTAGTGTTCTTTTTAAGGAATTGTCATGAGTGAGAATTTATATTTCATCATTGATGTTGGATTTTGTGTCATTTTTTGTCGGACCTTCCACATAAGATTTTTAACTATTTATATCGTGGTATTGAAGCTTTATTAAGATGAATTGTTTTCATATTTGTGTAAGTCAGCTCGGAGCAAGCAAGCTTTAATATCCAAAACATTCCAAAACTCACGATTGCCACCAAAAAATTTCAATAAACCCCCAAAGGACACAATTCTAATTAAAACTTGCCAGCAAATTCCACTCAAGTTTGAATTTATTTCCTTATCTTAATGTTCATTCATTAAGCCATCGCATATCTTCATCCTGTAGAGTGAGAAAGAACAAAGTAAGCAGACGTCTGTTAAAAAATTAAATAAAATAACAAACAACAGCAACAACATAAAAACTCATGATGTATATCACATCGAAAACATTACAACAAAAAGAAAAACCTCGTAGATTGAATTATTTCATTTTATGCTCATAAAATAGATCATTTTTCTTCTTTTTTTTTTTGTTCAACCATTCATTTGCTACCATTGCCATTGCTTGTTATCATCCACTTTCTCTTTTTACTTACTTCCATTTCAATAAAATTCAATGTACCAAAGCTATGAAAAAGCGTCATAAAAATATGAAAAACCACTCTAATTAATTTCATTATGGTTGATATACTATAGCCTGCGTTACATTGAATTCGTAATGGGGCATTGAATCTATAAGAATGTGAGAAATAAAAGGAGATGAAATGGCAATTTGAGGGTGAAAAAAAAAGAAAGAAAGACTAAACAAGGTCTTTATATTCAACTGAATGCGATATTTAAGCTCATTCAAAGATCTCAAGTGTTGATTACTAGACTGATATTGATCCACGTATGCAATTTGCCATACCTTCTAGTTTTTCAGATGAGCACAATAGTAAGGGAGTGGGAAGAAGGATGATTTTGCTAAATCAATAGCGCCATTGCTGCGCTTTCATTTTCACAATAAAATTCACATCATTCTCTTTTTAAAGCAACGACTGACAAGCTTGGGATATTTTTTAGATTTTGTCATTTTGGTTGGCTAGCTTTTTATAGGATAAATACAGCAGGATATAATTTAGAAAAGGCAAATACATCCATATAATAAAACTTCATACTACGTTTTGAATGAAGACTCCATTTATTTAAGACAATTTAAACCTGATTATTCACTATGTTCTCAATAAATCTTTCAAAAATGCGCTATTTTACCTCCTCAACATAAATGCTCTCCCAAACATAATTTCCTCTGTACTATAGAATCATAGTCATAGAACATCGTACACGTAACAATCATTTTGGTGATTTGGCTGCATTTCACGTATTTCAATTGATTTTCAATAAGGGTACTACCAGAGCGATGTGCGATGTGCTTAGACAGTGAATGTGTGATAAGAAGTGTGGGAAATCGAGAGGAGAAGAGCTGGAAAAAAATGAATGAAAGATGCAATTTTCAATTATATGATTTTCCATCCATTTATTTCTTCGTGATGTGACAAAAAAAATATTCCATTTGTATTGCATTCGAGTTTCTGCTTTTCTTAGATATGTAGAATCATCATCAAGCTACAAGTTGAGTGGTATGAGCAATGCAGAATTCTACCCTCCTTAAAAAAAAGGGAAAAGAAAAGCAGAAATTTGAGAGCAAACACAAATTGAATGAAAATCTACCCTACCCAAGATACTGTATGAGTGTATGTATATATTTATCAAACATTCAAACGGCACTGCCTTTTAGCGTACACTTTTTGATACATAAATAGCTGTGCTCTATTATGTTTGTATTTTACTAGAGTTTTACGACTGCATGTCACTCTTTTTGAGAGATTTTTATGCTGCTTTAGTGCAGATTTTTAGGATCTTGAGCTATTTATCAGCCAATTTATGCTGTGATGTGATTGTTTGTAGCTTTTTTTGATATTTTGGTATTTACTGACTTTTGTCATTTAGGAATTCGATCCAAATGCTGAATACTCTGAAAACAAACCTTTTTGCATCATTTGAAGCAAAATATTCACTGAGAAAAATTGAAGCGAAACCATTTAAATTTGTAAATTCCGTTAAAAGTTCAAATTTTGACGAATCTCTTAAATTTATTTTAATTAGTCAAATGCGATTCGACCCCTTAATACACTTCTATACACAGTTATCAAAATATTCTCAATATGTTAAAGCATATTAGAGCAAATGTTACCCTATTCCCCCACTTTGATTACCAAAATCTCCCTTAATGATGATTGATTATTGGACGATGACAATTCTGGTTTATGTTAAACCCCAAAAATATTCAATTTTGTATCAAGTGGCATAAAAACAATGGTTTTACATAATAATGAAGCTTTAAAAATCCTCAAAAATGATGAGCACTTCTGACGAATGTAGAGATTAATAACCATGACGTTTGTTTGATATCACCAAGATCATTATTTTGTACTTAATTGAAACATTGCTGCCTTCTTTGAAATTTATTTCATGCATGAGATTAAAAATTTCGCTTATTTTGCTGTTTTCATGCTGATCACTTTACTTTTAAAGTATGTTTTAATTTAATTTAATTTAATGAGGAATTTCAAGTACAAATTTAATTAAAAGGAAATGAAATTTTGGGTGGAGAATAGAAATTATGGCTGTGAAAAGGGAAAAAACTCGCGTTTTGTAATGTGTAAAGATTATAATTTTAAGATATGGAAGCGAGTGAATTTAAATTAAATGTTAAATGTTATTAAGACTAGGTTAGAGGGGGTTTAGGATTTTTTTCAATATATAAATCGAAGACTAAGCTGAATATGTGATCCAAGCTCTCAATTCTTAATGAAAATCAGGAACCATACAGTTGTAAATTGCACAAAATGCGCCTTTCAAGCATCATGAACAAAAAAGTAAATCCTGCTTATTTATTTCATAATTTTTTTTTGTCCCGCTAACTTAAAATAAGTAAATGGCAAGGAAGAAAAATATAATGGAAGAATTTATGATTCGTTTTTTCTTCCCTTGTTTCCATTTTCTCCTTTTCTTTTCCACATTGTATCCTGTATATTGTTTATATGTCATTTTCTTTCTCATAGAATCATCATCGTAGGTGTTCCTACCCATCCCACTCACCGACTTCTTATGTTTCCATTCATTCTTCATCATCCCCATGAGAATACATAAATTACGTATTTAGCAGTTATAGAAGATGTTATTTGCTGTGGAAAAAATAATTTTGATACAAAAAAAAATTATAGAGGAAGATGAAGGAAAGCAATAAAGAAGAAAATAATCTAAAAAATCAGGAATATAAGAAGCGGAGAAAATGAATCATATTGACAGGAATGGATGGAGGTGGTACCTTTATATTTTTTGTTTAAATTAGAGTCTAAGTTAGCAATTGGTGTCTTTCAGGACCGAAGCTAGAAAATTCTCGATGAAGGGTTTAGTTACTAAGTTCTTCAGTCACACCTGAGCTCATTCTTCAACTGAAATTAAGCTTAAATATAAATCAATATAGCCAGTAAGGGCTTAACGCCTGTTGCTTCTATTTTTCTAATTTTCAAAACGGTTCGAAGCCGTGTTACAATCCGGATATGCCCTTAAAACCAAATTTAGTACTCCAAATCTCGAAAATCTGTACGGGGGTCCTCGATTTGAACAAAACATTTAATCAAGAGAACCCACTAGTTTAATTTTTACAATTTTAAAAAAGTGCTATGGCAAGTTTTTCTAGCTTCATAGTTATAGGAGTCGTTCACTTATGACGTCCGAAATTAACAGTCATTTTTCAAAAAGATTCAAATTTCCATTGTTCTTTTCTTAGGAACCCCCCCCCCGGACGTCATAAGTGAACGGCTTAAGCTAAGTTGTATAAATCTGATTCATCATCCATTTCCCAAAAAAACATCTTTAATCACATAAATAAAGAGAACGGCAGAAAAATAAATTAATGACTTCCTCATGCTTAATATCAGATGAAATTTATTTCAGATTTGAACAATAATCCTAGGCTGTTGCCTAAACAACAAACCCAAAATCACCTGCAAAGCATTGAAATGTGATATTTGCCAGTTCTCATGAAATATTGTTCTGTTTTTTTAATTTTAGATGTCGTAAATCCTTAAATTTCATTTTATGAATGACAATTTTTCAGCAGTTGTTTTTCCACCTCAAATTTATGTCCCATGAATGACATTTATATTCAATAGAAAGTCTTGCGACCTCGTTACATTATTTTTATCTCACTGAAATTTGATAAATTACAGAATTCCATCCTCATTTAGAAAAATGTTCATTAAAAATTGTTCAAGTTCCGAAATTCGAGTTGTTTTGCCCATTTAAGCACATCTCCATTGATTTTTACGATTCCAACAGCTGTTGTTTCCATAATATTATATTTCTATTGCAACAGCATTTGTATGGATTCTCCATTTGTGCCATTAAAACTGAATGTGATGTAATGAAATTGATAACAGCCGTATTGTGTTGTGCAATAATAATGATCTTTAATTACTGAGCAAAACGTATCGAATTGTTTATTGAATTTTAGTTGATTGTTGCTTTCTATGTGATAGTTGGAAGGGCCTGTGAATATGGGAAAGATGAAATTAATGATATTGATCATTTTAGACTGGATCATTCGTTTTTAATCCTTAAAAAGCTTGAGTTATTTTATGTAATAATTGCAAAATCAGTCTTGAATGTGATTTGAATCTACCCGAATGGCACAAGTCGGATAATCGATCAGAAATCCGGCACCAATCAGGTGTGACTCTGGGATGGTGCTGGATTTAAATCAAAGCCAGCATCATGTCAAAGTCATCCCAGTTTGGTGCCAGATATCTATTCGATTAACCGACTTGTGCTATTCTAGCTAGCATCCAAGCTTGAAGAAAAGTTCCCCAAAAAATCAATTCTAAATCTCCAAAATCTAAAGATAAACTGTACCAAGCTTTTCAACAAAAGACTATCGTCATCCTAGAGAACCAATAAGATAAGTCAAAGACAAATGCCATTCGAGTCATAAAGTGACTATTGAAGCATGCCATAATTTTATTAATCTAACGAGATCTGACACAGAAAAAGGAGGAAAGCGAGAACGAATTTTTTGAGCAGCTCAGCAAAAATTAATGTTTTATAAATAAAACGGATGATATCAACATCTTCTGTGGCTATTCATAGCATTTTTTTTTTTTTGATAAAAATATATTCCATCCGTATCTATAGAAATAATCACATTTTATTTGAAGCCATTAGGATTACTGTCGCCGTCAACTGAGAAGCAATAAATTTTATCGTAGCGTAAACATTCTGTCCCCAAAAATTGATTCCGAACGTCTCTTTCCTTTCAGGAAGGCTATACACCCAATTCAACAATATATGAATTAGTAGAAATAATAACAATAACGTTAATGCTGCTTCAAAAATCATCGTCACTGCCATCAGACGTAACGATAATAGTTGTGCCTTGTCGCCATTAACATACTCGACGTGTACTGCATAAATTGCTCCATAATTAAATAAAACTTTCATAAATTTTTTGGCTATTGTGGATGGAATGGTAAGAAACGAGTAAGTAGCGACTGGATATTATATAAAATGAAATGAAACAAAAAGTTTGAGCAGCACAATATTAAATTTCCATTTTTACGTACATTCACTTGGTCAGTTGGATAAATATAATGTAAAATAATAAAGTGGGAGTTCGGTGAGAGGTCAGGACATGTTAAGACTGAATAAATTTCCTCTCATTCCTTCACGGTCGTGCAATTTTTATTGCAACTTTTTGTGCGAGAAATGGGTGAAGTTTAGGAGTCAGTTTTGGACTGTTTTTGGATGTTGAACATTTTGTAAGAACATTTCTTGTTGGATGTCTTGCTAAATGATAACAACACAGTGAAAAAGAATTATATTTATGACTCAGACGTCTTGTACTGTTAAACCACACCTGAACACTAGGAAAAACAGCCAGAATAAGAACACATCAGAGTTCCAAGTCAACATAGAAACTTCATGGCACTTAATCAACTCGACCCAACCTTTCGCATACAACACAACCATTAAAAAGTTATTTTATATGCCCGAATAGCTCAAACCGGATAATCGAATAGAAATCTAGAGCTAAGCTTGCATGACTCTTGCATGGTGCTGGCCTCGATTTCAAACCAGCACTATCCCAGAGTCACACCGGCATGGACCTGGATTTCTAAATGATTAATTGACTTGTGCCATTCAGGATTGATTAAATCTTGCCATAAGCTTTCTCAAACTAGCTACTCTATTTTCTGGTTCCTATGATTTGCATATAAGCTCCGAGTTGACGTTAAGCTCTGAAATCCACGCCAAAAAATCATTATCTCCCAAAAGTCAAGACATCTAATGATTCAAGCTTTTAATCCCTTGAGTCAACAAAAAGGAAACTCGATACCAAAAGTAATCAATCACAAATTGACATGATACAACTTTAAAGACATTAAAAAACCAGCAACCAAACAAAGGTCAACATTACTAGCAACAAATGCACTTTAGTAATTCACCCATAGTAAATTTTCAAACTAGTTCATTTTATTTCCTTTATTCTGATGTGCTTTCTGCTGGAAAACAAAAAAAGGAGGATGTAGAAATAAAGCTTACTGTAGTTGTTATCCCGCAAAAATACATAACACAACCAACCCCAATGCCAAAAAGTGGCACATAAAGCTAGGAAAATTTCATTTATGTCCATAAAAATATGTTCATTCTCATTCCCCATTTATTCGGAGCTGTATGAAAAGTTTCAAATATATGCACAGAATATAAAAGCTAGAGTCGAGCGACATTGCACAACATTTATTAGTTAATTTCAGAAATATAATCGTTAAGCAGTATAATTTAGAGAGTCGCCAAATGCTTTCGACATTTCGACTCTACTCCAACCCCAAAAGTGCACTACAAAAAAAAAATTAAAACAATAAAAACTAAAAGTGAAGCCAGCTGCATTTAAAAATATGAATTGCCTTAGTTCGTCGGAATGAATGAAAATAGTGGCGCAATGTTCATGTTTCAGGAAATGCCGTGTTTAAATATTTGCTATGTTCTGAGAAAGCTATAGAGTCATAAAGTATAATACTCAAGCAAAAACATCATATAACCGAAAAAGTGCTTTGCCTGCTTTTTTCCATTCCTTTTTCGCCTCTCGTTCCTCCTTAAGCTTTTGTTTACTTGCCTTGCGATGAGCGGAAAAATTATCTCTTCAACTTTTTTTTTCCTCTTCATTTCCATTGTTGAAACGTGATTTTTGGTGTGAATTGTTGCTTAGTTTAATTAGGACTGACTGAGCTGCTTTTCTTCTTTTTTTTTTTTGAGGATTAAACATAGTTCTAGGGAATTTTTGGATTGAAGCTCTAGAGTTTATGACTTGGTTTACATTTAGATCATCATGATCGGATCTTTAGTGGTTTAGTCAGAGCTTGAAGTCTATAGGGTTCGAGTCTACTTAAGTTGATTCAAGTTGACTCAAAACCGAGTAAGCTCAACTTTTCTCTAGTCGACTTCATTGACTCGAAAAAAAATGACTCAAGGCGAGTCAACTCGGGTTCTTAGAGCTCTGAGTTTAGCTGTGGTTTTTGGTCTATTTATGGAGCTTATACCTCATCCAGCCTCAATGCCAACTTCCATTAGCCAAGAACCCATCAAGGCAGTAACCAGAATTTATTTAAGGGATGTTTTCGACCTACCAGTAGCTCTCTTAGGCTATTAATCTCAATTTTAGACTCGAATCGTAATTTTCTCTCTGAATTCAGGTTTGAATCCTAATAAAATCATCTTTATTTCCTCCAATATCCAAACATACAGTCTGGTCTGTAAAAAATTAATGAGACACTTGATAAAAATGAATTCAAATCCAAAGCTACTTAACCACTTAATATAATCCACTCAAAAGGATGCAAAACAATAAGAAAACCTTCACAGATCTCGACAAAGCTTCTTAATAGCTCCTCAATAATTTCTTTCCTGATCTTTCCAAAAATAAGAACTGCGTCTTACAAAGCCCTCATTATAGTCACAAGCCGAAGTAACTTCCTTCATTATTTCATTCTACTTTGCAAAGCAATTTCACCCTTATTGCTTATTCCTCGAAAAATGAAAGAGAGAGAAAGGCAAGGAAGAAGCTGCCACATGAAGAATTGTTGTTGGGAAATCACGCGGCACAAAAAAAGCAAAGAATAAAGTGAAAATAAATATAAGGCATAAGAAAGAAAGAATAACTCTGACGAGTACTGAGCGAGGGAGGCAAAGAAGAAAAGAGCTCGATAGGCAATAAATTTTCGTGCTCCTGCATGACTCTGGCCCCTCGTTAACTCTTTGCGCTAAATTTATTGATAGCTTTACGTTAGGGTTTTTCAAATAAAACGAGCGGAAGAAGAGCTAGTGGGGCAATAATGGTCATAAATAATCATTGTCGAAGGATTGAACGGAATGAAAGAAAGCTTGCGGGTGACTTCGATGTCGTGTTCACTTCCATCTCTCTCTGTATGTCGATTTCCTTTCCTTTTCCATCTCATGTGATATGATTTGCATGAATAAATTTGCTAATGGTTGATTGGAATCAATTTTCTACTTTTTAAGGCTTTACTTTTATCCTTCCTCATTCAATTCTCTCTGCTATGCCTGTCAAAATCCTAAAGAGATTCATTCAGGAAAGAACCTTTTGAAAACAATTAAAAAACTTTTTTTATGTGCTTGAAAAAAAAAATAAAAAGGAAGGCAAAAAAAGTTTCTTTTAAGTTTGAGGCAGAAGGGAATTTGTGTGAAAATCTATGTAACCATTTTTTTGTTGGGTATGGGATGCATTTTGGGATGAAGTCTAATTTAGAATTGCTTATTAAATAGCTTGTTTAATAACTCTACATGATTACATGATGCTTGGTATCAATGCGAATGCAAGTAACCACAATTTGAGTTATTAAAGTCCAAAGCTGGTTTTATGATTATATGAAGGCATTAGAATCCAACTAGACGTTCCCTGATTCACAATACTCGTTCAATGATTCACATTTATACTTTCTTTACTAGCCGTAAAGATCAATTTAATTCACGGTCTCCCTTAGATGGCAACTGAAGCTAACTCTATCGCTGGCTTTTGCTTACCAATTATCAACAGCAAGTTTATTAATATCTGTGTAAACAACTTCTTTGCCAAGAGTTCCTATAACGCCCACGGTTTCAAGAATCACCTCTCAGTTTACAAGATATGTTGGAATCAGCTAGCTACGCTATTTAAATGAAGTCATGATTCAAAATTGAGCAGTATAGAAAGCCATCTAGTCAGTTTATATAAGAAACCGTCTCCTGAGCCATAAACTTCCTGACAAAAACACAAAAAAACATTCAAGCTCTTCAATGACGTAATTTATTTTTTTTGGCAATAACAAAAGTTACATGACATAAATTTTAAATTACAGCAAGAAAGCCCCAAAATAATCTTCATTTATGTTAGCTATGACGCCAGAATCTGATATAAAATTCCAAGAATTTTCCTCACCAGACTCAATAATTATCAAAAAGTCCCAAACTACCAATTTATCTCATCTCTACAATAAAACGATTAAAGTATGCTGTCCAATGAGGCATAAAACATTAATTTTATTATCTCTTCCAAAAAGTAGTTCCAGATAGACTCAAAATGATGAAAATCACATTGCCCAAAAACAATTTCTACTACCAAAAAAAAGGGAAAACTAGAAGTTTAAATTCTCCATCCATACATGAGGTTATCGATTGCCCATTTTACAGACGGAGAAGAAGGAAATGGAAGCAGCAAAAAAAAAACTTTAATATTTTGTTCATGGAAGAAGAAATATAAAGAATAAACTATAACTTTTTTACCATAACCAGAATACAAATTAAGTTTCCCTATCCTTACTTCCTCCTACACTTTTGTTTTTTTCTTTCATCTTATTGCTATTTTTCTTCCTTGAAGTCTTGACTTTCTTGCTTCTGTCGTACAGATAAACAATTTTTCTTTCCCTTCTTTATTTTATTTTGTGCCTGCATCTCTCACATTGAACTTTTGTTTTCATACTGGAATGTGAATTCTGATTTAGTGGTATGAGGGATATCCGAGAGAGGACATTGGAATGAAGTGGGATGAGGGAAAATATCTCTCAGACTTCCAATTCTCTTTGAGTGATTCAATTCTCTTGATTTCAAATTAGTAAGCACTCTTCGTTCTCAACATGTGTTGCTTTATATACAAATTTAATTCTCAACATGCTCACCCTCTTTTTATGAATGAATTTCTCAAACATTGTTATGTATCATCATCATTCATCCCCTCCACTGAAATTTTTTGCTGGCTTAGAATGAGAGAGTCAATTTGAATGTGAGAACGGAAAGTGTTGTGGCTTGTAAATAATAACATCAGTGAGGACATCGAATGTAATGAGATTGAATTTTTGAAATCTTTATTAAGTTTCAACAAACAATGATTAAACAGAATTGGACATAAAAATTACGAGTTTAACTGTTTGTACTTAGGGGCCGTTCACTTATTACGTTCGCATTTTAGGGGGGAGGGGGGGTTTGAAAAATTGTAACAAAATGTAACATAGGGGGGGTGTCAAGAAGTATGTAACGTTCTAACTGTCGTCTGAGTTTTAAAAAAGTTCACAAAAAAAATTTGTTTACAAATTCACACCAAAAACATTTTTTTAAATTTTCCACGTTTTTAATGATTTATGAAAAATTATCAAAATAAAATAAATTATGAACGTTCAGGGGGGGGGGGGGTTGTGAGTTGTAACATATTGTAACAAGGGGGGGAGGGGGGTGAAAAAAGTCGTTTTTTGCAGTGAACGGCCCCTTAGAGGATCGAGATTCTATGTTTTATTTTGTTCCTTGAACCAACATTCCTTTAAGCTCTTGATCTAGTTTCTAGAATTTCTAGGACATCAAACAATTGAAGAACCGAAACTTTTGAAAAACACGAATTTAAGAATGACTTAATTCGGATCTTCGATTTACTGGTCTAGCTTTAAGCCAGTGAACTCTTAAGATACAATATTGACATAAAATCGATAAATAATTACGAGTGTTTAACTACTTTTTCATCACTAATTATTTAAGCATGTTGAGAATATTTTAACGGTTATTTTTTATTCAAATTATGTATGCAGTATAGTTGTAAGCCCCTTTCATATCGTCGAACAATAAGCATCGTTATTCAATTATCAAACCAACAAAGCCTCTTTAAGTTTAATTCCCTTTATACGGATGAACTTGAATTTGTCGAACAACTCGTCTAAATCCATTTGATCTAAATTTGTTAATCACAAAGTATCCTCCTTTAACTGATTCTCTGCATTTTAATGTCTCGTAGTTTGAAGTCATAGAAACTTTCATATCAATACATTGTTTATCTAAATCTCCTTGTTTCAAAAGTTTGAGTTTCTTCTTGAGTATAAATTTCCTCTTCCATTTATTAAGATTGACTTTTCGGATGCTCAACTTGTTTATTCCATGTGCAACTTTATTACATTGTAAAATTTTAAATTTTTGACTGATAAATTCAGTAAGAAACACAATCAGTGATATTAAACATCCAGCAAGTAAGACTACCAATGGCAAACCCATATCCCCAAACTCAATCAGATCACGTCCACTATTTAAGCTATTTGAAGCTCTAAATCCTTGTTGATAGTATTCAACCATGTCTTTTTCCCATAATTTATAGATTCCTGATTCTTCAAAACGTTCAATCATGTCTCTAAGTTCTTTATTGTAGAAAAAGTCACTTCGGGTTGTGATCCTTTGATAAGTTTGAGTTAATGTGAACTTGTCGAAAAGCCTTCGATGACCTTGAAAGTTATTTAATGACTTTAGGAATGAGTCAGCATATTTACATGTTACTAAATAAACCAAATCTTTATCAAAATTCTTAGGAACTTCCAGCTGTAACATATTTCGAATATTTATATGATTTATGATCAGTTCATCTCGAATCATAGGCAAATATCCTAAAACTGAGGTATTTCTATCGTAAAAGGAATAGAACTTTGTGTTGCTTTTGTTTAATTCTTTCAAGCTTAATGCTGATCTCATTGTTGGATCAGTGAGCATGAATGAAAGAATTATAGTCTCATAAAATGAACTCAAGATGAAGGATCCAAATATAAAGCAATAGATCATGATATTTTCATGGCTGCTAAGTTCTTCAATTCCAGATGCACCAAGATTCAACACCAGCTCATAAACAGACAAAAGAATTGAGGAAATTGATCTTCGACTGCCTGTATAAATAGACATAAATCTCCAAGTAACAATCAGCAACACTATCGAGATGAATGCAAGAAACAGCGATACATAATCCAGTGGTAGAGTAAAGTTTTCATATGATGACACAGGAATGTTTCGTGGAACTAGCAGACATAGTCCATCCATTTGATACAGCCAAGCTCCATCAAGATTTCTAGTAAGCATGATAAAGTTTGTAAAAATGCAAATATCATTCGGATTTCTAAGCAGTGAATAGATTTTACCAGGAGACATTGCTGTGTCTGGATTGTTAATAACTCGAAACCTCACATTGAGTTTTGCAGTAAGTTCTCGAATAAGATTCCCTTCAGCACCGACAATTTGATCATTTTTCATGTAAGACATGGGATAGTTGTTATAAAATATAATGTTAAGTCTAAACTGGATCCGGTAATTAGATGGCAATCGATCCCTTAACAAAACAAACTTCCTGTCTTGGATCAATTCAGGGAAATATTCAGGACGTCTTTTAGCCACAGTTTGGTGATTTGTTCGATATAAACTGTAATTTCCAGAAGTGCTATGACTCATTAAGTAGACATTGTAGTAACCTGCTTTAATGAGTGCAGCAAACACATCATTTAAGTTTTTACCGCTTGCATAGTCACTCATTATTACAATTATCTTTAATGACGTGTCTTCATGCAATAAAAATATATTCTTAATGAAATTCGCGTAGTCTAAACTGCCTTCAGAAATGAGCAGTATTGCATAGTCTAAATCTACGGGACAAATCATGTAATTTACTATTTTCTTTGAAATTCTTTCATTTTCACATCTTGTAAGTTGAACATAAAATCCTTCGTATTTGTAGCTCATCGATTTCAACGTTAAGTCATAGATAACAACATCAACTCTGTATTTTTCAGCCACGTCTGTAGTGTCCAGCATTTGCATTAAATGATTGCACAATTTATCCCATTTTATGGAATTATCCTGAACTTCTAGGTTTCGTTTGGTCTTAAAAACTGGAAACCTAGTCAAATTTTGCTGGAAACTTGGAGATATCAGCAAGAGAAGTGTTAATAACTTAAATCTCATGTTCTGCTTACTGTCGCTTGATCAAAAGTTAAACTGCTACTAAATGTGTTTGTTTTGAATCTCAAATCCCCACAAAAAGCTTGAAATAATTAAGTGCTATCAACTAATTGTTAGGTATAGAATGTTAATACTAGGTTGAGCGCTTGAAATAATCTTTTGGTAAAATCGTGGATCTGTTGCATATTAAATTTCAATTTTTTAAAGATATCTAGTCTGCAAACTCCACAACTCAATTGTTGATCCGAAATAATTCGTTGATGCGATCGAATTTCCCATAAAATTTGTTTGTTGTTTGCCAATGTAGACGATTGCATGTATTGAAAGTACACAAACCGATTTTTCAAAAATATTTCCTCAACAATTTCCTAACTTGTATGATATCAAACCTTCATTTAATGCATATTTCAAGTAATCATAAATCCCCAAAATGTGTCTTTGCTAGAAAAAAAGGTAAAATATGTGCCAAAGCTAATCAAGACATTTATTCATGTGCTAAAGCTAATCCTTGCTTCAACATGCTTGACATTTTCATTTATTCATTGAATAATAATCACTTGACTCAATTCAAGCAAAGAACTTGATTAATATTTACTTTTCTCTACTTGACTTTTGAAAATGCAAAAAAGGATATTTTCAGTGAAGACACATGAATCAAGTAATGAGGATGTTATTTGAGACAATCTTACTTGATTATTATTTTTAAGACATTAAAAAGATATGTCAAGTTGTGAGATTTCAATGAAGATCAGTTAAAAGCTAAGTAAAGATAATGAACATAAGATCATGATATCCAGATGTTGT
Organism: Chironomus riparius; assembly: GCA_917627325.4. Lineage (NCBI taxonomy): Eukaryota > Metazoa > Arthropoda > Insecta > Diptera > Chironomidae > Chironomus > Chironomus riparius. Next base: position 49,930,700 of record OU895878.1, on the reverse strand, counting down.
TGTAGAAATTAGGATGATCCAGAAACAAAAAATTGCAAGAAAATAAAAATCATAGTTTCCGAGAACAAGCATCACTCCTTAATATACTAATCTATGCCAACAATCAACTCAATTTATTGAGAGTCGGAAATGACAAGACACAAGAAAGATGCATAAGATGAGCAATTCTCAGCAATTAACAATTGTAATATCAATTTTTGAATTTATAAACGACATTTAGCCAAAAAAGCTTTAGACGTGAATACATTTTCATGTGCTGCTCGGAAAAGAAAAGTCTATAAATTAAAGATAAGCCTTATTCTAATAGCTGCTGCACATTTATCACACATCAACTAATCTTTTAAATAACAAACCGATAGAGATGCAAATACTTAGAGGAACTAGAATAGAAAGATGCATTTACAACAGTAACAGTCGTGGAAAAATTCAGAATAAATTTGTAAATTTCCTGATGAAGAGAGTCAAGCATGTGAAATCTAAGGACACTTCCTTACTACAACAGAAATGACTCGCCTGTACAACAACAAATTAAATAATATTTATTCATAATCAGGAATTAAAGTGAGGATAAATAGACATGCATTTATAAATATCCCACAAAATTCATATCAGCATCTCACTTTCATTCTGAATCTCGTTCCATCGAAATGTGCAAAAGTGTATCAATACAGTCGGTGACTTGTGCATCAGAAGTAGAAAAATCTGAAGAAAAAGTCAATTTTGATGAAGCAATTCGATTAACTGGATATGGAAAATTTAATTATTTTATTGTGATAATTAGTGGAGTTGTGTTGTCTGCTGTGCTGCTTGAAACCCTTAGCATCTCATTTGTGCTACCTGTTGCTGAAAATGATCTTGATTTGAGTACGGAAGATAAAGGAATTGTTAGTTCCGTTGCATATGCAGGAATCATTGCATCATCACATATAAGTGGATTCTTAGCAGACACGAAAGGCAGAAGACTAGTCATCATGTTATCGCTGTTGCTCTCTTTCGGATGTACACTCATATCCAGTTTTGTTAGTAATTTTTGGATATTCACTGCCATGAGATTTTTATGTGGATTTTTGTAAGATTTAAACTTAGTTTAATTATTGCAAAGCTAATCGGGTCTGTTTTTGTATATTTAGCATATCTGGAAGTAGCGCGACAATATACGCTTACTTAGCAGAATTTCATACGATTAAGATGCAATCCAAAGTTATTATGGGAGGTAAGTCACTCAATAAGATAAAGAGTTGTTCATAAATGCTGTGTTTTGAATATTTGGATGGCAACTCCTGCTCCGTCACTTAAAAGATTTCAAGCTTCAAAACTTTATCATTAAATTGAACAATCCCTCAAAACCACATAAGATTAAGTGCTAATAATCCCAACATTCACATTTTTACAGCTGCATTTGTTTTCGGTGTTAGCTCAATGTGTATGCCTCTCATTGCTATGCTCATCATTAATCAGGAATGGATGTTCGTAATTGACTTTTTAAATGTCGAATACAAGCCTTGGAGACTGTTTGTGCTTACTTGTGGATCAATGAGTTTAATAAGCGGCTTGTGCTTTGTCTTCCTTCCTGAATCACCAAAGTTTATGTTTACAAATGGCAAGAAGGAGGAAGCATTGGGTACTCTCAGAAAAATCTACAGACTCAATACTGGACGAGCAATTGAAGAATATAAAGTGAAGGAAATAATTGTTGATGAAAAAAATATCGAAACTAGTTGCCAACCAGACTCGAAGGATTTGTCTTTATGTAAACGCATGTGGAACCAAACAGCACCGTTGTTTCAGAAGATGCATCTAAAAAATACACTTATTTTGTGCTCAATTCAATTTTTGATATTCAACACGTCGTCAGGGTAAGTTGGTAGTTTTTTTGGAGTTTATGGAAGCACTTGATCAGTATAATCTTGTTATATACTTAGTTCCAATCATGTTGAGGATCTCAGCAAACTTGAGCTGATTGTATCGATCGAGCATAACCAGTGCTTAGCACCTAATTCTTCTATTGCTATTTCTCAATTTCCTTGTAGCTTCTACATGTTCTTCCCAGAAATTCTGAATCGAGCGATTGAATTCACGAAAGAAAACCCAAATACATCCTCAACAATTTGTCAAGCTTTCTATCAAAATAGAAACTCATCAATGACAGATGTCAATCCATCGAATATCATAAAGTTAGAATTCAAAACCTATGAATATTCCTTTATATTAGAAATAATATATGCACTAGGATTTGCTGTTATTGGGGTGCTCGTTAATCGTCTCGGAAAATTATTCATAGTTTTATTTGTTCTTCTTGGCTGTGGACTATGTGCATTTGCGATATCATTTGTGTCAATAGTCAACTTATCAATTTATCTCTACGTGATTCTACTGGCATGTGGACTCTCTGTCAATGTCATTACAGGAAGCACTCTTGAACTTTTTCCAACGAGCTTAAGGTAAGTCTTTGTTGACTAAGTGTGCGAAGGCTTAGTGATAGCTGTTTGTGTGGATATAAATAGACTTTAGACTTTGAGTTGAGATCTTTAAAGTCTTATAATGTCTAAGTGACTTGCATGGCTTAAAGAACCTTATTTAAATTGTTGCATAATCCTGTAAATTATCTCAAATCTGATGACAACATCCATGACCTTCTATACTACTGAATTAATACTGAAAACTAATCCACAAAATTCTCAATTTTAGAGCAATGGCTGTTTCTCTATCATTGATGTGCGGACGCTTGGGAAGTGTATTTGGATCAAATGTCGTTGGGTTGATGCTAGACAAGTATTGTGAATATGCTTTCTTGTACTCTGGAACGACATTAATTATCTGTTGCTGCCTTATTTTTTATATACCAAACATTTCTAAACGACGAGGTACTGAATCTAGTGATAATAAAGTGATATCGCCTAGTTAAATGGTGATTGACTTGTAAATATTTTATAGGAGTTGAGTTTGTTTTTATTCTGTTAATGGCATGTTAAAAGGCTTAATAAATAGGCATTAATTTTGAAGATTCATCACTTCATTAAGGTCTGAAAGCACATCTTGGTCATGTGCTACGTTGGATACTAGTGATACTCATTGTCTTTAAAGCTATCAATTTACAAACTAGGATGAGGACAAAAAATTTGAATTTAATATTCAATGTAGAATCTAGTTCAAGCACATAAATAAGTCTTGAGCCATGCATTTAGTGACACCACATGAAGTTCTCGGGTCTTTCAATAATTTCATAATAATGACGAAAATCAGAGATCAACAGAAATATTTCTCCGAAAAGTCTTCTCAATTCCGCATAATTAAAAAACAAAAATAAATTTAAAAGAGTTTATGTAACAAAGTCACAATAAGTTTGTTAATAATACCTAGATATGTTTTAAAATGCAATTTAAAGCATTTTTGATCATAGTAGGCTATTTTCAAAACAAAAATCGATTTTATATCTTTATTAGCATTCTTTATCATTTATAATGCCTAGATATGTTTTAAAATGCAATTTAAAGCATTTTTGGTTTTGATCATAGTAGGCTATTTTCAAAAAAATATCGATTTTAAATCTATATTAGCATTCTTTATCATTTATAATACCTAGATATGTTTTAAAATGAAATTTAAAGCATTTTTGGTTTTGATCATAGTAGGCTATTTTCAAAAAAATATCGATTTTTATCTATATTAGCATTCTTTATCATTTATAATACCAAGATATGGTTTAAAATGCAATTTAAAGCATTTTTGGTTTTGATCATAGTAGGCTATTTTCAAAAAAATATAGATTTTTATCTATATTAGCATTCTTTATCATTTATAATACCAAGATATGGTTTAAATGCAATTTAAAGCATTTTTGGTTTTGATCATAGTAGGCTATTTTCAAAAAATATCGATTTTATATCTATAGTAGCATTCTTAATCATTTATAATGCCAAGATATGGTTTAAAATGAAATTTAAAGCATTTTTGGTTTTGATCATAGTAGGCTATTTTCAAAAAAATATCGATTTTTATCTATATTAGCATTCTTTATCATTTATAATACCAAGATATGGTTTAAATGCAATTTAAAGCATTTTTGGTTTTGATCATAGTAGGCTATTTTCAAAAAAATATCGATTTTTATCTATATTAGCATTCTTTATCATTTATAATACCAAGATATGGTTTAAATGCAATTTAAAGCATTTTTGGTTTTGATCATAGTAGGCTATTTTCAAAAAATATCGATTTTATATCTATAGTAGCATTCTTAATCATTTATAATGCCAAGATATGGTTTAAAATGAAATTTAAAGCATTTTTGGTTTTGATCATAGTAGGCTATTTTCAAAAAAATATCGATTTTTATCTATATTAGCATTCTTTATCATTTATAATACCAAGATATGGTTTAAATGCAATTTAAAGCATTTTTGGTTTTGATCATAGTAGGCTATTTTCAAAAAATATCGATTTTATATCTATAGTAGCATTCTTTATCATTTATAATACCTAGATATGTTTTAAAATGAAATTTAAAGCATTTTTGGTTTTGATCATAGTAGGCTATTTTCAAAAAAATATCGATTTTTATCTATATTAGCATTCTTTATCATTTATAATACCAAGATATGGTTTAAAATGCAATTTAAAGCATTTTTGGTTTTGATCATAGTAGGCTATTTTCAAAAAAATATCGATTTTTATCTATATTAGCATTCTTTATCATTTATAATACCAAGATATGGTTTAAAATGCAATTTAAAGCATTTTTGGTTTTGATCATAGTAGGCTATTTTCAAAAAAATATCGATTTTTATCTATATTAGCATTCTTTATCATTTATAATACCAAGATATGGTTTAAAATGCAATTTAAAGCATTTTTGGTTTTGATCATAGTAGGCTTTTTTCAAAAAAATATCGATTTTATATCTAAATTAGCATTCTTTATCATTTATAATGCCTAGATATGTTTTAAAATGCAATTTAAAGCATTTTTGGTTTTGATCATAGTAGGCTATTTTCAAAAAAATATCGATTTTATATCTAAATTAGCATTCTTTATCATTTATAATGCCTAGATATGTTTTAAAATGCAATTTAAAGCATTTTTGGTTTTGATCATAGTAGGCTATTTTCAAAAAAATATCGATTTTATATCTAAATTAGCATTCTTTATCATTTATAATACCAAGATATGGTTTAAAATGCAATTTAAAGCATTTTTGGTTTTGATCATAGTAGGCTATTTTCAAAAAAATATCGATTTTATCTATGGTACGCCAACGAGTCCTTATTTTCGATATTGAATTTTTTTGGTACCTTATTTTCGAGCATAAGTTCAAATTTTTTTCACACGTTAAATTATTAATGTCTAATATCTTTGATTAAAAGTTTAAATATTTGTTTTTCATCATCAAAATGTTAAATGAATCCACTCAAATGTAATGAATCATTACTGATTTACTAAACAATTAATACAAGTGAATTAATAACATTTTTATTTCCAATGTAAACAACAAAAAAAAATTTAGAATATTTTTTGAAAAAAACCATTTTAAACTAATGTTTGCTGCATTTATCACCGATTAAACGATTAAATTAGTGTTAAAAGACATAATAGAATGATTTAATTCCTAAATCATAAGTAAATTAAGTCAAAAATTGCGAAAATTTGAAATTTTCATAAAAAAATGATTTTCGAAATGGCAAAATTTTGTTCGAAAAACATTCGAAACGAGTTTGAATTTATTTCGAATCAACGTTGACAACGTCTCTTGGCATATCATAGGATTTTATATCTAAATTAGCATTCTTTATCATTTATAATACCAAGATATGGTTTAAAATGCAATTTAAAGCATTTTTGGTTTTGATCATAGCAGGCTATTTTCAAAAAATATCGATTTTATATCTATATTAGCATTCTTTATCATTTATAATGCCTAGATATGTTTTAAAATGCAATTTAAAGCATTTTTGGTTTTGATCATAGTAGGCTATTTTCAAAAAATATCGATTTTATATCTAAAGTAGCATTCTTAATCATTTATAATGCCTAGATATGTTTTAAAATGCAATTTAAAGCATTTTTGGTTTTGATCATAGTAGGCTTTTTTCAAAAAAATATCGATTTTATATCTATATTAGCTTTCTTTATCATTTATAATACCAAGATATGGTTTAAAATGCAATTTAAAGCATTTTTGGTTTTGATCATAGTAGGCTATTTTCAAAAAATATCGATTTTATATCTAAAGTAGCATTCTTAATCATTTATAATGCCTAGATATGTTTTAAAATGCAATTTAAAGCATTTTTGGTTTTGATCATAGTAGGCTATTTTCAAAAAATATCGATTTTATATCTAAAGTAGCATTCTTAATCATTTATAATGCCTAGATATGTTTTAAAATGCAATTTAAAGCATTTTTGGTTTTGATCATAGTAGGCTATTTTCAAAAAATATCGATTTTATATCTAAAGTAGCATTCTTTATCATTTATAATACCAAGATATGGTTTAAAATGCAATTTAAAGCATTTTTGGTTTTGATCATAGTAGGCTATTTTCAAAAAATATCGATTTTATATCTAAAGTAGCATTCTTTATCATTTATAATACCAAGATATGGTTTAAAATGCAATTTAAAGCATTTTTGGTTTTGATCATAGTAGGCTATTTTCAAAAAATATCGATTTTATATCTAAAGTAGCATTCTTTATCATTTATAATACCAAGATATGGTTTAAAATGCAATTTAAAGCATTTTTGGTTTTGATCATAGTAGGCTATTTTCAAAAAATATCGATTTTATATCTAAAGTAGCATTCTTTATCATTTATAATACCTAGATATGTTTTAAAATGCAATTCTAAGCATTTTTGGTTTTGATCAAAGTAGGCTATTTTCAAAAAAATATCGATTTTATATCTATATTAGCATTCTTTATCATTTATAATACCAAGATATGGTTTAAAATGCAATTTAAAGCATTTTTGGTTTTGATCATAGTAGGCTTTTTTCAAAAAAATATCGATTTTAAATCTATATTAGCATTCTTTATCATTTATAATACCTAGATATGTTTTAAAATGCAATTCTAAGCATTTTTGGTTTTGATCATAGTAGGCTATTTTCAAAAAAATATCGATTTTATATCTAAAGTAGCATTCTTAATCATTTATAATGCCTAGATATGTTTTAAAATGCAATTTAAAGCATTTTTGGTTTTGATCATAGTAGGCTATTTTCAAAAAATATCGATTTTATATCTAAAGTAGCATTCTTAATCATTTATAATGCCTAGATATGTTTTAAAATGCAATTTAAAGCATTTTTGGTTTTGATCATAGTAGGCTATTTTCAAAAAATATCGATTTTATATCTAAAGTAGCATTCTTTATCATTTATAATACCAAGATATGGTTTAAAATGCAATTTAAAGCATTTTTGGTTTTGATCATAGTAGGCTATTTTCAAAAAATATCGATTTTATATCTAAAGTAGCATTCTTTATCATTTATAATACCAAGATATGGTTTAAAATGCAATTTAAAGCATTTTTGGTTTTGATCATAGTAGGCTATTTTCAAAAAATATCGATTTTATATCTAAAGTAGCATTCTTTATCATTTATAATACCAAGATATGGTTTAAAATGCAATTTAAAGCATTTTTGGTTTTGATCATAGTAGGCTATTTTCAAAAAATATCGATTTTATATCTAAAGTAGCATTCTTTATCATTTATAATACCTAGATATGTTTTAAAATGCAATTCTAAGCATTTTTGGTTTTGATCAAAGTAGGCTATTTTCAAAAAAATATCGATTTTATATCTATATTAGCATTCTTTATCATTTATAATACCAAGATATGGTTTAAAATGCAATTTAAAGCATTTTTGGTTTTGATCATAGTAGGCTTTTTTCAAAAAAATATCGATTTTAAATCTATATTAGCATTCTTTATCATTTATAATACCTAGATATGTTTTAAAATGCAATTCTAAGCATTTTTGGTTTTGATCATAGTAGGCTATTTTCAAAAAAATATCGATTTTATATCTAAAGTAGCATTCTTAATCATTTATAATGCCTAGATATGTTTTAAAATGCAATTTAAAGCATTTTTGGTTTTGATCATAGTAGGCTATTTTCAAAAAATATCGATTTTATATCTAAAGTAGCATTCTTAATCATTTATAATGCCTAGATATGTTTTAAAATGCAATTTAAAGCATTTTTGGTTTTGATCATAGTAGGCTATTTTCAAAAAATATCGATTTTATATCTAAAGTAGCATTCTTAATCATTTATAATGCCTAGATATGTTTTAAAATGCAATTTAAAGCATTTTTGGTTTTGATCATAGTAGGCTTTTTTCAAAAAAATATCGATTTTATATCTATATTAGCTTTCTTTATCATTTATAATACCAAGATATGGTTTAAAATGCAATTTAAAGCATTTTTGGTTTTGATCATAGTAGGCTATTTTCAAAAAATATCGATTTTATATCTAAAGTAGCATTCTTAATCATTTATAATGCCTAGATATGTTTTAAAATGCAATTTAAAGCATTTTTGGTTTTGATCATAGTAGGCTATTTTCAAAAAAATATCGATTTTAAATCTATATTAGCATTCTTTATCATTTATAATACCTAGATATGTTTTAAAATGAAATTTAAAGCATTTTTGGTTTTGATCATAGTAGGCTATTTTCAAAAAAATATCGATTTTTATCTATATTAGCATTCTTTATCATTTATAATACCAAGATATGGTTTAAAATGCAATTTAAAGCATTTTTGGTTTTGATCATAGTAGGCTATTTTCAAAAAAATATAGATTTTTATCTATATTAGCATTCTTTATCATTTATAATACCAAGATATGGTTTAAATGCAATTTAAAGCATTTTTGGTTTTGATCATAGTAGGCTATTTTCAAAAAATATCGATTTTATATCTATAGTAGCATTCTTAATCATTTATAATGCCAAGATATGGTTTAAAATGAAATTTAAAGCATTTTTGGTTTTGATCATAGTAGGCTATTTTCAAAAAAATATCGATTTTTATCTATATTAGCATTCTTTATCATTTATAATACCAAGATATGGTTTAAATGCAATTTAAAGCATTTTTGGTTTTGATCATAGTAGGCTATTTTCAAAAAAATATCGATTTTTATCTATATTAGCATTCTTTATCATTTATAATACCAAGATATGGTTTAAATGCAATTTAAAGCATTTTTGGTTTTGATCATAGTAGGCTATTTTCAAAAAATATCGATTTTATATCTATAGTAGCATTCTTTATCATTTATAATACCTAGATATGTTTTAAAATGAAATTTAAAGCATTTTTGGTTTTGATCATAGTAGGCTATTTTCAAAAAAATATCGATTTTTATCTATATTAGCATTCTTTATCATTTATAATACCAAGATATGGTTTAAAATGCAATTTAAAGCATTTTTGGTTTTGATCATAGTAGGCTATTTTCAAAAAAATATCGATTTTTATCTATATTAGCATTCTTTATCATTTATAATACCAAGATATGGTTTAAAATGCAATTTAAAGCATTTTTGGTTTTGATCATAGTAGGCTATTTTCAAAAAAATATCGATTTTTATCTATATTAGCATTCTTTATCATTTATAATACCAAGATATGGTTTAAATGCAATTTAAAGCATTTTTGGTTTTGATCATAGTAGGCTATTTTCAAAAAAATATCGATTTTTATCTATATTAGCATTCTTTATCATTTATAATACCAAGATATGGTTTAAAATGCAATTTAAAGCATTTTTGGTTTTGATCATAGTAGGCTTTTTTCAAAAAAATATCGATTTTATATCTAAATTAGCATTCTTTATCATTTATAATGCCTAGATATGTTTTAAAATGCAATTTAAAGCATTTTTGGTTTTGATCATAGTAGGCTATTTTCAAAAAAATATCGATTTTATATCTAAATTAGCATTCTTTATCATTTATAATGCCTAGATATGTTTTAAAATGCAATTTAAAGCATTTTTGGTTTTGATCATAGTAGGCTATTTTCAAAAAAATATCGATTTTATATCTAAATTAGCATTCTTTATCATTTATAATACCAAGATATGGTTTAAAATGCAATTTAAAGCATTTTTGGTTTTGATCATAGTAGGCTATTTTCAAAAAAATATCGATTTTATATCTATAGTAGCATTCTTAATCATTTATAATGCCAAGATATGGTTTAAAATGAAATTTAAAGCATTTTTGGTTTTGATCATAGTAGGCTATTTTCAAAAAAATATCGATTTTTATCTATATTAGCATTCTTTATCATTTATAATACCAAGATATGGTTTAAAATGCAATTTAAAGCATTTTTGGTTTTGATCATAGTAGGCTATTTTCAAAAAAATATCGATTTTTATCTATATTAGCATTCTTTATCATTTATAATACCAAGATATGGTTTAAATGCAATTTAAAGCATTTTTGGTTTTGATCATAGTAGGCTATTTTCAAAAAAATATCGATTTTTATCTATATTAGCATTCTTTATCATTTATAATACCAAGATATGGTTTAAAATGCAATTTAAAGCATTTTTGGTTTTGATCATAGTAGGCTATTTTCAAAAAAATATCGATTTTTATCTATATTAGCATTCTTTATCATTTATAATACCAAGATATGGTTTAAATGCAATTTAAAGCATTTTTGGTTTTGATCATAGTAGGCTATTTTCAAAAAAATATCGATTTTTATCTATATTAGCATTCTTTATCATTTATAATACCAAGATATGGTTTAAAATGCAATTTAAAGCATTTTTGGTTTTGATCATAGTAGGCTATTTTCAAAAAAATATCGATTTTTATCTATATTAGCATTCTTTATCATTTATAATACCAAGATATGGTTTAAATGCAATTTAAAGCATTTTTGGTTTTGATCATAGTAGGCTATTTTCAAAAAAATATCGATTTTTATCTATATTAGCATTCTTTATCATTTATAATACCAAGATATGGTTTAAAATGCAATTTAAAGCATTTTTGGTTTTGATCATAGTAGGCTATTTTCAAAAAAATATCGATTTTATATCTAAATTAGCATTCTTTATCATTTATAATGCCTAGATATGTTTTAAAATGCAATTTAAAGCATTTTTGGTTTTGATCATAGTAGGCTATTTTCAAAAAAATATCGATTTTATCTATGGTACGCCAACGAGTCCTTATTTTCGATATTGAATTTTTTTGGTACCTTATTTTCGAGCATAAGTTCAAATTTTTTTCACACGTTAAATTATTAATGTCTAATATCTTTGATTAAAAGTTTAAATATTTGTTTTTCATCATCAAAATGTTAAATGAATCCACTCAAATGTAATGAATCATTACTGATTTACTAAACAATTAATACAAGTGAATTAATAACATTTTTATTTCCAATGTAAACAACAAAAAAAAATTTAGAATATTTTTTGAAAAAAACCATTTTAAACTAATGTTTGCTGCATTTATCACCGATTAAACGATTAAATTAGTGTTAAAAGACATAATAGAATGATTTAATTCCTAAATCATAAGTAAATTAAGTCAAAAATTGCGAAAATTTGAAATTTTCATAAAAAAATGATTTTCGAAATGGCAAAATTTTGTTCGAAAAACATTCGAAACGAGTTTGAATTTATTTCGAATCAACGTTGACAACGTCTCTTGGCATATCATAGGATTTTATATCTAAATTAGCATTCTTTATCATTTATAATACCAAGATATGGTTTAAAATGCAATTTAAAGCATTTTTGGTTTTGATCATAGCAGGCTATTTTCAAAAAATATCGATTTTATATCTATATTAGCATTCTTTATCATTAATAATGCCTAGATATGTTTTAAAATGCAATTTAAAGCATTTTTGGTTTTGATCATAGTAGGCTATTTTCAAAAAATATCGATTTTATATCTAAAGTAGCATTCTTAATCATTTATAATGCCTAGATATGTTTTAAAATGCAATTTAAAGCATTTTTGGTTTTGATCATAGTAGGCTTTTTTCAAAAAAATATCGATTTTATATCTATATTAGCTTTCTTTATCATTTATAATACCAAGATATGGTTTAAAATGCAATTTAAAGCATTTTTGGTTTTGATCATAGTAGGCTATTTTCAAAAAATATCGATTTTATATCTAAAGTAGCATTCTTAATCATTTATAATGCCTAGATATGTTTTAAAATGCAATTTAAAGCATTTTTGGTTTTGATCATAGTAGGCTATTTTCAAAAAATATCGATTTTATATCTAAAGTAGCATTCTTAATCATTTATAATGCCTAGATATGTTTTAAAATGCAATTTAAAGCATTTTTGGTTTTGATCATAGTAGGCTATTTTCAAAAAATATCGATTTTATATCTAAAGTAGCATTCTTAATCATTTATAATGCCTAGATATGTTTTAAAATGCAATTTAAAGCATTTTTGGTTTTGATCATAGTAGGCTATTTTCAAAAAATATCGATTTTATATCTAAAGTAGCATTCTTTATCATTTATAATACCAAGATATGGTTTAAAATGCAATTTAAAGCATTTTTGGTTTTGATCATAGTAGGCTATTTTCAAAAAATATCGATTTTATATCTAAAGTAGCATTCTTTATCATTTATAATACCAAGATATGGTTTAAAATGCAATTTAAAGCATTTTTGGTTTTGATCATAGTAGGCTATTTTCAAAAAATATCGATTTTATATCTAAAGTAGCATTCTTTATCATTTATAATACCAAGATATGGTTTAAAATGCAATTTAAAGCATTTTTGGTTTTGATCATAGTAGGCTATTTTCAAAAAATATCGATTTTATATCTAAAGTAGCATTCTTTATCATTTATAATACCAAGATATGGTTTAAAATGCAATTTAAAGCATTTTTGGTTTTGATCATAGTAGGCTATTTTCAAAAAATATCGATTTTATATCTAAAGTAGCATTCTTTATCATTTATAATACCAAGATATGGTTTAAAATGCAATTTAAAGCATTTTTGGTTTTGATCATAGTAGGCTATTTTCAAAAAATATCGATTTTATATCTAAAGTAGCATTCTTTATCATTTATAATACCAAGATATGGTTTAAAATGCAATTTAAAGCATTTTTGGTTTTGATCATAGTAGGCTTTTTTCAAAAAAATATCGATTTTAAATCTATATTAGCATTCTTTATCATTTATAATACCTAGATATGTTTTAAAATGCAATTCTAAGCATTTTTGGTTTTGATCATAGTAGGCTATTTTCAAAAAAATATCGATTTTATATCTAAAGTAGCATTCTTAATCATTTATAATGCCTAGATATGTTTTAAAATGCAATTTAAAGCATTTTTGGTTTTGATCATAGTAGGCTATTTTCAAAAAATATCGATTTTATATCTAAAGTAGCATTCTTAATCATTTATAATACCTAGATATGTTTTAAAATGCAATTTAAAGCATTTTTGGTTTTGATCATAGTAGGCTATTTTCAAAAAATATCGATTTTATATCTAAAGTAGCATTCTTAATCATTTATAATGCCTAGATATGTTTTAAAATGCAATTTAAAGCATTTTTGGTTTTGATCATAGTAGGCTTTTTTCAAAAAAATATCGATTTTATATCTATATTAGCTTTCTTTATCATTTATAATACCAAGATATGGTTTAAAATGCAATTTAAAGCATTTTTGGTTTTGATCATAGTAGGCTATTTTCAAAAAATATCGATTTTATATCTAAAGTAGCATTCTTAATCATTTATAATGCCTAGATATGTTTTAAAATGCAATTTAAAGCATTTTTGGTTTTGATCATAGTAGGCTATTTTCAAAAAATATCGATTTTATATCTAAAGTAGCATTCTTAATCATTTATAATGCCTAGATATGTTTTAAAATGCAATTTAAAGCATTTTTGGTTTTGATCATAGTAGGCTATTTTCAAAAAATATCGATTTTATATCTAAAGTAGCATTCTTAATCATTTATAATGCCTAGATATGTTTTAAAATGCAATTTAAAGCATTTTTGGTTTTGATCATAGTAGGCTTTTTTCAAAAAAATATCGATTTTATATCTATATTAGCTTTCTTTATCATTTATAATACCAAGATATGGTTTAAAATGCAATTTAAAGCATTTTTGGTTTTGATCATAGTAGGCTATTTTCAAAAAATATCGATTTTATATCTAAAGTAGCATTCTTAATCATTTATAATGCCTAGATATGTTTTAAAATGCAATTTAAAGCATTTTTGGTTTTGATCATAGTAGGCTTTTTTCAAAAAAATATCGATTTTAAATCTATATTAGCATTCTTTATCATTTATAATACCTAGTATGTTTTAAAATGAAATTTAAAGCATTTTTGGTTTCGATCATAGTAGGCTATTTTCAAAAAAATATCGATTTTAAATCTATATTAGCATTCTTTATCATTTATAATACCAAGATATGGTTTAAAATGCAATTTAAAGCATTTTTGGTTTTGATCATAGTAGGCTATTTTCAAAAAAATATCGATTTTATATCTATATTAGCATTCTTTATCATTTATAATACCAAGATATGGTTTAAAATGCAATTTAAAGCATTTTTGGTTTTGATCATAGTAGGCTATTTTCAAAAAAATATCGATTTTATATCTAAATTAGCATTCTTTATCATTTATAATACCAAGATATGGTTTAAAATGCAATTTAAAGCATTTTTGGTTTTGATCATAGTAGGCTATTTTCAAAAAAATATCGATTTTTATCTATATTAGCATTCTTTATCATTTATAATACCAAGATATGGTTTAAAATGCAATTTAAAGCATTTTTGGTTTTGATCATAGTAGGCTATTTTCAAAAAAATATCGATTTTATATCTAAAGTAGCATTCTTAATCATTTATAATGCCTAGATATGTTTTAAAATGCAATTTAAAGCATTTTTGGTTTTGATCATAGTAGGCTTTTTTCAAAAAAATATCGATTTTATATCTATATTAGCTTTCTTTATCATTTATAATACCAAGATATGGTTTAAAATGCAATTTAAAGCATTTTTGGTTTTGATCATAGTAGGCTATTTTCAAAAAATATCGATTTTATATCTAAAGTAGCATTCTTAATCATTTATAATGCCTAGATATGTTTTAAAATGCAATTTAAAGCATTTTTGGTTTTGATCATAGTAGGCTATTTTCAAAAAATATCGATTTTATATCTAAAGTAGCATTCTTTATCATTTATAATACCAAGATATGGTTTAAAATGCAATTTAAAGCATTTTTGGTTTTGATCATAGTAGGCTATTTTCAAAAAATATCGATTTTATATCTAAAGTAGCATTCTTAATCATTTATAATGCCTAGATATGTTTTAAAATGCAATTTAAAGCATTTTTGGTTTTGATCATAGTAGGCTATTTTCAAAAAATATCGATTTTATATCTAAAGTAGCATTCTTTATCATTTATAATACCAAGATATGGTTTAAAATGCAATTTAAAGCATTTTTGGTTTTGATCATAGTAGGCTATTTTCAAAAAAATATCGATTTTTATCTATATTAGCATTCTTTATCATTTATAATACCAAGATATGGTTTAAAATGCAATTTAAAGCATTTTTGGTTTTGATCATAGTAGGCTATTTTCAAAAAAATATCGATTTTTATCTATATTAGCATTCTTTATCATTTATAATACCAAGATATGGTTTAAAATGCAATTTAAAGCATTTTTGGTTTTGATCATAGTAGGCTATTTTCAAAAAAATATCGATTTTATATCTAAAGTAGCATTCTTAATCATTTATAATGCCTAGATATGTTTTAAAATGCAATTTAAAGCATTTTTGGTTTTGATCATAGTAGGCTATTTTCAAAAAATATCGATTTTATATCTAAAGTAGCATTCTTAATCATTTATAATGCCTAGATATGTTTTAAAATGCAATTTAAAGCATTTTTGGTTTTGATCATAGTAGGCTATTTTCAAAAAATATCGATTTTATATCTAAAGTAGCATTCTTTATCATTTATAATACCAAGATATGGTTTAAAATGCAATTTAAAGCATTTTTGGTTTTGATCATAGTAGGCTATTTTCAAAAAATATCGATTTTATATCTAAAGTAGCATTCTTTATCATTTATAATACCAAGATATGGTTTAAAATGCAATTTAAAGCATTTTTGGTTTTGATCATAGTAGGCTATTTTCAAAAAATATCGATTTTATATCTAAAGTAGCATTCTTTATCATTTATAATACCAAGATATGGTTTAAAATGCAATTTAAAGCATTTTTGGTTTTGATCATAGTAGGCTATTTTCAAAAAATATCGATTTTATATCTAAAGTAGCATTCTTTATCATTTATAATACCTAGATATGTTTTAAAATGCAATTCTAAGCATTTTTGGTTTTGATCAAAGTAGGCTATTTTCAAAAAAATATCGATTTTATATCTATATTAGCATTCTTTATCATTTATAATACCAAGATATGGTTTAAAATGCAATTTAAAGCATTTTTGGTTTTGATCATAGTAGGCTTTTTTCAAAAAAATATCGATTTTAAATCTATATTAGCATTCTTTATCATTTATAATACCTAGATATGTTTTAAAATGCAATTCTAAGCATTTTTGGTTTTGATCATAGTAGGCTATTTTCAAAAAAATATCGATTTTATATCTAAAGTAGCATTCTTAATCATTTATAATGCCTAGATATGTTTTAAAATGCAATTTAAAGCATTTTTGGTTTTGA
The DNA here is from genome assembly GCA_917627325.4 of Chironomus riparius. Classification (NCBI taxonomy): domain Eukaryota; kingdom Metazoa; phylum Arthropoda; class Insecta; order Diptera; family Chironomidae; genus Chironomus; species Chironomus riparius. Next base: position 49,913,910 of record OU895878.1, on the reverse strand, counting down.
TCATAGTAGGCTATTTTCAAAAAATATCGATTTTATATCTAAAGTAGCATTCTTAATCATTTATAATGCCTAGATATGTTTTAAAATGCAATTTAAAGCATTTTTGGTTTTGATCATAGTAGGCTATTTTCAAAAAATATCGATTTTATATCTAAAGTAGCATTCTTAATCATTTATAATGCCTAGATATGTTTTAAAATGCAATTTAAAGCATTTTTGGTTTTGATCATAGTAGGCTTTTTTCAAAAAAATATCGATTTTATATCTATATTAGCTTTCTTTATCATTTATAATACCAAGATATGGTTTAAAATGCAATTTAAAGCATTTTTGGTTTTGATCATAGTAGGCTATTTTCAAAAAATATCGATTTTATATCTAAAGTAGCATTCTTAATCATTTATAATGCCTAGATATGTTTTAAAATGCAATTTAAAGCATTTTTGGTTTTGATCATAGTAGGCTATTTTCAAAAAAATATCGATTTTAAATCTATATTAGCATTCTTTATCATTTATAATACCTAGATATGTTTTAAAATGAAATTTAAAGCATTTTTGGTTTTGATCATAGTAGGCTATTTTCAAAAAAATATCGATTTTTATCTATATTAGCATTCTTTATCATTTATAATACCAAGATATGGTTTAAAATGCAATTTAAAGCATTTTTGGTTTTGATCATAGTAGGCTATTTTCAAAAAAATATAGATTTTTATCTATATTAGCATTCTTTATCATTTATAATACCAAGATATGGTTTAAATGCAATTTAAAGCATTTTTGGTTTTGATCATAGTAGGCTATTTTCAAAAAATATCGATTTTATATCTATAGTAGCATTCTTAATCATTTATAATGCCAAGATATGGTTTAAAATGAAATTTAAAGCATTTTTGGTTTTGATCATAGTAGGCTATTTTCAAAAAAATATCGATTTTTATCTATATTAGCATTCTTTATCATTTATAATACCAAGATATGGTTTAAATGCAATTTAAAGCATTTTTGGTTTTGATCATAGTAGGCTATTTTCAAAAAAATATCGATTTTTATCTATATTAGCATTCTTTATCATTTATAATACCAAGATATGGTTTAAATGCAATTTAAAGCATTTTTGGTTTTGATCATAGTAGGCTATTTTCAAAAAATATCGATTTTATATCTATAGTAGCATTCTTTATCATTTATAATACCTAGATATGTTTTAAAATGAAATTTAAAGCATTTTTGGTTTTGATCATAGTAGGCTATTTTCAAAAAAATATCGATTTTTATCTATATTAGCATTCTTTATCATTTATAATACCAAGATATGGTTTAAAATGCAATTTAAAGCATTTTTGGTTTTGATCATAGTAGGCTATTTTCAAAAAAATATCGATTTTTATCTATATTAGCATTCTTTATCATTTATAATACCAAGATATGGTTTAAAATGCAATTTAAAGCATTTTTGGTTTTGATCATAGTAGGCTATTTTCAAAAAAATATCGATTTTTATCTATATTAGCATTCTTTATCATTTATAATACCAAGATATGGTTTAAATGCAATTTAAAGCATTTTTGGTTTTGATCATAGTAGGCTATTTTCAAAAAAATATCGATTTTTATCTATATTAGCATTCTTTATCATTTATAATACCAAGATATGGTTTAAAATGCAATTTAAAGCATTTTTGGTTTTGATCATAGTAGGCTTTTTTCAAAAAAATATCGATTTTATATCTAAATTAGCATTCTTTATCATTTATAATGCCTAGATATGTTTTAAAATGCAATTTAAAGCATTTTTGGTTTTGATCATAGTAGGCTATTTTCAAAAAAATATCGATTTTATATCTAAATTAGCATTCTTTATCATTTATAATGCCTAGATATGTTTTAAAATGCAATTTAAAGCATTTTTGGTTTTGATCATAGTAGGCTATTTTCAAAAAAATATCGATTTTATATCTAAATTAGCATTCTTTATCATTTATAATACCAAGATATGGTTTAAAATGCAATTTAAAGCATTTTTGGTTTTGATCATAGTAGGCTATTTTCAAAAAAATATCGATTTTATATCTATAGTAGCATTCTTAATCATTTATAATGCCAAGATATGGTTTAAAATGAAATTTAAAGCATTTTTGGTTTTGATCATAGTAGGCTATTTTCAAAAAAATATCGATTTTTATCTATATTAGCATTCTTTATCATTTATAATACCAAGATATGGTTTAAAATGCAATTTAAAGCATTTTTGGTTTTGATCATAGTAGGCTATTTTCAAAAAAATATCGATTTTTATCTATATTAGCATTCTTTATCATTTATAATACCAAGATATGGTTTAAATGCAATTTAAAGCATTTTTGGTTTTGATCATAGTAGGCTATTTTCAAAAAAATATCGATTTTTATCTATATTAGCATTCTTTATCATTTATAATACCAAGATATGGTTTAAAATGCAATTTAAAGCATTTTTGGTTTTGATCATAGTAGGCTATTTTCAAAAAAATATCGATTTTTATCTATATTAGCATTCTTTATCATTTATAATACCAAGATATGGTTTAAATGCAATTTAAAGCATTTTTGGTTTTGATCATAGTAGGCTATTTTCAAAAAAATATCGATTTTTATCTATATTAGCATTCTTTATCATTTATAATACCAAGATATGGTTTAAAATGCAATTTAAAGCATTTTTGGTTTTGATCATAGTAGGCTATTTTCAAAAAAATATCGATTTTTATCTATATTAGCATTCTTTATCATTTATAATACCAAGATATGGTTTAAATGCAATTTAAAGCATTTTTGGTTTTGATCATAGTAGGCTATTTTCAAAAAAATATCGATTTTTATCTATATTAGCATTCTTTATCATTTATAATACCAAGATATGGTTTAAAATGCAATTTAAAGCATTTTTGGTTTTGATCATAGTAGGCTATTTTCAAAAAAATATCGATTTTATATCTAAATTAGCATTCTTTATCATTTATAATGCCTAGATATGTTTTAAAATGCAATTTAAAGCATTTTTGGTTTTGATCATAGTAGGCTATTTTCAAAAAAATATCGATTTTATCTATGGTACGCCAACGAGTCCTTATTTTCGATATTGAATTTTTTTGGTACCTTATTTTCGAGCATAAGTTCAAATTTTTTTCACACGTTAAATTATTAATGTCTAATATCTTTGATTAAAAGTTTAAATATTTGTTTTTCATCATCAAAATGTTAAATGAATCCACTCAAATGTAATGAATCATTACTGATTTACTAAACAATTAATACAAGTGAATTAATAACATTTTTATTTCCAATGTAAACAACAAAAAAAAATTTAGAATATTTTTTGAAAAAAACCATTTTAAACTAATGTTTGCTGCATTTATCACCGATTAAACGATTAAATTAGTGTTAAAAGACATAATAGAATGATTTAATTCCTAAATCATAAGTAAATTAAGTCAAAAATTGCGAAAATTTGAAATTTTCATAAAAAAATGATTTTCGAAATGGCAAAATTTTGTTCGAAAAACATTCGAAACGAGTTTGAATTTATTTCGAATCAACGTTGACAACGTCTCTTGGCATATCATAGGATTTTATATCTAAATTAGCATTCTTTATCATTTATAATACCAAGATATGGTTTAAAATGCAATTTAAAGCATTTTTGGTTTTGATCATAGCAGGCTATTTTCAAAAAATATCGATTTTATATCTATATTAGCATTCTTTATCATTTATAATGCCTAGATATGTTTTAAAATGCAATTTAAAGCATTTTTGGTTTTGATCATAGTAGGCTATTTTCAAAAAATATCGATTTTATATCTAAAGTAGCATTCTTAATCATTTATAATGCCTAGATATGTTTTAAAATGCAATTTAAAGCATTTTTGGTTTTGATCATAGTAGGCTTTTTTCAAAAAAATATCGATTTTATATCTATATTAGCTTTCTTTATCATTTATAATACCAAGATATGGTTTAAAATGCAATTTAAAGCATTTTTGGTTTTGATCATAGTAGGCTATTTTCAAAAAATATCGATTTTATATCTAAAGTAGCATTCTTAATCATTTATAATGCCTAGATATGTTTTAAAATGCAATTTAAAGCATTTTTGGTTTTGATCATAGTAGGCTATTTTCAAAAAATATCGATTTTATATCTAAAGTAGCATTCTTAATCATTTATAATGCCTAGATATGTTTTAAAATGCAATTTAAAGCATTTTTGGTTTTGATCATAGTAGGCTATTTTCAAAAAATATCGATTTTATATCTAAAGTAGCATTCTTAATCATTTATAATGCCTAGATATGTTTTAAAATGCAATTTAAAGCATTTTTGGTTTTGATCATAGTAGGCTATTTTCAAAAAATATCGATTTTATATCTAAAGTAGCATTCTTTATCATTTATAATACCAAGATATGGTTTAAAATGCAATTTAAAGCATTTTTGGTTTTGATCATAGTAGGCTATTTTCAAAAAATATCGATTTTATATCTAAAGTAGCATTCTTTATCATTTATAATACCAAGATATGGTTTAAAATGCAATTTAAAGCATTTTTGGTTTTGATCATAGTAGGCTATTTTCAAAAAATATCGATTTTATATCTAAAGTAGCATTCTTTATCATTTATAATACCAAGATATGGTTTAAAATGCAATTTAAAGCATTTTTGGTTTTGATCATAGTAGGCTATTTTCAAAAAATATCGATTTTATATCTAAAGTAGCATTCTTTATCATTTATAATACCAAGATATGGTTTAAAATGCAATTTAAAGCATTTTTGGTTTTGATCATAGTAGGCTATTTTCAAAAAATATCGATTTTATATCTAAAGTAGCATTCTTTATCATTTATAATACCAAGATATGGTTTAAAATGCAATTTAAAGCATTTTTGGTTTTGATCATAGTAGGCTATTTTCAAAAAATATCGATTTTATATCTAAAGTAGCATTCTTTATCATTTATAATACCAAGATATGGTTTAAAATGCAATTTAAAGCATTTTTGGTTTTGATCATAGTAGGCTTTTTTCAAAAAAATATCGATTTTAAATCTATATTAGCATTCTTTATCATTTATAATACCTAGATATGTTTTAAAATGCAATTCTAAGCATTTTTGGTTTTGATCATAGTAGGCTATTTTCAAAAAAATATCGATTTTATATCTAAAGTAGCATTCTTAATCATTTATAATGCCTAGATATGTTTTAAAATGCAATTTAAAGCATTTTTGGTTTTGATCATAGTAGGCTATTTTCAAAAAATATCGATTTTATATCTAAAGTAGCATTCTTAATCATTTATAATACCTAGATATGTTTTAAAATGCAATTTAAAGCATTTTTGGTTTTGATCATAGTAGGCTATTTTCAAAAAATATCGATTTTATATCTAAAGTAGCATTCTTAATCATTTATAATGCCTAGATATGTTTTAAAATGCAATTTAAAGCATTTTTGGTTTTGATCATAGTAGGCTTTTTTCAAAAAAATATCGATTTTATATCTATATTAGCTTTCTTTATCATTTATAATACCAAGATATGGTTTAAAATGCAATTTAAAGCATTTTTGGTTTTGATCATAGTAGGCTATTTTCAAAAAATATCGATTTTATATCTAAAGTAGCATTCTTAATCATTTATAATGCCTAGATATGTTTTAAAATGCAATTTAAAGCATTTTTGGTTTTGATCATAGTAGGCTATTTTCAAAAAATATCGATTTTATATCTAAAGTAGCATTCTTAATCATTTATAATGCCTAGATATGTTTTAAAATGCAATTTAAAGCATTTTTGGTTTTGATCATAGTAGGCTATTTTCAAAAAATATCGATTTTATATCTAAAGTAGCATTCTTAATCATTTATAATGCCTAGATATGTTTTAAAATGCAATTTAAAGCATTTTTGGTTTTGATCATAGTAGGCTTTTTTCAAAAAAATATCGATTTTATATCTATATTAGCTTTCTTTATCATTTATAATACCAAGATATGGTTTAAAATGCAATTTAAAGCATTTTTGGTTTTGATCATAGTAGGCTATTTTCAAAAAATATCGATTTTATATCTAAAGTAGCATTCTTAATCATTTATAATGCCTAGATATGTTTTAAAATGCAATTTAAAGCATTTTTGGTTTTGATCATAGTAGGCTTTTTTCAAAAAAATATCGATTTTAAATCTATATTAGCATTCTTTATCATTTATAATACCTAGTATGTTTTAAAATGAAATTTAAAGCATTTTTGGTTTCGATCATAGTAGGCTATTTTCAAAAAAATATCGATTTTAAATCTATATTAGCATTCTTTATCATTTATAATACCAAGATATGGTTTAAAATGCAATTTAAAGCATTTTTGGTTTTGATCATAGTAGGCTATTTTCAAAAAAATATCGATTTTATATCTATATTAGCATTCTTTATCATTTATAATACCAAGATATGGTTTAAAATGCAATTTAAAGCATTTTTGGTTTTGATCATAGTAGGCTATTTTCAAAAAAATATCGATTTTATATCTAAATTAGCATTCTTTATCATTTATAATACCAAGATATGTTTTAAAATGCAATTTAAAGCATTTTTGGTTTTGATCATAGTAGGCTATTTTCAAAAAAATATCGATTTTTATCTATATTAGCATTCTTTATCATTTATAATACCAAGATATGGTTTAAAATGCAATTTAAAGCATTTTTGGTTTTGATCATAGTAGGCTATTTTCAAAAAAATATCGATTTTTATCTATATTAGCATTCTTTATCATTTATAATACCAAGATATGGTTTAAAATGCAATTTAAAGCATTTTTGGTTTTGATCATAGTAGGCTATTTTCAAAAAAATATCGATTTTTATCTATATTAGCATTCTTTATCATTTATAATACCAAGATATGGTTTAAAATGCAATTTAAAGCATTTTTGGTTTTGATCATAGTAGGCTATTTTCAAAAAAATATCGATTTTATATCTAAAGTAGCATTCTTAATCATTTATAATGCCTAGATATGTTTTAAAATGCAATTTAAAGCATTTTTGGTTTTGATCATAGTAGGCTTTTTTCAAAAAAATATCGATTTTATATCTATATTAGCTTTCTTTATCATTTATAATACCAAGATATGGTTTAAAATGCAATTTAAAGCATTTTTGGTTTTGATCATAGTAGGCTATTTTCAAAAAATATCGATTTTATATCTAAAGTAGCATTCTTAATCATTTATAATGCCTAGATATGTTTTAAAATGCAATTTAAAGCATTTTTGGTTTTGATCATAGTAGGCTATTTTCAAAAAATATCGATTTTATATCTAAAGTAGCATTCTTAATCATTTATAATGCCTAGATATGTTTTAAAATGCAATTTAAAGCATTTTTGGTTTTGATCATAGTAGGCTATTTTCAAAAAATATCGATTTTATATCTAAAGTAGCATTCTTAATCATTTATAATGCCTAGATATGTTTTAAAATGCAATTTAAAGCATTTTTGGTTTTGATCATAGTAGGCTATTTTCAAAAAATATCGATTTTATATCTAAAGTAGCATTCTTAATCATTTATAATGCCTAGATATGTTTTAAAATGCAATTTAAAGCATTTTTGGTTTTGATCATAGTAGGCTATTTTCAAAAAATATCGATTTTATATCTAAAGTAGCATTCTTAATCATTTATAATGCCAAGATATGGTTTAAAATGAAATTTAAAGCATTTTTGGTTTTGATCATAGTAGGCTATTTTCAAAAAAATATCGATTTTTATCTATATTAGCATTCTTTATCATTTATAATACCAAGATATGGTTTAAAATGCAATTTAAAGCATTTTTGGTTTTGATCATAGTAGGCTATTTTCAAAAAAATATCGATTTTTATCTATATTAGCATTCTTTATCATTTATAATACCAAGATATGGTTTAAAATGCAATTTAAAGCATTTTTGGTTTTGATCATAGTAGGCTATTTTCAAAAAAATATCGATTTTTATCTATATTAGCATTCTTTATCATTTATAATACCAAGATATGGTTTAAAATGCAATTTAAAGCATTTTTGGTTTTGATCATAGTAGGCTATTTTCAAAAAAATATCGATTTTTATCTATATTAGCATTCTTTATCATTTATAATACCTAGATATGTTTTAAAATGAAATTTAAAGCATTTTTGGTTTTGATCATAGTAGGCTATTTTCAAAAAAATATCGATTTTTATCTATATTAGCATTCTTTATCATTTATAATACCAAGATATGGTTTAAAATGCAATTTAAAGCATTTTTGGTTTTGATCATAGTAGGCTATTTTCAAAAAAATATCGATTTTTATCTATATTAGCATTCTTTATCATTTATAATACCAAGATATGGTTTAAAATGCAATTTAAAGCATTTTTGGTTTTGATCATAGTAGGCTATTTTCAAAAAAATATCGATTTTTATCTATATTAGCATTCTTTATCATTTATAATACCAAGATATGGTTTAAATGCAATTTAAAGCATTTTTGGTTTTGATCATAGTAGGCTATTTTCAAAAAAATATCGATTTTTATCTATATTAGCATTCTTTATCATTTATAATACCAAGATATGGTTTAAATGCAATTTAAAGCATTTTTGGTTTTGATCATAGTAGGCTATTTTCAAAAAATATCGATTTTATATCTAAAGTAGCATTCTTAATCATTTATAATGCCTAGATATGTTTTAAAATGCAATTTAAAGCATTTTTGGTTTTGATCATAGTAGGCTATTTTCAAAAAATATCGATTTTATATCTAAAGTAGCATTCTTAATCATTTATAATGCCTAGATATGTTTTAAAATGCAATTTAAAGCATTTTTGGTTTTGATCATAGTAGGCTATTTTCAAAAAATATCGATTTTATATCTAAAGTAGCATTCTTAATCATTTATAATGCCTAGATATGTTTTAAAATGCAATTTAAAGCATTTTTGGTTTTGATCATAGTAGGCTTTTTTCAAAAAAATATCGATTTTATATCTATATTAGCTTTCTTTATCATTTATAATACCAAGATATGGTTTAAAATGCAATGTAAAGCATTTTTGGTTTTGATCATAGTAGGCTATTTTCAAAAAATATCGATTTTATATCTAAAGTAGCATTCTTAATCATTTATAATGCCTAGATATGTTTTAAAATGCAATTTAAAGCATTTTTGGTTTTGATCATAGTAGGCTTTTTTCAAAAAAATATCGATTTTAAATCTATATTAGCATTCTTTATCATTTATAATACCTAGTATGTTTTAAAATGAAATTTAAAGCATTTTTGGTTTCGATCATAGTAGGCTATTTTCAAAAAAATATCGATTTTAAATCTATATTAGCATTCTTTATCATTTATAATACCAAGATATGGTTTAAAATGCAATTTAAAGCATTTTTGGTTTTGATCATAGTAGGCTATTTTCAAAAAAATATCGATTTTATATCTAAATTAGCATTCTTTATCATTTATAATACCAAGATATGTTTTAAAATGCAATTTAAAGCATTTTTGGTTTTGATCATAGTAGGCTTTTTTCAAAAAAATATCGATTTTATATCTATATTAGCTTTCTTTATCATTTATAATACCAAGATATGGTTTAAAATGCAATTTAAAGCATTTTTGGTTTTGATCATAGTAGGCTATTTTCAAAAAATATCGATTTTATATCTAAAGTAGCATTCTTAATCATTTATAATGCCTAGATATGTTTTAAAATGCAATTTAAAGCATTTTTGGTTTTGATCATAGTAGGCTATTTTCAAAAAATATCGATTTTATATCTAAAGTAGCATTCTTAATCATTTATAATGCCTAGATATGTTTTAAAATGCAATTTAAAGCATTTTTGGTTTTGATCATAGTAGGCTTTTTTCAAAAAAATATCGATTTTATATCTATATTAGCTTTCTTTATCATTTATAATACCAAGATATGGTTTAAAATGCAATTTAAAGCATTTTTGGTTTTGATCATAGTAGGCTATTTTCAAAAAATATCGATTTTATATCTAAAGTAGCATTCTTAATCATTTATAATGCCTAGATATGTTTTAAAATGCAATTTAAAGCATTTTTGGTTTTGATCATAGTAGGCTATTTTCAAAAAAATATCGATTTTAAATCTATATTAGCATTCTTTATCATTTATAATACCTAGATATGTTTTAAAATGAAATTTAAAGCATTTTTGGTTTTGATCATAGTAGGCTATTTTCAAAAAAATATCGATTTTTATCTATATTAGCATTCTTTATCATTTATAATACCAAGATATGGTTTAAAATGCAATTTAAAGCATTTTTGGTTTTGATCATAGTAGGCTATTTTCAAAAAAATATAGATTTTTATCTATATTAGCATTCTTTATCATTTATAATACCAAGATATGGTTTAAATGCAATTTAAAGCATTTTTGGTTTTGATCATAGTAGGCTATTTTCAAAAAATATCGATTTTATATCTATAGTAGCATTCTTAATCATTTATAATGCCAAGATATGGTTTAAAATGAAATTTAAAGCATTTTTGGTTTTGATCATAGTAGGCTATTTTCAAAAAAATATCGATTTTTATCTATATTAGCATTCTTTATCATTTATAATACCAAGATATGGTTTAAAATGCAATTTAAAGCATTTTTGGTTTTGATCATAGTAGGCTATTTTCAAAAAAATATCGATTTTTATCTATATTAGCATTCTTTATCATTTATAATACCAAGATATGGTTTAAATGCAATTTAAAGCATTTTTGGTTTTGATCATAGTAGGCTATTTTCAAAAAATATCGATTTTATATCTATAGTAGCATTCTTTATCATTTATAATACCTAGATATGTTTTAAAATGAAATTTAAAGCATTTTTGGTTTTGATCATAGTAGGCTATTTTCAAAAAAATATCGATTTTTATCTATATTAGCATTCTTTATCATTTATAATACCAAGATATGGTTTAAAATGCAATTTAAAGCATTTTTGGTTTTGATCATAGTAGGCTATTTTCAAAAAAATATCGATTTTTATCTATATTAGCATTCTTTATCATTTATAATACCAAGATATGGTTTAAAATGCAATTTAAAGCATTTTTGGTTTTGATCATAGTAGGCTATTTTCAAAAAAATATCGATTTTTATCTATATTAGCATTCTTTATCATTTATAATACCAAGATATGGTTTAAATGCAATTTAAAGCATTTTTGGTTTTGATCATAGTAGGCTATTTTCAAAAAAATATCGATTTTTATCTATATTAGCATTCTTTATCATTTATAATACCAAGATATGGTTTAAAATGCAATTTAAAGCATTTTTGGTTTTGATCATAGTAGGCTTTTTTCAAAAAAATATCGATTTTATATCTAAATTAGCATTCTTTATCATTTATAATGCCTAGATATGTTTTAAAATGCAATTTAAAGCATTTTTGGTTTTGATCATAGTAGGCTATTTTCAAAAAAATATCGATTTTATATCTAAATTAGCATTCTTTATCATTTATAATGCCTAGATATGTTTTAAAATGCAATTTAAAGCATTTTTGGTTTTGATCATAGTAGGCTATTTTCAAAAAAATATCGATTTTATATCTAAATTAGCATTCTTTATCATTTATAATACCAAGATATGGTTTAAAATGCAATTTAAAGCATTTTTGGTTTTGATCATAGTAGGCTATTTTCAAAAAATATCGATTTTATATCTATATTAGCATTCTTTATCATTTATAATGCCTAGATATGTTTTAAAATGCAATTTAAAGCATTTTTGGTTTTGATCATAGTAGGCTATTTTCAAAAAAATATCGATTTTATATCTAAATTAGCATTCTTTATCATTTATAATGCCTAGATATGTTTTAAAATGCAATTTAAAGCATTTTTGGTTTTGATCATAGTAGGCTATTTTCAAAAAAATATCGATTTTATCTATGGTACGCCAACGAGTCCTTATTTTCGATATTGAATTTTTTTGGTACCTTATTTTCGAGCATAAGTTCAAATTTTTTTCACACGTTAAATTATTAATGTCTAATATCTTTGATTAAAAGTTTAAATATTTGTTTTTCATCATCAAAATGTTAAATGAATCCACTCAAATGTAATGAATCATTACTGATTTACTAAACAATTAATACAAGTGAATTAATAACATTTTTATTTCCAATGTAAACAACAAAAAAAAATTTAGAATATTTTTTGAAAAAAACCATTTTAAACTAATGTTTGCTGCATTTATCACCGATTAAACGATTAAATTAGTGTTAAAAGACATAATAGAATGATTTAATTCCTAAATCATAAGTAAATTAAGTCAAAAATTGCGAAAATTTGAAATTTTCATAAAAAAATGATTTTCGAAATGGCAAAATTTTGTTCGAAAAACATTCGAAACGAGTTTGAATTTATTTCGAATCAACGTTGACAACGTCTCTTGGCATATCATAGGATTTTATATCTAAATTAGCATTCTTTATCATTTATAATACCAAGATATGGTTTAAAATGCAATTTAAAGCATTTTTGGTTTTGATCATAGCAGGCTATTTTCAAAAAATATCGATTTTATATCTATATTAGCATTCTTTATCATTTATAATGCCTAGATATGTTTTAAAATGCAATTTAAAGCATTTTTGGTTTTGATCATAGTAGGCTATTTTCAAAAAATATCGATTTTATATCTAAAGTAGCATTCTTAATCATTTATAATGCCTAGATATGTTTTAAAATGCAATTTAAAGCATTTTTGGTTTTGATCATAGTAGGCTTTTTTCAAAAAAATATCGATTTTATATCTATATTAGCTTTCTTTATCATTTATAATACCAAGATATGGTTTAAAATGCAATTTAAAGCATTTTTGGTTTTGATCATAGTAGGCTATTTTCAAAAAATATCGATTTTATATCTAAAGTAGCATTCTTAATCATTTATAATGCCTAGATATGTTTTAAAATGCAATTTAAAGCATTTTTGGTTTTGATCATAGTAGGCTATTTTCAAAAAATATCGATTTTATATCTAAAGTAGCATTCTTAATCATTTATAATGCCTAGATATGTTTTAAAATGCAATTTAAAGCATTTTTGGTTTTGATCATAGTAGGCTATTTTCAAAAAATATCGATTTTATATCTAAAGTAGCATTCTTAATCATTTATAATGCCTAGATATGTTTTAAAATGCAATTTAAAGCATTTTTGGTTTTGATCATAGTAGGCTATTTTCAAAAAATATCGATTTTATATCTAAAGTAGCATTCTTTATCATTTATAATGCCTAGATATGTTTTAAAATGCAATTTAAAGCATTTTTGGTTTTGATCATAGTAGGCTATTTTCAAAAAAATATCGATTTTTATCTATATTAGCATTCTTTATCATTTATAATACCAAGATATGGTTTAAAATGCAATTTAAAGCATTTTTGGTTTTGATCATAGTAGGCTATTTTCAAAAAAATATCGATTTTTATCTATATTAGCATTCTTTATCATTTATAATACCAAGATATGGTTTAAATGCAATTTAAAGCATTTTTGGTTTTGATCATAGTAGGCTATTTTCAAAAAAATATCGATTTTTATCTATATTAGCATTCTTTATCATTTATAATACCAAGATATGGTTTAAAATGCAATTTAAAGCATTTTTGGTTTTGATCATAGTAGGCTTTTTTCAAAAAAATATCGATTTTATATCTAAATTAGCATTCTTTATCATTTATAATGCCTAGATATGTTTTAAAATGCAATTTAAAGCATTTTTGGTTTTGATCATAGTAGGCTATTTTCAAAAAAATATCGATTTTATATCTAAATTAGCATTCTTTATCATTTATAATGCCTAGATATGTTTTAAAATGCAATTTAAAGCATTTTTGGTTTTGATCATAGTAGGCTATTTTCAAAAAAATATCGATTTTATATCTAAATTAGCATTCTTTATCATTTATAATACCAAGATATGGTTTAAAATGCAATTTAAAGCATTTTTGGTTTTGATCATAGTAGGCTATTTTCAAAAAATATCGATTTTATATCTATATTAGCATTCTTTATCATTTATAATGCCTAGATATGTTTTAAAATGCAATTTAAAGCATTTTTGGTTTTGATCATAGTAGGCTATTTTCAAAAAAATATCGATTTTATATCTAAATTAGCATTCTTTATCATTTATAATGCCTAGATATGTTTTAAAATGCAATTTAAAGCATTTTTGGTTTTGATCATAGTAGGCTATTTTCAAAAAAATATCGATTTTATCTATGGTACGCCAACGAGTCCTTATTTTCGATATTGAATTTTTTTGGTACCTTATTTTCGAGCATAAGTTCAAATTTTTTTCACACGTTAAATTATTAATGTCTAATATCTTTGATTAAAAGTTTAAATATTTGTTTTTCATCATCAAAATGTTAAATGAATCCACTCAAATGTAATGAATCATTACTGATTTACTAAACAATTAATACAAGTGAATTAATAACATTTTTATTTCCAATGTAAACAACAAAAAAAAATTTAGAATATTTTTTGAAAAAAACCATTTTAAACTAATGTTTGCTGCATTTATCACCGATTAAACGATTAAATTAGTGTTAAAAGACATAATAGAATGATTTAATTCCTAAATCATAAGTAAATTAAGTCAAAAATTGCGAAAATTTGAAATTTTCATAAAAAAATGATTTTCGAAATGGCAAAATTTTGTTCGAAAAACATTCGAAACGAGTTTGAATTTATTTCGAATCAACGTTGACAACGTCTCTTGGCATATCATAGGATTTTATATCTAAATTAGCATTCTTTATCATTTATAATACCAAGATATGGTTTAAAATGCAATTTAAAGCATTTTTGGTTTTGATCATAGCAGGCTATTTTCAAAAAATATCGATTTTATATCTATATTAGCATTCTTTATCATTTATAATGCCTAGATATGTTTTAAAATGCAATTTAAAGCATTTTTGGTTTTGATCATAGTAGGCTATTTTCAAAAAATATCGATTTTATATCTAAAGTAGCATTCTTAATCATTTATAATGCCTAGATATGTTTTAAAATGCAATTTAAAGCATTTTTGGTTTTGATCATAGTAGGCTTTTTTCAAAAAAATATCGATTTTATATCTATATTAGCTTTCTTTATCATTTATAATACCAAGATATGGTTTAAAATGCAATTTAAAGCATTTTTGGTTTTGATCATAGTAGGCTATTTTCAAAAAATATCGATTTTATATCTAAAGTAGCATTCTTAATCATTTATAATGCCTAGATATGTTTTAAAATGCAATTTAAAGCATTTTTGGTTTTGATCATAGTAGGCTATTTTCAAAAAATATCGATTTTATATCTAAAGTAGCATTCTTAATCATTTATAATGCCTAGATATGTTTTAAAATGCAATTTAAAGCATTTTTGGTTTTGATCATAGTAGGCTATTTTCAAAAAATATCGATTTTATATCTAAAGTAGCATTCTTTATCATTTATAATACCAAGATATGGTTTAAAATGCAATTTAAAGCATTTTTGGTTTTGATCATAGTAGGCTATTTTCAAAAAATATCGATTTTATATCTAAAGTAGCATTCTTTATCATTTATAATACCAAGATATGGTTTAAAATGCAATTTAAAGCATTTTTGGTTTTGATCATAGTAGGCTATTTTCAAAAAATATCGATTTTATATCTAAAGTAGCATTCTTTATCATTTATAATACCAAGATATGGTCTAAAATGCAATTTAAAGCATTTTTGGTTTTGATCATAGTAGGCTATTTTCAAAAAATATCGATTTTATATCTAAAGTAGCATTCTTAATCATTTATAATACCTAGATATGTTTTAAAATGCAATTTAAAGCATTTTTGGTTTTGATCATAGTAGGCTATTTTCAAAAAATATCGATTTTATATCTAAAGTAGCATTCTTAATCATTTATAATGCCTAGATATGTTTTAAAATGCAATTTAAAGCATTTTTGGTTTTGATCATAGTAGGCTTTTTTCAAAAAAATATCGATTTTATATCTATATTAGCTTTCTTTATCATTTATAATACCAAGATATGGTTTAAAATGCAATTTAAAGCATTTTTGGTTTTGATCATAGTAGGCTATTTTCAAAAAATATCGATTTTATATCTAAAGTAGCATTCTTAATCATTTATAATGCCTAGATATGTTTTAAAATGCAATTTAAAGCATTTTTGGTTTTGATCATAGTAGGCTATTTTCAAAAAATATCGATTTTATATCTAAAGTAGCATTCTTAATCATTTATAATGCCTAGATATGTTTTAAAATGCAATTTAAAGCATTTTTGGTTTTGATCATAGTAGGCTATTTTCAAAAAATATCGATTTTATATCTAAAGTAGCATTCTTAATCATTTATAATGCCTAGATATGTTTTAAAATGCAATTTAAAGCATTTTTGGTTTTGATCATAGTAGGCTTTTTTCAAAAAAATATCGATTTTATATCTATATTAGCTTTCTTTATCATTTATAATACCAAGATATGGTTTAAAATGCAATTTAAAGCATTTTTGGTTTTGATCATAGTAGGCTATTTTCAAAAAATATCGATTTTATATCTAAAGTAGCATTCTTAATCATTTATAATGCCTAGATATGTTTTAAAATGCAATTTAAAGCATTTTTGGTTTTGATCATAGTAGGCTTTTTTCAAAAAAATATCGATTTTAAATCTATATTAGCATTCTTTATCATTTATAATACCTAGTATGTTTTAAAATGAAATTTAAAGCATTTTTGGTTTCGATCATAGTAGGCTATTTTCAAAAAAATATCGATTTTAAATCTATATTAGCATTCTTTATCATTTATAATACCAAGATATGGTTTAAAATGCAATTTAAAGCATTTTTGGTTTTGATCATAGTAGGCTATTTTCAAAAAATATCGATTTTATATCTAAAGTAGCATTCTTAATCATTTATAATGCCTAGATATGTTTTAAAATGCAATTTAAAGCATTTTTGGTTTTGATCATAGTAGGCTTTTTTCAAAAAAATATCGATTTTATATCTATATTAGCTTTCTTTATCATTTATAATACCAAGATATGGTTTAAAATGCAATTTAAAGCATTTTTGGTTTTGATCATAGTAGGCTATTTTCAAAAAATATCGATTTTATATCTAAAGTAGCATTCTTAATCATTTATAATGCCTAGATATGTTTTAAAATGAAATTTAAAGCATTTTTGGTTTTGATCATAGTAGGCTTTTTTCAAAAAAATATCGATTTTATATCTATATTAGCTTTCTTTATCATTTATAATACCAAGATATGGTTTAAAATGCAATTTAAAGCATTTTTGGTTTTGATCATAGTAGGCTATTTTCAAAAAATATCGATTTTATATCTAAAGTAGCATTCTTAATCATTTATAATGCCTAGATATGTTTTAAAATGCAATTTAAAGCATTTTTGGTTTTGATCATAGTAGGCTTTTTTCAAAAAAATATCGATTTTAAATCTATATTAGCATTCTTTATCATTTATAATACCTAGTATGTTTTAAAATGAAATTTAAAGCATTTTTGGTTTTGATCATAGTAGGCTTTTTTCAAAAAAATATCGATTTTATATCTATATTAGCTTTCTTTATCATTTATAATACCAAGATATGGTTTAAAATGCAATTTAAAGCATTTTTGGTTTTGATCATAGTAGGCTATTTTCAAAAAATATCGATTTTATATCTAAAGTAGCATTCTTAATCATTTATAATGCCTAGATATGTTTTAAAATGCAATTTAAAGCATTTTTGGTTTTGATCATAGTAGGCTTTTTTCAAAAAAATATCGATTTTAAATCTATATTAGCATTCTTTATCATTTATAATACCTAGTATGTTTTAAAATGAAATTTAAAGCATTTTTGGTTTCGATCATAGTAGGCTTTTTTCAAAAAAATATCGATTTTATATCTATATTAGCTTTCTTTATCATTTATAATACCAAGATATGGTTTAAAATGCAATTTAAAGCATTTTTGGTTTTGATCATAGTAGGCTATTTTCAAAAAATATCGATTTTATATCTAAAGTAGCATTCTTAATCATTTATAATGCCTAGATATGTTTTAAAATGCAATTTAAAGCATTTTTGGTTTTGATCATAGTAGGCTATTTTCAAAAAATATCGATTTTATATCTAAAGTAGCATTCTTAATCATTTATAATGCCTAGATATGTTTTAAAATGCAATTTAAAGCATTTTTGGTTTTGATCATAGTAGGCTATTTTCAAAAAAATATCGATTTTATATCTATATTAGCATTCTTTATCATTTATAATACCAAGATATGGTTTAAAATGCAATTTAAAGCATTTTTGGTTTTGATCATAGTAGGCTATTTTCAAAAAAATATCGATTTTATATCTAAATTAGCATTCTTTATCATTTATAATACCAAGATATGTTTTAAAATGCAATTTAAAGCATTTTTGGTTTTGATCATAGTAGGCTTTTTTCAAAAAAATATCGATTTTATATCTATATTAGCTTTCTTTATCATTTATAATACCAAGATATGGTTTAAAATGCAATTTAAAGCATTTTTGGTTTTGATCATAGTAGGCTATTTTCAAAAAATATCGATTTTATATCTAAAGTAGCATTCTTAATCATTTATAATGCCTAGATATGTTTTAAAATGCAATTTAAAGCATTTTTGGTTTTGATCATAGTAGGCTTTTTTCAAAAAAATATCGATTTTATATCTATATTAGCTTTCTTTATCATTTATAATACCAAGATATGGTTTAAAATGCAATTTAAAGCATTTTTGGTTTTGATCATAGTAGGCTATTTTCAAAAAATATCGATTTTATATCTAAAGTAGCATTCTTAATCATTTATAATGCCTAGATATGTTTTAAAATGCAATTTAAAGCATTTTTGGTTTTGATCATAGTAGGCTATTTTCAAAAAATATCGATTTTATATCTAAAGTAGCATTCTTAATCATTTATAATGCCTAGATATGTTTTAAAATGCAATTTAAAGCATTTTTGGTTTTGATCATAGTAGGCTATTTTCAAAAAATATCGATTTTATATCTAAAGTAGCATTCTTAATCATTTATAATGCCTAGATATGTTTTAAAATGCAATTTAAAGCATTTTTGGTTTTGATCATAGTAGGCTATTTTCAAAAAATATCGATTTTATATCTAAAGTAGCATTCTTTATCATTTATAATACCAAGATATGGTTTAAAATGCAATTTAAAGCATTTTTGGTTTTGATCATAGTAGGCTATTTTCAAAAAATATCGATTTTATATCTAAAGTAGCATTCTTTATCATTTATAATACCAAGATATGGTTTAAAATGCAATTTAAAGCATTTTTGGTTTTGATCATAGTAGGCTATTTTCAAAAAATATCGATTTTATATCTAAAGTAGCATTCTTTATCATTTATAATACCAAGATATGGTTTAAAATGCAATTTAAAGCATTTTTGGTTTTGATCATAGTAGGCTATTTTCAAAAAATATCGATTTTATATCTAAAGTAGCATTCTTTATCATTTATAATACCAAGATATGGTTTAAAATGCAATTTAAAGCATTTTTGGTTTTGATCATAGTAGGCTATTTTCAAAAAATATCGATTTTATATCTAAAGTAGCATTCTTTATCATTTATAATACCAAGATATGGTTTAAAATGCAATTTAAAGCATTTTTGGTTTTGATCATAGTAGGCTATTTTCAAAAAAATATCGATTTTATATCTAAAGTAGCATTCTTAATCATTTATAATGCCTAGATATGTTTTAAAATGCAATTTAAAGCATTTTTGGTTTTGATCATAGTAGGCTATTTTCAAAAAATATCGATTTTATATCTAAAGTAGCATTCTTAATCATTTATAATACCTAGATATGTTTTAAAATGCAATTTAAAGCATTTTTGGTTTTGATCATAGTAGGCTATTTTCAAAAAATATCGATTTTATATCTAAAGTAGCATTCTTAATCATTTATAATGCCTAGATATGTTTTAAAATGCAATTTAAAGCATTTTTGGTTTTGATCATAGTAGGCTTTTTTCAAAAAAATATCGATTTTATATCTATATTAGCTTTCTTTATCATTTATAATACCAAGATATGGTTTAAAATGCAATTTAAAGCATTTTTGGTTTTGATCATAGTAGGCTATTTTCAAAAAATATCGATTTTATATCTAAAGTAGCATTCTTAATCATTTATAATGCCTAGATATGTTTTAAAATGCAATTTAAAGCATTTTTGGTTTTGATCATAGTAGGCTATTTTCAAAAAATATCGATTTTATATCTAAAGTAGCATTCTTAATCATTTATAATGCCTAGATATGTTTTAAAATGCAATTTAAAGCATTTTTGGTTTTGATCATAGTAGGCTATTTTCAAAAAATATCGATTTTATATCTAAAGTAGCATTCTTAATCATTTATAATGCCTAGATATGTTTTAAAATGCAATTTAAAGCATTTTTGGTTTTGATCATAGTAGGCTTTTTTCAAAAAAATATCGATTTTATATCTATATTAGCTTTCTTTATCATTTATAATACCAAGATATGGTTTAAAATGCAATTTAAAGCATTTTTGGTTTTGATCATAGTAGGCTATTTTCAAAAAATATCGATTTTATATCTAAAGTAGCATTCTTAATCATTTATAATGCCTAGATATGTTTTAAAATGCAATTTAAAGCATTTTTGGTTTTGATCATAGTAGGCTTTTTTCAAAAAAATATCGATTTTAAATCTATATTAGCATTCTTTATCATTTATAATACCTAGTATGTTTTAAAATGAAATTTAAAGCATTTTTGGTTTCGATCATAGTAGGCTATTTTCAAAAAAATATCGATTTTAAATCTATATTAGCATTCTTTATCATTTATAATACCAAGATATGTTTTAAAATGCAATTTAAAGCATTTTTGGTTTTGATCATAGTAGGCTTTTTTCAAAAAAATATCGATTTTAAATCTATATTAGCATTCTTTATCATTTATAATACCTAGTATGTTTTAAAATGAAATTTAAAGCATTTTTGGTTTCGATCATAGTAGGCTATTTTCAAAAAAATATCGATTTTAAATCTATATTAGCATTCTTTATCATTTATAATACCAAGATATGGTTTAAAATGCAATTTAAAGCATTTTTGGTTTTGATCATAGTAGGCTATTTTCAAAAAAATATCGATTTTATATCTAAATTAGCATTCTTTATCATTTATAATACCAAGATATGTTTTAAAATGCAATTTAAAGCATTTTTGGTTTTGATCATAGTAGGCTTTTTTCAAAAAAATATCGATTTTAAATCTATATTAGCATTCTTTATCATTTATAATACCTAGATATGTTTTAAAATGCAATTCTAAGCATTTTTGGTTTTGATCATAGTAGGCTATTTTCAAAAAATATCGATTTTATATCTAAAGTAGCATTCTTAATCATTTATAATGCCTAGATATATTTTAAAATGCAATTTAAAGCATTTTTGGTTTTGATCATAGTAGGCTATTTTCAAAAAATATCGATTTTATATCTAAAGTAGCATTCTTAATCATTTATAATGCCTAGATATGTTTTAAAATGCAATTTAAAGCATTTTTGGTTTTGATCATAGTAGGCTATTTTCAAAAAAATATCGATTTTATATCTAAATTAGCATTCTTTATAATTTATAATGCCTAGATATGTTTTAAAATGCAATTTAAAGCATTTTTGGTTTTGATCATAGTAGGCTATTTTCAAAAAATATCGATTTTATATCTAAAGTAGCATTCTTAATCATTTATAATGCCTAGATATGTTTTAAAATGCAATTTAAAGCATTTTTGGTTTTGATCATAGTAGGCTTTTTTCAAAAAAATATCGATTTTAAATCTATATTAGCATTCTTTATCATTTATAATGCCTAGATATGTTTTAAAATGCAATTTAAAGCATTTTTGGTTTTGATCATAGTAGGCTATTTTCAAAAAATATCGATTTTATATCTAAAGTAGCATTCTTAATCATTTATAATGCCAAGATATGGTTTAAAATGCAATTTAAAGCATTTTTGGTTTTGATCATAGTAGGCTTTTTTCAAAAAAATATCGATTTTAAATCTATATTAGCATTCTTTATCATTTATAATACCAAGATATGGTTTAAAATGCAATTTAAAGCATTTTTGGTTTTGATCATAGTAGGCTATTTTCAAAAAATATCGATTTTATATCTAAATTAGCATTCTTTATCATTTATAATGCCTAGATATGTTTTAAAATGCAATTTAAAGCATTTTTGGTTTTGATCATAGTAGGCTTTTTTCAAAAAAATATCGATTTTATATCTAAATTAGCATTCTTTATCATTTATAATACCAAGATATGTTTTAAAATGCAATTTAAAGCATTTTTGGTTTTGATCATAGTAGGCTTTTTTCAAAAAAATATCGATTTTAAATCTATATTAGCATTCTTTATCATTTATAATACCTAGATATGTTTTAAAATGCAATTTAAAGCATTTTTGGTTTTGATCATAGTAGGCTTTTTTCAAAAAAATATCGATTTTAAATCTATATTAGCATTCTTTATCATTTATAATACCTAGATATGTTTTAAAATGCAATTCTAAGCATTTTTGGTTTTGATCATAGTAGGCTATTTTCAAAAAAATATCGATTTTATATCTAAAGTAGCATTCTTAATCATTTATAATGCCTAGATATGTTTTAAAATGCAATTTAAAGCATTTTTGGTTTTGATCATAGTAGGTTATTTTCAAAAAATATCGATTTTATATCTATATTAGCATTCTTTATCATTTATAATACCAAGATATGGTTTAAAATGCAATTTAAAGCATTTTTGGTTTTGATCATAGTAGGTTATTTTCAAAAAAAATCGATTTTATATCTATATTAGCATTCTTTATCATTTATAATACCAAGATATGGTTTAAAATGCAATTTAAAGCATTTTTGGTTTTGATCATAGTAGGCTATTTTCAAAAAAAATCGATTTTATATCTATATTAGCATTCTTTATCATTTATAATACCTAGATATGTTTTAAAATGCAATTTAAAGCATTTTTGGTTTTGATCAAAGTAGGCTATTTTCAAAAAAATATCGATTTTATATCTATATTAGCATTCTTTATCATTTTTAATTTGCAATAAGTCGCTAACAACAAATCAACCATGACTTTAACACTTGGCACTAACTTTAGAATTTCAAAATTAGAAGTGCTAATTGGATAATGAAAATTATCGTAATTTGAACAAACCGAGGAACACAAGTCGGATAATCGAGAGGAAATCCTATGCTTCCTCAAGTCAGGATATGCTGCTCCTCGGGATATACCTTAAAGAAATAGATCATTAAAGTTCTAAAAAAAGACTTGTTAAAACTTTAAACCGGAGATTCTGTAGATTGTATAATGAGTTGTTTGACCATGCAGATATGTCGTTTTTGTGAAAATTTTGACACCTTTCGAGATTTAAGTCATAATAAATGACCGATTTAAAGTAGTTTATACTGGTTGATACTCTAAAAATATTCAATGTTACAGCTTTTGACTTTTGATCTCTTGATTGATTAAATCATTAGTTCTAGAACATCTGGATCATTGATCTCTTTAGTAAATCTTACTTTTCATGAGCTTAGCTTGACTATAGAAAAAAAAGTGTTGAAATCAAATCATAGACGAACTTGCTTCACGAGCATGACTTAAAATGTAATGAGTTAAGTACTAAAGCTGGCGGATACCAAAGATCAATAGCCAAACAGTTTAAGGTTCTACAATTATGATCATTTTCTCATCAATACCAACTTGTTAAGCACATAAAGCATTATCATCAATATGTCGACCACAAAGAACATAAAAAAAACCCTAATAAACAATCATACACTCACTGAGCCTCTTACAGTAGCTTGTATCTTAGGACAGCAACCCCAAATCATGAATTAAACTAGCTATCAACATTTTATTGATCATTATGACTAGATCCTTTATTTTTCATTCTCAAAAACAATTAATAACAAATGCATAAAATACATTAAAGCACTTCCTTTCACTTAATATTTTTGGTATATTTTGTTTAAGCTATCTATCTAGTCCTGTATTATGAAATCTCCAATAACCAAGCAACTGTTTAAAGTTTACTTCCAGCCACAAACAGCCAGCTATTTATGAATTGGTTACTGAAGAAAATGTCTTTATCTCCTTTCTTGCTTTTCCATCCTTTAATCTGTTAAATATTGAACTCTTCCTTGACTTAATCTTATCTTTATGATATGTAAATTCTCCATTTAGTTAAAATAAATCTTCAAGATTCTAAATATGTTGAATGGTTGATTCCTTTGGACACTTTTCTGTTTCGTATTGAATTTTCTCATTATCAATCATTAAGGTATCATATGCTGGTGGTGGAATGTCAAAGCCCATGACAATATCATACTTTGGTGGTAAGTCTGCCGCTTCGGCTGCTGCTGCTTGTGGATTCTAGAAATTTAAGAATGGAAGAACTTGTTAAAATGTGGTTTGAATAGTTTGACTTAATGAGGGTCGCTTTTTGGGAATCATGCACATCCTGATTGAACTGAAGTTTGCCCGCTGGCGTTGATACTTAATTACTCTCGAAATTATAGTTCCGATTCTACTACAAACTATGATCTGGAGATCTGAAAAACCAGATCTTAAGGTCTGAACATCTAAGGTTCATTTTTAAGTCTTTCCAGATCTTTTTTTAATTCCGAATTCTCTATGAAAATTCCTGAATCTTCATTGACGTCCACCCGTGTCTAATCAAATACACAAAGTCATATATCTGACATTCAATTTGATAGATATATGGATGTACGTTAAACAATAAACAACTGAGAAAAATGTTTATCATGTGATGTGCATTCGAAGATAAGATAAGGACATGAAAGTTTACATTATGAAGTAACATCGCAAAGCTTTTAAATTAATCAACTTACGTAGTATGAATAATGTGGACCTAAATCATCGGTGTATTGCGGTCCAACCCACAAGAATTTCTTGCCAAGTCTTGATGTCACATACATGCATAATGCTAGACATACAACAGCTAATGCAGCGCCTAATCCAAGAACTAATAATCGAGTTTCTGTCGTCTCTAGCCAATTTTGACGTGTTGTTGATTCAAGCATTAATCCAAGCACTACGAGTGTTGGCAACGTGATCAGGATGATAATTAAATCACATAGTGATTGCTGATTTGACTTCTATTTTTGAGAAAAAAAGAGAGCACAAAGAAGATTTTTTGAGTAAGAAAGAAATAGGTTTTTAACCTTCACATGCATGCACAGAACGAAACATTTTCATCGTTGACATTCAGTCTCAATCAGCATGATGCTCATTTTCACCTGAACAAAATGTGTTTATTTACATTCGGCGCTATTTCTCGCATTCACATGCGGTCTAAAATTTATACAGCGAGATAAATTTTACATTCCACACCGTTGGCAACGTGTGACGTCAAATCAAGTCACAATAGTTTTGGATGGCGTTGCTGAATGTGTTAATTAAAGTTTTATTAAATGTTAATTATTTTTGCAAATTTATTCAGTGTCTTTTCATTAGCACAACGCACTTTTTGATTCCGAGAATTCTATTTTTATTTATTGACTTTTCTTTCGAACAATTGCCAAAAATCACGAAATTCAAGCTAACGCGGGTGTATTTTTGTGATATAAATGATTGCTAAATAGCGGAAATGGGACACGAGTGTGATAAATGAAAACATTATCATTAAGTACTTGTAGGAGATACACAGTATAATGATCTTCATTTTCTCATCAAACTGAAACAAAAAGAGCATCTATTAAGTTTACTTTCGTACACAAATAGGTCACAGATGTGCGAATGAGTATTTAATTGAGGAGAGTAGATTTGAGCAATTTGGGAAATTTTAATGGTACTTTTTCTCGTAAAGTAAACAGTTCATTTTAGAATGAAATTTGAGTTTGGTATCTGAATACTGAACTAAGACTCAACATTTGATTCGATACTCTGTAGTTTAATATTCATTTTTGGATCATGAGTACTTTAAACTGTTTATAAGAATGTTTTTGAAGGTTGTAGATATAAATCTAATGAAAAGAAACAGTCTTAACATGAGAACAATTCTCAAACTTAACTACCCTCTAGTAGCTTTAAATCTAGTGTTGACTAGAGTTTCTCGGGATACAGATCCACAATACCTGCTTACTAAAGTATTGATTAAATTCTGGTTGATCCTAACAGTAATGTATAATGAATGGTCAAGACGTACATGTCTCCTTAAATACTTATTAAAATAAAGTGAAACCGCCAAAGGCTTAGAATAATCAGAACTCGAAACCACTTCGAGTCTACTTGAAACCCTCGATTTCGAGCTCTGATAATAACAGCTGTGATTTTTTAGACCATATTTTCATTTAATGATTTTTTTTTCACAATTTCAAAGTTATTGTCAACCATAAAAATCAAAACGATAACAAAGTTGACAAATTCCAAACGTGTCGCACACCCTACAACTATTAAATAGCTTCTCTTATCACTAACGTTTTGTTTCAATTCCCTCTGTGTGCACTGTCATCAACTAGAAGATTATTATGCTGACTTTATATGACAATCGATTAGTAATTAAGTTACTTATGATGTAATTCAAGTTCAAGGGAAAGACGAAAAACAATTAAGCAAATAGATGCATTCTGTCACGTTATAGAGATGTAATGTCTTAATCATTCGTTTGTATTACTTGTTTAATTTTCATTGTTTCTTAATTCAAGATGATTAAGTCGAGCATTTTCGGGAGTATTGAAAATAAGTGAGTTTTTGGAAATTCAATTAAGTAAATTGGGTTTTAGAATTGAGTGTTATATTGATATCAGAACTGAGATTTTTAACAAAGAGCTATTTTGATTGACAATTAGATCAAATATTGAATTCTAAAGTTCCAGAAACAATGTGACACTTAAGGTTCGTATACTTATGACATCAAATGAGATATAAGGTTGATTCTAATGAAATAAAATTCTCTTCAACTCCAAAACTTCTTTGTCTATACCTTTAGATCTTCAATCAATTTTTTCTTGAACTCTTTCATTGAAATAATTCCTAATCTAAGTAAATTAAGCCTGAATGACTATGATAAAAAATCAAACATCCCGAAATTCATCATCTAACCCAATTCCACACCAAAATAACTTGCTCTACTTTTATCGATGCCAAAAACCCAAAAGTGTCGTTTTATTAAAATGCTACGATAAGACGACAACTGCTTTATTTCACAAAGACACAATTTAGTTTAAAGAATTTCGAGAAAACTCATAAATTTAAGCGTCGGTTGAAAACTGTATCAGTCTGAGGGTGAAGGAACTTCCGATTTATGACTTGGCACACAGAATCATTTTCATTCGCGCTTATATGAAGGAGATCATTTCACGGAAATTAACACATTTTAATATTTTTACGGTTGATATAGTCTGAGATGATTAGAATTGATTTTGTAAATTTTTGAAAGTCCAAGGACAGGCTTTTGGGGTTATATGGGGATAAAACTGATTAAAACCAATTTGATGAAAGTCAGATGAACTTTTTATCAGTAGCTTAGCAAGATATTTTGATGTCAGAGACGGAAAGTTACGAACCGAGACAACTTTCAAGTTTCTGTCATATACAGGACTTTAGTATGATCGGCGTCTCTTAAACCTCTGCACAAGAAGCTAAGATGCACAGTATATCAAAGTAATTTAGCCCATCTCTCGAACTGCATTCTAAAGTTCAAGTTTTATTGATCTTGTAACAGTTAAAAAATGTGTGCATGTCTATTTTTGCTTGGTATTTTTAGACAACGACAAAGACAAATCAGACAATAACAAACACAGTCGGTCACTCAATGGTAGAAGTAACAACAAATTAATTAGTACCAACCTTAAATCTTCGTCGTGCATCTCCACTTTCCAGCGATGATTGCATTGGCGAGGCTACAACAGCGGCAATTGCTGATGGAACGCTTGTCGTTCCACTTAGAATAAAAATTTGATTGCTATGTACAGCACTCATGTTTCCTTTGTTATCGATCACTTTATAATAATAATATTATTTTGATATTACTAGATACGCGCGCGGATATAAACAGAATACGGAACAGACTCTTCTTTAAATATAGATTCTCTTATTCTTATTTTAATTTTGCTTTATTTTCTTTTTCTTGAACTATTTTTAAAAAGCCATTCGAAAAGGAAAAATTAAAGATTATTTCCCCGATTTTCATTTATAGACGAAAAAGCGGGGGAGAATTTTAATTCACATTGCTTACAGTGACTCTGTAATGTCTTTCTGACTTTCTCACAAAACTTTTCTCTCTGCTCACGGAGACTTTTTCTTTATGATTTCTCAATGTTCTCATCCAATTATCAGAAAAGGATTTCTTTAAATTGTTCTTTTATGGATTATAATTCAAGTTTGAAATATGAAGTTTTTGCTTCGTTGGTGACTGTCGCAGAGTTATCATTTAGATACTGTATAGTAAGTTTTCTTTGTCGTTTCGTCACTTAACGTCTTGATCACTTGAGTAGAAGTTATCAACTGAGCGAAGGTCTTGGCGAAAACATTTTATTTTATATTTCATTTTGCGAGTATTATTTGAGTTGTTTACCTCTCAGGCTTACTTCTCGTGAGATGAAAATGTGACGTTGCTTTTTTCTTCTTGAAAAACTTGCTGTTTGCTCAATAAATTCTTATTATTTATCTGACGTTTTGTGCTCAACAGATAACAGACTAGCAAGCGTAAAATTATTATTTTGTGTCAGTTCTCATACTGCGTTCTGCTTAATTACTTTTTAATATGAAATTATGAATCTTTTTTCGCTCAAAATGAAAATATTGGTTTTGTTTGTACCAGAAAGCGGTGGAAATGGCCAGAAAAATGTTTTTTTTTTTCTCTCTCTTTGTGTTGTGTTATGAAAAATCTTTTTTTGTGTACATACTCGCAACTTTGTTTGTGAATGAGATGAATGATCAAGTTTATAGCTCTTATCTAAAAAGTAGTTTGATTTATGTTTACAGTTTAAATGTTCTCCATTTTGCATTTGATATATGATGTAATAGGAATCATGAAGAAGTCGTTTAGCTTTATAATAAGAATCTGACGTTGTTCTAATCTGGTAGCAGCTCCTAAATTGCTTTCTAAGACACTCCATAAAATACAAAGAACATGGTCATTTAAATTGATGTTGAACCTAATACACGTGTTTGAAATAAAGCAACAGTTGCACTTAGGGATTTTTCGCAATTTGGAAATACCTTTCACGTTAGATTTCAGCCAAAAGTATCTTGGAATTCCCTAAAATACTCAAACTTAACCAGATTAAACAAAGTTTGTAAGTAGATAATTGTCAAATCGTGAGTTTAATTCTCTGATGTGATTGTAAGGCACGACTTGAAACAGAGACAATAAACAAATCTGAAAATCACTTTAATTTTATTCCACAATCAATTAGAATTTGGAATCTCTGCACAATCTTAACTTAATTACTTGAAATCCTCTTCGAACTCTTTGTTCTTCTTGAATCGAAATTTCCAAATGACGTTAAAGAACCGTCTCAAAAAAACAGTTTTCCGTGTGATACAATCTCTGAAAAGGAATTTTAATGATAATATAGAAGAATTTAAAAACAGAACTCAAAGTTGGACTTAACTAGATCAACTTCAAGTTCTGATAGCTTTATAATGTAAAAATCAAATAATTTTAATGTTTTTAATTGAATAAGATATAAAATATTTTACATAATAATGAAGACAATGCTTTTTTAGTATCCGCAAATATGTGAGTATCGCATTAGAATGCTAATAATTAGTTTTCTGTAAATTTCTAGGCAGTAAAATATATTATTTCCGATATTTTTTAATATAAGTCTTTTTCCAAAATATATATATATATCGCATGATTAAAACTTTATGCATAATTTAAAACTAAATACTTTGTAGAGAGATATTCTCAAATTAAAAAAAAATGTGATCAGAGCTATTTTCTAGTTGCCTTAAATTTATCAGAACTAGTCGTAAGGGATGATGAAACTGCTGATTTTACAAGCATTGGACGGTGCGCCAGAGATGCTGGTGCTGAATATTTTAAAATAAAATTAATAATCATGGATTTATGGATGTTTAATAAGATTATCTTACCTTTACTTCCGGCAAGCCGGTTTGGAGTTCTCGGCAGTTTTTTGATGCGATTTGTTGGACTGAATTTCTTTGTATTCTCCTTGTTTATGGACAGTGCGTATTTTGGGGCTGGCTTTGATTGCTTAATAGCTGAAAACAATTTAATAGTTGTTAGTGACGCAAAAAAAAATGTTTTAACTGTCAAAAATTATTTGAAAAATTAACGGTTCAAAATTATTTAAAAATCAACGGTTAATCTCACAGACCCAACTCTATAAATTTACCCCAAATTAATAACTCACCTTTCAAACTTGCTGATGTTGATGTTGTTGGAACTCTATTTCTGCTGGGACCAGGCAGATTCTTCAAAGGCTGAATATCCATATCAAAAGTCGAATTCATATCACTTGCCTTAACATTATCAAAGTTAATTGCTTTCAGTGCCTTAGGCTTTACGAAAATATCGTCGTTTTTTGACTTTTTAGTTTCAAAATCGTCCAATTCATTTTCATCTCCATTCACACGTTTCCTCGACATAACCGATGGACTCTGAAGATGATTTTCATTGCAATGTGATATGTCCAAGTGCTGGAATGTCAAATTATCTTCTGTTCCTATATGATTGAGTGTGATGTCATCTTCAGCGAATTTCACAGATCGCTGACCTTGTAACAATTTCACAATCTTTTGGAACTTATCGAGTGTCGCATTATCAAGTTCACCCATCGAACGTAACAGAAGATAATTCTCTTGAATGACCTCACATGCCTTCGTGATGATATTTGTAAGATTTTCCGTCTCAATTTTATATTCATTATTTACTTTATTCATGTGATCAATTTTCATGACTAATTTTGCATTCTCTGCTTCTGTATGCTTCTTCTTTAAATACATCTCCAATTCATTGTATAGATTTTCTTCTCGTATTTCAGCTTTTAAGCATTCTAATGCTCTCATGATGTCTGAGAAACGTTTTGTCCATTTTGTCAAGTCTTCATTCTTTCTTGCTATCTCCTTAGTAAACTTATCGATCGTCTTGTCTAATTTTGAGAGATCCTGAAATGTTGAAAAAACCGTTAATATTTAAATTAAAACTTATCTTCGACTGATTTAACCTTAAAAATTAATTTTCAGGTGACATCATTAACGGATTATTTGTTTTTATTTTGAGTCGCGTACACAAACTGAATTAATTCACTAAAATGCTATCTATACGGAATATAGCACGTTTAATGAGAGTATCAAGATGCATTTTAAGTGAGAATGTTCAAAGACAAGCAGTAATTCAAGGAATAGCACGAAATGGACCACAAATCGCGTCTGTACAATTGGTTAGAAATTATGCAAAAGGAAAAGACAAAAAGAAGGATAGTAAAAATGCAACAAAAGTCGTTGTGAATGAGTTACAGCTAGCAAGTGTTATTAATCTTGATAATTTAAAGACACAATTGGAAAAATGTTTGGCTACAATGAAGGATGAATTTGCTAAGAATCTGTCACTTAGATCCACAACTGGAGCAATCGAAACATTAAGAGTTAGTGCTGATGGAAAGGAATATGAATTGCAGGAACTTGGACAGATTATAAGAAAGAATCCAAAGACAATTGTTATAAACTTAATTGGATTTCCACAACTCATACCGAATGTTCTTCAAGCATTATCAAAAAGTGGCATGAATCTTAATCCTCAACAAGATGGAACGACAGTCTTTATACCGGTTCCAAAAGTTACGAAAGAACATCGTGAGATGCTGGCTAAAAATGCAAAGGCCCTCTTTATTAAATGTCGTGATTCCATCAAAGATAATCAAAATGAATACATAAAGAAGGTCAAGAGGAAGTCTGACATTTCTGCTGATTTAAATCACTCCGTTCAAGGACAAATTATTGCTATTGGCGATATGCATGTCTCAGAAGCTGAGAAACTTCTTCAGATCAAGCAGCATGAGTTATTGTCAGGAAAGGAATAGAAATTTTGTAAAACTTATTGGAAGAAACAATAAAGAGGAATATATCAAGTCTACTTAATTATTGAAATGATTTTAATTAGATGAGATCCGTTAAAATAATATTTGAAAAATAACTGTCAGAAAGTTTTCAAATTTGAACCGGTTCAAAAATTCGAATTCGAATAAAAACTGTTTAAATCATAAAGTCACTCAATTTACTTACCATATCTAGGCATGCACCATCCAACTTTATAATCTTCTTCACCAACTCATACTGTTCCTTAAACTTGATTCGTAAATTAAGGAACTTTTCAGTGGACTGTAGCTTGTAGCACCTTTCCCGTACTTTTCTGAATTCTGAATAAATTGTGTCAATCTTTGCGTGCCATTTCGTCAAGTCAATTGAATTCATCCTGTCATTTGTTCCTTCATTCGATTCCTTTATCATGCTTACAACTGTATTATTATCCATAATTTGAGTCTCGAGCATCTTAGTGCGTTCTTTATACTTTTCAAGCTCTGCCTTTAATTTCTCTAATTCAGCTTGCTGATCATTGCATTTCTTTAAAAGGAACTCTTTAGGCATGTTTGTAGTCATAACATTCTGTTTGCATGTAGTACGGATCTTTTTAGCACGACTTGCATATTTTAATGTATTGTACGTGTCCTCAAATGTCATTGAAGATGGAGAAACATTAGCAATCATTAAAGTCTGACAATTTCCACCCAAGCTATCTTTAAGGATACGCGTTAGATTCGAGTCACGATATGGAATATGTTTACATCCGTCAGCTAATTTATTAATGCAGTTTCCCAAAGCTAATAATGATTTATTGATATTAGCACCTTCCTTGAATCTTAATCCTTTACATTTCGTACTTTGAGCACGTTCACTGCCTGCTAAATCAATCATTGATAACTTTACAGTTCTCTTCTGGCTTGTTTTCTTATCAACCATACGAATATGGACTTGGAAAATTGCATGAGAACGTGAACTTTCAGCATTTGCATCTGTAGGATGTTGTGTTCGATTACGATTACCTAAATGCAGTAATTCAATCAACTCTTCAGCACTATGAATTTGTTTAAGTACAAGTCCACTAACAACAACACCATTTGCATCTTCGCGTAGCTTTAACGGACCGGTTTTAGTCAATAAATTCATGACATTTTCATTATAAACTTCTAAATATGATATTCCAATATCAAATCGTCGTTCCTCACTATACTCATTAATTTGTCTGAAGAGTTCTTGCATTGTCAAAAAAGTTATTCCTGGAAAATTGCGAAATACAGTTTAGGTCGATTCCAACAAGAATTTAATGGGATTCAATAGCTTACCTGCAATTTCGTCACTGCCAAGCATTGTATAAGTCTTTCCAGCACCGGTGGCACCATAAACGAAAACTGAACAATTATATCCACCCATAACTGAACAAACTAGTGGCTTCATGCAATTCTCAAATATATCTTGATTAACGGAATCTTCGTTAAAGACTGAATCAAAATCCATTGTGAGCTTCTTTTTGACTCTTTTCGTAATGTCTCGGTGAGTTTGCTTAGTTCCGTGAAAGAAAAACTCATCCTCATCTTCATCTGGATCAAATATTAGCGACTGATTGTCCAAAACTCGAATTATTGATCTCTGATTTTGTTCCTGAATTATTTTTTGAAATAATTTTGAATGAAAATAAACAAATTATCAAGTTCTGGCTTAATTAACTTACCAATTCACGTCGATTGAAAGGTCGAACACGCACAGCAACCTTAATGGCTACTTCTGACATATTTAAACTGATTAAAATATACGATTCTTAGTGAATTTAATTAAATTGTAAATTGAGAAAATTTCAAAACTTTATTTCAACGCCTGTTATTTTGAATTTGAAAAATCCGTTAAATCGAGGGGTGAGAAACTTTCTGCTTCACTGTTTCCAAAACAAACGATCAAGTTTACAAACTTTCTTTAATTATAGCATAAAATGGATATAACGCTTGATTTTGGGTAAGCTCCTGGCATTTTCTTTTGACTAGTGACTAAACTGATTTATTTGTAGTGGTGGTGCTGAAGTACTTTTCAATAATATCAAAAAACGTGAACTTAAACTGGATGATGGAACAAAATGTAAGATCCAGAATAGAAATTATAGTTCAATTAGTTTCTTCTTTATGTCTGTGGCTTTACTTTTCTTTCGGTTTAAGTGCTTTTAATACAACTGATGGCTTAAAGGACCCATATCGATACCAATTTATATCCTGTAATTGATTTTAGGGACCCTCCGATCATTCCTGCAATATATGAAAGATAATCTCTTAACAGACAGACTAGAGCTGTTTATGCAAGGTGAATCTGTAAGACCTGGAATCCTAGTGCTTGTGAATGACACAGACTGGGAGCTATTGGGTGAATTAGACTATGAGATCCAGCCAAAAGACACTATATCATTCATATCAACACTTCATGGCGGTTAAAAATCAATTAAAACACAAATAAATTCCATTTAATTACAATTATTATTATACTTTTATTAATTCATGCATGTCACATATTAGTTTATCCTGATTTCATGAAATATGTTGAGTATCGGATCGCATTTTTGATTTCATTGATAAGAACCAAATTTGGTTCATTTAAAACTTCGTTCCAATCTATTGGATTTGCACAAAAAACTTCCTCTTTTAACCAGGCTTCATAATTATTCTTAAATTCTTTTGTTAATTCAAAATGGTCATCTACTTCCAATAAATTCTCACTATTTAAGAGATTATTAATGTTTAATTCATTCTCAATACCATTAAATATCGAATTGTCACAATTATTAGCATTTAATCCAAGATTTTGATTTCCACCAACATTACTTTGGTCTGGAAAGCGTACAGCATTGGATAT
Source organism: Chironomus riparius (assembly GCA_917627325.4). Classification (NCBI taxonomy): domain Eukaryota; kingdom Metazoa; phylum Arthropoda; class Insecta; order Diptera; family Chironomidae; genus Chironomus; species Chironomus riparius. Next base: position 49,878,784 of record OU895878.1, on the reverse strand, counting down.
CTGCGAGAAATATCTCCGATTATTAAATCGATCAACGCATGTTCTGAGTGTACATTCCTCAGCCTGAAAATCCCATGGTCTTGCGTCTAAATCATTTCCAAATGCCCAATCTGAGTTTAAATGATGACGAACTTTTTGATAAATTGCGCTAATAATTTTCATGTTGGTTTTACGCCATTGCCTTCCAAGATACTTGGTCTGCATTTTCAGTAATTTAAGGACATATAGTTGCATCATTGCATGACGTACTTTTAATGTTCTCTTCAAAATTGGTGCTGATTTAAAGACAACAAGCATCATAATCCTTGAATTCTTCCATTTTGTCAACTTATTTAATATTCTCAATAAATTAATGCATGAAAAAATATTTCTCCATGAATATGGCTCAGAATCGCCAATAACCAAGTCAGATGTCAATTCAGGCTGCTCACCAATAACACATGATGGGAAATCCATAATTGGAATAATATTCTTAGATCCAACATAAGTCATGATGCTCTGATTAAAGAATTTCAGCACTAAAGGAATGCAATTTGCAAATACGAGATGTTGTGACATGAATTCAAATTGATAGACATGATTAATCTTAAAATGTTTCAAGTAAAGCAACAAAATAGCTGAAACTGCTTTTACAATAATCTCTTTATGACGATTAACATCTATTCCCAACTTTGTCGATTGAGTAACTGTCATTGGCATGTCCTCTGGAAGTACATCAGCCATAATATTGATACTTTCAGTTTTGGCTTTTGATGTTGGTGCTGCGGCAAGTAAAATCTTTAATAAAGAGATCATGTATTGTGGTAAATTTGGAAGAATGGCTTGATAAAGAACTTCCGTTGGATTAATTGGAACTTCCTCTTCTCCCTTTGTCAATGGATTTCGTGCAATCTCTTCCTCACGTTTCACTTGGATATCCGCTAAACTCACATAAAGATGCTATGAAAAATATTAAGAGTTAAAATAAACTGTCAGAAAATATTTGATAATAACTTTCAGATAACAATTGAAAATTTGAACCGGTTCAAAAGCAATTCAAACTTGAAATTTCCGGTTAAAAATCAAAATGTAAATTAAGTTATTACTTACTCGCTTCAATATGTTGATTCCCTCACAAATTGGATTGGGAAGTCCAGCAGTTGTCTCGCAATTATCTGGCAAAGTATAACCAATGAACTTCCTCCTTGATATATCCATAAACTGATAGATATCCTTTTGACGAACTTTTGGTTCCCACGGCAATGTTGGATGTTGAGTCGTAGCTGCTGATATCGATGGCTGTTTATTCAATTCACACTCATTGTGCATCATGCCATTCTTATCTCCATTCATAGGATCATCAAATTGTCTGTAATAGTCAGGAATATAATCTTCATTTTCAGCATTTTGTGCTTCCATTTCCATTCCAAGTTGTTCCTGCTCATCCAACGAGCTTTGTTTCATTAAACTCTATTTTTGGGAATGAAAAATTTTGAATTAGTTGATTGATTTGGGATAAAAATGTGCGTCAACTACACGCCAAAAGTGTATGATATAGATAGGATTATGTTTTAGTAGAAGCACTAGTCTAATATATATATATATTTATATAGGAAGGCACATTTATAAAAATAATATTGTCGTTCTCTAATTAATCCTACGTTCATTTTTGAAACTTATGCATTATACTCTAATTAATGTACAATTTGCTGAACTATTCAGCCATCTAAAAGTAATCAGCCCAATGTTCAAGTCAAAATGTTCATGCAAAAATGGAATTCTTTCTCATGTTCAAAAAAAATACATTCAATTTTTGAATAAATGTCGACAAACGGAACATCAATAAAGGATTCAACAATCATATTCAATTTTCTGTGTGTGATTCATGATGTTGAGGAATACAAAACTATAATTAAGGACTTTACGTTGATGAGTGACACGCTTTTATAGAAATGACAATTTTACTATTTACAATAAATTTAATATACTATGATTCTTTATAAGTAGCCAATTAGATGAATATCAACACTCAAACGTGAAGAACCACATAAAAGCGTGTAGAACACAAGAGGATGAGTAATGAAAATATAATTTTGGGGTCAATGTGCTGATTGTTTTCGGGCTATAAATAATAACTAATAACACTATGTCTATGACCTATTTCTATTCTGATTTTAAGCGCATCTTCCGTTCAAGTTTGACTGATTTAACGGCTGAAGACATTTCAAAAAATATTTTGAACCGATTCAATTCTTCATCAGTTATTTTTCAAATATTTATTAACCGTTATTCCATAGTCAATTCTGTTCGAGGAAAATGCACTTCAACTTGCCAGAAATGACCAAAATTGATTCTAATTTTAATTAAGTTTGTTCTATTGCAAATAAATGTGCGATTTTTGTGATAATTAATGAGATTGAGTTTGAGTTTCAATGAATTTCAATAAACCTTAGGCTTGGAAATGTAAATGTCATGCATGAAAAATTGAAGTTATGTATCCCTGATTAATTAAATGAGAATAAGGAACCACTGAGTTTTTTTATGTATTGTTGGTTACTGTCAATCACAAGGAATATTAAGTTATTATCGGATTTTTGGAAGAGTAAAGTAAGTTAATTAAAGAAACACCGAAAATAGGAAAATAAATAAGAATGAATTTGTTAGAAACATATGATCATGGGTTATGAAATGGTCATTAAATAATCGGACATTGTTTTTACTCACGCTGGGAACATGGCAATAAAAATAGTATCCAGATTTTGTAAAAATAAATTTACAAAATCCTTCAAAAATTAGTTTTTTTTTCAACGCGAAAAAAATGTCACAAAATGTTTAAAAAATTCAATATGTATAGAACAAAATAATGGATTTTATATCAAAATATATCATCAAGAACAAATGTGATAGAATGATAGAAGCAGAACGGAATAAAAGCATCTCTACCTCAGAAATCACAATATTACGTACTCGTCGAAATGGTCGAGAACGTTTTGCCATGTTATCATCATTTCCTGCTGTTGGTGGTGGTGAACTAGCCCTCATGGTTCTAGATACTTCGAGTGTATCTTCTGTTATCACTGGCAGTCCCTCTTTCTCACGATATTCATCTACAATTATCAAAAACATTAAACAATTATTAATCACAAATTATTGAAATCCCTTAATATTCATTTACACTTACTTTTAAGTTTCTTAAGTGTTTCAGTTCCGCCTAAGCTGACTAGTGAGACTTTCCACAACAAAAGTAAAACTTTTTTCATCGGAAAATGTGGAGCAGATCCACTACAAAATCTCGTAATCATTCCAAGCAATTTAACTGCCAATAATTCATCGCCCAAAGGCTGACTAATTTCTTGTACGAATGCATCAACAAGATCTAAATGTTCACTGTCAGTTCTCTCCGATTCTGCACGCATAACTTCAGTAATTATGTAAAGAACTGATAATATGACACGTAAATCTACCGAATCAGCTAATGAGACGGCAATCTTTCTTATTGCAACATTAGCTGTAGCTGCATTTTCAATTTCGAGATTCAAAAGTTCCACAAATGCTTGAAAAACGCCCAATCTATAGAGCATCATGACATTATATCGACTCAAACTTTGTTGTTCATCGTCAGATTGCACTTCCACCCAACATCCTTGTGCTAAATACAACAATGTACGTGCTGCCTTCATTCTCATCGTATTATCAAGCACTTCCAATTGATCTATGAGCTTTAAAATGATACTTTGATGTTGATCTTTATCCAGTTGTTGCCATAATGGCTTTAACTTGTACATTTCCATTTGATCTTCAAATGCCTTAACATTAAGCTGGAATTCATTATGTTCTGTATAGCTATAAAGCTCGGCAATCTCATTAAGATGAGTATCAGAGTCAGCATAGTTGAATTCAAGATCCACAAACTCATTGGCTCCATTTCCCGACTAAAAATAAAGATCCAGTAAGACATTAGATGGATGAAATTGTCAAGGAATTTAATGGGAAGATTATACATACATCAAAACCACCGTCAGAATCGAAAAAATTGTTTATCGTTAGGCCATCCATTTTATACAGCTTGATTTATTTTTTTTATATGATTTTATATAGGTAAATTATTGATGAATTACTTAAACGGAAAATTCAATGAATTATGAAAATTATTTTCATTGTGCGTATGTATGTGAAAATTTGCATTAGTATTTGTGATGATTTTTCTTTTCCGATTTATGAGGTGATTAAACATGATATAATGGCTGAATTTATGTTATTAGTGAAATATACTTACATCTGAATCGTTTAAAAGATCCATAATAGCCTAATTCGTCCTTAAAACCATTAAATTTAATTAAATACAAATTTTGTGTTACTGAAATTATTTTTTTCTCAACTTTTTTCTCGTTCAAATTTTTCGTTACCGTTAAATTTATAGGGAGCACAAAGTTGATGGAATGATCTGTGCAGGTCTGACTTATTCCAATAAAGTTTATTCCATCTATAGCTTACTCTCTTTGCTTAAGTAAAACGTAAGAAAACAACATGAATTTTCATAAATAACGATCTAAAGCTTTATTCAGAAAACATTTGACTTAATTGAGTATTATCTCTAAGTAGAACTTCCTCTCGGGACCTTAGCAGTTGCTTATATGCCAAAACATTGCTATATTCCTTACTGGGTGCTGAAATTTGGACAGATATGTGAATTTTGACAACATCCAGATCATTTTCAAATGGAATCAAGTTCTCAAGACTGGACATGATGTCTGTAAATACTGATTTGTTTTTAAGCCTGTAATTCAGGTCTCCTATATTGTTCTTAATCCATTGTTGATAACTTAGCTTCTTTTTATTGTCCGTGTAATGATAAAGCTGTCTGGCAAGAATCAATGATTTATAGAGGCTGCTTAAGCTGTTAGTCTCACAAAATGCCGTTATTTGCGAATAGATTAAATCTGAAAATTAAAAAATTTAACGTTTAAAAAACTTTCAAAACTTAAATTGGGTCAAGAAATAGCGGTTCAAAAATAAAATTCAAAATTTTAAAAGCTGTTAAAAAAGATCCAGTATATTGTCAATGATCTAGTTGAAATATTACTTACTTTTCAACTCAACATATCCTTCATGCTCATCTTTAATGAAATTAACCACCATTAATATAAAGAACCAGCAAATATTCTTCTCACTATTAATTAAACTACAAATTTCCTTGACAATAAAGGTATTGTATAAAGGCATAACATTGTCGATGACATTTCGAAGAACTCGAAAACTTCCAAACTCTAAATTCCATTCATTTTGGCTGCTTACAGCTTCAATAAGTTCTTTCGGGTTCTTAAAATCCAGATGAAATAAAGTATTTAAGAATTTTGGCAAAATACATTTAACGAAATGATCTCCAGTCAATAGCTTATGTGTAGACATGATGATCTCATTCTGGATTATGTCTTGTCGATGAATTAAATCATTGACATAGTTCCTAATTGACAAATCAATCAAATTATCAAATCTATTGCTTTTAATAAGTTCCTCAAAAAGAATGTAACTGTCTTCATCATCCAGAATCTCTGTAACAATTTGAAGCTTCTCAAACTCATCATTTATGCTTTCAAGATAATCACTAATTGAGCATACATCACATTCTTTAAGGATTTTCAGAACATTTAAGGCACCAATATTGTAGCTTATGGAATTTATTTTGTTCCTTACAATTTTCTTCTCAAAATCATTCAAATTGACTAATTCCTTCTTTAATTCATGCTCAAACTGTAGTTTTGGGTGCTCAAATCTGTTTGTCAAGTCATTAACTATGTTAATTAAGTAGTTCAGTTCCATTTTAATAAATAGAGCTAGCTTAGCGATCAGTGTTTTTTGTTTTTGTTACGTTTACGTACACATAGGTTTTATGCTGCTTATTACCAGCAAAGATGTGGTCACTCGTATTCGACAATAACGAATTTTAAAGTTGAAAAGATAACAGTCGAAAAATATTTGAGAAACTAGTCTGAAAAAGCATAAAATTCAAAATGAATAAAGCCGTCAAATAAGTAAAGACAAATTTTAAACTTTAATTAAGGAATTTTAGTACGTTTCATACTGAAATTCGATAAATGTTTTCGGCATTTTATTTCTATTAGTTAAACTTAATATCCGATTGAGAGAAACAAAAGTTACAGCACTGAAATCTATGCATGTTAATGAAAACTTAGTTACATATTTTTTTTTGTTTGATATTTATGGAAATGGAAGGAATACATACTATTTTTCAAATTATTTCATGTTAACACCACGAGCGAGGGTTGAGTGTTTAAGCATTTGATCTGGTCGTACTCCTCTGATTTCAGCTTGTGCAGTCTTTGAGTAAATATCGGTCGAGAGTTCTGAAAGTTCAATTTCTGGTTCTGCTTTTGCAATATCGGCAGCTGCATCTACTTCCTTTTTAACTTCACCATCGATCTTCTTCAATTCTTCAACTGTGGCTAAACCAGTTTGAACCATACGCTCTCTGAATGATGAAATTGGATCACGTTTTTGACGAACTTCTTGGACCTCCTCACGTGAACGATAACTTGTGCCTGGATCTGACATACTGTGACCAGAATAACGATAAGTTGCTGTTTCAACGACAATTGGTCCGTTATTTACAGCATAATCAATTGCGAATCGTGTGCCTTCTTTTACAGCTAAAACATCCATTCCATCAATCCACAATCCAGGAAGTACGTCTCCTCTTGTATAATATTCTGTATTGCTCGATGATCTCTCAGATGCAGTTCCCATTCCATATCCATTATTTTCACACACAAAAATGCAAGGCAATTTCCATAAATATGACATATTGTAAGCCTCAAATACTTGACCTAAGGAGTATTATTCATTAAAACTGGTGCTTTATTAGTGATATTGACTTAATTTACCTTGATTTGAAGCACCATCACCATAGAGGGCGAAACAAACTCCTCCATTGCCTTTGTATTGACAAGCTAAGGCTACGCCGGCACCTAAAATTACACAAGCAAGGTTTTAAACTATTTTTAAAAAAATAACTGTCAAAAAGTATTTGAAAAAAATTGAACCGGTTCAATTCAAATTTTAAAATTTCAGTTAAAAGATCCAGAAAAGCCAAAGCATGGAAACTATCCCAAATATCCCAAAAATATTCAAAATAATCCCTGAGCCTGTATGCATTAGAATTGAGATATCCCATCATTTTCTAAAATTACACGACCAATACACTAAGGATATGTTGGAACATCTTTATTATTGTGCATACATGCTCAGGAATTTTTTGAATATTTTTGGGATATGTGGGATAAATATGATATTTTGGATAGTTTCCACGCCTTGAGAAAAGCAATTAAAAAACAGAATCAAGAATTTACCCATTGGAACCTGAGCACCGACAATTCCGTTGCCTCCATAAAAGTTTGGAGCATACATGTGCATAGAACCACCCTTTCCACGAGCACATCCACCTCTTCTGCCTGTTAATTCCGATAAAACACCTTGTGCTGAAACTCCCATCAAGTATGTCCATCCATGAACACGATAAGCAGAGATGAGATTATCTTGTGGACGCATTACTGACTTCATTCCAACAGCAACAGCTTCTTGTCCAGAATATAAATGGCAAAAACCCCGAATAATTTTCTCTTTATACAAATTTCCGGAACTTGTTTCAATGCGACGAATAACTTGCATTTTACGGTACATATCCAATGCTTCATCTCTGCTCACACTGACTGTTGTTGAAGGCGCACTATTCAAGCGATGAGTCTTGAATGGCTGTCAAAAAAGAGCAAAAAGATGATTTTTGAGAGAATGTCAAGTATGAGGAAGTAAACAACAATTTGCACAATACAAAATAAACTGATCTGCGCAATTCTAATAACTGTAGCAACAGAGAATATTAATAATATAAATTGCTTACTCGAAATACTTCGAATGAAGCTTCTTGAGTTACATAATTTTTTGCATCCTGTAGGAAAAATTGAATTTTAGATTAGATTTATATAATGATCCTTAATTATCGATTGTCCTTACAATATTTACACTCTTAAAGAACTTTGTGGCGTTTCTTGTTAAGTTATTCATGGTTTAAATCCTTGGAAATTGACAAAATCAAAAAAGGGAAATTGAATTATTTATTTGACTTAAAAGAACTCGATGTAGACGATGTTATTCGTTTAACAGTGTAGTTGCAACTGAAAAGTACGAAGAGAGTAAGGTGCACATTAGTACTCAATGCATATGCATTTCTATTGTTTTTCACTTTGGGTTTTGCTTGGCTGAATCTTATTGTTTACATTTAATGGATCTTTTATTTACACTTTTACATCTGAAGATTAAAGTTTTAATCCAGACTTAAATTTTTAATCTTTGGATTTATTTCAAGAAACATTTTCTCTCAAATGCTCATTTAATAGACAATATCTTTTTTTGATATGCTGATTACATAACTTGATAGCTCGTTGAATTTATTTTAGGACAATATTCTTCTTTCTGGAAATATTGCATAATTAACTGCGTAATAAAATTCGAAATTCATTCCCAAAGTCACGTCCAAGACATTTAAATATGAAATATACGTTAAAACTTTATTTTTTGCGACTTTAAATCTCAAGGCCGAATTTTCCCTAACCTTGCTCACGTAGCTTTAAGGTATCCGGGTCTGATAAAAATAGAATCACACATAATTGAGTTTATTATCATAATAAATTTTCACTTGCTCTTCATTTTGACATGATACGCAAATCACCCAACACATAACACCCACTCAATTTTTATACTGATTTTTTTTTTTTGCACATATATGCAGTCTCTCTCTTCGTGACGTGTAATATGGAATAACAACACAAGTTCAAGGAAAACATTTTCTGTGAATTTGTCAACCCTTTTGCTTACTTTTTCAATGCGTATATTAATTTAAATAAGCCGAAATAATGTAAATATTTGTTTATACAACAGAATGCTTTAGTGCCTGACGATTCTTATTAAACTGAAACCATAAAAATTGCTTCGCGATAAGATATCAAAATATTTTGTGTCTTTTTCACTGTATAGTTTCGACAATTTTCACAAGACAGTCAAGTTATACAAGAGGAATCACATTTACTGTGAAGTTGGCTAGATGTGCTGTTTTCAGGCTTGCACACTATCTTGATATCTTAGTCATAAAAACCCAATATTAACGGTAACTTTCAAAAAACAATTTTTGAACCGATTCAATTTTTCAAATATTCTAAGATCGCTACATTTTGAATTTTTTTTGACTGTTAATTTTTCAAGCCATTTCTTTGTTTTATTCAAGTCTAGCACGCAGGTACATTAAATATCCTTTAATATCTTAAAAACTTACGAGTTTCCACGCCTTAAAATGCTCAGTTCAGTAATACAAAAGTTCACCCCTTGCAGTTGAGCGGGAAATTTTCAAAACAAATAGTAAAAATCAATTTAATTAAATATCTAGTGAAATTAACAAGCCAATCTTTATGGATATAGATTATACGGAAGATATAGATTATGGTTTCAATAATTGTAATCAGGAGCCGTTCGTGTATTTGGAGGAATTTGATGAATATTTGAATGAGCTTAATTTAGATTTCGTATATCCATTTATTTCTAAAATAATTAATTATGAGGACGTAGGATCGCTTCTAGTGATAATCAGTGATGAAGAGATTGTGAATATCAAGTTTACAGTTAATACAGCCTATAATGACAAAGTGACGTTAAAGATCAAAAAAGCATCAAAATTTACAAACATTTCAGGTAATAACTGGATCTTTTTTTCCTTAAATAATATACTCTAATTTTTACATTTTAGGAGTTGACATCATTTCCGACCAATTCCACACATACGTTCATGATAAAAATGGAGATTTATTCAAGTTTAGATCAGCACAGTCGCTAGATAAAGTTAAGCATGACAACATCCTTTATTTAAGGTACTATAAGTTCATGGACAACAGCTGCTTTGTGATGATATCAAAGGTTGATTGTAAAATAGCACTTTTCATCTATGACAAGACATTTGATAAGGAATATTCTGGATATCAGAGATATGTAGACCTAATTTTACCTGAAGACTCCATCCAAACTCTCGAAAATGAGTTTACACTGCCTAAAATAAAGGAAAACTTTACATTTGCAAGCGAAATGCTTTACAACATTACAGATAATGACCTAGACGTAGAGTTCTTTAACTTCTTCCTTGGGCTGGATGTTAAAAATGACAATATTAGAGATATATTCTTAGTTTCTATGAACGATAGGCTGTTCTTTGTAAAATATACTGGTACTTTTGATGAAGAAAGAACTCAAATGGATGAATTAAACCAAGAACCTTTACAGCTTGAAACTGTTATAGTTTCCAGGGGAAAGATTAAGTCCATAAAATACCTAAACAGTTCAATCATGATTATAGATGAGTTTTGGGTCCTGACAATATTTTATCAATGCATACGAACAAATGTGATTAAAAGAACTGAAATAGCACTAGGTGATGAAATCACATGTTTTGAATTTACTGACAAACACTTGATATACTCAAATCGATATAAAATCATTTTTATGAGGTTTATGATAGCACCATCGGAGCCAGAAATTATCGAAGTTGATCTAAGTCTAGTCGCAACATTTTCAATATCTCAAAATAACGAATTCTTAATTGCCATAGACAAAAATAAATTCTTCTATTATGTGCCAATCCCACATTCGGAAGTGCTAAAAGACAGCGATGAGGAAAAATATGAAAAATTCACAAATGATGACTTGAAAAAGTTTCCGGACATTGTTAAATATCTCGAAAATGCAGAACAAGATATTAAGGAACTGTCGGAAACAATAGAGCATGAAAGCAACATGTTGATTCTATTGACTCATCTTGAAGCGCACGAAAACCTGACAGCTGGAACCGCCAAAATTAAATATTTGCCATTTTTAACACAATCACAGGAAAATGATATAATTTGTGATCCAATAACTCTACAGTCTGGACATTCATACATCCGAATTGTTATTGAACTTGATCGTATTTTCTGTGCCTTTAAGTTTACAATAGCTTTTTATCGCTATACATCATATAAAGGCGTCCTTCTCAGACATATCGAAATTGAGCCAAGAAATGAAAAGACACATTTTGCAATTTATGTACCTGAAGAGATTGATGATCACCCAGACAACAAGTTAGAACTTTTTGCCAACTTTTTTGTCAATATAAAGGCTGAATGTCACACATTACAATTCCCATTAAGTATTAAAGGAACTAAAGTATCAACATCGTATACCAGTCGAAATAACATTGAAATTGAGAAATGTATTAAGGCATTAAATAAACTATTACATGATGATAAATAGAATAACATTAAGTTCCAATTATGCCTGGATGCTTTATTGCTAATTGTTTTTTTTTTAATTTAATGAAGATCACTGAGTTACAGTTAATATAATTTAGGTGCTTTATCGTACACGTTTGATGCTAAAGTTGTCGTAAGTAAAGTCACTAATAACTTTGGGTTCCGAAAAAACAGCCTTGTCAATCTGACTCGATGGGCTTCCAGTTTTTGACAACCACTCCTTCCTACAATCAAAATAACAATTGGTCAATCGGTTGCTAAGCAATTATTTGCTGGATATAAAATTGATAAAAGATGAAAAATCTATGGACTATGGATTTGACTGAAATCGATAATCAATAATCCATGTCTGGAATATTTTATGCATTCTAGAACTTGTATGGAATCACATCAACTAGATGATCAAGTTTTAGGAGTGGGGGTGTCACGTGTAGCGTGCAAAAATGGCAGTTAAATCTCAAGAGATTAGTAACAAAAACTTACATTTGATTTAATGGACCTTCTTCACCTTCCATTTGACCTTTAACAGTCCCATCTTTAGTGTTCATACACCAGCCGCGAACTCCTAGCTTCCTGCCAGTCTCTTCAGTGTGCTATAAAATTGACAAGTTAATATAATTCATGAAATAATCGTACTTAATATTTGTTTACCTTACGAAAGAAAACACCTGAAAAAATATTGAAAATAAAAGATGGAATTTAATGATACGTAAGCAATATTAAGTACATCCAAAAGCTACCTTGTACAATGCCAAACACTTCAAATTCACAAGCTAAAATTCTACGGCCGGACATTTTCGATGGGTCTGTTTTCGATGAAATTAGATTCAATTTTCCCTCAATATAACAGAGTATAACAAAAAGTGCTGTGAAGCATAATATTTTGTACACAGATTTTATTTTAAGACACATGCCGGGGGAACTATTATAATTTTACGTATGATACGTTTGAATAATGGATAGACAATGATGTGAAACGTTGAAAATATGAAATGACACACAATTTTATGACATTTCCGTGATCATTTAAAGGCTTTGTATATGAGCTGTTCGATTATTGTTGCTTAATTAAAATTAATGTCAGGATATTAGTCAAACTTTAATCGGAATTTGGTCACATGCTTAATGCTATTGTATGGTTTTTAAATTTTAACGGCTTTTGTGAATTCAAATTTTTGCATCTTTTATCTGCGTCTATTTTGAATTTTGAAAAATCATTATTTTATTTAAAAAAAACCGTTGGAAATTTACTTAATATCATTTTATTAATTCCTTTTTCGATCATACCAGTAAAACCTTTACATAAAAATATAATAAATTCTTTTTAAGATAAATGCATCCGTTCCTTTAAAAGGCACAATTTGTATTAAAAATTGGAAGAAACCTTTTTTAAGATTTAAAGTTTTTGAGAGGGTATTGCTCCTTGTGTCTAGCAACATGATCTTCCATTTCCTTCAGTTGCTTCCTTAAATTCAATGGGAGATCATCATAAACATCATAAAACATTTCACGCCAGTCTGGCTTTTGTTTCTTTTCTGATAATTGATTTTGAGCCATAATCTGCTTGCGAATGGACTTGATAAACTCATTTTCTTCGTCTTCATTGAACCATCCTTTTTTGAGCATGTAATTTTTGAGCTTATTAATTGGATTCTCGGTAGTATTCCACATTTCTAATTCTTCAGTCGGTCTATATGCTGAACTATCGTCCGATGTTGAATGATGACTTAAACGATATTGCATCGATTCCAGTATGATTGGCTTATTATTTTTCAAACAATACTCTCTAGCCATCTTTGTTCCATTATGGACGGCAAGCATATCAGTTCCATCGACTCTGAGAACAGCCATTCCATATCCAGTTCCTCGACTTGCAATTCCATCACCACGATATTGTTCTCGAACTGGAGTCGATATAGCATATCCATTATTTCGGACAAAGAAGATTACTGGACATTCCAATGTTGCAGCAAAATTCAATGCTGCATGGAAATCTCCTTCACTTGCAGCACCGTCACCAAAGTAAACGACAACAACTCGATCATTATCAGGCTTCCTCTTAAGGACATAAGCACTTCCAACAGCTTGAGGAATTTGTGTAGCTAATGTACTTGAAATTGTCACGAAATTTAATTTCTTGCTTCCATAATGGCATGGCATTTGTTTTCCACGTCCTTCATCATCACAATTGCCATAAAGTTGGTCAATGAATTGCGATAATGTCCATCCACGCCATAATAGAACACCTGCCTCTCTATATTGAGCCCATACCAAGTCTTCACTTGATAATGCACTTGCTGATCCAATATGTGAAGCTTCTTCCCCAAAATTAGTCATATAGAAGGAAATTCGTCCTTGACGCTGACTCTCATACATGATTTTATCTAAAGCATTGACTGTGACCATATCTCGGAAGCATTTTTGTAAAGTTTCTTTGCTCAAATTTGGCTCTTGTGTGCTGTCCAGAACATTACCATCGGAATCAATTACTCGATAAACTGGAATCGGGGCATAGTCTTCTGGAGTGATAAGAGCTGGTTTGGTCACAAATTGTGTTGCTCGAATGCCTGCATACAATGGATCACATCCAGAATTTCCTTGATCTGGAGCAGCCACTGACGTACAGAACTGTGAATGTATGGAATTTTTACTATTTTGAAAATTTTGCATAAGTAAAGCATGTTTCTTACTCGTGCTGGCGTGATTCTTAAGCGCCGCAATGCTGTACATAAATTCCTGCTTAACATGGTCAATGAAATAAAGTCAAACGAAGAAAAAATTAACGAAAATGGAACTAAAATTCGAGCAAATCTCTTATCAAACAGCTGACTTAAACGTACGTAAACTGTTATAAAATGATAAGTTATACGTAAATTTTGAATAAGTATTGTCTGCTAAAGTTTTGTGATGTGAATCACAATTTGGATTTAGATTTTTTTGATATCTCAAAAGTTTAAAAAAAAATCTCAGATTTTAATAGAAATCATTCCTAAACATCTCCTGTAAGGGTCTTGATATTCATAATGCTGCATGTGACTTGTTAATTGTTAAACCTTCATAATTCATAAACACTCGAATTTATATTAAACAAACATTCATTTTGTGTGGTAAGGAAAGCTTCAATGAACAACTTTATTCAAAAAATTATGGAGTCACATAGAAATTAGTGAATGGATGTAACTCGATATAATAAAAGAGGATAATGCAAATAATATTTTAAAACTCGTTTTTGTGCATTACAACGTATTGAAAAAAAAAATAAATCAGAAGGAATAAATAAATTCGATAAATTTTGGCATTTGGATTGATAAATTTTGATTCATTGCTTTTTGGCCATTTCTTCTGTTTTTGAATAGTTTAATGAGTTGTTGTACTTTCCTGTCGATTCAAACTCAAATAAGTTCATAATTCACATCAATCAAAAATTAGAATTCAAAAAAAAAAAGCTTTCCATACCAGTTCCTTAACTATTATTAAAATCTGCAGAATTGGTATTCGATTTTGGGAATTCATCAGCTAGAAGGTGGTTTATTTCTGGAACTTTGTTCTTCCTATTTAGCTCAAGAAAATCATAAATTTCAACCTTGTCCAAAAATTTGTCTAAAGTTGACGCAAAATCATTTGGATGTGGAAAACGAGACTGCATTAAAAAGATAAAAACTTATTTTGAACGATATAATTTGTTTTATCCGAAAAGGATATGCTTATTAGTATTTACTCATGATAAATTAAGTATAGATACTTACACTCATCTCAATAAAGCTTATATACTTTGTCAACGAAAATAAGTTTGAAAATGAAGCTGCTACTTAAAAGCAGATCCAATTAACATTCTATAATCGTTCTGGCATAGAGTTACATCCGAAAATGTTATGAGCCGTTATAAGATGATGTTACTTAACTCAGAGAAATAGCTAAAAGTAACCTCTATTTTCGTTATAAGCTAGGAGCTTAGTAGGGTATGAAAATTAATTTTGTTGGAGCTTAGTAATGAAAAGTAGCTTATAACGAAAAAACAGGGTAGGTAGTTTTGCGATCAAGAAATTCTCGATGCATAAATTTTAACCAGCCAAACATATTTTCGAAAACTTTATCTAGTTTTAAAAGCTTATTTCATATCCAAATCTTCAAACTAAGTTATTAAAAATTTCACACTTTATGCATTTATCGTAACTTATTTATAGTTGCTCAATTAACACGTTGAAGGCATCTCGTGTACGAAATATTATTACTTGCGTATCTAAAATATGCTGCTTCATATTTACATATTCAATTATCGCTCAATCAGAAAATGTTCTAATTTATTTGTTTTCGCTTTAGTCATTTTCAATTTAGTTTTAGGAGATAACATGCCGTGTTATTGTTATTGTTATGTTTGATATACAGACGTAAAAATCTTGCATTTCAATGTATTAACACGTAATTTGATATTTTTTTTCCGAAATGCAGATGATAAAAATTTTTAATCCTCCGTGTGTTGACACATTTTTCACATACATAGTAAGAACTGTATATTTCAAAGCAGAGTTGGTTTTGATGGAGGTAATTGACTACGACTAAGCCTATACTTAAGAGAGTTCGTTTGTAAACATTTTTCTTAGACATTGAACTTCAGAGTCTCTCAAATAAGCAGTTAAGTGCCTTGCTGGTCGAATAGGTAAGGCGCTTGGCTCAAATTTGGTATGGTAACTCGAAGGTCGTCGGTTCGAATCCAGCCATTTCCAAATTTGTTCTTTTTCAGAAGTTTAGATACTTCGACTGCGTAATGTACGAAATTAAGCCATAATTGGGCATTTTGGGCAACGTTGGATTAAGGAATGGATCAGGAACTTGAAGTGTAGCGGGAGAAATAGGAACGAGAGCTACAAGATTACCTTATAATGGAATATTGTCAAAACGGACCTGAAATGTATCACGTCATGCCCACAGAAGATTGAAACGAGAGCCTGAATTTAATCGAAACCTAGATTTGAAGATTACAAGCTTGATTCTACGTCACCCATAGTGATATGAAATGTATCACTAATCAATGTAAAAGTAAAACATGTATAAATACTAATTCCATCAAGTTCCAAATGCTAAGCAATATGAGATTATTTAAGATATCTTGAGAATAAAGCTGCAATAAGCGATAATTATAATAAGCGTCCGGCACAAAACTTCATAAACTTCTTAGAGAGCTAATCTTACCAAATCACACCCTCTGATTTCTACAGCAACCTTGAAAATAATTTCTTCAGCTTTAAAGCTTTCATTTGGCATAGATTTTGTTGTTTGTACCTTTTGTCGAGATGTTTTTGAATCCTTACAAAAGGTAGGAAACAGGAAATTGAATTTCTTCTGAGGATCCGTAAATACCGCAAATCAACATAACTCAATGTAGCACATTCTTATGTCCTCTAATAAATAAAATTAACTAGAAATCAATGGATGAATAAAAATAACAGAAAAGCATTTTTCAATTCTCAAATTACATTTGAGATCGTTTATCAAAAGAGAAACAATAGATTTAATAAGACTTGGTTCCTTAGCTGCTGTTTCTTTTTTTCTCTCCTCAAACGCTGATGGTATAGTAAGAAAAATATTTGAAAAAATATACACGTTCATAAAATGAGAGTCGTCATGTTTATTTATTTCCCAAAAAAACATACACTTCGTTGTTCAGTTGTAATCTAACTTTGAGGCTTGCAGCACCTCAGAGAGAATATATTATTTTTATTAACTTATTTTCCGCGAGACAATACGCTTGCATTATCTTATCACATCATAAACAATATGGCATTAAAATTACCTGAATTTATAACATTAGATTTTTTGCAAGGCATCTTCTCGAAGCATTTCAATGGCAGTGGATATGTCAAAGTCGAACATTTTTGGGGAGAATTTGCGACTAAGCGTGGAGATAATTACGCAAGTGATATGTATCGGATTAATGTCGATTATGAGTACAGTGACTGTAAAAGGAGGAAACCGATTATATTAAAGGTAAGTTTGTTGGGTATGGTATTCTACAGACTTCTGAAGACAATTTAGTGTTAAGCAGTAGTTAATCTGGAGAGGCTAAATCAGACTCAATTAGAAAACATCTAAGCCAGACGCTAAGACAACTTCTACGCATCCATTAAGACTAGCTGAGATCTCCCATAGATCATTTTGTCTGATTCTACAGATTAACAACTTGATTACAAATTTCTCATAATTACACCTTGGTCTGATGCCAGAATCTATCCAGTTCTGATAACATCTACAGTTCATTATATTTTCAAGTGCTAGTCGCAAGGCTACTCATATCTTTGTCATATATTGTCCTAATCAATCATTAAGCAGATAACACTTTACCTAAATCACCTGGATACATCCCTGACAGTGACAGTATCTTTTATTACTAATTTTTCAGGTGATGCCAGAAGGTGAAATCCAAACACTTGTTATGGTTCAAAACAAACTTTATCCCAGAGAAATTCACACGTATCGTAATCTACTGGTTGAAATCGATAAACTGGTAAATCAATTGAACTTTATCGCGTGTCATAATGATAATAATAGAAGCTGATAATGAAAATAATAAATAACATTTCAGTTGAGTGACATAAACGACCAAACAAAATTTGCACCAACATGCTTGTACACAGCTTCTGAACCGAAAATGATGCTTGCATTTGAGGATGTAAAGGATAAAGGATACAAAGTTCTACCTCGAAATCGTTTATTGAATTTCGATCAATCATTGCCGTTGATTGTAAAATTAGCAAAATTGCATGCTGCTTCGGCTGTTCTGTATGATAAAAATCCAGATATAATGGAACCATATATAGAAGGTAAACATTTGTCTTATGCTTCACACATTTTATTGACATTCAATATTGTAGGTTCGATTTCCAGGAACCCAGAACGTCAAGATTTTCTCGTTCATTATCGCAATTGTGCTCGAGTTTTGGGACTTGTTGCTGAAAAGGAATGGGGAGGTATATGGAAGGAAATATCTTTAAAATTACAAAGATTTGAAGCAACAATTGTCGATAAAGGATGTGATGTCTACATCAGGGACGAAAAAAGCTTTTCAGTATTTAATCATAATGATCTGTGGATTCCAAATATTTTCTACAAATATGACGAGAATGAGCTTGTTCAGGATATTCTGTTCATTGACTTTCAAATGCCATACTTTGGAAGTCCTGGTATTGATTTGAATTTTATTCTTTATGGATCATTAACTGAGGATACAAGAACATCATTTAGTAAGAAATTGCTTCGTGCTTATCACGAAACTCTTCAATCTGTTCTCATTGCACTGGATTATAAGAAGAAAATCCCGACACTACATGAAATTCACATTGAAGTATTAAAATGTGGATTTAATGGTGTGCTGGCAGCAATGTGTGAAGTTCCACTTTTATTCTATGAGAATACTGAAGATTTAGAGATGGACTTACTTTTGGCTAATTCCACAAAAGCTGAAGAATTTCGTTATTCACTGTTTAATAATCCAAGCTATAAAGGTTTTATTCAGGCACTATTACTTGAGTTTGATGATCTTGGATATCTGGATTAAATGAAAAGGCAGTTTAGCCATCTATAATATCTGCAACATTAAAAAATCAAAAACAGTTCTGGATGATTTTATTAAAAACTTTATTGATATGTTTCTAACTATAAAAATGAGAAAAACAAAAAAGAATTTCATCTTTACATTAATTTATCATTTATCTTATGTCTACTATCTTTCTTCATGGAGATTTCTACAGCTTGCGTAAACCCTCTCATTCCGAACTCATGTTGATCAACATAACTTCACGAAACATATTTGTTGTATATCCACAAAATTTACTTTTATTTCGAAAGTAAGTTGATTCTATGTCAATTTTTACAAAATATTCACGAGGTTGTTCACTAGTGACGTCTAACAATTATGGAAAGGTTTGGAGCAGGATTGATTTAAATCTGAGGAAGGTTTTGAATAATAGCATTTATGCCAAAGAATATAAAACCATATATAAGATGCACGTCATTTGTGAACGAACCCCGATACATATAAAAAACATTTTACTTAATTTAGAAATGATTGCTAGTTACAAAGGAAATACCACTAATGTGTCAAAAATACTTTTTTTTCTACTAAATATCCTTACTGAAAAGCATTGTCTCATATCAGATCTATTACAGTAGTTGTAACATATTATTAATAATCATAATTTGTGTATAATCAGTTTTATAATGTTTAGAGATAATAAGTATTAGAATCGGACGGTTAATGAGTTTTCATTCGCTGTTCATTAATAAAAAAATATGTGGATTTTGGTAGTAGTACAAAAGGATTGCTTAATTATTGGTTGGAAAGTTGTTGGTGTGCATTTGTATTTAGTTTTAAGGCACCCTTAACATGAATAAATTTTTACTACAAATTATTTTTTCCTGCTTTATACAGACAGCATTTATGATTATTTTAATATTTAAAAGTCAAGCTTTTCGTTTGAGTTTTTGTACAATTTGAAAAGGCTTTTTTGAAAATGGGGAATTTTCAAAATTTTCATGAAAATCATTGCTACAACATTTTATATGCTTATTTAAATCTTTGATATATAAATTTCTAATTTAATGATTTCTTGTGTATTATTAAGTCATTGCCAAGGTTTGGAGGGGTCTGTTGGATTTTTAAGGATCAATTTAGAATATTATTGGAGTTTTTGGAGCAACTGCAAAAGTAATCTTGATGCTGTACAGTTATGTGACATTCCCATCTAATCAGACATCCGTTATGGACAAATAGAATAGGATACAGCACCAACTACTCAAAATATTCCAAATCCATCCGAGATTCTTATAAACTTCCAACCTTGGACGCAATGCTTGATCTAAATTTTGAGTTAAATTGTCTTGAGTCGTCACATGCAATGTGTGAACTTATAAAATATCATCAATTTTTTTCCTTATAAATTTATGTAAGTAAGGTTCGTCATTGAAAATAAAAATGAGAATTTTAAACTAAAATTATTAAAAATAAAAAATTATTGTAGACCAGATTTTTTATGGACGGCAAAAAATTATAAAAAAAAAAGATTCTCCGATTTTCTTCTATTCCTAAATCAATTTTAGGATGAAACCTTAATCCAAGTAATAAGTGAACAAGTTAACGATCTAATAAGCTGGCCAAATATTCCAAGGTGGAATCCAATTAATATCATTGGTTATTCTATAATGTCTGAATATAACAGCAAGTGCTGATGTCAATATTAGTACGAATGAGATTGGTGATCTTATAGCTGTATTGTATATTGAACAATATGGACATTGTGAACTACCGCACACTTCACAAATATTCAATAAGTATGTAGGCAGTGAGTCAAATATCGTTTCATTAAAGCGTTCTGGAAATAAAGAATAATTTTTGTTTATCAATGCTTTTGTTATGAAATATTTATGAATGAAAAACATTACCTGGAGCATAATAGTCATAAACACGAATAGGTAAATACCTAGACATGTTAGCAACCGGAAGCCATCTTTCGACTGTGAAATTTACACAGGTTGGTTCGTCGTCAAGCTAAAAATATTTACAAATTAAATTAGGGGGTTTCTTCATAAGTGATATGTAATATGTGAAGCTGTGTCAAGACCGAATAGTCTTAACATGCCTCAAACTATGACACTAAAGGTTTTTATTCCACATAACTAGTCTTAAACCATGCTGTGGTTTGATGGGATCTCATATTTTAATTTTAGATCCCATCATTCAAGCATGACGCCTAGTAGCTATGTCAATTATTTAAAATGATCAATGAACTTACATAGTCGAAGTAGAACATGACTTTCTTCTCAGCGAACTTGGCTCTTTGTAAATTGCGTACACGTTTTGTCAAAATATATGCATCCAGTTTCTGCTGTTGAATGATGTAACCGGTAGGAATAGTGACATCCAAAACAGCCATTCCTGATCTTTCAGACTCATTTGCATTCGTCCAACTAAAAAGCCAAACAAATTTTCATTATCTTTTGCCATAAATTTATCCAATATAAATCTTCTTACCTTGCACAACTGAGGTAATTAATGTGCGACTGATTCCTGCCGTGAAAGATAGCTTTTGTATGTAAATCGAAGCACCTGACTGGCGGTGGAGTTTGATATTTTTCCATATCAACATTATATTGAACAGTCATTTGTAAGATTGCAAAACCGGCACCTTTAGCTTGTACTTTTACTGTACCCCAAGCATTCGGGATCTGAAAAAAATCATTTAATTAAATTTAATTAATTAAATACTCAAAATAATTAATTCAAAGTCTTACTTCTATACTCTGTAAATTAGCGATGTTACGATCATGAATTTCGAGTAGCTTCGTTTGACCTGGAAGTGATGTTGCCTCGAGTGTAATTGACAAAGATGATACGTCACGAATACGAGTTCGTATAGTGTACTCAATTAAAGCTTTCATTGCGATTGCAGTATCTTGTGTTGAAGCCCATCCTCCATCAGTCAGACGTTGTGCATTTAACCAAGTAACAATGGAATCCATCATAATTTCTTGACGTGAGACATAAGTAAGAAGTGCAAAAGCTGTTGTTTCTATATTTAGAGAGTCAAATTCGTATGGCAGTCGAGGTAGTGAGAAATATTTTTGGTTTTCAAGTTTCGTCGGCGGTAAAGGAAGCGGCTCATTTCCCCAATATGAAAATTCTCCAGTAAATTGACGAATATTTGTGAGCAGGTTAAAAGCAAATTCAGCTTTTGGAGCTTTAGCCAACATTAAAGCATAAGCAACAATTGCTACTTCATACGGTGTACCAAAGTCTTTAAGATAAAGCAGTTTCTGATCTAAATACATGACAGCACGCTGCTGCGAAAGTGCTATTTTTGATCCAAGTGTTCCCGCTAAATCTTTCATGGTTGTCAGAGTGATTAAGACATGAGCAGTTAACGATATATTGTAGTTGTTTGCATTTGTAAAGTATCTTGTGTTATAATTTGACGAGTCATTGACTTTTCTATCTGGTGACCACGTGACTTCATAGAATGAACCTTCAGGTAGTTGATGTCTCAATAGCCAAGCGACGTTCCTTTCCATTACTTTTGGATCAATGTAGATGAAATTTTCCCATTCATAGAAAGAAGCATCTTGGAATGTTCTAGCACAAAATGCTGTAAGCCAAACTGAACTTGCTGATTGATTCCAATCAGAACGGAAAAGTGAGAATGATCCATCAGGCATTAAGTAACTCATTTGACGTTGATAACCGATATTCAAATGCTTAAAAGCTTCCTTTTCTGTGTTTCGATTACGTTGATTAATCAATCTCATGTACATGACAGTGTAAAGATTAGCAGCAAAACTGAACATGTTCTGCTCAGCTGATTCCATTGGTAAGTTTATAAGTGTCGAGGAATTTACAGGCATTGTAGGGAAAATTGGACCAACCACATCTCCAACTAATGATACTTTTGCTTTGTTACTTCCATATACGTAGTATCTCTCAACTTCATATGGAATAATTGGCGTTTCCGTTACATTGACATGCATATATTGAAAAGCATAAGCACGATTAGTTAAATCCAATAAGATCGATTGATGACGATATTGTGGTAGACCATCAGCTTCAACATGAAGAACTCTTTCAATTCTGTCACTCCCAAGCAATGTTGATGCATGTACTTTCACTGTAATATCACCAAGTCTCGTGGGAACGATTGGTATGTAAACAATTGTTGATGATTGTGGTTCAAGATAGATGAAGAATTGATGCTCACCATATGATGTACGTGGATTATAAGACACAACAATTCCATCTTCTTCAACGTGGACAAATCTGTAGTCTGGTGAACCGTGTAAAACAACTGTTGATTCAACAGCTGTGGTCATGTAGTTGAAAACAGTTACACGAATACCAACTTGCTCTCCTTGTCTACATTCAGTCGGCATTTCAACATTAATATAGAATGGTTGACAACCAACATATTCAAGCGGTGTACGAATCATACCAAAACCAAGCGAAGGACTTATGCTAAATGCTGAAACCATCCAGAGCGCTGGAATATCAGGTACATCAAGTGTAAATACATATCGACCATGAGGACCAATATTGACATCCTTCCACATCCACACATTATCATAGTGCCTCTGAATTCGACTGAATCTAAATTTACGGAACTCAGCAAGTAATGTTGTATTATGGTAGTCACAGCCTGCTTCATCAGCACCATCGTCACAATTGAAATATCCATCACATCTTTGTTCTATTGGATAGCAACGACCTGTTAAGCATTCCATCTGTCCAACAGAAATGTTACAATAACCTGGACGTCTTGGAATCAAGCCATCTGTAAAAACGACTAAGCCAATATATTCAAATGTTCGATTTGCATCTACACCATAAGTTGATGATGGATAATAGACTAGATCATCAGGATTGCCTTCATGTGAGTACCATCTATGACTGAATGTTCCATTTGTATCTTCATCAAATGCCGACATTTTCGATATGATGTTAGCATATGTCAATTCATTTCCAGCTTGCATGGTATAGAAAGCATTGTCAATACCTGATATACCGACGTAGCTTCCTGGTTCTCCATAAATTGCTACTTCAACCTTTTCACCTGTTCTATGTTTTCGGTTATTGATGTAAACTGTAAAGTTGTTTCTTGAGATACCGTTAACAGGGAAAGTAATACTGTCTGCAACTATATGTCCGAATTGTCCAATATTCCATACAACCATTGTTGCAACAGGTGCCATTTCTGCACTCAATGTTATTGACATTGTTTTGACTCCATCTTTGTACGACTCAATTCCAGTTGAAAGAATCATACCTTTAGACATGAGCATATATTGGAATGTTTCCATAAAGAAATTACTTTCTATATGGAAAATGATGTATTCACCGACACGTCCATTTGTTGTACTTGTTGTTACTTTAATGTGATTATTTTGTGGTGAGTAATGTGAGAGAAACAGAATCTCAGATTGTGCTCTATCACCCCTTGGATCAATGTAATTTGCAGTTAGTCTTACTTGAGAAACTTCTCTTAAGAAATCTTTACTGACTCGATCATCACCAAGTTTCAAATCATTTCTTAAATCAATTTTCAATTCCCATACTCCAGGTTGTCCACTCATTGGTAGGATTGTCAATGGAAAATCTCGACTACCTCCATTTCTACTCTCAACACGTCCTGAAACTTCCATTACTGATTGATAATAATTCTCAATTGGAAGTTTAGATCCATCATGATATTCAGCCACAATATATGTTGTCATTGGCATCATTGGCTTAATAATTTGAGGAGATCCTCCCATGAATGATACCTTAATTGATGAATTATACACACGAGCAATCGAATAGCCTTCAATAATTTCATCATAAAACTTTTCACCGACTCGAGCAATCACTAAGATTTCCATATTTGCTAAACTTGGAACAATGTTTTTTAGTTCCTGCATTGGATATTTAAAATCAAATGTTCCATTGAAGAATCTTAAGTACGGTAATCTATTTCCATAATGTTCTCCATATCGGTCTGAATATGAATATGATGTGTATTCAGGTTTGTCAATCCAGAATGGCCAATCTTCATCGAAATTGTAATGAGTTTCTACAACATATTGATCTTGATAGCCTGTTCCGATATATCTCTGATCTGTACTTTGATCAATAGCTGGAGAGTATGGATTTGTAGGATTGTAATTATTATTATTATTGTTGTTGTTGTAGGTGAATGGATTATTGGTACTAAATCCAGCCTTTCCTGAGTATAACTCTGTATTGTAGTTGTAAATCGTTCTTTTATAGCTATCGAATCTTGGATTTCTTGGATCTTCTTCTGGTTCATATCCTAAATTCCAAACTCTAAATTGTTGATTAATATTTTTTGGATTAAAGAATCCAATTGGCCGAATAATAGCACGTAAAGTCAAATTTCCTCGAACTGGAGATCCATTTGTAAAATTAGCCATAACTTTACCATACATGTAAGGATCAGTGTCGAAGAAAAATGCAGGCATTGTCACATTTACTTCAAATCTAGTTTGGTAATATTCCTCAACTAAGAATTTTTGTTCCTCTTCCTGACCTTGAGCTACAACACGAATAATCCATTCTCCATAGACAGGCTGATCAGATAATTGATACTCTAAACTAACCGTACCCAAATTTGATTGTCGTGACAACCATCGTCTCATAATATGACGATTTGGATCCAGCATATAAACATCAACTGCATTATCGAATCCTTTAAGTTCTGTTGTGATTGGAACTACTCTGAATTGAATGAGATCATTTTGCTTATAAACAGGCTTATTAGTTTGTACAAAAATAGTCATGGATCGCTGCGAGAATGTTAATTTTGTTTCATTCGTGAATGCAATTCCTCCAAATGCTTTCTCATATTTTCCTTCAACTCTTAATTTATATTCGCCAGGTACTGTTGTTGGAGGTACTTTCATTAAAAGTGTTTCCGGTTCACCAGTCTTGATAATTTGAGAATCAGAACCCATTTCAACTCCATCACGTGAGATTGATGCTCGGACGGTAATTGGATCTTCACTTTCAATAAAGACGGAAACGTACACGCGATAAATTTGATTTGGTCGAACCATTTTCGATGCAATAACAAAGTATGTTGCATCATGTATGAGTGGATTATTAAGACTCTGATCTATAAGAGGATTTCTAGCATAAGATGTTCCAATATTTGTTCTATCGCGATTTCTTGGTTTATTCCTGTCTCTTTCTCTCTCTCGTTCACGTTCACGCTCTCTTACAGACTGCCGCTGATCAAAGTCACGCCCTGAACTAAATGGATTATTATCTATTGAATTTCCAAATGATTCTCGATAATTTGGCGTCTTTTGGTCGAGATCGTCGTTTACATTCGCTCGATACGGTAGCGTTGAAATTTGATCGTAGTTCCTCTCATTCCTGTCTGTATTATAGCGATTAACATCATTCGAAAGAATTTGTGATAATGTCAACGATATGCATGAAAGAAGAAGCAGCAGTAACGTGCCAAATGACATCGACCGATGCCATGAGCACCTCATCTTGCTGACTTTGTAAAACTGGAAATAAATTTAAAAAAACTTTATTAATAAATTTGCTGAGTTTTTAATATTATTCATTTATATCTTACATTTTTAATTAAATTCTTATGTTCGCTCGTTGCCGAAATTAATTTTCATCATAAAACATAAGTCACAATGCAGATCTATAATGAGATTAGAATAATGAAAAAAATTATTAAAGACATGAAACCTTTAGAAAAAAAAAAATTAAAATAATTCAATGATTTCGTCCCTATTCCCGTTTTAATCGCTTCGTCGCCCTTTCATGCTCACGGGACTTTCTAGATCTTGTCTGAATGCTTCAATGGTTTGGTGGTTTTAATGAATAAAGGTGTCCCCGTTTTGAATTAATTCTGATGAGTGATTCTTTTCTGATTTGTAAAATTCAAAGGTTGAACTCGATTTAAGTGATTTAAAATATCAAAAATAAATTTAATCAATTTCAGGAACAAATGAATTAGAATTATTTAAAACGAGGACCCCCAAAATATTTATAAAATCAATTTGCTAAGAATTCTCTTTCATCACTTTTGTTAACTTTTTGTAGTTCCTCTAGTAAAACTTTTCGATTAAAAGAATTACAGAACCAGAAAAGAATAAATAAAGGAAGAATCAAAGTGAATATATTTTTAGAACTTTCTTCTTTATGTTGGATTAAAAGGCCGCGATGCGATAATTATACGCAATAGAAATAGAATTCATTATTTATTTACTTGCTGAAAGTAGCGAAACAGAATACAGAAGCAAATTATAGCATTATGCCTTTAATCCCTAAATTTTTTTTAACGAATTTAGGTTAATGCTTTAGAAAATAGTGAATGCCTTACATGTTATTATTTATATCTATGTATATACATGAGTATATAGTAAAGGGCAGGAGTTTCTTGTTGTTAAATTAAATTAGATACAAAATAAAAGTGGCAGCAAAATGTGTTTTATTTGTGGAATACATGAAAGACATCAAGGAAGTAAATCATAGAAATTGAAATATTGGCAATAACAATAAAATTTCCCTTTCAATTGCAATTCAAGTTCCATTCGACCACTATATCCATACAGAAAGTATCATGTAGTGAATAAGAAAACTTCAGATTAGGGTTCAATTTTGGTAACAATAGAGTGTGATCCCTACTCTGACTGCAAGAGGCATAAAAAACTGCACATTTTCACCCCCTTTAGAGCACACTTGGCTTAATGCAATCGTCAGGCAGCATAAATAATATTGAAAAATAGATAGATTAGATTAGAAACTCAAAGGAATGGAAGGAGAAGTGGGAATGACTACCCAAGAATCTTTATAATCCCGCTATGCACATAACAATGATCAATTTCTCGCTATCATGATGCTCAATAAATGTTACAAAGATATTGAACTAATGTTGCAGATGATGAACCCCTATGTCTATGTCTGCACCATTGTTGCCATCATGAAAAATGTTTCTATTATTGGATGCAATCAATTCACTTCTCATTTCTGTTCAGGGTTGATATCTTGGCTAGTATAGACTTAAAATGAGCTTAGAACTTGTTGCTGTGGTCATTTGGTGATAATTTCAACCTAAACTTACTTTAAATCAAACTATCAAGATTAGCTAAGATTCTGTTTTAATTATCTAAACTAGATACCTTCTGGATCTTGTTTGGTTAAGTTACGATTAAATTAAGTACCTACAATGTGTACTGACCCAGAAATCTTATTTGCCAACACTGAATCTCTCCCAAAATTGCACAAACATACTAAATAAATAATAATTTAATGATAATAGGTAATATTGTTGCATCCTCATTTTTCTACATCTTTTATTCATGAAGGCTTGCATCAATCCCTCACTGATTTCCAGGAAATGATGAATTTCATTCCCAGATCACCTGTCAAGTAATGAAGAATCTGACAAAATGAAATATTATGTGAATATGAAAGTCGAATGATGTGAATTTCCTTCTAGAATATTTACTCAGTTCTTAAAACTTAAGCCAACGAAGCTATCTATTTTAATAGAAAGTTTCCCCTCGAGAATCATCGTTTTTCGGGGCTGTATTATTAGAGATGAGTGTAAAATTTCTCCCTCTTCATGACCTTTTTAGAAACAATTCTTGTTGAAGTAAAATTCTATGCATTTTAAACGCAAAAAATATTAAATTTCCTGCACAGCCTGATAAAGAGAGAAAGGGATTAGATGCAGCACATGTTACAATTATTTGCTCATGAACCGAAATCTAAATCACATTCTTTATGCAAAGTTTATTTAAACATTTTTTAAATTTCGTGTCATTTGTTTGTCGAAGAAATTAAAGAATTTTATGTCAAAATCTACCCGGAATTTTCATGTTTAAATATTTGATGTAACTGATTAAAAATTCCTTTAAAACACCCTTTCTTCTTACTCTTTCAAAGACTATGTGCTAATGCAAAAAGTTTCTCGT
The DNA here is from genome assembly GCA_917627325.4 of Chironomus riparius. Classification (NCBI taxonomy): domain Eukaryota; kingdom Metazoa; phylum Arthropoda; class Insecta; order Diptera; family Chironomidae; genus Chironomus; species Chironomus riparius. The sequence continues at coordinate 49,849,985 of OU895878.1, read as the reverse complement.
ACATGACACATTGTGGAGCCATTAACCTCACAAGTTACAAAAATAAATTAGATATATGTATCTAATGTGAATGTATGTCATAGCTATGTGATCTAATTAATTCCAAAAAATTAAATCATAAATTTTTCAAGCATCGAAATTGGAAAATTTCTTCTTTATTCTCGATTATGTCGTCAGAATTTATTAAAAATCCAAACTAAGGGACGATGGTAAAGTAATTTTAATAATATTGAATGTGAATCATAAATTTATATCATCTCATGAGAGGAGGGTGATTGTTACATCTCTCTGCACACTCATTGTATTTTAAGTTTTTGGGGCTGTACGTAAATTACGTCCATTTAATACTGGGCTTGTATTTTATCACTATAAAACAAAACCTAATGCATTATTCTTTTTAAGGCTGTGTGAAATAGCTTTTCCCTCCTTCCTGAATGTTGTTCGATCCTAGACGTCTTCAATGTTAGACTTTAGGTCATCGTCAAGCATTTATGAGGGATAATTAAGGTCTAAACCTATAAAAATTGTTTATTTTAAAAAAATATTTTAAAGACAGAAGATGAGGCCGAAAATCCCATGGACGTCATTGACCCACGACTCACATAGCACTAGATTTTTAATTTCATTGCTATAGTAATGTGTCTAATGATAAATCGCATATAAAAATGGATTCAATGAATTAGAATAATGAAAAATTTCTTTTTTGTTGTGAAAAGTTATAAAGCCTGAAGAACCCTCGATAACATTATTCACAGTAAAAACATTGCCGACATGATAAAATTTAGAATGAGGAAGAGAAATTTTTTCGATTACAAAAATTGTCGTAGAAAGGTACCGAAAGAATCTCATTTTACATTTCTCTTTTCTTTTCCACGCTCCAACGATTTTGAACGACCTTGAAAAAGGATATTCAACTCTATAACCAAATGAGAGGAACGAGAAGAAAGAAATTATTGACTTTTTTTCCTATGTTATGAAAATTTTATGGACTTCCACATGAAATTGTGAGTAAGTAGTTCAGAAATATTTAATAAGACCTTTAATTGTGTGCGTAAGAATAATATTAAATAGGACATACATTTCACTCAATTTACTTTAGGGAAGTTTTATGAGCAATATGACTTTTAGGACTCAACATGCCTTATCATCATATTTCGTAACATTTCATTAAAATGCCACTTTATTCTACTCGAAATATTAAATCTATTGTTGATTTCAATAAAACCTAATAAAGTGAAGTTATCACGTAAATTAAATCTCTATTCTTTCTTTTTGTTTCATGTTCTATGGAAGTAAAATGAGATCCCTGAATTTAATGACTCTTGACACATGTATATGGAGTCAGAGGTGTAGTAAGGGGGTTCAAACAGCTCTAGATCACAACTTTCGAGCAATATGAAGAAGTTCATTGAAACTTTATGATAATTTCAAGGATGTGGTACTGATGAAATGATCAAAAATTATCAAAAAATGATCAAAAATGATCAAAAAAATTATCGAAAATGATCAAAATTGATCAAAAATAATCAAAATGTAATTCTTCAGTAACACACCCTTGGATAATTTCTTATAAAATCGTAAGGTCTTAAGTTTACCGCAGGCGCCTAAGTTTCTTGCTGCATCGCTAGTCTTTACCCATTCCCACTTCAAAAGTTTTAACATAAAGGACAAAATGAATATTTTATGATTTTCTAATAAATGGAACTGCCTCCATCCCTTCTATTGTTTCTCTGACTTCACCCCTGCATTTGTATTTGAATCATGTCGAACAGTGGAATAATGGAATAAATCAAAAAAGAACTTCTCTTTTCATGTCTCACATAAATAAATTAAATCCAATTCTTTGTCACCCCGTTAAGTGAAAAATGAATTCAATTTTAAGCCATAATGAAATTTGTTATTTTTTTATGCTGCTCTTTATATGCACTCGAAAAATATTAAATTTATCCTCAAATAATGCATGAATAAACAACTTATAAATTTAATGTCTTTTTGTGGCGTTTAATTAACAATCTCTGGTTCTTGTTGTTTTTTAAATGTTCTTGTTATGCTGCTTACTCTTTTTAATAAAATTTTCACAAAGTTCAAGAATATAAACGAAAAGATAATGAAGAAGTCATAGGGATTAAAACAGAAGCCACTTGAAGAATTGTGCATTAATCATTTTTGAGGCTTCTTTTTCATTATGTGCACTCGTAATTTTTTATACTTGATAAGTTGTTCAATTAAGGGAGAAGATATAAGAAAAATAGAAGTTTAATGAGCACATAAAAACTGAATAAACAAATTGTTAACTACTTTTGGAGAATTTTTATCTAGATTCTAGATGTTGAAATGTTTGGAAAATAAGAATTTCAATGTTGCTAGCTCGTTTGGATAAAACTGTTCAAATGGAATCTCTCTTTTTAATTTAAACGATTTAATGTTCATATTTGATCAAGATTTTTTTTATCGTTTTCATTACAGTTTATTCTCAATTTGAATAATATTATTTTTTGACATAGCTGCTCACCCCTTTTATCCAAATTTTCATATACATATTCACAATGATATGTGTAATAAAACAATTGCAATCTATCAGAATAGATACTTAGAATTGATTCACAAGTACTAATTTCAGCGAGTGCAAAACAATAGCTCATTTATAATCCTCAACAAGTTTTGATATAAACAAAAGAATATGAAAAGCAGAATGTTCAATAAAGTTGAGTTTACCTCTACTTAAACTAACTAGATTGACACTTTGGTCTTTCATAATATTATAATGAGTTATGCATTGAATTTCTATAGTAAATAAGATTAATTAAAAATTTCACAATAAGAAACTAAAAGACTTCTTACAAATGAAACTCAAGTAATTTTATAATGCAATTAACGCTAGCTTACATACATTTTTAAATACTAGACATAAAAGCAACTTGTTCATATTTGCAATTTATTTAAAATTATTTCCTCTAGATCCTCTCTGTATGTTTGTAATAAGTTTAAAGAGCTGCCAGTCAAATACAATGTCAATAAAACTACTAGTTCTCCTTAAATAACAATCATTAATACTTTATTTCTAATGAAGTTGATTTAAGAACTTCCTTAACTAGAACTCTTTTATGTTCTTACAATCAACTGTATGTTTATTTTTCAAAAACATAACAAATAATTTTACGTAGGAATAAAGAGAAAATTTGAATGGCTCATGTTGATGCATTATTTACTCAATAACACGACATGGAAACGTAAACATATTCAACAAATGATTTTTCTTTTCTCTTGAAGTCTTGCATCCCTTATGTAACATAAAGGAGAAAGATATTTTCATTTTATTTACAATATTTAACTCAATAGATGTTCTGTGTTAAAAATATGTAGCAGATATGCATGTCAAAAGCACTAGCAGATGACAGCATCAATTTGAGTAATCGCTCATTTGAGTCATTTTCCATTCATTCGCACAACAAACGCTTAAAAAATATATATTTATATTTTAAATCATTAGAAGCGCAAGCGGGCACATGCTAAACATACTTAAATGTGGATTTACCATAAAAAAAGAACAGAGGAAAAAAAGTATAAACACAGACTTTACATGATGTTTATGAAATGTTTTTATGTGATTTTTGCCATTCATTCCCAGAAGAGAACAAGTTACAGTCGAATGTAACCGTTTACATAGTTTCTCAAAATTACTTCCATCAACAATTGCCTTTTCTTCAAAATCTCAATCAACAAGAAGTAGCAATTATAATATTTAAAGTTATTTGTTGTGTGCACGAGAGTATAATTAAGGGAATAATTCCATTTCTCTCAGCTCAGCTTGCCAGTCTTATCTCTCTTAAAATCCAAGGGGAAAACAACATAATGGAAAAACATTCCATCAATTTTCATAATCAAAACTTTGTGAACAATTCTGAATTCCAACATCGATGAAAAGTTTTAAAAAAATTATAGAAATTTTTTATTTCCATGTCGTTATCCCCCTTGAAAAAAACTTTTATTTACATGTACAGAAGATCAAACTTATTTGTCAGAGAGTGTAAGTTAGTAGAAAGAACTGCTCGGAGGTGAATCGGACTATCTTCTTAACATGCTGATCGTCATGCATTAAAATCTTGTTTATTCGCTCACTTTAATAACAAAATTTTTTGGTGAATAGAATCAAGCACATTGTGCTTCTGTCAGAAAAATTTCCATTTAACAAAAAGGAATTACAGAGAATGAAGCTGAAAGCGTTGAACTTAATAATTATTATAGCTGTGTCACAGTGTCGTGCACTTTATCAGGAACAACTATACAAAACATTTTAATTATCATCCAAAAAGACCAGTCATAGCTCATTTACATATCAAAATTTATATGATCTTGCTGAATATTTTTTAATAATTTTCTTCTTTTTTTCCGTTCCCAATTCTACATATTAAGTCTTAATTTTAGTCACATAGGAATAACAAAATTTATGAATAATCATTCTCCCAAATGATCCCCTCGTTTCAGCAGGCAATAATCTAAGGTTAAAATATATCTTTATTTAATTTTTTAATATCTATCTTCCATAAACACCTAGAACATGTCAGTTAAGCCATAAATTTATGCTTTATGAAATATTTTGGTCTGGAGCATATGTCATTTTTTTCCAATGTAAAGAGGAGAAGTCAAGCATGCAAGCGAGTGAAAATGTGTGGTCAATTAGCAATGGGATAGAATATAATAAGACCGAATGGATTTTTAATTTATTCTGCTGAATTTTAATATTTTTTTAACTAAGCATGAGATTATGTTTTTGTTAAAGGCGCCGCAAGAGACATTTAAGAATTCAAATGTGCATTTTTAGTCAAAACATGCATGTAAGCAGGTAGACTATAAGCAGTATGACAAGTTACCCCTTTTAAACGGTTAAAATACGGTAAATTATTGTTGGGGTGTGTGTATTTAAGTCTACTATGTATATCATGTAGGTACATTTATATTGATAATTATTATTTTTAATTCCAACAATTTCATGTGGATTTTTTTTTTCAATTAAACAGAAAATTGGTCGAATAAAAAACAAATAAATAAGAATTACTTCGTGCACCTTTCCACCCTCACAAAATTGAGCATTTATGATTGTAAAAATGCAAGATGGGCATCGGCTTATTTATAAGCAATTATATTTTAAACAATTATCTACGCGTGCATGATTCTCAGTAAACAATATTGAGATTCATATGTAGCTGCAAAAATATACTTTTTTTTACTGCCTGTCTGTGTATTTTAAAATACTTTTGTATCCATTAAATCGATAAATATTAACAAACCATTAGAGCGAAGAGAATGTTTTTCCTCTTTTATGGACTCATAGAAAAAAAAAGTTGAGAAAGAATTAAATTCCCATTAACATAAAAGACAAGGCGGAGGAAAGCGTAAGATGATAGTCTTCAAAATAGTTTCAAACTCAATGTGCGTTCTGTATTTAAATTAACTAGAGGAAAAATAACAACAAACGAATTCTAAACTAATTAGGCGAAAGAAATTGCTTTCATTTCCAATGGGGAGTCATGCAATGATTTTTTCTTTCAACAAACAGAAACCATATGTCTAATTTGTCTCAATGAAGATTTAATTTGTTCTATCTATTGCCCTATTCCATTTATCTTGTTTTTTAATTTTATGTCAGTGGAAAAAGTTTGGTTTTCAGTGTTGTTTATCAGGAGCTAGGTGGCTTAGTCTGAAGATAATACTACTAGATGCAAACATCTATCATATCGGTTCGTTGGTTGACTTGAGAAAAGTTGTACTCCACTATGGGGCAAAATGAAAAAAAAAGGGACTTTCACTTTGAAAAATGGACTTTTCCGATTTACACTTTTTGGGTGATTTTTTCTTGTAGAGGACATAAAAGTAGATAGAAATGCCAAATTTCAGGTCATTTGGTGCTGATTTCGCGATTCTAGAGCTGTTTGAAGTTGAAAACTAGTGAAAATTCTGGTTTTTTCATACCATGTTTGAACCGGGAAATATCTTAACTGGTTTAAGATATTGCAAAACGGTTTTCAGTTCCTATTAGTAGTATATAAGAGCTTTATTTTGACATATAACAAAGTTTAGGTTCTGAATGTTTTCGTGCCATTATGGTAGAACATATGTGAAAATTTCAGGAAAATTATCTTCAAACAAGCCGCAACTATCATAAATGAAGAGTTTCCAGGCAAGTAAAAACGCAGTTTTGTAGCCCCATATATCTAGTTTTCAAAACTGTATAAACTTTGAAAAAGTAAGCTAACGTAATTGAGTTATGTTGATTTTAGTAGGTCGTTGAGTATTTGGCCAAAAACTAATAATTCTTTTAAAAATACGAAAACATAGTTTTAAAAATAGTTTTTTGGTGTTTTTTTATGAAAAATAACAATTTAAATGATTTTGTGAAGAAAATTTTTCAAAAACTTCAAAATCTTTCGAGATATAGGGGGTATGTGCTCTCCATCGATTTGGCCATTTGTCACCCTACTTAAACCACTATAACTTTTTTTTGAAAAAATATTTTTTAATTCTGTTTTCGGATTATTGTAGCCTAATGTAATACCTATCCAATGATATATAATACTTGCTAGTTAACTTAGTCCTGGTTATTTATAGGGCTGTTGATTGTGACATACGCAGTTTTTGAAAAATTCCCAAAAATTGCATTTTCAAAAATACCACTTTTAAGCAATCTCGAGTATTTTTTGGACTTTTTTAAGAAATGTTAAGTCTGAAAAAAGCTATTATCATTAGAGTAATAAAAAAAATACTCTGATACGCAACTATAATAGGTAAAATTAATAAAGTTTAATTTTTAGTTTAATGAAATTTTGTTTATTTGTCAAGAAATTTAATTTACATTTTTTTATCATATTTAATGAAATTTATTTATTCATTCGTTGTTTGCTTCTTCAGAATATTCATGGTCTTGTCCTTCGGAATAATCATAGTTTTCTGCTTGGGAAAAGTCATAACCTTCTCCTTCTGGCTCAATCAATTCAATTTCTTCCTCATTTTCTGTTTGTTGCTCAGGTGTTTCACCTTCTTCTTGGACATTTTTTCTCATTAACCTTTTATTTATTACATCCATATATTTTTTTATTATTACTGGATCAGAACTGTAGAGTCTTCTATGTATAACATCCGTAAAACTGTGTATTCTTGAAGTTTTTCTGGCACGTAGTTCTCTATCTTGTCTGAGATATTTGTTTTGTGACTCCCCGGCTTCTTCACTCATTCTTCCTAGAGGTAATGGTAAGGCTTCCATGTAGTGTTTTGCATGAGCAAGTGCTCTGTGAAGTGTTACTGGTATTTTGAACCAACTATATGTTGTCAAAAACATTCTGTATGTTTCTTTACAGTACCTATCAAATTCATCTAGATCATCAACTGGTTCTAAACTTCGAATTTGGTTTAGCACATAGCATATACGTTTAATTATTTCTTCATTAAGATATAGAGTTTTAGCTAGAAGCTCTGGATTTTCAAGAACTTTTCTTGCAACGTTTCCTGTATCTGATGATCCAGCTCCCCCTTGTCTTGGTTCGAGTACACGAACATTAAATGCATCCCACATTGCTTGCTTTATTCTAGCCTTTTCAACATCTAAAACAATCTGTTCCTCTTCAGTTATCTCCAGCCAGTGTTTTTGAACATATTGTTTATATGACAAATCATATAGAGTCGTGAGTACGTTCATTGATGTATGAAGTGGCTGAGTGTTGAAATACAAGTGTTCTTTAACAAATTTTCTGTGTGTTTTTTCGAATCTTCCATTATCAAGATTATTTATGTCACTCATCTCGTTTGGTCCAGATCTACAAAGCTGACATCTGCAATATCCTGATGTTTCTGTAAGGTCTGTGTAAACTTTTCCATCTAACATTGTGGGGTAGAATTTGTACGTAATTTCCAAAAGCATGTCTTCACATATGAATCTCTGTGGTTCAAGTTTTGATATTTGATTTTTTATATCTTCATATATCCTTCTAACATTTACTCTGGTTTCTTTGGCATGTTCAAGTTGTATTGGTCGTACTGAGTATACAGATTGACTGTTTTCGTTGTCCCATAAGCAGATATAATTTCCGTTTTCGTCTTCATGTCGTAGTTGCTGAACACTCATACTAACTGTCAATAGTGATTTGTCTTCTATAATTTCATTATTAGTCGTTTGATTCGGTTGTGTTCTATCTCGTTCTTGATTTCTTGAATTTGTTTTTCCTTGGTTATACTGTGACTGTCCTGTTGTTCCGTCCATCCCCCATGTGACGATCATTTCTGCATGAATAACTTTTGGAGTTGATTCTGAAGGTAATATTTTGATTTTGTCGTATATTTCTGAATTGTGTGCTTCAATAACTCTTTTTGTGGTGAGTTGTGTCAAATTTTTTAGTGGAATAACGGCTCTTGTATCGGTGACCGTTATGTCATCAGGATAGCATTGTTTCTCTAACCTCAACAATTTTTTAGCTGTCGGTAAAACGTTTTCGCATTCCAGTTTCAGGACTTGTCGAATATTGTTGTACTGATTTCGAGATAAATTGTTAAAGGCTTTTACACCTAGAGCTACATGTATATCTAGTTGTTTAGGTTTTGATGTAGTTTTTTCTGGAAGATCCTCTCCTTTTTGGCACGCCTTAATAAATTCTTTTAACATTTTAGCTCCTTCTACTTTTCCTTCTTCTTTAGAAAGGCGAAGTGCCAAGTGAAGAACTGATAACAATGATCCTTTTGCTTCTTTTAAACTGATATCTAATTCGTCCACTCTTCTACGTCGATGCTTATCGCTTGTTAGTTGTTCAAATGATTTCCTCTTGATGCCCTTGCTGGATGAAGGCTCTATGTCATGGACGATGTATTCAATCTCATCCATATCTTCATCTGTGTCAGTAACATTTTCTGCTTCATATATAGATTCTTCCTCAAAAAGAATCCCTCCACTAGATTCGCTGAAGTATCGTGAGTCAACTTCAAATTCCTCTTCATAGAAATCTGCATGATCTCTTAATGCATTATTCCAATTTGACTGATTACAAAACATTTTTGACTTTGACTTCAGCTTGTTTAATTTATTAATTAAACTTGGTTTCTGTGATTCCGCTAATTCTCTCCCATGAATTTCTTCTATTACTGCCAAACAGTACGTGTGCTGTGTTGCAAGATTTAACGTTTTGTCGCGAAGAATTTCACAGAGTGTTTTCTTCGTAAGTGTTGAATTTTGGTTCATTTTTGAAAGTGACTTGTTCAATGAAGTTCAAAACTGATATGATGTGTAGAGAGAATTTCACGAGTATATATATAAAATAGTTTCAAAACTGAGATTTTCACACCTGATAGTGACTACCAAGGGTACTTTACAAAGTTGTTAACTAGGGAAGTAAAAAGTTTCTAAATTTAATTTTTTGGCTTTATAATCTCATAAATGTCATAAATAAACATAAAAAAGTTCTAAAAAAATACTCGAGATTGCTTAAAAGTGGTATTTTTGAAAATGCAATTTTTGGGAATTTTTCAAAAACTGCGTATGTCACAATCAACAGCCCTATAAATAACCAGGACTAAGTTAACTAGCAAGTATTATATATCGTTGGATAGGTATTACATTAGGCTACAATAATCCGAAAACAGAATTAAAAAATATTTTTTCAAAAAAAAGTTATAGTGGTTTAAGTAGGGTGACAAATGGCCAAATCGATGGAGAGCACATACCCCCTATATCTCGAAAGATTTTGAAGTTTTTGAAAAATTTTCTTCACAAAATCATTTAAATTGTTATTTTTCATAAGAAAACACCAAAAAACTATTTTTAAAACTATGTTTTCGTATTTTTAAAAGAATTATTAGTTTTTGGCCAAATACTCAACGACCTACTAAAATCAACATAACTCAATTACGTTAGCTTACTTTTTCAAAGTTTATACAGTTTTGAAAACTAGATATATGGGGCTACAAAACTGCGTTTTTACTTGCCTGGAAACTCTTCATTTATGATAGTTGCGGCTTGTTTGAAGATAATTTTCCTGAAATTTTCACATATGTTCTACCATAATGGCACGAAAACATTCAGAACCTAAACTTTGTTATATGTCAAAATAAAGCTCTTATATACTACTAATAGGAACTGAAAACCGTTTTGCAATATCTTAAACCAGTTAAGATATTTCCCGGTTCAAACATGGTATGAAAAAACCAGAATTTTCACTAGTTTTCAACTTCAAACAGCTCTAGAATCGCGAAATCAGCACCAAATGACCTGAAATTTGGCATTTCTATCTACTTTTATGTCCTCTACAAGAAAAAATCACCCAAAAAGTGTAAATCGGAAAAGTCCATTTTTCAAAGTGAAAGTCCCTTTTTTTTTCATTTTGCCCCATAGTGTACTCTGAACCTAACCTATAACTAAAATAAAGTTGCCCAATCAAGAACTGATCTAACCTGATTAAACCTATAAAAAACTTAACATTCCCCTAACCTAATCTACACTTGACCTAGCATAAACGAACCTTATCTTAATGAAACTTTAGTTCTATTTATAATTGATACCTTTAGAACTCTGTTGTTTTAGAAACTATATTAAAATAATGACGAAACAGAGTTTCATAGACTTTCAAGTGATGCCTAGGATTTATAAAGATGTGATTCCTTTAATCTGTTCTGTTGTTGACATCTTAGTTAACAACACTGGCATTTTTTTGTTGCTTTGGTTCTGCGTGAAAGGTAGAAATTATTCTTCAAGTTCTCAAACTATCTCAAGTGTCTATATTTGTTCCATCCTCTATATCATAATAAAGTAATCAGCATTTAATGATCATGCACAACAAATTACATGAAATGAGAAAAGTTTTATGTAATTTATCATCGAAATGCCTTAGATGATTACACTTTTTGATTTTTTGGCATTGACTCTTGCCGTCATTTGTCAAGTTTGTGATTCTTTTCTATCCACATAATCCATTGTTTCTAATTCTTTAAATTCTCTCGAAAATTACTTTTAAAATTGAAGGAAATAAATGTCAAGACAGGAAAAATATTTCTTTAGTGCTTGTTTATGCTGACTAAGATGACTTAAGAACTCTAAAGTGCTGATAAAAATAGACTGAAGAGTGAAAAGAACGTAAATATAAAGTGAGTGTGATTCTCGTGATTTTTTTGATTACTGAATTGATGAGGTCAATAACATCATTCATGGACATTAAGCAACACCTTTGTGCATGCCTTTTATATTTCAATTTTATCTCTTTCTATTCAGCTACCGTGAATTAAATTGAAGAATGCTCGCATTTGCAAATTTATTATAGAATAAAAATTGAAGTAATTCGTTCTGAACGAGTTCTTGTGGATTGGACACTTGATGATTTTTAAGTCATGCTAAAATTAGCCTGAAGTCAGATTTTGTTTAGTATAAGCACGATTAGAATTAATTCATCCAAATAGCTGTAAATAGGATCGAAAAAATTACCAACAAAACATTTGAACAACAAAAGTCAACATGATTATTGAAACATCATGTCTAATTTGACAGAAATCTACATCCACCCTTCAAAAAGTAAACAAAAATGCAGACCAAGAAGAAAAAAAATCAATTCACTGATCGCACGTGTCTCATATTTCCATTCATTCCAAGTTAAATGTCAATATGCAATAACCAGCTTAATTCATATCATCTCTTCCGTTATAAGTCAAGCGTGTGAAACTAAAAGACTTTATTGCCGATTACACAATAAAATAAGAATGTCTCTCGACTTTCATTGATTATAAATTTTACGCATGATGAAATTTAATTCAATTTAAAGATGGTGAATAAAAGTTTGAATGACTTTTTACTTTTATCGCTTGGAAAGTCATTCAATAGCAAGGCATAGCAACTGGTTGAGCCTTAGAATATGTTAATAGGCATTTTATACTTAAATTGGATGCAACTGCTGTGAAATTCATAGTTTTAAAAATAACAATTTATCAACACTGAATTAAACATTTTGGTTAAGTCTGTAAGAGTCTATGCCTCCAAACAGCAATGCCATTCCACAAATGCCAATCGAAATTCTTATGTTCCAAAGGCAATTATGGGCAAATCCGCAGAAAGCATGAACTGGGAAAAAGCGAGTTGTAATATTTTTCTACTTGTTTGAATTCAATAAAATAAAATACGTTAAAATTTCTTCATAAAAAGTTATTATTCTGTTGCTTAAATTATTTTGGATGGTTTTTATCAATAAATTATTGCAGAAAAGTTTATAATTAAAGTTTAATATATGTTCAGCACAGTTATATGTATGATAATGTATGAATTGTAGGACTGAAAATTTTCCAACGTTTTCTAAAATTTTAAATATTATTGTGTTTTGCAACAATGCATTATCTTGAGTTTCGCAATAAAACGTTCTGCAGGATCGATTAACGCTATTTTTTGTTAATTACTTTAAAATGAGTACGTATATTTAAGAAATGATGTCAATTTATGATACAAAATTGCATTTCCAATGCAATAACTTGCAAGCCATATTGTCTAACTCGTTAAACATGTATTTTTTTTGGATTTTTCAAAATGAAATTTTCGTGCGCAGGATCGATTAACGCTATTAAATTCAAAATATCTCTTTAATTAAATGTTTTAATCTTGTGCTAAGTATCAAAAGTTGTTCATTTTTCAAAATTACGCATGATTTGGTATTAAAACATTACTTTAAAAGTCAAATAGGAGAGAAATTTGAGAAAAACAAAATTTTGAAGCGTTTTATTGCCCGCGGATTTGCCCTTATGCAAAAATTAATTTATGAACTTGGTGAACGAGTTGAAAAAATTCTTTAATTTATTAATCTTCGTACAGCATTAGCAGTTAATGTCCATCGATATTATTTATATCCTATATGTTAAGAATTATTGGTGAATTTGAAAGACAGTAAGACAGAAAGAATTGCCATGATTTAAATGAAAATGATTAAAATGTTAATTTTATGCAAAAATAATTTTTGAAATTCTCTCGAAAAGTTCTTTAATATTTCTATATTTTAAATGCTGTTTCATTCAGAAGAGAGTCTTTATCGCATTAGATTGAATCATGTGTAAATGTTCTGTATAAACAAGATGAATGTTGATCGAAAGAATCGAGAAACGTCGTGCGAGTCATGTTACAATTCTTTTATTTTTGCGTGAAATTATTTTGTGTGTAATTTAAAAAGCTGTTCCAACAGGTACACACAGTCGTTATGCAGGATTTCTTCACACGAATGTAATGCTGTTAATCTGACAGACGAGCAATAGGCCCTTGCTGTGAAAAAATGAAACTTTGTCAAGAATTTGAAAAACAAATACACAAGCTTGATGTCATGCCTTCCATATGTTGTGCAATCAAAGCAAAACCGGTAATAGAATTCTCGTCCATTATCATTTGGTTACCTCATTTTTCACAGGTTGAATCTGATAAACAATTAATGGCAAAAAATTGTTTCATTTGTGAATCTTAATGACTTTCATTAACCAAAACTTTTCATATCTCTACAGCTTTTGATTAACATTATTATGAATTCAACAAACGTTGGTAAGTGGATATAAAAGGAAATGAATATTCATTATAAATAACATAGCACGCAGTGTTGTAAAAGTGCGAAAATCTTTTTCTATGTCTATAATAATGCCTGCAAAATCCATAAACAATCAAGAATTTCCATTCATTCTATGTATGATCTATAATGTCTGGGTATGTCTCGTTTTGCATAAGTATTTTAAAACATACTATACGATATCATTATCATTGATTATTATAGCCTTATTTAGCATACTTGCATGCTTCTGTTGAAATCCGCCGGTTGAAAAAAAAGCGCAATAATAACATTTTTCTACATAACAACATAGCAAAAAGGAGAACATAGATTGTAAAACTAGTTAAAGTCACACAAGTTGTTGTGGTTTGCGAACGCATTATTCAGATGTTAAGCTGTACAGGATTTTCAATTTAAGGGTTTAAATTGTCTTCTTGTCGACACTAAAGATGAACTTAGATTTTTCTGAGGAGTTTATGATACTTAAGGCATGCTTTAAGTATAGCTCCTCCTGTGACTGTCGTTATTAGCGACCTAGATGATAAGGAGTTGTCTAGCTCCATGATCCTATTGCTTTACTTGTCTTAAATCTTTAAACCATCGCAAAAACTTAAAGATACAAAACAAGTAGCTTTTTAATTTACACAGTAAGACAAAACAGCCATAACAGCTTCATTCAGACTAAAGTTCTTGAAAATAGCGCTAAAAAGCATACAGCAGGGTAAATTAAAAAATGTGCATTGCCGGTTTACAAATAAACTCTATGGTTGAGTGACTACTGAGTGTCTGCGAGACACTTTTTTGTCAAGAGCTTATCGTAATATTGATGATGGCATTATTACTGTAGCGTTTTAGACTGTCTACTTTCTTCACATATGTGCTATACATTCAAATGCTTTAAAAGGCTGCTTTTAAGAAGTGAGAGATAAAAAATGTGTGTATAGTAAACATATGAGCATAATTGATGCTTTAAAAAGATAACTCGATTACTGGCAGTTGCACATTTATAATAAATTTCAATAGCAACATTTTGTTGCTCTAAATTATTCATGAATGAGTATTTCCATTTTGTCCCTGAACCCTAGACTTAGTGATTTTTTTTGGCATGCTGAATAAATTTCTTTAATTTACTAAGTTCGTTAAAATTTGCAATTCAGATTTTTGTCATAAAAAAATTTGTGGACAGATGAAAACTAAGCATGGTTGAGTCACATGTCACTGAACTGGACTAAGCAATTTCTCAGAACTGAAAACTTTTTCTTTAGTTTTAAAGCTGATGAAGTGAGTTAATTGTTCCACTCAACATATACAAAATATTTTTCATATTTTTTGCTTGACATAAAAAGCAAGCATCAAATGAACATGTTCAGCAGTTTATGCGATTCAAACATAAACAATATTGCCTGCCATAAAATTGAGACCACATTTTAGAGTGAGCAGATGCTACAATAAAATTGTGAGGCGGCGATATTAATGATTATAAAGACATTAAACATCTTTTCTCACATAAATTTTTTTAATAATTTTAAGTTCTCAAGTTTTCTTTTTAAATCAGAACACATGAGATGCAGGAATTAAATCAAGTTAAGTGAATGTTAAGCGTCAAATTAACTCATACACAATGCGATTTAAGTAACTGCACAAATAAATGCATGCGGTGAAGGTATAGATCGAGAGAATAATAAAAATTGGCAGATGCTTGTTATAAATAACACTCGCTTCACATAATATGTAAAAAAAACGACACATATCACGTACCATTTACTCTCTTTTCTCTATTTTAATTACGAAATATAATCTAACATCGGTAATTCATTCAGAATTTCAGCTATGCTTTATATTTTACTGCTTCTTTCTTTTTTTTTTATTTTTTATTTCCTCTCAACCCTAACTGCACTATTTTTTTTTATATGTTTTAGAATTAAAAATAATAATAATATGAAAAGAGTCCATCCTGTGAACGAGTAGACAAAAAGTACCTACAAATAATAAATACGAAAGGATATATGAACATGTACGAAAACAAGAAAAGAGAATTGAAAAATTGAAATTTCCGCACGTGGCTTTGAAAATAGTTTTTTATGCATGCCCTCTCTCCTGCTTTTCTATAGTTTACATTCTTTTCAGGCACTAGAACTCAAAAAAAGATTAGAAAAAAAACATATATAACGCACTGGTTAAATCGTTTTGTTACATTTTTATGTTGGATAGAGAGGAGATTATGTTGAACATCTATGCTCATAAATCTCATGCATGAATGTGCACCTTTCACCGCTGCATGATCTTTTGTTGCTTTGGATTTCTTTCTAGTTTTTACGGTAGCCAGAGTTGTTTATTAGGTTCTTGGATTAGACAAGATAAGTAAGAGCTCGCAAGACTAAAATACTTGACTTTAATCTTTAAGCTTTTGAATGGATATAAAATCTGTTATTGTTTTGAGCACAAAGTTCCTTATTTCAGTGGACAGAATATTGAGAAGTTGACACCCAGATAACAACACTGCCACAACTTTTTATGTTTTAAACAGAAAATATCTGCATTTATCTAAAAGTGGATTGTATATTCAGCCACTTTATGTGGAGAGAATTGTACTCAATTTAAATCAATAAACTATGTCAACTTTTATAGATTTTATTGCGTTTACAACATAAATTTTAAAAAAATAAATTTAGGAAAGTGAAGAAAGATCACGCCGATCATAAAAATCAAAATAAGAATAGAACAAAAGGGAGCTGTGGAATAAATAAAATCACAACAGCTGAATGCCTTAAAAATCAATTGTTATCGACATCCATTAAAATTTGTTGATTGAATTATTGAAGAGATTTCAACAAAAATGACCATGTGAGATATTGGACACATTTTACAGCAGCTTTACTGTGTCTATAACTGGGATATTGATAAAGAATTTATCTTAATAATTTGCCAGTCATTAAAATCCATTAGGCAGACGAGATTAATTGCATTAATCCATCACATTTACGGGAAATTCACCCCAAAAATAGATTAGGCATAAAGTGCTCACGAATATGATGAATTGTCTATTATTAGCAGATGAATTTAAATTCTTATGGGATGAAAATATCAGACAGTGATGATCAAAACAGTTATTTCCCTAAAATTATGGTTTGTTTTTTTCGGTGGACGCCAGAAAAGAGAAGCACTCGACAAATGGATTTACGTAGAAAATCATTCATCATTCCCTTCTGTTTTATTTCAAGATTTATCAAGCATAAATGAGCTTGTTACTTATTTTGTCTAAAGAATTGAAGATTAAAGGCACTTTAGATCCATGATTTCATGTGACTATATCTGAGTCATATTGCTGTAGGTCATGAGGTCATCAATAAATTCTACAGTTCTTTCAATTCATAAGAATTGAAAATTTTTCACTGGATGAAGTATGTAGAGATATGTATTAGACTTTGTTGGATGTAATAAGAATCTATATAGGGTTGTTTACATTCAGATCGAGTGGTTTAAAGTCCCTACAACCTAGCTACCAAGATAATCCCCAAACTAAGGTTATCAGTCAAATAACCAGTTTAACCGCAAGTCAAATGCTTTATAATATCAGTCAAATTATGCTGTAAAGTCATGACACATTTGTAAGTGCGGATCCTGAATGATTAATTAGTTTAACGTCGCTAATTTTCACTCCAAAAAAGTTCACAACCAACAATGTAAAATGCTTACAAAAAAGAAGAAATTGAAACTTAAACGACACAACTCGCTAAGGCACAAGCAGCAGTACACACAATAACGCGGTTACAACTTCTGTATAAGTGCGATATGATAAAATGAAAGATGAAACAGAACGATATGCTTGTACGTATTGAGAATACTTTCTTTATTCTATCCATCATCATAAATTACTCTACACACAGCGACGAAAAGTAATGTCAAATACACTTGTCATTCACATATACAGTCCTCAATTTTTCATCACTATTAATAAAGTGGTGTCATGTTTTTATTTGCATAGAAAATGAGTAGATATATGAAAAATAAATAAACAAACTTGAAACTATCCATGAGAAGAATTTAAAAAAAAGCTATTGAGACATTTCCGATATGGATATATTTGTTCTTTTGGGAACTAAAGACTCATTCATACAACCCCTCAGAAAAATGAAAAAAAAAAAATATCTTGAAATTCGATACTTTTGTTGAGAGGTTAATTACTCTAACCATTTTAATTATTGGAAACTGATAGTGACCCTCAGCACTGCTGCATACATACAAATTGCGACACTATTCAAATAACAATTAATAATGCTTAGAAAGTGATATTATTTTGATAAACAACAAACTATTTCGAGCATTTTACAGTTTTCTTCTTTTGAAATTTAATTAAAGTACAAGAAACATTAAAAGAACAAGCAGCACAAAAACAATGCATTGTCTAAGGCTTAGGAATAATGTTTTGTAAGTAACGCATTTTAAGTTTTTGTTGTTTTGTGAAATTCCAATTGGAAAGTTTAACACTAAGTTTTTGGTCAAATTTTGGCTATTCTGGGTGATTTTTGGTTCCGAACCTTTTCTTAAAACTAGATGCCTATATTAACCTCAGTTGTCAAGCTAGTCAACAGCTAATTCCTCTTAAAAATCAAACAAACAGATTAATCTTACATTCTTAAGGATTATTCTTGCTCAAATTCAACCGAACCTTGCAAAAACTCAAAAAAAATTAAATCCAAAAGTTCCTAGCATTCAATACTCCTTAAATATTCTAAATATCAACATCCAGCAGACAAAACAAACTTTGTATACAGTTCTTCTTCACCTGAACATGCTCCAAACAAAAAAAAAACGTTCTGCGGTCATATTACTGTTAAAACTGAGCTTCTAGCAACATAAAAAATGGTTAATTATAATGCACAAATAAAAAACATGTGGCTGAACATTATCTTCAAGAAACTTTTTATCTATTCTGCAAAAATGCACTTTTAACCATTAAAATTTTAATAAAAAATTTTGTGTAGACATCTGTGTGTGCTGCTTAAAAACGCTTGTGCACGAATGCAATACCTCATGCATGCAATTGGCAAAGCAGGTAAGGGTTTGTACGTATTGCCTTTTGTCAATAAACACCTTTCGTCCTTAACTCATTGTAGTCAGCTTTTATGAGTAAAAGTATATGAATTAAAAGGAAATGCAACCCTATTGAGAAGAATATCTTGTTATTGAATCCATTGTTTACTAAATAAATAGGATATATATATATATATATCTTTCCTATTTCAAATGGTTCCGCATCTTTACAACTTTTCCGTTGAAATCTTTCATTTCTTCCCGGCAAAAAAATAAAAAAAAAAAACTGATTCTGTTTTGATGATAGTAGCAGCCTCGAGAATGTATACATAGTAATACACAGAAAAATATTTCAACGGCGGGTTGCAAGCACACCAAGGCAAATACCAAACAATAAAAAAACCTGTTTCATTGTATTTTATTTCACGTTATTATACGTGTATGAATGTTCAACGTCACTTGAAAAAATATCGAAAATTATTTCGAGTCACTTTTTAGGCCTTTTTTACATCCAAAATTCAGCTATTTGAATAATAATTGATTTCAATTCTGAAAATCGATTTGTATTACATTGATCAATTGAGGATGAAGAAGCGATTTTTGGGCATTTAATTGATAAAACATTTTCAAACAATTTGCCTCTATAAAAAATTGGTCAAGCATGCTTCAGCAACAACACAATAAAGTTAATGTTGTGTCATTCCACACCCATCGCGATCGCATTTTTAAAGAATTGAAATTTATCAAATAATTCTATGAATTTTTAAAAATTTATCACATTTTCACATTCATAGGCATGATCACTCTTTGGAAATTTCTCACAATTTATTTATTTGAAGCTTTTTTTTGCATTAACGATCAACTGAAAATCGGTTAACGCCCAAACTGGAAGAATTAGTCATCTTGATTAATTTTACCTTAAAATTGTCGCTTGCACGAGCTGCTTATTATATTAATTGACAGTATTCCTTGAGATGAATTGCTTCCTTGTTGTAATCCTTTTCAGTTCTTTCGTATAGCTTTAAATCTTATCAGTTAAATTCAAGCAGGTTGAATAATTGATTGGCTTAACACTAACACTATCAAATAATAACCAATTTTTTATGCTTAATTTTTCTTATTCCTGTGCTTAATTCCTTATTTTTTCTTCAATATTAAGTATCTTAAATGTAACTGCAAATAACTGACACAGGATTCAAATCGGATATTGCAAGGATATACACTCAAATATGAAAAGAACAGCACGATACACATACGTCTTACACGTTCTGCGGCTCAACTGGAACTGCCAATGTTTGACAGTTTTTACACAACCGTCACTGTTACTTACCCTTTATTTTGTGTTCAGACTTTTGTGGCTGTTCGATTTCCAGCCGTTGTTTACAAACAATTGTTGATATTTACAAATTTTAAAGTTTTGACTGAAATGAGAATTAATGATGGACTGCATCTTTGTGGAAGGTTGTGAATTTAGGATAAGAATTGATTTGCAATGGATTTAGAAAATGCCATTAAATTTTCGTTTAAAAATATTCCAAAAAACATTGTGACACAATAACATTACACATGCATGCATTCAGTCTGTGTCAGAATGATAATGTTCGCATGCCGCATGCCGTATGCTTCTTGATACTTTTTGAGCATGTATAACGAATATATCTTTCTATAGAACAAATGTTTGTGTATCTATGAGATCATACTTTATATCATCGATTGTTAAATTGCAAATAAAATGTAAAAGGTCGACGAACGAACTTCATCAAATAAATTAGATTTAATTACTTCATAATTCTACAATTTGAAATCTCAGCTCCAAGTTTTGAAGTGTTTTGTCTTACTTCAAGTCAGAGAAGGTTTTCAGTCTTTAATTTGTTTGTTTTCAATTGATTGCTTGTCTTTTAAGTCTTAAAGACAATTTAAGAAGACAATTTAAAGTTAATGTTTAAGATATTAATAGTGGATGCGATTTTGAGATTAAGTAAACGATTGAATTGTCCGAAATTGCAAGTTAGAGTTTGCTTAAACTTTTTAAAGCAATACTAGTAAAACTAGCAAAATCCTAATTCTTTATAACTTAATAGTCCATAACAATTTCTAAGACAATATATTTAAGTTATTCAAGAATCAATACAGCCTAAAAGAAATCAGATCACCCAAATTACAATAAATTAATCAGCAAAAAGATTTTTTTGTTAAAATACATTTATTTTCATCTCAAATAAATAACATGAATTAAAGCATTAGTACTTTCTAATTTACAATTTAAAGTAAACAATTATTTTTAAACTTATCAGTTAATGAACATCTTGCATTTAAAAGAAGAGATTGCTGTTCCAAAATAAGTATATAATTCCAACTTAATATCGAAGACTTCAATGATTTTAAGGAAGTTCTTATAAATTTAGATTTAAAGATCAATTTTTCATTATTTTGTTGACTTAAAAATTTTGACAAAATTTAAGAATATCAAAAACTTTTTAAGGCTTAAGTTCCTGATTTTAATCTCTTACTTTTAAAGTGAGAAATTGTTAAGTAAAAAAGTTATTACATTTTATTTTCACTCAGTTTGTGTCTATCTTCTATATGGTGTTCTGCTGTATCGACCCCGATCGTTTTGTTCCTTGAGTTGCAAAAAGTGTGATAATACGACTGCCCACATGTAGAAGTAAATGACTAAAAAAGAGCATTGAAAATTGAATTAATTAGACTGTAAATTAATTGATCATATCCAGTTGAGTTGTTTGCTAATTTGAACCAATGATTGAGTGCTAATCTGCTTAAAAACCTGGTTTTAAGAATTGTTCTGTAACTGAATTCCTTTTAATATTGAAACAAGACAGATCCAGGTCAAGCACATAATCATAAGCATCTAGCAATCAACTATGACATTCACAAAACTTACCAACTGCAAGTAATCCAAAAACAAGCCAATAAATACCAGCTTCAACTTTATTGTCAAGAAAAGCTACAACTGCCGTGTAAATGACATCAACTAAGAGACCAATACACAGCATAATACCCAAAATGATCCATGGTAAAAAGAGATATTGATTTTTCTGGAAGTGGAAAGTTTTTTTTATGATTCATAAAAGAATTTGTCAACAATTAAGACTTACGATTAATGCTCCGATGATCAGTAATGATGATAGAATGATTGTCATGCACAAATTGACGATTAAAATAATTTTAATAATATATTTTGGAATAATATCATCGAAAATCTATTGAAATTGAAAGAAAAATTAATCAATTGGAATTAACTGAACTGTACACAGCACAATAGACTTACAATTGTCTTATAATCAAGTTTTGCATAGACAACTATAGCAATGGTGGCAATCGACAGAAGAATTCCTAATGTGCCTGCAATAATAGTACCAGCTTTTAAGCTAGCACATCCACAACATGATCTCAACCGGTTTGGTGATCCCATTTTAGTGACTTAGTTTGTACTACGGTGAAAATGCTCTTAATAATTCGTTTCGTGTATGCTTTTTGAAAAATCTGTTAAGAAAAAAGAACATAAAATGTGTGAGAGATTTGAATGGAACTAATCTATGACGCCAGTCAACCTAATTAGTAAGAATGTAAATAGAAAAATATATGAAAATGTATGCTAAAGGCTATAAAACCTCACACTGAATATCAACTCATAGGTCAACTAATAAAAAAATCAAAATGCTATTCTGTCTCATTCCGTCTTCCGATTACAGTGTAAATTACACAAAAAAAATCTTTATCTGTTTTTTATTACTAAGCTATTGAAATGTTTATTTCTTTAATTCTTGTACTCTATCTTCTTTTATTGGGAAATAAAAAGTAATTTACACTATGGGATTGGGAAATTTTCATATTTCTCTGGTTATTGATTGATTGATTTGCATTTGGGGGCCTGTATTAAATATCATGCGTATTGACTCGAAGAAGCAACTTGAATAATCATAAATTTTTTTATATCTAGTCTGGTTTTAAGCATAATCACACCTTAATAGTATGGATTAGCATCGAGATTTGGATACGAATGAATATTGATTGTTTAATGTTCTTAGTCTTGATTGAGAATATTAATGAGCATATGGCTGACAAGCTGTTACCATCACAATAATTATTATGCACAATGTGAGTATTTAATTTTTGAAAATTCTTATTTTCAAAGCAAAAATCATAAAAATTCATATTTTAAAAAAAAAATCCCTGAGATTCTCAGCGTTAAAACCAAACAAACAGACACACTAATGAGCCATTAGCTTCTTTATTATTACTAAATTGTCTTAATTCTCGAAAATTTCATTTAAGAAATTTGACTATTTATTTCTTTATTTAAGCATCAAATGATTTTTATCTGACCATAAAGCCCGAGTCAAATTTCAACAAACAATAAAGTAAAATGTGCATTTCTCGTAGAGTTTGAGATTTTTTAGCGTTTTAATTTCAATCCCACTTTGCTTGGATGTTATTTCTCTTTTTTTATTAAGCAAACATTCTGAGAAAATTCAATATTTTAACTTCTCCTCTAAATTGATGCCATTGTTTGTCTATGCACAGCGTAACAAAATGCTTTTCGAGGAAATTTATACGACATTAAAGCTGACACTAGATATACGATACAAACATAATTTCTAATGTATTTGCTTAAGCATGTCATCGCTTGTATTTATTGAAAAAAAATATTATAAAAGAAGCATTAACCATTGTGTTCAATTGATCACGATTTATTTTTATGAAGCATGGTTGATAATAATTTATTGTAATTAATTACATTGACAGCATTTGGATGACTTTTCGTACGGAATTTTAATGATTTTTATTCCCCTGCTTTCAACTTATTTGCTTTATTGAATTAGGTCAAGCTCCATTAAGCCATCGTCATTGTACTAATTTATCCGTTTAGTAAAGAATACACAAAAAAAATTCGTTTGCAGATCGTCGAATTTCCGGCACACAAAGTGTACACAGACAAAAATGTGTTTAACTTTCGTTATTTCAGCAAACGAGCGGCAAACAGACAAATTCGTGAAAAATGAGAAAGCAAATATTATTAATAAAATTAGAATCGTGTGAACGAGCATGAATGAGTGATTCATGCTCAAACTTGAAAAATATTCATATCCTTCGATGTGTCTCATGTTTTCTGATCTTGAAAACTTAGTTTAAAGTCAGTCGGATGAGAGTAATATTAGCCAATTGAGAGAGATCATTCCGACACACATGTGCACGGTAAATAAATAAATAAACAGCTTTTTAGATTTACATCGATAGGAAACCCACATAATTAAGACATTCTGCTAAAAATATAATTGGGTGCTAAAAAAATTATCTGATTTTAGATGGGATTGATCGCCAATGATGTATGTAATTTACATATGATTTTCTGATGTCTAAGTTTAAACAGATTCTTGAGATATTTAAAGAAAACTTGATCTCGATTGTTTTATTCCTATTGTGACTCCCTCATCACACATTTTAATGCCTTGGGATAGTCAATAAAATTACAAAAGACATCATTAATGGACGATCCCCAAATACGATAAATAGATTTCATGATACACATGTGCAGACGTAAAAGAATTCTGAATCAGTGCAACGACTAATAAATTACGCAAAAACGCCATGTGTGCCTACCACAATATCTCTTATGCACGCTTCCTTTGTGTAATACATAAACATCGTAATGTTGCTTCACATTTCCCGAAATATTTTTACTTTTTTTCTATTTTTACAAGAAATAAATTTTAAAATTTTTAATAAAAAAGCCAAAAAAATCTCTAGAATTTCTAATAAATACCTACATCTTCTACTTCTTGAACAGCCAAAATAAATGTAGAAGAAAAAGAGTAACAGAGAGATCAAACAGCATGTAGGCGTTCCTTAAATCGCATTTTAAAGTTTTGTTTTTCTACATCACGAATTCCACGATTACATTATTGAAATCATGAATGAATGAGTAAATGGATGAAGTCATAGCATCGTGTGATTGAGAAGTAAGCAAAATGTTTCTTTAATCTTAAGTATTAAGACAACACGAGATGATTACATAATGAATATTAATAACAGAGAATCTGATTTTTTAATTAAGCTACTGTTCAAACTAGTTTCTACGACGAATGACTGCGTAATAGAGCTTTACTTGGAAATAGAGACATTTTTTTTCTGCAGAGACATGCTGTTTTGCGTTCATTTCATCATTGTAAACTGATTTATAGCTTGATCTTTAGTAATGTTTACGAAGTTTGGAATTCAAATGAAACTCTTGTCGGGTTAGATCAGTGGAGATTTCTGTGAATTTTTGTATCCATCACTTTGATTTTCTTCTTAATAAAAACTGGTTCTAGTAGTTCTGCGAAATAGGTAGCAAGACATTTTCAAACTAGATTGTTAGATCTGTCATCAATGATTCATTTTAGATGAAATAATCTCAATGTTTATTTGACTTGCTTGCACTTTCAAGTTACATAGAATTCAAAAAACAACGATGACGTTGAAATCGGTAAGCAACTATCAAACGGGTAAGCAATTATCAAAAGGGTGATCAACTAATTCAAGATTCTTTTGAATAGATTTTGAAAAGAAATTGCAATTTAAATTCAATTCATTTCAAACCAAAAAAAAAACCTTAGCATTAAGTAATTCAATTTCATCCATAATGCATCAAAAAATCATCAACAATTGCCAGATTTTCTCTCAAAAATTTCCATTCCGCAACACTTTTTTGTCTGATCTCTTTTGTGCACTGAAATTCGATTCTGAATACACGAGCATGTGTGATTAATTTATTTCCATTCTATTATTGTTTTATAGCATTTTTTAATCATTGAAAAGCATCATTGTACTTAATTTCAAATGCTGCTTTTGAGTATCGACTTTCAGGCTTTCCTTTCATCATTCCGTTTATTTTGAAATTCACAATAATGCACACAATAAAAATTTCAAATGAAAGGAGGAAGATGTATTTCAATTGCATTAAAAAATGAGCGTTGAAAGCAACAGAAACCTGCATCCAGTTGCGGCGTTCAACAAGTGAATAATAATAATAATTTTTATCTTTTTTGTTGTTGATGAGAAATCATTTTCTTTTGTGTGTCTGTTTCACATCTACAGAACTGTTGCTCTTTTAATGATTAGACGAATTTGTAGGTGTAGATCGCTGAGTAATTTATCAGGGGTGAGTTTTGTGGAGAACAGCTTCCATTCTTGGATTTTTGATGTTAAATATATGCAAAACTTTAATTTTCTTGAGTATTGATCTTAAGGACTGAATTCAAATAAAGTCAGATCATATTAGGTGGTATAGCATAGGGGAAGCCAAGGTCTAACCCTCATATCGCAAGAGTAAGGAAAAAATCTTTGACGTTTTGATCAGTTTTGTACCCTTGACTTCCCATAATCAAGATTAGAATTTATAAGTTCTACTTACTAAGTTATCGTAAATAGCTTGACAACAATCTTAATCAGCTCACTCTTACCCCATCCCGTATTCAAATTTTTTCTAGATCCACCCATGTAACTTACATACAATTGAATAATTGCACATCCCATATTTATTTTCAAAATATTTTTTTAAAATTAGTTTCGGATTTTTTTGATGTCAAGGTTAATCGCCTATTGCCTTTAGAGAAAAAAATAAATAAACAGTTTGTAGAGAAAATTTACTTAAAGACACATACATCTACAGTTGCTGCTCTCAATTGTTCATACAATAAATTAATACATGTTGTGAATGTCGCACATTTGTTTGTTATAAACTTAAAGTAGCACAAATGACACCTCAAAATGATTAACCTCTCCGTCCCGGCACACATGTTAATAGGAAAATTGAAGATACTGTCAATATGATGCAATATTTTTTGTATCTTTTTTGACATTCATCTTGTCTCGTCTTTCTTATTGCCACAGTATGGATTTTTTTTGCACATTCTAAAAACTTCTGATTTATTCTGAAACCAGTTTTTTTGTTATTTTCATTTTCATTATTTATTCATCACGAACGATCTCTTTTTTGATGAACGGAAAACATTGCCTTAAACGTTAGTACTGAACGGAGGTCCTTGGTCTTAATTAATCTGTTTTATGTCAAAATATTAGGTTTGGTTTTAAATTTTCGTTTCAAAAAAGATTTTAAAATTTCTAGTACAGGAAATTTAAAAGAAAAAAATTCAAACCGAGGACCCCCACATGCAATGAAGATCGCAATTCATGCGCGAAATAATCCAGAAATTCCAGAACTTTTCATCTCAATAGATTTTTCAACCTTCATAATTCTTTAATTTTTTTTTCAATTTCCATACGATTATTTTTAGCATTTTGCGTCATTATTAATTTTTGTTTCTCCTTTGGCATCGCACACAATATCTCAAATTCATTCCGTACTTCTTTTTCTTTTTTCTCTCGCGAGGTTTTAAAAAAGAAAGAAATTTTTTTCTTCTCTTCATTAAAAACATCTTTTTTAAACAAAATTTATGATTCATGACTCAACGTTCAAGAGCTAGCTTATAAGATGTAAGCAAGGTCGAATTATAGTTTCAAGTGTACGAAATCCTTGCTTAGTTCAAGCATATTCATTCGTTTTTATCTCTAATTTCTCGCGCTGATCTTCGATCTTTCTTGGGCTTCTGCTGTCAATATAAATAATATTTTTTTTTATGCCTTAACCGCTCTTCAAATTATTGGCAGTATTAAAAAAGAAAAGCCACAATGAAGAGAAGGAATCTCGAGTATCAAGTATCAAGTCACTCAGTCTTTTATTACAATGAACTCTTCTGTTCAACATAAATGATTTTACAATTCTATTTTGTTTCTTTTTAACGAACTTACTGAAAGAGGCAGCTTAACAATACAGTAAGTCTAACTACGACTAGAAGAGTAAGTCTTGCTACGAAACAGTTTGTTCAGATTAAAGAGATGAATTTTAAAAAAACCCGTTAAAAATTTGAATTTCAAAATTTTTCAAACAAGCACAAATTTTAAAAAATCGTTATAAATTTAACTTTAAAAAAAACAGTTTAAAATGTCAAATAATGAATTTTTATGCGCCTAAATCACTTCATCAATAATATAATGAATTTGAAATTATTTTCAACCATAAGAGCTAACCACAAGAGAAGAAACTTGCTTTCCTTATTTGGCTTTTTAAATCCATAAATTTCTTCAGTCACTCAATGTGAACTCATTTTTTCCAATTCCATTCCGTGATTTTTAGCTCATTTTGAAATGTTATGACTTCTAGCTTTGCCTGCTTGTCGCCTATTTATCTTAAGATTGTCAAGTGTTTCTGATTAGTCACCATTTATCGATTAATCAGAGCTGATTTCCGTAAAAAAAAAACAATTCTTTGTGAAAACATATTCATTAAATTCGCTATAAAAAGAAGGTTCAAGTCATAATAAAAATATTTATGACATCAGATGTGCGGGAGATTAAGGATGAATCAAAAAAGAATATTGCTGAATAATGCAAGACAATTAAATTTTTAAACTTTAATGTTTATTTGTTGACTTTAAAATTGGTATGGGTATTAACGTAGCTAGAAGGGGGAAGGCTCTGGTTGCTCAAGATTAAAAAATGTCAATCACCAGTTAAATGCGCTCTAAAAGCAATTTAAACGACCTCAATCAACTCATCAAGTCCATCCCATATTGACATTTTGGTCAACAGCAACTATTTTTAAAGGAAATGAAAAGTTTCCTTTCTTATGTTATTGCGAATGGATGAGTGCAATAAACGAGCAGAAACCACGTAGATAATTTTTCATAGTCCATTTAACAAATCATCATTCCCAATTTGACTACAAATGAGTCTATAGAGTTGCACATCATCACTTTAAATTAGTATGTTAAGTCACTACTGCATGATTAAACTTTTATTTTCATCGGAACTAATAAAATTATCGACTCTGTCTTATTCATGCATTCGCATGCCTTAAATTAAGATTCTATTTCTACTAATCAGTGGCCATACATTTTAATTTAAAAGTCAACACTGTCAATTCTTTCTTTATCCATCACCATAAGTTTTTTTGCACCTCATGAATGAGCTCGTAGGTGGGCGCAAAGCACAACACGAAAAATATATTACATCACTGTATAGTGTTTTTTTTCTTCTATTTAAGTCGCTTTTTTGTTTATTCTATAGAAGAATGCAAAGTTTATAAACTACTTCCAAGTTTGAAGTCTTTGAAGTTGCTTGATGCTATTTTCGGGTTCTTGCGAATTTATTTTATTTTTTCTTTTCTTTAATTCACTTCAATTTAATCTTAATGTGACATTTTCACACCTCAGAACCGTGATTGACCTTTACAAAGAGGGAACGAGCGATATTCGTTGCATTAACGAGTTAATTTATGAGTTGTAAAAAAGATAAGATTAGATGCGCATAAGGTAAACGGTCGCGAAAATATAAACTTACTCTACGAACACAAAAAAATGCTAAGCGTGCACAGTTTAATGGTTGATTTGAAACTGAAACGACTGTATGAGAGCGACAATATTGAACAATAATTTTTGTGATAAATTCACCACGAACATGCTGACCGTTTATTTGGTGAATATAAGTTTAAATTTCCAACATTTGAGTAGTTTTGGTCCCTTCGTGTTGATTAAAAAGCCGACAATTTCGCTTAATTTTGTAATTTAATTAATTAAACTAGAAAAACTTAACTTAGACAATTAAAAATGGTTGAGAACGTTATTCATGAGCTTACTGCAGAAGAAGCTGAATTATATGATCGTCAGATTCGCTTGTGGGGCTTGGAAAATCAGAAAAAGTAAGATCCGGAAAATCATTTTAAAAAATCATGAAATAAAAACATTAATTTAACTACAGATTGAGAAATTCGAAGATATTGATTGCTGGATTAAATGGTTTAGGAGCAGAAATAGCTAAGAATATCATCTTGGCAGGTTTAAAGTCCGTAACATTCTTAGATTCTGCAAAAGTTTCCAAACTGGATTTTGCATCACAATTCTTCATTCCAACAACAGAAGAAGGAAAGAACCGTGCTGAAGCATGCTTATTAAGAGCACAAGCATTAAATCCAATGGTCGAATTAACAGCAGATACAGGAGATTTAAAGGATAAAGATGAAGAATTCTTCAAAAAGTTTAATGTTGTAGTTATTACTGAAGCCAGCATAGCTGAACAGACTCGTATTGATAATATCTGTCGTGAACATAACATCAAGTTCTTTGCAGCTGATATGTGGGGAATGTTTGGATTCAGTTTTGCTGACTTACAAGAGCACGAATTTGCAGAGTAAGTTAATTAACTGATCAATTTTGAAACTAGCTTAACTTTTTGTTCTCAATTTCTAGGGATATAATCAAGCATAAAGTAATCTCAAAGCCTCATGAGAAAGTTAAGACAGAACCAGTCACTCATACAACTAAACGCTCACTGAAATTTCCATCATTGGAATCGACATTAAGCTTTGACTTCAAGTCTCAATATTTTACAAAGCGAATGAAGAAAACAGGACCTGCTTATATAGTCATGAAGATCTTACAAAAGTTCCGTGAAGACGAAAATCGTGATCCATTGCCTGCTCATCGAGATGAAGATATTAAGAAATTATTGGCTATAAGAGATTCCATGTCAGACGCAAATCTGATTCCTGACATTTACTTTGAGCATGTATTTGGACAAATTTCACCAAGTTCTGCAATTCTTGGCGGTTCCGTTGCACAGGAAGTAATTAAGACAGTCTCACAAAAGGATGCACCTCATTACAATTATTTCTTCTTTGATCCACAAACTGCCTGCGGATTCATTGAAAGAATTGATACTGCTTATTAAAAATGTTAATTTATTAAGATTCCTTAAAAAGTAAAACTTATCATTTAATTTCTTCATTTTCGTAAATCTTCTGAGTTTATATTGTATTTAGATTTCATCTTCTCAAGCTCTTCTGCTTTAGCATTCAAGTCTTGCTGTTTAAATGCCTTTGATGCTTGATAATACAGCACAATCAGATATCGATTACAAACGTTGAATCCAGAAAGATGATCACAGGCGTTCTTAGCATCCCCTATTGAAATTAACGTGTTACTAATAAGTTAATAAATATAATATCATTACTTACAGATATCCTCATAGACCACAAAAGCGGTTCCTTTAGTTTCTGGAGTATTACCGACTCGTATTTGTCTAATTGCTCCATACTTTCCAAAAATATCGTACATTTCATCGCTCGTTATTTTATACGGAAGGTTTCTGACATAAAGTATTCTGTTGACTTCTGGAGGAAGCCTCACCTATGGAATTAGAAGGAGAAATGTGAATTAATTAAATTCTTTATAGTGCAAAAATAAATATTGTTAATTTCTATGCTTTACTTACATTATTTCTCTTTTGCATAGCTAAAGCCATTTTGTAGGTATTTGATAGATCCTGTTTTGACTATTTAAAAGGTTATATGTGCTTTAGAATAGCTGCAATTAATTAATTTGAGAAATAGTCGCGATCTTGTTTATTATTTTTTTGAAAAGAGGGATTAAAACTATGACTGCTGTAAGTTCAAATTATTTTTGACAGTTTTTCACATTTTTTTGTAACGGATTGCAAATATTCAAATTGTTTTTGTAAAAAAAGAAACAATAAACAGCAGAAAATGCTAAACTAAGCACTAAATCGTGAATAAATCGTTAATTAAGTTAACTGTATATCTGTTTATAATGAAAGAATGTTGTAGTAATCAGGAAGAGACATTCGGTGAAATATTTGTTATAGTTATTGAAAATTACAAGGTGTTCTTTGCCATTTTTGTGATTTCTATTGTTCTCGTTATCATTTACAAATACTTTATCGCTAAAAGTAGTCTAATTAAGGAAGATTAAATACATATTAATGTGAGTACAACTTCATTTTATTACACATAAATGCTTGAAACAAATACTTTTGTAAATCATTTCGTAAATTGAACGTTTTGCCAACAATAAAAATCCTTATCTGTATCTCCATGCTGCAAAGTAACAACGTAACTGGAACTTAAAAGTCAATGCTCTGCTTGTGGATCTTCTTTCATCCTTGTTTTCCTACTTAAATTTGTACAATTTATACTATTGTTTCTTAAACAAGTTCAATTGAATGACTATAAATAAGATACAAGATACAGTTAAACAAAAAAGAAGCATCGTCATTGAGTGCCATGACAGGTTAACTGCTTAACAATCGTCATCAAATGAATTGTTTTTAGTCAATAAAAATATCTTGAAAATCATTAGCTTTGGGTAGAAAGAAGCTTCTCTGTTTCATGTCAATAGAACTTTCAGTGTCGGATGTGTAATAAGGCACACGCTTCATAGCCTCTTTCATAATAAAATTCTGTTCATCTACTAAGCAGATCCTACCGAAGCGATCAGTTTTAATTGGCAATAAATTCGAGCATAAATTTTCCCTATTTTGCAACTTGTTGCATCGTCTTGAGAGCAATGGACTTTTGACTAACGGACAATCCTTATAAGTGCATGAATCATCATTCTTTTCGCTCTCGCTTGCTGCTTTCTTAAGATATCTCTTCTTACGACTCTTTCCATAGAACGGGTCACGTTCACTTGCTTTAAGGTATTTTATCGGTGGATTCCTAACTCCCCATTTGGGTCTATCCTCATTCTTCTTATCTTTTGGCTTCATGACGTCATTATGGACATTATTGCTGTTCATATTATTACCATTGGCAGTATTATTATTATTATTATTGTTGTCAACTGTCAAGTGTGAACATCTTTGGTGTGTAAGAATATTGTGATACTGATGTGAACAAAATTCACAGAATAAAAATGACTCGGTTTGAGTTGCGACTGTTTTTGAGGCTTCATTTGTGGTTGCTGGTAGTGTGACTCGATACTTTTGTGGTGTTAATATTTTAATTTCATTCTCCTTCATCGAATAACAGTTATTTTCATTAATCGTTGATGTGCATGCGTCATGACATGAAAATGATGATTCTTCCTTCGTGAATGTGCCGTCATGCGGTATAGACGGAGTTGAACAAAGTTGAATTGGTGGTGAATTTGGTATTGATGTTTTGAAATTTTCATGAGCGACCTGTTGAGCACTGCCAGTCAATGACTCATTATTTTGTATCTCTTGTGACTTTGAATTCTCATATGAAGGATTGTTGTTATTCACATCTGGCGTTGGTGGAATGGAAGTTATTTTATTATCATTCAGAATGACCTGCTTTGTGTTATCGACTTGTTGAATTTGTAGCGTAATTGTTGACTGATTATTATTTTGTGGAATAATGAATTGGCTCAAATCCAACTTCTCATTTGACGATGGTGTTGAAATATCTCGAGAAATGAGTGGAAGCATGACATTAGGACTACCTAAACGATTTTGTGTGGCCATTAAGAAAGCTAAATTGTTTAGTTGATTGAAGCCAAACATTTCATTAGTGAGCGGAACAAATGGTACTAATGGCATTGTCTGTAAAACAATAGCAATTCCTTCTAAATCAGAAATCGATTTGGCTTGAGACTTTGTTGTGTTCTTCTCGTTATTTACACTTTCAGTTGACTTGATTGTTTTCGGTGTAGACATTTCTTCATCACTCGTCTTGACATCATTGTCTGCATTTTGTTGGCGCTTATTAAACTTTCTTCTAAATGTCTCCAAGTTCTTTTTCTTCAACTTTATTGGAGTTCCAATCAATATCGTTTCGCCATCATCTTCATCCTCGTCATATTCATCATTATTATTATTATCTGATTGGTCATTGCTTGTGCTCTTTGATGGTGTTGATTCTTCGGCTTTAAGATTATTAGAAGAATCGTCCTTAACTGGGACTTCCTTAGTCACATCAACAGTCAATGGCTTTTGAAATCCTTCAATACAAATTTCTGTTCTTTCACCTATTTTCTGTATGCTGATAGTTTCGTCTAACGAACTTTGTAGGGCAAGAGCTTTCTCCCTTCTCTTTCTTTCTCTTTCCATTTGTGCCTCGAGTGCTGCTTTCTCAAGTGCCTTTTTCATTGTTTCTTCCTTCTTTCGTTCATTCTCTAATTTCTCATTTTGAAATTTTTGTTCTTTTTCCAAACGCTGTTTCTCAATGTCCATTTGTCTTGATAGCCTTTCCTCTTCTAATTTCTCTTGTTGCCACTGCCTTTCTCTTTCCAATCTCTTTATTTTCTCACGTTCTTCTAATTGTTCTTTTATAGCTTGTTGCAGCTCCATAGCCTTGCGACGCTTTGACTCTCGTTCAGCCAGAATGTAAGCATCAACCGGAGCATTTTGACCACGCAAAAATGATGAAACTGAATGAACACTAATTGACATTGTTTCCTCTTCACTATCACGTGCCTCACTTAAACTCTTCTCTAACCATACCGGACCATTCGTATTTCTGGAGCTTCGTCCATTATTATCCTTTGCAAATGAATCAAAGAGATATGAACCCCATTTGGCCCTGCCTTCACGTGATTTCTGATAATTTAATGACGAATCGATTGTTGATGAATTTGCGTACGAAGACACAGAAAATATATCTTGACTTGTTACCGATGATTCCGATGATGGTGTTCCGATTGGTCTGAAAAAATGTTTATCATAAGTATTTAAATGTATTAAAGAAAGTCGTTCGATAATGATGGCAACAATTAGAATTGAAGAAAAAAAATTATAACCCCTTCCCTAACCCTACCCCACTTCTATCTCCCTTTAAATGTTGTTGAACATCATAAGCTATCAACCCCAACAAATTTTTGATTAATTTTACCCGCAAACAAAAATAATTCCGAAAAATCAATCAAATTTAACCCAATTACTATAACATAAAATATAAATAAAGAATATTAAATTGTTTCTCTATGCAAAAATAAATAGACATAAAATCTATAAAAAAAAATATGAACGAGTTTTTTTTCGTATTTACATAAAGCTTTATAAAGTATAGAAACAGGGTTTTTAGAGCAAATCGTTCACACTCACTTTTGTACGACATCAAATTCCACATCACGCTCATTATTTGATGAGGAAGGATACTCGTTTAGTGACGATGATGTCATAGAATATTGTTTTGGATGTCCCGTATTCTGTGAGTTATTACCAACTGTATCAAAGTGCGTTTCACCATAATTAAATTCATATTGATTTTGTGCGCTTAGCGTGAGAGCATTTGGTGGCAAAGAAGATCCACCGCTTCCACTCAAATAGCCTGATGATTGATCGGAATTGTTACTGCCTTGACTATGAAATAAAAAGAACAGAAATTAGAAGTTAGAGGGCAACTTTTGCATTAAGGTTTTGTGACTTATTATTAGAAAATATTTATGGAAATTTTTCTGAAGTAAAATTGAAGGACTAAGAAAATAAAAGAACTTCCTGCCAAAAGGAATAATTTTGGTGACATAAAACATTTTCTAAGGTCACAGTGTTGTAGCAAATCCTTGATATTCTAATTCTTTTTATAGTTCACAACCCAATGAACGATTTATTTAAGAATCCCTGCATTGGTGAAAATCACGCGAACATAAATCGAAGAAAGAATTGCTTTTTCTTCAAGTCTCGCGAAAGTCTAGCTTCTTAATATTGAAAAACACTTTCCGTTGCTCTAGTTCAGGGACGTATCTGTGTGGAGGGTATATTTAATAGATTTACTGCATGAATAAACTCTCTAGTCAGTGAAAAAGATCATAATGTTTTTGGAGAGTTTCATAAATCTTCATAGTATTCCTAAATGCCCACAGACCTCCTTCTAGTGTATTTGATTATACTTGAGAAACTCTGAATGTCACTTAGATTAATAACACTAATGTGGACCACGAAAAAGCCCGATATCGCATGAAATGAGCTTCAAGCAGTTCAACTTAGCTTGTGCTAGAATTTTAACTCTGGTCCTGGACACCACAACCCTTTTTAAGTTGACAGTCACTTATGAACAGGTCAAACTGACCCTGAATCCATTAACCCCACTTTATACTACTCCCTAGTTCCAATTCTACTTACCGTGTCATTCCCTTATCATAACGATCAATTGGTGGAAGACTGGGACTTCTTATTCGTCGCATGTTAAAATTATTTTTCTGATGAAAATTATTATTTTGATGAACTATTTCTGTATTTGTGATAAGTTGCGTGCTGTATGATATTCAGAAATGGAAAAATGGAGAGAGAAATGAAAATTTGCATAAAAATTAAACCATATCTTTTGCATAGAACGAAGGAACTTTTTAGTGCTGGTAAAAGTGATTTTTGTGTCAATACCGTATCGTATTCCGTTCATATTTCGACGCCAATTTCGAGTGATATTGTTCTAGCTTTGCCATTTCCTCTGTAAATGAAAAACTTTTATTAATGACATGTTTTGCTCGAAACTAGACTAATGTACAGATTAATTATTTATGCCTATGTCTACGACATAATAAAATAAAAAAAATATCCACATACTGCAATTCCTCATACCTCGTTCTTTTGCCCACTGTATCTTCTTTTGTTCCACAAGCGAAAGTTCACGATTAATGCTATCTTTATGATCTTTAATGATCATCTTTATTAGATACGCCTTAAAAAATTAATTTATCAAGCTGTCAATATTTTTTCCTATGCTTTAATTCAATAAAGGAAAGAAAAATATCTATCAATTGAGGTTCCTTCAATCCGTTTCGATTAACAGAAAACAGTCGTTGGACACACGTTTAAGGATCAAAATACAAAGCACGACTGAACGAAATGAACTATTTGAATATGGAAAAATGAGGCTTTTCCAACATATATTAGATCAATAACCTGTCGTCGCTATGGTAACCTTCATATTTAAACATGGAAAATTCTCACAGGAAAATTCCAAGTTTGTGTGACATTACTTAACACAGTCCATGCTTTAGTTACTTTACTCCACATACTTCATTCATAAAGGAAATGTTGATTCCATTTGATATCCTTTTAATGACTCATGTATGAAAGGAAAATGGAAAACAATAAGAAAATGTAGAGCATTAAATCGTGGTTCATTGTACTGGATGGAATAAAATCTAGGATACTTTAGCTTTGATGATATTTTACATAGTAGTGAATTGAGATCCTTAAATTTACGTTCTAAATATTTTGTGGGTAAATTGGTTGTGAGGTTAATTTCATGCTGTATAGTGATACAAAGAACGAAGTCGGAAGGAAATGTTTATGCATACAGTGTGCACAGGAATATTGTTTAGTCGTTCTGAAAAATATGTAGGACATGCTATTAATAACACAATAAATGATAAACAATCACATGGCAACAGTAAAGTAACGAAGCTATCTATTGGAATTTATAGACAATTTTCATGTTGTGAATGCAACAATAGGAATTTACGTGATTTTGAAATTATGTTGAGGCATTTAATGGCCAAGTTTCTATTGATTTCTCTTGATATATTTGGAGATATGCATGAATTAGAAATTGATGCAATGATGTTGATATGGACATATTTGGTTTAATATTTTAGGCGGTTTTTATGCTTGATTCGATTGTGACATTTTGAGTTTTAATTTACATTTGCTGGCCGTTAAAGACCTTCTTTCTTATCTTAGCCCTTTGTCATTAAATTGACACGGATGTAAATATTTTAACTGGTATTGATATTGAGAGATCTGAGCTTTTTGAATTGTCTCCAGTTTAACCAAGATGAATCTATAGGCAAATAGCTTGAGTGGCGAGATTAAAAAGATAAATATACTCATCTCGAATAGACAATCTTAAATTTATTAGGATTTTTTATTTTGATCCGAGCCTTCACTTCTAATTTTTGATTAAAAAATCTTAAAACTCATAAAAAGTCAACTTTAAAAAATGATAAAAATTCAATTGATGGCAAAACTGTTTACATTTACGAAAAAAAATTAAAAGAATCTCAAAAATGCGGAACTAGTATTAATTTACAATCCAAAAATACCACACATCCATTTAAAGTTTCATTTATAATTATCCATTTAATATAAATCACCTGCTAATGCATTTTATCTTTCAGGCTAATCAGCATTAATTATATCTCGCTTTAGTTGCAATAACTATGCTATATACTGTGATACATAATTTAGTCAAATTATCATTATTGGAATTGCAAGACCGTATACGTTTATGTAAGTACTTATTTCTTGTATGTACACGTTTTGTCTGTTTCAGTGTCTTCTAAACTTTTAATGACTCTGGCACACTTTTTGATTAAAATTTGGGTTGACAATAAATGGATCTGGTTTCACTGTAAACTAAAATTGGTTGAACCTTACTTATTAGGGGTTACAGTTTAGAAATGAGGATTTCATTTATCTAAGAACCATTCACGTTTCAGACAAACCTCTAAATAAAGATTCACGACCTTCTCCAAGGAGAGAATTTGCAACAAAACCTGAAATTTTTCACGGCTTACAAGTGTGCCACAGCACACAGTTTATTATAAACAGCTCTATTTGCTTTTCAATATTTGCAAAGCTCCGTCGCTTAATAAAAATAAAATCCGTCTCTCATTTTTTTGTTGAAAGCTATTGTAAAATTATTAAGCTGCATGGAACTTGTTAAACATGTGTAATAAGTATTTGCGCGACAGCAAATATTTTTTTTCGCCTCGCCTCTATTTACTTAAAAATATAAAAACTTTAAAGAACGCGTGACATTTTTGCACATAATCATATTCTTGCGATAAGTTAAACACTAAGCGAATTTTTTTACATCAATTAATAAAACATACAAACATGAGAGTTCAATAACTATAATAGTAGACTCAACTAGTATCTAGGTCAGTCAGCAATTTATAGATAATAAAGCACGCGCTCGTCCTCTATTAAATGTTATTCAATATACATACATTTTCCAGTTCATTCAACTTCTTTCATCACTATTATTATTGTTATTACTGCTGCTGCTGCTTTCCTATTAATTTTGCATTGCAATGCATGATTGAGTAATCAACTGCATTTTAAAGTGAAAGAAGAAATGGACAAAGTAAAGTAAAGAAAAAGGGAAGGAAAGAAACAGAGAAAAATGAGTCAGTCTAAAAGACGTTACGATCAATAATGGAATTTCCTTTTTATTTTGAGATGTGAACGACCTGTTGATTATATCAGCATCACAATATTTTTTTTTGTGTACCCCCGCTACTCATTTGGAACAATTTGAGATGA
Source organism: Chironomus riparius (assembly GCA_917627325.4). Lineage (NCBI taxonomy): Eukaryota > Metazoa > Arthropoda > Insecta > Diptera > Chironomidae > Chironomus > Chironomus riparius. The sequence continues at coordinate 49,811,331 of OU895878.1, read as the reverse complement.
ATGAAGTTTTTTATGTGGAACTTAAAACTTGTAGAACATTTCATTGATTGCGATGTCAACGACCTTCGAGTGTGCTGTTCGTTAGCAGGCAAAAGCAATTCTAGTGACCTTAATTTTTAAAAAAAAATCTTTGATCAATAATTTGCTTTTTTTTTGTGTTCAAGTCATAAAACTACCGCATAACTACACAATATTCTCGAAACAATCAGTGATTCTCAGGGTGAGATCAATGAACTTTTGTCCAAAAATGAATGAACTGTAAATTGCATTTAAATTGGAGATGATTTCGCGTTTTTTTATCTCTTTTTCTTTTGTTTCTTCTGTTCTCAGTCTGAACTGCATATTTAACTTGCAAATAAACAGAATTTCTCATTTTGACGCTTAGCCATTAATCATTCCGATCAGATGATTTGCAAAAAATATTCATGCATGTAATATAATTCTGCATAAGAACTGACTGTCGAGTTCGTGACGAAGGCAACTGTAAATATTTTGTTCAGACTTCTTTACGCTTAATCTCCTTCAAATGATGCAATGACAACACAATGACGATTGAATAATGGTCAGTAATTTTAATATATTCATTCTTGGCTGTAATGCAATTTAATATTTTGATTATTCTGGCTGTGAATTGCATGCCGATTAATAAAACAAAAAAAAACTAGTAAAGATAAGGTCGGTTGTGATCTATAAAAGCGCATTTGAATAGAGAACAAAATCAAATTTTAAAGATGACGATAGGGTTCTTTCCATAGCCACTCGTAACTTTAAATTCACTACTCATATTTTGTAAGAATACCAAAATCTAAATGCTAAGCGGCTGACTGACAAACTACGAATAACATCAGAATACTGAAAAATGCTGCAAAATATGTACGTAAAAATTATCGGATGTTATAATGGAAGGCAATAGTAATTCCACTATTTTTTGTGCCGTTTCGTTCAGACCTACCTTAAACAAAATTCAATTTTACAAATCACTTTCATTTTACATCTATCGGAAATAATTTATTACGTTTTATGTTCCTCGATTCCACTGCAAAGAAATATAATTGCCATCATCCTACATTATTGTCTAACATCTTTTCTAATACTCTTTAAAACTGCATCTATTAAACAGCCAAGAATACAATTCGTTTTGACACACAAATAGAAGAAGTGAAATTTTTCTCTCTTTTCATTTTCTATTTTATCTCATTTTAATACAACAATGTAGACGGCAATTTCATTTTCTGACTTTTTATTATCGTCAATTAATTCATTTTACTATAGTTGTCGGCGATTCATTTGACATTTTAGTTATTTTTATATATTTGTGCAAATCATGCTACTAAACTTACGCTCAATGATTATTTGTGGAATAATATTAGAGACTTTAAGCGTGCACGATCGTGTCATCTTGTCGCAGCTGTTCTAGTTTAAAATTGAAATCACATGACCTGTGTCGTATCGTCTTCATTTCTTTTAGAATAATTATTTTTGAATAGACCTAGAATTTTAAACTAGAAGATTATGAACTTTCGACTTAACTTAACCTAGTTTGACTTGTTCGGTATTGACATTGATCAAGATCTAGTTAAAATTGCTTTGTGGGACACTAACAGCTGATCTGGTTTGACCAAACACAAGGATTGTCAAAAGGCAATGTTTGAACTTGGTTTAAACCCAATTTTAATTAAGAACGTAGCTATTAAGCTGGGAAATTTGAAGGCAATTCCAACTTGGAAGAATCTGATCACATAATTTAAGATATACTGCTTTATTGGATCAAAAACTAAAGGTTCTCTTTATAATTTAATTTAACTTGTCTGTCGATGTTGTTGTTCGAAATAATTCATATTCTTTAAACTTTTATATTCACAATACATTTAATGTTGACCATTGATTATATCAAGAATATTGTTTTCACATTCTTTCTATCAATATTTCATACGTTTGTTCCTATATAGCTTCTGAAACTAGTTTTAAAAATTAAGCTAGCTTCTGACACTAGTTTTGGGGGTATTAGCTAGCCAACCTGTCAAAGCCTGGTTTCATATACAAATTGAATTTTGAGAGAATTATTTTTTCAAAATTTAAAACTTTCGCAACAGAAAAGTCATTTCAAAGTCATAAATTAACGCAGTTATTCAATACAATATCTCTTCCAGAGATTAAAAAAAATTAATTTTAGAATATGAATCTATAAAGCACACAGAATAGCTTAAAATCCATTCGAAATTCATGAGATTCATGATTTTCGGTGAGAAGCAAAGCTTCCAATGAATATGAAAGAGTTTTTAAAATTTTCTACACATGTTAAATTACTTGCAATTACTTCATGCCAATAAGGCATTGAAAGAAAGAAATAAGAAGAAGAATAATGTGTGGATGAATAATAATGAAATGGAGAATTAAGAAATAAGTCACGTACAATAGAAAAAGAAAAAATTCTCCACTTGCTACTTATTAATATATTTAACTAGATAGTGCTCAAGTCGATTGTAATTTAAATGGAGAAATTTGTTTTTTGCTTGTTTCTGCTTTAAATACTTCCTTTAACGCAATTTAAAGACGTGCAAATATAGTCGTTCTAATTCCATTACAAACATGCGAAACAATCGCCTTTGACGCCACAAAATTTGAATAACTTATGCCTTTGCGAACGTGATGTATCTGTTGCTTAAATCCTTTCATATCACTTTTATTAAAAGATGTGCTTTACATGAAAATAATTCAATCAATCATATTTAGTTATTTTATGCATGACAGAAATAACGTGATTTTTATATGAAATAATTGTGTGTACAAAGAAATCATAATGCACACAAAGTTGGGTCGATGCGGTTCTCTGTTTTTGCATAAACAATTTTATTATTACTCAAGGTTGAGTACATCGACATTGATCAGGTTCAAACCACACAACTATATCGTTTATCAATTTACTCTTGTTATTTTTTTGCGCATTTTCCAAACCTTAGTCTGCAATAGTTGTTATTTTCCATACTTTGTCAGTTGTTCTGACAGATTAAAGAATTTCTTTAGATGTGAAAGTTCAATCGACTCTATATTTCGAATACAAATCACTTTAACATCTTCAAATTATTCTAAACTAATCTGTTGTCTATAATTTTCAATCTGCAATACTAGACCTGTGATTCTATCTGGGAACAAATTTTACCTAATTACAGCTATATCACACACACACACACACACACACACACTTATCCCTGACATATGCCATTCAAGATCTTTACCTGAACCTAAATACACAATCGATTAAATTTTAATCAATTTCAGAAACTGCGCCTTAGTGACGCACAATTGTGAGGTTCCTTGCTAATCTATAGTTAAGTTATCGCACATTTCCACAGCCTCAAATCATTCAGCCTTTTAATTTATTGCGATTTCTGTTTAACGATGTGAAATTTCCACAAATACCGACAAATACTTAACATGATAAATTATTGGTGTCACCATATCTCTTAATTCACAGATGAAAGGATTATTGAGTGGATGTCAAAAGTGAGAGAGAAAGTGCTTTGCATAAATAAGCAATAGTGTCGATATCTAAAAAAGAATCACGTCATTAAATGCGGTATTATTAATTTTTTGACGTTTATCATCTCGATTTCGGTGCCACTGTTTAAATAATTTTCAGTTTCATGATGAAAAAAAATTTCTTTAATTTTTTTAAAGTATGGAAAAAAAAAACCTACGGGAAGTGAAGAGAAGCTAAAAAGTCAACTTTCTCTCATTCAACGTCATTTCATATATACAACGACTTGTGTAGTTTATTTAAATAAATGATCAAATAGATCAACAGCGTAAAATCTTTATTAAGATCTCATGCCACCAATGATAATATTGAAGAATTCCAAGTTGTGAGTTTGCCGGCATATCCAAGTCTACAAAGCATTTAGAGATTTGAAAGTGAATTTGTTATTCACGAGCATGACGAGAGTAGTCTTAAGACATTTTAGGTACGGTACTCAATGAGGTTGGTTTTGTTTCAAAGACAATGAATGGAAAAAGTTCCGTCAGATGGGGTCTAAACTCATTGTTTGTGTTACGTAATAAGTAAACATCCATAAAGGCTGCATGTAGATCTTCTATACATTCCAGCATTTTCTAAGCGAAGGCAAAAATTGAGTAATGACTTATTTGCAATTAATTCATTCGAAGAATCTATCTTTAGATGATGCAATGTGTAGATTGTCATCTTTAATGGCATCATGATGGCTTGATGAAAGTGACTCAAGATCGTTATGTGAAATTTACTTTCATTTATTCAGCTTGAATCTAAGTTTGGTCTTACGACTTTAGATCTGTTTAATGTTTGTGCATTCTTCAGTAAGATATTATACGATCTGCTGATACTTATTAACCTAGTCTGTCAAGTTCGACTCTGCCTAGTCATCCAAGACAAACGGTTGATCTAGAGCTCATTACTCAGCAAAGCAGTGAATTGAAAATAAAAGTAGTGAGTCGGAATATCGTATTAATTTACTACTCGAACGTTTCAGACCTCTATCGATTAACTCCTTTCCCCATTCGCACGTTTCTTGACCGCAATTCTATTGCTTTTTATGATTTTTTACTTTTATTTTTTAAAAAAAAATGTTACTGACCATTTCACTTATTTCATCATTGTTGCTCTCAGTTCAGTTCAGTTGTTTATTTTATATTCATTCAATATTCCGTTACTTTCGTTATCAATTGTAGTATGTATGCATAGGCTGAGACTCGATCGAGTTGTAAGTGCTAAAGCAAGTGAGACAAGATTAAAAGAAGGAAAGAAACTGAATGTATATGCATGTACATATTATAATGTATTGCAACGGCATTCAATGTGTTTAAATAATTGCATCGTATTGCATTGGAATGACCATTAAGTTAACAAAAGTCGACACACATATATTGAACTGCCCTTGGTCAATCTTACTGCAGTTGCCTTTAAGAAAAAATCATAAACATGCTGTTTTATTTTTTATTTCTTTAAAAAAAACTTGTTTTTCCTTTCAGCAATAAATCGAATAATCTCATGCAAGAGCATTAATATTTTATTATTTCTTTTTCTTCATTTTTTTTCTGTTTCGACTCCTTCTTCCATTTCTCTTCCACATACTTACATTTCTATAAATGTGAGTGATCAATGAATTTACTCACCTTGTCCTTATTTATATATTTCTCATCGTCGATGAGAGCCGATCATGTGACTCACACATCACGGATGATAATGTTGTAAATCAATTTTACATGCAATTTGATAGTTGTCGTTGCCATGCTATTTTACATAATTCTTGCATTTTCTGCTCGAAAATAAAGATAAATTCTTGAGAAAAACCGGTAAATTATTAGCGAAGAAAATTAATTGAACAGGTTGTATACAATGCGGCATTTGATATGAGAGAGCTTTTTTTTTCTCCTTCGGACCTGACTCTTCTGTCATACATAATCGTTCATATAAAAAATTTTATATTTTGTTTTTTTCTTCTTTCCCAACCCGTCGAAAGCCGAACGAATGTTCAATTTTTTTTATATGGGAACTAAAATTGCCTCAGTCTCTTTTCAGTCGTCGAGAAGAGAAGTTGTGTATTATAGGCGAGACGAGAAAAAAAAGAAGTGATTTTAAGTTTTTTTTTTGTATAATTTTTTTTTAAAAAAACTAAAAAATTTAACATTCCAAAAAAAAAATTCAGACATTCGGTACTTTTTGTAAACTTTTGCTCAAATTGTTTTGTGTACAAAATAAAAAAAAAAGTATCAAAACTTTTTTTGTGTGTCTAAAAACGAAAATATTGTGAAAAACAAAGCTAGTCGTGTAGAGTGCATAGAGCTGTGGATATATAGCAAAGAGAGAAGTGTAGAAAAACGTAATAAACAAGTGCTTTGTCCCAATTTTCTAATTTGAGAGAAGAAAAATTTCGATTTCATTTTCATCATCATCGCAAGACTGAATTTTTACTTTTCTTTCAAACGAGAGTGAAAACTGTGTCGATTAATGGAACTGAGAAGTGACATGAAAAGATTATTGCTTAATTATTGAATTCTAAAAAAAGAGAATCAAGTTTGTCTTCCGAAAGTCTATAAGTCGGATTTAAAAAAGGAAGCAAACGGTGGCATTAAGAAACAAGTTTCACGAATTTTAATATATTTTCGTAGACATCGTGCATCATCAATTAGAAACGAATATTTTTTATACATTTAGTGATATAGACTTTAAAAAGTAAGTTCTTGAGACATTTTTTATCTTTTATTAATTCTATAAAAACATTCACGAGCCGGTCTCGTCCTTCCAAAATATTATTTTTTTTTGTGTATCGATAGCAACCAGGCAAGAAAAACAAATAAATAACAAAAAGTCTCAGTCTTAAAATATATTTTTTAAGAATGCAAGCACTGCGAATGAGGTTCAATGAACTGAGTATTAAAAATTATTAAATCTGCAATATTTTATTACTAGCTTACAGTGACTTACAAGACGACACGCTTAGTGAAATTTATTCATAAAATAAAACTGTGAAATGAAGTAATCAGCAGTTTAAGGAATTACATTTAAAGAAAAAAATATTTCGAAATCAACCATTCAGACATAACGCAGATAGACAGTGAAAGAAATTTGTGGATGTCTGCGCTGCTTATCTTATCTAAATTACATTATTATTATTGATAACCTATTTGGTATCATGAACCTATGAAACATTTTCTCATCAGAGTTGGTTGCTGATTATTTGTGGCTGCCGGTATGTGTCTACTTCTGTCTGTGGCTTATTGATTGTTTATTTTTTGATTTTTTAACCTCAAAAGTTATTTGTTTTGGATTCTTTCGAATTGTTTGTTAATTTTTAAGAATGTTTGATTGATAATGTCAGTACCTGAAATAGATATGAATTACAATGTACGAATGTATCTTGATAAAACTCAAAAAAAGTGCTTACAAAAATTTCTAATTTTCATTGTTGCTCTCAAACAGACTTTCACTTATAGCGTCTATTAAATTTGGGTCTTAAAGCTGCTGTCACAGTTGGGAAAACCCAAATTTAAATCTGCAAACCGCCTTTATGCTCTCGAGATATTCCATGATGTTTGCAAGATTCTTAGAAAGTCTCATAATGATAAGGCTTTCCAAGAATATGTAAATTAAAACCAAAAGATTTTAAAGCCACAGACTTTAACTGATATTTTAACCACACTTAGTACTCGAGTTACTCAACAATTTTTAAAGCAATTTCCAATAAACATTGAAAAAAAGTCGATAATAGCCACGGTTTGTCAATCCATCATTTCTGCAACATGATTTAAAACTGCTTAGTGAAGATTATGCGCTACATACTGAGCTAGCGTACGTAATATAGATTTAAGAATAAAATTGTAGCGCTTAAATGTTTAGGAACACTGTTGCACAATTTAAGATGAATAAATTGAATTGAATTGAAAAAAAAACGTCTAAATTTAATTTAAGGATTATATTCCTTAACAGACAATGATCGTGCTCTGATCATGTGTACTTTTAAGACCATACTCTTTTGTAAGATAAATTCACGACTTGGATTCTTCGTTTAATAATAAATACTTTTCTGACTATGTCACTGCATCATGAAAAACTTTGTCCCGCATTACTGCAACACCACTGCATCAAACTGATAAAGAACTATGTCAAAAACGAAAAATAATGTGTAACAGCACAAAATTCACAGAAATGCTCAAACATTCAACTCTGTTAACATTCCAACACCAAACATTGTGTATAGCAAGCCAGCAGTTATATAAAGAATTATTAAATAATTTCATATGCTCAAAACTGCTTCGACTTAAGTTGTAAAAACAAAATATTAAATAGTTAATTTCTAGTTCTAAATCATATTCTACAAAATGGATAGACAGATAGATAGATGGATGGATAGATAGATATTAAACCTACATGGAAATGTATATACATATTTTCGACTATGTGTGTCCAAAACACTTGATCAAAGTGATCTTGAAAGAGTTCATTACCACTTCAAAATAGTTTTTGTACTTCTTTCGGGCCGAAAAGAAATAGCCGAATATACCACTACGACTTAGAACTCATGATGATTTAGAAGTTAATTTGCTATTTTTGTGTTTTGATAGTTTTAGTAAAAAAATTTCAAGGACGAAATAGTCACATATCAAGCAGCTTTTAAATGCGTCGTATGTTCTTGTAGTGGATAAAAATAAAAATAAAAATGTTAAGCATGTATAATATATTTAAATCTGCCCGCATGTAGTTTCACTTTTAATTTCTCAATTACATTCAGTAGCAATCGTGCTAATTTGCTGGCTCAGTACCTCCTTTGCAAATTAATTTTACTTAAAGCATTTAAAACTTTTCGAAATTAAAGACAATTAATAATGAAGAAAAATCTCCTGACACCTGATAAATACTTTTTTTATTCCTACTGTCACAATTGGATTTCTTAACAGTGTTGGTATTGTTTGTGCTTGATTGGGCTGTGACATTGCTTGGTTCCAGGAACGTACTAAGAATATCAAGTCCCGATCGAAATATCTTCGATCTAAAGACTAACCCAAGCAACTAAGAAACCAACGCTGAATCCATACTGAAGACATTAACAGAGTTATGGAACGATGAATAATACACAATTTTGAGGTCGCAACTTTCAATTTTTTTCGTAGTTGTAGCACAACCTAAAAATTTCACTTATTTGCTTGAACTTTTTTTTATATTTATATTTTTAAATCATTATAAATGATCTTTCTGCTTCATCATTACTACAATGTATATAATATAATTCATTTTGATTAGCATTTTAGTTTCTTTCTCACTTCTTTGCATAGATCAAAGTCTGTTAATTTTCATTTGTTTTGAATTTCAAATTTATGTCTTCTTCCGTTCTTTTTAAAGACCTTTCCTTCTTCTCATGCCCAGCCATATTGACTACCAAATTACGAAAAAACAAAAAATTGAAATAAATTGAATTGCATATGTGTAACAAAAATAAAAAAATGAAAAACGTCAATAAAAGTTGTCGTTTGGGACTCTTTGAATTAAGTGCTGGTTGATCGTGGTATTTCTGACTGTCCAAATGTTATTTATTGATAGAGTTGTGGATAATTTTGATTACTAGTGGCAATGGATGACAAAACAAAATAAACATTAAATTTTTCTAAACTCACTCCTCCAATTCCTTATTCCTCAAATTTAATACATTCTTTGTCCAGCTACCTAAAAAATTGATCATTTGAATATTAAAGTTAATGTTCTGTTTTAATTTGAAACCACCAGACTGTGATAACTTTTTCGCGCCTTTTTCAACTGATCCAGATTATCAAGTCTCTCAACACAGCTGCAAAATTATCTGATTTGTGTTTTGTCTCTGGAAAATGTTGATATTTAACACAATGTAGCCAGTACGTCTGTTTTTTGTATGTGACATCTGACAAACATTTTCAAAACCTCAAAAAACATCTTACCCTTTGTAATTGCTGATTTTCTGCTTAATTAGGTTTCAAAATTTGATATTTTCAATGTGGAATTTTCAAGACATAAACTGGCCTAAATGATGCATACTTATTAAGATATGCGCTTAAAACGCGGCAAACAATTTTAAACATTTTGTGCCGTATTAAGTTTTTAGTGTTATTAATGATGAAATTCAGTCAATAATTGATATAAATTTGTCTTTAAATGACATCTTTAAATGGAAAGCGGTTGTTCTTTTTTTGATGCTTCCTAAGTCCATAAACAAACCTGTCAATATCCATTTATCATTCTTCATTTAAATTGCACATTTATTTTGTCATATGCTTCATCTTAGTCAATGTGCAGTCAGTTGTGCTACAATGTTGGCGGAATTGATTCCTTGTGCAAACATTTTAAGAGTGAGATAGGCACTGTTCTGACAATCAGAAACATCATATGTCAAGAAGAAATTATATCACTCATGTGTGAATGTTGAGATAGGTCAAAAATTCATTTTTTTGTTCCTTCTCTTTTTTATGATTTATGATGGATATTACTGGTTTAAATTTGTTCGGGCAATTTTCTGTATATTTTTTGATTCGACTTGATAACAACAACTTGTTTATTACCGGCAAATGCTACACAAAAAAATGAGAAAGAGACTGAAAGTCGCGAATGGTTCAATTTTTGAAGTTCAAGCTCAAGGATGAATTTCAAACTTTTTATTATCAGTAAATTCAATTTCAAGACACACGTTCCTTTATCTCTCTGTTTTTTTTTCTTACCTCTTTCTTATTTAATCTGTGTTATTATGTGGTTGTAAGCAAAAAAAAAACTTTTGGAATTCACAATGAACAGAAAAATAAACTTGATAAGCGCTTTCGTGTAGAAGACTTCAAGGTCACATTACGAACGCAATTCCTACATTCTGTCATATACAATAATAATATTTTTTTGTGTGCAAAAATGTTGGTATAAAGTGAAATTTCTTTTTTTGTAAGTTTTCCGTATGTGTAATTGCTTCACTACACCTTTGAACCGTTATTGTTATATTATTTACAAAGTTTAACTTTTAACGGTTTCAAAAAATTTGAAAATTCGCGTTTTGGTCAATTTTTGAGTTGACATTCCACTATGGTGAATATTTTTTCATATTTTCACACCCTTTACTAAATTTTGAATTTTTGAAAAACGTTAAATTTGAATTTTTCAAAAATTATTACACAGGGTTAGATTTTTTCTACAATTAACACATATCCTAGAGGAAATACATTTAACTGTCTTTACTGATAATAAGTGACTGTAAAATAATTATCTTCAATGATTATCAAATAGCAAGATAGACTTAAAATCTATTAAATTCATTACAATATTCGTATTTTATAAGTAAAGCTGATAAGAAAGTATTTTAAAGCATTTGATGGCATTTGATGAGATAATTCGTGTTGCTAACTTTAATATTTCATCGCAAATAAAGCTATGCAAAAATGATCCAATTTTCAATAAACGTCTTTTTGCGAGATGATGAGGGATTTATTCATGAAATAAGAATTTAGTAAACACCAGAGATGAGCATTAAGTCACCGCAAAAACGAACCTAATTCCAAAAAAATAGCTTCAAATTTCATAAATAATTCAAATTAATGTAAATTTGTTGTGGCTATAAGTAGCTGAAAATAGGACAATTAATTCAGTTTGCCTCATAATAAAAAAGCACGGATGTTTTGCATGCAAATCAGTATATATGTAATCTCTGTTGACAAAAGGACAAAAATACAATTGAAAGCGAAAATTCTGGCTTTTTAAAAGTATTTTATTTGGAACGAAAGAGAGCTGGAAGATGAATTTTAAGTATTATATATGGGCTCGCCATTTATGTCAATTTATGCGATTTGGAATGAAATTAAATGTGGAGACGAAAAAAAAGAGGAATCACATGCAGAAAAAGAAATATTTCAAGTTCAAAATAATTTTCTTGTTCTTTCGATGACTGCAAGGCAAAATTGGTAAAGTTGAGACCAGCTTAAGCGCATTTTAACTGGATAAAAAAAGTCAGATATAAAATTGAACAATCGATAAAAATTCAAAATTGAAAAGAAACTCACCTCAAAAATAACTGCCAGTAATTTTTCAAATAATAACGGTCAAAAAATATTTGAAATCTTCTAGTACACAATTTTTAAAAATAAATTAACGATCGAAATGTAAAGTTTGTGGATTGATAGCCATCCAGCAGTTAAAATGCGCTAAAAATTGAGCAAAAAAATAAATATTCACAGCGTTTGACCACAGTAGTCTACAGTGCACTTCTCTCACATAATTTCTTATGTTTAAAGGCAATCATGCATAATAATTACTTGTCATAAAATATGCAATGCTTTTTATGCAATTTCTCCCTATAATGACGAAGGCGATCAAACTCTTATGTTTTTCGTATTTTTTCATTCCATAATTTTGCTCGTGAACTTGACATTGACTTTTTCTTATTGCTTTTGTGAACAACATATATTACGAAATGTGAAATTCAAGTCGCGACGAAATGCAATTTCAGTCGATTTTTTTTGGTGAATTTTTAAGAATATAATAACAATAAATCAAGCACGCTGCTTATTTTTTTTTTATTTGTATGTATAAGGCGAAGCAGCACGTTGCATCGTCGAGTTTTGATAAGAAGAAGGTCTTAAACGTAATTGAATTTGATATTCGAATTTTTGATATGAATTTATTTTTGTCGAGGTTTTTGTTTTTTGTAATATTTGTGGCAAAAATGTGTGTCTGAAGGACATTGTAAAGGTTTTGGTCGGGTTTTGTTGACTTAATCATGTTACTGATTAAGTAGTAAATTTAAGAGTTTGAAAAAAGCAGATTATGAGACCTTTAACGGCTTTTTACCTTTTAAATTGAAATCCAGTACAATTTTGAAAAATATTCTAGCGGTTTTTTGAAATTTGAACTTTGAATCTAGTGCAACTTTTGAATTTGAAGGAACCGCTAAATTTTGAATCTCAAATTGACAGTTACAATTGGAGCTACTTCAAAATAATGACTTGAAACCGAAAACAATTGTTATGAGTCTCTCTGTGCCTTACTTACATATTTTTAAATAGTTTTGCATCAGAAATTTGAGTTTTAAAAAAAGAAATATAAATGCAAAATGCGCAGCTGTATTATCTGTTATTTATTTAAATATATTTTGGATATGAATTTAAATTAATAATTCTTTCCGTTTTTTCGTTCTTCTTTATTTCCAGATAACAAAATATATATTTAGAATAAGAGTTGGAACATTGTAGAATGCTAATAGATATGAATGAAACAAATGAGACAGACAATTTCAGTGATGGTCGAGATCTTCCACTTATAAATGTTAAGGATGTCCCTCAAAAATCTGTGATAGCTTTTAATCAAAATAGTAATGTAGATAATAATAATAGCATTAATAGTAGTTACGATTATACTATGGATATGAAAACAAATGGAAATAATAAAAATACCGAGGAGGATCCGCTGACTGGTCAGCGAGATTTCATCTTAAACCTTCAAAATGAACCCGATCCAAATTTAAGATGGAGAAATAAATTTGCATCAACAAATTTCTTTATGGTCGTGTTTCTGCTTGCGTATATCCTACAAGGCTGCTACTTTACGTACTTTGTCAGCGTGATAACAACAATTGAGAAATTATTTCAAGTAAAATCAGCCATAATTGCGCTTCTGCTTAACTTTAGTGAAGTTGGACAAATTGCGACGTCACTATTCTTGACTTATTTTGCTGGACGTGGACATAGGCCTCGATGGATTGCATGCGGAATGCTCTTATTTTCAATTGCAGCATTTGGATCAGTTTTGCCACATTTCATATTTGGCGATCGTTTATATCATCAAAATGAAGTAAGCCTTAATGTAGAGACAGCCACAAAACCCACGTGGGGCGAGATCACGCCAGTAAATAAGACAAACGAACAGATTGCATTGAATTTATGTTTGAAAGACAATCCATTTGATTATAAACCAGATGCATCAAGTGAGTAATTTTAAGAATTCCAAAGGTATCAATCAAGTCACTAATTTTATTCTCATTTCCTTCGTCAAATAACAAAAGCTTGCAACGGAGACAATAACGAACAGACATTTAATAATAGTGTTACGTTATACGTCTTGATCATATTGGCTGTGAGTTTATTAGGTATTGGAATTGGACAGACGGCAATCGCAACCCTCGGTATTCCTTATATTGATGATAATGTGCAATCGAAACAGTCGCCATTATACATGGCAATCACAATAGGTGTAAGAATTTTGGGACCAGCTTTAGGTTATTATTTAGGATCAGTGTGCATGCGAATTTCATATGACTTTTCGACTGACAAGATTCATACAGATCCTGGATTTACTGGTGCTTGGTATCTCGGTAAGTAAATTTATTTTTAACGGTTTTAATCTTAATTTTAATCTAGTACATTTTTGAAATTTCTGTAATCCGTTAATATTCAAATTCAAAAAGATCGTTTAACTTGACATCAAAATTTATTAAAATTTGAGCCTTTCCCTGCTGCTGAAATGTCGTAAAAATTAGAAACAATAATGCAGACGAAAGGAATGCACATAAAAAAAACCAGACAATTACATACTCTCTTTCCCTCTCAGCACAAAAATGCATTATCAAAAAGTATTTGCAGTTGCGTGATATTTTTTTCGTCGCTCTTTATTTTTGTTGTGTACACGCGAGCGAGATACTTTATCCACATCCATGTGCTCTCTCTATTTTTATATTTTAGACGTAGAAAACGTCTCGTCTACATTCATACTGCATTTCGTGATTTTTACATGTTTTCTACTTTAACAGGTCTATTGCTTGTTTCCACGAGCATGTTCTTTGCTTCACTTGTTATGTTTACATTCCCGAGAACACTCCGCAATAAAACTACGAAAGTGCAACCGATCGATGTGAAACCAAATGCTGACGATAGTAAGAATGAGGAAACGACTGCTGTAGCTGAAACAATACCGAAATTTAAAGACTTTGGAAAGACAATTAAGCGTCAATTAAGAAATGATATTTTGATGTTTCGTACAGCATCAGCTGTTCTTCATTTACTTCCTATAACTGGACTTTATGTATTCCTTCCTAAATATTTCGAAACTCAATTCCATTTGTCAGCTGCTGATGCAAATTGGATTTCAGGAACTTTTGGAATCTTAGTTATGGGCGTTGGTATTTTTGTGACTGGTGTCATTTCCGTTAAATTTCCATTATCAGCTAAGAAAGTTTCGCTGTGGATTGCATTTACAGCACTTGCCACTGCTTTAGGATTATTCACTTTATCGACACTCGGATGTGAAATGGATAATTATGCAGGCTTGAAAACAGGATCGACTGGATCGTAAGTTCATAATTTTCATGCTTTATAATTAATGAACTAATTTGAAAATTTCATAGGATTACAAATTCTTTAGAATTTGTGCCACCTTGCAATAAATCTGCATCCTGTGGATGTGATACTAACATTTTTAAACCAATTTGTGGAGCTGATGGAAAAAATTACTTCTCAGCTTGTCATGCGGGCTGTTCCGATTGGTCAAAGGATAATAGCTCGTCAAGAATTTATCACGATTGTGCCTGTATAGACGGTAAGTCCTATTTGGTCTCTTTTAAAACATTTCTTTGAATTTGAACGTGTTATTTCAGATTTTGCTCAAAAAAGTGCAATCGACGGCTTTTGCAAGACTGAAAGCTGTAGCACAATCTTGATAATATTCGTAACAGTCTTTGCACTCACTGTCTTCATCCATTCCACATCTGAAGTAGGTGGAATGCTAATAATCATGAGATGTACACATCCAAAAGGTAATTTATTAATTTTAATACTTTAACTATTCAGTTTTAAAATGTTTATTAATTTAGACAAGTCAATGGCAATGGGAATTGTGCAATTTTCCCTCGGTTTACTTAGCAACATTCCTTGTCCTCACATATTCGGAAGAATCATTGATGCAACATGCATTGTGTGGCATAAAGTGTGCACCGAGAACAGTTATTGTTCGTTCTACAATGCTGATACTTTTAGGAAGTACTTTTTCGGTATGTCTAATTGCTGACTGTCTTTATTTTTAAAATTTATAGCTATTTAATTTATACAATAGGTGTTTCATGCTTTATCATGCTATTGGCATTTGTTATGGACATGATTGTGTTCTTTAAGTCTCATCGAATCGACATTGATCCTGAAGGAACTGAGCCAGAAGCTGATACGTCAAATGAGATTCAAAGTGAGGGCGAAGAAAATTTAAGATTACGTAAATTAACGCATGATAATGATGATGAACAGCATACCAAACTAGGAATGTAATAACTTTATTAATGATATGTCAAAAATAAAACTTTTTGTTGTTAACTATGTACTTTGGAACATAATAATTTCATGGATTTTCTTTGAAAGTTTAAAAATCATCACTGAAGTTCTTTTGATTTTTGAAAGAACATTGACGATTTTTGTCTTTTTTTTTTGTTGCAAAATTGCCCTTAAAATCAAAGAGAAATCACACGCTTAGTAAGGAAATCTATGGTATGGGACGATGCAGGGTTTTTTTAGAAAGATCAAAACTGCTTCAGAATTAACGGTTTTTGAAGTTTTAAAATTTAACGGTTTTCAAATTTACAAACTCGTCAAAATTTGAATTTTTGAAAACAATTACAAATTTTAAATTTTTGAAAGCCGTTAAATTTTGCTAGATTATTTGATTTTTTTGAATATGAAAAACAACGAATTTTGAGAACTGAAAGAAAATAAAAGAAATAAATGAATGAATTAAGCATAAGATATGAAAAGTAATTCCAAAGAGTGAATGATTGTGATCGTTTTATGAATTCCTTCTTACAGTTAATGCCCAACTTTGAACGATTCTTAACAAAATTAAATCACATTGTGAATCTATTGACATATTGAATGTTAAAGACGTAATCTCATTGACTACAATCTTAGATTAAGTTTTTAGACTTTGTTTAATGTTATTCATTATGAGAAGACAATGAAAAACTGTTTGTTAATGTTTTTCCGATTAAATTTTTTTTATTAATTTTTAAGTGAAACATAACTTTTTTATACAAAAAAGTATATCCAAACATAAATATGTGCCATTAGCTTGTGGATATAAACAAAACAAAATGAAAATATCAATTTATGGATATTAAGTAATAATAATAATAAGGAAATTAAACCTCAGAATGTAAGCTTTCTTATACATACGTAACATTGGCATGCATTATTTGTGTCAGACTTGCTAGTTGATGGAATTTGAATATTTATGGTATAACAGAGACAAATTGGAGTCTAGAAACATCCCCAAGTTAAGTTCCATCAATTATCATTTGATACAGATTTAAAAACAAGAAATTATCACAGATCGTGATCAAAATAAGATTAAATGAAGAAATAAAGAAAGATTATGAACCAAAAATTCATTAGTTTAAAATATCTGTAGATCCAAGAACATTTATCTGATCGTATGACTCGCTTGATGGTCTTGTAGAACGACGACTTTGAGGAACTTCAAGACTTTCTGCAGAATTTTCACTTTTATCAGGGCTTTCAGCATTTTCAATCTTTGCAGAAGTTTGAAGCTTAGAAGTTCCTGGATTTCCAGAGTCTACTGGAGTTCTTGGTCTTGGTGGATGTCCTCTACAATGTATACAATGCTCATCAGGTATTGTGGATTTTTCAGGAGGTGTATGAAAGCTTTCACTTTCATTAACGTCAATTACTGGTGGTCGATTTTGAGGATAACGAACTCCATCATTATATGGATGCATCTGCCTGAGCTTAGTTATATTATGACCTTTACATCCTTTAATCGGTCCATAATGCCCAACATCATGTTGTTTTCCAAACTGAGCGATAAAATCATCATGCCTTGCTTTATTCCACGCTGCACTTTCTTCCTCCATTCGTTCATATTCAGTGCGGATGACATTTTGCTCTAAAGCTTCTGGATGTCCCGAAAAGAAGGTTTCCTTGCGATAAGTAAAGTATATTGACATAACAATATACAGTATTAGCATGATAAAATCAACATAACTAAGTGATACTTTGTAGTTTATATAATTAGGTCTAATAAAATCAAAATATGTCTCGTTGATACTTTCTCCCGGTAATGTTGTTAAGGCTAAGAAATTGTTTATCATAAATCGATGTAAATTACCATATTTGAATAGAAATGAGATGTTGAGGGTCAGTATGAGACTTCCAAGAAATACAGCACATGTGATTGGCACAAATGTCAGCAATATTGATAAGATTATTGCTATAATAACTTCTAGATATGCAGACGTGATGTTATCGCAGAATATTTCCATAATAAAAACCACAAAGAACAAGCTTAATGTGAATTTGGACATAAATTGACCAATTGCGAAATAAATTGTAATCAATCCTAAGATTGCAGACACAACAAACGAACCGACTATGACAGTTATGAAATAATCAAATCCTTGTAAATCAAAGTCATACGATTTCATGAGTAGAATTGTTATAAAGCCACCCAAAAGCATTCCATTCAGGATTGATTCAATAAATTCTGGTGCCATTAAGTTAAGTATCATAACAACAGAAAATAAGATCAAGACAATGCTGAATCCTCGCTTAACGAAATCATTCTCTGTACAATGTGATGACCATGTATTTGGTTCACATGAATAGCTTGCGACTGGAACATAATATGTCATTTTTCCGTTCTCTCCTTTAATTAATGTATTTATTATGATGGCTCGTCCTGGAATTTTCTCAAACAAGTGTTTATTGTCGATAGGAACTTTCTTTGCCTGAATTTTAAAAGAAAATTTCCGTTATTTTTGACATCGTTATGAACAGTTTAAACAGCAATCATACCTGATAGGTTTTAGTTATGCTGTCATAAAGCATTTTCTCAATCGCGACAAAATAGGCATCAGCACTGAATTCCATCATATCTATGTATGTGTAATATGTCTCATAAATCAGTTCCGAGCCATTACAAGACTTATTTGGTATTATTGCAGCCAAATATGTCGGTTCCTCGACTAATTTTATCATGTCAACAATTGCAGAATTTACAGCACAACTTCCAGGCATTGGAGATGATTTTGGATAAGCAATAAGTGCGATAATGCATTGTACATCCTCAATATTATCATTTGTAAGTTTAAATAATTTCTCAGAATGATCAGCTTTTAACAGAAATCCAATATTAGTTCCATATTGTTCGATTGATCCATTAGAACTGTTTTCTAGGCTTATTGAAATTGGTTGATGATGGCAATGTACTTGCATTATAGCGAATTCATAGCTGTAATTTGTTTCGTTTAATGAAACATCAACTGCCGAGTATTTAGACAAAAGGATTCTTGTCTTGAAAATTATCTCACTGAAGTTTCCATTGAACTGTAAGTCATGGATTTTAACTAGTTGAAAAATGAGAAATTATTGAAAAATTGCATGAATTGATGCAGGGGAAGTAGTTAAACATGCTTAAATTAAGCAGAATTGTTACTTCGAAGTGCAAGATGCAGTTTTTAAGGGATGAAATTCTTAATGAAAAGCTTTTACTTACATAAAGGATTAGAATCAACTTTCCATGCTGAATAAACAATTATTAATAAGATTAAAACCTTCATTGTGTTTAATCAACTATATTAAATGAGTGCTTTCGATTTTAAAGGCAGCACAGCACACAGAATCTACCAAAATTAAATTCACTGAAAAGCACGCAACAAACTTTGGTAAACAAAACAATAACGATTTTAAAAAATTCAAATTTCCACTGGAATCAAAATTCCATTGGAAATTTAAAAATTTAAAAAACCGTTGAAACTTAACGACTGTTAAAAATGCATTTTTATCAAAACAACCACGTGCTTAATATAACAACTTAAAAAAACTTGTTCTCGTGCTTTAACGTGATATATGTGAACACAAATAAAATGTTGTTTAGAAAATGACTCAGTCTCTTCTTAGATTTCGACGAATAAAGTTTATTCAATCAGGCATTTAAAAAATGTTCAAATTAATTTTAGTATTTTTGACACTTTTTGGATTCTCCTCAAAAGCACAGAATGTTCAATTACGTTAGTTTACTTATTCAAATTCTCATGTCGATATTCAAATATTATTAAATTAAATATTTACAGCACAAAGCTTCAAAATATGTTCAAAGTCATCACCAAATCTTGCGGAATGCGTTAAAAATTCTGTGGAATATTTAAGACCCAGTTTAAGAACTGGTGATCTGGGAAATGGAATAAGAATTGTGCCATTAGAACCACTCAAAATTGATGATATCTTTTTAGAAAGAGGCTCTGGCTTCTTTTTCAATTTGTACAACATTAAAGCTTACAACATCCACAACTTTAAGATTGAAAAGATTCGAGTGACTTTAGAGCCAAATGTGGTTGCGGATCTTCTAATAAAAATCAAGAATGTCGATTGTTCAGGCGATTACAAAATTAACTTGCTCCTTGGCATTGTAAATCTTCAAGGACATGGAAAGATTGAAGGAAAAATTGGTAAATAAGCGGCAGTTTTATTGCGTTATGACATCACTATCTATGTCTGTCTGGCTGACTGGTTGTTTATTTTCATTTTTTCAGACGAGATTAAAGCGCGTCTCAAAATCGAAACTGTTCCATTATACAGAGACGGCGTTGAGTACAAAAACGTCACAAAAGTTCCAGCCATTGTTAAAATTGATAAGTTGGTGCTTAAAATTCATGATTTATTCAAGGATAAAGTCCTTAATGATGTTGGCGAGCGTCTTGTGAATCAGAATTTGGATATGTTCTTGCCGGAAATTGAGAAGAGTGTCTCGAACAGCTTATGTGAGATTTCTAAGTTTTTATGTGGGGGTTCTTTGGGGGTCTTCTGTTTGAATAATATTTTAATAGCTAGAAGTATTTTAAAATCTAATTCCTAAAATGAGATATCAAAGTTAAATTTTAATTTAAAAAACTACATTATTCAAACCAAGGACCCCCCAAAAATTATTTTTTTTATAAATTGTAATTTTTTTCTTTCCAAAATACAGCAAAAATTGGATTACAAGCCAGTAGCGGAGTATTCGGACGAATTCCTTTCAAACTCCTCCTGCCTTAATTCTCAAGATCAAAATGATTATTAATAATTTCGATGTCTTTATTGACTATCGTAATTAACACAATTCGCAATTAACATAAAGAATTAAACACAAAAAAGAATCTTTACAACCAGTTTGAATTTTTTCGGATGATGAAGTCAAAAAACTTATCGTTTTGTTTTTATTTTATTAATTTCTGTTCTTAGACTTTTGCATTGATTTTCGTTAAAGTTCTTATTATTATGCTAATAAAATGATTTTAGATGCTGTCAATTTTAAATCTGAATTTTAATTATCCATTCTGTGTAGCTTTACACTATACACCACTATACAGTGGTGTAGTTAAACAATTGAAACAGACTTGATTCTTTCATTAATTAGTCAACGGAAATTTTACTTTTGAATCAGAACTTTACAAATTCTCATTTAAAAGCGTTCAACTTACATTTCAAAACGTTACAACAGCCTCTTTTTGGAAAATTTCAAATTTTCTTCTGTTAAATTTGTTTTTTTCATATTCACACCGAATTCACGTGTGAATCTATTGGTTTTGTTCAGATTGAAAAATCAGTTTTTTGAATTTTGTGAGGATATGGAGCAAGATAGCTTAAAATGTTCAGAGATGAAAAGTTTGTGCCTGAAATTTTACATCATTTTCAAAAAAAGATTTCAAATTGATTATGGCATTGCTGAAAAAATCGCAAAATACACTTTCTATAAGCAAACAAGCAAGCAAGCAAGCAAGTTAATCAGCAAGAAATCTCAATAACGAGACATTGTAGAGACTTCTAGTTTTTTACATTTGATCCGTGCTGCTCTATAGAAGAGCTGTATTGTTTTTGGGCAAGGTAGAAACAGCCGTTGCTTCAGAAAAAGCAAAAAACTTTCCTTTCTTACGAAATTTTTCAAATTAAAAGTTCACTGTGATTTTGTTTTTAAATTAAACTTTGGATGAAATTTTGGACTAGGGGCGACCCTAGTCAAAATCAATTTTGTCACTTTTTTCTTCGAGGGTTTATCCAAATGGATTGAAACTTTGCATAAATATTCTAGTGCTTAAAACAAATACAAATAAAACATCCTTAAATTTTTTTGGGCAAAGAACCAAGTAGGAAATACATTTTCAATTTTGGACTAGGGGCGACCCTAGTCAAAATCAATTTTGTCACTTTTTTCTTCGAGGGTTTATCCAAATGAATTGAAACTTTGCATAAATATTCTAGTGCTTAAAACAAATACAAATAAGACATCCTAAAAATTTTTTGAGCAAAGAACCAAGTAGGAAATATGTTTTCAATTATGAACTTGAGACAGGTCTAGTCAAAATCTAGTTTTTCACTTTTTTTCTTCGAAGGTTTATCCAATTACAGTGAAACTTTGTGTGAGTATACTATTATTTAAACAAAACAGTTTTAAATATCTAAAGCAAGAAATGTATTCTATATGTCGTCAGACCCAAATTTTATAAATTTGGTTGTACATTCAAAAACAACGTGACTTAAAATTTTGTCCAAAAAAATGATTTTTATTAATTCAGAAATGTGTGACCTGAAGATTAGAATGCTTATACAAAGTTTTACTGTATTTGGATTTATCCTCGAAGAAAAAAAAAGTGAAAATCTAGATTTTGACTGGACCTGTCTCAAGTTCATAATTGAAAATGTATTTCCTAATTGGTTCTTTGCTCAAAAAAATTTTAGGATGTCTTATTTGTATTTGTTTTAAGCACTAGAATATTTATGCAAAGTTTCAATCCATTTGGATAAACCCTCGAAGAAAAAAGTGACAAAATTGATTTTCTATTGTGTACTTTGGTCAAAAAAATTTTTTTTTGTTTTATTTGAATTGACATATTTCTGACATAAATCACATACCAATATTACTTTTTGTAATGCATAGCTTAAAAAAAACCGAAATCTAAAATTTCGACTACCCCATCTGATTTTTGTTCATACTCTTCACTGTGCAAACCAAAAAACAAATTCTTTATCTTAAAACGCTTGACAAAATAGCGACATAATTCAGGATTAATTACTTTTTAATAAAATTTTAACATTAACGAGAAAATGTGGTTCAAATAAGTGTGAGCTATACTGGTTCATAGTGTTCCCAAGGGTGACGAAATTCAAACTAAGTGTTTTTGTAGCTGTCATAATTATGACAAAAATTAGGTATAACTTTTGAACTGTGTCGATATGGGTCTCGGCCGTACTTCACACCCACCCTTCAAATTTATGCTGAGCAAATCTTGGTCTATCCATAAGACTTTTGATGGTACGGTGTGAATATTTTCTTCACACTTTTGATTTTAATTTCAGATCAATTCAAAACTGACTTCTGTTGTGCATTCTAGAGCAAACCATTCATGAATAATTTTTTATTGATGTCTTAGGAATCGAATTTGCCACATTAGATTCAAATACACTATTTTTTCCACAAAATTAATCAACCAATATCATCAATAAGGAATCATAACGGTGCCTCTCAAGAGCATCATACAAAATCCCTTCTTTACTCATTGACGTCAGAAGTGTATGACAGCTTATATTTCATACTAATTAGCCATTCATCTGTAAAACATTACGCAAAATAAGACAGTTAACAGTCCAATGTCAAAGATTATTGTGCCCAAAGAAAGCTGACCATGAACAAATTTTGCAAAACAAGCTTCAGCATCTAATTCTAAACATTAACTAATTGACAACTGATCTAGGCTAATAAAACATGTTTTATGGACCATTTATGATTGAATGGTTAGTCAAAAATTATTGACAGATTAAGAAGGATTAAGAATATGTCAGTGATTTGCAGATTGTATCTTTAGACAGTGCTTGTCGAACTTTTTTGCTTCTATGGACCACTATGCAAGTGACCTAATCAGTTGAGATTAGTATGTATCCCCCATTTAGAATTTAAAGACTGAAAAATCCAAAATGTTCACATGAGCTATAGCAATACCTTAAGTACCGCAGCTTATAATTCATCAAGCACTGATCTTCATATGAATAGGCATCAAATTAAACCAGAAATGTAAATTTTTCTGTTTTATTAATTGCCTCAATTGTATTCAGACGATTTTATTACAGCATTTAATTTAGTTGTAAGTTGTACTTTGTAGTGGAAGGATCAACAATTTGAGAAGTCCAAAAATATATTTGCTTAAAATAAAATAAGTTTTTTTGGAGGTTAAACGATGAAAAATATTAAAAGGTAGCTACATAATATTGGATTTGCTTTAGAACTTCTTAACAGTTTTTCTTTCAGAAACTTTTTGCAAATCATTCTGATCATCTCGATCAGTCAACAAGCTGCTGCATCACTTGGTAAGCAAAACTTAAATCTCAAATAAAATTCCCAAATGTTCAATAAATTCTCCCCATCCTTAAAAGCATCAAGTATCAAGCCATGCGTACGGAATTCCGAAAAATATTCAGATTGTGTGATTGATGCGATTAATGCATTAAAGCCTCAAATAAGCACTGGTGTTTTTGGACCTAACCTAGCAATTGAAACAAATTTGACAAAATTGGTGGTTGGAAATGTGTCTGTGAACCAAAATTTCAATCTTCAACTAAGTGGACTGTATGCACTTGGGCTGAACAACTTTAAAGTCAATAAGCTTCGAATTAGTCCGGAAAAATTCAAGGTAAGCTTAAACTTCCTTTATTTATTGGTTGTTTTATATTGAGGGCAAGTTATGGGCTGTTAATGATCAACCTTGACTCATTTGAAGGGGCTACTTTGAGCTCCATACTCTAGTAACTGCAACATAATTGCAAATGTCCATTAAATAAATTATATTAAAGCAGTTGGCTTATTCCATCTAGCTCGATTCAATTATATCATTTGAACACCTTGATGCATTCTCAAGATACTCGTTGGTATGGAATTTGGGTATTTTTAATCTACAAGGAGATGGAGATCTGACAATTTCAATTGGTAAGTGCTGTTTGATGTCAAAATTTGTAAGCACAGCTTTATTTCTTCCAATTCCTCACTCAGATAATCCCAAAGTTCTGCTAAAATTTATTGGATCTCGATATTTCAAAAATGACATCGAATATCTCAAAATAGACAAAACTCAGTTGAACATCAAGTCAGCACAGGTCAAAGTATATTTCGATAATCTCTTTAATGGACAAAAAGCTCTTGAGGAAGCAGCTAATGAGGTTGTTAATCAAAATATTGACATTATTAAAGGTGATGTCTTTCCAATCATTGAGCAGAACATTGGAAAAATAATTCAGAAAATGGCAAATCAAGTATTTGAATCAGCATCATACGACGAGTTCTTTCCATTGAATTAAAGACATGACATGTTTTGACAACAGATTGTTAATCTCTAAAAATAGTTTTAAAAACAAAAACAAATGTTTTTTTATTGCGATGCTGCATCTAATTTAATCTGTCAATGAAGTTCTTGAATAAATTTATGGTTTTTGGTTAAAATCTTAATCTTTTATAGGATCTGAATAAGTGTCTGAGAACTGCAATTCAACTAATATCAACTCAAGCAAGGGGAAAACAACTTGATGAGAAATTATCAGCACGTTGTTATCTCCTTTGAGTCTAATTTTGCTAAGCTAAAGACACTAGTGCACCATAGAACTCTATAGAGTACAACTTAATCAGCATTTCAGACCCCTCTAAAATTTCAAACTGCGCCCCTGATCTGAATCAGAACAATTATCAAACTAGAAGATTGAAAAGAATTATAGATCAACAGTAAATCAAGCTAGCTCCACGTTTTCATCTGTTTGGCGCTTATAAGCAATTAAACTAATTTAGATCGAGCAGACCTGAACCAGTATTTCTCAAACTTTTTGAACAGCACCACAGTTGAAACTCACCACTTCCTTCTTGAGCAATAAACCAGATTTTTTTTATCAGCTCCAATTTTCGTTACTGATCTATGGCATTAAAATTTTATTGGATATTTGGCTTTTTTAAGGAAGAAAAATATAAGGTTGACTCACATATGATTTTTGTTTGTTATCATTCAAAAAAATACTGGAAATGCTAATTTTTAACCTCTCGTAATTAAGTCTTTTGGTTTTTGCATTGAGCCTTTCAGGTTTAGTTGCCATTATAAATTCGCAGGAAAGAGACTTAAGCTTATCATTTACCTGCGTTGGAAGTTTTTATTTTTTTAAAAAAAAGTTAAAATAATGAAGAATTCAAGGTAGGATTAGATGCTATTGTAAAGAGTCAATTGTCAATTTTGGATATCCCCAAATGCCTTCTTTTGTTTTGTATAAAATTTTTCAGTATTTTTCTGCAAATCATTGTCGTCATTTTAATCGCTGAAGAATCATCTTCATTGCTAGGTAAGAACAATAATTTCTATACAGAATTAAGGCATGGCAAGTGACTGTGCTGTTTTTGACATTTTTTTAGCACCAAGTATCAAGCCGTGCCCCATAAATTCCCCAAATCTTGCCGACTGTGTGATCAAAGCGATTGAGAAGTTAAAACCCGAAATTGGCACCGGAATTTATGGTCCAAATTTAAGAACGGATGTTAACTTGACAAACTTTAATCTTGGTGACATTTCTGTCGATCGAAGCTTTAAACTTAAAATGACTGATATGCATGGATATGGCTTCAACAACTTTAAAATTGAAAAGCTTCGAATAAATCCTGAGAATTTCAAAGTAAGTTATCTAGACTTTATAGCTTCTATAATAGTCACTGACTTTGCTTTCAATTCGTCAGATTGATGCGATCATGTTCTTTCCACATGCTGATGTTTATTCAAAATATTTCTTAGCGTGGAATTTGGGGATATTTACACTTCAGGGAGGAGGAGATATGAGCGTGTCCATTGGTTTGTAAACTTATTTAACTGCTTAACTCACCAGACAAGCAAATGATTTGTTAGATTCTTTGGTTATCTGGGAATTGAGGCTTGGCAAAATTGTTGACAAAATAGCAAGGAAATCCTTGTTAAGACTCATTAGACGACTCTTTGTTAATTATCAAAGATTCAGAACTGATCATGTGACTTTTAAACACATCAATTCCCTTCAAAAATAGCTTTTCATCTTAACCAAATTCAAACCCAACATTTCTTACCAGGGCTCGTGAGGAGTAAAAAAAATTTTGATTTTCTAAAATCAGTTATTTATGTGATTGAAAAAAATCATGATTTTTCAAATCTACGTAAATCTTTAAGGAGGATTTTATTACGTAGACAAAATCCCTGCGTAGTGATTTTGATTACGTAAAAACCATTAGGATTTTGGTGACGTGAAGTTGAAATTGTTTACATTTTTTTTAAACTATTGTTAAATTAAATAAAATTCGTGATGGACGCAGGAAAACTTTTTCGATTCCATTTTACTTATTCACAAAGCGATGGAAAATCTTTTTGTCGTTATTGCAGTGCGAGATTTGTTGGTAAAAATTTGTCTAATCTTAAGCGACATACAGAAAATAAACATCCGGAACGAGCAAAGGAATCAAATCTAAAGACGAGAAAAAGACCTCCAGCAACAGGTCCAAATGCAGATCAAGAACCTCCAAAGAAGATTAAGAAATTAACAAGAGGAGAATTGATCCAGTCTTGTGAGGAATTGGTGATAATTAATTTGGTTCCATATAATCTTTTTTCATTTGCTCATTTTAAAAGAATTATTCAAATTCACAAGGTATCTGCAAACATTTCAGTCAATCCACAATCGATCCAAAACTTTGTTGAAGATTTGGCAAAACAAGTGAAGCTGCTTTTAAAAGGTGAATTAAAATATAAAATGATAGGACTTAAGCTTGATACTTGTTTGGCTGTTGCTGCTACTCCTAGTAACCAGTCTTCTGTAGAGCGATCATTCAGCGCATAACACATACTTATCTTTGCTTTACGACTTTAAAGGTCAATATCCGCTGCATATTAGCATATTCGCTGCCCTTAAATGCTTAAATTTGTTAAATTTCAATAAAGAACAATCACAAAAAAAAATGTAAACAATTTCAACTTCACGTCACTAAAATCCTAACGGTTTTTACGTAATCAAAATCACTACGCAGGGATTTTGTCTACGTATTAAAATCTTCCTTAAAGATTTACGTAGATTTGAAAAATCATGATTTTTTTCAATCACATAAATAACTGATTTTAGAAAATCAAAATTTTTTTTACTCCTCACGAGCCCTGTTTCTTACCATAGATAAATCCAGAATTCTTCTTAAATTTGTCGGTTCCACCTACTTTAAGAATGGCGTAGAGCACATCAAAATTGATACAATCCAAATGACAATCAAGTCAGCAGAGATGAGAGTCTACTTTGATAATCTTTTTAATGGACAAAAGGCACTTGAACAGGCAGCTAATGAAGTTATTAATCAAAATATTGACATTATTAAAGGTGACGTAGTTCCTCTTATTGAGCAGCGTATATCAAGTGTAGTTTTAAAAATTGCTAATCAAATATTTGCATCGGGTACTCATAAAGACTTCTTTCCTGTAAATTGAACTTGTGATTCATTCTTTAATCTGCTGGAGAATAAATATTTTGAGACAAACAAATTTTGTGTATATTCATTCTTTTTTGTTTTGCATGATCTTTCAGTTTTTAGCAGAGCTCGAAATCGACTTGAGTCGACTTCATTTTTTTCAAGTCAACTACTAGTTGACTAGACTTTAATCGACTCAGATTCAACTTTTTCATTCAAAAAAAGTTTTAATACTCGAGTCAATTCGAGTTGACTCGAACCCTATCAGCTTTGTGATCTGGTTTTTGGCTAATGTTATTTGGAAAAAATTTCATTTTGGATAGTAATTTATTAACTGGATATGATCTCAAGTTTAAATATGAACTAGATTTACTGGAAAGTCCGTGATCCATAAAGCAAATGGGATCTCTGTTTAATGTTTCACAATTCAACGTCTCCCTTAAAATAATTCCATCCAAAAAGAAGCTTTATATCAGAATCCCTTTTTCGATCTTAAGTAATATCTGAAGAACCCTAAAATGAATGGAAGACGATCCACTTCAATGAATCGTAAGAATTGTGATAAAGCAAAATAATTTCTAAAGTTACGAAATATACGAATAAACCCCCCTTAAATGATCAATTTAATTAGAATTCTAAATTCTTTGATTATAAATCGATGAAATTCTAAATTATTGGATATTAAAATGTCTGACAGATAAAATTGATGAGGTGAATTGGACACAAGATTAGCGCTTACCTACAGAATATACCTCATCACACCACATCTGAACATAACTAGAAATGTAAATTTTTTCCTGATAATTGTCTGTCTGCTGATATTTGTTTTGTAATTTTCGAGTTTAGTTGTCATTAATACTTTGTGGTGGACAGACTTGGTTCTAATTTTGTTCTGCGGTGACTTTTTTTTTTGGTGCAGAATTTTTTTTTCAAGATTTTTTTTTGTGCAATGAAGACACATTTTAGGTAGGATTAGCTGTTTAACATTTTGATATGTTCCTAATATTCTTCTGACCTTTTATTATTTCTGAAGTATTTTTCTGCAGATTTTTGTAGTCATATTAATCGCCGAAAACAATCGGGCAGCGATTGGTAAGTTAAGTCATTTTTAAGTGCAGTTTTTTAATTGAAACTGGACGTTCCTACCAACGTGTACATCTAATAAAGTTCTTGACAGTTATTTTTTCAAATATTTTTTAACCGTTATATTTTCAAACATTTTTGATCGTTATTTTTATAAAATATTCTTGAACCCTTACCACTTCCATCGACTAGAATTTACATCGCTTTTATACTTTTTCATATTTATCTAAATGTTTCAAGCTCCAAGCATCAAAACATGTCCAAGAAATTCGCCAAATTTAGCAGAATGTTTGATAAAAGCAGTCGATGTAATGAAACCTCAAATAAGCACTGGCTATTATGGACCAAATTTAATAAGTGATGTCAATTTAACCAGAGTATTAATCGGTGATATTGCTGTGAATCGTAATATAAATGTGAAACTTCTCGGAATGTACATTGTTGGAATGAATAACTTTAAAATTGAAAAACTCAGAATAAATCCTGAAAAGTTCAAGGTTTGTTAATAAATTCCTGTGAATTGAATGAGACGTGCTAACTTCATTTTTGTCATTTAGATTGAAATAATTGTTTCTATTCCTCATATGGATGGATTTGCAAAATATTCTCTTGGATGGAATTTAGGCATTTTTGCTATTCAGGGAGCAGGAGATGAGAACTTTTCATTAGGTATGTAAACTTTTGATTTTTAAGACAGTCGCTGAGGTTAATTCCACTATTTTAAATCCCTTAGACAACACCAAAGTTCTTATGAAACTATCAGGCACTCGATATCCAAGGAATGGCGTTGAATACCTCAAAATTGACTCAGCTGAAATGACGATTAAATCAGGAAACTTGAGAGTCTACTTCGATAATCTCTTCAATGGACAAAAAGCTCTAGAGAAGGCAGCTAATGAAGTTATTAATCAGAACATTGAACTATTTAAAGGTGAAGTATTTCCACCAATTGAGCAAAATCTTTCGAAAATATTGTTAAGATTAGCAACTCAAATCTTCGATTCAGCTCCATATGAAGAGTTCTTTCCTATAAAATAAAGAGTTTCTTCCTGAAAAAAAAAAGAAGTCATTAAAAAGCCACTCAGAAAATTTTGTTTTTCTTCTCATTTTTCTTTATTTTCCTTTTTCATAAAATCGGATTTTAATTCTTTTTTTTTGGGTTCCTTATGACAAATTGTATTTGCATATCATATAAAAAGGAAATTGGTATGAGGATATATCAATGTATGTCTTAAAAAGATATTTATGTGTGTAGAAAAATTAAGAATATCTTTTTACAATAAGAAAAAAATGCACTTTGTCCACAAATTGTATCAAAATTGGTTTTAGTTCGGGAGGTGGGTGCAATAAAGTCTTATCTCAAAAAGGCAAATTTTTCCTTTTAATTTTATTTATAAAAATGTTTTTTTTTTTTTAAAGAAACAAAGAAAATAATAATAATAATAAAGACAAATCAATAACATGATCTAACTACCTACTTATCAGTATAACATTTTTTTTCTCATATTGTGTTGTGGATTGCAATCAAGTTTGTTTGTTTGTTTTTTTTTGTATGTATGATTTAAGAAGAATGGACAGGTAAGAAAAAAAAAAATAGATATAGAAAAATTTTAAGTTACTAGTTTGAGGACATTCTTTATCCTTTAAGGTTCAATATGTATTATTTATAAAAAAAAAATTAAGGTTGATAGATTTGAAAAATGGAAATAAAAAAATAATAAAATAAATTGTATGCATTAAACGATTGTGCCTGTGTTGAGCATTAAAAACTTTTATCATTTGACTCATCATCGTCTGTTGATGGTGACTCGTAGATATTAATTTGTAATGGAACGGTCGGTGGTGATGGGGTAGAAGTGACAGAAATCTCATTGGGAATCTCACTTAGTGATAGATTACTAGTCTCATCATTCTCATTTATAAGAGTTACAGAGTCTTCGGAAGATGCCATAATTATATTATCGCGTACATCACGATCGGAGTCTTTCTTTAAGTTTGCAATTTCCTGCAAGATGCGCTTCTTTGTTTCGCTGTTGTCATTCAGATAATATGCTGTAATAATTAATGATTTTCTTTTAATACATTATTAACTTAGAGACTAGACTGACAAGTGCATTTTTATGTTGTAGAGTTTTTTAAGCTCTCAAGTCTTTCAACGGTTTTCAAAAATTCAAATATTTTAACGGTTTTCAAAATTCAAACCTCAAAATAATCATCATTTTGAATATTCAAAAAACTTTTGATGGTTGAATGCACCAGAACGTTCAAAAATAACTTACAATTTTCCTGCAATGTCGCGGAGAAGCATTTTGCGATGCAGATACGAATATTGGGTATTTTATCGTTGACCAATTCAAGAAGCTTCTTAAAAACATATAATGTGAACATTTTTGGTTCTATTGCTCTAAATTCCAGCAATTTATCAACAGTTAAAATATAAACTTGACGTTCACGCCATCGCGATGAATTTGCAAAATGGAATGATAGGAATTTCAGTAATTGCTTCTTTTGCTTTGACTTTTCAACGCACGATACAAACTGTTGGATGTGTATGTGTGTATGTATGTTGAGAATAAGAAAGTGCCGAAAAGGAAAAAGAGAGAAAGAATGTACATTAAGTATTGATAAATAAAGAAAATGTTATATTAAAGGTAACTAACCGCATCAATTCCAACTTTTCGGACACAATCGTATTTGTCCATCATTAATTTCAACGCCAATCCAGTCAGGTAAAGGACGCAGTTATCCTTCTTTATATGATTATTGAGCTTATTTAATTCAACAATTTGAACACCAATTTGTTCGCGAAGTCTCCAGTTGACAACATTAAATGTCGGCAACCAGCACATTTCCAATTGATTGACAATCAATTCATGCTTTGAGGGATCAATGATCTTTATGAAATTTGATACTTGCTTAACAACCTCAATCTTTATCTCATCAATATCTTTGAAGAATTCAACAAAGGGCGCAACTAGATCTTTTGTTGCATTCTCAGCGCCAATTATCTGAGCAATTTGGAAAATTGATTTTGCCATTGTCTTTCGTACGCGAACACTACTTTGTAGATCATTGCATAATGACAGGAAATGTTGATGCAAGAGTGGCCAAAATTTACGACCTAATGTGAGCATAACGGCTGGAAAATTGAATGCACATTTAAAGCACAAATTATTGTCGATATCTTTCATATATACAAAATCTTCTAATAAATTCCATTCGACCTCGACTGCTTCATTATTTTCTAGCTTATTTGATGATGTGGACGGTGGCGGTGGCATCTCATAGAATTTATCATAAAAGTCATCCAATTTCTTCTTATTACCACTTCCATTAACTTTCATGCTACTCTCACTGACATTATCCTCTTCGTCCATGACAAGTGTCGATTGATCCTGATTGAAACTTGTGTCTTCCTGCATGTTGTTATTATTTAATTCATTCTTATCGACTGTAACGTCAATATCATCAATATTTGATGGCTCAATGTACCAATATTGATGTGAATTAAATTGTTCCAATTCCGAATCATCACTGCTCGACTCACCACTGCTACTATTATTATTTTCTTTATCGCCCAATGTTAAATTCTCAAGTTTCTTCTCAAATGAATCATTTTTAGCACCATCAGTGTCTTCATTATTCTGATCAACATATGATTTCACAACCATCGATTTATTAAAATTATTGTCGAAATCTGTAATGTCATCGTCATCGTCGTCATCATCCTCTGATCCATTTTCTTTTAATAGATATTGATAGTTGTTGAGAACGCCCGAATCATTGTCATTACTATTAGCAAATCCCATGTGCCAAACGAATGAAGACTCAATGGTTTCAGGTGTAAGGGAGCGATTATTGATGAAATTATTTTTCAATGGTGTATTAAATTTTAAGAAATTATTGAATGCATCATCGCTATTATTATTATCATCTCCTTTCATAGGATTCATCAAATCATCTGATGTCGTTGATAAACGTTTCAAAATTGCCGTTGGATTAATTGAATTGTGTATGGAAAATAACTCACATTCATCTGATTCTGATGCTGTTGTGGATGATAAACGACCACCAGACGTATTCATACGATCATTAAAATGACTTGCTTTAATAATTGACAGCAAATAAGTCTCGACATTCATCTTCTTTGCCTCAATATTATCACCTGACGACGATAATTTCATTGTCGAATTAGCATTCGGAACCGATAATGATCTTGTTGTCTTTTCGCTTCCTTGTTTTTGGTTAGTGATGCACTCTTTCGCAAATTCTGTTTCGTAATATTCCAAATTTTTGAAAATAACGGACGAATTTGGTTGGTTTGAATATAAAATCATGTTAGATTGGCATTGTTGACGAAAATCTTGATCTGCTGCATTTGTGATAAATAATTCTAGACGATAATTGTAAGCCAGTCCGACGATGGGTGGTGAAGCGAATGTTGCCAAGAACTCGCCCAAGCTCTACAATAATTTAGGGGGATAGTTCGATTATTAAGTGCTGTTAATTTTGTAACGTATATTTGAAATTTAAAAATAATTTTCAGCAAGATGAAGTTAATTTTTAAAATTCAAATATATTTCTAGCGGATATTTGAATGATCTCCAAAGTTGAGCAGGAAAACTTACATTAAGCGCCGATATTATCACCCAACGTGAGTCATCAAACATAAACTTTTTCATAATTGGTACTAAGTATTTTCTACGTAAATTTAGACTACATAAGATTGATATCATCGGTATGATTTGAGCACAAACGTTCCGAATATTCCATAATGAATCCTCACATAGTTTTACAAATTGTGGCAGCATGCTCGTTTCCAGCACATCACCACCTAATACTTCACACATCACAGGAAATACGGTCGCGCATTGTTTTCGTACATTCGACACCTCACTTTGTGTCATTTCAATAAATTTGTCAAAGAATGTCTCGTGCGTCATTTCCATGCCAATTATAGGCGCCACTTTGGCCATTATCTGTGAGTAGTATGAAATAAAGGAAGAGAAAAGAAGAGAAAAAAGGAAGAAAAATTAATGAAATGAAATTTATACAATTTTTTTTTCTTCTTTATTTCGTCTTTTATTTGAGCAATTGCAAAGATCTTAAAAAATAATTCAATTTGATGACACTGGAATCAACGTTCAGCTCATCAAAGCTGGCTGTGATATGATATCAGAATTTTTGGAGACATTTCACAGCCACTTTGTGAGTCTGAACATTGAACAATATTCTTGGAAGAAATGAAATAAATACACTTTGAAGATTTTATGCTTCATGCTCAGCTGAAATGAGACAAGAGATATTGAGTATACTTAATGTTTTGAGAGAAGAAAATGTTACTGCTACTTCTATGGTGCTACCCGAATGATACATGATTCGATGCGTTGTGTTTTATTCATTGAAAACCGTTTTGTTTGAAAAGCGGTGTAACAAAATGTAACATGGGGGGGGGGGGGAGGGGTGTCTTTTAAAAAAAGTTCACGAAAAAAATTTGTTAACAAATTCACACTTAAAACATATTTTTTTTTAAATTTTCCACCTTTTTAATGATTTATAAAAAGTTATCAAAATAAAATAAATTATGAACGTTCAGGGGGGGGGGGGGGGGGGGGGGTTGTGAGTTGTAACATATTGTAACAAGAGGGGAGGGGTGGGGGGGATGAAAAATGTCGTTTTTTTTGCGTAACGTAATAAGTGAACGGCCCCATATGAATTCGACTTTTTGAAGTTCAAAAATACGTTGAAATTTAAATTTTTGAAAACCGTTTGAATTTTTAAAGACCGTTAATAACTTAATCAATTTGAAATAGCTTCCAGCTCAGAATATTGCGACATTTAATCTACACGGACAGTAAAAAATTTCATTGCAACCACTGACTCGCATAAAAAGGGATCGAAAAGCGATAAAATGGAGAGGAAGAAGTGATAATTAGATTTCCACCGATAGTAAAATAAAAATTATTTAATGACACGCTACATTATATGAAGCGATTTTAATGAAGACATTATAAATCTTTTTTTCCCTTCATATCTCGTACATCGTTCCTTGAATTAATAAATGTCAGTCATTGTTATTAAATCACTTATTACATTTATTATTGGAAATATAAAGACAAAATGCCATTAAAGCTTCAGAAGTTTATTAATAAAAGCACTTTTTGACCATTAAAAATTGTCGATATTCCCGCAGCATCTAGCTCTTCAAAGCTGGCTGTGATATGAGAAGTAAAAATTTTATATGACATTCCACAACCACTTTGAGAGTCTAAAGACCGCGGATGGACGAAAAAATAAATAAATAAAAAAAGTTGACGCACATAAAAAATTGTTGCATATGCCTTTCACTGAACTCGTCAAAATGGCTGTGATATGGAGGTTAAAATTCAGCACGTCACAACCAATATTGACGAAACAGTAATAGGAATGTCCACATCACCTGATATAACATGAGTCACTTTTTAATGGCAATTTTCCATCATCATTTAGAATTATTGTTGTACAGCCAAAGGTCATATAATTTTCCCAACTAAGCTCATCAAAATGGCTGTGATATGAGTAATATTA
Source organism: Chironomus riparius (assembly GCA_917627325.4). Classification (NCBI taxonomy): domain Eukaryota; kingdom Metazoa; phylum Arthropoda; class Insecta; order Diptera; family Chironomidae; genus Chironomus; species Chironomus riparius. The sequence goes on along the minus strand of OU895878.1, from coordinate 49,775,696 downwards.
TTCAAAAAAACAGCATTGTCCAAAATGTGAAAAAAAATATATTTAAAATGATATGAAAATATTTTCATTAATGAATTCATGTTTTTATGTTCAAAAATGTCACTTTTTGTTCACCTCAAACATAAAATTCATTTCTTTATCATTTCGTTTTTTTTCACATTTAGAGATGAATGTCGATTAGCATTTCCATAGCATTAAATATAAGCTACGAATATGTGTTTCTTTTATCTTTCCCAATAATTCGGAGAAAGTTTTTGGACATATCACAACCAAATTGTGAGTTCAGGCAGGAAAAGACTTTATCGTTGATTTGGCCTGTTCTTTACACTTTAATTTTATAGTCACATGATGTACTTAGTAAGCAGACCTTGCTCATCAAAGCTGGCTGTGATAGAATAACAAAGATTTTTTGTTTGGTTTTAAAGAATTTAAAAAAAAATCACTATCTTACAGCCAGTTCTGACGGCAAAGTACACTACTATCTCTATGCATGCATGCAGTTAAGCCACTATGAGAACTGCAGACATATTTGCGCCTGAGAGTCATGAATAATAAATTTTTTTCTTCTCTCTCTCTCTCTGCTTTATGTCATTCCATCAATCACAATTGTCACTGTTTTGTTATCACAATTTCAAATTTATATATAATTTTTTTTTGTTTTAAGAAAAAAGGACACGTGCTTTTCTATGTCATGTGAAATCATATCAATGTTGCATTTTTTTTCCCCTTTATTCGTCTGTCAACATAATTAAAAGCGATAAAAATAAATTATTCAGTGGAGATGAAAGAGAAATCATGAAGTCACGAATTTATGTTGGTAAATCAATTCTCAACTTTGTAGAACTTCTAATCTCACGATTTTGGTAAATATAGGTAATTAACGGTTTTCTTTTAAAATATTTAAATTTTCAATGTCAAATGTTTGAAATTCAAATATTTAACGAACTTTTAAAAGTTAAAATTTATAACGGATCATTTTGAAGATTATAGACACAATGGTAAAAGCTGAATTCATTGTTAGCACTGACAATTGATCACCCTCTGTTGATTCAGTGATAGCAAATATCGCATCCACTAAGTCAGCAAAGCATTAACACCAACTAAAGTGAATGAACATTTCATTTCATCAATCAAGTCCAATGCTAACGGCATCCATTGTAGTTGAATCTAAACCCACATTCCATTTTCTTCTCTTCCCTCAAAAATTGTGAGCAAAAAGACACACGAATTGCATACCTTTGATGGTATAAAATATTAATGAAAGAAGCTTAAACTTACCCCAATTGCATTTAATTGTATATCGTGATGATCTCCATTCACACCATCAATTTTATCGATTTTAAGAAGATTAAGAACAACTGGACAAACATTACGATTAATAACTTTTTTGTCCAGAAAGCCATTCTCAATTAGATAGAGTAGTGTGGAATTTGCACTTTTTCGTACCTATTTGTGAAAATAAATAAGAAGTAAGCAACATAAAGATGTAGATTAATCTGTATCCAGTTAAAACTCAGTCTCAAATTTATGAATGTATAATAGAAATGGTAAAAAATAGCAGAAAAACGAGATTTTAATAATTATGAATGAAAATGAAAAGCTTTTGAAGAGATGAAGAAGTGCTTTTCAAAACCAATTCACAAGAGCTGCTTCTATGAATATATAGAGACTGAAAAGGTGTGAACACAAGGTGTCATAAATTAATAATATACAAAAAAAAATCATTTACCGTTGCCTCATCTGATAAAAATTTCAATAAAATTGATAGAATGTGATCCAACAGCAGAACACCAAAAGTTTGTACAAAATTTTGATCGAGCTGCGTTAGACATGTACAGATTTGGATCATGTTACCGCTCCCCACAAGACTCGCTCGTACTTCCATTTCTGTAAAAAAAAATAAGAGAAATAGAAAAAATGAAAATTACAGTACAGATATTTTTTTTTTTGGTGTGAGATTATGAATGTCCACTGAATGAGTGGGTTCTTTGTGGCGCTTTGCATCAAACAAAAAAAAAAATAAAATCAGGACAAAAAGAGTGTGTTGAAAAATTACACTTGTGCGGACGATTTTTTTTTTTTTGGTTTTGTTTTCACGTCAAATTTCAATCAATTCAGATAGAAATAACTTCGAGAGGTGCGTTTGTCATTCATTGAATTACCAGAAGTGCTTCAAATACTTTGAATTCTTTATCACATTTCCCCATGAGTGGGATTTTATAATTGATAATTTTTTCATATGTCAGGAAAAATCCTTTGATTAAAGAAGGAAAGTTCTTTGAAATTTGAGCCAGAGATCCAGAGATACTTAATGTTTGAAATTTTCCCAACTGACTTGTTCTTTAAATAAAGTCTTTGAATCTATTCTTGACTGAAGCATTTCTAAAGCATCACATTAATTGCTATCATACAAAATTGTTCAAAAAATTCTAATTCATCTTAAATTAACTGTTAAAGCTTTAAATGGACCATCCCATGACATGATGATAGCCATCTCTTTCTCTTATCATTTATTTAGTTTTTAATGGAATGACAAATTCGAATATTACATTATTACTATCAATTATCAACATCATATTCATGCATGCATCTCATATGCCAAACGATGAAACGAGAATGAAAGACATACACAGTTGTACATATAAGGGCAGCATCAATGCAAAGAGTTTTACAAAAAGGAAACACAGATAGATGAAAGGAGAGGAAAGGAAAGAAGCTGGTTGAGAATGATTGAAAAGAAAAACTTTAATGGGATTTTGTGGAAAAAAAAATTCAATCATAAAAGTTTTTCTTATTCAACTGAATCATCCATAACTATTGTGTTTTATTTTATAGACCATTGAGAGTATGCATGAAATGTGATTACATGGCGAGAGTTAGCAGAATAAGAAGTTGTATTACATAAGAATAAACTTAATAGCAATTGCATCAATTGCAATTTCTTCGTCTTATGTCTTTCTACATCTTGTCAATAATTCTACTGTTGACTACACAACAACAACAACATAATACGACAGCACAGAACACGATATAAAATTTGAAACATGGTAAAATAAAGTGGAAAAAATTCAATTATGTTTGCAACATTGAAGAGCATCTAATGATTCGATTTTCAATCACATTTTCATTACACAGTCCATTTACGTTTGCAATTCTGTTTCTGCTTTTCTTCCTCCTTTACATTACTCATTTATCATTTGACAATGTTCTATGCTTCATGCCTTTCTTTCTTTTCTTTTTGCATCTTAAGACTCATTTAACAATGAAACGAGAGATATTCTCATTTGTCAAAATTATTTGCTTGAAACTATGGGGTCGATTGCTAATGACGTCCAACAAAGTGTGTTTTGAGCTGTAGGTTTACTTTTTTGTGACAGAACGATGGACATCGTTAAAGAACGACTCCTAGTGCTGCACAGAGAAGCTCTGATGGAACAGCAAAAAGACAAAAACTTTGTTTACTAATTAAATTCAATTTTAACTTTTTAACCAAAAAAAAAATGTCAAAGGAATCCCGAGAAGCACAACTTAGTCAACAGGAGCAGCATAGCTTCACAAAAACAGCTGAGAATAAAAACTGATATTTTTCAAAATATGTCGTTCGGGTATGTTCATCAAAAATATGATTATAGACCGGTTGGGTCATCAAAGTACATTATTGTGACTGTACAATAACAAAGCTCGTGCATGAGAAACTTTTTTAGAACACTTGATGATGCGCATTTTATTCACAACGCCTTTTACCATTGCACTACACCCTTAAAAATATGTGCTATACATACACAATACCCGTACAGTATAGAATTTTCTTTCCGTTTTTCCATCATCTTCGCGATATATATTTTTTGAGGTTATGTCACATTGTTATTTTTTCCTTTCCATACAAAAATATGCTCGACGTGCTTTTCACATTTTTTTTTTATTTGTTGTGTATATATCTTGTATTTATCAAACATCACAATGATTTTTAATTGATTTCCGTCTTGTCATGTTGAAAAGACTGTCCACAATGTTAGAAAATGATTTTTTTTATTGCCATCCATTATCAAGTCCACTTGTCAGGAGCACCACAATGAAAAATAATAATAAATTTGTCACTGAACCTTAATAGTGAGATGGCATTCATCTCAACTTTTATTTAAAAGATTATTTAAGAATTTTGCACAAAACATCCTCGGCGTGAAAAAAAAGAAAGCTTCCTCAAGAGCTGATGAAAACACTGAATAATAGTAGTGTGTAGGCTCAAGAGATGATTTTTTATGTTCACCGCACTGACTCAGAATTGTATGGCAAATATTCCCTCTCTCGCCCTCGCTTCGGTTTTAGAATTCATCGAAAATAAAGAAGCGAGCAGCACAGCACGAGAAAAAAAAACTTTCCCTTCATTTTGCGCATGTGAGTTCTTTTCGTTGTGCTCCACCAACAACTTTTTTTTTTATTTGGAATATGAAGGGAAAAAAGAAATCCGAAAAACGATCCCGACGATATTTATTGTGTGTTTTTTTTGTGCTCCTAGAGAATGAATAAGAAGAACGCAATAACAATATTTTCACTGGCTCGCTGTGTTATCAGGACAAAGTCGTAAATAATACAAAGAAAGACATTTTTGCTTTACAACTTCTGGTTTCCTCTTTATTATCCTATTTTTTCTATGTGTCCTTCGGATTCATTAAGTATGCGAATTATGGTAAAATTTGAAGCATTTTAATAATTTCTTTCCCATTCTCTTATAAAGCATAAAAATTTTCCATCTGAAGTATTTCAGCATTGTCATTGTCCTATCTGTCTGTCTCTCCTTCCTTGTCTATCATTATTCTTGCGCTATGCTATACATATTCTCATAAGACTCTACATATAATGTAGAAAAAGGAAAAAAATATTTATAGAATAAAGAAGAGGATTTAAGGAGATGTACCAGTAGTTTATATGAGCAATAAAAGAGAGATATTCAGGTGATTCTCTGGCAATAATTCAAGCCTTCTTATTGCTCTGATGTCATTCTATCTTCATATCCATCTAAGGATACAACAATGTAGTACAAAGAGGGTCGATTGTAGAAGGTGAAAGGACTTTTGACATCAGCCTTACAAACTATAGTGCTATGGGAAGGTTTGAAGCTTTTTTATTGAGTTTATATGAAAAAGTCGATCAAAGAATGAAAGATTGGGTCCTAATAGCCTATTTTTAATTGACATGGTTGACGAACAACCCAAATAATTCCAAACAGGTAAAACCCAAGGAATTAAGTGCCTTTCCGTCTATTCAAACCTTAAATCACCATTTTTAAAGATGAGAAATGAGAGAAAATGCCATTTATAAAGGGATGCTTCCACACATATTTGTTAAAGGGGCTCAAAAAAAATTGTGGGAAATCATAATGAATATAAATGGACATTTTTGTGGTTATGAATATCACATGAACCTTAAAGAATGTAGCATTAAAGGAAATTTATATTTCATTTCTTGAACTTCTTTTTTTGCCTCTCATTAAACAAACCTTTTTAACCCCAAAATTTAGGGGCATTTGAAAAATTTTTGTAGATAATCATGACAAATTTACATCAATAAATTATTATTGCAAGGATTCAATAGAAGTTAATTTGATATTTCTGACAAATTCTCATCCTGACATCTTTTCTGAGCCTGATTATGCACGTATCTGCATGAAAAGTTCTTTTTCCGGGATTTAATTCCTCAGCTAATCCTTTGGATGCAATCTTCGACGTTTATGTAACGTAATACAAACACAGTTTCGTGTAATAGCAGTAACAATAATAAATAAAAATGCTAACACGCATACAATAAAAAAATATCAGATAATTTGATATCATTTTCCGTCTATGTCTCTTATACACACTGACTTTCCTTTCCCGAAGCATGTATATACAGCATAAAGTATAAATAATAACAATATTAAGTTTATATTTTTTTTCTCCTACTCGATGTAAAAATAGGAAAGGAAATTCCGGCACGGTTTATTTTTCATAGCGTCATACATTGAGAAATATTTAGAATACTCGGTATGTGTGTGTGTATGTCTTTGTGCCTGAAGTCCTGAATGTAGGAAGATAGACAGAGTTGACAGAAAGTAAAAGCAGCTATAAAGAGAATGTTCAAGATACCTAAATTAAGCACGAGAAACATGCGGATAACAAAAATACGGAAATGTTGTGGTAGCAAATAAGCAGCAGCAAAAAATCAATCTCATTGTGGTGTTCGTGAAATTTTTCATCATCCACAATATATATATACATATGGATGTAGCTGTATGAGGGTATATTAAGTTAGCATTTTTTCCTTCTCCCACAAAAATTTTCCTTTTCTTCGGCTTGTTTACAAAAAAAAGAAGGAAAAAAAATAAAATTCCCTGCAGACACCCACACACACATTTGAAGAATTTATTAAGGAAGAGTTTTGCACACCAACACATTATCTCATTTATCCACCCCATACAGTACGTGCGAATATATTTTTGTTGCTTTTATTTTTATTATTAGTTTTTGTATATCCGAGAGCAACGGAAATTTTTTATTTTGGTTCAACGGAATCATTGGCATTGATATTACGTTATATTATGTTGTGTGTATACACATGTACCTCATAGTCTCGGCATATTTCAAGAGGAGACGACGTCGAGTTTATTTTTTACGTTGTACAAGCCATTTAGCACAATTCCACACGAATACACACACAAAAATGCCTTTTTAACCATTTACATAAAAATAAATTTTTTTTCTCTCCACATTTTCGGAAATCTATTAAGGTGTGTATATTGTGGGTGGGTTGGTTGTGTGCCACATTTATTGATAGATATAGAGGGTAAATGAAAATAATGAAAACAATAAAAGCTCAATGCTAAAATAAGATTCTCCATAGCTTTAAGCACTAAACAAATTTCATTTCCCATTCTACGTTGTAGTGTAGTATTACGCTACACTGTACTGCTTGTGCCTTTATTTCCCTTTTTTCTTTTTATTCTCATTTTTCACTTTTTGAGTTGCGTCGTTCTTCCTGTTTTTTTCTTTTATTCTCCGCATAAAGCTTCATAATTGAGCCATATTTTGCTTTCACCTACATGTGTTACTCTCGTTTCATTTAAATTATGTCGAAACATTTTCATACTATTGTCTTTTATTGATATAAATGAATGGCAAATTATGACGATAGCTACATGACATTCAATCCTATAAGCTCTCTTACTAGTGAGTAGCTCTTTTCTTGTTAACATTTTTTTGCAATTCAAGTGAATGGAATGCATTGCTATTTTATAAATTATAGATATTAATGCACCACATACGAAGCTAGTATGGGATGTGAGGGATGGAAAAAGATTAGCTTCACTTTAATAAAAGAGAATATTTTTTGCTCATATAAAAATTCCATTTAGCAATGGAATGCTATATGGATGTATATAATTTACTGGTACGACTCTAATGTCACTTTATACAAATTTTTTTCCATCCTCCTTCTTATTTTAAAAAAAAAAAACTTTCTACTTCATACCACCGACCAATGATGCTGTAAAACTCTTTACTTTCTCGTTAGATTTGTTTTCTCCTTCCATTCTGTGTGTATGGTGGTGGTATCTTATCGCTTATGTCTTGAAGGAATTTATAATAGCAATGGCAGAAAAGCACAAAAGTACATTCTTCAATGTTAAAGAGTAAGAGAAAAAAAAATCAATAGATGAAGAATGGCAAGCCGTCATTTGTGCTATAAGTATAGGATGCAATATCTTAAGGCTGGAAAAAGAGAAAATTGTAGAATTTTCCATGTCTAACATTTCATTCTACTTACAAGCATCATAATGCTGTTACTAAATTATTATTATGTAAGGATGTAAAGAACATATTTCAACATCAGAGTGATGTGTTAACACAAAAAAGTTTTGTAAGATTTAGTGAAACAACAGATATATCACTAGCATCCGAATCACGACATATCTTCTTCCTTGTCATTTTCCATCAAGCGAACAAAAATGTAAAAATATAATAAACTTAACTTAATTTCTGTTCTATTCCTTAAAAAAAGTATTTGATGGTGTAAAGAACATGAAAATCTACTATTGTAGCTTATAATCTTATTTTTGAAAAAAAAATTATCAATAATATAGAACTGGGGGATGATGTCTTAAAAATCCAATTTTTGCCTCTTACATGCCTGTGTAGACAGCATTTCATCAGATTCGACTCTTAAAATCTCATCTCAATTGAAATCAATTTCATTTATTTTCTTTGTCCTGATTTTTTTCCTTATTTTCTTCATTTGCTCTCTTTAAACATAATAAAATGTTAAATTGGAAGGAGATAACGATGTGTTGTCGTAAAAACTACAAGGCACACACAAAATATGTAACGTAGGAACATAACAATTTATACAAAATACATTACAATGACAGACGATCGTTCATCATGAAGGAAATGGCAATAAAAAGGCGCCAAAGAGATTATAAAATTCCTCTACCGTCCCCCATTTTTTTTTACATTCACGAATTATTGTCATCATCCCTAGTGCGAATATGTGTCCAGAACATTGCTTTTTTGCGGCGTAAATATAGAGGGAAAAAATGGTGATAATAGCACATAGTAAAAGAAATTAAATTGAAAGAAATCTCCGAAATGAAGAAATTTTGTGGACACAATTTGATGTGCGTAGAATAATAAATTATTTATGTATCATCATCATCAATATTATTGTCCTTTGTTTTTACATGCTTCACTTTTCTTTATTTATTTGTATTCAACTTTGTCCACTCAATAAATCTGTTTTAATATAGCAAATGAATAAAGTATCGTGGAGTGAAGAGTAGGGATTTGTGGAATATGCCTGAGAGCTAAGACTTTGAATATACTTCGTAGCGGAGATGAAAAACATATCGGAAATCGTGACGGAAGAAAAAAAAAGTTTTTTCATTAATAATTATTAAGACTTTATAAAACCATAAGGGATAATCAATACTCGAAATGAATGAAGCTTAAGTGGAAAAAACTTTTTATTTGTTATCAATCTGTAAAGCCAAGTAAATTTTTGATTTCTCCGTTCTTTATTATTATCCATGAATCAGTCGATATCGAGTGTTGTGAGATAAGTAAATAAGTCTATAGATCTTGATAGAAATACAATATATTGTGTATTGATAATCTATAGTGATGGATTAACTTACTAATCTTCATTTACACTCAAACTTATGCTATATTCTCATATACTCATTGTTTAATAACCAGCATGTGCAATAAGATTCTTTATTAAAAATCAATCCACTGGCTGCATATTTAATATGATGCTGATTTAATCAAAATTGAGATATATTCATCATTAATTGACATTTAAAGGGTTTCATATACTCAATATTTGAATGATAAGATGCTGGCTAGAGACCCATTCCCCATGAATTTTAGGTAAAACCCCAAACTCCTTATAAATGTTTCAAACCCATAAAATCATCATTTGGAGCAAAAAATTTCACTTTATATTAAAATGAGTGAATGAATAATGAGTCACAAATTTTTACATCATCAGCAAAATGTGCGTCATCTACAATTTTTGGTTAGTTGTGAATAAATTTCTTTCCTGATTTCTTCATTCTCAAAGCCTCATTCCCTAAATAAATTATATTCAGCACAAAATAGTTCAGTTGTGAATTCGCCATGCTACGATGATTATGCAATATTAAAAAAAAATTATTTAAATTTAAATCGTTTTCTGGGAAAAAAATGTCGAAACATCTACATCTTCCCGTTAAACCTAATGAAATAAGCACATGGCTTTAAATTCATTATAAATTCGTCACTCATTGCGAATTCCTTAAATACAATTCAAATGAATCATCACCGACACTACTATTACTATTGTCATCAATACATTTTCTCCTCACTCAATTCTCTTTTTTTTATGACTGAACGTTCACATTCTTTGAATATATGTTGCACAGACGAAAGCAAAAAAAAATTTCACTTTATTAATTTGAAGTATAACAGTACTTCATACAAAATGAAGCAAATGGAAAGCATTGAGGGAAGAAAGAAGAATTCGCGAATCTATTCAAGATATTTGTCATTATTATACAAACATCATCTATTGTGTGTCAAAAAAAAAAGAATATGGTTAAACATTGAATATGGAAGCGAAGATATTTTTTGACACTGATTGAAAAGGCATATCAGGAAATTTACTTTTTTACGCTGCTCTCACTCATCTCAATGAATGATGATGAATGCAGTCATTAATAAAATTTCATCCTCGCTCTTCATAAGCGAGTGGTTGCAAACAAAAAAAAATCATGCCTGTTGGCTGACTAGAAAGCAGACAATTGACAAATTTTTATCATCAACGAAAATTAACACTTCGTTCATAACGACACATTTTCATTTCCTTCATTCATTTTTCAATTTGTCACACAGAAATATTTTTTTTTCTCATCTCTATGCAGTCATTGTAATGTAACATTCTGTTATTTTTTTTATCTCAATATTTTTTGCAACACATCGAGATGCAACAATTGTTACATCATGACGATGCATTTTTTAGATATTACGTCTGTTCAAATGATAATATTATTAAAATGCATAGAACTGTGTGACGCGAAATGATTCTAATTTATTATTTTAGGTTAAGGTTGAGTGGAACTGCACTGGTTATTGGACACTGATAATTTCAATTTAAGATCTAACAAAGTTGTGAGTTGAGTAGCCCTAAAGGATCATTAAAACCGTGAAACTAGAGCTCATAAAGCATCCCGACTACTGGATTCTCACATCATACAAAGAAAGGTTCTAAGCTCCTGTCATGAAAATTAACCCACACATAAAATTCCATATAGCATCAGCCAGTGAAATTAGAATTTAGTGAAAAATAAAGAAATGAATTAGATGTTATACGAGACTGAAAATTGCTAATTTTATTCAGCACACAAATGCACGAAAAAAAATGTTTTATTTTCTTCTCAAAGCGCCAGGGAATAATGCAATACGACACAATATCCCATACATATATTTCAATACACACACGTGAAGATGAACTTTTTTTTTCATTTCATTTATGTATATCCACTATATTCTCAGCTATTTTTATGAATGAAAAAAAGAGCAAGCGGTAGCGAACGAAACAATATGCAATGTAAATGGAATGAATATTGCTTTAGGAATAAAAAAAATTATAGCACGCAAATTGTTTGCTATGACTTTTTGCTTCCTTCATTCATTTTAGCACATGTGGATGTATACATATATCTTTTCCAGAATGTGTTCTGACAGCTTATTGCATCATCTCTATTGTACATAAAATTTATAACTCTTAATTATGCGTAAAAATTTGACAAATTTTTGTTGGGCAATTTTAAATAACTGTAGATAGTCATGAAGAGATCAAATTTAAGATCTCAGAATAGGAAGATCCAAGGTGCAACAGGATGAATCAACCAGTCAAGCTTAGACCTATAAGTTTATTGTCTGAGCCATACCTTAGACGACAATTTACTGTCTTAACCGGAGTACTAAGTCACTCTGCTACTGAGCCACATCAGTTCACTAAGCCATTATATAAGTCATCGTTAATTCTTTATGAAATGTTCCGTTTTATATACTGTGCAAGCCATTGAGAATATAATTTAATTAAGAAGGTCTTAAATCATTGAGAATTTGAATAAAATGGAAAAAAGAAAAGAAAAGCGGCAAGAAAAGTACAGAAAAAAGAAAAATCGAAAATAATTTACAGTTTACGAGTTTTTCTTCTTCTATCGTCTCGGCAGCAGCAACAGCAACGGACTGACGAAAGTGAAACACTCTTTCACATGAATGATTTAAAATAGATATCTTAGAGACAGTTTTTTTTCCTTGTGTCGCGAAGTTACTTCTCATGTTGATGAAATAAATAAAATAAAAAAAAAAAAACTTATGAGAATTGCGTTTGTCAGGGACAAAACGAAAGAAAAATTTTGCAGTACTATTATTAAACTGCAGAGTGCGAAACGACTTCTGAAAATAGACCGTCTCTTCAAGCCACTACGTGATTATTAAAAGAATTTTTCTCTTTCTTTCCTTGCTGTTTTTCCCGAGACACGGCTAGACAATTTTGAAACACTTTCCTATAAATTTTGTGACGTGAAAAAATAAAATCTGTGTGCGGCTTTTTCATCAATTTGCATGATCGTCTGACTCTTTTTCTTACTCGAAAGTCGAAATGAAACGGATGAATAAGAAGTGAATAACAATAAATATAACTGAACTACTATTGGACTAAGCACACAATATGGAACAGTAAAAATGATATCAACATCGTCAATACCCCAAAAACGCGTGTAACATAATTAAAGTTTAATGAACATTTATTATTAGATTTTCGTATTTTAAATATTAGACACGAGAAGAAAATGAAAATCAAAAAAAAAAACGTCTGCAAAAAAAAGTAACAAATCAAAGTTTACGTATAACGTGTTTAAGGAAGTGATGATTTAATTTAGTTTCGTTCACAATATTTTCATTTATTTTTTGTTCCTTTTTCATCATCACATTCGTCGGTAACAAGATTCATAATTTAACTAATCAACTTAAGAGTGGCTAGCAAACTAATCAATATGCGTGTTTCACAATCAAGATGAAATTACCATAAAGACATTAAACCAAACCGTTGGAATGTTAATCTTATCGTTACGGCAGTATTCAACATTCTTTCACTCGGCTTCTTTCATTTATTTTTCTTCTTTCATCAACCTGTTTCTCTAGATTCCAGAAATATTCACAAAAAAAAAAGATCTTTCAATACGTTTCTTAGCGTACACATGAGTATAGTAAGAAGAAATGCAACAACTGTAATCTTATGACCACAACGAAATATTCTGAGTCATTTAAAAACATTACGAAAAATGCGTGGACAGGTGATAAGTCCTTTAGGTAGGAATATTGCACGATCATAAGGATCTAAGCTTAAACTTCTGGACAATTAAAAGACTAAGGAGACATCAATACAATGTACCTAACCACAATTTGTGTGTCGTAACATCAATAAGCCCGAAAAAGTTCCCAATTTTTGGATCTTTTTAGAATTGGTCAAATAAACATAATCATGGCTTCAGGCTGTTCTGGTTAAAAATTCCCATCAATTTCCCCCTTTTCAAGCTACGCGTCTCCATTCAATTAATGATGTATTTACGGATAATGAGGTTCAGCATTTAGCCGCATGTTTTAACTATCTTTATTTCATTTATTCATGTTTATTATTATTTATATTTAAATATTACGACTTTTCTACCTCTCTTTCTTTACAGTTATTGTCAATATGATGAAATTTTTTACCATCTTCTTCTTCATCTTAATGTCTTTCATATAATAAGTATGCATATGAGTAAATAATATATTAAAGTAAAAGTCACAACTTCAGTATAGCTCTAAAAATGGAATTAGAGAAGAAAAATTCCCACAGTTTTTAAGAAATGTTGTACCATTTCATTTCTTCTCTGTTGTGGTACGAAATTCCTAAAGACTTCAGCACTCAAATTGAAGATAACATCAATAATTGATTGTGCAAAAAAAAAATTACTTAAGGTTCATTGCATTATTTTAACTAAGCGGCGTAAAGTGTCTGTGAAAAGCAAGACCAGACGAGACATTTAAATTTGTTCATAAGCGAAAAAAAAGAGAATTAAATTTTATGTCAAATGAGATGAGAAGAGAAAGAAATAAATGTGCAGAAGTTATGAGAAAGTATCCCACGCTTATGTCTTCCTTCTACTGACATTATATTGTGTGAGTTCTCAATATAAATTTTATTTTTCCTTCTCCTGTATGCACACCACTTTTTATTTCATATCATGTGCTATTCGAACAGTGTCTCTTTTATGCCTGCTTTTGGTCTTATTGTTTGCGCTAAATTCTTTTTGGACGAAAACACGTTTTCTTCTTAATATCGCTTCTTTTGCTCTCCATTGGTGTCTTACAACAAAAACGGCGGCAAAATATGAGAAAGAAAACAACACAGAAAAGTATGTGGTGAAAAGGCTACAAACAACCATACCGATTGGAATTTTGAGTGTGCCTTAAAACATATATATATATATATATATATATATATCTATATGTGTATACATATCAGAAAGACAGAACAGAAAGAGCGCTAACTATATGAGGCAACATAAATATCTTTTAAATTCATCTTATTAAAGAAAAAAAAACTCGATTTCTCTGGAATCAAATATTAGCATTTATTGCTGATGATGTTATTTCTTGCCTTCAGGTTGGGGAGCATTTTTTATGCCTCTCGTTCGTCTCAAAGCCACAAAATAAAATTTAGCAAGAATTTCTAATCTAAAAATCAATACTTTTTATATCCCCTAAATCATCGAACATTCTTTTTCTCACATTCCATTGGGGCAGATCATGAATGGCGTCTATAATATGTGTAAACACATTTAAACTCAAGACGTAACAACAGAACAACTCCAAACAATCTGGACTTAAAGCTAAACTTAAGATACTCAATTAATGATAGCATAAAATAAGAGTCTGGCGAGTCTATCAACACAATTTGCGATATTTCTTTCAACATAGATGATTCAGTCTAAATTTAATTTATCTATCCTCAGATCAATTTCATATTTTGTCATTTCACAGACATGTCATTTTTATTTTCAGCATTACATATAAGTTGTAGGATCTCTGACGATTGAATAAGGAAGATAAAAATTTACCGATAATTGATATAAAATTGATTTAGTTCATTGTTTGTTTTCTTTCTCCCCTTTTTCCTGTTGCAGACAGTTCATACCGTATTTTTTCCTTGTACAAATTTGAGAATTTTTACAGTTTATTTCAAAATAAAAAAAATATATATAAAAAATAAAATTAGTAAGAGAAGAAAAAAAATCTCAGACGAAATTAACGAAGAAGAAATATTTATCTTCGGCCTTTTGTTCTGTGATTCTTATTCATTCTGAAACAATTTTATTTCTCTTTTCCTTCTTATTTCTCGATTCATTCCTCGTAGATACATTTTTGCTTTATATTTTTGTACATATATATCGTTAGTTTGTATACGTTTGTCTGATGTGAGTTTTGCATGTATACAATATACGTATGATTACACTCTTTTTATTCAAGTATAGTTCATATATGTAACGTATACTAGAAAAGCCATACACATAACGCTACAAAATGAATTGTTTCCGGTCCCTATTTTTTTTTAAATATAGCAAAAAAAAAACCTTTTGCATACATCTATATACAGTTCTACTTGAGTGTGTGCATGATTATCAGAATAGCTTTCCTGGCTACGTCTATAAGAATCTTCTTGAAAGTATGAAAAAAAATTATGAATAAGAACAAGTGGCAAGTTGAAGATTATTACGAGAACATGCATGATCCTAATGTTAATTTGCCAAGTGAATACATGATGTCAAAACCTTTTATATACATTCTCACTTCCCTTTCCCAATTCGAATCTGAAGAAATTGAAAAAAAAATTTATATTCCTACAACTTTTCACATAAAACAATCACATGTCATAAAACGCCTGTCGACTGCTAAATTTAAATTTCTTTACAATTATTTTTTACTTTTTTGTCTTTTTCTTTCGTTTTTAAATTGATAAGAAAAATGTAAGGTAGTTCTTTTTAAGCCATAAATTGAACTGAAAAAATATTGCAAAACGTAAAAAGTCACCATAAATTTTGTTGTTGTTGGATATACACAAAACACAAATCGGGTAAGCAGGAACACCGAACGTCAAAAAAGTCTATTTCCTTCCCGTTTTCATGTTTCATATTGTTAAAATGTGTGCAGTATAAGCAATAACAAACACCAAACTAATTCTGAAAAATGTTACAAAGAATTTCTTTGGCAATAACAACAAATAAACATTGGAACTAAATGTTATTCAGGATCTTGTGTAAACAATTTTTTTTTTAAGATCCGATCTTTCTAATTAAAAATATCATTTTGATCATGCTAACAGCAATAAAGATACATAAAATAAAAAGGTATTTTTTTTTCAATATTTTAAGTTGATTTAGATGTCATAAAATGTTTATAGATTTCTTAAAACAAATTAAATATTCTTTTCATTTTGATTCCATATAAAGTTGTAAACTATTAAAAGTTTAATTATCAAGTATTTCCGACTGCCTAAAGAACAAAAACATTCATTTCCAAAAAAAAAAATCATTTTTGTTTAAGTCATAAAATTATTGAGCACACATGAATTTTTCAACAACTTTTCATATTTAAGGAAGTACTTTAAGTTTGATGCAATAAAATAATAATTAAAATATAATTTCGACATACCTCTATCATTAGAAACAGCTTCCAATGTCTCCAATATCTCTTCTTTATATGTAAGTATCACATCCGCTGCCTCCGTTTGCAAGACGCATTCCAGGACACGTGGATAAAGTTCTCTGTAATTAAATTATAAAGGAATGACAAAAATGTTTGTGATTAGTTTTATTGGACTTAAAGGAATGTAAAAAATGATGTCGAATTTAAATTTAAAATGAGTTGTAAAAAAAAGATCTCAAAGAAGCAATCAACCGCACGATATTGCTTATACATATATGTATATAGATATATGAAGAGAAGAGAAGAAAAAAAATATAACTGTAAATAAATTAAAGCACTGTGGGAAAATTTATTGGAAAAAAATAAAAAGCCAGTTTGACAAAAAAAAAAATATCATCAGCATGTGAATCGTTCATTACTTCATTTTACCAACACCAAATACATTCAGACTGCATTCTTTCGTTATCATCTCAAACGAAAAAGAAATATGACAAATGAAGTAGAAAGAAGAAACATGAAAAAGAAAGAGAAATAAAATAACAGAAGAAGAAGGAAAAATGTGGACGAGCTGCAAGGAATAAACCAAAAGATCTTTTTTTTTCTTTCTTTCTTCTCTTTTGTGTACCTTCAAAGTAACGCTCACAAGCGTACGCAGCATTTGTATGAGTATTCTGGACGAAGAGGCCTGAAAAATTCTTAGAATTTCATCAGAAGGAAAGAAAAACGTGTTAAAAGAAGATGAAAGAAGAAGCAAAAAAATGTCGTTCATATTCTTATTTCATTTCATCGTTTTTTATTGTTATTATCTTACGATGGATGATGATGATGCTGATGCTTTGAGCATCATTTCTATCTTTAAAATCATGAATGAGATTGATTGTGAAGTGGGACTTGGCTAGATCTGAGCTACTTTAGGTGGCTTTAAATATTCAAAAGTCTTCTGAACATCAAATTATCCCAAAATCTCTACAAAAGTGTAACTCAAAATTTCTGCCTCCAAAAATCAAGTCAACAATGAAAGAATGTTCTGAATATGATTGTAGACCTAAACTTGTAAAATTTGAGAACAATACGAGAAGAAATCGTTGGAATTTTGGGAGAGAACAAGATGAAAAGAAGAAAAGAATCGACAATATATGGTAGACAAAAAAGTCGATGTGTGTTCATGAGAAAGAGATAGATCCTTTCAAGAAATGTATGCCTTCATCATCAACGCTATAACTGATAATTTTTTTGTCTTTCATTTCATATACACATAAAATGAGAAGCGTTAAACATAAGCTAAGACCACCCGTACTATAAAGAGAAAGAGAAAATTGTGTGTATATATATTTTTACTTTACATTTCTCCAATCGTTTCTTTTACGAAATAAATTCCTTACTGTTCATGCCTTTATCGCTTAAAGAACTTCTCATTTATTTTGTTCTTTTAGCGCTTTACTTCTTATTCAGTGCTGTTTTTTTTTGTTGTTGCTTTTCACTTCCATCCGATTACATGTGAATAAAGTAATCTTTCAATTATCTACAAATACTATTGCAGAAAAAAAAAGAATTCCAGCGTAATGAAAACACGTTTCATTCATGCAAAAATTCTCTTCCTCCCGAATGAATATATACGAGAATAAATAAATGGAATGAAGAAAAATGTATCATCAATCAAAGAAAGTACCAGCAAGTAAGCATGCATTTACACGATATTTGACAAATTTACGCTATGCTTTATTATGATTGTTAAGTTTGTCTAGTAAATTAAGAGAAAGCACGATTAATATTATTTTTTTAAAGTCAAGAAGAAAAGCGTCACAAATCACATGTGATCGCCATTCAGTAAATGAAATAAAAAGTCATGAATGAATTGATAAAGTGTAAAGTATGTACAATTCGCACGATACTTATGACAATTGACATAATTTGCTTTAATCAAATAATTTCGAAATTTATTACTTCAGAGCTATCTCTTTGAGTAAAACAGATCTCATATCCATTTGATACATCTAAATTTTTCCTCAAAATAGATCAAGGTTTAAGACTCAATAAATTTCATTTTGTAGCTTAGAATTCTCGCAAAAGTCGTAATTTATTAAAAAAAATTTTTTGTGTCTTAGAATCACACATTGCTACTCAAGCTATGCTCCAGAACTAATTCCTTACCCTTGCCACAAATCCATTAGACAAAAGAGCTAGAGCAAGGGGGGTCGGGTAGGGTATCAAAATCAAATGCTTGCGATCGACAACAAAAGTAAGTGTGGCAAAAGAGGAATTCAAGTTAGTTATCACAGAAAATGATTTGAAAATGCAGACATAACTATAGTATGATATTCTTTTCTTTCTTATTCTTTTACACATTTTTTTTTTTCTTTTTGTTTGTATGAGTAATTCATTTTATTCATTTCTCTCTTTCTCGCGCCTCATATATCAAGCCAGAGTAGAAGAAAAACACACCAAGCAAACAAGAGAACCAGGCAGCCAACATTTAATAAAACTTTTTTGGTATGAAAAAAGGGGCAATGATCGATTAAAAAACATTCATGTGTGGAAAAGAAAAAAAAAATAAAATAAACGTCGACTGGTGTGGATGGCAAAGTGGATGAAGAAGAAAGAATATTAAACGGGACTATTTTCAATTGTAACAACATATATACATACTACGTCAGATAATTCTAAGCTTCTTCTCAGTTGAGACCAATACAATACATGCATATATGTATGATCCGCTATACTATACAATGTATATATACAGCAAAAAACATAATTCGCTCGCAACAACAAAACGCCATTCATAAATTTAAAGAGACACGCAGAAGGAAGAAAAAAAAAATAATGTAAATAAAAAGAAGCTAAACTTCTGGGTTTTGAATGATAGCTTTATTTTACTTTATTGCGCAAAAAAAAAAATAAAGACGAACGGAATGAAACCAGGTCTAAATATTGTCAGCAATATAACGCCAATATTGTTTAACTAATGTTTTTAAGCATTCCAATACATTATGTGTCAGTCTTGAGGAATGCGCAATTTGGCGCCACAAGAGCATACACATTGATAGTTTCTCATTTTCGTTATGCTTTAAAGTTCAAAATTGCATTCGATCTGACTATAAATACAAAATAAGATGATCAAGCAGACAGACAGCCATGAACAAATTTAGAATAGAAAATTCTTTGATCATTCGATTCTTAGACAACATACATCAAATGGGAGTATTTTCTTCTAAATTTTCAGCATTAGATGAATTGTCGTCCCCGACATTTATATTTAGTTCTCTCACAGAAAATGATATAAAACATACATTAAATGCTGAATTGAAAGTACATCACTCATCAAAGTCAGTCTATTTTTTTTTTGTTGTTCGATCTCATTTTGATCATTTAAACGTGTAAAAGCCAAACCACACTTTTTTTTTATCTGTATCTTCTTATGTATATCTCGTAGTGTACTCATGTCGTCAATTTCAAACTCCGGCTCATTGTCACCATTTGCCGTAGTATTTATTTAGACATCATTGATTCTATTTACAAAATAAAAAAAAGAGTCGATACAATGGATATTTACGTCATCGTTTACTTTTTATTTCTACATAGTAATAATAACAAGGAGACTTTTTAAGAGAGATGGAAAATTGATATTGAATTGAACGAAAAATAAATAATGAAAAAATATGGAGCTACGCATGAGGCTTTGTGCTTTATCAGTTGGCAATAAAATTAAGAAAACTAATTTTTTTTCTGTGTTTTATTTTAGAATAAATTTGCGTCGTCGCTGTCGTTATTTAGTTCTAGAGAATCAACACTTTACGCGCGCCAAACAAAGAGAGCCTGACTGCCATGAAAATTCAGAGTGATAATTTTTAATTATAATTTGAGTTTTTTTGTGTGCTATTTGGAATTGCTAATGAATCTACATAGTCGGTTCTGATATACAAAAAATAAATTTGCTTCTTTTTATTCTTTTTTTTATTTTCATACGATGATGACATAAGCTTAAACGTTACAGTAACAAGCAAAACTCATATGTCTTTCTAGAGAAGCACTTACTAAAATGCGTTTCCCCGCCACACGTTTGTGCCAAATAACATACAATATATATAAAATTTCAGACAATTATCATCAGTAAACATCCTTGAGCTAGATTTCGCATGAGTTTCTTTTCTTTTATTTAGAAGAAAAATTGAGATCAACAAAATTTGTAGAAAGAAATAAAAATGAAAAATTTAAATGGAATAAAAGAAAAGAAGAAGAAATGGAAGCATTATTGCCATAAAAAAATTTTTAATTCGCAATTTTTTGAGTCAAGAAACTAAAACTTCTAAATCATCGTCCTGTGGCACATGACAATTTTCTTTAATTTAATAAAAAAAAAATCTATCCAAAGAAACGAAAAAGAAAGAAAATAGCGTTTGTATGAAGCACACATGTGCTTGGTTTATGAATAAAAACACGCTTGAGAACATAAAAAATCTACATGGCTCACATTTACAAAAGCATTTTTTTTAAATAACTTCCGGCATTATTTTTTATAGTGCATGAAAGAGACGAAGTAAAAAAAATAGAATTATAAATAACCATTTTATTAATGTTATAGATACACGACTACATACATAAAAAGAGAACCGTGTGTTTAGTCAATCTTATAATATTAATAAGTGCGACTCTGAACTCAAACATGCCAGACTGAGAAAAAAAGAGAGTCAATGATCATCATCAATCGGCATGTACATATGTGAATGTAATGTCTGTCTAATTCTTCTGTGATTTCGGCATTTGTATTTTGAAAAAATCTCTTTTTTTTATTTGAATAAATATTTTTTTAATGTTCAAATATTTTTTTCTTATTATATTTTTAAGATCTTTTTTTTCTCCTTGGTTATATATAATTTTTGAATCTCTCCAATTTTTTTTTATTTTATTTCTTTTCTTCCTATTGCATGATTTGTTGAAGGTCCAATTCAAGAACTTTGTCTACATGTGACACAAAAAAAAAGTTATTCTAAAACGCAAAATCATAAACGTTTTTTGACATTTGGATACAAAAGAATGTCTAGCATTAAGGAAGTTTCCAAAAACATTTTTATCATGCACATTAAGGTATGAGAGATAAGTTGGCAAGTAAGTAATTTTAATACAAACAAGCATTTTACGTTCAATTTATGTAAATATACATACAGTACAGAAATCAATGACAAACGGCAAGCATTATCAAGCTATTACGCATTAAAAAATTATGAAAGAAAAAAATTCATTCATAAAGAAGGAAAAGAACAAAGACGAAACTGAGAGAGGCTTGATTTGATGCTTCTGCTGCTGTGTATGATTGCGGAGCAAATTTGCTAAGGCATGACAAGCAGGAAAATGCTAAAGAACATGTCTATTGATTTTTTTTCCCTCATCTTCCCAACCAAACCTCCTCACTTTTTGTGATGCGACGGGGAAGATTTTTTCTTGAAGCATTTTTTTCCCATTTCCTCTTCTCTACGGTATGTATTCGGTATATCTATATATATATACGTATATTTTTTTCTTGAACATGCGCCTAGATTTTATACAACATGAAAGTCACATTTTTTTTCAGAGGCTTTTGGCCCGAATAATTTTGCGAGTATATTTCATGTCTTTTTAATCCATTTCATACTCTTTCTTTTAGCACATTTTTGTTGAAATGAATTTTTTAATAATTTTCAAAACTTTAAAAGACTTTTTGTCATTTATCACAGTTATCAATTTAGAAAATTCTATTTTCTACTCTATTCAAAACAAAATGGCGCATTTGGGAAAAATGTGTAAACAATTTTTTGTGAACCGCACTAAGGAAAAAATTCACACCCAAAAAAATTCTACTTATGATAAGACACACTTTTGAGCGCTAAGCTGACAATTGAATTTTTTTTTTAAATTTAATTATTATTCAACATTTTATAATACGAACCGTCAACAGAAAAGGGAGCCGATGAAATTCTCTTTTTTATAAATCCTTCGCATTCCTTTTAGAATTCATTTTCGTAATCCATTTTTCGTGCTTTACACAAACTGCTAGGTTGGCCATCGACTATAATGAAATTCCTTTCGATGATATTTTATTACTTCATTTTGTTTTACACACATTTTATTTGCAATCATTATTGATAATTCGTTTTCATTCATTTATTTTTATTTTTTGCTTCTCTCCTTTTAAAACTTTTTTTTTATATTCTTGTGTTAAATTGTACGACGAACAAATTTTTTCAAAAAATTTATCTTTTCATTCTTTTTCCACATTTTATTTATGCGTGTATCGAAATAATTTTTTTTTTCTTCACTTCAATTCAATTTGCACATTTTCTTCTTTTTTCTGTTTATCCATTAAATTATTATTATTTTTTCTTAATTCTTCAAATCAATCCTTAATTTTTGTTCAAATAATTATTGGAGCTTTCTTCTGATTTTTTTTTTTTGTTAAAAAGAAAAAAATATATAGAAATTCGAGAGCGCGCGTTAATGTACGTACGAATCGCTTCCTTTGTAAAAAATTTCTACTCAATGAATACTCAAACTCAACCTAAAATTCAATTTTATTTTCCCACACATCTATTTTATTTTTTTTCTTCATCTCTCTTTTTCTCGTTTGTAGTATTTACACAACACACATATATGCACACATAGAGAGAGACATACACACTAGAAGACGACCCCGAACGAAAAAATTCACGCAGTTTTTCAAATATACTATGTATATTATATCCATGTTGCCTGTGCTGGCCTTTTTATGTCTGTGTGTGTTTTTCTAAAAAAAAATGCCGTATTTTTATTCTCATCGTTGCCTCTGTCTGCGTTCTTTCCTTGTTAACTATGTTCGTTCGGTCTGTCCAAACACTTCGGCGTAAGAGAAGAAAAAAAAAAATAGAAATTGGAAAAAGACGAAAATATTTCTCGATTGAATTGCGACGATGCTAAATAGCATTTTATGGAATATTTCTTTTCTTTGCCTTCTTTTTCTTATTCATTCGTATATGTATTTTTTTTGCAATGTGAAGAAAAGAGAATTGAATGCATTTATCTCTGCAAAATTCCTTGCACATTTTGCGTAAAATGTTATACATGAAATTCTTCAATGTAAGGAATGTGAAGAAAGACTTGAAAAAGTCAGTTCGTACCTCAAAAATGTCTACAAAGTAGAGTCATTCTTCATCCATAAATCTAATTCAATGCGAAAATGGGGATACACAAAAATTGTATAAGAAGAAAAAATAACTTTCATTTTCACTCATTGTAGAATATGCCTGAAATTTTTTTTTTCACATGAAAAAAGCATTTTTAGTGAGATTTGTCTGGTGCGATTTTGATATGAAAAAAAAAATTCATACATTTGTATTTGTGTGCGCCGTCGCGACATTACTATAGCTTAAAAGGCGAGACGAGACTACGTTTTTTTAATAAAAAAAAGAAGTAAGAAGAAAAAATTCTTTTTTGCAGGGCAACTCAAACAGTATGGTTTTTGACTCGACTATCTTAGCATAAATGCACAAGTCTATCCAAAAAATTCCTAATTAACTCTCCTTTCAATGATTGTAGATGGAAGATTTAAAAGTTTTTTACGACAATTTTATGCATCTTCTTTTCTCAATTTCTACCTTCTTCTGTCTTTTCCTTTAACAAAAAAAAAACCTCATATAATTACGGCGTGTAAAAATTTATTTAAGAAGCATCGTAAAAGTGGAAGATATCATTGTCTGTAGGGTTCATTGTATGAAAGAGATAGGTGAAAAAAAATCGGCTTCTCTCTACACATTTTTTCCTTCATAATTCTACTATACTAAATGAAGTTTTTTTTTTTTGTTCTCATATATTGTATATATATACTGTCTATGCTATACACATTGATAGACATCTCAAATACATTGATAATAATTTAAACTAATACACTCGACTCATGACTCGGCCGACTCATTTTTTACACGTTTGAGTAGCTTGGTTCGTTGAAATAAAATATATATTAAATTCCGATAAAATGGAAAAGAAACAAATTCATGTGGAATTCAATGGTAATCAAAAAAGGAACAAAAATGCGATATCAATTTATGTTTTTGCTGCAATTTTCAAAAATACAGCTGAATTTGATAAGAATCATTAACCTTTTTCAGATATTCCAGAAAAAAACACAAATATTTCAAAATTTAATTAAAAAAATTCAGCTTGTTTTCAAATTCTACGCATTAAATTATCAGAAAAGTAGCTAAACATTCAATTTATAAGTATAAAGTCTAATTGGAAATCGAGAAAATCTCAGAAAAATCAATAAAGAATGCAAACATTTCATTCGTAATGAAAAATAAAATTCTTATAAAACTTATCTAACAAAGACTCTAATAGAACAACATAATGGCGGCAAATGTTACAATCCACGCTACACATAAAGAATGAAAAGCACTGAAAACACGTGGTTTTGTTTATGCTTTGATATTTCATGTGAAAAGCTTATTGTAAACTACAATTTCGATACATAATTAAATGAAATTCAATTCCTTATGAACCATACTTTAATAATTTTTATCATTTCTAGAACGGAAGCAATATTTTCGTGTAAAAAAAGATCCATTGAACTTTTTTTTTATGAATTTTGTCAAAATCAAGTAATTTTTATCTTATCTTATCTTGAAAATTTTCTCTTAACAAAAATAAAAAGACTTTCTCACACTTTGGAATAGTTATGTGATTAAACAAATAATTCATTGATATTTTCTTTCTACTTCTTCATCAAATTTTTGAATATCGTAAAAATACATTCGAAAAAAAAATTATCAAAAAATAGCGTTCATTTGAAAAACCGTTGACACCCACCTGAAATATCTTTTCTCTACTAAGCCGCTTTAGAAAGACTATTTTTATATGTATTACGCACAAATACTATCAATATTCTCGAGTCATTTGATCATTAAGGTTTTTTTCTTATTTTTTTTTTCAATGTGTTAAGCAATGGCTAACTTTTGAGATTGTTTCTGATGATTTTTAAAGAGAAAGGAGAAATAATGATGATGACGATTTTCAATCGCTTTAATATTCTTATTTTTCTTTGAAAAAAAAATAATTTTCATGCTTTCGAGGTTAATAACTTCTGCTTTAAAAATATATCGAAAACATGCTTAACTTTTGGGTATATTCAAATGATACGAAAAACATATACTTGATCAATTTGCAGGTTATTTGAATTTAAGTTAATTATGATTTGAAAATTGGAGAATGTTGGAATTTCCTTACTATTAATGTTTCAATTCGTTCAATTTACTGCTAGCAAATGCTTTAACTCCTTTACTGTACCGTTTATTGCTAGTCATATGATTGCAAAGACGCAATTAAACCTCACATAACAAGTATTAACTGGATTCTCCACGAAGAAACTACTTCTAGTCAGCAACAATGTGGTATTACTTCATGAAAATTAAATTCATCCCAAGAATTATTCTGTCTCATGGCTGTCCATGGCATGCAGCATATAGAATCTGTTTTAAATTTAAGCAAGCAAATGACAATAAGGTTTGTTTCCGGAAATCTTTCCCTGAAATTCTATTCCCCTACTCATGTGAGACTCATTCTCTTCCTTATAAACTTCCTTCATTCCATAGTTCATAAAATGTTAAGATCAAGTTAGTGTTGCTACAGAAACTATGAGAAATGTTTGTTCATATGAAGAGAAAGAGCATAAAATATTAAAAGGGTAGAAAGTCCCTTTGCTGTGATAAATTCTATGCAATAGAACTTGAGATCTTTTTTGATTTCTTTTTCTACCTGCTTAAGTTTCTTAATAGTACAATAGAGGATATTTCTATTTTAGTTCATGATGAAGTATTGAAGAATTTTTTTTAACTATGTTGCTATGTAATTAAAGGAGCATCTTTTTATATTCCATAATTTCTTGTTGATGCCAAATAATGCAATGGATTTTGTGAACATTTGAAGCATGTAATTGTCTAAAGTTACATTTTTTTTGCTAATCTGCCATTTTGAATATTCAAGTTTGGTTAAATTTTGCTTATTGAAAGTCCTTAAGATGTAAACATAAATAAAGTTTGTTACTAATAATTAAGATAAAGTTAAGGTTTAAATTTTCAAACGGAGCTCAAATTTGTGAGTTTTCAATAAACTTGCTTGAAAGGGTTTTTACAAGTTCTGATTGTCAGAAAATATCCTTTTGGTGCATTTCGGATAGTTAATATTGTTTATTTTATTTACTTCATTACAATATTGAACTCAATTGACCAAGTTGTAGTGGTTTCGTACTTTGAGACCTTAAAATGAAAAATAAAGTCTAGTTTTACAAGATTTAGAGAGAAATTTCATGTTTTGTGCTCCCTTAATACTGTAGGTTCCATTTTCCTTGCTTATTATACAATCATCCATGTCATATAAGATGAATTAAACACTAAGAATTATTTATGATCCTTAACAAGGAAGAATTCACCAAAGTATCATAAAAGGTAAATTATTAAGTGCTTCCTAATTTACACAACTCTAAAATGCAACCAAACTCGATGACTTTTAATCAATTCTCCTCATAATTCAAGTAAATTTCCAATTAAACTTCATTACTTTATAAATTTCATTAACCATTTGAGCAAAAAATTCAATAACTTTCTCAACAGTTCATTTCAACAACCCTTTAACCATCCTGCAGACAAAATTTACAGAGAGTAATTGAAGAAACGCCCAAAGGCATGAAAACTCATATTGAAATTATTTAAAATAAAATTGTTTCATACAACCAAGGATCCAAATGAAGACTCTCAAAAAAATTTCAATTAAGCAACTTCAATTATTACTTTTTACGTTATTTCCTTTTCAATAATTGACAATTTTATATCATTTTGTAACATTTTAAAACATGAAAAAAGGATAAAAATTTTAATTATGCTTGTTAGTAAAGTTATAGTGACAAAATTAAATGAAAACTTTGTATAGAAGATCTTAAAATGTCTAGAGTTTAAAGTAGCAGTTAGAAAATAAGAACAGGACAAACTATAAGATTCGAATTTTAGTAATTTTAGGGATTTATTGCAGATGTTGATTGGATGAGTATCAACTTTAGAAATTAGTTTTAAGTTCAAAGTCACTTTCAAGTGAAAAATCACTGAATTTGAAAAAGTTTTAAAGAAATTTATGAATGGATGATTCTTAAAGGACTCAAAACTTTGATGAAGTACAAAAGTTATTCATCTAAATATCGAATATTTATAAAGAAATAACCAATATTAATCTTGAAGTTCCAACAGGACATTTTGCAGTATGCTTCAGAACTAGTGCATCTACATAAAAATATAACAAACAATCAAACATCATTAGAAAGTTTACGAAAAGCTCGAGGAGCTTTACAATTAAAGGTTCTTGTAGGAAGTCATTAAAACCATGAAAGTTGCATTAACAATTTATAAAGTTGCATGCATAATTATTTATAATGAAGGAGTTTGTTAATTACTTTAGAAACAAAATGAAGTGATTTTACAAAATATTGTAATTATTGTGGTAGAAAGTGCTTAAAAATCTCATCAATATTTTAATAAATGATTCAGAATTCTGATAAGTTCTTATGGTTCATACTATCATCCTCCTAAAGTAAGAAACTATAGTCGTTAAGTATCGATAATGAAAATTATTTGAACAAGAAAAAATTTCATTTTTGAAATTATCACAAAATGCAAATCTTGAAAATTTCATGAAGGAAAAGTATTTATAAAAATTTTCTTAATCACCCCCCAAAATAAATTTTAATTTTGAGACAGTTGGAAGAAGAAAAAGAATCAAGAAATACATGTGTAAAAAAACATTACGGGCAAGATGGCGAATCAAATAAAGAAGGCTGTGAATGTGTGGTGTATCCACATTAAAATCGCAAAAAATGTATAAAACACATGGAAATAAACCGATCAACTTGAATATCACATTAAATACTGTTTTGTCGTCGTTGTTGCGGGCCTCACGTCACATTGCCGCTTCATCATACATTAAACAGTAAATTTTTTTTTTTCGCGATACATGTACACATTTGTGTCCGCAACATATATTAAGCATTGGATTGGAGCATTCAATTTTTCTTAGTCAAAATACATACTTGAAATAAATTGACAATGTATTTAAGATGTGTGAGTCCACGTTTTTCAATCAAATACAAAAATTCCGTGCTTTTTATATCTTTAACATGTCACACATTAGTGCGACAAATTTTGAAGAGAACTTCTTTTTCTTAAATTTATATATTATTTTTTTTTTCACCCAAGAAAAAGAGAGGAATGAAAATTTATTTTTTTTTATATCTAGCGCAATGTAGAACTATAGTATCAGACGTAGCAAACCTAAAAATAAACTTTTGCTTTTAAGCATGTATTTCTGGTGGACTTTATGCGCAATTTTCTTCATTAAAGTTGATTTTTTAATCACGAAATCAACTTTTTTTGTGCCTCAATTCTATGATTGTGCTAATTAACAGTCGAGAGATGAGAAAAATGAAATAAATTTAATTTTTAAATTTTTATAATTATTAGAAGACTAAATCCCTTGCTTGATTTAATTAAGAAGAATTTAGCATGAAAGTTTTTAAATAATTTGGATAAGTTCATTAAATTTCCAAATCAAATTAACAGCTTCAAAAGGAACAGTCTTAGAGATTTAGGCTTTATGTAAGAGATTAGAAACTGTAGTAATAACTGTAAATCAGAGAGAAAAAAAATCAAAGAATAAAGAGCCATGCGGCAGTCAAAAATGAACTAAAGAATGGAATGCTGAATAATTTACTATTAAAAAAATGTTGTGTGTAAATCGATGAAGATAAGAAAGTACAGACGACAAATCAAAAGATATTGACCAACTGAAATGAGTTTTCTATTTGCATTAAATTCTTCAATGGAATGCAAAGTTCAATAATATTTGAAACATAAATTTATTATTTATATATTGATTTAAAGAATTTATTATTTTTTTGATTGAATACATTCGCTCTTTACGGTTTTTCTGTTACGACTGTTGTAGTGGGATAGCACGAAATAAGCCCAATACACATTAACAGTGATCGAATTCTCATCTTGTAGTAAAACAAAATACGAGAATAATGATCATTATGAAAAATCTCATTCTGCAAACGATTGATTCTAGTTAACACCCAGCGGAATAATAAAAGGAATATAGACAATATGAAAGCACGTGGTTGTGTGAGTGGAACAAAAAGTTTTAAAAATTTAGAAATGCAGATACATTTTTTAAATTTTTAAAATTCCACTAGTTATGAAAGAGTTTAGTGTGGTGACTGTTGAGAAAACCTATACTAATGAAGTATATCACACAATAGATTTGTCCACTCAAATTTCATCTTTGGAATGTTCCTTTTTCTTTCACCATTTCACTATATACGTATGCATGATTTTACCTCATTCACCTTTATTTGCATTGAATAATGAAGTGTTTTAGCAGACCAAAGAATAAACAGGAAAGTAATCACAACAGCACACCCAGAATACGTTAAACAGTTCTTTTTTTTCGTTACATTTATGAATATCTTCATATTGTTGAAATCAATCTCAATACTGTAAATTGTCTTAAGCCCTTAAAGATGTCATTCAAAAAGCAAGACAGAAGCCTCTTATTACGACTCGGATGATAGATAAAATCTCTTCCTCTGATGCTATAAAAGACTGTCTTTTGTTCCCCAGTCATTTGATTCTTATTTTGCATTTCTTATGTAGAACTATAACGGAAGTGCTCTGCTTGAGGAACAAATATCATCAATAAAAATAACAAATTATTATTCTTATGAACTCAGTAGTGAAGGAAGACGCACAAAAAGGCAACAACAACAACAAAAAATTACAAATGAAGAGTAAATAACAAATATAAATTTACAATTGACTCATTGAAGTTAAAGACGCAAGTCACATCATCATGCAATATAAAAGAATGAGAGAAAATGAGGGAAAAGTTGGAGTCAACCTATCTGATACGATCTACTGAAATAAAGAAGAGGAAAAATGTGATGAAAGACAAGAGAAACAGAAGAACAAAAACTCCCGAAATTTCCAAAAATAAGTTCAAAAATTACCCACAAAATGAATCTAATAAAAACTGAAACACATTCTTTTAAATGACAAGGGGGTCTTCCGTCCTCATATGTATGAATGTGCGACTGTTGCTATTTCTGAAACTCTCAGTGACTATTTTATTTTATTCCACATCATCGTAGTCTTTAAGAAGAAAAACGCGGTTTTATATTTTCCGAAATTTATTTTTCCTTCTTTTCTTCATCGCCTTTATTTTCTTCAAAAAAGATGAGAAAAAAAATGTTTAATTTTAGACATCCCCCCTGTAAATGCAATAGAATGCACTATTTATAAGCATATATAAAGTATTTTTTTTATAATCAGACATATATTAACACCAACATAAGATATGCAGGAGAATGTGATTCAAAAGGGAATAAGAACATTGCAATTGAGTCTCTTATGCATTTTTATAATTTGTTGTCTGAAAGGCATTTTCATTTGATTTTTATCAAATAATCACTTTTTTTGTTAATGAGAAGCGTTAACAATTTTTAACTTAACTTTAAAACTAGACTTTAAATAACTTTCAATCTCTTATCGAGTTTAATTTGTAAGGTATTTGGAGAGTTCTAATCGAAAATTTATTGTTCAAAGATGAATAAAGTTTATCCAATTGAATATGAGGCAAAGAATTAGACTTTCAAAGCATCTTGGTCTTTTCCTGTGTTTAAACTATCATAAATATTCAGGAAAGAAGATTTCTTTCATCAGAGAAATGATTTTTGAAAAAGGAATCATTGGTATTATTGGATAATAGATCACATTAAAAGGATCTTGAAATCTTTCAACTATGAATTTAAATTCAATAATTAGATTTTTATTTTGAATGATTCTTAAACTATCGATATTCAACTGAATACAAACGCTAGCTTTAAGTTAACCTTACAAATAATATCTAAAGCAACTTCTTAGATTATCAAGATTAAAGCACAAATTATTTCTCTTTTAAATTCCTTCAATTAATTATCAGGAAAAAAATCTTTTATGAAACAATTTGCATTTGATACGACTAAAGTGATCCCTACACGTGTATCAAGACTTGATGATTTAATGGTAAAACCTTATCAATCATCGTGTTGATGTTCAGTTATATAGATTAGGGATTGTTTACTTGTAGATGTAGAAAATGAAAGCTGTTGATTTGTACGATTTACTAGGTTCGATAAGAATTGTTAAAATCAATCAATGGGTTCATTCATAAGATTCTAGCTTGTACTTAAAAATAAGTTTGGAAATGCTAAACAAATTCAAAATCTCAAATCAAATCAAAATTAAATTTTTTTGGATGTCAATGAGAAGAAAATGAAGAAAAAAAGTCTTAGCAATTAAATTTTCGCATGTGAAAAAATAAATAAAAATATCAAAGAAAAATACGTGAAAAAGAAGAAAATTTGCTAAGAAAAGAGACAACCATAGATTACGTATCTCATCATTATAACACTCACAATCAACTGATTAATGATATCTCAAGCGCGTACACCTACAACCGTAACGTAAAAGCTATAAACTCAGGAATGTTGTGTGCGTATATCAAACATACGATATTAAGCATAGCATTTACACATATACGAAAGGAGAAGAAGTAAGACGAAGGAAAAAAATTAATACCCATTTTCTTAGAATTTTTGTTTTTTTTTCTTCTTTTTTCATTTCTCAATTCTTTAACTTTATTTTATATATTTATGCTTCATGTTATTTCTGTTTTTTCTTTTCACTATCATTCCATTACGGGCCTGGTTGTAGTATACAACAATACAGGAAAGAAGCCTTAGTCGGGTACATCAAACTCAAATCTAAATGTGGATATTATTATTATGGAATGTCTAGAAGATTAAAAATTCAACGTAAATTCAAAAATTGTGATCCTTTTCAAAACTTTATCCTTAACATTTGAATTGAACAAAACTGTGAATTTAACAATCATTCTAAATTTATAAAAATATTCATAGTTGTGAGATCTTATGAGTTCTTTTAAAAGCTATTTTTATGATTTTCTGGACGTTAATAAAAATATTCTTGATATTTAGCAATCAAAAATGCACATCAGAGCTTATTTTAGAATTAAAATATTAGCAAATTCTGAGAATATGGGTACAATACCCATAAAATATCAAACTTCATAATTGATTATTATTGTATTTCTTCGAGTTCTTCTGCTTAACACTGAACTGGGACAAAGTTGTTTTGAATCTTGAGCTATAAAATCACATACATTCTTTACCTTATGACACTTACCTTCGAAAAGGTATATGTTTGAAGTCAGAGGTGTATCTAGAGATAAAGTTGAATATTTTAAGAAGTCAATGAGAGTTGGGCCTCAACCCGAGAAAACAAAAAAAAAATGTAAACAAAGTGACTGTAAGGCTAAGATTTTGAATTTTGAATTTCCTCAACCTTTACATCCATAGTCAAGTCATGCTGCAATAAGAAAATTGTCATTCGATGTCAAATAAATTTCGTTTTCAAATTAGAACCAAAAATAGAAAAAATTCACTTCTCAAAATCTATTTTTAACATTTGTCAATCCAGTTTTCTGTTCTTCATTCATTAACACCTTTCATTTTCGAAAAATACCATAATTGTAGCAGTGAAGCTTTATATATCGACTAAAAATTCATAAATATAGGTGACAAAGCATGAATTTGAATACGGAATTTATTATGTTTACTGATCTTCATTCACACATTCTTCGTGGTCTTTCGTTCACAGAAAGAAAATAATCCAAAGATGATGAGAAATGCAAGAAGTGAATATAAGTAAATGAGTAGAGTGAAAAGGCATTCTTCCATTAATTAAAAAAGAAATGTATATGTTAGACTGAAGAAGAAATGTCACTCGTTTAAAACAAATTTAACATTTAAGAGGACGATGATCTCTGTTGATCATTTCTTTATCTTTCATCTCTTTTCTCGCTGCTCGCTGTTTATCTACATATTTTTAAAAACCTATCATATGAGAAATATCAATATGATTCCAGAAAGTGCCGTTTTAGCTTTTTATATAAAAAAATATTTTGAAGTTGAGTTGATGAAGGGACAAAAATCGAGGAAAAAGAAATAAAAAATCATCAATGTTATCAACTATTTACATTCAGATAAAGAAAAATAGGCGCTCATTTGTAATAAGGAATGTTTAAAGGGTTAATTCAAATATGATGTCTAATGATTTCAAGAATAAGATTGTTTGCTTGGACTTGATTGATATTGCTCGATGTTTGAAGACCTAAATTTTCGATTAAAAACTACTATCATTTATGTTTTTGGGGATTTTCAATATCGTACCTTATAAATCTACAGAAATGATTGTCGTTATAATGTTTGAGGATCTAGGATCTAGCAAATTATGAATTAAAGACTTCAATAATACACCTAGAAAACAAGCCTAGCTTAGTAACAAACAACAAATCTTTGCTAGTGATCAATCTAGAAAGTTGGGCAAGGAAAGTTTTAAGTTTTAGAATTTAAACAAAAATTTTTAATTCCAACGTCATTTGCTAACCGATCCAAAAAAATTCATTCTTAAAAATGTATAAATCAACATTCCCACAACTTATTAAACTGGAAACATAAAATGAATTATTTCATATTTTCAAAAAAAAAATTAAAGTTCCAGAACGTTTTTTGATTACCCAAAAAGAGAGGAAGTAAAATTAATTCATTTATGACAATTGCTATAATAACAAGAATTCTTTCTTTAATTGGTTTCATATCAGGCCATCAAAAGTTATTATTATTATTTTTTAAGTGAAAAACCTCAAGAACTGAAGGAAAATTCTTGTTAATTAACTTAATGAATCATATTAACATGATCTTACCACCATTATGATGTAAGCTATAAAACAAAAAATTGTCTGGTGTTATCAGTTAATTCCGTTCAGAATTCATATTTTACTAATTACTATTATATTTACGCTATTACTGACTTCATTCATTTAATCGTATTCTTTTTCATTCATAAAAAAATATGAATGGAAAGAGCCACATTGTATCAGTCATGTGTAAAACAACATAATCTGTATTTATAAAGAGCTCTGACGTTGTATGCTCGTATTGACAATTTGATAAATTTTACGATTAATTTAATGCATTTTTTTTGAGTTTGATGGAGTCAATTAAATTTATAGAATTTTTGAGAAATTTCTTAAAGCTATAAAAAATTCATTAATTCGAAATGTGTTTAAGCATCTTCAAAAGCAATATTTCATATTGCACAATTGCATCTCTTTGTAAAGGAAATTGTAAATTTAAAATACATAAATATGTTTCTGAGAAGCTCTTGCCTCACACTAAAAGTATGAATATGATTTCCAAAACAAAACAAAAAATTGTATGAATGAAAATCGAATGAATGGAATGGAAGAGATAGAAGTCGTGTATATGTGTGTGACCTTATAATCTTCTTTCCTCCTCAGAGCTATCATAAATAGAAGTGTTATCAGTTTTATGTTTATTTAGCATGGCTTAAATTTTTTTTTTGTAAATGAAAATAAGTTGATTTCGTGAGTAGAGGAAATGGGCAATAATATGCGCCAAAAAATGTCATTTAAATGGAAATATTTAGGCCAACGATGAAAGACGTAAATTGCTGGATGTATTTGCAATATCTTACATTTAATTAGCATTCTTAATGAAATTGAAGAAAATATGGGAAGAAAAGTTAATGAGCTTGAGGGAGGAAATGCTAATAAATCTTATTTGACGCCTTACCTCAATTAAAGCTTGAGATGGGTTATTGATTAGAATTATTAACATTTCTCTCAATATGTAAACATGCTCTAAATTCCATTAAATAGGGAGTGTAAATGATGAGCATCTATGAAGAGGTTTAAGGCTCAATTTTAAGAATAAGCAAAGAAACCTTTTGCGAATGGAATCCAGGCTATTGAGCAAGTTTAAGAAGACTGGCTGGTTAGGTGTTTCAAAGCTTGTGCAAATGTTGACAACTTGAGCTTGAGCACAAATTTAGTTGAAAAGGGGAAACTTTACAACAAGTTGTCCCAGACAAGGATCGAACCCACACTCTTAACAAACCCAAGTTGCTTTAAAGTTTAGAAAAATGCCAACTTAACCTTTTTTTCTTCTCTAAACTATTTCATTGACATTTTCAATACTTTGAAGACATCCAACACCAAAATATAACACATCATCATCAAATGACCCCAATATTCGACTATTTATACACGAAAATATTTCAAAAATGTTTCTTTTGTCGCCATAAACGCCACCCAAAGTGAATTCCACGCTTACTTGCTAATGTTTACTCATAGAATATTTACAAACTCTTTTATTTTTTCCTCTTATTACTTAAAACTTTTTTTTTTCATACAAAATAAAGAAATATTTGGTATATACACATAAAGTAATTATGTATATACATTAGAAAAAAATCTTTCATCATGTTCATATGTTGCACTCACAACTAGCGCATATTTGAACTGGTGAAGAAAGGAAAAATATGCTGAGGAATTTTTGTATTTCCGGTTTTGTTTGCATTGCACATACTTTTACTTCTCTCGTTTTCCATCAACACTTTACTCAATCAGTTAAGCAAATAGAGGAGGAAAGTCAAGAGCTAAATTCATAAGACATACTTTTTATTGTTAATACGACACATTTAAATAAATAGACGGCTATGTTTAAATGATAGAGAGCTTTTTTCATTTAAAAGCTTCCGATCTAAATGTCAATATTATTATTAAGCATATTTTTCAATCGCAAATTTGTTTGGAATTTCTGACAGTATTCAGAACACAAAAATATTCGTGTCAACTATAAAATAACTTTATATGCCCACATATAGCATCAACATTTTTCAATTTCTCTTTACATGCTTTTGATGCAGACATTCATACATCGTTAAAATTGCAATGAGCGTATATTGAAGAAGTCGAGAAAAATGTTATGTTTAAACACATGAGACAAAACACAATGTGCGCGCGAAACGCAGACAGCGAAAAAATTTGAAAGAATGATACATTGGACTGCAGTTATGTTCTTAGATCAAGTTAAGGATATACAACTATACAGATCATTTGTTTGTTGATCCTCTTAACGATTAACAAAATAAAGCTAATTTGTTGCTTATTACAACTTTAGAAATTATCTGCAGCTATCAGCAGCTTCTATAATCGAGAATCTTCCGACTTAAAAGCAGAAAATATACGATTCTGGTCGATTTGATTTTATACGAAATTTATAGACTATACTCTTAATCATTGGATCCCTCCCTGGTTACGGCCACTCCTAGTTTGAAAATTCTGTTAAGTTTTTTAGGGAGAATGTATCGAAAAGACAGCTCTGTCGTCTTTAAATCTATCTTATAATACTCTAAAAACGATTATAAAACTGACTACTGACGGTTGAGGCATGGTACTTTTTGGAGGTAAATAATTTCCAAATTCTTTATGTGCAAATTCTCTCGTTTTAGTACCAAAATCTTACGAGAGTCAGCCCTCACCATACCTTTAATAGAACAATATCCATTAATCCAAAAGCAAACAATAAGTTACCCCAAATTTCTCACAGAAAACTGACTAGATAGGGACATTAATTAAAGATATTGTTCTTAAAACTGACACAAAAGCAAATTGGACTATTCTTATTCAGAATTAAAATTAGTCCATTTTTGTGTCCCTCAAAACACACCCTCGTCATTGAAAAGTAGCAGACAGGAACACATAATTACATGCAGATCTGATTAAAAAAAATTTGTTTTTTGTCGAAGAGAATACAAAACATTTTCTATGTGTCTCATAACACCGTAACACGAAAAATACAGTTAAGAAACATTTGTAAGCATTGTAAAAATTACACAATTTTAAAAACAACAATAATTAAAGATGTATGAAGAGCACGAGTAAATTAAAAATAATAATTAAAATAAATTAATGTTTTAATACCAACTATAATGTAAAGAAGCAGTAACAACAACAAAAAATTCTACTATAATTCATGACAACTACATCGAAATGCATGAAAAAAAATTCAAACGAAAAATAAAGAAGGGAAAGGAAAGACATCAAAAAATGCAATTTGCAATTTTTTTTTTTAGAAAAACAGTCTGAGTGAGAAAGAGAAAGAGCAGCACAAAGAGAGAAGAAAAGAAATTCTTTTTACACACATCGACAATAATAATAACAACTACAATAAATGCACGCGGCGTCTGAAATGTTTTGACGGGCATCAGAGAGAAAAAAAAAATGTGTAGCATTCGCATAGCAGTCGTCTTATGAAAGGTTAAAGAACTTTTACGTCTTTTTTGCTTTGAAGATCCTTGAAAAAATAGAATTTTGTAGCATGCAAGTTTCATCAAGAAGAAGCTATAAACAGTTTTATGATGCACATTTTTAATCGTCCCAATTCTTTTTTTTTCGCCCCTCGCATGAGCAACTTATCAAATTGGATATCTGCAAATTATCGCTAGAATGCAGCATACACACTCACACTTTATTATATGTGGCGCTTTTGCAAAACCGAAAATTCTATTATCCAATTTTCTCATTTTACAATCTTGTTATGAACTGACCAAAAGGAATGTACACCTCGTAATAATATAAAGTGAAAGAAGATGGAAATGAAAGAGGAGAAGCAGCTTAAAATTTAGAACGTTTTACCGCCGTTTTGCTTACGGGCACAATGAATGAATATCGCAAGTTAACGTAAGAATATTAATATCAGTTAAAACGAGTATAAACACATTGATTTTTGTACTTGCCGCGGCACAATCATTAAATTTAAGAAAAACGAGAGAGAAAGAGAAAAAAAAAAAAAATAAAAGAGTCCAGCGTTCAGAAATTAATGAGATGGCAAACTCGTTAGCAAAACAACTACTTCTGGGAAATGAAGACGAAGAATACGGTGAATGGTAAAATTCTTTATTCCACTAGACAGTGATATCAGAAGTGCTTAAAACCAAATGAAAAATAAGAAATTTACAAAAAAAGCGAGAGGATGGAATTTTTCTGAATCAATTTTAGACTGCACAAAGCAATAAATTATAATTTCTATTCGATTAAGGAAATTATTTTTTTTTTTCGAAGCACTATTTATCGTCCATATAAATGAGATGCTTGAAAGTATGGGTAGCATTAAAAAGGAATTTTTGCGAGTTTACCAAAAAGACAAAAAGACTAAATGAACTTTGTGTCTTGGAGTAAATTTATTTCTACGGCTTTCTTCATTTCAGATGTACGTGAAAATATTTGTACAATATATTTTTTTTGTCCTCCTCCTTCTTCATTCTTCACTTCTTTTACCAATTTTTCTTTCGTTTTGCGGGTTACCATAAACAATTCACGTTAATTTGTATGGACTTAGTATCGAACGAAATGAGAACTAGTATGATTGTAGTCATTTAGTGACTGATGGAAGCGCATTTTTGCTTAGAACTATTGGTTTATATATAACCCTGACCCTCCTTTAAATGATGGGCGTCATAAGCTAAACCAGTAATTCTTAGATACCAGAATAAAGACCTGTGTTACTCAAGCTATGACTTACTATAGCAAAACTGTCAGTTCCTCGCAAGACATTGAATAAAATGCACCAAAAAACAGAGAATATTATGAAATTGCAGTAGCAGTACTAAGGAATTACTTAGTTACTACAAAAAAAAATTATGTATGTATGAATGTACAATAAAAGCTAAAAACACCTTATTATTATATCTGTCGCGACAATTCAACAATGTTTCCTGTTGTGTGCTCGTGTTATTCACCCTTGTTGTGAATAAGTACTTTACATGGACCCTATTTCAACATGAGCAGCTTTTTGACATGTAGCATGGAAATAGCTTAGCATTTATCAAGTAAATGTAATGTTCATTTCATCAAGAAGCATAAAATTAATTGTATAACATTAATTCATGTTCATTCATTAAATAAATGTTACTTTGGAGCTTTTCAAGGCAACCGTATTTGATATTTTCGCTTAATGTTACCGTATAACCTGTATGTGTCATATTTACTAGATACACGAGCGTATTTTTGCCTACAGCGAGAAATTTTTTATTAAATCTTTTCCCCTTAAAATTTTGGCTCGTCTTGTAAATTTTCATTACATTGATTTAACAACAAAAAAAAATTTTTTAATGGGAGCAATTTATAATATCAATACTGCCAGACATGCATTCCTCAAAAAAAAATATAAAATGGCGCGAAAATGTGTAGAGTCTTGGAAGACAAGAAAAGAGAAAATAATTGCACAAACACGTGAGGGATTAATTAAAGAAGGATGTGTATTTATGTAAGAGAAATATTACACAATCCTGCATTAGGGTTTGTTCGTAAATGACGTCTATCGGGAAAGAGGAATCTTAGTATTCTTTTCATCTACTCAGTCACAAAATATTGCTTTAGAATAATTTATTTAAAGCATCAAACCATCTTAAGACATTATTTATGAACGAACCCCTTACACATTTTGCAGTTTCAATAATAATCTTACACACATTTTTCTTCTTCCTCGAACATGATGGTGGCTTTCTTGAGGAATAGGAAGAATTGTGCACAATTTAAAATTCAGCTGCCCTAATTTTTCACAATTCAACAAAAAGAAATACGGAGTAGAACAACATACAACAAGAATTAAGAACAATCTATCTGTTAAGAAATAAGGAAAAGGATCGATTCAGTAATCTTTCAATTCAACATTTCCCACTGAATGTGTATGAGTGTCAAAAAATGTGTGCAACGTTATTGTATTACCCATAAATATTAAGGAAGAGAAGGAAGAATGAAAAAAGACACATGCCAAAACTAACTTAAAATGTTTTATTTGTTGTTACGAGTAATTCAAATCGTAAGGCGAAAGTCTTCAATTTACTTTCATAAAACATCTGCACATTCAAATTTCATTTTACTTAAGCATGAAAAAATGTTTTGGAAAAGGAACTAAATAAGTGCACCTTGAGTGTATGTATGAAGAAGGCATTACAATTGCAAATCAAACATTTTTTTCTTTTCTTTTCTTATGCATTGAAATAAATTATTTGTACAGCAGTGAAATTGCATTTATTATTTCAAAGACAGACCGGCTTTCATGCTAATCTATAGACTAGACTCTATCTTAGGATATACAAAACTGAGAAATGTTTATGATGAAATTTTTATATTGATCAAACGCTAATCTTAAAACCTACCGACCCCCTTTAAGGAGAGCAACCGTAAATAATTAGATAGGCAAAATGCTACAAAGCCTAGTGCTGGGGTATATGAAAAAAATAGTTTATTTTAAAAGGTTAACTTCAAGAGTTTCCTAAACAATCTACACATCACAGTGGAGTAAAATGACATATTAACGATATTAACCAAGATTATTGCTATCTTTTGGAATGTGGATCTGATTCTGTTATGAAACTCAATTCAATGACATTTTATATTCAAACTTTATACTAGCTATATTTTGTTATAGTCTTGAGATGCAAGTCAGCTGCGTCAAATTTAGTCGACTTCAACTGGCATATTATAAGCCATATATTACCCAATCGAAGATCATAAAGGATAAAAAATTCAGTAAGTTGAGATAAAATATATTTAAGTCACAGAAGCCTTAGCTGGGAAGTGAAGCTAAGACAAGAGCTACAAATTTAATAATTCAAAATATTAATAAATCTTATCCAACTTAATCTTATTGATAATTTACAAATTATTATAATCCAAATAAATGTAAAACTTAATTTACTCGAATAATCATGCATACGTGCATTCAATTGTAAAATTCATCTCATGATTGAAACATAAATTATGATTATAGATCCTTAATCTTCTTTATTAATGTTATCCCTTCATTTAAAGTAGTTTTTAAATATAAACTAATCAGCAATGTTAAACATAAAGTCGCACCTTCTCATCATTGCCTTAATATAATACAAAGCCTCACGTCTTTTTTAGTTATGATGAGTTTTACGAGGGTAAATAGACCATTATTATTATTATTTTATTTCCTCGTTTACTGTAACTATTCTATTCATATGAAAGTGCATTCATGCACTGATTGATCTCAATTGAGTCTATAAAATCCAAATATATAGTTTTAGTGTTAAATCATAAACATGATTTTGACATTGCCTTGTCAAATATTAAACTTTATTTGCTATAAATAAAAATGTGCCTTTCAGGATTTACTTTGTCATTAAAATCTAATTCTATGAAATGTCAATATGACTTAAATGCGTTGATTTTTTTCATCCCTAAAATATATATTTTATCAATCAAATGATTTTATTTTTTTCTATGGGATTTTAAAAGAGTGAAAATGGTGTTGACAGTTGCGCTCATTAAGGACGCATTCGTGTTAAATCTCTAAAGAATTTTCCATGTTATAACGATGCATTAATTACATTTGAAAATTGAATATTAGATTGTGGGTAAAAACAAATACATAATCGTGGATGTATATTCAAAACAGGATGTTTAATATGAAGCATATACCATCGAAGTAAAAACTTGTTAAGATAGGAATCAACAGAAGGAAGAATGAAGAAAAAGAATTTTTTTCGAAGGCATCAAAATCGTCGTTGTGCTTACTTCTTCCATATTTTTTTTTCTTCTTTGTTCCATTTGACTTCACATGTCTTCTTCGAACGTATACACACATCCTACTTAGTCCTAGGTAGAGTAAAAATGCCTTTTTTAACTGTTTTCGTGACTCATATAGAAACCATCTGTTTTTAGATGTGAGTGTTATTCTTTTAAAAATACAACAAAAAAAAAATATTAAATAAATTTTGTTCGAAAAAGGGAGATGAGCAGATGTTTGTTGGCTTTTTTCTAGTGCTCTTGCAGGCTTCAAAAATCGGTTGCAGCTTAAAACTCTCTATTTATTTGTATTAGATGCATTACGCATACATTGTAGAAATCTATTCCTCTTATAGGGTGATTCCGATGATCAGAACTATTACAATCGATATTATGGGAGATTCTTAGGAGTATAATCAATACTTTGACTATTGGCATAATTTATGGAATATCCTGCAGAATTTTAGAATCTACAGAGCAGACTTTAAGGAATTCAAAAATTACAGTACCTAACAATATGAGACGATTTCGTAGTGTTTAGATATTTTTGAAATTGTAATGTCAACCAAAGACTTTAATCCTGACATCTTCTCATTTTTAATACTAGAAACAATGTTCAAAGCATCTAATCATCAGTAGCAGATAAAAATATCAATTAATTAACAATCCTTAGAATTGCCCAAACTCGGATGTTGTAGCCTCCAGCCATAGTTTTTATTTCTTTTTTTCTGGTTTTAAAGTTTCTATTTTTATACACTCACTCACATCATTTTGTGTAATTTTTGAGGTCCTTTTTTTAGATCGTGTTGGTAAACAATAGATATACACACAGAAACGATTCGGATAGAAAATAAGGAAAGGAAGCGAGATGGAAAAAAATGCAAATTTCATCCATTTAGATTCCAGTTTGAACAAATTTACAGAATATGAAAAATGGCACATAATCCTTATTTGAAAGCATTTTGTATGCAATTGGATTAAAGTTTGATTCTGACTAATTCATGCCTGTAGTCTATGTGTTATTGAGATGATAATATTGCTTTTACTTCAATTCATGTTTGACGATGGCTGCATTGCTTGCTTGCTGCTTAAATTCTCAAACAGAGAATTTTCATTTTTGAATTTAAATTGTTATATATTATTTATCTGAATATTGCAATAATAACTTTTCATATGAATGAGTTTTTATTCAATGTTGCATGTTATTTATATTTTTTTTCGGTAAAATTAAAGGGATTGCTTAGGGGTCGTTCGTAAATGATGTTAATCATTATTTGGGATTTGTCAGATCTTCTCCACTCTCAATCACAAACTTCAATATGTATGAAGGCAAAAGAGAACGTCATTGATGAAGGACCCCTTACGAAATTTCATTTAGAATTTTCAATGTAGTAAAATGTTATGTTCGTCTTTTAATGGCTCAAAAAATAGCTCTATAAAATGGAATTAATATGTATTATTGCTTGTGCATCATATATTCATATATAAATGTGTTTATAACTAAACTGAAGACGTTGAGAAATTGTACATATTATTAAGAATAAGAAGTAAGTCGTAACAACATACAGTTC
The DNA here is from genome assembly GCA_917627325.4 of Chironomus riparius. NCBI lineage: Eukaryota > Metazoa > Arthropoda > Insecta > Diptera > Chironomidae > Chironomus > Chironomus riparius. The sequence goes on along the minus strand of OU895878.1, from coordinate 49,732,297 downwards.
TTTGCCATCATGATGAAACATTAACCAAGACGACATAAAAACAAGAAGGGAAATGAGGGAGAGAAGACTTTAATACATGAGCACGAGTCAATATCAAACAAATGTTTTGACAGGTGTTCTATATATTAATGTAGCGTTGCTGTTCAATGGCAAATGGTCGGCTGCTAGTGATGCCTTTAAGGGTCTCGACTATATTTTTAACTCATTCTGCATTTTTATACACACATTGCATTGCGTAGTTTCTTCTTTTCCAATGAAATTCATGCTTAAAAAATTCATTCTGAGGACTATCTTTGCAAATTTCACATATGCTGCTTTTATTTTGCATAGAGGTCATTAAAATTTATCATCAATTCCTTTTTTTTCCCCTAAATTAAATCATAATTTAAATAATTAATCAAATGTCTATTGTTCGTTATTCATATGAGGAAGAGAAAGAGAACTGAATTCTGTCTGGATGGACGAAATATTTTCTACATGAGTCTATCCCTTAATAATATTTTTGTATTAGCAATTAAAGTTATCACATCCCACTTTTGCTATGGGATAAAACTGCATAGAGCGGAGCGAAAAAAAAAATTTATAAATTGTTAATGGCAAAGCATAAAAATGTGTACATTAATAAATTTTTAATATAATTGGAATGTCACTGCAATTCTTTGTGTTTAGAAAGCCCGTATAAATATGTGTACGTAGATCTGGTAGTTTAACACTTCTTTTCGAAGAGATGTAGTCGTTGTAACAAATTATAACTAAATGAAATTAATGTGTGATCGTAACGAAATTTCATCCAATGATTTATTCAGGGGGAGATGATAAGCTTCAATTTCAGGTTCAAAAACTCTGTGATCAATTTTATTTTAAGGTTGCAAGGATCAAAATATGAATTTTGGCATTTTCGCAAAGTCTGCAGGACTTGATATTCTCTACAATATTTCTAGTCACAATTCGTGAGCGCAAGATGTCGTAAAGAAACGAGCAGATGCTATGGAATATCCTAGCATAGGAGTCACATTTTATGTTTAAGACTTCAATACTCTATCTGATTCATGAACCAAGCTTTGTGACTGGATTAGTAAAATGAGCAACAAGATTCTAATTGAAGATTGCCATTAGAAATTTTGAAATGAAAATAAATAGTTTCAAGTAGAGTTTAGAATCAAAATCACAATTTTAAACTATAATGAATTTCTAAAGTTCTTTTTCTAGAAACAGCAATACTTCTAATCACAATTCACATGGTACACAACATTCACATCTCAAAAAAAATCATGTTCATACCCAAAAAAATCATCTATCTATTCAATCGGATTCCATTTCTTTATTAAAAATAATTTTAAATATCAATAAATGTATTAGACATAGAGCTATAGAATTGAATAGAGCATCAAGCAAATAGCTGAGGGTGGTCATAATTTGATTTCATTTTAAAATAGCAATTGAGAGAGTGTGTAATGGACAAGGGGTGTAGGAAGAAATGCTACAAAGAGACACATAAATATACAAACCAACCACAACTGCATGAATGTCCACTGTTTTGGTCATGGATGATTTATCAATTGCACATGCATACAATAATAATAATAATACACATTTGATTTGATAGGGTAAGATAATGAAGATGAACGGATACGTAAATTAAATGGGTCATTGTTTATAACGCTTATTTTCAGTCAATAAATTTTTGTTTCTTTTTTCTTCACTGTCTCTTCATGTGCGTGTAGGGTTTTAAAAATTTCCGTATTTTATAATGAGGTATCATGTGGTACTCACCTTTGACCGATAACAGACGACATTGAGAAATTTCGTAATGTCTGTACTGGATCATTTTTGATAAACGAATCACCGAAATCTGAGAAAAGAGTGTTTGTGGAATATAGATAATTTATCAAGTTAGAGGAAGCAAAATGATGGTTGAAATGGTCGTGAGAGGAAAGATTTATGATAAAGTCATGAGAGGATGTAACGCATACTATCGTTAGAATCCATGAGAAATTTGATTACCGAGAATATATATATTTATATATGAATCACTAAAAAGCCATAAGACTAAACAAAGTGTCAAATAACGTGACTGCTGTTGACAATTGATCAGCTAATGTCGTGACAAGTGAAATAAAATGATTATTTTTATTCGTCTGAATTCAAAGGTTTTAATTTCTTTAGGATTAAAAGTAATCGATAGTAGATTTGACTATATGAACTCACGGGGTTTCTATTTTCTCTATCTTTAATGTATATCATGAGTGATGTAAGCCCCCTAAATGGCATGCAACCTGTAAAACCATGCTCATTTCCCAGAAAAGCTTTAACACCAAATTTCATGGAACATACACTTAACTTTAAAGATATTTTGTTAAGTAGTTAAAGTAAATCTTAATGCTCTGGATGAGTAATGCGTGACTGCGTAGATTTTTGTGGAAATTTTGTAAATTTTCCGGGAACTTTTTGTTACGAAATTAAAGTTTAAGTTATTATTAAGTACTCAACAATGGTCAAAGCGTAACCGAGAATTTCGGTCATTTAATAAATCTGTTCAAATAAATGAAAACATGGAACTCCGTATAATTTCAGAATCAGTCTTATTATTACTTATTTTCACACAAAATTGCACTACTTTAAGTTGTTGTGTATCACAGAAAACAGGCCTTAATAATCACTTATTATATCATTTAACACTTAATTCAGTAATCATGTCCTTAGAAAACAATTCACTATAAGTTCAACTGGATCTATGTTTTTGGTTCTGGATATGACTTTTACCCAACTGGATCTGTGTATTTGGTTCCAAAAATTCCTAATATCTTAGTAAATCTTTGTAATTAGTTTAGGAAGAATCACTAGCATCGCTGTGATTTTGCGAATAAAAACAAAGAGAAAAATAAAACAGGACAATTTGAGGCACAAAAAATCACATTTTTCTAGGTTTCACAAATTTACTGTCGATTCCTTCCTATAACTTTCTTTCCTCTCATTATCCACATTCGACTGCTCAACTTGCTGCTTACCAATCATTTGAAATATATTTAAAAACACTCTAATTAAACAAATTTCAATTCTTTTCACACAAAAAATTATAATTCTGACTGAAATTGTTTTTTTATTTTTTTTTTCTACGTCTTTTTGAAAATAAAACGACCGATATTCTTATCTTCAAACAACTCACCTCCAACGAATTTCAAAATTTCAAACTGATCTTCTTTTCATCAAGTTGCAATAATTCTCTTTTTAACTTGCGTCTAAGGAGCATCGTGTGTGTTTTGATTTATATTTTGATTACACAGCTTGATAATTAGTCTATTTTACGATGATTTAGCTTAATAAAAAACTTTTTAAAGATTTACAACGATTTTCAAAATTTTAAAAAACAAATGTTGCTATTTCACACCCTTTTTTGACAAATGTAAACATGACAAGAAAACTATTCACGGAATCAAAGAAAGTGTAATTTAATTAACTTACATGCTGTCATAGTAATAATAATAACACAAGCTTAATAAAAGAGAGGGTGCAGGAGAGTTTCACAGAAAAAGCACAGAAAATCCGTGTCTCTAAAGTAAGTTATGAAAGATTTTAAGGGAAATCAATAAAAGATTTTAAATCAATGTGAAAATTTATTAATTAAGCGGATACAAATGGAAAATCTGTGCCGACTTTGTCTGAAAATGAGCACACAGCTCGAAAACCTGTGGAATATACACAATGGAATGCAAATAGCCAACTTAGTTACGAGTATATGCTTGATAAAACTTGATAGATCAGACAACAATAAACCAAATGTAAGTCAATCGACTTAATTAAGCTATATGACATTATTAATAATTTCTTTATATAGGGAATTTGTAAATCGTGCTTAGATATTGTACATGAAGCATATAATTTGAGAACATTAGCATTATTTAATGATGAAAATTTCAATTTTGAAACTGATGTTTTTGCAACAATTAAAAAGGAAGTTTTCGATGAGAACGACGACGATGAAAATTCAAACTTCTTTGATAATGACAATGGTAATATTTTTGTACAAACAGAGTTAAAAACAGAAGGTGCAACTGACTTTGGAGAGTCAGAAATTGAGGATTATTCATACGAACAAAAGCCATTAAAATCAAAACGAGGAAGAAAAGCTACTAAATCGTCGGTGACAAGGGATTACTCAAAGAGAATCCGAACATGTCGATGGTGTACACAGCAATATAAAGGATATCAAACATTAAGACGGCATGAAGCAACTTGTCATCCAATAGAATATGAACAAGAATTGGAGATTAAACTAGCTCGCAATATGGGATGTTCCTTCTGTTTTTCACGATTCTATGCTACAAAAGATATGAACTTTCATATTAGAACTGTTCATGGAATTGATTGTGATCTTATATCGTACTTTTGTGAACATTGTTCCTTTTCATCGAATCAAAAAAGCAAACTCGAAACGCATATTAAGACAATTCATTTTGGTATCGCTGAAAAGACATATCAATGTCGATATTGTGCTGTAACCTGTGTCAGTCAACAGAATTTAAGGAAGCATCTTGCCAACAAACACAAACTTTTAGATCCAAACATTTTATATTGCGATAGATGCAAATTTACAAGTAAAGTTAAAGCTAAAATTAGTTTACATATGCAGCGAGTTCATCTTAAATCAGTTGATGACTTCCTGTGTAGCTCATGTGATGTCGTGTGTCAAAATAAAAAGGAACGTGATCTCCATCATTTCGCTCATTCTGATATTGTTGAGAATTTAGATCAGTCAAAGGAAATTTTAGTTTGTACAATTTGTCGTGAACAGTTTTGTGATAGAAATGAGCTATTAAATCATTTAGAAAGTCACAGAAATGATGTTGAATTCACCACAACTCCCTGCGTTTTATGCTACAAGCCAGTATCTGGTTATCAGCATCTTCTCGACCACACAAAAGAGTTTCATGCAACAAAAAATCGGTACAAATGTCGTGAATGTGGTCGATGTTATGCTTATGGCTTAAAATTCTTAATGCACATACAAAACCACAAAAATTCAGGCCAGACTCATTTATGTCCAGGTAATTTAATTGCTTAGATTTTTTTGTGTGATTTTTAATTCTTTTTTTATTTTACAGAATGCGGTCAGAGCTTCAGAACTGTATGTTTGTTAAACAAGCATATTCGAATTGATCACCGACAAATACTCAAGTGTCCGCACTGTCCGAATAAAGTCTACAAGTCACTGGTTGCATTCAGGTAATTAAAAAGTATTAAGTCAACAATTTAACGGTCAAACAAATTTGAAAAGTAACGTCTTAAATAAATTTGAATTTAACTTGTTGCTTAAAAGTTTTTGAAAAGAAACCGTTAAATAATCATAAATTCATTTATGATCCTTAATTTTATAGATTTCACGTTGAGAGCCATACAAATTCCTGCAAATATAAATGTGATTTGTGTCCGAAAAGCTTCAGTGTCTACAATAGGTTCAAGCATCATTATGCATTCCATCTTAATCGTACTATTAATCAGTGCTCAATCTGTCAAAAGTGCTTCGAAAAGCCAGAAACATTAAAAACACATTTAAAGAGACACAATGGCACGTTACCTCGAAACTTTCCTTGTGGCTTCTGCGAGAAGCGATTTGCATCACGATGGGCACAAGAAAATCACGAGCGATCTCACACAAAAGAGGTAAAGATTTCACATTATTTGGGAATCCACATATATTAATAAATTTGTCCATTTCCAGAAACCTTATGGCTGCAAATATTGTTCATCTCAGTATTCACAAAAAGGCGATTTAGTAAAACATTTAGCAAAAGTACATATAGGAGAAAACGTATACGAATGCGACAAATGTCCAGAATCCTTCCGCTTGCTGAAAGATTTAAAATTCCACACAATGACCATCCATGCACTTCCCACTTAAAATCATCTTTTTTATTCATATTATTATTATTACTTTTTTTATTATTGAATAAATCTATAAATATTCAAATAAAAGAAATTTCATTTCAAAAATTGAATGAATTTATAAACGAATATCATCAAAATAAAAAGTTAATAATGTACTCTCGTTGGTTGAGTGATAAAAATACTAAAACAATTTTTAATTCATTCCATTATTCTCACTTTTTCCTAAATACATCAATCATAACATGCAACCAAGAATTTTTAACTTCTATTCGGGCCATCTCAAAAAAATATTAAATTTCAATTCAATTAGATTTCATGTAATTATTTTCAAAAGTGTCTAATTTGTTTGTAATAAATGTTGCTTTATTTCTCAACAGCTTTATTTGCTTCTGATTCACTTCGAGGACGTTGAGAGATCCTTCAATTTCCTTCAATTCGCCATTCATCTCGCTCTGAGCATTGTCAACAACTCGACACAATCTTGCGAATGTACTTGAAAGCTCTCTGCAAACAAATATTGAAGATTAATTAACTTTCAAGCTTATTAAAATATAGAGTCAATTACTGTTGGACTTGATGGCTACAATTGGCTGATGTTAAGTCAACGATAAGCTTCAATTTTCTCGTTGCATGCTTCACATATTGATCCTTAAACTTCCTCTCTCTTGCCTTATTTGTCCATGATAAACGTTCGTATGCATACACTGACATGTAGATTCCACCAATAGCTACCAATACTCTCCATCCGATTGTCTTGAAGAGCTGTGGATAACAATTAAGCATTAATAAACTTGAATTGAGGTAACGAAAGAAGATTCAAAATTTAACGGTTTTCAAAAATTTGAATTATTGTGTCAAAAAATATTTTGAATTTTTGAAAAACGTTAAAATTCAAATTTTGGAGAGAAATACATAATCATCTAAACTTACAATTCCTGCAATTACTAGACCTCCAACAGTTCCTTGTGATCCAATAGACGCTGCTGCAATCCTTGATATCAATGATAATTGCTCCTCTGTCGTAAATTCATTACCAAATTGTGGCAGTAAAGTCATTGGTGAATTAAGATCTGCACTCGGTGTGATGGGATGATTGGATGTCTAAATGAAGTGAATTAATATTAATGATATTGACATTTAAACTAGAAATATGAGAATCTTACATTCAAATTTCCGTTGTAACGATTTTTGATAGTTTTGCTATTCTTTGAAGCTGCTCGTTTAGCATTAAATCGATATATGAGTGCTGTAATACCCCACGAGAATCTAAATTCTAAATCTTCCTGAAAATCGCTGCACAAATTCTGACAATTGAGTGTGTAGAGCATTTCGAATGGCTGATTTCTAGCTGTAATGATCTGACTTGTTTGTTCTTTGAGCTTTTCTTTGGTGACTAAGGCTGTCATTCTATCAGTCATTTCTCTTTGTGCTGTCTCAATATTCATGGCTAATGCCGTCGATAATCTGGCTCTCAAATTTGATCCAAGACCAGTCTCAACATAAGCATTCATTTCCTTCTTATAGACATTCAAGACAAGAGCATCAGTGTGAAATGGAAGATTAAATTCATCAACAAGAACATTTAAGCGCCAAATTTCTTCATTTAATGCTTTCGATACTTTCTGTTCGACTTCCTCGACCATGTTGTGGATTTTCATCTTCATTTCTCTTGTGACTACCATTAATTGTGTCTCGGTTGTACTGATTTTATCTGTTAAGAATTTCTTTTGTTCCAATTTTTGATTTCTCAGATCATTCACTCTCTCAAATATATTGTCTAGCATTAAGCGCATATCACTAAAGGTTGAAAATAATGATTAATTAAAATGTTTGTGTGACTGTTAAATCATTTTCAAATTTTTCACACTACAAATTTTCAAATATTTTCTGATCGTTATTATTTAAATATCTTTCGACAGTTATCTTTCTGGCGATTCGTGTTCTTTCAAGATTAAAATAGTTTTGAATTTTCAAAATAACGGGTTTCAAAAATATTTATAAAAAATAAAATATCACAAAAAAATGTTCGGCAAGGCAATAAATCGCAAAGTAAATAAAGATAAATTAATTAAATTAGCACTTACTTCGCAATCGTCTTTCCTCTAGAGCTGTGTTGCTCGAATTTAGTTTTAACAGCACTTTTACTAATGCACTCTTCGAATTTCCTTTCAAAATCTTGAAACTCAAAATAGCGACTTTGGAAGCCTTCAGCTAATGCTCCTGTATGTGCTGGCAATCCATTGGCTTCCTGCAATCTTCCTTGTAATGTTTCCCTTGCTGACACAAAGAAAACTCTCTCTTCTGCTTCCTTTACGGTACTTACTTTTAATTCTTTTGTAAGAAAATCAATGCAACGTTCTTGATGCTGTGCTTTAACCTGTCGAATAAATTTGGAGAAAAATTTCTTATTAGAACTGTTAAATGTAAGTGAATAGCAAGCACAGCACACAAAGGTACACGAGGAAATGACATATAAGGACAATATCAAGCAACAAGCATTCATTACCTTCTCTAACGCATCCTTCTTTGAATATGTTTAGGATATGCGTTCATTTACAAATAATACAATAACATTATACAGATTTTTTTTATCAACAGAAAAATGAAAAATGAAGGAAAATATGTAATATTTAATGACAATGGATAGTCATATTAGTTAAGGTAGACAATTTACTTACAGATTCTTGACATTCTGGCTCAGAAGCTGACGCATCCCATCGATTATTTAGAATAAAAATATTTGGTTTCGAAATTTTCCCGGACACTTCGTGAAAGAATGATTTTTCCTGCATAAATATTCATAAATGTTAAGTAAAGGTATGTCATAGACTATAAAAATTCATTTTCGATGCATAAAATTTTTATTGAAATTAACGGTCAAAAAACGTTTAAAAATTAACTGTCAAAAAATTTTAAATTTTTTTGAACCGTTAATTCTTAAAATCTAATTTTTATGTTGGTTCCAGTAAGGGGCTGTTCACTTATTACGTAACGTGAAAAAATGACTTCTTAGACCCCCCCCCCCCCTCGTAACAAAATTTGTATGAAAAAAAATTTCCTTGTTTGAATCGTAACAAAATCTTAGACCCCCCCCCCCCTCCCCCTAAAAGCGTTACGTAATAAGTGAATGGCCCCTAAAGGAACTAATGAGTTGATAATTATGAAAGCCAGAAAAATTATTAAAAAGTTCAACTTACAGCTAAAGTCATCGTAGACTCAGCATTGAGGACCAAAACAAAAACATCAGCATTTAAACAATGATTGTCAATCCAATCATCCAAATTTTGTGACACATCGACACCGGGTGAATCAACAAAAACAACATCGTCGCGTAATAAACTACACCTCTCGCGAGGCCAAAAAATGCGCACTAAGGAACTCTCACAGAGCTTTTCTTGACACAATGCATTTGCGAGCTGCTTAATTGACTACAAATTGAACAAAAAGAATGTATTAAAATATTCAGGAACAGTAAAAATGTTTACAGCTTACAGTAACATTGAGTTTTTCCTCCGATCCTTCTCGCATCAAATAAGCATCATGTCCATCAACACCTTCGACCTGACAAAAGCAATTTGTTGTATGACCTATTCCACTAGGCAAAATTTTATCTCTTAACATAGCATTGATAACGGAACTTTTTCCATTTGAAGTGCGTCCAAAAAATGCAACTTTCATATGATCACGAGCCAGTACTTCCCGAATGTTATTAATTTTGAATACAAATCCCCTAAATGTCTCTGTTTCAGCTTTATCGACGATGTCAATGTGACCTTGTGCGAGTCCTTAAAAATAAGACATAAAATTGAGTGGAACTAAAGGATTAGATTGTGACTTTTTGCTTACCTTCAATGAAATTTGTGGATTCGACAACATAATCGCTAATATCACCAAAGATATCGTTAATATTCTTCTTAGCTTTAACGAAGATCTGCAACGGTGAATTTACATGATGAAGTTCCCGTCGCGAATTAGGATCCATTAAAGAATCACCGTACCCATTTCCAGCAATCATCGACATTCCGCGATTTAAATATGCAGCCATTCGTTATATATATTATTTATCCGGTTGTTTTATGGATGGGATAAGAAGAGGGTTGATTGGATTCAATAATTAAGTTTCTGAAATATTATCTCAATCAATATTTCACAAGTTCGATCGTCGGTAAATTAGCAAAAATAGCTTTTAAAGAATAAAAATGTAAATAATAAGCAATAATAAGAGCTTTTAAGAGCGAAAATCCAGTGCGATGTGTGAGAAACCAATAGAATATAATGATGTCAGAACTGAAAATATATATTAATAAACACAAGAAATAATAAGAGAAAGGTAGAAATAAGCATGTGATGCTAATAAAAATGAAATGCAACTTAACAAAAAATGGATGAAAAATCGATAATTTAACACAAACCTTTTTCGGACTCTCTGTACTCATCACTGCCTTGACTTTAATCACAAATAATCTTATCACATTTGTATATTATGCATAAATCTCTTGTTAATTAATGCAACTTTGAATTTCTTTATATATATTTTGATAACGAATTAAAGTTGTTTCCTTTTGACTTAAAACCTTGTTTATTCAGTCACAATTTGGATAATTCACTGTTCTGCAATATATTGATATAGAGATATATTAATTAAACTATCTATTTCGCTGGATCTTTTTGATTACGCGATAAAACCATATTTTTTTTCAAGAAATGATGTAACACGAAAGAAACTTGCACTTTAAACTGATTTATCTCGTTAATTTCACTGCGTCACAACACTATTTATTAATTAACGTATAGTAGATTAAAAGTTAAGTATTATATCGCATTTTCCACAAATAGAACTTTGCTAATTCCGCGTATTTTGATTAATATTAATTTCAGATTTATTTTAATAGGGATAATCACCGAGTGCGTCTAGCAAACTTTTTTCTACTCTCAAAATCAAATTTTTGAAAACCGTTATTTTTTTACTTTCTTTATTTTTATTGTTTTGCAAGTTTAATGCTGCTGTTTGGCAATTTTATTGCTGTAAATTGTTATGCTGCTGATTTAAATGATTAATTATGTTGTGAAATGACTTGTTTGAATACTTAAATTTGAATTTTTTAACTCGATTTTCAAAAAGTTTTGACTGTTATTTTAACGGTTTCTTCGTAGCACATGGCTGATGATTGAAACTTAATTAATGATTTCTCGATTTTCTACTCAATGATAAGCTTTTCTAGACCTGTAATATTCTCAAGTATTTAGAATTGATCCTGAAAATGATATCAATTAATTAAGAAAATGGATTTTGATGATTACAAACATGAAAGAACTAATGTGGTGCACTTGACACCTTCAGAACATCCAGTAGCACCCTCAAAATGCTAACAAGCATTTAAAACATCATTTTAAGTCATATGGATAGAGCAATTCATTTCAATTGAGCAAGGAGAACAAAACAAATTATTTTCGGGTAGCTATAAAAACTTCCTGATGACTTTATGAATTGAAAATCATGTTTGCATGCAACAAATTCATTGTTTATGAGCACTTCCGATGCACACAATCACAATTTTCAATTTTCTTTGGTCATGACTTATAAATAAACTATAGTTCTCTGAAGTGCATTGATCAAACTTTTTGCACATTTTTTTTCACTGTAATTCATTGCACTTTTATTCATTTTCATTGACGCTTTCGTTGAGTTCAATAGTAAAACTTTCTTTCCATCCATTCCTCGGGTTTTGGTTCATGTCAGAAAGTAATAAAGAATAAGTTCATATTTTGTAAGAGTTAATTTTACGTGTATAGTAAAAAAATTATAAAAGGAATTGATTTTTGTTCAACAATCAGCTGATTGACGCATACTACTTTCCTGTTTCCTTGACCTACGCAAAGCTAGAACTTCCTTCATGATGATGAGACGTTTAAGAGAGAAACTTCAGAATTTTGATGAATTGATTGTGACTTTAGAGAATGCAAAGCCACCGCCACCTCCGAAGAAAAAGGATCGTCAAGGATTATTTGATACTGGAATACAAAATTGTACACAGATTTGTGGGATTTATGTCACAACTGATAATCCAACATTAAAATCGACTGGAATTAATCATGTTGAAGGTGGCTGGCCACGAGATATTAATAGACTCGATGATGAGCAGACTTCAAGGTATCGTAAGAAGCAGGAAAAGGATGAACAATATGTCATTCAAATGAAAGGATTAATAAAAGCATGTGAGCATGCAATATACCAAAATAACGCAGTGAATCTTTACGAAACATACTTTGAGGATATGGAACAGATTGATTTGAAAGAAGAATACTCGTCAAAGACATTAAATATGTTTCGTGATAAAACTCCACGAATGGTTAAGAAAGTTATTTGGAATCCAGAAGATGGAACACATTTCACATCAGCACATTGTGGAGATCAGTCTTATTATCATTATCTTCTTGGTGAAGAGAATACGCTTCATATATGGGACATTGAGTACCCAAAAGCACCAGTAAGGACACTCGATGCTCACTCTCAGTCACAATGTTTCGAGTATAATCCAAAAGAGATAACAAGCCTTGTGACTGGAATGATCACTGGACAAATTGCTTTATTTGACATTAGATCCAGCAGTAAATTCCCATCAGTCATATCTCATCGTGAAAATTCCCACAAGGATCAAGTCAATGCTGTCACATTTTATTGCTCAAAATCGAACATGGAATTCTTTTCAGGCGCTTCTTCGGGTGAAATATTCTGGTGGGATTTAAGATATTTGGATAAGCCAATTGATGTTTTATTATTGTGTCCTGAGGAACTGCAAGGTGTCGTTAAAACGGAAGAGAAAGCATTTGGTGTGTCAGTTTTGGAATATGAAAGTACAATTCCTAATAAATGTAAGTTTATATGCTTCTGGGGGTCCTCGGTTTGGATCACTGTAAAATATTCAAAAAAATCTAAATTAAAAAAGTTGCAAACTTCATTTTGGCAACTTTATATTTAAAACCATTCTTTAACATGATTTTTCTAGCTAAAGAATTATTCAAATCGAGGACCCCCCCCAAATTATTTGGTAAAATGCCAGCACTAATGACTTAAAATTGATATTTTAGACATGGTAGGCACGGATCATGGTGTTGTTTATATCTGTAATAAACGCTTCAAAACACCATCTGATCGAATATACTCAAAAGTTCAATGTTATAAAGGTGCTATTGCCGCTGCACAGCGTAATCCGTCGTTCCTTAAATTCTTTTTAAGTGTTGGTAATTATTAGCATTGCTCAATATTCATAGCCTTGACATAAAATCAATGACAACGAATAATATTTGTAGGTGACTGGCAAGCGAAAATATGGTGCGAAGAGTTGAAGGATAATCCAATATTCTGGACTAAGGAATATAATTCTGAATTAAGCTATGGATGCTGGAATTCTGTAAGATGTGCGAGCTTTTATTTGTGTCGAGTTGATGGAGTATTCGATGCTTGGGATGTGACACATCGAAGTGATAGGCCTGTACTATCGACTAAGGTACTTAATACTATAATTTACTGTCCCATGAAGTTCTAATATCTATTCTACTAACTTTTTAAAGATATCAGACTCAGCTTTAACTTATTGTTCACCACATAAGGAAGGCAAATTGGTTGCTGTTGGAACTAAAAATGGAAACATCCATTTATTAGAAGTTTCAGAGAATTTGGCAACATTTACAGCAAATGATAGGCCTGCGATGGCTGTGGTTTTGGATCGGGAAACTCGTAGAGAAAAGCTTCTTGAAAATAAGCAGCGCGAGTTGAAATTAAAGGAGAAAGAGATGGAAAGAGAACAGATTCGATTGAAATTGGGTCTTCCAGATCCAGAAGAAGTTGAAATGAATTTAGCAAATGATTTAGCTAGACAGGCACAAGTTACTTTCCATTTACAAATTGACCAATTAAAGCAACATACTTAAATATGCTGGATAATCCATTTCCATTAAAATTGTGATATCTGTTATATGACTAATAAATTTAATTAATCTTTAGAAGAAATACAACTTTATTAACGGATTGAAATGTGAGAGATCAGTGAATGTAATGAATATGAAGTATGTTAATTGGTTCCAGTGCTTCCGAATCCACCTGTTGAATAAAATTCACAATAAACTTAAAACCAACAATATTGAGTATGTGTGACTTACCAGCACCGCGTTGAGTATCAGTAAGTGATGGACATTCTTCCAAAGTTGGATAAAAGATTCGTTCACAGATTAATTGAGCAATACGATCACCTTTGGCAATAGTAAAATCGACATCTGAGTGATTAAACATGACTACACCCAAGTTTCCTCTATAATCTTCATCGACAACTCCTGCACCAACGTCAATAAAGTTTTTAACTGCTAATCCTGAACGAGGTGCAATTCGTCCATAGCACCCTTCTGGAAGTTCTATTTGGATGTCTGTTTTGACTACAAACTTTCCACGAGCAGGAACAATGCAATCATATGCACTTATCATACATATTTATTGAATTAATTAAGATTATAAAAGAACAAAAGGAGCGACTTACCTTCTCAAATCAAATCCAGCAGCTTTTTCTGATCCTTTAAGTGGTGGAAATCCATGTTCTGAGAGCTTTGCAAAGCGTAACAGTGGTTGAGCTTCAGCTGGCATTTTTAATAGTTTAATGAACAAGTTTTTAAAGAAAATGATTGAACTGGATCTTGTGGCTGAGCACGCGAAAATGAACTGCGAAATAAGATTCCCGCTAAAAATGTTCGATTTTCGAAATTTAAATTATTTGCAGCAAGACGGTTACTAGCAGTTACTAGCTGATTATTATAATCTTCTTCTTCTTGATTATTATAATACTGAGGTTTAATATCTGTTAATAAAATTAAACAATTCAGAATTTAATCATTTCAACGGATTTCAAAAAATTGAATATATTCCAACAGAAAAACTGTCAAAAAATTGTTTAAAATAAAATTCAAAATTTTGAAAACCGTTTAATCTTAATAAATTTAAAAATCTAATTTTTAAGGAACATATAGCATTTCTCTAAGGTATTAATGATATTCCTATTTTAGGTACATGTTCTAGCACCAACAAAAACTGTACTAAGCGACATCTTCATATCAAAAAATTGAACTTGATTTGTTTACCGACAAAAAATTTTTGAGAAAATTGTTCAGTCTAAAAATCAGTGAATTTAAGGACATTTTAAGGAAGATAGTAAGTTGATACTCAAATATGTCAACCAATGATCCAGAAGATCTTTCGGTAAGGTATTAATCATACAGAATAAGGCTTAATTTTCATAAAAATTCAATTTTAATTTAGAAAGCAACAATTGATTTGACAAAAACCAGTTCATTAGAAGTAATAGCCGTAGATCCCCCAAGTCAAACACCAATAAACTCGACACAATGCTCACCCAAATCAGGTGGAGATAATAAAAAGTCTCCCGGCGATACCAATAAAAATAGACGAAAAAGAAAACCGAAAAAAGTCTCAACATCCCTTAATGACACAAGTCTTAGTGATAATGAGCCAATGGATATAGATATGGAGTTAACAAATAAAGTTTCAAGTGGGTCAATAATCTCAATAAATTCTGAAGTCTCAAAACCTGAATCAGATTGTGAAACAATCGAGAAAATAGCTAAAATGGTCTCGAACATCACGAACGAAGAGAAGCCAATTGAAAGTGAAACTAATACACAGGAACAACAAGATAATATAATTAATGAGGTTGAATATCGTCTGGAAGAGCTATTTGCTGATGTTCCAGAATCAAGTATCAATGAACAAAGCACAATAGAGTCAATAGCACCCGAAGATAGCACAAAGGAAACGCCAAAACTTCCTGTCAAGCCTAAACCTGCTAATAAAAGGAAGAAGCCTGACACAGGATCTAATAAGAAGCAAAAGAAAGCTGTGAATGGAAATAAATCAAAAGATAAGAAAAATGACAAATCAGGAAAGTTTAAAGGAAGCGACAAAGGCAAGATCGACAAGCTAGATTCCAAAAAGACACAAAAATCTAAAGAAAACGGTGGAAGATCCAAAGTTAAAGTTGATGCTGCGCCATACATTCAAATTCAAAAAGACGGTTCCTTTACAGTCATCAACCAAACATTAAATGGTGACGATGATACAGACAAAGCATCCAGTAAGACGAAAAAACCAGTTGCAATTGAAAAACATCGACAGCATATTCGAGGACTTCATGTAAGCACTTTAAGCAATAAATATGATGCTGATAAAAGGGATACGACTTGGATTTGTGTATTTTGCAAGGTTGGTCCTCATAAGAATAAGCTTGGTGATCTATTTGGTCCGTACATAATTAGCAAAAAGTCTGAAGATTACGCATTATGTTTAGAAGATCCAGCTAATGACATTTTTCGACAAAGTAATCGCGACAAATTCATACCTATCAAGTCACCATTAAATTCACCAAAAAAGAAGAAGAAATTGGAAGTGATTCCCAAAAAAGTAACTAGTCCAACAGCTGTAAATGGCCCAGAAATCAGCGAGGAAGTATTTACAGGAATGACAGCTGTTGATGAGAATAATTACGAGATTTGGTTCCATGAAGATTGCATTGTTTGGTCGCCAGGAACACACATTATAGGAACCAAAATAATTGGACTAGAAGCAGCTGTTTGGCAAAGTACGCGACATCGTTGTGAATATTGTCAGAAAAATGGAGCAATGGTTGCATGTTTAACACGTGGATGCTTAAAAGAAGCTCATATTGTGTGTGCAGGTAAATCCTGGAAATTGTGTGAAGATTTTAAAACCTATTGTGATCTGCACAGCACATAAGAGACTTAGCATAAATAAAGTTTTAATGAATTAGAAGTCGTGCGTAGATTAAGTAATGTATAATATTGAATGGGGGGGGGGGGTATCAAAGGGGATAATTCGTTAATGATGTTTAACTTTTTTTTGTGGGGATTCAAAATTATTTTTATGAATCATAGTTTGAGAAAGGGGCGTCATTTATGAAACACCTTCATAGTAATCTTATCATACATAAGTTATTCTAGACATTGTCAATCACTTCGAATTTAATTTTTTATCATTTTTTGATAAATTCTCATTATCTTGGGGGGTTATTTCCAAATGACGTCCATCATTTGGAGGGGGGTTTAGATGTTGCTTGTAAGGAATTTCGGTAGACAAAATGGGTGTGATTCAAAAAAATCCAAAAAAAGACATAATTTACGAATGAATCCCCTCACAGCATGTATTAAGTTACTTCATTTTAGTCCAGTAAGTTAGTATTAAGCTTGACGTGGTACTGAATCGTAAAAATTATTAAAAATGAAATGGAATAAAATATTTTGTGTATTATTTCTGAAAGTTTCACTGCTGTCTTTTATTTACTGTCATGTGGACGAAGGCGATCGAAAAGACACAATTTGTGAGTATTTTATGGACGAGAAGCGTGGATATGTTGCAAGATGCCCAAATGTTATTCTAAAGGATGAAAATCAACACGTCAGATTTACTGGAAATCAAATGGAAAAGAAGACAAATGAGGATGTTCGGTATTTGGAGATTGTACCTCCCTCAAACATTGCATTCCTTCCATCACTCGACATTTTTACGTATTTTGTGAATTTAGAGAATTTGGACATAAGAAATGTGAATATTCATACACTTGATTACATCTATAACTGCTTTCCAATCGTCTACATGACACTGAATAATAATAATATTAAGGAAATCCTTCATGACACCTTCTTTATTTGCCGTGACTTAGTGATTCTTGATTTAAGCAAGAATGAGATTAAGAAAATCCATGAAAATGCTTTTGGACAGACAAAGAACATGAGGGAGCTGGATTTGAGCTTCAATCAACTTGATTCATTGCCAAGGAAACTGTTGAAGCCAATTAAAAAGCTTAGAAATTTAAATCTTAGGAATAATCGACTTAAAACTGTTCCTTACAATGCACTTAATGATCTCTTCGACCTTTCATTCCTTGATATGTCCAACAACTTAATATCATCACTTGATGTCCGTTTCTTCGACTTTGTAATGTATCTCGAGACATTAAATCTGTCAGGAACTAATATCAAAAAATTCTTACCTGGAACCTTCAAAAGCTTAAAGAGATTAAAGTTTTTGGATATATCCCATAACAAGCTATCATCACTCGACGGTGAGATGCTCAGCAAGAATACAGAAATTGAGGAAATTCGCATCAATGACTGCTTACTCTATGAAATTGGTCAGCACTTTTTCGATAAACTACCCAAATTGACATTAGTTGAGGCTAAAGGAAACAACTGTGCTGATGGGGTCTATAAAGGATCACTCAACGAGATTACAGAGAACTTTAAAGTCTGTCTTCAGAATTCCGATAAGAACCAACGTCATGGATGGCAACAAAATACTGAATTGTAAATTTTATACGTAATAAAATTATTTCTAGGCATTGAAAATACGATTAAATCTTTGTGTTATTTACTGACGATTAGGAACTAATAGAGACTTGTTTATCATATAGCTGTCTCTAGTTCCTTAATGCTGAAGATATTTTTTTTTATGTAATTATTTAAGAAAAACCACTCAGAGAGCGTTCTTTCCCTCCCACTCTACTAATGAATTAATAGAATGTGAACGATCATCAATAGCAATGAGTACCGAAAATACTTCCAGTTCTCATGCCGGCTTCACGCTCAGGAAAAAACGCCACAACTCCTCATCATGGCTTGTTAATGTTTCATTTAGAAACAATAAGGTATGAAGACAGACTACAGAAATGATCCTCTGAAGCACAGTCTTAAAGTTCCATATCATTTTAATCATACCTTATATTAGTCATTTCTGCAAGCTCTTGTGAAGTGTATGGACGAAAAACTGAATTTGCTTAGAACTAAAGGAAGAAATTCTTTTTCACTTCTTTTTTGCAATTTTAAGCAGTTTTTAAGTGATGGATGTATTTTAAGACTTGGTTCCAGTCAGTTCAGATGCATTGGAACTAAAAAAGGAACGGAAATTGCATTGAGATATTTTTTTTTGGAATAA
The DNA here is from genome assembly GCA_917627325.4 of Chironomus riparius. NCBI lineage: Eukaryota > Metazoa > Arthropoda > Insecta > Diptera > Chironomidae > Chironomus > Chironomus riparius. The sequence continues at coordinate 49,713,402 of OU895878.1, read as the reverse complement.
AATTTTGAGGGTACAAGTCTCATTGAATTTCAAGATTTTTGGTGATTACCGCTGCATGATTTATTAGTTGTGGCTGATTATAAGCACTCAGATATCAGATAAATCGAATGCAAGCCATTTTAAAGTTGCTGAAGTTTCCTGTATATTCTAAAATTGATTCAAGCCAAAGAAAGAATGTCATGACAATCAAGGAACAAATTGGAATCTGAAACTGAATGTCAGTAAATGAAGTAATAAGAACAGCTTGTTTAAGTCTACATTATAAAATTTATTTATTTATTTAAACACCATTTCATTCTACATTCTGAATGTAAATAACAACTTCTCTATGCAGGACATCAGTGATAATCTGGTATTTTTTTTTTGGTTCATAATTATTATTGCAGCGGCAGTTTGATTTCGTCCTTTTCTTCAAGCGTGACTGTGTTGACACTGTCCTTAAACTTATATTGAACTTTAAGTACTTTATCTTCGCCAATAGCTGGATCAAAAAATCCTGGCAAGTCGTACTGCAATTAAAGAAATTAAAATAATAGTGATGGACATAAGAATCTTATAAGGAACTGTACCTTAAATGTAGTATGAACTAGAATTTCGCTGTCTTTTGTGAGACATTGTAATGGAATTTTAACATCGATAAAAGTGGAATCGTCTTCAGGAACTAGCTCGTCAATTGCCGTATTGTCATCATCAAAGGTTCCATAAAAGGCGTATAAAATAATTAATCCATTTTTAGACACTTCCTCCGTACAAATTCGGTCATATTGTGCTACCATTAATGACACTTCAGCTTGTGCTTCTTTTCGCTTTTGCAGCAGTCTTTCTTCATTGACTTCCTTTTTCTTTTCAACAACTTTTTTATGCTGCTCTGCTTGCATTGGTTCCAATATGCATTTCTTTAAAATAAGATAAGAAACAATGGGTACGGTTGTTGCATAAAAAACAGCAGCTGGGATGATTTCTTCACTAAGCTGGATCATAAAGTTGTACGATTGTGTTGATCGAATAAAGCGAATTTTAAGAGCTACACCGCTTGGCACGCCAATCATGACAGATGCATGAACTGATGAGTATTTACTGACTTTTTTCTCTAGACCATATTCAGTAAGGAAGCCAAAAGTTCCAACTTTTCCAGACAATTTCACTTTAGCCTCATACTCAGTTATTCTACGAATATAGTTACATCCAATAAAGGAATGAGGCAAGCCTAGAGAAAATGTCAAATTGACGTAATTCTTCTCTGAATTTCTTTCAATTATTGTCGATAAAGATGTTGATAATCCAGCTACTGTATATGTTAAATAGCCTACAGTATGCCGATCTAATTGAACAGCTAAGGAACCAACAAGCGATGGCACAATCCCATTTTGACGTACACTCATGTTTAATTGACCATTCACAAAAAATCGCTTTCCAAAATTTCTTAATCCTTTTCCACCAAATGACACTCCATTGCCAGCACCCATATCCAATTCTATCCATCCTTTGGAACTTAGAATTCGTCGTGCAGTTAAATTAAACCTTCCATTTCCTTGTCCATTCGAAACATTTAAATTACCAGACAAAATTGCAGTATTGTTTTCAGCCATAGGAACCTCAATTGATTGGAACATACTCATTCCCGATATCTCAATGCTTTGCAATAAACTAGGCTCACTACAAAGAGAAATATATTCAAGATCCAGTATTACAGATTAGGTATTAAAAATAACTGCCATGAAATATTTGAAAAGCAACGGCTTTTACATATTTAAAAAGCAATGACTTGAATCTTTTGAATATTTTTTGACAGTTATTTTTCAAATATTTGTTGACAGTTATTCTTCATTCAAAGTCTGTGCCTGCAAAATGCACTTCCATTAGTCACATCTAGAGTAACTGTAGGTACATTGCATAAAACTTACTCGTAATCAGTTTCATATGAATTAAAGATATCTGTACAATTAATGTTGAGTGTGATGTTTCCTTTAGCATTTGTCAGCTGTTGAAGCCGTCGTTCCTCCTATGAATTATATATGAAAAAATTATTGCATAATACTAGCTTAACACAATTAATGTCATTACTTTTTCTCTTTGAAGCCTCTCATATTCCTCTCGAATTTCCGTTGGAGATGCTTTCCTAAAAATCATCTGATTAATGAAACTGACATTCTTATAAGACATATTATTAATACCTATGAATCAATTCCCATCCTTCAGTCTGCAAACCCTTCATTCCTAATAAATCATAAATGTTTCTTTTCTCTGGATTCGTTAAAACTTCATGAGCCTGTTTGAGCTTATTAAAAATTATTTCTGCATTTTTCTTCGCCTCTGGATCTATGTGCTTGTCAGGATGATAAGTTCTAGACAAATTCTTATATGCGCTATTTATCTGCTCAATTGTTGCCTGTATTTTGATGAATTAAGATAAAAGACCCATGAGTATTTCGAAATAATTGATTTTCGTTATGAAATAGGAACAAAATTAAGTACTTACATCTTTTGGGACATTCAGGAATCCGTAATAATCATCCTCGACTTCTAGAATCTCTGGATCATCCATCCTAGCTCAAGTTTCACTTAATTCACACTTTTAAAATATATTTTTTTGATTAAGATCAGGGGGATAAAAGCTGCAGTGCTCTTAAGCATTAGTAATAGAATTATTGACATGAGTTTAATGTTCAGAAGCGCATATCCTTGACTTTAGTAAGAGACTGAAATTAACAAGATGAATAATAAAATACAAAAACGGTCGAAAAAGATTTGAAATAAAACCATCAAAAAAATTTCAAAATAAAAATTGGACAGACAGACAAAGTTAAGAACTTGCGCATTATTTAAAAAAGTAAAAAACTTGATAAAAATATCAATCTGCACAAATAATTAATTTTATGCAGTTAAATCGCTTCAAAACATAACTAAATCAGTATTATTGTGTAAAGTAAGTGATAATTTACCAAGTTGTCATGTTTGAGGCTTGTAAAAACATGAATTTCAAAGTTTTATTGATGAATATTAATTTTCAACTTTCGTTTGTTTATGTTTTTCAGAAATAAAAATACAGCAAAATGATAAGTCGCGGCAAGCGCATTCGTATGGATGAGATTCCTACGGAATATTCATTATAGTAAGATTTACTCTTAATTCAATTAAAGAAGCACACTAATTAAGAAGAAAAATCAATATTTTAGCATGAATGAAGGACAAGATGAATTGGAAGGTCCAGGACCTTCAGGACAGCGTATGACGAGATTAAGAGCTCGTGGTGGAGTTCCAACAAAACCACCGATTATTGATGAAGATGACGAGGACTTTTTTATGACAGCAAATAATCGTAAACGTAAACTTCCAAAATTACCAAAAGAAAAGGTCGAAAAAGAGCCAAAAGCACCAAGAATTCGTAAGGAACGTGAAGTTGTTGAGAAGGAACCGCTAGAAGAGCGAATAATAAGAGAACGAGAAATTACAACAGACGAAAACAGTCTTTTTTGGGTATTAAGGTACTCAAAGAATACAATAACGACAATTGTGGACGAATGGATTGAGAATTATAAAACAGACAGAGATTCAGCATTAATAGCACTAATGCAGTTCTTCATAAATGCTAGTGGATGTAAAGGAAAGATTACAACAGAAATGCAAATCTCAATGGAACATACATCAATAATTCGTAAAATGACTGAAGAATTTGATGAAGAAAGTGGCGAATATCCATTAATTATGGCAGGACAGCAATGGAAAAAGTTCAAAACTCATTTCTGTGAATTCATTCAAACTCTCGTTAAGCAATGTCAGTATTCAATCATTTATGATCAATTTCTTATGGATAATGTCATTTCCTTACTTACTGGATTATCTGATTCACAAGTACGAGCATTCAGGCATACGGCAACACTTGCTGCTATGAAATTAATGACAGCACTCGTTGATGTTGCATTATTAGTGTCTATAAATCAGGATAATGCAGCACGTCAATATGAAAGTGAACGATTAAAGAGTGCACATGATGTTTCTGAGGAACGTCTTGAAAGTTTGATGACAAAAAGGCAGGAATTGGAAGAAAATATGGACGAGATTAAGAACATGCTTACATATCTCTTTAAATCAGTTTTTGTTCATCGTTATCGTGACACTTTACCTGATATTCGAGCAATTTGTATGATTGAAATTGGAATTTGGATGCATAAATTCTCTGCAAACTTCCTCGATGATTCGTACTTGAAATACATCGGATGGACACTTCACGACAAGGTTGGGGAAGTCCGATTAAGATGCTTGCAGGCATTATTACCACTTTATGAGAATGAAGAGTTGAAAGGAAAATTGGAACTTTTTACATCAAAGTTTAAGGATCGTATTGTGGCTATGACACTCGATAAAGAATATGAAGTTGCTGTACATGCAGTCAGACTTGTCATAAAAATATTAAAAATTCATCAAGACATTTTAACTGATAAAGATTGTGAAATTGTATATGAATTGGTTTATTCCTCACATCGTGGTGTTGCACAAGCAGCTGCTGAATTCTTAAATGTTCGATTATTTTTCATTGATCCATCCGTTGAATCGTTGACTAAACGTGGAAAGAAGAGATTGCCTAATACTCCTTTAGTTCGTGATCTTGTCCAATTTTTCATTGAATCTGAACTTCATGAACACGGAGCTTATCTAGTCGATTCCTTCATTGAAAGTAATCCAATGATTAAAGATTGGGAATGTATGACAGATTTGCTGCTCGAAGAACCTGGTCAGAGTGAAGAAGTCATGGATAATAAGCAGGAATCTACATTAATTGAAATTATGGTGAGTTGATACTTTTAACCGTTTTTTGAGATTCAAATAATTAAACCGTACAACAGTGTCATTGGAAAATTTGTATAGTTTTGAGTTTTAAATTTTAAAACCCCACAACAGTTTTTTTGACAACAGTCGAGTGGTTTTGAGATTTAAATTTTTAAAACCTCACAACAGTTTTGGAAAACATTTGTATGGTTTTGAGATTCAAATTTAAAAAATACGTTTAATTTCAATAATAATTTTAAATATGTATTTTTTTTATAAAAATTAACAGGTAAGCGCAGTAAAGCAAGTCGCTTTATCGGAACCGCCTGTTGGACGTGGAAGCAATCGTCAAAAGACATCGACAGCAAAAGAAATCAAGCAATTACAAGACGACAAACAGAAATTGACTGAACATTTTATTCAAACTCTTCCATATTTATTGGAAAAGTATAGTGCTGATAATGAAAAGCTCATAAACTTGTTAAGCATACCTCAATACTTTGATCTCGAAATGTATACGACATTGAGACAAGAAGCATCGCTGAAATTTCTACTCGATAAAATTACTTTAATTATGTCGATTAGTACTGACCGTGAAGTTTTAGAAGCTTGCTCTAAAACACTTGAATTTTTGTGTACTGAAGGCAGTGCCATATATACACAATGCGATGTGGCAAGATCCAATATTATTGATGAAAGTGTCAATCGATATAAAGAAGCTATCGATGATTGGCGCAATCTTATTGCTGGAGAGGAAATTCCCGATGAAGATGAAATCCATCAAGTTTGCATAAGCTTGAAAAAAGTTTCAATTCTTTATTCATGTCATAATTTAAATCCTTGGAATCTTTTTAATTCACTGTTCCAAGACATTGAAGAATATTTGAATGATCCTTCACATGAGAAGAGTATTCCGTCAGAAGCTGTTATCTACTGCATTGAATCTTGCTTCTTTTCAATAAGTTGGGGAATATCGTCGTTAGAGTCGTCGTTTGAATCATCAGCTCTTGCATTTACAGCAGATGAATTGCGGCGCAATTTGGATAAATACATGACTGCTTGTAATCATTTAATTAGATCTGCTGATTTACCCATTCAAGAATCTGTGAGTAATTTGACTGCTTAATATTAATTGAACTACAGTATGGCTGTTTCTGCGCTAATAAACAATTCAATTAATCAATTTTTATTCATTTCTTCATTCACAGGCATATATATCAATTTGTGATTTATTAGTTATCTGCTCGGCAAATCTCGGAAAGAACTCTAATCGTTATGTACAAATGATGGAATATCGACCGACAGATGAGCAAAAAGACTTGCTCATCAATTTTGTCAAAACGTATGTGTTTTCGTCACGTTATGATGAAATACAAGACGAGACGAGAATCGAGGAACTTCATAAGAAGCGTAGTCATCTTGCAGCATACTGTAAACTCGTTGTATATAATATTCTGCCGACTACAGCTGCATGTGACATCTTTAAATATTACATCAAGGTATGTACTTATGTATTTTTATGGTAGGGGTTAGGGATGAGTCATGGGTGGTTTATAAATGCTTATTCTAAGATTTAATGATTTAACGAATCTTAAAATTTTGAATTGATTAAAATTCGTTCAGTAAATTTTCAGTCCATTTCTGTTCAGTTCATTTGAATTTGTGCAAACCGTTAAATTTTCAAATCAAAAATGGCAGTTAAATTTCAATTTATTTTTCAGTTCTACAATGATTATGGTGACATCATCAAAACGACGCTTGGAAAGACTAGAGAAAATTCCAAGACAAACTGTACAATGACAATGTGTATGTCCTTAAAGACTGCATTTGAGGATTTACAAAGTTCCTTTGCACCAGACAAAATATCGAGAACAAGTCAAGAATTCATGGATCTCAAAGAATTGGGTAAAAGATTTGCATTGACTTTTGGTTTAGATGCAATAAAGAACAGAGAAGCAGTCACAGCTTTACATCGTGCTGGAGTTTTATTTGCTGCATTAAATTCAAATGCTGATGACATTAATCCACCGCAAAACTTGCTGTTTTTGGAAATTCTGAATGAATTCACAAATAAGTTGTTGAAGCAGGACAAAAAAGTCGTGTAAGTTCTTTGAATTAATTAATTAAAAGAAAATTTATAAAATTCACTTTTATTTAATAACAGATTAAACTTCTTGGAACGAAGAATTTCGATGAACAATGCAGCATCAAATGATGATTGGCAGCCATTCAATAATTATCGAAATGCATTGCTGCACGGCGAGAATGATCAAACGGCTGCAACACCAGTTGTTGTCAATAAGAAAGTTTATGGTGGACGAAAGGCAAAGAAGAATCAGTCAGGCGACATAGATGAAGCTGATTTAGATATTTAAGTATAAGTACGACTTAAGATTATTTAATTATAGATCCTTATACTATGTGTAGAACAAATAGATTTAAAATTTGAAGAAATTCAATGCACAATACCTTTAAATAAAGAAGATTTCCACAAAATGGGTTCAATTTAACGAAATAGCTTGCACAGAGTAAGAATCTCAAGGTGTTCAATCCACGCCATTTCCACCCTAATAAATGTTTTCAAGTCACAGGAGGTTCTTATGAAGCGTGGGAAACTCGATTTTTCTTTTGTATAAAGAAAAGAAGCACCCCAGGTTGGTGAATAATACGTGAAAAATCTTGAGCGAGCAACCCTCCTTATTTTTTAAAGTTACGTACAATTACTACACACACACAAAGCACTCCGTCGCTCTTTCTTAAGGATTATTTTACGACTCGAATCTTTTGTGTAAGGACCCTACGCAATTTAAACATTATTTTTTTTCGCTATTTTTATTGTAATGAGTTTTTCTTATATGAACATCTGCTTACAGCATAGGTAGCTATTGTGTTATGATTACTGTGTAAGGAAGGGGAGTAAGGAAGGAAGGAAGCAGCAAGTTTCCCACTAGAATAGTGAACGAAAAACTTGTTTTTCTCCTCCTTGTTTGCTTTTTTTTTTGTTATTTAAAGAATCTTATGCATCGTCATATTACAGATTTGTGCGTAATATTAATTTTTCGGAATATGCGATGCTGATGCTCTATTTTTTTATGGGAGATAGTTTTTTAAGTTTGTAAGTTGAAATAATTTTTAGAAGTTTCGAATGATTTTGGGATTTTTAAAATTTTGTTTTAATTTGATTTGGTTTAAAACTTGTTAAAACCACACAACAGACTTTTAAATAAGCTTTTCAATCCTTAAAAAAGCATTTGATGTTTGAAAACATCATAACAGCGTTTAAATTAATGATGAAACCATTCAACAGTTTTGAAGTTTTATGTAAAACCATATAACAGATTTTAAAGTTTGTTGCAAAACCATACAACAGCATTTAAAGTGTGTTACGAAACCATTCAACAGTTTTTACTTCAAAAATTGAATTTCCGTTAAATAAATGCAAGATTTTGCTGAATTGAGATAAATAAAAAATTTGAATTGCTTTCAATTAATTATTAACAATTATGAGCGAGTCAAGCCATGTGACTGACTTATTTCATGAGTTTAAGCCAATTTAAGAATCAAAATCTTACACATTAGAGGATAAATTCATTAAGAATTTGAAAAACAACCACAAAAATTCTTAAATAAAGGCAGAAAGAAAGAAATCTTAAAAATCAAGCAGTTATTAAATCATAAAAAAAGACAGTTTCAAAGGTGTCCAAAGGTTGTTAAATTTTCAAAAACTTTAAACTCGCGCGATTTTTTCAAACGCAACATTTACGCAACATTACAACATAGCTGAGCTTTTTCAAAAATTGCGCCTCGAACGAAGAAAAAAATTAACGAAACTATGTTTCCATACATACAGAATAATTAAAATGATTTATTAAATTTTTTAAGAATTTTCACGCATCCCAAAGTCCCGACAGCTGTGTAAGATGAACAATTGCTTAAGAATTTTCTTATGCTTGATTGTATCATTGTTGCTATGTAATAAATAAAGAAGTAAAAAGGGAGAATTATCGAAAAAGGGGAAGGAAAAAAAAGTGAACGAAACATACAAGCACAAACGTGCTGCACATACGGATAGGAACAGAACCAAGAAAATATGATTTAGTATGCGTCGAAACATCAAGAGATTAACAACAAATCTCTTTATTTTTATTTTATAATTATTATTTTTGTTGCATTCACACAATTTTCAAATTAATTTAACTACTTCAAAAAAAAAATTAACCAGATTAATCTATTAATTGTTGTAATCTTAGCCATAAGTGATTTGTTATATCGAAACTCGTTACTAAAAAAAAAAGAATTAAAAAATTGCGAAAATTATTTTTGTATCGAAATTTAAATAAGAAGAATTTAAAAAAGGAGTGAAAATCTACGGAAAATGTGAAAAGTGTCAAGTTTTTGTTTTGATTTTCCACGTGATTAAGTGTCCTCAACTCAAGTGAATGCAATTATTACTAAAAAAAAAACTTCGTCCAGTTTGAATTTAAAAAGAAAAACTAATCTACTAACTTCAAAAAATATTAAAAAAAAAGGATTAATAATAACAATATCTGAAAGCTATTTAAGGCATCTATAAAAAAAAGATTATAGAGGAATAGCAGCTAAATATAAAAGTTTATCCTGTCAAATGACCAAAGCAAAATAAATCTCTAATGGAGTAGCAATTTATGTATAAAAATAACACATTCCAACAATTGAAGGTAATTAAAAATTACATCTCACGATATCTTCTCTCTGTCTCTCAATAGAGACAGAGATGTGTGTTTTTTTTATTTCTGTTGTTGTTGAAGGTGCATAGAGGAATGTTGTGGAGATTCTGTTCATATATAATATATTATATGTACCTCTATATATATATAAATATGTGTACAAATGAAGGAAAGAAGAAAAAAGATATATATACGGTTGGGCCGTATAAAGCGAGAAAAAAAAATCACACATTCGCGATTAATGGGAAAAAAATGTGTACATTTTACCGTGATGATGTCTGATCGCAATCGATGATCAGCCAACATCAAATTAATTCACCTGATTTTTTTTTCCTTCTCCACATCACATTCGCGCAATTGGAAACGTTAATCAATTCAACGTGTAGAGTTAATGAGAGTTTTTTTTTGTGTGTAGAAAGAAGAAACATATTCACCTACAAAATAGCTCAAGAGAGCAAATTATATGTTTATGGGGTCAGTTGATGACAATGATATCCATGAAAGTTGCTCCCTCTACACCCCCTCCTTGATATTCGTATAAAATTGTTCATACTTGATTTATGAAATATATTCTTAAATTTTGCAATAGTTTTTTGATTGTTAATGAACGATTTAGTAGCTATTCAGCGACTAGCTATCGAGTTCAGCAATTAGACACTTAATTTAAAGTTAATGCTATTTAATTCAGCAAAATAATTAATTACTAAGTGAATTCAGCAACTTTTCACTCAGTTCATATTCAATTAACCGAATTCAGCAACTTTTCACTCAGTTCATATTCAATTAACCGAATTCAGCAACTATTCAGCACAAATTTGCAACTATTCAGCAAATTTATGTGACAATTAAACGAATTCAGAAATCTTTCAGTCAGCCCAGCAATTAGTTGCTGATTTCAGCAGAACAATAGCTGAATCTGCCGAAAAGTTGTTGATTCTAGACTAATTGCTGAATTCATAAAAAAGTTGCTGATTTGGACCTTAAAAGTTTATGAATCTGAGCTGAATTCATAAAATAATGCTGAGTTTTATACGAATCAGTTGGATTTACTCTAGGAATGCTTTCAGCTGAATAGTTGTTGAGTTGAAGCAGTTAAAAAGATGCTTATTCATCTAAATGGTTGCTTATAACGCTAAAAAGCTGCATAATTATCAAAATAAAACCTGAATTGAATATTAGTCAGCTGAATCGTCGCTGAACAACTGCTGCATTTGCTGAATAACTGCTGCGTTGGCTGAATAGTTGCTGATTTCATTTAAAATCAATAAATACAGATAATCAACTAAGAAACGCTTTACCTCTACCACAAATGCTTCAAACGCTTAGTTAACATTAACTATGATTATCAATCACCATCAAGCTACCTCCCCCAATTTACCAAATCTTAAACATCATTAAGCAACAATTCCCACAATAATAATGAATGTATGTACATACACAAAATGACCAAAGTATTTTTTTTTTTTTGAGATCTCCACCTTCCTCCATCAATCCATCTCCGGTCCCATAGCAAGCAAGACTCAAGATGTGTAACTCCATCCTTCTCACTCGTAATTTAATTGGAATTCAATTTCTTAACTTTGTTTTGTTGCTGCTTCAACCTTTTATACTTTATTTCTCATATAATAATAATATTGAATATGAAACGCACGTAGTTTTTCCTCTCGTCGCATGGCTGGATGTGTGTTAAACATTTGTTGATGTATATTGACTGTGGTTCTCAGAAATTGGCCATTCACTGGCATTCTTTACGTTTTGCTGCCTTTTTTTTCTTCTCCACCAACATCCATCCATTCATGCTATAGAGAGTAAAAAACAGCCATAAGAAAATGAATAACTGATATATATCGAAGAAATGAGATCAGAGGCCCATACAGACTATAATTACAATAATTTAAAATTTTCTGCAGATGTTACTGTCCATCGCGGTGCAAAAAAAAAAAATGCGCAACACGCAGAAGATGCAAGTTGAATATACATAATAATAATATTGCTCGTATTAAGGAGAAGAAAACAGCAATAAGAATGCATTTGTGGCTCTCCGCTATTTTTTTTTTTCTCTTCCCTCCACTTATTGGAACTCTTTCATTCTTTATTATTCCACAATCCACCTCGCAATCGATTACCATTATTTTAACCTCCTTCATAATGATGCAACCATCCCGATTCATTCATTCAAATTTTTTGTTGCACGGGGTCAATTGTGAATGACGTCTGTCGTCGAGTTTGATGCTTGATAGCTTCATTTTTTGTCCCATTAGGATAAGATTCTCAATGTACAATACAATCTATTTAATACCCCCCAAAAATATACCACACATCACCCCTCAATGACCCCCAATCTTAGATATATGCTCAAAAATATTTATTTCATCTTGATATTTTTTTTTTCTCATCGGTCGGTCGATCGGTTGCATGGAAGTGATTCTTTTTGCCTTGCTTCGCTCTTTTTTGCGCTTAATTTTCAACCTTCTTACACATGAGCATCCGACACACGAAAAAAAAATGTTATTTGGGATTTAATGATGTGAGGGAGATGATGATGATGATCATTGATGACTGTGAAGAAGAAGAAAAAATACCAGAAAGATCAGGGCTTAACAGTGGACCATGAACCGTTTCATTTCATTATTATTAGTTTTTTTTTTTCACAAACAACCTGTTGTTAGACCATCCTTGAAGCATTCACATATATGTATGATGTATATACACTTTTTTTTCTTCTATGTTTCTTTCTCCTCTCGTGTTCCGTTCATTTTCAAAAAAAAAAAAATTATGAAGAAGAAGCAAGAAAGATTATATAAACTCCCACAAAATGAGGAGAGCTTTGAAACAGGTCAGCGATCGAGTGAATGCTATCACATCACCATCATAATAATTTTTAATGATTTTGTCTTAGCGAAATACTCGGCATCAGCAAGAAACGAAAGGGGAAAAAAATAAAAATAAATAAATACACAGCACATGATCATTATCTCTCTATACACAAGATTTTTTTTTTGTCGGTTATTAGCGGATGATAATTTGAGTTTGTTAACAATTCAGCGGAAGCTCAGCTCTATTCAGCAGTAATTTACGTTCAATTCAGCTGTATTTAATAGTTATTCAGTTTGGTTTTGAGTTTATTCAGCTGAATTCAGCGTTTATTTACTTAATTCAGCAGTTTTACTAGATTCAGTTCAGTCAATCAATTAATCAATTCAGTTTAGACTTAATTCAGCTGAATTAAATAGATGTTCACTTCATTTAGCTGAATTCAGCAGTTTTTGACTCAATTCAGCCTAATTCAATGAACCTAAGCACTTTACTAGCTTAATTCAAAAGATTAAATAGATTTTAAATAGAATTCAGCTCAATTAAGCTGTTTGTTTTGTTGACTTTTTAATTTTCTCAAATTTTTCATTGAATCTTGTCAATTCCTGGCAATTGAAGCAACTTTACACGTAAACTATCCGTGTAAAGTTGTTGCAATCTTGATCCATATTACGTAAACCTTACTATTCCCAAGATAATTGACAAAATCTAATCTGCATCAATAAATTCAATATAAAATACCTGTTGTAAGAATTTTGAGTATAATAAAAGCAAGTCCGAAGAAGCCATCAATACTCAAACACATGAAAGAGACTACGATGACGACGGGGCACTCAGTAATGAGATAAACATTTCTACTTCATTTATTTGTTTCCACTACATTCTACTTTATTTACCAGTTTTCATCTTCCATCGAACCATCGTCAGATAGCTTAGCTAGCGCCTAATAAAATGATTGAATAGATAGATAGTCTCATGTTATTGTCTTAAAAGCACTCTCTCATCATTATGTATACATATAAGCAGTCAATGTGACCGTCTCTGTGTCAATATATCTTTTTATTAACACTATTTAAATATTATGCACTTGTTACTACCAACCAACCAACATGTCGATGTCGGTGAATTGATATTTGAAGAAGCACCTTTAACAATTGCATTATCATAATTTATGCATAAAGAAGAAAGAATAATGTCAAATAAAAAGCGCTTTACATCTCCACCCACCTGCAATTTTCATCATCAATCTTTTTTTTTCGACTAAACGCGATCGCTGGCTGTATATTTTATTTACCGTAACTACTTGCTCATGTTGCTTAAGATATAAGACAGAAAGAAATAACAACAATAAAATGAACATGAAGCAGTAAGAAAAGAAGACGATAAAAGAAGAAACAAGAAAAAAAACGAACAAACAGTCATAACAGGTGAAATTTTGTAATTATGTAGATGGTTCCATCGCCGTATATGTTGTGTTGTGTACTCTTCGTGTGTTGTATGTGCTGGTCATCTATACGATGTGAAGCATTGGAGCGGGTGGAATTAAAGACAATCAACCGAGAGAAAAAGAGGAAAGAAGATGGAGAGATAAATTAACAAGTCCGAAAGGCTGTGTATTGTGGTTGTACTGATGCGCATAGGCTTTGACTGTTTTTTTAAATGAGAATTTTTAGAAAAATGCTTCAAAACCTTACAAATGTTTATTTAAACTGTCATTTGTAAGGTTCTAAAATTTAAATCGCCAATGACAGTTAAAATTTGAATCTCAAATCACCGTTCAGTCTTGCAATCTATTCAATTTTTAAGGCACAGACTTCGTACTTTAAACGCTATCCTGACAATTCCCACAAAAACATAACTGAACTCTTTATCTGTGCCACCAAAAAAACTCACATTAATCCGCAGATCATGTTTATCGATTAAATATTCAAAATTTGTCACAGCGACTTTTGTGCCGCATTTCGATTAAAATTTGTGGTTAAAACAGCAAACTTGATGGAACGAGAGGGAGTGCAAAGAATTGCTACATTAAAGCAAAAAGTCCAAGTCTTTATACTTTGCATGATCGTCATTAGTTTTTCTTGCTGCTTTTTTATATTGCCTGTAATTTAATGGCGAGAACAGCTCACTGGTTTGGTTCTTTTTTTCAGTGTGAATCTTCTTTCGTAAGACACATATTCCTTCATGTGTTGAGTTGCTTCTTATTGTGTATATATTTTTTTTTCTTACACATTATTATTTATTCGCATATTTGTCTCTCACTCTCCATGGATGGATCTCTTGCCAAATGATTCCGCATGCGCGATGTTGTTGTTGTTGCTGTTATATTTTTTTGGTCTCTTTTTTTATTATAAATTTTTCAACTTGACGTGATCAGAGGTAATCTTCTGACATTATTTCCACTTTATGATGATGATAATTGATGTAATTTTTGTATGATTCTCATGTGTCACGATGATTGTTTCACCTACAAGCGATACAATGTGGATCATTGGAACGCACATATATCTTCAATGGCTTTTGCGACACTCTAATTCCATCTTAGAAACGGTTCATTCATCTTATGTTGCCCAATTATTATTATTATTTTGTTGTTTTTTCTTCATTTTTGTGGCTTTTTTTTGAGGAAAATAGAGCATAATGATACACATTGGACAATTGGGTGGCTAAATGAGCAATGAGGTATTTTGTTCCATGTTTATTGCTTAGCTTGGAAGCTCTCTTGTAGATATTGCTCAGTTTTGAAATTAAAGATTCGTACCCTGTTTTTTCGTTATAAGCTAGTAGCTTAGAAGAATAAAAAAGTGATTTTTTTTTTGGCTCACTAGTAGCTTAGTAACGAGTAGTAGCTTATAACGAAAAAACAGGGTAGAAAAAAGTTAAAAAACCGATTGAATTTAAATTTTTGAAATCCGTTAAATTTTGAATTTTTGTGAACCGTTGAATTTTGAATTTCTGAAAGCTGATAAAAAGCAAAACCTGCACAGCTTACCACTTTTATATTGGTTCCATTTCCAAAACTGCGCCTTATCCCCCTGATCACCAACATGAGGACTTGATGCAATGTTTTCTTCATCTTCTCTTCGTCTCATGCCTGCTATGTCTTCTGTTATTTCATCATCATGCTGGTGTGTGCTTCATAAGCAGTATTTATATTACACTCTCATGGATAGATGGATGAATGAATGGATTTTTCAATTTAGGTTGGCTTGTATTTAACATTATTTTTTTTGTGGTCCATCGAAATCTTGGAAATCAGCATTAATTCGCCGGATGTGGACTCGATGCTTCAATCGAGACGAAATTGTTACTGTTGAAGGCAAAAAAAAAATGAATTAAAATAATTTCACACACGCTTGCCTTTGGGCACTTTTATATATTATGTATATATGTATATATATTTTCTAATTCCACCTTTCTTTCCTTTACTCATTTCTACTTCTGTTTTTTTTTTCTGTCTTTCCACTTTAGATGATGATGATGATGAAAAAATAAGGTTGGCATTAAAATGAAATTGTCGAGGTGAGATCGAGTCTGGACAAAAAGATTAAAAGGTTTTTGGATATACATCATCAAATTTAGAAGATATTACGATACCACGATAAGGATAAGCGACGATAAGTCATAGACAAAAGAAATCAACAAAGAATATAATGACGATGGCTGATAATTTAATGTCATCGTTGTCACCAACAGCACATCAAGACATATATGATCATCATGACGCATTAGCTAGCCGAAGTGATCCCAAAAAACGGAAAAGGAAAAGACTGTCTGCAGTTTTAGACAAGCTGCATAACAACACTAACATGATGCATCATAATATTGGCAGTAATACTAATTTTAATAATAATAACACAACTAGCATTAATAACAACAATAATCATGAGAGTGTCATCAATAACAATGTCCTAATGGCATCAACAAAAGCAGACATTGGAAATAAGATGACATATAGTACAAACCTGGCACGATCTGTTCAGGAAAATGCCGAAATTTTGCGCAATTTGTTTGCATTAAGTCAGGGTCTTCCTCACATTCATCCCGCATTTCCATTTATTCCAAATACACCCTCATCGCCGACGACGACTGCATTATATGAATGCAATAATAATAATGAGAACTTTACATCGACAACTACGACAAAAATGGCAGATAAGATGCTATTAAATGGCAAAGTAAAAGTTGAAGTGAAGGAAGAGACGATAGATGGTGAAGACACAATTGAGAATGTACGCGACACATGTAAAACACCGTTACAGCAATTTCTTCATCTGCCAAAGACAATTCACAACAATAACAATACGGTTTATGGACATAATCATCAGAAGCAGCCATTATATCAATATCAAAATGGATATTTCTTTAATCATCCACAAGATCCACAAGAATATCCATTAGATTTATCAATGAAGAATGTTAAGCGACGAAAGAGCAGCTCAGCGAGTAGTTCGGCAAGCTCACCTAGTTTAACGAAACAATTGTTAATTCAACAAACGGAACAGAAGATTAATGCTGTTTTACAGCCATTGGGCATTCAAGTTCCGAAAGATTGTAGTATAAGCTTACAGACAACGCCTGGCAGTGAATCAATGTCACCACATCAACTACCTCAGTATTATCATGACCTCAAAGTATCGCCGATTGTCGAAGAGGTCGCACCTGGAACTAATTCCTGTTTTGTTTGTCCAATTTGTGGTCAAATGTTTTCATTGAACGATCGTCTTGCGAAGCACATAGCATCGCGTCATAAAACTCGAAGTCCTGCATCAGAAGGTAGTCCCGCTAAATGTTACGTCTGTGAAGTTTGTAATCGATCATTTGCTAGGTCTGATATGCTTACACGACACATGCGATTACATACAGGAATTAAGGTAAATAAATATTACAAAGTACAGTTTTTTTTCCCCATTAAGACTTATAACTGAACTCTAATTAATAATCATTCTAGCCATACAATTGTAACACTTGTGGCCAGGTATTCAGTCGAAGTGATCATCTATCTACGCATCAGCGTACTCATACAGGTTAGTTGAATCTCATACTAATAGGTGGGGATTGTTCAATTATGATGTATAGAATGGGAAAGGGTATTTTGAGCCATAAAATATCGCTGAGAAAGCAGTGGTGTAGTAAGAAGGAGACGAGTGGACTATGACACTGGTGTGAAGGCATCTGAATTATGCAACACTCGTGTCAATGCACCTTAACCATAAAATATTAGTTTGAACGCACCTGAATCATAAAAAACTAGTGTGAAGACGACTGAACTTTAAAACACTACTGTAAAGTCACATGAATATTAAAACATTAGTGTGAAGACACCTGAATCACAAAACAATAGTGTGAAGGCACCTTAACTATAAAAATACAAGTGTACAGGCACATAAAATATCAGTGTAATGTAAAGACACCCGAATCACAAAACACGAGTGTAAAGACACCTGAATCACAGAACACGAGTAATACTTAAAAATGAACCGAGGGAGGGAAGAAGAGGGGGTTAGAGCACAAATTTTACATTGACGTCATAAGTGAACGACACCTAATTACCCACTTTATCATCCACGATAACGCAATAAAAAAAAAATAAAATTCCATTCAATTAATTCTCTTTTATTTCTAGGTGAAAAACCATACCGATGCCCTCAATGTAATTATGCTGCATGTCGTCGTGATATGATAACAAGACACATGCGAACACATGCAAGATATGAGCAAAATAATGGTCAACAGCCGCAACGACGAGCAATGAAAGTTAAAACCGACAAGGTGAAAACGGAAGTGAAAACTGAAGATGCTACAAAAATTATCGGTAATAATCTTAATAATAACGACATTTCCATGTTCAATCAGAATAGTTTGGAAAATATTAATGAGCTAAGGATTAAACTTCAAGAGAATTTTTTAGCCAATAGTGGACTTATGCCAAGTGACATCCCTAATCTTAAGCGTGAAATTAAAATTGAATTTTAAAACAAAAAATTTAAAAATTATTTATACAACCTCAAAAAAAACATGCCGAATTGGTAAAATTGATACTTACTATTTTTCTTACGCGTTTCCTTATTGTTTATTCTATACTTAATTATTATATATATTAAATTTGGTTGATATTAGAAACGACTTTTCTCGGTGCGTGATGTTTTTCTTATAATAAGTTTTTGTAAATTGATACGTATCTAATCTACTGTTGTGTTTTTCTTTTTATGTCTTGTTTATCTTATTTCTTTCTTATTTATGTTTCTTAGATTTTAAGATGAACATGTTGATTTGAATCGTTTCTTTCATGACAATTTTCCTGTTAATTCTTATTCGCGGAAGCTTTTAAATTGAATGAGGTTTTGATGGCTTTATATTGTGTGAGGAAGTTAAAATTTATTTGAATAAATTGTTAAAACCCGTTATAAATTTTGAAATTTGAATTATATTTACTTTTGAATGTTTTGAAAGCATTACAAATTATTAAAGAATCTCACTAGTTCAAAACCATATAAGTAGCCTCAAATTATACAAATGTTTGGAAATTCAAACCGGTTGAAAACTATACAAATGTTTTTAAAAAATAATTAAATTCAAAACCATACAAATGTTATAAAATCGAAACAAGTTCAAAACCATACAAATGTTTTCATAATTTAATCTGTATAAAACATTTCAAATGTTTGCAAAAAACGATACAAAATCAAAACCCTACAAATGGTTTATAAAACTACAATTTCAAAAAACCTTTCGAATATTTTAAAAATCTACTGAATCTCAAAAGCAGTCTGAATTGAAAACCTTACAAATTTAAGAAAACATTACAATTCCAATAAAATGATGAAATTGTAGTGTTTTGAAAAAAAAAATCTCATTCAATATAAAAAAATTCCATTGAAATTGTTTTATAAGAAAATAAAATCTTTCCTTAATTTTAAGTTTTATGTAAGTACCTACCTATTTAAAAAAAGAAAAAAAAAAACGTTGATTGGTTGTGAATTGAATATAATTTTATGACATTGGAATTAATTTATGTCTTTATAGAAATAGATATATTGGGTGAAACTCAATTAAGAAATTAATTTTATAGAATTTCCAAATTAATTCAGTTATTAATTAAAAGAATGTTATGTCCCGATTCCCGATGAAAAGCAGCACTAATGAGAAGATGGAAAAAGGAGAATTATTTTTATCCAGTGCCTTACACAAAAATCCATTTTTTAAGAAAAGAAACGAGAATGATAGAAGAAAAATTAGTGGAACCGAATGTAATCTTTGCCTTTTTGCTAACCTCTTGATGATAAAACAAGTAAAGCTCTTGCTCTCTTTAAAATGAATAAAATCCAATCAATTTTCAATCTAGATTTTTACAACAATGAAAATGATACAAATTTTTTATAGAATCACTTGAAAAAGAACACTTTAATCAACATCTAGAATAGCTTATAAAAATATTTTTCTCCGGCTGAACTTTTATGCCATTTTCGATCTTTTTTCTTTTCAACTCAACTCTCTCTATCACTTTTAGAACTTTATTCCTTCTCATAATAGAATAAATTACGTACTTCTTTCTACCTAAGACGAACTATGTATAACTTAAGTGCCAAACTTATATAGAAAAAATCAACTACACTACTCACATGTTTATATTATGTTATATATATTGAGAATCATCACAAAATGATAATATTTTTCTGTGAGAAAATAATTTAATGCTTGCCTTCTCCTATAGTCCAAAGACGCATTTTTAAGACATAAACAAAAAAATATTCCTGAGAAATGATAAGGAAGTGAAATGATATGATATATGGATATTGTAGTGATTTATTATTATTACTTTTTTTTCTTACACTAAGAATTATCCATTCCCTATAAATTGTAAAGGTATGAAGATATTTTTGAAAATTAATGGGGGTCCTAGGTTTGAATAGATTAAGATTTTAAAAGATAAAAGTCAATTTTTTCCAATAAAAGCGAATATGCATGCCAATGTGGTTTTTAATAAGATTTAAAAATTATAGTTTATTCAAACCTAGGACCCTTATTGAAGGGAGCCATTCATAAATGACGTTTATATAATCTTATTTAAAGGTTGATATAATTGTCATTTTAAAAATCCTTTCTCCTACCCATTCAATATTGCACGTCATTTATGAACGACTCCCACCAAAAGCAAGAGAATTGTTGAACATGCCAGTTAAATTTTTACTGTTGAACATGAGAACCTCCATACTTTCTATTTAATGAATATTGATGAAATTTGTAAATGATGATTTTTGCATTCAATAATTTTTAAAATATTGTTAAGTTAGTTTTATGTTACTTACTAAGAGATATAAGACCGTGTGAAGATCTCAAATTTTTTTTAAAAAAAAGCATGATGAAAAAATTGAATTTTAATTAGATTTTAAGTGAAAAATGTGTTAATGGAAAAAATGTTTGGGGATCATGGTATTTTATGTAAATTTCTTTGTTAGACACAGAATGCGGGATATGATTTTATGATTTTTTACACATTTTATTGAGGTAAATTAGTTTAGCGATCATTTGAAATTTAACGGTTAATTGAATTTCAAAAATTCAACGGTTTTCAAAAGTTTGAAATTTTTCGAAAAATCCATGAAAGGAGACAACTTCAAGTTATACAAAATTCAAAAAATGATCGTTAATTTAATCAATCTCAATTTTTAAAAATACTTAAGGATATTAAGATCAGATAAGACTCATTTTATACGTACAATTCAATTCAATTCAATTAAGCAAATAAAACTCTCTAATTCTCTTTCTATTAATCTCTTTGAATACACAAAGTTTCGTAAATATTGCACAAATAAAAAGTTATGACTCTCTTCATAAAGTTTTATGATTTCAAAATTTTCCATTTCATAATGCGTGCTAAGCATACATACAAAATAGCATATATAAGATTGTGTACGTAATAATTTAAGATCTTTTTATAATGAATTTTTTTAAGGTATGGCAATTATTTATAATTTACTCTCTTGAAAATTAGAAGTTAAATGAGAACCTTATTTATTATTGTACAATTTTCCCAGTGTCCCAAGAGTTGTTTTTTTTTTGTTAATTTTTTTTTATATATTATTTCATCTAAGTACAAAAGACAAAAAATTGGATAAAAAAATGAACTTTTGAATAAAAATGTTTTAAAATGAATTTGAAAAAAAAATCTGTTGAATTTTTGTTTAACTTCCAGTTATTGAATAATTTTTTACAGCAAGATGACAATGAAATTTTTAAAGATTCAAAGTTTTTAAGGATTTTGTCAAGTTCAGATCAATTTTTGAAGATTCAAAATTTTTAAATATTTTGTCAAATTCAGATCAATTTTTGAAGATTCAAAGTTTTTAAGGATTTTGTCAAATTCAAATCAATTTTTGAGATTCAAATTTTTTAAAGATTTTGTCAAATTCAGATCAATTTTTGAAGATTCAAAGTTTTTAAGGATTTTGTCAAATTCAAATCAATTATTGAAGATTCAAAATTTTTAAAGATTTTGTCAAATTCAGATCAACTTTTGACGATTCAAAGTTTTTCAGGATGTTTTCGAATTCAAATCAATTTTTGAAGATTCAAAGTTTTTAAGAATTTTGTCAAATTCTAATCAATTTTCGAAGATTCAAATCTTTTAAGGATTCTGTAAAATTCTAATCAATTTTTGAAGATTCAAAATTTTAAGAACTTTGTCAAATTCAGATCAATTTTTGAAGATTCAAAATTTTTAAAGATTTTGTCAAATTCAGATCAATTTTTGAAGATTCAAAGTTTTTAAGGATTTTGTCAAATTCAAATCAATTTTTGAGATTCAAAATTTTTAAAGATTTTGTCAAATTCAGATTAATTTTTGAAGATTCAAAGTTTTTAAGGATTTTGTCAAATTCAAATCAATTTTTGAAGATTCAAAATTTTTAAAGATTTTGTCAAATTCAGATCAACTTTTGACGATTCAAAGTTTTTCAGGATGTTTTCGAATTCAAATCAATTTTTGAAGATTCAAATTTTTTAAGAATTTTGTCAAATTCTAATCAATTTTTGAAGATTCAAATCTTTTAAGGATTAAGTAAAATTCTAATCAATTTTTGAAGATTCAAAATTTTAAGAACTTTGTCAAATTCAGATCAATTTTGGAAGATTCAAAATTTTTAAAGATTTTGTCAAATTCAGATCAATTTTTGAAGATTCAAAGTTTTTAAGGATTTTGTCAAATGCAAATCAATTTTTGAGATTCAAAATTTTTAAAGATTTTGTCAAATTCAGATCAATTTTTCAAGATTCAAAGTTTTTAAGGATTTTGTCAAATTCAAATCAATTTTTGAGATTCAAAATTTTTAAAGATTTTGTCAAATTCAGATCAATTTTTGAAGATTCAAAGTTTTTAAGAATTTTGTCAAATTCTAATCAATTTTTGAAGATTCAAATCTTTTAAGGATTCTGTAAAATTCTAATCAATTTTTGAAGATTCAAAATTTTAAGAACTTTGTCAAATTCAGATCAATTTTTGAAGATTCAAAATTTTTAAGGATTTTGTCAAATTCTAATCAATTTTTGAAGATTCAAAGTTTTTAAGGATTTTGTCAAATTCAAATCAATTTTTGAGATTCAAATTTTTTAAAGATTTTGTCAAATTCAGATCAATTTTTGAAGATTCAAAGTTTTTAAGGATTTTGTCAAATTCAAATCAATTTTTGAAGATTCAAAATTTTTAAAGATTTTGTCAAATTCAGATCAACTTTTGACGATTCAAAGCTTTTAAGAATTTTGTCAAATTCTAATCAATTTTTGAAGATTCAAAGTTTTTAAGGATTTTGTCAAATTCTAATAAATTTTTGAAGATTCAAAGCTTTTAAGGATTTTGTCAAATTCTAATCAATTTATGAAGATTTAAAAATTTTAAGGATTATGTAAAATTCTAATCAATTTTTAAAAATTTAAAGTTTTTAAGGATGTTGTCAGATTCAAATCAATTTTTGTAGATTCAAATTTCTTAAAGATTTTGTCAAATTCGAGCCAATTTTCAAAGATTCGAAGTTTTGAAATATTTTATCAAATTCTAATCAATTTTTAAGGATTCAAAGTTTTGCAAGCGAACTTGAAAGCTTAATTTAAGAATGTTTTAGAACTCAACGAGCGAATCGTAAACGACAGTAATATACATAATTTTTTTCAGCAATTCACACATGTAAAAAGTAGGATACAATTTTAAAATGCAAAGCATAACGGAAGGAAATACATAAAAAAATATACAGAATGAATTCTCTCACAGCAAGGAAAGTAAATGAGTACAAAAGCTCAGAGGGAATACATATGTATGTATGTATGTATGTATGTATGTAGTACTTACTATCAGTTTTATGAATAAAAAGCACGTTCTAGAAAGATAACACTCAATGTACATAATTTCCATCATCCAAGAGTCCAACAACAAACACGAGCGAAATGTACAATGTCACATCCATGCAATGCACTTTCCTTCCTTTGGAAAACAACATTCTCCCGAACAAAAAGAAAAAAAAGACTTTACGTCGCTCTCGATTCTGCGTTGTAACGAAAATTGTTTTTATAATTCTCAGAGTATAATTTTCTGCCTTTTTTTCCTTCTTTCCTTTTTCCTATCCATACCATACCACATACACATATATTTTTATTCAATTTTCACACAACTTGGAAAAGCAGCGTTTTTTCATTAAAGAATTTTTCTTCGTCATATTAGGAACTCTCAAATCTTTTTTATTTGTTATCTGTTTTATAAATGAATATTAATCTAATTGTGTAGTGCAAAAAAGTGTCTAATTTAGTTCAATAATTGATTAATCGTCGAGCATTTGATATTGTTACGTGTTTTTTCAAATTTAAAACAAATCAACCAAAAGCAAGAAAGAAAGAAAAAAAAAGTTAATTGTTTGACAAGAAAAAAAGAGAGGATTTTTTTACATCATCACGAAAAAAAAGAAGTTTTTAGACTGAAATAAAAAATCATAAAAAATAATAAAAAGTGCTGTAAGTTGAGTGACGGAAGGGCTTAATGAAATATAAATCCTATAAAATTAATTTCTAATTCCATCTAATTGAACCGTAATTGATTTTCTGGAATTTGGGTTTCTCTCTCTTTCTCTCTCACTCGCTCAATTTTACTTGCTTTCCTTTTTGATTATTCTATGTAAAGGAATTCTGTGTTACATTGAAACGCTGCTGCTGCTGTTATAACAGAGAAAATAATATGTTTGAATAGCTATAGCTTGGGGGTGGTTAGGGTGATTTGTAACATTAAAATTGGCTATAACAGGCCCTCTTTTGATGCAATACAATACGATGTTGTTTTGGGTTGTAACTCCCTTTTCTAGCTTCGTTACACAATATCAAATCTGGTACTGTGACAAAAGAAAGGGTGGTAAAGTTGCAAAAAAATAGAAAACAGGGGTGTGCAACTACACAACAAATAAAGGGGGTCTGAAACTAAACAACAAGAAGAAAGGGGTCTGAAACTACGCAAAAAGAGGTGTCTGAAACTAATCAACATAGAAGAGGGTTTTCAGATTGTCTAAAACTGTCCGAAAAATGATGCAACAAAAACTTAAAATCCATAAATTCAGAATTTTCCGTTACGCAACATCCGAACAACTCCCACATATATACATGAAACCCACACCCACCCAACCAGAAAGGAAGAAAGAAAGAAAAAATTTACATTTTCATCTCTCTCGCTGTTCTGTGTTTCATTCTAAATTGCTTGCTTGCTATATTCCTTCTACATAAAATAATCGCGCGCTCTTGAAAGTGACTGAGAAATAAAGAAGGAAGAAATACTTATCAATCATTTCTTTTTTTTCTTGTTGTTTCATTTATTGGACGACATACAGTAGGCAGAACGGGAGTTAAAAAAGGATTAAATGATGACTGATTCTCAATTACCAGCGGCAGCAACTGCCCAAAAATTCGGAACGCTTATTCCCAATCGTATTTTTGGTGAGTTTTACTTTTTGACTTTTGCCAAAAAAAAAAAAAACTCAAAAAGTTTCTTCGTCTTACGACTAATTGCATCTTGTCATTTCCATTCATTTTCTTTTATTACACAAACAAAAATCTGGGATTATCGTAAAAATGTTCGTCTGCTATGGAATGATTTCTAGTTGGTGGAATAAGGTAATAAATCAACTGACAATATTTTTTTACATTTGGGTGATTCTATGAGTGAAAAGGAGTGAATTCCTGGTGTGTTGGTTTTTGTGGATTCTTGAGACACAGTTATTTTGGATTATCTTGGCTATAAGTGAGATTTTAAGAAACTATTGTGAAAATTAAGTGTTTCTTTTTGCAATTTAGAAACTTGATATTTACAAAAAGTTAGATTTTAAATGTTAAACTTAAATTTTGATTATTATTGTAAAACCAGATGATATTTTAAGAAACAGTGAGAAAAAAATATTCTTTGAAAAATCTCGAAGTTTAATGATTTTCAAATAGAATAAACTAATAAATCCAATTATTGCTACTGCATAGTCATGGAATCAAAGTCAAAGTTGTTCAAAATGTGTGTAATTAGAAAGAAAATCCAGAAAAATTCTTAAATATGGTTTAATTGACTATTGCAAAACACGTTTATGATTTGTTTACAAATAAAATTAACTTTTGTCAGAATTAGGTTCTTTTCTTATGTTTGGTTGTTAAAGATAAATCTCAAGATAAAGAGCACATCTGATTAAGTTTTTAAATTGGACTAAATTTGTGAATTACAGAAGAATAGCTGATTTTAAAAGTCTGTTTACATTTTAATAGAATTAAATCTTTTAATTCGAGTAAGTCACTCAATGTTTTGATCAAAAATCGAGTGTGATTGGGTTTTGAATCCAACATTGTGGTAAATAATAATCCACAATAATCTTTAGAACCACATTTGTCATAGAATTACCCATTTTCTTTCATCGAAATGTATATTTCCTGAAAAAATGTATGTGAAATAAATTTTGTTTTCTCCATTCCATGTTCCCATCATCATCTCCTTAAAAAATGAAATATAAAAAAAAATCTGCAGCGCCGAGACTACAGAGAGTGAACTATGTCGAGTATTTTCAGCTTACGGAAATGTTAAATCGACCAAAATAATTGTCGATCGTGCTGGCGTATCAAAAGGATACGGTTTTGTGACGTTCGAGACCGAATTAGAAGCTAGTCGATTACATGATGTAAGATGTTGTAAATTTCATTCCAATTAATTTTAAATTTCTTTACATCTCATCTGATTGAAGGGTCGCTGCGTGATTTTACGTGATCGAAAATTAAACATTGCACCCGCAATCAAGAAGCAAACGTTTGTGGCACCGAACGAGACCATTTACTATGCGGCCGCTACACATCCTAGTCTTTTAAATAACATACCCCTCGAACAATTTCCACAAGCAGCCGCCGCACTTTATTCGCCAGGTGAGCAAATCAAACATTTATCTAACGTCCTTCGTACACACAACACAATCCATCCCTCAAACATTTGCTTTCATCTCCTTCGTCTTAAAGACTTTCTCATTCTTCTTCTTCTTTTTGTGTTAGGGGAGAATCACTTCTTGTGCCTCTTTTTTTCCTCACAAATATCTAATATGATCACAATCTTGTGCATATGCGTTATAAGATATTGTAAAAGGGATTACTGCAAGATTTGATTTTTTTCTTTATCTATTTTATACACATCCGTATCTGCTGCTTTCAATCTGCATATATTTCGATTGTATAAACAATTTTTGAATATTTCAGGCGTTCCATCTGCAACAGCATTATATCCACCAACAATGACTCCCGCTTATCCATTTTATCAACCTTTCATTCAGCCTATGGTAAATGTTGACATTTTGAACTAGTTTGTCTCTCTCATTCCTGTATCATGAATTTTAATTTATTTTATTTACAGAATGTTCCTGCTATCTGGCCACCAAACTATCAAGCTGGTATGATATTGAAGTTCTATTTGAGCTGTGTCATCAGTGATATGACTTGATCTCATTAGCATGATAGTGCAAATTGTTTGAAATCCTTATAACGGCTTTTTGTGGAAATGAATGAATTTTTTTGAATTTTCAAAGTTCGTTAAAAGTGGAAGTGAAATTAGAAGTAAAGGCTCAAAGTTACTATACTCAATAAAAACTTTTGAAGTGGATTACAAAGCAACAACTTATCTATAAAACGTAAAAGAGTCGAATTTAAAGGAAAAATAATTCGAAATTTTTGTAGACAAAAAACTGCTGAATTCAGCTGAATTGAACTGAACTGAGCTCAATGACGTTGAATTGAGCTTAAAATTGCTGAATTGGTCAAAATTCAAATTAAAATCCAACGGAAAAGAACAAGAAACACTAATTTCCCACGCAAAGCCATTAAAATAATGATTAAGGAAGTTTCCTTCAATAACAGAAGTTCCAATCTACATAAATCTTGTCGGAAAAAGTGAAATTAAATTGGATTTATGTCGCAAACAAAGCGCTAAAAATACTCCTATCAAAATTATATCACTGATGGTTAAATAAGCTCCAGTTTAATTCCCATAAATTAAATTTCCATAAATTTACATTCTAAACATGAACAATTTTTTTTTTCAACCATGCCTTACCATCATACCCGCTTCAATGTACACACGGATAAAATAATTTTACATCAATCTACCTCCGCTTAAATCGTACGTACAGCATATACTGGACACAAATTCATTTAAATGGATCATGACTGTGAGTGCAATTTAACAGCATTTTTTTATTTAAAGTTTTTTAAATTAAATTATTCATCTCAACATTAAATCTGCGAAAAAAAGGAGATGTTTGAGAAAGTGAATTTATACATTATTGGATGATAATATAATTTACACATTTAACTGAGAAATTGATAGTGAAAAAAAATAAATTTAAGGTTGAGTCTTTAAATTCTGGGATTTCGTCACTAAATTCACTAGATCCGATTGTGGCATGCCACTAAGCCCAAGTTGAGGTTTTTTGAAATATTGTCAATAAATCCCTCGGGTTTTACCTGAGAAAGGATGTGAATAAATCTGTGGAATTAAGACTCATCCCAAATAAAAACAAAATAAAGTATATATACATATAAAATTAGAGATTCGAATGAGTAAATTTTTTTGGGTGAAATTTGAAAGGCAATTTAAAAAAAATACAAAATAAATGAAAAAAAAAATAAAACATAAAGAACGGTGAATAATGATAATGGAATGGCAATTATACATTAAATATATACACACACTTTAATAATAAATAAAACAAAAAAAATGTCCTAAAATATATTTTCCTCAAAAAGAAGTGAATCACACAATTTAGATAATAAAGAAAAATGCTACGAAGAATATTTAAAAAAATCTATTATACAAAAAAAATTTGAAAAATCCATAAAAATTTAACTATAAATTTCGCATCTACAAAGAATCGAGAGAATAACTTTCATTAAAACATATTATACACTTTAATATATTAAATTAAACGTGACATGAAAACCATATTTTGATGGAGCAGCAAGTAAGAAAATTATTTAAATTAAGGACTGGCGGCAGTGGCACTGAAAATTATTTTAAAACGTAAGTCAAACTTTATTCTCTTGCGTGTCATTGGTAGAATAATAGCACGAGAGCGGGAGAGATAAGAGAAATCCAATTAAATCGAAATTTTGGTGCCCAAAAAAAAATATTCATTAATTTTTAATCACATTAAACTGCGATGATAAAGCTCTATAAGCTTCCTCTTTCCTCCGTTATTTTAATTTGAATATTTTTTAATGATCAAAAGGACAGTGCTGTTATTATGATGCGATAATAATATAAAATGACGTAGAAATAATGTTAATGTTGGACATCCTATGTCTACAAGAAATCATAAATGTCAACTCGATAGGATTATGTGAATAAATCAACGAATTGTGAATGTGAAAGATTTTTTATAACCTTTTTTGCATATAGAAGAAAAAAAAAGCTCAATGCAGACGATAAAAAAAATTGTTATTTAATGAAATAATTGCACTACAAAAAAAAACATAAACATAAACATAAATAAATATCGCATGTGTGTTTCCATTTTTATCGTGTGAAAAAATTATTATTTGATGGTTGGGTGGATCTATGTGCTGAAAAAACAATTAAACGATCCAATTGGACTTCAAACTTTGATTTTAATTGAAAACTGTCAAGATTAAATTGTTGGAGTTTTGGAAAACTGTACAATTCAAGTTTTGGAAATGATTGAAATTCGAACGTATAGAAAGAAAAACTTTCGGAAATCATTGAAATTCAAACTTTTGAAAATCATTGAAATTAGAATTTTTGAAAATTATTGAAATTCGAACTTTTAAAAATCATTGAAATTCGAACTTATAAAAATAATTTAAATTCAAACTTTCGGAAATCATTGAAATTTGAGCTTTTGAAAATCATTGAAATTTGAACTTTTGAAAATTATTGAAACCGAACTTTTGAAAATCATTAAAATTTAAACATTTGAAAATCATTGAATTTCGAACTTTCGGAAATAATTGAAATCAGAACTTTTGAAAATCATTGTAATTCAAGCTTTTGATGATCATTAAAATATAAACGTTTGAAAATCATTGAAATTCGAACTTTTGAAAATTATTGAAATTCGAACTTTTGAAAATCATTAAAATTTAAACTTTTGAAAATCATTGAAATTCGAACTTTTGAAAATCATTGAAATTTAAACTTTTGAAAATCCTTAAAATTCAAACTTTTGAAAATCATTAAAATTCCAATTTAGAAGATTGTAACTATTTAAAGTCCTTAATGGCATTAAACGTTATCAAAGAGTGAACAAACTAAATTCAGGTCAACATAACAATTTATGATGATTTACATAGAATTTCATAAGGTTTCATTACGAATAATGGAGAAATTAAGGAAGCTCAGCAATATTATAGCCCATATATTTTACTCAGAGCATGGATCTGCCCACTATTGCATAGATACATAGCAATGCAAAAATCTCTCCTCAAAAAAAAAAAACCCATAAGAATGAAGATGATCAGAAAAGAAAGGAAGAATAAGAAGAATGATGATAAACAAGCAATTCTCAAAGTCAATTTAATCCCCCACTATTACTAATGAAAAAAAATCTATTGATGTCTCTTTTTGCAATAAGGTACTATAAAAATTGAGAAATAAGTAAAAAAAATCCTTGTAGGTAGGAAGTGAAGATAACAGAATATTTATCTCCTTAATTTCGTACTTAAAAAATGATGAATAAATTACAATTTAGTGATTTTCACTAAAGTCAAAATAATATAGTGAAGAAAATAAGAATAAATAAAATTCAAAAAAGATGTGAATTCATGAGAAAAATGTGATAATGTTATTGATATATTTAATGAACAAATCAAGATATAACGATTAATACTAACTTTCATCTCTTATTCTGTCATCTACTTAACAAAAAAAACCCAAAATAATAGTAAATTATCTGTCGAATATGAAAAGATTTCAAAGTGAAAAGAATAACAAATGTGCCAAAAAAATATCGTTTTGACTGATCATATTTAAAACTTTCTTACTTATCGTAGCTTTTGTTGCTTCTTTGATTATATTACTGATTAGAAAATTGCTGTAGTTAATTTTTGGAAAGGCAAAATTTTTTTCTGTCACCAACAAAATTGCTTTAAATCTTTTTTACTTACATCTAGTTTCTGGTTCCATTTATAGAGTTGTCAAAATTGCTCTTATGTACTGTAGTTTTCCTATTCCGTTCCTTTTTCCTCAAAGCACAATTTATCTAATCTCTAGAATTCTGTTGACATTTATTTTTCTCCTGTGTGAAAGTTTTCTTTTTTGCTCCCTTACCATGTAACCATAAATTAATCACAATCAGTGTGATTTGATGGATCGATTTTTGTTGCTGGTCTTCATAATTCTTTATTTGTGGACTGAATTATTTAAAGGAAAATGAATATTTCAAAATTTAACAAACCTTCAATTTTTTTTGCAAAGCCATCTGACTTTTAAAATTTGAAAATTTAACAGACTTTTGAATTTTGAAAATTCAATAGACTTTTAAGTTCTCAAACTCAAATTTTTGAAAAAATCGATTTGTGGAATTGCTTAAAATAATAAAATATTTTCAAACAAAATCAGAAGTTTACCAAATGAACCTCCGAAAAAATGAGCATAACTTCAATTCAAACTATAAATTAAGGTCAAAACCACAAAATATAAAAATCAACAAAAAAAGTCGTGAAAACCAGAAGCAAAAGTTGAAAATTCTACAAAAACACTGAAAAAATCCCACCTTTTTAAAAAGAGAAGAAGAAAAAGAAGTTTGAAAAACTTTGTTTGATATAGTTGAAGCATAAAAGGATGTTAAAAGAAGTCTAAAATATATCTATATATACAATAAAAACAATGTAAGAGGAAGCATATTTTAAAAAAAATTTATTGAACATATAAAAAAAAACTTATAAGCAAAAGAAAAACATGAAAAGAATCGAAAATTTTTGCTGTAACAACAATCGAGAGAAAAGAAAAGAAAAATGGTAGTGCAACATAATAAATAGATGAACACCCTCGAATAGATGAAAGCACATTTATATACACATAGCAACACACAACCACACATCATTGGCATTATAGATGCGAACGAAAATAATGGATGTTTTTGGGAGGCTTGAGGGATAAAAATAAGTAATAGATATAATAATAACAATACAGATCGTGAAACAAGATGCACATAATTGTTATAAAAATTTTTTTTGAATAATAAATGATCTTTTTACGTACGAATGAAATGGAAAGGATCTGATAAGAAGTTATTAAATAAAAGAAATCAAAACTATATATAATAATACTAGTAATAATGATAACAATTTTGTTGTACAACAACGAAACAATTCATTCATGTGAGTTTGTAAATTGGCATGGAAGTTTGTCGTATGCAAAG
Organism: Chironomus riparius; assembly: GCA_917627325.4. NCBI lineage: Eukaryota > Metazoa > Arthropoda > Insecta > Diptera > Chironomidae > Chironomus > Chironomus riparius. The sequence continues at coordinate 49,681,199 of OU895878.1, read as the reverse complement.
AAAAAGTTTCCATTAAAGTGTGAAATAATAATTTATAACGACAGACAGTGTTGATATACTAGATTGACTGGGTTAGGTTAGATCATTGATATATTTGAATTTATTATCTTAATCTTGTTGTTTGAACAACTAGAAACCATATTTATCTACATACATTCTATTAGGTTTCAATCGCCAACCTAAACTTGACTGATCTATCTTGGTGTTTACTAGGTTAAATCAAATGTAGCTATCAAGATTGAATCTAGTTCAGACTATATAAATGGTGTCTTGGCTAAATAACCAATGTGTCTACACTAATCATTAAGACCTTGTTTACGCTAGGTTTCCTTTAAATCAAGGCTAGTCTTTTACTGTGTCTTATAAAGACGAAGTAGAGTCTTTTATAAAAGAAATCTAAACTTTCTAATGTTGATGCACATATAAAGTGTTGCAACAAGTATGGTATCATGACTAGATCATTTAGTCGAAGTCGTTAACCTAAGCTCAAGGCTTGTCATTTATGATACAGATTATTGTACTTGGATGGTTTCTTAGCGAAATAGCTTTAAAGATGTCTAGACTGGCCAGACAAAGGCTTGAGAATTTAAATTACCTTTTCAACTAGTGCAGTTTTATAGGTTAGGCAACTTAGTTGTGTCTAGGCTAAACAACATAGAGTGAATCTAAATATGAATATCTTGACTAAGTTACCAAGATAAATAGACAAAACCTGGAGTTTCAATCTATTCCTTTACAAGTCATTAGCATAAATAGTTCACCTAACCTAAAGTTAATAGCAACACTGGATAAGTAATGAGTGTAATCTACATTCACACAAAAAAAACGTATGTTCTATGCCTGCATGAATGGATGCATCGTTTTGTGGAACGAATATTACGAAACTTTACATCATATTTTATATTAATCTATAAAAATGAAAAATAAATGAGAAAGTGATTGAAACATGTTGAGAACTCGGTTGATAGGAAAAAATAAGCGATGAATAGAAATGATGGAAGTAGTTGTAGTAGTGGAGATGAAAAAAAAAAAAGATGAAAAGGAAATTATTATACACATATTTAAAGTAATGAAATTATATATTATATATATATTTATATAACTTATACTTTAAAGATAAAAAAAAGAATGTGAAAAAAATGGTGAATAAACACTGCAATATAATTTTAAGTGATACCTATATTAAATATAAAAAGAAATTATTACTATTATTATTGAAATGAGAATATATTATATTGTCTTGAGGGAAGTTTTCATCTCTCGTGCCAAATGAATCTATACAAAATAAAAAAAAAAAAATAAAATTAAATTGAGCATTAAAACGTGTCAAAATGAATTCTTTCTAAGTCATTTTAGTGGCATAAAAAGTCTCATTAAGTATTGCATTATAACATATGATGATAAATATTTATTATAATAAATTGTGGGAAACTTTTTTTCTTCTCATAATTCTCAATGCAAAAAAATTTAAAAAAAATTAATATTGATAGCAAATAAGGTTTAAAAATGAAGAAATGGAGATTATACACATTAATTAATTTTAAGGATGCTGTAACGGGTAAAAAAACTATTAAAAAAAACTTTCCATACACACCATCCCTCAAAAAACAGATGATAAAAATAGAACTAAATTTTGGCATTTAAAAGTAGCGCATCTGTCTATGGCAATTGAGGGATTATTGGGAGATTATCATGACTAGATATTGTTAAATGCTCAATTTTTAATATAAGAACTGTGGAATGACGTTTGAGTTGATTGGGCTGTATTAATAATGAGATGCATGATAGAGCACTAGTTTAGAACTTTGAAAGCTAGTTTCTGAGTATTGATACACTAATCTTGAGTTCAAGACTTTACAAATTAAGTTGGAGATTTGAGAATCATACATAGGATCAGAAAATCTAATTGTAAAACGCACCATGGAGTCATGTGTGATCTAGGTTTGATTGCACAAAACGCGGTCTAGTGAAGCTATGAAGTTTTAAACTTTGTAGAATCCCTTTGCCACGCCACAGAGTCATACTGGTCTGGTGCTTCTACTGTTTTTCCTTACTTACTTATTCCTTGGGTGTTGCGTAAGTGGGTCCATTACCGCGTTCAAAGATCGTCTGAAGACAGCTCTATCCTTTGAAACCTTCTGGCAGTTCAGGATATTAAAGACTCTAGTGTCCTTATCAACGCATCATACTTTTAAACCTAAAAAGAACAATTAAACTCACTACAGACTCCAAAACATTCCATTAGAATACCATCGAGTTGAATCGCTGAAAATTGCGACTTTAAAATTCGCGCAGATGATTCTATGGCCATTTTTGGATTAATAAAAATGAAAAACACAAAGCATCAGATGTGGATCAAAATCCAATAATTTTTCATGTTTTTAAGACAACTCTTGTTTTAAAAATATTCAAAATCTCTTCGTAGCTACATTCTTTTAAACAATTGTCTTACTAGCAAAAAGACCTTGAAGACATATTTGTGGTTTTGTATACACAAGATTCCAAAGTGCAAAAATCTTCTCAAAAAGTTTACTTCAAACATTTTTTTAACGATCCAAAAAGCAGCAAAAAATTCATCAAGCTATTTAGTCTGTCAAACATAAGACATCATTGCCTAGGATGATGCGCTACACAAACCAAATAATCCATTAATAATAGCATGTGAAACTGGAACGACGATAGTTTTGTGACATAGAAATTAATTTTATTTAATCAATCCTTCATGTCCTAGCTGAAAAATAGCAACAAAATACGTACATAAAAATACATACTTTAAGTATAGTCATGCAAGAAAAGAGCTGAAAATTCAACGAAGCATGAAAATCATTTTTTTTTTGTTTCTAGTTCTTCTTGTTCCTTATTTTTTGTTGCTTTCTTGTCGTAGTAAGTAAAAAAACCAGAAACCACCCCTCAGAAAAAAAGAAAATCAAGCATTATGTGTATGTATTTAAACAAATAGCAAACTACATGAGCATCATATAGGCTTTGTCGCAATATTAGAAGCAGAAAGAGATAATATAAAAAAATTAAAAAAATAGTCTGTCTTGTTACACTTCTCTTACACACAATTGTGATGGAATTCACAGTAAGATCGAGGGAAGAAATCCTTTTGTTAAGTTATTGTGTGATTTTGTCATTTCTCACCCTCTCTGAAATTACATCAACCCCACTTCTTTCCCATTCCTTTTCATACTCATTTAAGCAAACACTCGATACTGTAGAAAAGAAGCAGAGACAGAAAGAGCGACGAGAAGAAGATTCTTAAAAACTTTGAGAGGTTTTTACTTTCAAATATTTACCCATGTCCTGTATCCTCCTGTAAAGTATTTTTTAGCTCATTTTTCTTATCTTGCTTTGTCTGACAATGTTCTGTCCTTTTTAATTGTTGTATTATGGAATTTCAGGATCAATTATAGAGTTTAATTGGCTACCAAATGGATCTATAACTAGGAATCGATCATTTTTGATCATTATGCTTAGTTTCACACCCTTGAATCGAATTCACGTTCTTAATCAAGTAATGATAGAGTAACGATTAACTTAAGGCTTTATTTTCCAAGCATTTGCATTAAAATGCTAAAAACAAAAACTTCCCAAAACTTTCCAAACTTCTGGAACTTCCGGAACTTTCCTAAGAGTGTACGCCTTGTTCTTTTCAGTCATATGTTCGTAAGTTGTGTATAAACATAGATTCAATGTCTTTGAAGATTTAAAAGGGTTTGAAACTACGAAAAATGCGCTCATCAACAAGGACTTTTAAACCAGACGATTCTTATTCTTTTCAAAACTCTTGTAACTGCTGATTCTTTTTGTGTCTGTGTTCCTTTAAGACAATTTTCACATACTCTCTATTGTTCTTTTCATTTTCATTTTCATGGCTCATTAAAGTTTCACTTCCATTGTTTTTCATTCGAGTCTTTTTTAATGAAAGAAAATATAACACATTGGATTATAAATCGATATATGAGATGTATTTGACAATAAAAAAAATGAAATGCGTGTTCAGAAAATAAACCCTATCCACGATTCCTCACAATGAAAAGAACTTAGTCATCCTGCTTTTGTTCTTTCTTCCCTTGATTGATTATGAATGAATTTTTTTTTAAAAAAAAGGAAAATAAGAAGCAATAAATTTGTTGATCAGCTCTTACCCAAGAGTTACGCAAAAAAGGAGCAAAAATAACATAAATTTTATATACATGAATGAATAGATGTGTAACAGCAATGATATAGTTTCCAAACATCCCTGAAATAACATAAAACCTCGCCCGATTCTAATCACATTTTTTGGAAGCTTTTTCTTACTTTTTGTATTCATATTGTTTATTATGATACATAAGGTAACATTATTAAGGACATAATTGAATTTTCATGCTATGTATATGGAAATACTGTCGATCAAACATTATTGATGACTTGAGAATTATGATAATTGAGTACTTTGGCAGAGGTATGTCCCTGAGAAATATGCAATAAATTCAATGATATTGAAATATACGGTTTTGGAGGAATTCTTTACGGTAGTTGTAGTTATACACAATGTAAGGGATATGCTCTGCTAGATTGCACTAGAATTTAAAATTAATTTATTGATCTGATGAAGTAAAAGATTTTACCGTTACAATTTTTTTTGAATTTTCGCATCAAATTTTAATTCAAATTTTACAAAGTCGTTACAAATTAAAAAATAGTTTCAATCGTTACAAAATAATTTGAATTTCCGCATCAGTTTTTCCTTCATTACATTTAAAATTCAAAAAGTCGTTGCGACTAGTTTTATAGATTTTGAAAAAGAAGCTTTAAATCAAACGAATTTAAAATGTATTTCAATGTAAAATCACGTGTATTACATAGATTGAATAAATTTCCCCTATCAAGAACGACGACATTAATAAATTGATTTTAAATTACCATAATTCTCAAGAAAATATTTAAAAATTATTGAAGATTTCTTTTAACCTAAATCGTGATCATCTCCTTATATATTTTAAATGAAATCTAGATGTTTTGCATGCTCACTACCTATCTCACTCCCCCCTTGTCTATCTATGTATCTCTCTTTCTATATATATATTCCATATAAAAAATGAAGAAATCAACCCGATTATATGTAATCAATAATAAGATTTGATAACATAAGAATCACGTTTTGAACGATAATACTAGGTCATATGTCGAACTCATTCAAGAGCAAAAAAGAAAAAGAAGTAATTATAATGTTGTGATAAATCTCAGCTAACGAGTTCATTGCGAAAAAAAGGTATATGTATATTTTTATTTCTTATTCCTTCCATTTCTTGTGAAAATCAAGGAAAATTTCGAGGGGTGTTCAAAAATTTTTTATTTGAATTTTTAACATACTTTAATATTAAAGATGACTAGCTTCAATTAAATTTGAAAGAAAAGTGTTGACATTTTATAATTTGTAGTTTTTACATTAAAGGAGGTTAAAAATCCAATAAAAAAAGTTGATAGCCCCTTGAAAAAATAACAAAAAAAAAAGTTTTTCTACCAATGTTTTTTATACTTTTTCTCATTCTTTTACGAGTCTACTTTCATAATAAAATAAGAAGGTATTTAAGCTCAATGATGATGATGATGAAGAAACCAAAGTATCTTTTTTAATTGTATTTTAAAGATGGATTATTAATGATTAATTATATACACAACACAAAAAAATACATGAATAATAAGTAATACGAATAACAATATATATTATATATATACATTGGCCTATATACAGTATATTTACTCAATGATGATGGAACATTTTTATTCTCACCAAAAAAACAAAAACAAAACTGATGAGAAGAAAAAAAAAGGATTTTTTAACATTTTTTTCTAATTTCTTATTAAGGAACGGAAGAGAATTTTTAACTCACTTAATTTATGCATAATTTTACAAAAGGAAAAGAACAATTATTCCTTAATGTGGCTGCAGGGTTGGTTGGTTTTTCTGTTTGAACGCCCAAAATATTCTTCTTCGCAGCTAATTGCGAGGATGCTGATCATTATTGAGGCTTCCGGAATAACAAGGAAATTGTTAAGAGGACCAGGATTACTTGGAAATGTCTAAAATTGGTTCTAGTATAAGATGATAGCTTTAAATTTGCAGCGAAAATATAAAAGGCTTTATCAGGAGATTCTTTCTGAATATCTTGAGAAATAAAGCATATTTTCTGACTGTCTTTGAAAGACTCAACAACATAGGGAGCAAATGCTAGTTACCCTGATGAGACTCTATTTAAAGATCATATTTTGGTAGGAATCAAACTTAAGTCTTTTAATACAAATATTCTCTCGGTTAACAACCTTACTTTTGCACTGCCAAATTAACCCTAAATATAACTCGATACACAAAAATCAACTCTGCACAGACGCTGCAATAAGCATTGTTACACAATCAATAATGATCCATAACTTCCAATAACATTGGTCTCCGGTAATTGATTTTGACCACCGTCTGCCAATTTACAAGTCTTATTGAAATATTGCATGATATTGGGCATTAGCCATTTATCATATTTGAAACATAATCATTAAAGAGTAGACATGCAGACGCCAAGATGCATATATTGAAGGTCAAAATGTTCAAATATTTGTGTATTGTTGGGTTTCAAGCTTTAAAATTTATTCGTTGTTGGAAAAGGTTTTAAAAGAATTCTCTGTGCATTTTATGCTTAACATTCCAATTCTAAGTGTCAAATGTTTACTTTTTGGTCATATTTGACTTATGGGCAAATCCACGAAGCTGTGGAATTACAAAAATCGCATTGTAATTATTCCTCTACTTGCTTAAAGTTTTTTTGAAAAATAGAAAACCGTTATTATTTGTTTATCTTTTTGTTGAAAATAATCTTAAAAATTAATTTAAAGCACGGTTAATTTTATTTAAAAGTCATTAAAAGGCATCGGAAACATCTATTTAATTCAAATTTAATTAACTATCGAAAATTGAATAAGATTTGAGCTCGAAAATGTCAACAAAATTTAACGGAAATTTGTAATTCAAATATTTTAACGGTTATAAAAAATTTGAACTAGTATATTTCTGTGGCAAAGCGTTTTGTGTGACTCAGGAAGAAAATTTTCAAGAAATTAATTAATTTATCAGCAAATTTCCACTAAGCATCTACATTTTGCTAAATTATCTAATGCTACAACATGAAAGGAACAGATCTTGTTGATCAATGTCGCTTAAAAACTTATATTTTTTGAGATAATTGAATTTTTCGATGTTTTCCGCTAAAATGTGACTCAGGAAGATTTACAAAAAGTCAAATTTCTCTTTAATTAACGATTATAGAGAAGCAAATTTTTTTTATGTTCTTCTATTCACATCATTGCATTTATTAAAACATTCATTCTTTTTCAATAATGTGACATAAGAGAGAAATAATTACTTTAAATTGAAAAATTTTGTTAAAAAAAATTTTTTGTTTCATGGATTTGCCCTTATTTAAGATAAAATCTCAAGTAAGTTCAGAATAATAGGACTCGGACCTAGTAGATCAGGATTTGCTATGCTATTTTAGGCTTCTTAAGTGCTGAATAAATTGCTAAAGTGAAGGAAAGAAGCCAAATGTAAAGTAAAAATTCAAAATTTAACCAAATTGAGATCACAAATTTGATTCCTTCAAGTAAGTAAAACCAAAACCAAACCCTGCAAAAACCATTATCATCATCAATAGAATCAAGAACACAAAACAAAAAGCATTTTATGAAGTGAATAAAATTAAAAAACAGACAAGTATTTTCTAACAATCTTTTACTATAAAACGCAGATTTTAATTTTAATTTTAACTCATACTCTACAAATTGTTGAAGATGCCATCATCATCATTCTATTTAATGAGCAACACATTGCTCAACATTATTTCTTCTCTATTTACATGTGAAAAAAATAACCTAAAGAAAGAAAAGAAATGAACAAAATAAAACATTACAGAGATCATATTTATTAAATCAAATAATATAATTATTATAATTATCTATAAAAAAACAAAAAAAAATCAATTATATTTAGTCAAAAAAGATAAATCTCAACATTTAAAAGTGGTCTATGAAGTAAAGAACTTAATTAAAAATGAATATTTTAAAGACCTCAAGGTTGTGTTAAACTTTAAAAAAAATAATAAATGAAAATTTACTTAAACAAAAAAAAAACTTTTACTCAATCTTTTTAAAAAAAGGAGATAAGGCAGTCATTTAAAATGCATCTCATGGCAATTATTTTATTGTGACTTAACTATTATTAAATAATAATCATCTCTACTTATTAAATTTAATCATTATGGCAATTAAATAAACTTTTTTTTTCAAAAAGAAATGAAATCGAAAATCAAAAAAAAAATTAAGGAAGGCAAAAAGTAATAAATTTAATTTTCTTGTTTGACTTTATTGGATGGGAAATTCAATTTCCGACTTTATCTGTTTGAATGCGTATTTTTCTCATTTGTGGATGAGGATTTCTCATGTTGAGCAACAGGTATGTCCGATTCTATTTGACACAGTTCTAATTTTGTGATAATGCCAGGTATTCATTGTCTCATTTTACTCTCGAGATCTTTTGTCGGTAATCTAATTAAATTCATTTGACTGTCAAGGGAAGCGGGTGGATAAGGAGGGGAGCAACATGTAAGAATAAGTTTTGGCAGGAAATTGCGATAAATTTTGATGAGAAATCGTTGAAAAGTTGTGCGATACAATTCCAGGGTTGAGAATATGAGTTCCTCAATTTTAACACAAAAACAGATTCTTCATTACTCAATGCTCAAGTAGATGTTCAAAGACATCGAAAATTTGTTGCTGTGCTCTTTTATTGCTATCGTAATCAAACTCGTCAAATGAGAAATAACAAGAAAGCTTTTGTGACTATTGAATATCATTTAAGTGTCACAAACAAACAATTTAGGAAGTTTGCAGATCCATCATTGATTAAACACCCAATTTTGATGAACATCAACAAGTTTAGGCTATAAACTTTCTTTCCTAGTGCTGTGCATTGCGAATTACAAACGTTTAAAGTTTTAATATTTAACAATACTAAGGTTGGATTGATCTTAACATCGATTATGTTTGCAATACATCCAGTACATTGCTATCAATTAGCAAGAAAACTTCAATTTGAACCAAAAATTCAGTTCTTGTTATGTAGGCATAGAATCAATAATCTCCTTAATCATGCTTGAATTAAAGTCATCCGCACAAAATCTTTATAAAATTCCTTGGCACATAATACAATATTATGCCTTATCTAGGGTTTGGCAAACAAAGTCATAACATACAAAGAACAAATATTAATGAGTGAACTCATATGAGCTTGATCTCTTAACGATATAAGGGATTATCTTAAAAGTGAGGATGCTCATAGTGTGTTAGAGAATAAATGACTTTGTTTGTCAGCAAAAATGATATCAAAAGCCTTACACCAAAAGGCCTTATATAGAAAAAATAGTGAATTATGTTGCAAGTCACTATTTAAACCCTGCTTAATTCCAATTGTTTTTAGAACAACTTGTAGACATTTGTTAAACTTTATTCAGTTGTTTATCGATCTTACGCAGCATTGGATTCTTTAGAATCTGAACAATTATAGGCTTTTTTGTAGATCCTTTTTAAAAATTCCTTTTGTAAAGTTTTGATTGTTGAAAGTTCTCAAAAGATACAGCAATATTAGGGTTCAAAACTCAGTAGAAAAAATGACAAATGAAAAAAATGTCGGCAATGAAGTTATTCTGCATACTTTAAAGATTATTTTTGGGAATTAAAAGGATTTTGTACTCAAAAAATCAAAGCAATTTAACGCAAAGACATTCCTGTGCAATATTTTCATCAAAATTAATGTTAAGGAAACTTGTGCGTCTATCATTGATAGTGACAGTTTAGTCAAATGAGCATCGCAACAGACAGTTTAAATTCAACTTTACACATCCCATCTAAGCTTGAAATAAGAACAGAAAAGTCACACATAATAATGGTCCGTTCACTTATGACGTCCAGGGGGGGGTCAGCAAGAAAAGAACAATAAAAATTCCTGGAATTCTATTGTTATTTTATGAAAAATGACAAATGACCGTAAATTTCGGACGTCACAAGTGAATTAGCATTAAACAGAAATAAACTTGGACATTGAAATTCTCATCCAATATAGAGCAATAATTGCATAGCAAGCAAAAAACTGCAGAAGCAATGTTAAAGTATTTAGCAGGATTACAAAACGAATGAAAAAAATTCTTATTTAAAAAAATTACAATTCATACATAAATTTAGGTCATATAGTCAAATAAAATGAGCAAGATGAAAAAAACATACCCTGACGATATTTCCACAAAAAAAAAAGAAATAACAAGAAGAAGGAAAGAATAAATGAATACATTTATATATATAAAAAAATTTAATAATAATGAAAATCTACATGAATGAATAAGAAGATATACTTTTACATATATACACATATAAAAATATATATTTAAATAAATAATAAAAAAATGAACAAAAGTGAAGACGAATATTAGGTAATGATAAGTAATGTCAAAAGGCATAATTAGATATATAAGATTATAAGTCATTATACAAAAAAAGAAGAATCCACAAGCAATTTTATCTAAAAAAAACATGAGTGTACCTCCTCGTTAATCAATTTATAATTATCATCAATAAAATTTATTCATCCACTTACTAATTTAACAGACTAGAGCAGGGATGTACTAAGGTGGGGTTTGACTTCTTTATGGAATGTTTTTGAGCTGGTGAGAGGGGGTCTAGAGTCGGATTCTCGATAATTTCTTGAGTTTGCTACAACACCCAAACCTAGTCTTAATCTACTCTTTAATAAACCTAAGGAATGTGTTCTTTAGGTATCCTCACGTAGTAACCATTATCGTCCAAATGTATTACATTGATGTTCTTAAGGAAGGTTCCAAGAAAGTTCAATGTAATACATATGGACGATTTTGGTTACTAGGGTATATTGTAGGATTGTAAAAGGTAGATTTTGGAGCAGGTATATACCGATAAGGTGCTCGAGAACCGTTGAAAAGCTGAACAATCAATTCGAGATGTTGAAGCAACTTTAAACAAATTTCATTTTGGGAACCTTTTGTTAAACTAAACCTTATAAGTATTCTTATATTGTCAAATGCTAAGAATCGCTTTTTCAAAGTGTATTCCCAAAAACTCCCCTCAAAGAAGGCTATGTAATATTCAAATAACCACTTGAAATTCAAGAAGTTTCTATAAAGAAGGTTGGGGTTAATCCCCATTGCCCCCTCTTATTACACCCCTGATCAGCATATTATGTATTTAACAAATGACAAGAAATTGACCATTCTCATATAAAAAATCCATTAATTATCATTTTAATGTCCAAAAAAAAGAATCATTTTCCATTTTGTTTCAATTCAATTCCGAGACAAATTTAAATAAAAAATTAAGAATACTCAAAAAAGACAAAAAAAGGAAAATAAAATTAAAATATTCACATTAAAGAAAATTTTACGATATTGATTTGACATGAAATTGAAGGGCAATAATGAATGATCGAAACAGATGATAAACTAAAAGTAATATTTGATGAAAAAAAATAAATTTGTTGGTCGTAAAATGATGAAAGCGCTAATTTGAATAATGATATAAAAAAAAGTGATTGATATTTTTATTTCAATTCATCTCGTCTCGCAAAAGCGTTTAGCTGAACAAAAAAAGAACGTAATCAATGAAATTTGCATTATCTTTTTAAAAAAAATGAAACAAAATCGAACATTTTTTGGACCTAAACGCTTCCGAGATATTATTATATTATATACATTAAGGACAATTATATATGATAAATTAATGATGATGATAAAAACAAGTCAAAATAAAATATAAGATGATTAAAATCTAAAAATAAAAAGAAAAAAAATAAAAATTGAGTTTTGTTCTGAATTACATACTTCACAAGGGCGTGCAGAAATGACTAATATAAGGTATGATTAAAAAGATATGGAACTTTAAGACTGTGCTTCAGAGGATCATTTCTGTAGTCTGTCTTCATACCTTATTGTTTCTAAATGAAACATTAACAAGCCATGATGAGGAGTTGTGGCGTTTTTTCCTGAGCGTGAAGCCGGCATGAGAACTGGAAGTATTTTCGGTACTCATTGCTATTGATGATCGTTCACATTCTATTAATTTATTAATAGAGTGGGAGGGAAAGAACGCTCTCTGAGTGGTTTCTCTTAAATAATTACATAAAAAAATATCTTCAGCATTAAAGGAACAGATGGGATCATCAGATTCTTCATCATTCTACCTAGTTTCACAAGAAATTGGCGACTTACTCGCACTTTTTACAAACGAATCTATCAAAAAAATTAGTCATGATATCCCAACAACTCCCTCTTTGATATGATTATGAATTCTGTGTGAAGCAGGTGATTGAGCGAGAAAATTAAATTATTATTGAATCAACAGGTAATGTGAGCTGAAACAATAAAAGTTATTTTTGGCTGCAAGCAAATTTGTTGTAGGTATTTTATATATTTCAGCTAATCGATATTTTAATACTTGATGGCAATTAAAATTTAATTGATTAATTGAGAATGGCAAAACATTATTAATTTTCGATATCATTTGGTCCAGAATTATTTTTTAAAAACACTTCCATTTTGAATGGCATGACTGTAATGTCCATCAATAAATCTTGTCAACGATTCGATTACTTTTGAGTGTTAAGACTGTTAAATTAGTGCCACTTGATGTTCTGGTGATTTAAAAACTAAAATGCTTTTGTCGTCATGATTAGTTTTGAGCAGTTTGTGGCCAGAAGTACACAGAATATGCCTCATCATAAGAACTCAAACTAGCTCGAACTTAAATCACAAACAAGGTGGATTCAAAGCTGTATTAACAATAAATTAAACATGTGATAGAAAAAAACGTGATTAAAATGGAACAAGTGAGTGATAAAACAACAAACAGCTAGCTACTCAGTAAACAATTTTATACGATTTCTTTCAACTGTCATTTCAGATTCAAAAATGTATACGACTTTTCAAAAAAAATCTCCAAAGTTTCTCGCCAGAGTTGTATCCACAACAAATTTAAATGACACTATTGTTTTACTTATAACATTAGATTCCATCCATCAGCTGATTAAACAACAACCTTTTGTTACAAGATTAATCTCGTAAAACCTTATATTAATCATACTGTATATTCCATATCCAGATTACCAACTCTGATTCGGAGACTTTTTGGAGACATAAACAGAAATAGTGGCAAAAATTAGTTTTGATCAAAAATTTAATTAATTTAAGCGATTTTTAAGTGTTTTAGAAGGGATATTAAACAATCAAGATGATGTCAAGTCATTTAAAAATGAGTAAACCAGCACAGAGCGTAAGAAAGTCAATAATTTATTCAAAATTTCATTATTTTCATTAATTTGATCTAATTTCAGAATACATCTCTTAGTTCTGGTGTCCAGCCATCAGTGACTGAATACTCAATTAGATGTCCCAAGAACATGAAACATAAGCATCATGTTATGAGATTTAATTACAATTTAAATGTTGATTTTTCTCAATGGAGAAATGTTAAAATGGAACGAGAAAATAATATGAGAGAGTTCAAAAGTGGACTTGAGGAGGACGCACCGAAATTTGGTGCCGGTTCTGAATATAATAGAGATCAGAAAGAGGAAGCTAGACGAAAGAAGTTTGGGATTATTGCGAAAAAGTATAATCCTGATGCTCAACCTTGGATCCTGAAAGTTAACAGTGGGAAGTCAGGCAAGAAATTTCGTGGTGTAAGTAATATTGTGAAATATTTATAAAATTATGATATTAATTATGTGCTATCTATTTTAGATCCGAGAAGGTGGTGTCAGTGAGAATGCAGCTCATTTTATATTCACACAGACAAAAGACGGCTCAATTGAGGCATTTCCATTAAATGAATGGTATAATTTCCAGCCAATTCAACGTTATAAGGCATTAACAGCCGAAGAGGCTGAAGAGGAATTTGGTCGTCGTAAGAAATGTGTCAATTTATGGTCAATGAAAATGCGTATGAAACTTAAAAATAAGGACGAAGAGGAAGTTGAAGATCCAGAGGATAAGGCTGTGAAGGGTTCAAAGGGTGGGGATAAAAAGAAACTTATGATTAGTGAAATGGATGAATGGATGGATTCAGATGATATGAGTTCGGCTTCTGATGAAGAAGGAGATGCTGGAAAGAAGAAAAAGGAAGAAGGAAGTGACGATGAAGCTAAGACCAAGAAAAAGAAAGGCAAAGCTCAGCCAAAAAAGAAAAAGAAAGTCAATGATGAGGCATTTGAAGTAAGTTTAATTTATTTTGGTTCATTGACTTCTCATAATTTGCTGTTGAGGAATCGGCTTAATAATGATGTGTTCTTAAATAAAGTTCTGACTTTTGAATCCCAATTATTGACCTTACATTGATCTACATTATCATGTTTAGAGATTAAAAGTAGCATGACTAGATTATTTAAGCTTTTGATTAATTATTACAAAAACCCCAAAAACCACAAATAAGAATGACATTTAAACATTATTGCGATTTGAATGTTGCGGGCATATAAAAAAGAAAATGCGCTAATTAAACAGCTTTAAACATGTAAATCAACTACCCATGTCTCTCAGGGAATAGATTTCATAAATCATCCATTTACTCGTATGCTGGGCTCAGACTTATAAGTTGGGGTTCAAGATTTTTTTAATTGATGTCATTTATGAACGACCTTTTCTACCTATAAATCCACTACATAAAATATGACATAAATCTAGCCCACTTTGTAGCAGCGTGCTCTTTATAACCCAATCAAGATCTTGATAACATTACTGGCAATGACAAATTTCATTGTCATCAAAAATTCCCAAATTCCTCAACGAAAATAAGTTTAATGCCTAATTTTTAAAATTCTGCGAAAATATCAAGCAGCTGTGCATCGGTCAAGCGTTAAAATGTCTTATCATCAAATTTTTGAATGACGCAAATTTTTACGAATTTCTTCAGTTCCAAAAAATCACTCAATTCGACAGAAAATGACGCAAACTTTTCATTAATCTCAATTTTTTTGTTTTTGTTTATTTCAGGATTCAGACGATGGAGACGAGGAAGGGCTGGAACGTGATTATATTTCAGACTCAAGTGATAGGTATGTAATTTTTTTTATAAATAATTTATTATTTTTTATTTGAGCTTATAAATTAAAATTTGAAAATTCTATCTACAACTTATGGACTATATTTTGTACCTAATCGAGAGTTTATTTAGTAATTTATTGTTTCTCATGATGATTTGTGGAGATCTCGCTCTCGAAGTTTTGTTTCCAATTGTAAAACTGTAATTGGGATATTATCGAGTGATGGTACAAAATAGTCGTCGCTCTCTTCCTCAATACTGTCTACATCAATTTCAATATCACTTTCGCTTTGTGAGATATCAGAGTCTGACGATTGTGCTGGTGATGAGTCCATTTCTTCACTGCAGTAACTGCTATTGTCACTTTCTTGCACGTTTCTCATATTGTTCGTGTGACTATAATTGTATGGTGCTGAATGATATTCGACATTATTGACTGTCATTGGCATCATCACTTGATTCTCATGATATCTTGCCATAATTTGCTTCCTAGCCTCAAGTGCTTGTTGTTCCATTATGTTCATCACTAAATCCCATGATGGTAGCTTCGACAAGTCCACATTTGCGTATGGACGCTCGATATTGTTGTAATGTTGATTAATTGTAGCCATATCAGTTCCACTCATTGTTTATTTTTTTATTGCTGAATGCTCGATATTTATGATAATTTTATTAATACTTTTTGGGGTTTTACCACTGTCACTATCTTATCTATAAATTATTCCTCAAATGTCTTACTGCTTCAAAAGCACGATTAATAATGTCATACTCTGCAATTGTTACACGAGCTTATATACTGAGAGATCTTCTCTTTTTTTCGGAATATCCCTATTTCCTTCTCATTCTCACACATGCTCAAATTTTTACTCTCACAGGACATATGCAGGAATGAAAGGGAAATACCAAAATATTGGTGCAAATGTTTTTATTCTCATTACGGAAATTCAGGCACACATTCCCGCTCCATGTGGCTAGCAGATCCAAAGATTCGCATTTTATTATTTATTATTTTTTTAATTCTGTTAAAATATTTTAAGATGCTGAATTCTTTTTGTTTTGTGGACAGAGGTTATGCTTTGAATTCATGACAGGGTCTTATGTTGTTCGGGGGGTCATTAAATGGGGGAGGGGGTTTGTAATGTTTAGTAAGATGAATATTCAAGGATGTCTATCAAAAGATTCCAAAATTATTGTTGAAGTCAAGTCTAGCTATAGTCTAGTTGTCAATACGGTCGGGAAAGTGTCATAGTCAAGGTTAGGTGTGTATTGTAGGATTTATTGATTCTAGGATTTAAAGTCAATATTATAAAGTGAGTCCAAAAAGTTTGGACAATATTAAAATCTAGGCAGATAAAATTCAAGTCACAGATTCAAAAGTTAATAATTCAATATTGCACTTAATAAGTGATCAATCAGTTAAGGAGAACTTCAAGTCACAGATCAACATTAAACCAAAAGAACTGATTTAACATCTCTTGTTCTACATGTTTAACTAGTTTTCAATCCCTGCATTACGATTTGGATGTTGGATTGATCAAACTTCATCCAATTTGCACAACATAACACTAATTCCCCTACTTTATGAGTTTATCGTCTCCCTAAAGTATGCGCAATAGCCAAAAACGTGCCGCAATGTTTAAATTTCATTAAAAAACTGATTCATAAGCTCATCACGAATTAAAAAGAAAACATTGATAAGCAATACCAATTAGCTGTGATAGTGATTTTTCAAAAATTCAATTAATATGAATTAATAGATTAATGGGAATCAATGGGAATTCCCCAACAAAATAATAGACAGCCTGATATTGAAAACTTAAAAAAGTTTCTTTCAAAGGATTTTCCACAAAAGTATTGGAGGCTGGGATGGTAAAATAAATAAATGCAATTAATCAGGAAGAAAAATAGGAAACAAAATGTGGGAACCAGATGATCACCAAATTAGATAAAAATAGGCATGCAATAAATAGAGCGAGAGTGGTAAATCCAATATTTATGCTAAAAAGTCTCTTCTCAGGTAGCAATTGGAACAGATTGTTTTGTTTCGGATGGAAAAAACACGGAAATTCTTTTATATTTTATTTATGTCATCCGCATTCTGCTCTCCATCCTTTTTTTGGGTTTTCTGTGTTTGGGGTTTTCACGCATTCTACTTCTGGAAGTGAATGTGTTTACCAGATTCTTATAGAGAATCCTTTTCTTTCTTTTTAAGCATGCTGTATGTTGAGGAAAATCCATAAAATGACCTATAATGAGTGTCACACATTCTGCAATAAATGTGTAGTTATTAGGCGCTTAGGTTTAGATAAATGTGTTAGCGCCATGCCAGAATTTGCATAATTTAAATTTTTTTTTCTTGTTTTATGGCATTTTATGGACCGTATTGGGGCTGTTATGCTCATGCTTTGTTTCTTTGTCGTTAAACTGCTCTTATAAATGGATTTTATTGTCAAAATGTGTGTGGCAGACCATTAGTTAAGAATCAGTCACTTCCTCTACTATATTTATAACCGTTATTTTCAAAATTCAAATATTTTCCGCTATTTTCAATGAATTTTCAAAATTTTGATAACCGTTAAGTTTCAAATAATTTCTAATCGTTAATTCTCAAATTTTTCGTGATCGTTATTTTTTAAAGCAGAACTTATTAAACTCAATCATTCTAAAATTTAATGATGTAAATGCGCATTAATCAATCGTTATTCATGCCTAAATATCCATACTCATTTGGTCCATGCGCTTAGAATGTCCAACATATTTTAAACACATTTTTAGTCACAATAAAAAGGGATAATAAGTTTATGAATATTCAATTTCTAAGCGCCGGATATTTAAGGCGCATGTTGCCAATGCTTATTTCTTTTTACGTGCAATAAAAACATGCAGATGTGAAACACACGTTATGTTGGAATTTACAGGAAAAAGACACCAAAAAAACTTCTTATTTTATTTCTGGCATGGCTAAATCTCTCATCTCATCTTATGTCATTAATTAAATTAATTTTTAATTACCTGAAAGTCATTTCTTTCCTTTCATGACATAAAAACTTTATTCTCATGTCTCATTTTTATTTCTCTTTTCTCATTCACAGTGAATCAGAGCCGGAAATCGAAAAGATAAATAAGGAACTTAAATCAGTAGCCGAAGAGCCAGCATTACAGAAATTATTAACATCCGATGAAGATTCAGACGAAGAGAAATCAGAAAAGAATGACGAGGAATCAGAGGATGAAAAGAGTAAGAAAGCTGACGATGCCAAAGAATCGAAAGAGAATGAAGTGAAGGCAGCACCGACAAAAGAAAAGAAAAAGGATGACAAAAAGAGTAAAATGCAAAAGTTTTATGATGCGATTAATCAAAAGCCTGGAACTGGCAATGCTAGTGACTTTAGTTCTGATTCTGAAGATTCTGAGGCAGATCCAATGAAGAAAGTTACCAACAACAACAGTAAGAAGAAGAAAAATACTACGAAAAATGAGAAAAGTGGTCACAATTCACGTGCTGGAACTCCAGTTGATAGTGGAATTAAACGGAAAATTGATATTACTAGTTCCGATAACAGCAACAGTCCACAATCAACACCAGCGAAGAAATTAAAGTCAGAACCAATATCCATTACACCATTGTCATTTAATAACTTCTCAAGCTCAAAAGATAGCTTCAGTAATACAGAAGAAGCTGTTCGTCGCTACCTTATGAGAAAGCCAATGACAACGACCGAGTTACTTAAGAAGATTCAAAGCAAAAAGACAGGCGTGTCAAGTGATGAATTAGTCGAAATGATGACGCAGATCTTGAAGAAAATTAATCCATCTCGTCAAAGAATTCAAGGAAAAATGTATTTGAGTTTAAAGGCAACTTAAGACTTGATTTTTTTTGTGAACGACGACGATTTTTTTTAGTTGAATTTTTTCCTTTTTTTTATCCTCATCTCCAATTAACTCAATTATAAGCCATTTCTTTCATCCATTATGTTCAAGATTTCAATGCATCGCCGTGCATCTCTATTTAATAGACACAAAAAAATGAATAATAAAGAAATATTTTTCTAAAGAAATTCTTATTCTTATTCCTAGATTTTTTATAAGGTGTTAAAAAATGCTGTCGAGAGAGGTTGTTGAACTTTTGAGGAGCTTTAATTGAATTTTAAAAAATCTAGAATCAGATTTGATGTAAGTTAATCTTTTAGGACGATTAATGGACTTTATATGCCAATTTTTTTTATGCTTCCGCTCTTTTTTTGGTTGAATTATGTCTGTGAGACATTTTTTGGTTCCAATTAAGGAATTCACAAATGTTTTGGTACTAATTTAAGAGATTTTAGGTAAAATGGTAAAATTCTGAGGTTTTATAGTTTTTCAATTAAGATTAATCTTGTTTCAGATCATTTGATGTAAATTGCAGGATTTGAACTTATTTTACGACAATAAAAGGTTGTTAATGATATAAAAAGGTTTAAAAAAAGGTTTTAATTCAAAAAAATTCAACGGCATTCAAAAATTCGAAAAACTCATTTTCAATGAATTTAGAATTTAAGTGGGCGATTCTCCAGATAGGTTGAATTTTTAAAAACAGAACTGTAATTCCACTGCTACTTGAAATTTTTAAATTTTTGAAATACGTTGGGAAAAATGTAAACAAAGACTTGTTAACAAAATAAAAATTTTGTTTTAATTTATAAAAATCATTTTTTTTATATGTTTTAATTAAACAAAAGGTAATTAATAATTAATATTGCACTCAATCATCGTTTCTTTTAAAAATATTCCATTTAAATTTATAACGTATTTGAAAAATTTGAATCTCACAAATTAGTTTCAAGCGCTTTAAAAATTACTCGAAGACAAAATTTTCATCAAAAGAATTGAATTTTCTTGTGAAATTTGTATCAAGCTTAATAAAATTGTTGTCATATATGATAAAGTAGTTCGTTTTCTATCGATTGGTATTTATATCATATGTCAAAGAATAGTTTTTAATACTTAATTTTTGATTATAAAAATCCAAATTCCATATTTTGTCTTCGAGAAATCGTCCGAAGAATCGAAATATTTCCTTAATTAGAGTATATTGAAAGCATTTAATTATACAGATTTGTAGAGTTTAAAAAGTTGTACAATATTAATTTGTCTTTCGAGGCTCTCTAATGGAAAAAAATTATAAAAAATTCATTTTAGTGGTGGTTTTTTGAAAAATTTTATCTGGAGAATCGCCCAAGTTCCATTTATGAATAATTTTTGTCCGTTGAAATTGAAATTAGGTTTTAGATGTTTTTGCAGTTTTTGAGGAGATTTAAAAGTAATTAACCAGATTCTTCTTTATAAACTTTTTAAGAAAAGTATTTAAATTCTTTCGTCAAACTTTTTGTGTTACCAAATATTAAATTTTAGACCCCCTACCCCTAAATGATGGAACAACATGATTAAATGACCCATAACATGCATCATATAGCAAAAATCCTCCAATTTCTGATACCTCATGCTGCAAAATAAAATAAATAACCCGCCACATGTCACCCAAAAAATAAAAATTTTGAAAAAAAGAGTCAACATCAAGTCACATGCACAGCTCATTTATCCGGAAATCTTTTTTTTCTGTAAAAAAAGACAATAATAATATTGCATCGTTTGCTAAATAAATAAGCAGCAGCACATTTTTGGATGTTTTGTTTCATCACTTTAAACAACACCCAGAAAATTAGCATTTCCTTCTTTTTTGGACTTCCACATATACTGCATATAAAACACCAATTAATGTGAAAGAACAAATTAGTTACTTGCTTAATCGTCCAACAGTGAATACAAAAAAATAAAATTAGAACAAAAAAAAAAAGAGTAAGTAAGTTTAATTAATCTTCATCTCATGGTGATGATAACTGAATATTACTATTTTCTATTTTCACCCGCAGTGTACAGACGTATTTTCACAATTATTTTAATCGCATCCATTGCTGAGGGTCAATTACAATTAAATGATTTGAAACAAAAGTTCTCGATCACAACGTCAGCATCGCTGTTGCCTGGACTTTTAGAGACCGGTGAGGCATGCACATGTGCTGTATTTATGAGTGGACAATTCAAGAAAGGTTCTAATGATCAACCTAGCGGATATCCAGCATTAGTACAAGAGACAGACATTCATTTTCCATGTACATCAACAGGAACGAAAATGTGCGTCAATAAATGTTTAGAGACAATTGTAAAGCATTTGCCAAACTCGCCAGCCATAATTTGCGGAACAATTGATCGTGATTGTCATCGTGAGAGAGCCTACTTGTTTGTTAAAAATTGTGATGCAAAATCGTGGATCAACAGTAATTTGTCAGCGGGAAGAGAATATTGCTGTAAAACTGGATCGCCAGTAAGCTGCTTGGAACGGCTGACGTAAAGAATCAATTTTAACATAGAATGTACACTACTTTTTATTCCATACTTCTCTTTTATATCCGATCCAATTTTTTGTTAAGTCCAACACTTTTTTTATGAAATCCACAAGACAGCACAAAAAAAAATAAAGTGTAATAAAGTCAAAAAAAGAAAATTACCGTTTTTGTAAGATCCGTTGTATTATTATGTACTTGCGAAGCACAAAAATCCGGGCAATAGCTCGACATCGAGTTAAAATGAAAAATAAACAGTTTTAATATTTGGTGCCACTCACATGAAAATGAAAATTTCTTTACCTTTTGACTTATGCCACAATAACTATTTTTCACTTAATTGTACGATAATTTCGGCGTAAAGGAATAGCCGAGAACTGAAACAATATTATTTTGAGTAAAGCTGTAAGCATCAAAATAACGTGACATCAAGTTTTCCTTATAAGAAATTTATAATTCGTTCTAAGAAGAAGCATTAATTGGACATTTATGAATTGCATAATGATTCTGGCTAAACTGTCGTTAATGTTTTGAAACTTGTTGGATTTTTAGATGCAAAAAGGTTTTGAGAAGATGCGAAAAATTTGAAAAATTATGGTTTTAAGATTCAAAAGAGCTTTAGAAAAGATGCAAAATTTTGAATTCCTGATTTCCGTTGATATTTAAGATTCTAAAATAATTTCCAAATTAATTGTCATTTCAAATTTGAATTCTTCTGATTTTTGAGATCCAAAAGCAAAAACTGTCATTTTAATTTTAAATTTTGACATTTTCTTGAGATGCAGGAAAAGACGCAAAAATTTAAATTAGAATTATCAGTTGAAATTTCAAAATGTATATTTTTTTTAAAAAAAACCCAATTCAACATTCCCAGGATAAATCAAAAAGACCATAGAAGCTCCGGTCATCGCCTCCTCTTCCTCACGTTTCATGTTAAATCATTAAGAGAAAATTATCATGAAAAAATATGTAAATTGCCTTTCGATTAATGTAAAAAAGGCTTTAATAGTCTTTTCAATATTTTTTTTGTTCTTTTTTTCCAAGATAAATTGTATTTAAATCTTTTTTATTTCTTTTCCCATTCCTCCTTTTCATAAAAAAAATAGATTTAATTTAATCTTTCATTTTTCTTTCTTATATTCCATCTAATTTCACATTGGCCACATTTCATCGAGTCTTTCAATGAATGAAATGTTCCGATCAAAAGAAATGGAAATAAGAAGTAATAATATAAAATACCAACACGAAGAAACATTTTTCTTTCCACTATAGTACTTCCGATCTCAAATAAAATAGCAACAAGAGAAGATGAGAAAAAGAAGAGACCAAACATCAATTGATGCCGTTACTTAAATACTTGACTATTGTAAAATAGAGAGAAAGAACAAAGGCATTAATTAAAATTGAATCATGTCGAATATGTAATTGACAATGAAGTGCAATGCATAATTTTACTTTATTTTTTTTTTTTTTTGACGAATAAATTACTTGCTACATAGAGTAATTTCTCTTTACTATTCTTCCTTTATCACAATGTGAGGTTTTATAACAAACAAAATATACAGAAAAAAACTATGAATGTGTGGCTATCGCATTAATGTTAATTTTAAGTTTGCTTTTAGGGCAATTTTTAGAAAAAGTTTAGAATTTCACTTTGTTCTGGTGGATCAGGTCAATGTAGGGTGGTCGTTTGGTTTGAAGCATTATAAAATCTCCCTTTCCGATTGCCAAAAATTTGTTTTATTTTTTAAATACAGAAAAATTTTGAATGTTCAAAATCCTTTAAATTTTGAATGTTCAAAAACCTTTAAATTTTGAAGCGCCATAAAATTTTGATTTTTTGAAAATCGTTAAAAATTTGAATTTTTGAAAAACCGTTCAAAATTTGAACTTTGAAAAACCGTTCAAAATTTTGAATTTTTAAGAAACAGCAAAATTGAAAATTATTGAAAAATCCTTTAGAAAACAATAATTCAGCACGATCGCCTCCAATCAGGTGGGTGTTTCTAAAACAATTTGTATTAAAAAAGTTTTTTCATATTTTAACGGTTTTTAAAAATTCAAAATTCGAGGGAAGGGGAGGGGGGGGGGGGTGTTCCGTAAAAATTCCTAAAGTTAAGTAATAAAGCCCGTAAACATAGTCTTGATTTTTTTCATATTTCCACTTTGATAGAATTCATAACTCAATACTCAGTACTTGTTGCTTCAATAACAACAAAAATGCGCACAAGACCCACCGACCACCACCACTACGAGGACTTTAAACATTATTTTTCTATGCTTCACATTCTCATGGATGTAATAAAAATAATAAAAAAAGAGAGGAGAAAAGAGTCCATAGATAGAAAGGGTCAATCACATTACGCTCCACGAATTGAGGAAAGCATCTGAAGAGGAACAGAAACGTTGTGTTAGTATAGAGCCAAAGCTAAAGCCAAAGCAAAAAGTAACAACACTATTGTTATAAATATGAGAAAAAAAGAAAGAAAAAAACGGAGTTTTTTAAAATAGAAAAAAAATGTAGAAAAAATAGAAATTGGTTTGAGGATAAGAGAACGAGAAAAAGCATCCAAAAAGTACTAGGAAAGGGCGATGAACTCACCCAAAAAAAAAAACCTGAGATGATGCCTGTGAGAAAGCTACAATAAAAAAAGATCATTGCCGTCCGAAAAGTTATGTGTATATACACAAGAAATAGATAGGGCTCGGTGGAAGAGAAATCTTACTGTGATGCCTTTTTTGCCTTCTTCGCTATGGTTTCCGAGATCATCAAAATCATTATGTTGTTTTTGTATGTGACGCTTTTATGGGATTTTATTCTTATTGTTACAACTTTGATCCATCCACAAATCTCTTTCCACAGCCCACATTGTCATGGCATATTCGAAAAAAAATGAAAAAAAAAAAAAATTCTTCGTGTTAGGTAACAAAACTATATGAGAAATAAATATTTTACGGAGAGTCTTATTTGTAGTTTTGAAATGAGAAAAATTTCATATATAGAAATGTCCATCAATGTGGGAGATGATCTAATGCTATCTAATTGATACTTGTTGAATGTTGACTTTACCATAATAGTCAGACTAGAATTTAGGATATTAATATCTGGTATTAGAAGCAACAAGTTCTTGTTCATGCTTGAGTTGTTATAGTTTGCTTTAGTACAATTTTATAAATACGAACCCCTCTCCATACTCTTTGAATCTCAGATTTTCGTAGTTCCACACCTCTTGAATCTCACATTTTAAGTTCCTCTATAAGTAAGTACTTCTATAATCTCAGATTTTCATAATTTCACACTCCTTGAACCTCAAGTTCGTAGTTTCACACCCCTTGAATCTCAAGTACGTAGTTTCACACCCCTTGAATCTCAAGTTCGTAGTTTCACACCCCTTGAATCTCAAGTTCGTAGTTTTACACCCTTTGAACCACACATTCTTAGTTTTATACCCTTTTAATCTCAAGTTTTCTTAGTTTCACACCCCTTCAATCTCGGGTTCTTATTTTTAAAACAGCTAATATCTCAGATTATTAGTTCCACACTCCTTGGCTCCGATTTTTTGGTTTACCATGACACAAAAACTTAGCCATCACTGCCTTATTCGAACATTTAGTCAAGTCTATTGACTGATTAGAAATTTGATCTCATTAGATTCCAAGAAATTTAAA
Source organism: Chironomus riparius (assembly GCA_917627325.4). NCBI lineage: Eukaryota > Metazoa > Arthropoda > Insecta > Diptera > Chironomidae > Chironomus > Chironomus riparius. The sequence goes on along the minus strand of OU895878.1, from coordinate 49,656,000 downwards.
TGCCACATTTTCTTATTGGAACAAGTAAGCTCTATAAGAAATTTATTTAAATAGAAGTCAGTCTAATAAGAATCAACTGAGTAACTTGATATCCAAAAAGTTCACACATGGCACCTTCTTGTTACCTTCAAAATATTGCGTAATCGAAACATTTCCGAAGAAAATAATTTTAATATCTCCACAGCGGCGATTCTTTTGTGAATGTTGATGGAATTCCTTTGCTCATCTGTGAAGCAACCATGCTAATTATAACAGTTAAATTCTTTTATTAATTAAGATGTTCTCGTTCGTACAACATTGTGGTTATCCTAATAAGATTTTGGATTTTTAGAATTTAATGAGTAATAAGATCAAGCATAGCTTATGGAACATGTGAGCAGTGCTGAGAAAAAAATTATCACGTGTGAATTAGAGAAAGATTCTTCCTAGAAATCCAAAACATTGATGGTAAATTTCCAATAAGAATTTCTTACTCAATTATTGAAAGTCCCACGGTCTCATGATCTGTTTGCATAATTAGCCTGTAGAAAATTCCTGTTACAATAAGATTTTTGGAAGCAAGAAAAAGAGCTTCGAAAATGTTTTTTTTCTTTTGTTATGAAATTGAAGTTTCGATGAATGAGTGAAGTTTTGGATTAGGTTTAAGGGGAAAGCAACTTGATGGGCAAACAAATTTTAAAGGAATCTTTAGAAAGACAGACTTGCACACTGCATTAATCAAATTGGCACATTTTCTGTTTCATCAAATATTGCCGTAATTCGAAACAGATTGTCTCTTACCTGGCAGTTACTTTAAAATAACTGTTCAAACACCTTCCAATGCCTGTTCTAAATTCATTCCAAACCCAACACATTGTATGGAATTCCCAAAAAAAAGCATTTCTTCATTCAGCCCCGAAAGGTCATTCACATTTCTATTCCTCAAATATCTCATGTCTGTGGTAAAATTTGAGCCGCTATAAAATCCTAGAGAATTTTTATTTAATTGATTTGAGTCGAAAATGTGTTAGAATGAGTGCTACAAAGTGAGTTGTGATAGTTACTTCCTGAGTATGGGGCTATTTAAAAATTATGTTAATTAGATAGAGGGGGGGGGGGGGGGGGGTTGATAAGTGAATAAATTGTAATCTTAATTTTTGAAAAAAAAATATAATAAATTGTTTTCGGACGTAATGTGTGAACAACCCCAACATAGTAAGTCAGACTTAAGCTAGTAAGTACCCAAAATAAATCGGGAGACTCAAAATAATTTTATGATCCCATAAGAAATTTTTAATTGCAATTTTTTTTCTCTCGACTGAATAAAAACCCGATTGCGATCAAACTTCATTATAAATTTGCCATAAATTCATTTCTTTTTCAATCCACACACATCACATCACATCCAATATGATGGGAACTTACTGTCATCCAAACAATTTGTCGATTAATTGTCATTGATATATTTTATTCACCTCCATACTACCGTTTTATGCATTTTTTCTTGTCATTTGTTATGTCTTCTTCGCTGTACGAGATCTCTACGGCATATACACATATGTTGATTCCAATTCCAATTCATTCCTTTTAGTCATCGCACATTTTTTTTCGCAATAAAATAAAATAAATATAAACAGGTATTGGCTGGAAGAAAGTAAAAGAAAGAAAAATATAAAAAAGATATCATAGACGACGGCATTTGTTATTAAAAATCGACTAGACAACATTATAATGTTGTATTAGCATCATCATTACTGTGCATATAGGTTTTAATAGATTGCCGATTTATCGTTTGTGCTTGTGTATGTTTTTATTATTTTTGTTTTCTGAGAGAATCGAGAGCTTTTTAGCGCAAGAAGAAGAAATGAAAAACAACAATAAATAACTATTAGAGATGTTGTTAGCTTGTGATTGATGAGTAGCGCATTTATATGCATAAAATTATAGAATTAATGGTATGATAGATTTACATGACCTGTCTCTAGATTACAAACTACAAATATCCCTCAGATTTGAATCCAAAATTGTAAAATTTAAGTTTTAGTAATGCGTAGTTTCATACCCCTTAGTTTTAAAATAGCGACCTTACAGTCTTAAACAGAAATTATAAAATAATAAAAAAAATAAACTTTAGCATTCAAACCTTAAAGATCATAGCTTCGCGTTATATGCATTGCAAGGCTAATGATAGTTTAACGAGAGAGGGTTCACCTTCTCTTAGGATTTTTAGCTAAAACCTAGACCTACAGTTATAGTGGGATCTGAATTATCTTTCTGATAAAATTTCTGCCTGTAGCATACAAAGGAAGGCTGTGAGCCTCATTTCAGTGCATATGATTCGAAAAAGAACAATTGAAAAAATTTTCATGCCGAGTCTCGAACCAATAGTTGTGTCAGTATTGCTAAGTTTCTCACAATGGGGAAAAGATTGAAACTGTAACAGAACTTTGCACAATTTCAATTACCCTGCTAATATGAATAGCAATGACCTTCACTTTAGAAAGAAAAAAAATTGTTTGGCATAGTTGCATACCCTTTGAAATCTAAAATAACATTAATTGTTCTAAAACCTACTGCCTCCGTTCATGAAGTCGGTTTTTAAAAGCTTCTCTATTTATTAATCTGATCGCTGATCACATTACATCCAGACAGACATCAGACATCCAAAGTGCAAGCTCTTCCATCATCTCCTTTGAAGAACTATGCTAAAAATAAAACAAACTGTAAGTTGAGAATGATTGACGTTTGCAATACAGTAAAATTGTCATCATAAAACAAGAATGAATTTTAAAAAGAGTTACATTGGCTATAATAGCAGTAGTTGAGCATATTATGACCATGGCATCAAAACAAAATAACAAAACCTAGGAGTTTTCTAGCGACTACTTTGTTTCCACATATCTAAATACATACCATCCACACACAATCAATGCTAAAACGGAAATTTCCGTTTCAAATCTGTTGTATTCCTATTGTTTCAACCTCTCTGCCTATACGTGCATTCACGGAATCAAATTCACATGTGTGTGTACTTCTATTTCTTCTTATTATTTATTTTATATACTTTTTTTTGCTATTCATTGTGCAATATCACAAGTGCTTTTTCGTTAACAGCAATTCTCTTTCCATTGAATTTTACAGTCGGAAACAATAAAATGTTTTCGACATGCAATAATTTACGAAATGAGTTCCTCACGTGCCCAAGAACCAAATCTAATTACCTCCTTTTCCTTTTTTTTCTCATTGTCTATTTTTTGTTGTTGTTGTTCTGACTTTAAATACACATCGGACATGTCAAGCGATAATGCAAAAAAAATGTCCTTAACTTTTGTGTAGACATAAGAAGATATGGAGAAATTTGTAAGGCTTCAAGAAGGCAAAAAATCAATTAGGATTTGACATAAATAACAAAAACAAATCGAGGAAATTGGAAATAGACAGCACATATCCTTTTTGTAATTTAGTCAAGTTGGAATTTTTGTACTGGACAGTAATTAAGAGCAGACTAAAGTGTAATAATTAATAGGTTGGTTATGAATTACGTCTGTGGTATTGTAGTGAATTAGATTCTCATTAGGAGCTTGTTTGTAATAATTAGGGAGTTCTTGATATAGAGAACATAACTAGGATTTTTAAAGTTTGCAAACAATTATCTATATCAAGGTTCTCTTGGTTTTATCTGAGAAGTTTAAGATCTAATATTTGAAGCATAAAGAAGAGAAGTTTTGGAATTTTCATGTATATAAAATCTGTAAGTCTAATAGTAAACACTGGGTGGCTGAGAAGCTATAGAATGGGATCATAAGTTGCCCTCTAACGTGAGTTCGATTCCCACCAGATTTCAATTTCTAAAACATATCTTAAATATGATTATTTTAATTCTTTTTGTCAGCTCAACTTGATATTGAGAATGCTTGTCTAATGTCCAATATATAAGTAAGAATGTGTCACTGCATAAAAGCTAAGATAATTTTATTTCAAAAAATCCCATTGACAATTGACGTAATTTATAGACGACCCTTTTAACAGCTAGGCTACAATCGATGTAGTTCAGATTCATTGCATAAAGGGTACGTAATATAATTGCTGCAAAGGTCAAGAGAGTGAGAGGAAATTAATGAGAAAGAGAATAAGATTTACTTATTCAATGGATTTTAATGGATAACAATATTAAATGTGAGTATATAGCATAGCTGTAAACAGGAAACATAGCAAAAAATAATAATAATTTTCATGTCATACAGGAAGATAATTACGTGATACTAATTGCAAGTTAATTGATAAATGCATATAGCTTCCATTGACAAAATGCAATTTGTGTTCTTATTGACAATTAGGCATAAAGTCGGTTTATGGAAAGTGATGGATTCCTAAATTATTGGGTTTCATTAAAATCCAATTCCATGTTCAGGAATTTAAGCATTATTAAATCATTAAAGGCTTGCAACTCGACACTTAAAGTCGGAACCAATAAGCATTTGGCAATTCCATCAAATATTTGTCTCGACCACAGAAAATAGAAATCAACGACGAGTCGATACCACGAAGGAAATTAAGATTGTGCAGTTATGAGACGACAGTAGAAACAGTTTTTCGTCGTCCTCTTGCATAGTAATTTTTCTTCATGACTTATTGATTGTCGTCAATTGTAAGAAGTCATACCGTTACCTAAACCACTTCACTTACTTCGCTCGGGTGCTACTTTCCCAACAACACACAACATCCTCAAGAAACCATGACAAAAAACATGCCATAAGCGTACAAGCGTACTCTTTCTTCTAACTGCACGCTCGATTCTCTTAACTTACACTTGATTATTGCATAACATTCTTCGTTTATATTCCACACAGTGCTCATGATTGTATGCAGGCTTACACATACAATGACAATAAAAGTGGCGAGAAATAGAAGTAGATAAATAGATACAAAACAAAATAATGTATGTGAAGCGACATGAATCTAGGAACGTCAATTATGGGAAAAAAATATATTGAGTGAATGAATGAATGAATGAATTGCAGTGCCAGTGCTGAGCTCTCTTTCTCTTTTGTGGCAAATCAACTATCAATACTTGAAAATGCTAAAATTGCAACTTTTCATGCATCCCAATATAGGTGGAGTGCGACGCAACTTTATGGACGTGATTTTTTTTTCTGTAACGTAACTTCCTTTTGCTATAAAGAAGGCGTTTTGTCCTATTAGGTTAACTGCACGTTATTGATGCTCATTAAATAAAATGTTCTAATCAGCTTGTATGCTGTATACCTTAATAGGGATTTTGCACGTAGTAGTGCAAGTATCATCTGATTTTAATTTTTTTTGCTACACAATCGTATCTTGATTAAATCTGCATGATTTTCAATTTACATTCGGAGATCGGAAAGCTGGAAACTTCTGCCGGCATTTACGATAAATAAACTTTTTCGATTGTACTTTTGTTTGAATCAGCATAAGGCACTTTTTAGAAACGAGTTAAATTGGTGTTGATGGGAAAATTTGTGGTTATCTAAAGTTTCTGATGGTATGGATCTTGCTAGGACAGTATCTAAATTGAGAGATGAAATGAGGTCAATACTGACAGAAGTTTATTATTTTAGTAAAAAATCAGGTTTTAGGAATGAGGATTTTGTGAATTATCTTCGTTAAGTTCCTAGCAAACTAAAGTGTCTTTCAAACCTAGAGATCGACTAGGTTTGAATTTTCTCGAGTGAACTTCAAGCTTTAAAATCAAATTCAATCTGAATTTAAGTCTAAAAATAGAAAATTTTTAAAAAAAAGGATAAAAACCTTCTAGATTTCTCTTCAGGCTTTATATACATAGATTTCTAAACATCTATGGAAATTATGCAACAGATAGTAAATAGACATAAACAGAATATAGCAAATCTAACTTAGAACCTTCTAATCTATGGCAATTGATTCATAGTTAAGGAACATGTTTTGAATTTATTTGGGATTTATTAAGAAATATTTCAACTCTCAATCCAATTCCTTTCTTTTGGACTGATACTTATTGTTTTCTATCCTGATCTATCAATTAACAGTGCCAAGAGACTACAACTTCCCTATTGATGCCTATACTAAGGCTCTGAGCATCTAAACTGTTGGAAAACACAAATGAAAAATGGCAGGATTCGAACTCATGATATTAGAGCTACTACATCAAGTTTGAATCAACGATCTTGTCAATTACTCCACAGAGTACTTAACTGCTTTAGATAATTGTCACAGACAAAGATACTTAAATCAAATATCACTCAATTACAACAACACATGAAAACATAAATATGAACAAAATCTAAGTCGGATTCACCCTCTGAATTCAACAGGGTGTGAATCTAAGCAGTTGATACAAGATATCAATCACAAAGTCAGAATCCTTTGAATTTCTTAAATGATTGAGAAACAAATTATTTCTCTCGCAAGCTAAAATGACTTAAAACTGCTTAAAACCCACAAAAATTATTTAATGTAAAATTTCTAAGCAAGTTTACTGTCCAAGAAAAAAATGTTCGTAGGATGTTAAGTGCCACGTGTTTTTCGTGTTTCTGTTTGATTATAAATTTATTTCAGAAAATATTCTAAGCCATTTTAAGATTCTTGAACTTTAATTGACGATAGACATCCTAGTTCCGTTTAGAAACATTTTTTAATAAACATAAGCTGCGATTATTATAGACCATCCGGAAAAAAAAACTATTCGCTGGGATAAAAAAATTCTAATTCCAAAAAAGAGCAAGTCAAAAGCAATCAAGTATCCATTTATTACAGAATAAAGCATCCTACATTACATATGTTAGTTACGGACTGACTCGTCAGATTAAAGTACTGAGAAAGAATTCCCTTCAATTCAAATGAACAATCATCGAAGATCGTGATCGCCTCTAATGGATTAGAAAATTAAGGAATTCATTGAACCTAACGAAATTCAAGCCATAATTCATGTTTGTTGCTCAAACTCGCCTTGAATTGAAGAGAAATAGAAAAAAAGAAAAGAAGTAAGTAGAAAAATTGTTAGAAAGAAATTGAAGAGAAGCTACAAACAAAAAAAAAATAAAAAATAGAAGAAGAAATGAGAACGCAGGCAGGAAAGTCGAATGTGGAAGAAGAAATTGTTGATTGTCAGATATTAAAAATGCTGGTAATTCACAAGTCGAAAAAAAAGTAGTTTCTTTTCCATTTCCCCTCCCTCCTTATTTTGTGAACTAGCTGCTGCTTCTTCCTACATACCATCACTATCAATATTTTTTTCATTCCATTTCTTCTCTCCACGTTTTTATATTTTTTTTTTGTTCAATTCTCTCTGCTTCCCTCTCATATACATGCAAACATACAATTTAATTGAAGAGTCTATTTTTGTTTGTGATTCCATATCCCCGAAAAAATAAAAAGCAACAAGCGATTGTAACCATACCATAGGAAGGTTCGTTGACCCAAAATAAAAATTTCTATTCTATGCTCTTCGGCTCTATTCCTTTTTAGAAAATAAAACAACATGAAAAGAAGAAAAGAAATTCTTCTCTCCGCTTTGCTGGATCTTTTTTATTTTTATGCTTCACGGGATGAGATTTTTTTTTTCGATATGGACAAAAAAAAAGTTTTAAGTCAAAGTTACTGCTATTAGAATGTATGATTGTCATTAAGGCTTTCCATTCTTATTCATTTCTATTTCCACACATATTCATGTCCGTAGGTAGATGGGCTGAGATATAGGAATGAAGAATAACATGAGCATGAGACATTTAAAATTAAATAATATTATTTAAGTTTCTGCTGAGGGACACAAAAATGCACACTACACATAAATTACTGACCTCGTTGAAATGCACAAATATAATAAAGTCGCTGGCTATCACAATTTTTTACGAAATCATTCTTCATATAGTTTTTGAAATGCCTTTGTCACCAACAATGCTTTGTCATTTATTTTGCATTTCATAAAATACGAAATAATAGTGTCCTCGTGTTGTTGATTGCGGGACTAAGACGCATTTTTATGCTTAGCTATTGGGAAATTAATGTCTTTAAAATTAAACATGCTTTGTGTTATCATAAATTGCCTCAATGTGCAAAATAACGAGCTATTGGGATTCAAAATTTAACGGTTTTTAAAATTTTAAACTTTTCATTGTTAAAATTTTGAGAAAGCACATGGTTTTGTTTAAAAATTTAAAAATCAATAAATATCATGCATGAAAACTGCTACACGCGTCTAGACTATTTGATAAGCCAGTAACATGATAGCATCTAGTTCATGCTCTAAACTTGAACTCTCTAGAATGTTCAGTTGCTTCTTTTTTGGGCTTAATCCAGTCCTGAGTGACTGGAACTCCGCGTAGCTTTAAAATGGTTGCCATTCCAAGTCATTCACAATTTTAATGACTTATTCCCTTCAGATAATTAGCTGACCATCTCATCAGCCTTTAACTGATATGCTTGACAATTAACAAGCAATACAGCCAAACAAAATGCAATCATAAGCTAAAAATCTTCAAAATGAAAACAGAACTGCATTTAAACATTTTTGAAGGAAACAATGTTCATATTTTTGACGAAAAGAAACGTTTGAAAACAGCCAACAAGCCAAAGTCAAGTGTGTGTGCATAAATGTTTGCTCGAGTTTATTTTTTATTTCTTCTATTCAACAAGTTGCCCTGATGAATATAATGTATGTTGTGAAATAGTCAGTTACTGTCGAGGTTTTTAAAACATTTTTTTCTGTAAAAACCAACAAAGTGTAGCCTTTGCTTGCTAGAAAATTAAAGAAACAGTTAAAGTGGCTTAAGTCGCTACTTTTTTTGTTTTCAATAATTTTTCGTAGGCAATTGCTGGGTAGATTGTGTGCTGTAATTATGTGAACAACTAAGTTTGCCGCAAGAGAGAAATTATCTCCTGAAGATTCTAGTAAGAAGAGCACGAAATCATGAATTGTCATTGTAGTTGAGTCATGCGATGTACGTGTACATTCAGTCTTCCTTCATGCTCTATTAACTTGACAGATAAATATTGTACAAAAAGTCTAAAATTGCTATGAAATTATTATTATTTAATGATGCTTCTATGTTTTGGGGGTCGAGAGGAAATTATGTCTAATATGAGGAGAGATGTGGATGGTCTTTGCTTAAATAGGCAATATGATTATGATTGTATGAGGTTCCATCTTTTTTTTTATTCAAGAATCCATATCCAAGAATCTAGTTTTTACTCCGACTCTAGTAAATACTTCAAAATCGAGTCAATACTCGAGAATCTAGTCTTTACTTCAGAATCTATTCCATACCTTACAATCTAGTCCATACCCAACAATCTAGTCCGTACTGCAGAATCTAATCAATTTTTGAATCTAGTCCATAATCTTGAGTCTAGCCAATTCTCAAGAATCTAGTCTCTCCTTCAAAATCTAGTCCATACTCTGTAATCAAGTCTATAAAATTTTGATTGTAAGCTAAAAGTTCCTCCTGGAAACCCTAGAAAACTCCTTTAGCTCACAAAGAAGAGACAACTTGTCAATAAATCCTATCCAATGCCAAACATCATTTTTAAACCAACTTCAATGCAAAATCCATCATTTCTTGTAGATATCTCCATTCTTAAAGTCTCAAAACAACAAAATATCTCAAAAATACACCTGCATAGTCATTCACTATGCGCGATTGACCTCGTTACGCTTTAAAAATCTTGAAAAAGCCTGGGAAAAGGATGTTACATCCTTATAAATTACCATAAATTTCAACTTCTTCATGCGAATCATTTTCCTGTATAATTTTTTGATTTTTTTTTTGTATTTCCACGTTCACTTCACACGATTTTTCCATCTTCAATTAATTCACTTGTTACTTCACAATCCACAACCCCTTTAAAAATATAAAATGTTAGTTTTCTCTCATACTTCAACAATCATATTTTAATGCTTATTTAAATGAATAAATTTGACCCGTCCCTACCTTATTTTAAATTCAATATATAGACAGAGTCGATAATTTCGAGTGTGTATAGGAAAAGAAGAAAAAGAAAGCAGCGAAAAAAAAAAAACGGAAGTGATCGTTTGTTTTGAAAATAAAGTTCATGAACATGTAAAGGCTTTCGTTCCCTCTCTGTATATTTATATATATATATATATATATATATATATATATATATATATATTTTTTAGTAGATATGTGTACGATTCATTCAACAAGCATGAGGGAAACAATATTGGAATTAATTTTTCGGCTCGCTGCCTTTTTCGCGGTCGAGTCACTTTTATGCATGAAATGTACATGCAGGGACGCACATTGTTAATGAAAAACAAAGCAAAGGAAGAAATCGTTTTTTTGGGAAATGAGAAAATTGTTCATCCCCAAAAATTACAGGCAAATCAGAGGTTCATTGCTGATGCAAATTTATGTGTGACTATTTTCAACTTTTTGGAAGTTCCTGGGGTGCATAATTTTATTAATTCAGATCATTGTCGCGATTTAATACAAGCGATTCACTTCCGGATTTGAAAGTTTTAAAATTTTAATGTGTCTTGATTCCATTTCCAAACAAAGGATTAAAATCCATTAGAAATGCATTATTCAGTGCCTTATATCGACTTCATTTTAATGACTTTTAAATGCTAATTAATAGTCCCAAGGAATAGCCGACAGTCTTTTAATAAATATTTGATGACCCCAACCTTTAAATGAGCCTTTCGGTCGACACGTTTTTTGGTTAATTTTTATTTTAAATCGAAGGAACAAGAAGCGGTATGAATAAATTAATGGATTCCTACAGTGCATGCTTTTTTTCGGCTTCCTTAATTGACTTTGAGAGTCTATGAAGTACAAAATTGTGTGGATTGCGAAAAACGGTATTTGTTATTAAGAACTAAGTTAATGCCTTTTGAAGACTTTTTTAAAACTAGACCGCATTGAGTAAACACAAAATTGGACTCATTTGATGATTGGTCTAATTTGCTGAGAAAATTGAAAAAAAAATCACTGCCAAAGATCACGAAAAAGTTCAGGTGAACAGTTTGTGAAATTTAAAATGTTTTTAAGCATGCAAAGTTTTGGAATTTTGTGAAGGAATGCAATGACTTAGAATTCTCTGAATTATCTGAAACTATGTTTGTTTGATAAAGCATCAGATTGCTTCAGACATAAATAAATCAATAAATTCCTAGGTTGTTCGTGCATAACATTCTAAGTTTAAGGGAAAGGAAGAATATAGGTATGAAAGTGACAATCCTTAAATATTTGGTTTGTAATTGAAGGGATACTTGATCGATGGATGTTAGATTTGCTTTGATAAGCAGCCGAGACGTAATAACGAACTATCAGCAAAAAAGTACAATTGATTGCTTCGAGATCTCATGATTGCCTTTTTAAAATGCACACACTCTTTATACATTAGAACAGGATTATGACTTACAGTTTAAAACTCACAAACATATTTTATAAATTTGAATAAAAGTTCTCGGATGGACCTCAATTGATCATTCTTGGCACTACATAAAATACAACCGAACTCCTAAGTGAAAGGATTAAATCGTAACAAAATAGCTTAAAACTTTCAAAAAAAAAATATAAAGCAAGGCTATCGAACTAGCACATAAAAATTCTTAAGTGATTTTTGACATGTTCAATATTAAGCTTTATTTATTGGTTAAACTAAAGAACTGTTAAACGCAGGATCATAAATAATGAACACCAGACCTATTTCAAATGGAACTAAAATTCTGAGAAATTTAATTGGCATTTCCATGATATCAAATTTATAGTTCTCAGGATCTCTAACACAAACATTATGCTAATGTAGCTCTAAATTAATTAAGTTGACTTGACCATATTGTGAGAAGTAAGAAGAACTAGATCTTTTGGTACGGTGATCGTATCACGTAGCTTTCAATGTAGTATTTGTTTAAGGAAATGTGTTTAACATTATAAGTAGATTCTCTCAATCTCAATCATAGATATTAAGAGCATATAACTGCATATAACCCTTTAATGGAGCTTAATGAAACCCTTTAATGGAATCGTCAAAGTCATTTGGATCAAATGAGAGCAATAAAATCAAGACATAAAATCATGCGCTGAAAAATTTAGCAAATTTTATAAAATGTTGCTTAACGTCTCATAAGTAAATGAAGCATTAAGTGTTACATCATAAGTATTTACATTTAATTTCTCATATGCTCATGCATACATACATTGCACTCATTTATGAGTTTAATAAGAAAAAAAAAAAAAATCGGACATGAAATTAATAAGTGCTATAAACTGTGTAATTGATACAATTTCATCACATATATATGAAAACGAGCGATCCACATTCTTTTAATTTCACATATATTCATATAAATGCATTGACAGACATTGTGAGCAGTACATACATATTCCATAAGTAAGTAAATAACAAAAAGGTCTCATTTTTTGTCGTAAGGGTTCTTGAACTCGACTCTCTTCTCCTTCACATCATCTCTATGCTGTGCCTTCTGTCTTTACAATCTATGTACATTACATAGAACATCGCATTCACAAAGACTGTATGATTTGGAAATTATGGCCGAGTTGCAGTTGATGCCTCTTCTCCGATGATCGTCGATATGAGAATTGAGGTCAAGCTAGGGTTGTGCCTTTCTTCTCATTAAATTTCTTCTTAACTGTCGTCATGAGTCGATGTAAAGACGTAGAAGAAGAAGAAATTTCTTTCTAGCAACTTGCTACTATTTGACTTTCCCGACTCTATGTCTTTTTATGTATTTTTCTTCATTTATGTTTTTTTTGTTTTCTTTTGTTTCATTTATACACTTGAAATCAATATCTCGGCTCTTTATTTTCATTTTCTCAACTTTCATTCCATCAACGATCCTCGCCCGCTTGTAATTCATCTTTATCCATACACCATACCTTTCCAAAGACTTTATTTGCTCAAAGACACCTGTAATATTTGATTAGGCATTTAAATAAAACTAGTTTAGATCTTATGTGTATTTTTACTTTTGTGTATGCGCGTTCATGGACCCTTTTTTTCACTTTTATGTGCTTCTTATTTGTACGTTGAGGAACCCCAAAATGTTCGTTAACCTGTGAACTACTCATCTAAACAAATCCGTAAGGTGTAACGAACTTTTTTAAGTCTACCTTTTATTATTGTGGTTGAGGATGATGATGAAGAAGTTTTTCACTTGATGTTTCATTTTTAAGGAATAAAATTGAGGGGTGAATGATGATCAAGAAGGTTTATGGAAATGAAATTATTATGAAGAAGAGAAATGAAAGAAAAAGAAGTAATTATAATTTTTAAATTTAAAATAAAAAGTTGGAGGGTTGTGCAGTGATATTGCGGTATGGATTTGTGGTCTGATGGTTTTTCCAGTGTCTTGTTTCAAATTGAAACAACTCAGCAACTCGAAATGCTCCGCATCAGTGACGATGGAAGGAAAGGCATGAACAAAAAGAAAAAAAAAATAACAGATTCAACGATTTGAATTGTTAATAATAAATAAAGGATTACTTACATAAAAGTTGGCTTTTCTCATATATCTATACATATTTTTGTTTTACAATTGGAATCAACAACGCCAAGCGAAGAGAACGGAGGAGGAGAGAGAAGAAAAAAAGAACAACACAGAGTAAATCATGACTTTAGACGCTGTTTCTACATGAGAGTAATTTTTTTTCTCTTTCTCTGTAAAAAGATCTCATGCACATATTTACAGCTTAGCCTTACATGTGTATTCTCATTCTCATCACAACCACAAGCTCACTTAAATGATAGGCAACATAAAAAGCATAAGAATTCAAAATAATGATTTCTTGTAAGAATGAATATGAGAAAAAAATAGAGATATTGTTGGAAAAGAAAACAGAGTGAAGCATAAGGAAAGGTCATTCAACTTGATATTATGTTTAAAGTCAAGGATTTCTTCTCTATTCTCTTCTCTAATGCTGTAAAGAATTTTATTGCTGAGGAGGATCGTTTCAGTAATTTGAATAAATCTATTTTACTTCTTATGCTCATTTGTGAGGGTTTTAATGCTTTCGTTTGCATTTCAAGAAAATAATTTTGATTCATAAAAGAAGAAATTCAATTTATGGATGGATTAAAACAATTCTTATTCTTAGGAAATATCTATTGTTATCGAAAACTATTCGAAAGTTAACCAATACAAACAAACAAATTTGTAAACAAATAATTTTTTTGCAAGTTTGATCAATTAAGGCTATAATAGCTTGAAACTTAATATAGTGGTTGATTCTTGCCATTTTTTTCTGCCAAATAAGATAGCTAAATTGAAATTTCAGTGTGAATTTAATGTAAAATTTCAAATATAAAACTTTAAGTGTATAATAAAAATGACGGAAAGTTTGAATTCTTATCTATTTGATTGCTCTATAGTTTGTTGAAAGGTAGTTCTGGGAAGCTGAGATCTAAAGCATTATCAGACTTTAACGAAAAACAGTCAATTTTTGCAAGAATGAAGAGATAGGTTTAGAAATTTCTTATTATGAAAACATCATTTGAGAACAGCCTCGATAGATCAAAATGGAATGACAGATAGGCACAAAAAAACGTCACATTCGTCATGCATTCATATTCACATATTGGTGATCACATTTTTCATCGTCATGTTGAATTCGCAATGACTTTTTGTGGTGTGTTGATGAATAAACAGACAACAGAGGAAGATAATCGTGAAAGGCATCCGAGATTAAAGATTCTTCTTCTTTATTCCCTCTTGTTTCCATCTCCTCTTGAAGATTCATAAATTTTTAATGTCCGTACTTCCACAACACCACTCGATTCTATCCATTATTGAGTCCAATCATAAACTCATTTAAAATCCACTTTCTGTGAAAGGAATTCTGAACTTGACTTCCTGGCGAAAAAAAAAAGAACCAAAGTTAAGTTAAAGAAAACAACAAGTAAAGAAAAGAAAAGAAATCAAATTTACATTGAAACCTAACTGTTCCTTCTGATTTCTTTTAATATTCTTTGAAGAAGAAAGTCAGGCGGAGAAAGAGAGAGGAAAAGAAAAGAAAGAAAAAAAGTACAATGAACTTGAAGTCTTTTTTTTGTCATTTCTCTATTTCTCCTTTCCCAATGATCATACAAAAAGGCGAATTGTTGCTTTATCTTTCTTTACTTTTCGTCTCCACTTTATTTTTCTCACTCCACTCGGCTTCGTCTTCTTCTCCTTGATTTCTTCTATTTAATAAAGCTACATTAATGCTGGGGCATGTTGAATCCTGTTTTCTACTTATTTCGCTTTTGGAGCTCTTCTTATTTGATTCTTTATAGTCTTGGAATCTTGTTGATGAGCATTTTCAATGTTTCTTTTTTATTATCCTTAATTATTCTTCTTTTACCCACGTCGATGCTGAAAGAATCAAGATTTTGATTTCATTTGTTTTAAAAATGTGTTTCTGAACTGGAACTAATTCTGTATTTCATTTATTAATCCGTTCGGTTCCTTGCTGAGGATTCTGTCTACTTCACCACGTGAGCTGTTGATGTTTGATTGTCTGAAATTTGATTTGAAAGTTGATATTATTTTGATGTTGATCTTTTTGACTGTTTTGACTATTTCGTTCCTTGATCCCCACAAAGCTTATTTAAGATTCAATAAGTTTTTTGGTTACAGCTGTGGTTTGAGGCTTATAGACAGTTTTTCAAACTTATTCCTTAATATTGAATGTTAAAACACCTCTGTCAGGACTTCAATTCTATGCAAACAATTTTCTGAATTCCATTTTAATTAAAAAAAATTTATTGTTCCTGTTTTTTGTCGAAAATGTTTTATTGCTTTGTGAATTTAACTCGTGATTTCGATGTGCTTAATTTTGTTTTCTGTAATTTTAAATGTAATAAAATTATTTGCTGTAATTAAAATGAGTTTTTGTTGTTGGTAATTGCCTTGAACTGGAAAGATCGAGAATAATTAGATTTTGAAATTTCAAGATTAATCTCTAGAATTTGTATCTGAGGTAGCTTTAGGACCTTTAACAGAAAAAGTAGAAGCTACATGTAAGTAAACTCAAGCCTCCAAATGATTTCAGTACTAAAGGAATCATTACAAAAAAATTACAATTTTTCATCAAGTTTTATTGAAAATCGAATTTGATGGAATTCGAACCCGTTTCCTCATTAAGGACAAATTTAAAATTTCTTGTCGACTATCCATTTGGCTATTAAATGTTCAGATTGAGCTAAAAATGGTTTAAGAGATCAAATCCAACTCTAATCGAATACTAGCATCCTGACTTTCAAACTTAATTCATCATTTCGCTTCTCTTTTATAGATACGATCAATGATTCCGTTGAAAACAAATTACCTTATAATATAGAACATTGAGTAATATTTTCTTGAACCTCAGATTGTGTAATAAGAATTGCTGGGAAACATACAAAAGATTTTTGAATAATTGAGAATTCTAAATAAAGGAACAAAAAAAAAATATTTCGAAATCGATCTTCCAATTATTCTTATTTAAATCCTTACACCCTAGCTAAGAATTTAAATAAATAGAAAAAGAGAACTTAAATAAGGAATCCAAAATGAGACTTGTTTTTGTTGAACGAACACACAAAGGAAGGATGATAAAGAACTCACAATTGTAAAGAAAGCAAACGAGTTTAAAGTTCCTTGCTCCCTTCCATTTATTTCATTTTCTTTGTTATCATACATTTACTCACAAACATTATGTCGACTCGTTATCATCGCTCGATTCCTTAAAATGCTGGCTTACTCATAGGAAAAATAATAAATTCCTGGTTTTTAAAATGATAAAGGCAAAGCAAGCAACAAGCAACAAGCAACAATTTTCATACGGCACCCTCATATTTCCATAAACATAATATGGTAGTCACAAGCGATAAATATTATTTGTCAGAGTCATTGATTTTGTACCCTCATGAAGATACTTAGTTGTAGCACATCAAGAAATTACTTCTTCTACCCCCATTACGAATGAGTACTAAAATATATTAATTGTTGTCAGAAATCGGCACTCCACACACACACAGCGTCGTACCAGCATGTGAAGGAAAAATTTAAAAGAAAAACTATTGAATGAGGCATGCGGCAGTGCGGTACCATTGCAAAGAGCACACCACACTTTTTTTTCTTCTTGAAATCAAAAATAGAATTGTGTCGAGAGGATATTTTTTCGTTCAATGATCGCGGCGTGAGATCAGAAGTGAATTTTCTTGATTCAGAACAATCTTTTTTTTCCGTTCCTCTCCGTATTGAGTTCACGAAAAGGGTTCAAAAATATCCAAAAATAGAAAATTGTTCTCTCCTTTTTCCGTCCGCTTTGCGTTTGTGAAGATTTTTTTGTTTCTTCTAGTGGAGGAGATCCCTCATTAAAGCAAGTGACATTGATGCTTCGTTTTCCATCATCATTCCTAAATAATATTTCTTGATTTTTCCCATATGTAAGCATCATTCGTCTATCAATGAAATTCGTTTTATGATTCATTTTTCATATCTGCTATTTTAAAAAAATTTCAATAGTTTACGGAGGGGTTGATTGAGTCTTTAAGTTTAATTTAGCGGATTTTTAGGATGTAGGCAAATTAATTGTACTTTGTTTGGCTGTCAGATTGTGTTAGTCACGAGATAAGATCAATTACATGATGTAGGAATTCCAGTTTGAAGGATAAAACTAATATTATTAAGTATTAAAATAGTAAACAAAAAACACGTGCAAAATTTCAAAAATTTAAATTCCAGGAAATTTTTAAATATTAAAATTTATCATTTCTCAATAAATTGCTGATTGCTTCCTCAAAAATGCGCCTTAATTCCTCGATCATTAACAAAAGGATTTTTCATTCAAAAAAAAAAACAAAAATTAATTCTTCGTTTTGTTCTTTGTCAATTCATCCTGAAAACTGCTCAATTCTCTTCCTAACACACACTTAGTCATTACAATAAAATAACTATGATAATTGACGAGAAAGGCAAAAAGGGCTTTCGTTGATTGAATTTAATTAAAATTCATTGACTACATCCTTTTTCCATGAAATAAACACACATATTGAAGTCTGTATGTATTTTATGAGCTCACATTATCATATCAAACCCCCTTCATTCATCCATCCATAACGGATGTTCCTTTTTGAGTTCTTCGATTTACTTAAACTCATTATAATGCGATCGCATTCATAATTTTTCTCTTTTAAGCATTAAAGCATTTTTCTCCTCTCCATTCTATACAGTCGACTCGACTCGTCTTCTAAGGCAAGGAATTATTGAGGTTACATGTCCGAGAAGAACTGATTGAGGTTCACTTTATTATTATTTTTCTTCTACATTTATGTATAATTTTATTGCGATATTCACTTCATGGAGTGATTTTCTCATGAAATAGAGACTTTTTCTTCCTCTACATTGGCTTGTGTGTTGATTTTGTTTTCTTCTCTATTTATCCGAGACATTCCCACAGATTTGATGAATTACATATAGCGAATGAAGAGAAGAATAATGCTTGAATGTATAACTTTGTTTTTTAAGGCCGTATGTTGCTTCTTTTCCCTGTCGCAGTTTGATTTTCTGCAATAAATTTCATTTTTATTTTATTATCTATGTCTCGTAAAGAATTCCTCACTTTGCTTGACTATTAAATGAAGGAGAAAGGTAGTGGAAATTTTCTATAATGCAGTGCTATTTACATGATTCAACCATTTCCTTTTGCAATGTCTTATAACAATTTATTTGATGTAGGTATGAGCTATAAAATGGTTTCCCACATCCTCTGATTAATGAGCATGCTCAGATCGACTTCTTATTTTGAGTGTTTTGCGATGAAGAGCAGTGCTGATTGTTTTGAATTTACAAAAATTTTCTGATAAATTCAAACCTTATTTTGATTTGTTTTGAACTTATCTATTTAGGATCAGAGTTGTCACAAATTGTTTAGGTGATGTCTATAGAAATTTTTAAAGCTACAATAATACAATTAGACATCATCCAAAGACAAGTATCTGACAACTCTGTATAGGATCATTCTGAAAAGCTGATCTTTATCCTTCCTTGTTATTTTAAAAATTCTTTAAGTTTACATCTAATTCTTAAAAGATTTGAATTTAGGAGTTAAAATAAATTACAAGCAGATTTGAATTGTTTCGTAAAGTCCCAAAAAGTTTTTTTAAAGCTAGTCAATAACTGAGTCATTTCAATTTAGTAATTCATGAGTCATGACCTTTTTTAAGGACAGCCTAGAAAAGGAACTGCTTCAGAATTTTGTTTTTGAATTTTAAAAGAAAAGCTTTAAATTTGCTTCAATTTAATTAAAAAGGTTTTGACCTTTAACTTCCTTTTACTGAAACTCTATTGACTATAACAATAACTATTATATCAATTTACGGATAATGTTCGATTCTTTGTTTCAGGTTATTTAAAAAGTTTTAATCTCTTCGTTTGCTAATTCATATTTACTCAATCCTTAAGTCATGACGCATTGCCAAAACATTTAAATGTATTACTTTGACAGTCCTTGAGAATATGAATCTAATACTTCGGAACAATCTTAATCATATTAGCAGAGTTGAGTTAAATGAAGAAAAAGAGTTGACAGACGAAATGAGGATAAATGCATCGACTTAATGAAAAAACATGCACGAAAAAAAAATTGTAAAAAAGTAATAATAATATTAAGAAAAAGAATCAAGATTGTAATTTGATGACGTTAGACTGATGTAAAAAAGAGAATTTCATTGTATAATATATTCTTCATGTTGCTTAATTCCATTTTAATAAGGTTAATTTTTCTTCTACCAAATGTCATCTAAATAATAGCTGGAGTTGTGACTTAGAGGAATGAAATCTATTAGGCGTTCCATACATTCAAAAGAAGAGAAAAAAAAAATTACATAAAAATGAGCCATGCGACACAAACACATTTGCGATATTATTCATCGTCATCAGTTTGTGATATAAAAAGTAAAGTCAACAATGCATTTTGAAAACAGAGGGAAAAAAAAAATCTCACGAGAGATCTGCGCACGATATCAAAACCTAACAAACTTCAAATTGAATTATTAGTAACCCCACATATAAACTGCTGTTGCTGCTACTGCTGCTTGTTTTTATTGCATCTATTTACTGCTATTGATGCACATACATGAGAGAAATTACGTAAGTTAATTACGAACTATTTGAAAACGACGTTGTGAAAAAAAATCACAGGTTTTTTGAGAGAGCTGTGGCAAGGCAAATAGTGAAATCAAGGAATGACCATTTGTTGATCATCCATATCAATATCAAATCACGTTGAAATCGAGTGCTGGAAATGTTTGATGTTTAAAGTGCATTGCAATTTTTTTTTCTTCCATTCCATAGTCTTGCACACTTTAAGCCATTTTTAGTGTGCTTTTTTTTGTACATAGAGCAAATTTATTGTATATCCTATCACTTTTCAGTCTCGCTTCGATGAGCAGCTAGCAGTATTGTGAATAATCATGAAAATTATTTTATTTTATGGAGGTCGAAGTCGATTTGAGTTGACTTGAAAGCTGTTCAAATCCTTCTCTGTTTGACTTTGGCTTATTTGTCAATTTTAAGATCTTTTGAAGATGGCTGTGATTGACAATCAAATCTCCTTGCTATGGGCTTGATTCAAACCCCCTGAAATCATGACTGTTCCCTAATAAATCAACTGAGCGAGGGGAAAAAAAACTCAAATTCAACTGTTTGAGTTCAAATTCAAAATTGCCGTTCCTTCAGAAAAACTGGTTAAAAATCTTCAAAATACGATAAAATGTCCATATTAAGCTCAATATGATGCATAAAAAGCCAACTTCATCCTCTGCATTATTTTCTATAAATTAAATAACTCTTTTAAATGTATATGGGATGCATGGGTATGGGTGGAATGCACAGAACTTACCCAAAAACAAATCTAAATAAAATAATCTAAATATGCTGGCATCGCCAATGTGAAAAGTTATTAAAGGGAAAATAGAAACTCTTTTTTTTTATTTCAATTATTATGGATATTCTTCTTGTTATTGTTATTTTACTGTAGTGCTGGAAAAATACCATCAAAAAAAATATGGTAAATCTATTAAGTACGAAAGGAGATAGATAGATAGATATGAATGGATAGATCAACTGGGTGGGAGAGAAAGAGAGAGGAAGAAGGAAAGAGAATTGAGAAGAAAAAAAAAATCCCTTTAATTCATTTATCATGATGTTAGTTAATTGAAAAGCTAGAAACTACTTAAGCAGAAAATTCCACGACAATCAAATCACTAAGTTCTCTCATTCTACATTTTCCCCCTTATATACGTGTATGTGCATGTTGAGTGGAGCCTATTTTATAGGAAGAATGTACATACAATGCCCTAAAAGAAGTCATGAAATAAAAAAATAGAAATCTATTGTTTCTCATGCTATAGCTGACGACTGGGATAATGTAAAAGAAGAAGAAAAATAGGAAATAATAACATGGAAAAGATGCTTGAAATCATGTTATAAGTAACCAATCTTCTCTCTCACCCACGACTAAATAAAAAAGGCATGAGAGCGGAGTGAGCGAGCGGGTATGCATGTATACACATCCACCAACACATTCATACGGATATCGCGATATGGAAATACTTTTGTACAATTTTCGACGATCACTTAGAAATAATTTAAACTTTGTGCGGTTCAGACGTATATTTCCTGATATCTCTCTTAGAAAAGAAAAAGAAAAAAAATTATTTAATATTTAATTTTTTTTTTACTTCTCTCACTCTCCGTTTTCATTGTGTGAAGGGCATCAGGATATTTAAAAAAAAGAATAGACTTAAGCGCTGCGCAAAAAAAATAAAATAAATCTTATATTTAATATTCTAATTTTTGTTATACAGTAAAATTTATTCCATTGTTCGATTGAGTTAAAGACTAAAATATAAAATAAGTACAAAATACATAAAAACGTGGGTGGAAACTCTGGAAGCAACAACAACAAGAAATACAAAAAATATTTTAAAAAAAGTGTGAATAAGAAGGAAAAATTCTAAGAATAAAAATAGAAAGGAAAACGAAGTGACTTTCGTTGACTGAAAGTGCTTCTTGAGAAATGAATGAAAATGTGAAAAGCTGCTTTATCAAGGAAACAGTGAAAAGGAAATAAGAGATATAAAAAAAATGTGATCACTGCAGTTTGAAGATTTACGCTCGATCAAATCTATAAAAAATTTTGAAATTATTAAGTCAAGAATATTTTTTTTTTGTACAATCATTAAGGATAATTGATGACAATCAAAGCATAATTATCATTATTATTCAAAGTGAAATAAACAACAAGCAAGAAGAAGGAACGAGAAGAATAAAAAAAGAACAATTTTTTCGGTGAGTTTAGATTGCAACAAGTATAACAGGGTGTGTCTGGAATTTTTTTTTGTATTTCTCTCCGTCGATCAGTTCGTAAAGGATTAAAAATGTAAATAAATTCCTTTACATCGTTGACTTCTCATTGCTCTCCCTCTCCCTCCTTCTTTCTCTCTCGCTGCGTGCTGTAAAAAAAATCTGAGTTGTTCATTGACCTCTTTTACAAAAAAAAATCAGTTTCGGGCTGCTTT
This sequence comes from Chironomus riparius, assembly GCA_917627325.4. Lineage (NCBI taxonomy): Eukaryota > Metazoa > Arthropoda > Insecta > Diptera > Chironomidae > Chironomus > Chironomus riparius. Next base: position 49,633,476 of record OU895878.1, on the reverse strand, counting down.
TCTCTACTGCCTTTTTTTCATTTCCCCCCTGAGCATTCGAAAAAAAAGAAACTGTGTGTATAGAAAAAAAAATAATACACAATCGCTTGTGAATGGGGAAACTGAACTGAAAACATATTTTGTTGGGGGATTTGAAGCATAACGCAGTTAATTATGACTTTTTTCTCTGTTTTTATTAGAGACTTCCTCTTTTCGCTGCTCCGATCCTTCCGTTATTTACTCTCACATGCTCACAGCTAGCTACGAGCCATAGGTAGTTGTTGTAATTTAAATGTAATGTGCTCTGATTTAATGAACTAGCGAAATAGCTTTTTGGGGGATCGGCAACTAATGACGTCACTTGATCATAGAATTTTATGATGGGGGGTCCTTATGCTGTTTAGAAACTAGGAGGGTAATGTAGCTAGTAGAGTAAATGCGGGACGTCATTTAAGATTGACCCCTCCTAACTGTTGCAGTAATAATGGAGAAAAAAAAGAGAATATATACGGTATAGGGTATAGATTGCAAAATGTAATAACATCAACAATAATAATGTTTCACTTCCATCCGCGAAATAAAATATTTTTTTAATAGATAAATAAGCGGAGGAAATAAATTATTCACATCGCGAAATACAAAAAATCCCTAGAAGTATAGCATATATGCTCTTAAAATGTTAATGAATTCTAGAGAAATCTTGTGAGCAGAAACATATGAATCACCCTACGCAGAACAGTCCTTAAAGAATCTGAGAATTAAAAATATATATTCACATTTCGTATATATACATATGAAAAAAAATCTGGTTTTCTTTTTCTTCGTCACCGATCACTTTACTGACTTTCATAAAAAAATATAATATAAAAAAATCTTTGCGAGGAATATAAAAAAAACGGTCGAGGAATCGCGAAATGATGATTTTTTTTCTTATTCTTTCCTTTCGAGTTTTGCTCTTTTCTCACTCGTTTTTGTATGCGATCTCGTCCTCGATTTACGTATTTTTTTTTAAGAGTTTCAGTTTTCTGTATTTTTCTTTTCTTTTTTCATCATCCAAGAAGAAAACACAGAAAAAAAAGACGGCTATGGATGCCGAATAAGCAAGAAAAGAAAAGAAAAAACATCTCATTTTATGTGTATAAGAAGAAGCAACCAAGAGATGAAGTAAGAAGAAGAAGAAGTGGCTGTTTTAGACTTCAGGAAGGGTGTATGATGATGATTTTTCTTGTGCCTTGCTATGTGAGATACACACAAAAAAAAATTTAATTTTTTTTTCTAAAGTGAGAGGAGAAACAGGCGAAATGAAAATTTCTGTATTCATTCTTCTCATAAGGCTAAAAATAAAAGAAATGAAAAAAAAGATAAAAAAAATTGTCTTGTTAACATTTCTTCTTCATATCACACTGAGCAGATCGGAAAGTTTATTATTTCTTTTTCGCCATGCTCTTGTTTGTGTTTCATTCGGAAAAAGGAATTTTTTGGTTGTTCGGCTTGGGATCGTTTCGTTTAGGGTAGGGCAATAAATTCATTTGTGTATTAATCATCCCAATGGGTTTTTGTCAAACTTTAATTTTCGATGTCATAAACATCATTCACTTCCTCTTCTTGATAATGAATTGCTTTGATTGCAAAATTTGTCATGTTTTTATTTAAAGTTTAATGAGCTTCTCAAAAATTTCATATTTTTTTTTCAAAAATTTTTATAGATAAGAATTTTTAAGTGCCTATAAAAAAATATTTTTAATTGATTGAAGAGAATCAACGGTAAACTAGCTATAACATTTGATACATCTCAAACAACTCAAAATTCAATCAGATTTGAGGCTTGTGCATAGCTATAGGGAGTCTTGACTATCCTCAATTACAATTGATCACCAAACCGTGCATCGAAATGCTTCCCATGCTTTTAACAAAATTCTATCCCCTCTCAATATTCCTTCCTACCCACACCCCTGTCATTTAAACATTCACCATTCATGCACAAATATTCCCTCAAGCATAAAAACAACGAGAGTCGAGGATCGCGGATGTGATTTCAAGGACAAATGTGGGTTTCAGAATCTCAGAGCATTTTAATGACTACGAAGAAATATAAAAGAATTAAGGATATGCCGACAATAATGAAAGAAGAGGAGACACAGAAAAAAAAAGTAGAATAGTTCTTAATGACACATGTGTGTACATTGCATTAACAAGACATACCTGTTTAAATAATGAGCAATGTCTTTGCTGGGGGTTGTTTGTAAGTTATGTCTCCTACTTTATAGTTGTGAGAGCATAACTTCTGTCCAAAAAAACGAGTGTAGAAACCAGTTGCAGACTAGCTTTAGTGCTGGACATCATATCCGAACGATCCCCTCCCATATGCACATAAACTCGTTTAATTTATGATAACCATCATTAAGTATAGAAAAGAAAACTAGTTATCCTCGTCCGCAAAGTGTGTAATAGAGAAAGAAGTCAGGACCGTTAGACATTTGAAATTCAAATTATCTGCCATCAATCCATCGTCAATTGGTTATTATTTCAAATCGAGATCAAGAAGAAGTAAAATTATACACGTCATATATGCGCGCATTTATGAAGATAAACTCGATTTTTAAGGACATAAAAATCTGACTTTTTTTGTTCTTTTTTCATTCTCTTTACTTTATTTGTTATGTTTTTTTTTTGTCTTCCCACTTATGTACGTGTTGAAATATATTGTAAGTTTTTTTTTCATTCGCTGCTTGCTCAATTCTGCAAAAGTAGTAAAGAGACATAACAAAACAATATGAAACATTGTAAGCTCAACATTTTTTAATTTTACCCACACTGACTTACACTGACTATACTCACATAATACTATATTAATTGTGAGTAGGAGCGGAGAGGAAATTATTGGTGTTTGTGATTCCATATTCTTCTCGATTGCTTTAGTGGTGACTGACATAGAGAAGTTTCATTCAGTTTAAGCTGTTGCTTCATAGTGATTTTTTGCAGTAAAATTCCTTAATATACATTCGATACTATTAGAAATAAAAATAATAAGAAGACATATGCTTAAGAATTTTTCACAGACAACAGATATATTTAATGAATTTCCTAAATTTCAAGTGCGCGACGCGTGTTTTATGAGAAAATTAAAATCAAAATAAGTTTTTTTTATCGGAATAACAAATAAAAAATAAATAAATACACAAATAATCGAGCATATACATTGAAGATCAAATCATTACAAGTGAATTAGTGAGTCGACTTTTCATAACATCCATTAGATTTTTTTTTTCGCAACCGATCACGCTTTCATAAACTACACAGACCTGTAATTTTCCCTTTATCCGGTTTATGAAATGTAAACTTTTTTTTTCGCAGTGATGTAAATAAAAATGACAATAACAATAGGTTTAGGGTGACATTTAAAATTAGATATTACGTAATTCTCATTTATTTCCTAACACAAATTGCGCTTGATTTTTTTTTCTTCTCCTCTGTGGTTCTCTCGCTTGCTTATTCTAACATGGAAATCCGTCCTGAAATGATTTATTTTTCTCTGTTCCATATCGATGTATGGTTCGTGGTTATGGCGATGTGACCCGAAAACGAGATTTTTTCTATATAATTTTGTGTGGGGTTAGTTGTGCTTGACGTCCTGTATTATGCAGGGGTGTGGAACTAATCAAATATCAGTTCATCAGTTTCACACCCTTTATTTTATTGGAATGCAAATTATTTGATATTATAATTTTTTAAGGTCCTTAAAATTCATAGCCGAGAAGATTAAAGGTGCAAAAAAAATTAAATTTCCCAACTTCCGTCATTTCTGTACGACCCCCATTCATATATGGAGAAAATAAAGTTTTTCAAGGACACGATCGTCGAAAAATGGAAAAGAAGAATAAAAAGTCGGATAGATAGAGGAGATGTTCATTTTCAGGCATGGAAGGCAAATAAAAAAAAAAGCTTCGCCTGTATTTGTACGATGATTCTTCTAAGACGATAATAATAATGATGAGAAAAAAATATTTGAGAATTTCTACTCACTAAGAAGAGTTATACAGTTCTTCTCTACACTATATTATAAAAAAAAGACTTAACATCATACATGGGGAAGCACTTGATGAATAAAACACGAAAGAAATAACAGCAACAACAACAATAACAATAAAAATAAGAAAAATTGATAATTCTTTTCTTTTTTTTTCTATGTTCGTACGGACATACAACAACGAACATGAGATTCTCTTTTTTTGGGGAATGTTCGCTGAAAAAAAAGCGCAACAATTGTTAATAAAAACTGCCTGTGTATGACTTTATACACAACTTTAATTCTGACTTCTTTCCCACTCTCGCATGTATTCTTCTCTCAGCACAATGACTAAGCATGTATTGATGCCTATAGAATTGATTCCTTTTGTGTATACATCGCTCATTTTTTTTCTGCGGTAATGATAACACACATAAACAGTCAACACGCGAAAATAAATAAATGCGAAAAAAAATGTAAGAATACGATACTACAATGGATACTCAATACATCCACAAATGTAGCTGTGAAGCACATTTATGTGAAGGAGCGGACATGAAGCACTGTGTGATCGCTATAGAAGTGAGAAAACAGAATTAAAAAGAATAGGGAAGGGTGGGGAAAAAAGGTCTCGATTTTTTTTTGAGAAAATTTTCTGTGTTGAATGTTTCGAGGAATTGAATAGTTGTGGCACTTCATAAGTCGCTTTTATTGCTATTTGCTTAAGATTCTTTTTATTATATTCAGTTTTTTTTTATTATTTATTTTGTGACGTAACGCGAATATGGCGTAGGATATCTTCTCTTCTAATAGGTTCTCGTGTTTTTTTTTTGTGTGCTGTGTATGCGAGATGTATATGAAGTAAACTTTTTTTATAACATTTTGCGCGTTGGCTGTCGATTTGTGCCTTTTTGTTCTTTTCACATACGGCTTGATTCTGAAAATAAAATGAATAAATAAATGTCATTGTTAAGCTAAATTATTTGTTGGATTTTTTTGGCCTTAAATAGGAAATTTGTCGAATTGGCATCAAGTGATTGTCAGGGGGAGAACTACTGGATGGGGAAAAAAATTTTCAATCTCCAATCAAAAAATGAAATTAATCAAAATTCAATTAAAAATTTGAATCTTCAATGTAAATATTTCCCCATCAAGTAGTGTCCCCCCTAATAATGATCCTGTTTCTGTTGCTAACCCCTTGTGTAATTGTGGAAAAAGTTATCTTCCTGTTTCATGTGAATGTGTATGGTTGTAGAAGTTTTGTGATAACAGCACAAATTTTTGTACTTATTCAAGTTCTTTTCATTCCTCTCATTCTCTCTACTAAAGCCTTTTTCTTTGCTACTTACGTGCTCCAAGTGGAAATTGTCGAGAATTTGTGTACGATAAAATATTCACTTTTATTAATTTCTGTATTTTTTTTTTCATTCTCTTTTTTCTCATTTTTAGTTTATTTAACAATGTGATAAAAGTGTCTTAAAGGAAGTTCATAAAAAGAAACGGAAAATCAAAAATATTTTATTGCAATTTTTTGGCATTGACAAAAGTTTTTGTGTAATTTATAAAGACAAGGATCAATCTTTTTAAGTATATTAGATAAAATGGCTTCGCAACGATTTTGTCTACGATGGAATAATCACCAATCTAATCTTCTATCCGTATTCGATCAACTGCTACACGCTGAAACATTCACAGATGTCACACTTGCCATCGATGGACAGTATCTCAAGGCTCATAAGGTATGTAGATTATTGTTTACTTTGACAGATATTTAAACGCTATGGCGTGCTGTATGTGCTTTACATTCACTTTAAAGTGGTGTTATAGATGTGGTATTATGTGTGATTGGAGGTCAAGGAGTGTAGTTAGGGGACGATTGTTTATTATAATCTAGGGTCCAGCTTAGTGTTTCAGAATATAAGGAAAGGCCTAGGAGTTCATCTAGGTTCTAAAAGTATATATAGATACTAGAAGTGAGATCAAGTACTAGAGGCGCTTATAAGGAATAGGGGCTGTTCACTTATTACGTAACCCGAAAAAATGACTTCTTAGACCCCCCCCCCCCCTCGTAAAAAAATTTGTACGAAAAAAAAATTTCCTTGTTTGAACCGTAACAAAATCTTAGACCCCCCCCCCCCCTCCCCCTAAAAGCGTTACGTAATAAGTGAATGGCCCCATAGAAGTTTTCGTCAAAACTTGAATTAGTTTAAGTTCTAGGCCTTTATAGCCTGTCAAATGGAATAATTCGTAGGATTTAAAGTAAACCAAAAAACTAGGAGTGCTCCATGAGTTTCAAATGTTTTTATCATAGTAAGTTCTAAGTTTCAATACAAGGAACCGTTCCTTAGCTTTATAAGAGCTAAATCCTTTTGTTAATGTGGTTCTTAACCTTTTCTTGGTTCGTGGTACACAAACCAACACTTAATTCCCAAAAAAAACTATGTTTTAATGGGTTTTCTAAGAAAACTCTTAATCTGGAGATTCCTTAATAGTTTGCTTTACAATATTGTGTCGCGTTCCACAGTTTGAGAATAACTCATTCAATAGTATCTCAATAATTTATTAAAATTAAGTATAACAATCAGAATTCCATTTCATTCATGATTCCTCCGAACAATTTTTAATAATTTACGATGAAATAATCTTTAATAATTTCCAACACCATTCTAGAACCTGAAATTCCTTATCACAAAAATTCTCAGTGCCTATCGAACACGATTCATGATAAAAATAAAGAATTCAGGACAAATTATCGCACTCAATCTACGAGAGTGGTAATTTTCTACTTGTTTTATATAAGAAGTTCATGTCATATTTCTTATCTACCACACATATTAATGTTTGTCTCTATGTTATGTACTAGAAATAACGCTCAAGTTGAACTTTTTTTCGAAATTATATTTTCATTATCTTTATGTTCAGTTTTCTGACTTTTTCTTTCCTTTTTTTTCTGAATCAAGAAGAAGACGATGTTCTCTTATGTATTTCTCTCTTATCAGTACTTCTTCTTTTTTTGAGTCTGAGGTTGATACCTTCAGACTACCAGATTCCCTCGCTCCTACAATTGAGTAACACATACGTCTTATCATTCACACATTTTTAACCACAATCGGTTATTCGAGTAATGTGAGAAGGAGTGTTCATTGTACATAAATGTTCACATAATGTTGTGTTCCTCACTATCAGGTTTAATTTATTATTATTATTAAAAAAAATATTTCACATGGAGACATAGACAGTCAGGGATACACAGATATAGAATATATATTTTTTTGAGGGTGGATTTCTCGCATTACTTTCATTGATAAGGTCTGAAAAAAAAAACACAAAAAATGCGATAGCTGATTAATATTTCACAGGCTATGTGTGAATGTTTACTTTAACGATAATGTCTTATCAATAATCGAGTGATAAAGCAAAAGGGTGAAATGCCAAAAGCCTTTTTCCTGTTAAGGGTATGAGAAAGGAATCGATAATAAATGTCTGTTTTCAATCCCACAGATGGTTTTATCAGCATGTAGTCCATATTTCCAACAACTATTTGTTAATCATCCTGAAAAACATCCGATTGTCATTTTACGAGATGTTCCATTTGCTGATATGAAGAGTCTGTTAGATTTTATGTATCGTGGTGAAGTATCTGTTGATCAAGAACGTCTATCGGCATTTTTACGTGTCGCTGAGAGTCTAAGGATAAAAGGATTAACAGAAGTTAATGATGAGAAACCATCAAGTCGTGATCAAACCGAGACACCGTTAACATCAGCTCAACAGAATCGAATGCATAATAACAGTTATGCGCAGCAACAGAGAAAAGTTCATCAGCAGCAACAACAACAACAACAAATCTCACAGCAGCAACAGCAACAATCGCAATCGCAGTCACAGACACCACAACCACAGCAAACAAGCAGTCCAATTGGAACCTCCATGCCGAAAAGAAAAAGGGGCCGTCCTAGAAAACTCAGCGGTAGTGATGATGTGGATGATTATGATGATGACTATAGAGAGAATTTGCTACAGGTAAAAAAAATGTTCTTTTATTGCACATACCTTAAAATATATAAAAATGTAGGAACTAATACATTATTATGTTTGTGTATATTTAGGGCTCACCAGATATAATGGAAGCAAAAATGATCACGGACAACTTTTCAAATTCAGGAAATGACACAAATTCAGAAGAAAATGACAGTAGACGGCGACCGGATGACACAGATGAGGTAAAATTTGCATAAATATTAAATTAATTAAGACTAGTCGACATTTATACTCAATGAATGTTTATTTTTTTTATAGGACTCGAGATCACAGCAAAAGAGACAAAATGATGGAAGTACTCAGGAGACGAATGCGTCAAAAAAGGACGATTCAGCTAATGGTGAGTCATACATTTAAATTCTTTATTGCCCCATGACACATCCATTGATGTTTTTTTGTCAGTCAATTCTAAGAATGATTAACACAATGCCTGCATATCTGCTTGTACGAAGAATATGAACATTAAATACCGGAATTAATTCAAGTTTTTTGAATTTTTCCGTTAAATTTTTTGTGTTCAAAAAATCCTTTGTATGAGAAGATTTGCAGCTATTGGATTGATCATTGCACACAAAGAACCTTGTAGAATTTTATTATTCCAAAGAAATACAAAATATATGAATCAGGAAAAGCTAAAGGGATTTTTTGATACATATCGAAATTATTATTTGCTTTTTTTTGCTTAATCGATAAATCAAAGTTATGCTTAAAGTTGAAAGAACTTGATATTAAATAAGTGGAAAATGTGATTTCAGTTTCATTTTTTAAAAAAAGACAGTTTTTTGTTTACGTCGGTTTTTTTAATTAAAAAAAGAATTCCGATAATTCCAGGTGAGTTTTCCACTTTGCCCACTGATGTTCATAATACATCGAAAATAAGGAGAATAAATAAAAAAATCCCAGAAAATTAGACTTCGCCCTTTAAATTTAATTTAAAATTAAATTAAAGAAAAAATTGTAAAGAAGAAAAAAAATAAATTGAGAATTATAGAAAGGGAGCTTAATTTAGGGATTTTTGGCCGACGTGAACATGAAACGTGTTTAAGCACCTATAAATAATAAATCAACTAAATTCTTTCATATTCATAAATTAAAAAATTCGCTTTAAACTATAAAAAAGATATTAAATGACGTGATATACATTGTGATATAAAATGATTAAAAATGACAATTGCGTCACCAAAAAATGGCTCAAAAAATCCCTAAAGCTTTTCCTTTGATAGAATAATAGTCAGTTTCCTGGGTATCTTTTTTTATTATTCCATTTTTTCACTATTATGAGACATCAAGCAAAGTTTTACAATATTTATTGATGAGTCATAGCTTGAGGGAAAAAAAAGGCCAATAAGTCAATTGAAATTTTAAACTTGCTTATATGCTTGCGGGGACATATTTGGCATTTTTTTTTTGTTCTACAGCTATTTGACTCTTTTTGCCTGAATAAAGTTAAAAACATTATTTTTTGTTCAATATTATTTTTTAGATGTGCAAGCTGATTCCGATGATGATGATGACGATGATCAGCAAATGATGATTGAGCCACAATTGCTGTTAGATGAGTTTGATGAACCAATGGAATTTAAATATAATCCAGATACGGATTCAAGTTCGAATACACCGCATGCAACAACACCTGCGCCACAAAACGGAAATTCTGCAAGTAATCAGGAAGCGAATGGAACGAGCAATAATAATAACAGTCTTACGCAACAACAAGTTCTCATGCCACATTTATTACAAAAGAAACAGCAACTTTTAGCAATGCAGCAGCAATTGCCTAAGCTAACGCCAATTATTGGTGGACAGCCGTCGTCGTTTGTCATAACAAAATCATTACCAAAACAAAATAAGCGTGCAAAGCTATTGAAGCAGCAAAATGGTGAAATGAAACCAATATCGGTTCAGACGAGTACTGGACACATTCAACTACCAAATGTTCTTAGCGGCATCAATAATAATGAATTCATTGATCTATTTTCAAATAATTTACTTCTTAATTCAGCTATGAGTCAATCGAATCTTATAAAAATTAAGCAAATTAAGCAACTAATGCCCACAACACCATCCCAAATATCACCGAATCCAAACGATCCACAAATGAAAGTGGAGCCGGTGATTCAAGATAATCGAACCAATAAATATGCAATTGATGATTCCGAAGGATCCGTTCGTGATTTTTGTACCAAAGAAGCTGATCATGTATATCGTTGCAAAGTGTGTTCTCGCGTCTACACTCACATAAGTAACTTCTGTCGTCATTACGTGACATCACATAAACGGAATGTCAAAGTGTATCCATGTCCTTTCTGTTTTAAAGAGTTTACACGAAAGGATAACATGACAGCGCATGTCAAGATCATACACAAGTTGGAACATCAACAGCAGCAGAACGAACAAAGTGATGCATCTCAACCACCACTAGTTGTAACGCCCACCTTATCAACTACCAGTCAATGAAATTTTATGTGATGCGCATGTCCAAAAGAATTTTATATTTTTTTTCACTTCATACATATACTTTATGATGATAATTTATGATTTCAAAACAAAAAAAAAGTTAAATCTACCTTCAATTCAAATGAAAAATGAATCTAGAAAATCAAATCCCAACGAGATCTAAAAGTATCATATTTTTTGTTTTATGATTTTATTGATGATTATGACTAAATTTTTTTTTATATAAATCAATCATTCCTTTTTTTCTACGGCAATTTTAATTGCTTGGAAAGAACATAAAATGGGTATTTTTTTGTCTTATATTAATATAAAATCATATATTTTTAATGATCATGGTAGAGCCCGTTGACATGGCTTTATAAGTACAACAATTTTCTTAATCTATAAGTAAAAAAAACTTTCATTCTTTGGCGGTGGTTGTGTTGTGTCATCTGCTTTATTGACATGTTTATTGGAAATGACAGTTAAAAATTTGAATTTGAAAAGACGGCTAATTTCACGTCAGACAAGAATTTTTATGAAAATTTGGCGAATTTTCCGCTTTAAAAGCTATTTAAAGATCTCTAAAATGCTTATTATGAGTTATTGGATGCAATAATAAGAAAATGATTTAATTGTGTTTAAATATGACAGAAAATTGAATTTTTGGAATTTTTTTATAACTGTTAAAATGATATGAAGAAGAAAATGAGCAAAGATGAAGCACATGATCACCCCATATTGTAAAATTCTTGAGAGATAATGAGAAAAATCTAAATCCGTACTAAAAAAATTGAAATTGTTTTAAAAAAATATAGTTTTATAAGGAGTAATGTGCACTTTAAAAATATATATTTAAAACAAAGATTAATTTCATTATCATAAGCACATACATACACACAAACACATACAGCATAATATCATAGATTAATGAAAAACTTGAGGCCTTAAATATTTCACAAGAAGGATGCCTTAATTCAATAACATTGTGTCAAAAAAATATGAAAAGTATGCAAAAAAGATGATGAAAAAAAACTAAAAAATTTAACTTTAAAGTCTGATCCAAATTTAACTGATTCATGCATAATAATTAATTAACATTAATAATACGTTTAGAAAGCAAGTTCACAGAAAAAAGAAGTAATTAATTTAATTAGTGTTTTATAATAAATTTCGATTTTGAATCATATGCGGACTATGTTGTAAGTGTATGTTCAAATAATAAGCTGAATGAAGGAGTTCTATTAGATGATAATTGATTTTTTGATGATGAAAAAAGAAGAAGTTTACTTATATTGATTTGAAATATATTTTAATTAAGGATTGAGGAACAGAATTTTTTTTAAATCAATTAATGAAAATCAAAAGTTGTTGCAATATTATAAAATAATCAAAAATTAAGAAAAAACTGATGATAATATTAATTAATTTTATTAATAATTTTAATGAAAACAAATTTTTTTTTATGTTTCATCAAAATTGTAAATCAGCGATGGTGAAAGCATTAAAAAAATCAAGAAAATCAATCATATCTTCCCATAAAAAGAGTTGCATGTGTACTTTATAAGTTTTATTGTATATGTATACCTATGTGACACATGCACAATTTTTATTTTATGTTTATATTAAAATAATTATATTAATTTAAATATTTTTTTTGACGAAAATTGATCATCTTAAAAATGCACAATCTAATTACTTATCTTAGTCGTTTGATTTTAGTAAGATTATTCTAGTTTACGGATGTTGGATTCTACAATTTTTTTGGTGTTGGACAACTTGTATTTTCAAAAAATGCAGTTCCAACTTTTTCGAGCAAATGTCATTTGATTTTAAACTATTAATGTTCCTTACATTAGCTCATCGAATATCACATTTTTAATGATCAAGGTTTGTTAGAAATCACTTGATTATTTAAAAAAATCATTTACTGTTAAAATTGGAGGTTAATTGTTTAAAATCAATTTGGAAATTGGGGTTTGAAATTGTTCGAAGGTTTTGTAACGATTTATGAAATTTGAATTTTTAACCGTTTTTAAAAGTTTGAATTTCAGTGCCTTGATTCGGTTCAGATTCAAGTTTTTAAAAACTGTTGAAAATTCAAATTTTTAAAAACCGTCGGAAACAAAAATCATTTTTGAAACAAATTTCCCGCAACATCTGCACGACAAACATCATCAGGCTATTAACAAATATCTCTTATTTGAATCCAACATTCCATTTTCGATTTTTTTAATTTAGTTCTAATTTAATTTTGTAAAAATTTCTCCTCACGATTTTTCTTACAATTTTTATAGGTAATTTAATTTATGGGCACGTTGATAAATATAATGAATAAATAAAAAAAAAGATATATAATAATTTTAAATAAAGGATGCAAAGAAAATATTCACACACTATTCACACTAGAATAACTTACTAACTTAAAGTGCAATTTTAGCTTAGCAGATAAAGAAAAAAGTGAAAAGAGAAATATGAATAGAAAATGTGTTATGAGGAAGTTAAAAAACTGAGTAAAAATAAATAATAATTAGCACATTAGTTTAGAGATATTCCAACATGTTGGTAATTCTTCAGGTTACATAACTTAGTATTTTTTCATTTAATTAAACACAAAAAAAAACAAATTCTTTCTTAAACCAAAAATCAAAATAAAACCCAATTAATGATTAATAAATGAACTCTTTATATTATTATAAATGCAAGCATTTTTCACACAAACAAAGATAATACAAAATTTATGATTTTTTTAATTTATCTCAATCCCACAAAATTGCGGTATGAATAAAGAAAAATTGTTGTTGTTTTTATTATTTTACCTAGTTTTTTTTGTTCATTTTATTTTATTATTTTCTTTATATTTTGCGTGAAAAACGAGAGGAAAAATGAAATTTCATTCTTAAAAAATTTTTGTAACTTTTATTTAAAAAAATTGAAAAATTTTCATCTCAATAAAAATTCATTAATACATTACATCAAATTATAATGTATCTAAAATATACATTTGTCTTTTACTTCTATGCTTTATGCTTCATTTTTGATCTATTTTAGGGCTTTGAGATTCAAAACCTTTGAAATTATAACGGTTAATTTTGAATTTTTGAAAACCTTTGAAATTTGACTAAGAATTTGTCATAGCTGTACAAATGTTTTGAATTTGAATTTGTATGGTTTTAAAAAATTCAAAAAATTACCCTTAAAATTTGTTCATTTTTGAAAAACTTAATTTGTAACCATTCAGCAACTCTTTCCTGATTCAAATATTTATCGACCATAAAAAAAATCAATAAACTCACCTTGATAAATCTCATAATTTCCTTTTCAGACGGTCTACTAATTCCTAAAACGGAACCATTGGAAATCAATGATATTAATGTCACGGAAATGACTCCACAGCAGCCACAAATTAGAGTTAGTGGCTTTGCATCGCAAATAAATACCAGCAATAACTCACCGTCTGCAACGAATAATTTTCAATTAAAAAATGATGCCATTGAAGCGGAAGTTGGTGTCGAGAGAAATCAAATGCAGAACATTGCAAGGTGGATTAAACATGATAATGGATCTATAAGTACATCGCCAATAATAATAGCAAATTTCAAGTCTCTAACGTCGACGAATGAGACGCCAGGTAGCAATAGCAATAGCTCATTATTAGCATCACCAACATCAGGTCAGAAGACAGTAAGGCGAAGAATAAGGAGGAAAAATCAATCACCGGATGATCAGGCACTGACATTAACGGAAATGTCAGTACGTGGACTAAATCTCTTTAGATATGCAAGCATTCAAGATGGCGTATACCAATGCACAGAATGCTTAAAGGAGAATGTTCAAAAGACATTTAAAAATAAATACAGCTTCCAACGGCATGCATTTCTATATCATGAGGGTACACAACGGAAAGGTAATTGAGAAACTTATTTCTGGATATAAAAACAATGAGATGCTTAAAATAACTTTATATTATTTACAGTATTTCCATGTCCCGTTTGTCGTAAAGAATTTTCACGGCCGGATAAGATGAAGAATCACATGAAAATGACACACGAGTGTTATATGCCTAAAGAATGTAAATTTCCAATTCCATTAATGACATCACCTCAAATTGGATCATCGACGCCTCAAAACGCAATTGCACCAACTATGAATAGTAATAATAATAATAATAACAACAATAATGTTGTTGTTGTTCAACCAATGCCACAGCATATTGTGGCTACTTCTCAATAAGTTATTGAAATTTTTGTGCTTCCATGAATTTTTGGGGGCTATTCGTCAGTGACGTCTGAGTTTTAATTTTTAATCCCCTCACCCCATTTACTCTACCTTGTTTTTTCGTTATAAGCTACTCCTCGTTACTAAGCTACTAGCTTAGTAAAGTTTTTTTTGAACTTGAAATTTTTTTGTAATCTTTACTAAGGTACTACCAAAAATAAAGTTTAATTAATCTTTTTCAACTTTCTAAGTATCAGTTTCAATGCCTTATGACATTGTCAATGAAATGAAATCGAGAAGATAGCAAAATTTCTTTAATTAAGTTAAAAAATTCAAAATTTTCATAGAAGTTCAATTTTTTTACTAAGCTACTATTCGTTACTAAGCTACTAGTGAGCCAAAAAAATCACTTTTTTATTCATTTAAGTTACTAGCTTATAACGAAAAAACAGGGTAGGTAAAATTCAATGAAAAATACTTGGAAATTGTTGTCAAGTGATCACAATGCGGATGCTGGAGTCAGTTATAATTATACTATCGGATTGTTAATCGTACGGAAAACAGTAATTGTTCTTTAATCCCTTTCCCTACTATTTGAGGTTGATGAGGTACTTAGGACCCGTTAACTTATGACGTCCGAAATTAACGGTCATTTTTCAAAAAAGATTTCCAGGAATTTCTATTGTTCTTTTCTCGCTGACCCCCCCCCCCCCCCCCCGGACGTCATAAGTAAACGGCCCCATATCTCAATATTCCCACGAGTATAGTCAAGTTTTACAAATAATTACAATCCATACTCACCCTCTGCGTCGCAAAATCCCTTTGTTCCTATAATTCTGGCGAGAGCTAGCCTTATAAAGCTATAGCTTAAAGAAATGAATGACTAATTCAAACAACTTTTCAATTCAATGATCACTTCGATAACATTTCTTATAATAATAAAAAGCTTTTCAACACTAGACGTTACTTATGAATGTCCACAAAATGAAAAATAAAATTGTTATAGATAAGATTTATAAGATATGATTCGTATGGTTGACCACAATGTGCCTTATTATTTCAATACTAGAAATTAATGTGGATTTGTTCTCTTTAAAAAAATATCAAAAATAATATTAATATTTTACACGATCTAACAGACTGATTGTTCATTGAACAGCTTCACAAACCTTTTTTTTTCGTCGACAAATTTTTCATCAGAAAAGAAACAAAAAACACAAAAAACTCATCTCATGCAAAGGAAAATTTAAATAAAATATTTAGAAGATACTATAAGAGCCATAATGATGTTAAGAGAGATATGTACAAATATTGATATATTATCATTAATATAATTAAATTAATCAAGTGCATTTCAAAAAAATCAAAAATTCTCTAAGAAATGTCTTTAAGTTATATGATTTATGGGAAATTTACAATTTTATAAAAATGGAATCGATGTGAATCAGCAGAAGTTGGGAAATTGACAGCATTACTTTAAATTTAATCAATCGCACAAAACTGTAATGTTCGCCAAGCTTTAATTTAGGCTCATATTGATGGTTCAACATCATTAAAATGTTCATCATCAAAATCGAGATTTGGTTATTTTTGTCTTGAAATTGCTATTTTGAATAATCTGGATTTCAAAATAAAGTCAAGCATTCATTAAAAGCATCTTATTTGCATCATTAGATTTATTTCCATATTGATAGTCAATACAAATTTAAAGATTTGGATTAGGTTTGGTTTTGATTCTTACTTTTGATCAGATCTGTTCCTTTAGAGAAAATCTTTAAATTCAAACTCAATTACTTTGAAAACTAATTGTGAGTTATTGAACTGCTGGACTAGAGTAGTCTAGATTGTTCTTATAAGTCTTCCGTTTCATCTTCTCAAGAACAAGGGTGCAGAACTAATCAATTAGATTTTGATCAATTTTGATTATTTTTGATCAATCTTGCTCAAGAATTGAGTGATTTTAACCAAAATGTTCAAAATTTCTCGAAAATCAGATAAAAGGAAACTCATGATTGACCAATACCATTAAAAAGTTTACCCCAAGCACTGCTGATGCACATTGATTGAGAAAAATTTATTATTATTATTTGTTTACACACACTTTTCGTGATATTTCTAGGTTTATCTATCGTCCTTAAAGGACACACAATTTTGATTTTTTTGTTCATATACAAGCGAATATTCAAGCGAGTTTAATCCGTACTTTTGAATATTAGTAAACTAATGATTTGTGCAATTTCTTCAGAAATATTGTAAATTAATAGAAATTGAAGAAATAGATATAAGAACTATAGTTGTAAGGAATTAGCATTTCTCATAAATTGAATTTTGAGTTAATTTAATTAAGCTTTTTATTGCAATTAAGGAAGACAACAAATTCATCCACCATTATTAAAAGCTCAAGAAAATGCATTTAATTAAGGCATGAGAGATGTGCAACGAATAAAATAATTAATATTGTTAACTCAGGCGCTTTCTGTAAAAGTTTTCGTTGCACTAAATCTTTAAATTTTTTTTCTCTTTTTTTGTGAATTATTTTGACAATTTTAAAATTGAATTTAATCGATTTAATTTATATTTAAAAACTTTTTTTTCGAGTGCAATTAACAAACTGATTTATCCTTCACGTTTCCTTATTAATTAAATAATTACTTTATTGGTCTTGATTGAAAATTCTTAAATTATCATTTTTTCTGATCTCAAAAAAGGAATTCATTTAAAAATAATAATAATTTTGTTTGTTTCTATTTCACGAATGAATTATACTGTAAATTATGTTCAACGCCAGTGAAAGTTATTAAGTGAATTTAAAGCACAAAAAAGCCTTTTGTTTGAAGTAACTTGTTTTAAAGATGATTTTTCTGAAAATAAACAAATTTTGAATGCCTATTTCAAAGTAAACTACTGCATTTTTAATTGTTTTTCACAGTTTTTCAGCTCTGCAACACAAAATTACATCAAAAATTAATTTTAACGGTTCAACCACGTGTTCAATCGAGAAAAACGGTTAAAATGTGTCTAGAATAAATTTAAATTATTGTGTCTTAACTAGAATATTGTAAAGACATTCAAATTTTCATGTGAATACGGCTGATTAAATTTCAAACATAAACATGAACAATTTAATCAAAAATATCGTATGTAGACAGAGTTTCTGGGGATATCCAGCAGCTAGAACATTGTTCACAACTCCAGCTACAAGAGTAAAACACAGTAAGCTACTATTAATACGTAAATTGAAGTGAAATTAAGTTTTAAAATTTTCACATTTTTTAAGTTGAAATTTCCCAAGAAAAAGATGTAGTTACAGTACGAGGCAAGACAGTTGAATCAGGGAGAGAACAGCTTTTAGTTCCTCAAATAAAGGAATGTGCGAGAAATGGTGAAAGATTTTGTCCAGAATGTTCACTAGGACTTGATATAAAACATACAGACGTTCTGATCCTTTCCCAGTACGTTAGAAGTGATGGATGTATGCTTCCTAGACGTGTAACTGGATTATGTAAAAGACAGCAGAAGAAGATTGGAACGATGGTCACAATGGCTCATAAAGCTGGATTAATGGGATCTTTAAAGCCAGCAAATTGCAAAAAAGATCCAGAAAAGCGCTATGGATTTAAAAAGTTTAACAAGTACTTCTTTGAGGATACGATAAAATTACCAAGAGCAATCTGTAAACAAAGCTGAATTAGTTGTAATAAATAGTCGACGTTATTCATGGATAAATATAAGTAGTAAAAATGCATGTAAATTTATTCTCTTTCATGTTACATGATGTATATTTTTTTGGTACCGCCTTAATAGTTTAGTTTCTGCGTCTCAGCATCGGATTTGGATTATACTCAACGACCACGCTTTTGCACAGCATATCGTAAATCAGTTGATTATATTTATAGAAAAACAGCATAAAGTACACTGGAAATAGCAACGTTACCATCAAGTTTTTAGCAAATGATCTCATCAATGCTCGGAACTACAATTACAAATTAGTCAATTAAGGTAATGTAATTAAGTAAAAGTTCTATAATACTTACAAATGTCAAGTTTTTTGCTGGGAAGACCAATGCGCGAATTCCTTGACTGTTGAATAATGGAAAGTTTATCTTAACATTTATCGACATTTTTGATTTTGAATTCTTAATATTTATAGATATTTTCGATTTTAAATTTTTACTGGCTTTCAAAATTTTGAAAAACAATTCAATTTTTTGAAACCTTTTAAAAATTATTCAAAATTTAAGAAACCGCTAAAAAGTAAAAATGACTTACGAGTGATTAACTTGCTGTTCTAGTGGAATGACAGCCTCTGCATGAATGACTTTAATACCAAGCACCAATTTTCCAATCGTAGCACCAAATTTTACATAAAAGACTGCCTCATACAAGCACGAAATGATTTTAGTGATAATTTCAAGAACAATGAATTCACTGCTTAGATTCAATAACTGTGAGTAGTCATCTTCTAGGAACTTCATATCCTTTATGTCAGCAATGTCTAAGTCTAGCGTTATATTCACATCAAATAAATCAATCAAGATAACAAGTATGACAATTTTAATGACGAACAAAATAATACAGTCAAGTACTTCTGATAGGAATCGTTTATAAAGTGGACTAATTACTAAGTCATATCCTCCATTCACACGAATGATTTCTTCAGCTCTGGCGGGATCAAACCATCGACGACTGCCGAGTAATTGCTGATTAGCATTTTGTGGCCTTGGATGTGACTGATGATTTTGAGTACTTTCAGTTCCAGTGTTTAATGATGATTGATTAAGTAAGGGAAAATAAGTCATTGCCCTAAAGGCATTCTGTAGATTAACCCATTCTTGAAGCAGCTGTAAAGAAGCTTGAATTAATGAATTTGACATTGAAATTAGATTAACAGTTTACTGGAAGTTGCTCGAGGCATAAAAGTAAGTAAAATTAATTGAAAGAAATGCTTGTATAAAGCAACGATAAGCGACAATGTCTATAAACCGTGAAATAAACATAAAATAATTATGTTAATTTTCACTTCCAAAACAAAACAAATAGTACACATCAGAAAATAAGTTTTACCTCAAAATATTTCTCTTTGGAAAGCTCTGTCTTCTTATTGTCCGATTTTTCCTCGCTTTCCATATTTTTCTGATCGTTTTCCATAGATTAATAAGTCTAATTAATACCGACAAATTTGTTGAAAATCGATTTTTATTTCTTCTTGAATTAAAAAGTTTTTTTTTATTTACTCAAATGTTTGTGAACTATTTAAATTTTAAACGACAGTTATGACTGTTTTCATGTTTTTGTAGATTGTGCCTTAATTAAGATCTGTTGCTTTAATTGATTTAATTGATACTAAGGAATGAATACTAAACAGTACCACATACTTAAGAATAGATAACAATCTTTAGATATTATGCTATAGTATAATTCATAAATTCAGTCAGACAAACAATTTAGATGTCGAACCCTGCAAATAAAAAATGTAAACATTGAAAATTGCTAACAATTAAAGTAATTTAATAAAGCCTTTAAAGACATGGAAAAGGCACTCGAATTTACAAGTATTGGCAATGCCATCATATCAGAGCTTCTAAAGATATCGCAGATCATTCCAAATGAGTTCCAAGTCAGTGATAACAAAAAATATGACGAAATTATTATGGATTTTAAGTGAGTCAACAGTTTAATCACTTTCTTGCTAAATTAAAGAACCAATGAATACATTTCCTTCATCTAGATACTTTCGAATAATAGAAGCACAGGAGAAGAAGATCGAAAATGACGAGCACCTTAGTGAACTGGATGAATTTATACGCGAAAGTTATTCTCGAATCTTGTTAAGATTTTATCAAGCTTTTGAGAGCGTTTATGAGTATGGCATTAATCTGAACCATTTTATTAATGATTTAAATGAAGGAGCATATATCCAGACAACATTAGATTCAATTTTTCAAGATGAGGAAGGTCGACAATTGATTTGTGAATCGCTGTATCTTTATGCTGTTATGCTGATCATTCTGGATGTTTTCATACCCGGTGAAGTACGCGAGAGGCTCCTAATTGGATACTATAGATATCATTCTCAAAATTCAGACTCATCAATTGACGATGTTTGCAAGTTTTGCAGATCTACTACCTATAATCCCCAAAATACAGGCAATACAATACATTTCCAGCCATCATGTTCAACGAGTGGATATCCTGATAACTACTTTGCTCGTGTGCCTTTAGATGAAAACTTTGTCAGCAATGTAATTGAAACTTTAAAGTCTGAAGACATTTATCATCAAATGCAGAAATTTCCAGCACCAGAACATCGAACAATAGCACTGTCTACGCAATCATCTATGCTCTTTGCATGCCTTTATTTCCAACCAGATACTCTTATGAATCAACATTCAAGGATGAGAGAAATATGTGATAAATTTTACTACAATAACTGGATCATTTCAATTTATATGGGATTGACTGTTAACCTTTTTGATGCTTGGGATGGATATAAAGCTGCAAAGACAGCATTAGTTAAGATTTTAGAGCCACAAATAATTAAAGAAATTACTGTTAAGAATCAATTGACTATGAAAAGAATGATTGAGTCAACTCGTGGCTTATTAAAGGAAGGCGTACTCAAAGAAGAGTTCCTATTAAAAAATCTAGACAAGATCGTTAAAGTCATTCGAGAATGTAATTTTTCAGCACGTTGGTGGATTCTTAACAGTTCAAATATTTTCACTAAAAAGTCCAAGCATATTTATGATTTAGTAAGGAACTCACAGAACTTTAATGTCCATGATCAGTATGACTTGATATTAAATATTAGTCAATTGGAATTGATTGTGAAGGAAATAGCAACAGATTTGCTTGAGAATAAGGAGACTAAATGGAATAATTTCAAGGCTGACGCACTGGAAAAGCTAGCGGAATTAAAAATGTTCTTTTCAGGTGAAGCTTCAAAGTTCCTTAAAATTGAGAAAAATGAGAAACTACAGTCGTGGTTTGTAGACATTTCCAAAGAGATCGAATCGCTTGAATTAAAGCAGAAACCAAGAATTGTAGAAAAGAAGCTAGTGCAGATGATTGAAGCATTTTCGGAAGTCCAAGAGTATCACAACTTCTCATCATATGCTCACGCAAAGCAGCGACTTGATGAAACCATTTCCTTACTCAACAGCATGATTTATTTGTTAAATATTAAAGATACAATTCTTGTGGATCTTCAAGCGATTGGTGATTTCAGCTATGCTTGGTACTTGATTGATGGCTTTACTCCAACAATCCATCTAAGCCTTCAAAAGACACCAAACATTTTAATTAAATTAAGGACATTGTTTATTAAGCTTGCCACAGCCTTAGAAATTCCATTAATGAGAATCAATCAATTTGGTGGCGCTGAAGAGTTTGTAAGCATAACAAGATATTACAGCAATGAGCTTGTCAAGTATGTCCGGAAAATTGTTCAAATTATCCCACATTCAATATTTAATTTATTGCGTTCAATTATTGAGCTCCAAACTAATCATTTAAAGGAACTTCCAGAGAAGCTTGAAAAAGATAAAGTTAAGGAATTTGCACAGTTAGGCATTCGTCAAGATATAGCTATGCTGACATTTAATATTTCTGTTTTTACGGACGGAATTATGGCGATGGAAAAGACACTTGTTGGTGTCATTGAATTGGATCCTAAACAGTTGCTGGAAGATGGTATAAGGAAGGAATTAGTTAAGCATGTAGCTGAAGCATTAAATGAAGTCCTTCAATTTAATGAGAAGCAACAGAAGAACTCAAAAGAGCTTTTATTGGTCGAAAAGCTTAATAATCTTGCAAAGATTATTAAAGGACTTCGCAGCACTTTTGAGTATGTCCAGGACTATTTGAATATTAGTGGATTATTAATATGGAAGGAAGAGATCATGAGAATCATTAATTATAATGTTGAGCAGGAATGCAATACATTTAAAAAGAAGAAGCTTCAATTTAGCAAGTTCCAAAGTGATTCGATTCCAATTCCTAATTTTAATTCACTTCCAAATGATGCATCTTTAACATTTATCGGACGACTAGCTAGAGAAATTCTTAAAATTACAGATCCAAAAACAACGATATATGTAGACCTGCTGACATCTTGGTACGATGTCAAAAGTCATCAAGAAATCGTCGATCAAAAATTTACAAATTTGCTTTTTAATTCCGTTGATGTTCATGGCCTCGTTGGAATCGACAAATTATTTTCATACATGATATCTGATGATCTAGAGAATATCCATAAAGTGTTGTTAAAGCAAGTATTAAAGGAAAAGCAATGGACAGACATTTTGCAGAAATTCAAGACTGATTTTGAAAATAGAAAAGCAAACGTCAAAGATAAAAGTAAAGTAGAGAATCCATTCAAACATTATCAGCCATACATAAATAAATGCAGCAAAGGACTTTCAAATATTTTACCACAAATATTGTCGATGGGACAGAAGGCTATTTGGAGGAGTCACATTGCACATGAGCTAGTTACTTCATCAAGGATCAATTGCAGAAATCTGGTGAATTCTTTAAGTGCCTTTAATGAGTAAGTTTTATGCTGGAACTCGATTTTAAAAATGCAACGGACATGAAAAATTTAAATTCATCAAACAAAAAACTGTTTGAAGAATAACGGTTGAAAATATTTGGAAATTAACTGTCAGAAAATATTCAAATTTTAAACCGGTTTTATTAATTTTTAAAATCTTTTTCAACCGTTACATATTTGAATTTTTCAAACTATTTTAGTGACATCCTTTAAATCCTTAAAACTTCAATATTATCAACATTATATTCATGCAAAAATTTTCTTTAAAATAGCGCTCTGATATACGAATTAAAGTGCCATGAAATCGACAACAATAAGCCCAAGCCAAGTTTAGAATTACTTCTAGAAGTCAACAAGCATCTAGAAATGGTCGGTCTTTATAATCCTATAGAAAAAGTCTACATCAAAATGTCTAAAAACTCGAATGAATTCTTAAACTTTATTGTCATTTTCGTATTAACAAATTTAAATCGACTCGTGTTTGGCAAAAATCTCCTCAAGTTTAACAAGACAAACAGCATAAATGCATCAGCAATAATGAAGCACCGAAAGAATATAATTGACATTATTCATAGCAATAGATATATTGATGGACACGTTTTCTTGCTTGGTTTAATTACCCTTTTGAGACAATTTTATGAGAATAATTATCTAATGGATTTTATTGATTTATTCGGGACTTGCTTGTTTGAAATGCTCGAGTTTAATTTGAGGTAATTTTATAAATTAAACTTTTAATTATAATTGATAACTCAAGATTACATTCAAACAGCTCCAAACATGAACTTTCGATGGAAATAATGAACGGTCTGGATTTGCTTGAGACAATGTTGACATTAACAGGCTTTCCAAGAAGTGTTCTTGAAGACAACATTCCAAAGACTTTGTTGGATCAACGGGATTATCTGCTGACTGTTATACCGAATTCAAGCTAGAAATTGAGAGCAACAAGCTGAATAATGAACTGAATTTTTAATTATGCTGCAAAATTTTGTGCAAAATTAACGTACAAAATATGTTTTAAAAAATAACTGTCAAAAAAGTTTTAAATATTGAGATAACCGATTCAAGATTTGAATATTTTTTGAAAGTTATTAATCAAATATTTTTTGGCCGTTAATTTAACGATTATTACAAACGATATCCTAAGCATAAAAACACAGTTATAATTCATTAATCAAATTTCAATTTTAACTCAGTTTATTAAACATATTCAAATATATTTATATGTACCATCTGTTTTTCATAAAATGACAAAAAAAGTTTGTATCCTTTATAACTTAACTAAGTTTTTATAGAAAAGAATAACAATATATATTGCTTTGTTTAATGAAATAAGAAGTAAGAAAAATCATGAATCATGATTCAAGAAACATTTGGAAGTTGTTTATAATAAAGACAATGAAAGGTCAAAAAATTTATAACTCAAGCTTAATTATTTTTTATGTAAACTTAACTATCGTAAAAAGGTGAAAAAGAATGTCTAGACTAAAGTATTCTAAATTAACAGGCATAAAATAAAAAAATTAATTAATCCAAACTTTTCAAGACATTTCTTGAAAAAATTTCTACCAAGATCCAGTCGAAGAATATTTTTTGAATTTTTCTTGACATTCTGCACTTATCCACTGCTGTTGCAATATTTTCACTTCCTTCGACAAATGTTGATCGATAGACGAGAGAAACTCTTCCGTTAAAATATTCTTTGTTGACTCCAACGCCTGTTTTATTAATGAATTAAAAAGAAAAAGTAAAGATATCAAAATAATCGACTTCGCAACATAAACAAAAGTATTATAGGTCCGGTAATAATTTCCTTGTGTCGCTTACAAAATGAGTTAATTGCTGAAATCAGTTTGGCTTTATATCGGTTTTGTAGAATTCAAATTTCTTAACGGTTTTGTAGGATTCAAGTTTTAACTGATTCTTGCATAAATTTCAAACTTTGAGAAACCGTTAAATATTCATCAAGCTAATTAAGTTCCCATAAAACTGCGCATAAACCACGATAATGACTGAGACACTATCCAACATTTCTGCAGTTAAAGCATGTTCGACAACGTATATACACAAAAACATTTAAAAATAGAAAGAAAAATATTCATTTTTTTTCATGAGAGAAGTGAGAAAAATTTTCAGCTATTAGAAAAAGTAATTTTCACATCTTGAGAACACTTTATTTTTGAAATCAGTCGTCGAGTGTCATAGTTAAAAATTGGTTCCTTTAAAAAATGGGACATTTAAAATATTTGATAATTCTTGTGATTATTTGCACTATGGGTTTTGGATATGAATTGTCAGAAAATTCAGATGAAGAGTCTGTGGACATTTGTGGACGATTTGATGCTTGCAACATAGTTTATAAGCCTTATTTTGGCAAAAATGTTGTCGAAAAGTTATGTTTGTGTCCTGAAAGAACATTCTGCCCTGCCACATACGATAATGACAACAGAAGCTTGTCAATAAACGCAAGAACTCAAATGAAGTTTTGCGTGCCAGTAAAAGAACTGCTTAATGAATTACCAGAATGTGAAGTTGGTGGAAAAGCTTTGGAAATTACAAAATTCTATTACATCAATCAAATTAAAAATATATCCACAAAATTATTATGTGGATGTGCTAAGCATCCAGTTTATTGGAGACATCATTCACGCGAAGGACAAGCAGTTCCAGAAAATGAGAAATTGTTTAAGGCATTCGATTATTTTGAATGTGCAGATTTAAGGAAATGCAATACAGATGAATTTTGTGGATTAGCTAGAACTGATTATGGCTTTATATTTCAAAGATGTACGTGCAATTATACAGACGATTGTCGATATTATGTCGAGGAAACTGACATTGAAGAGAATGTCGAGGAATTATTTTATAATGAGCTATTTTATAAGGCACACTGCTTGAGGAAGGAAACAGCAGTTGATTGGTAGTATTAGTAGACACTTACTTGACTCGAAAGCGTTGACATTTTCATACAAATCTCTTTTGTATTACTTTCCATATTATTAGGAACAATTTTTGATACTAATCCATAGTTTAATGCTGATGTAACATTCAATATTTCGTTCATATAGAAAAGTTCGGTTATCTAAACAAATAAAAATAGATTTTATCAATATTAAGCATATCTAATTTAATGTTTACACACTCACAATATTGGCATTGATTTTATTACTAGCTTGTAATATTGAAATTCCTTCCACATTTGAGCCAATCATTCCATGAGCTAATGAGAACTTTGTGGACGATTCAGCAATAACTGCATCAAATAATGGAAGCATAGATACGGCGATACCTGACACCGTTCCTTTCAGTCCACATACAATTACTTTCGGAAATGCAGCCAAAAATATGAAAAAGTTTCTGAAAAAAAAAGAAGATTTTCAACGTTTTTCTTCGATTTGAACTTTAACGGCTTTCAAAAATTTGAATATTGTCAAAAAATAACTTAGCGGTTTTTCAAAATTTTGAATATTGACTTTTTGACAAAAAACAAAATTTTCAAATTTGAAAAATCCGTTGAAAACAAGTTGAAATTAAAACTCACTTGACAGCAGTGACTAAATCGCTAGCAGCTTGCTTTCTTTTGTCAATAGTATTCTGAATGAGCGTCGAATAATCCAGTCCATGTGAAAAGTCTTCACTAGCAGTAATTAAAACGACTTTACAGCTCTCGTCTGTTTCCAAATGTCCTAAAAGTGTCTTAATTTCACCAAGAAGAGTAATTGTGAGTGGATTAGCAGTCAATATGATGTGTGTTAAAGCATCTTCCTTGATAATTTTGAATTCCTTCTCAGTTCCATTTGATCGTCGTTCACTTACACGCTGTTTTGTTGGTGGAGATTCTTGACTATTACTATTATTTGCAGCAGCAGCAGTACGTTTCTTTCCTTTTAGTGTCTTTTCTGTCGTGCCTTTACCTTTACCGAGTTTAGTCGATAGTGTATTTCTAAGTTCCTCAACCAGCCCACCAACACAGCTTTTTAAATCCTTTTGAATTTCAGGCGATTTTTCTTGAGGTTTTGTAAATTTAAAGCCATTCCTTTCATCCTTAAATTTGCCAATTTCTTCTGCATCCAAACTTAATCTTCGTGGACTAGTTGGTGCTGAACTCGAATAGGATGAGTTTGAATGACGTCTAATAATCATAGCATCATCACATGTTGTCTGTGCCTTTCTTACAAAGTCCCATGAATCATCAACTTTCCGTTGTCGTCCAACAACTGGAGTCTTTTGAGCTTTTGTAATTATTACAGTCTTTTCAGGCGTGCCTTTCTTCTCGGATGAACTGTCACTTTCAGATTTACTTGGTGTTAAATCACGTTTAATTCTCTGTGGACGTACTGGAGTTATTTTTGCTTCTGGAGGTGATGTTGACTGTTTCATTATCGTCTGTTTAATCGTCTTTGCTTTAGCTATTAATTTAGTCTTTTCTTCTGACTTATCAATCATTGATTTTTGATCAACATTCACTTCTATTTCAGGCACATCCCGATTATTATTTTGTCGTTCTAAGCTGTAAATCATGTTAACTGCTCCTTCATCCTGGAATAGCTTGTCAATTTCTGATTTCTTTTTGCCTTTTCTTCCTTGTGCCTGTTGCTGTTGTTGCTCTTTTTGATCAGCAATAGCTAAAGCATTTTTAGCAAGTGATTCTTTTGTGAGCTTCTTGATTGTTATTGTGGATGGTAGACTTATTGGCATTTTATTTGGTGTTGGCTTTTTCTCAATCATTGGAGGAGTTGGCGATTGAGATTGGGATTTAGAAGCAGCAGATGGATCCCAAATTGTCTTTCTCCTAATGACACGCTTTGGTTCTTCGGCTGGCAATTTTGGAGCATTAACATTTAGAATTTTCGGGGCATTTTTATTGAGGATTTTTGGTTCATTTTTGTAGACTTGAAGTGTTGGCAATTTTGGTGACGATTTATTCTGTGTCGGTGACTTTATTTCTTCCGATGATTCATTAAGAATTGTCATATTTAGAATCTTTATTTTTGGTTCACCATCTCTTTCCTCAATATTCTCAAGCTCTAATATTACTTCCTCGCCTTTATCATCATCATTCCAATCCATAGCTAATGATTGAACTAACGATTGTTTCTGAGTTGCATTTGATGATGTTGTTGGAATAGCAAATTGACTTTTTAACTTTCGATTCTTTCTTGTTGGCATACTTGCAATTTGTCTCATTGCTATTTCTCGTTCGAGGAGCTTCTGTTTTTTCGATTGCATTTTTTCATCTTCTGTGGATATGATCTCATAGCTTGTCATTTGATCATCTTTATTATCTTTAACTAATAACATTCCATTTTCACCAATAACTTCAATTATTTGACCAACTTCATCATTTTGATCATCCTTTCCTTCTAAAATGTCAATCAATTGCTGTTCATCTAATTGACTGGATTGACTATTATCCTTTGATGATGATGCTGAACTGTTTATTTCCGATAAGATTAATTCTTGTGGAATTTCAATTGATCCAATATCATAACTTATACTTTTCTTATTCACAACTTGTTGCTGTGTATCTGATTTAACAATTTTCTTACGAATTTCATCTTCCAGTTCCTCTTTTGATATGATTGCGCTACTTAAATTGGGCATTGTTGGCTTTCCGTCATACAAAATCTCTGGAAATGTTTCTTGCTTCGCCGTTATTGGCTGTACTTCTAATTCTTTAACAGTTTCAACTACTATTGATGTGTTTTCACTATCTGACGTAACTGGAGATGCTTTCTTGCTTCGCTTCTTGGTCAAATTATTTAATTGTTCCCGAGCAATCTCGAGTGAAATTGTTTCAGTTTTTGGAATCTGCAATGACGTTGTTATTTTCTTCGGAACTGATTCTATTATCTTAATCTGTTCCTTCTCATCTACAACATTCTTCCCAGACACTTCAATTGATACGCTATCCATTATTTTAACTAAAAAAACAATTCAAATTTTGATAAATGAAATTTAGAAACAAATTATTTTTATCGTTTTTTACCTTTAAAAGCTTTCCTTAATTAATTTAAATTGTTGTACAATTATCTCGGCAATTTCCTTTATCAAGATTAACAAGAAGAATGTGCTTTAGAAGCACTTAAAGGCCATAAAATAATTAAAGAATAGCTGCAAAAATATAAATCAAAATATTTCCAATATTTACTTTTTTCGACACTTTTTGATTGATTCAAATTTTTGACGACCGTTAAAATTAATTTCGACAACAATTACCATGAAATTGCTCAAAATAGACAATTCTGACTCTTCTATAGATTAAAACAAACTTTTTTCTTTAATTCGAGTCGTTTGCGTTATGCTAAGTTATTCAAAATGCCTTAAAATAACATAATCTTGAGATAAAATTGAATCTACATTTAACGACTTTTTGAAATTTAAAAACCCAACGAGTTCTTTTGCATCGTCAACGACTTTGTGCCTCTTATGACAATTTTCGTTCTTTCCATCTTGTGCTTTCAAAGCGTTCAGACGTAGAATTAATTATTACTAGATATAAAGTAATATAATTAAATTAAATTGAACAATGAAAATCAGCTAAGAGAAGCTGTCAAATCATGGAAGATGAATTTGTGAACAATTTGGTTTTAAAAGAACATCCAAAACTGACTAAAGAAATGCAGGACAAGCTTGAAAAGCAAAATTCACGCATTGTTTCTGATTTCAAGGCTCAAAAGCTTGAAAAAGATGCTCAAAAGAATTGGGATTTGTTCTACAAGCGCAATGAGACGAGATTCTTTAAAGACCGGTATGTTAATTAAGTTAAATGACTGAAAAATTGCTAAAACATGCTTTCTTAATCTTAGGTTATGGACTATTCGTGAGTTTAAAGAACTAGCTGGATCTTTTGATGATCAAAAGAAAGTCTTACTTGAAGTTGGTTGCGGCGTTGGCAATATGGTATATCCATTAATTGAAGAGAAGCATAACAGCTACTTCATTTATGCCTGCGATTTCTCACAGCGGGCTGTAGACTTTGTCAAAAAGAATGAGCTATATGATGAGTCAAAGATTAAAGCATTTCAATGTGACATAACATCAGAGAGCATCTTTGCGACTATTAAGGAAGAATCTGTGGACATAATTACAATGATTTTTGTATTGTCAGCAATTCATCCAGAAAAGTTTAAAGTTGTTGCTGAGAATCTATTTAAGCTCCTTAAGAAAGGAGGAATCTTGATGTTTCGTGATTATGGACTTTATGATATGGCACAACTTCGATTCAAATCTGGCAATAAGATTGCTGAAAACTTTTATGTACGCCAAGATGGCACTAGATCTTATTTCTTCTCACTGGATGAAGCTAAAAGCATTTTTGAAAGTGCCGGTTTTGAAGTTGACCAAAACAATTTCATCCAAAGAAGAACAATCAATAAGAAGGAAGACGTTGATGTCAAGCGATGGTTTATTCAAGGAAAGTACATCAAGCCATGAAGCTATTACTGGATCCTTAATTGATTAAGGTAAGACATATAATTTATATAGTATTAGATATGGCAAAAATGATGAGTGTTCTTAGTTCTGAATTCATTTGAAGAATCTATAAGAACGGCCAGCTGAAGATTTACTTTAAATGCTTAATTATAGTGTATACTCGTACAATATCTAACTTGTTCTGTTTCTTTTGCTTATAGATTGCTGAACAAAATTGCCAAATCGGTTTGAAAAATGCATCATAAATCAGGTAAATAACAGTTTTAAGTTAATAAGTAGCATAGTCTTTTGTGATGATTACTTTACCCATACATAAAATAATGGTGACGTCTTAAGATTATAATAAAGCCAAAAAGGATGCTGACTAAAGATTGTCCATAGATTTAAATCCAATAATTGTGAGCAATTTCCATTAATACCTATTTTTACCAATTATAGAATCACAGCAGATGACTTTTATCTCAAAATGGTACATTACGTAACTTCTAGGTATGTAAAAATCTATGTTAAATGAATTATTCAGAGTTAACCTTATAATGATGAACTATACGCTTGCTTGTATGAATTCCTTTATGATTTTAATGTTTAATTTCTTTAGCCAAAAGGATTCTGAATAATAACTTTCAAATCGCCATACATTGTCGTGCCTTAAAACCTTCAAAAGACACTAATTGTGCATGTTTTCTACTTACAGCTTGCATGCTTATTACTGAATGCCATGACATTATTGGAACACTAAGCTGAGTACAATATCAAGGTAATAAGAATTGATTATTTAAATTTAAAGCTATAAACATGATGATCAGCATAGTTCAGATGATATATAATGATTTCATTTAAAAGCATCTTGTCTTTCGCTCCTATCTGAATTAATTTTACTCTATTGCAATTTTTAAATTAACTTTGATTAGGTTTTAATGGGTCTTATTGATAATTTCAGAGTACTTCGAAAAGCTATGTCTAGCTTGGTCAACAAATTGCTATTCTAGGTAAGTCTGGATATAAATAAATTAACTTGATAGTTTTCCTAGAATGATGAGGCATAGTTCATCTGATTAACCATGATCATACAATAGCAACTATGTAATAAAGTGTCTTTCGCTCCTATCTGAAGTTTAACCTTTTTAAGAGACTTAAAATTACAGTTTATGGGCTGTATATTAATCTGATTATATTCATTTTCACAGATAAAACTATTCAGGAGCAAACGTGACGCTGTTAAGCTTGCTAAAGTTACAAATTAGCTAAAAGGTAAGCAAAATGCAAAATATTAATTCAAACTTACCGAATTTAACTATGATGAATAGCTCTTATGAGCTCCCTCTTCAGAAACCGAACCCTAAAATTATAAAAACAACCATGTTGATTACTCTTACTGATAATTCCCAAGACTTTAAGCTCTAAAGAATTTTTAAAACTGTTTGATTAATTAAATGATCTTTTGGCTTTCATTATAGGCTTATCACATCAAGAATTAAACTTTAAAGATTGTCAAGAAATTTGAATAAAATGTCTTATTTGTCACATAATAAACATACGTGTTCTATATATTCTATCAAAGCATGCATTACTTATTCATTTTCAGGTGATCACATTCCTTCCATAAACAGCTGTAAATATACCGTAATAACACGCATTTTTTTGGTGACTCAAGGTTTGACACATAAAATGTACATTCCAGAAACTAGGCAAATGATCTGTCTTGAAGAATGAGTTTGAAGAAAATCACGATAATTGTTTTTAAATTCCGTTAAAATCTGAAAAGCTCGTTGATATTCAAAAATCAAAATTCATCTCAAAACAAAATTTAAAATTTCCAAAACCGTTAAAATTCAAATCCTAAAAGTTAACGTACCTTAAAAATCAGTTTTTAAAATATGCTGGAATTACAAAAAGAAGCAACATTCAGATGAAACTCGAGAACTTATGTTTGCACATTCCAGTCCACAGCCAACTCAAAACATTAAATGCACAATAAGCTTATGTAGAAGTAGATGATTCATTTAATTTTCGGCCTTTTCCGTATCAAAAAAACATTTCACTCGAAATAAATCGTGGCTTTAATCGATATTTGGACGAGAGTCGCGCTCAGAGAAAATAAAGTAAGTCAGTTTGTGAATAAAAGTGCTCGTTGTCGGATGTGAACAGAGCTTCACGTTCTATTTTATTATCACTTATCTTGACATAGACTTTGTAATTTTGTGAAAAATGGAATCGCGCAAAAGACCCCACAATGGTTTGACGACGACAAATGGAACTGGATCAAATGATGGAATAACCGAGATTAACGAGAAGAGATTAATCATAAATCCAACTTTTAAATATAGACAAAATAGACCGGTAAAGTCTTATTATCATTTCGATTAAGCTATGCATCCTAGTTCACACTCATTTAGTTGTCACATGCATCGCAAATGTGTATTTTAAGTGTTCAGGAGGGCTCATAAGCAGCATTAAATTGATGCAATGTACATAAATTAAGCCGTTCGGTGAAAGATGAGCACACAATGAGAATGATTTTATTTATCTAAAAAGTTGTGCATTTTGCGCTCATTAGATATAAATAAACACACAATGCACAGCAGTTAGCAATGACAGACCTTATTCCGATTACTTTTTGACTAAAACAAGAATTAAAATCGAGAGTGCCGATCATGCATTAATTAAAATATAATCTTGTGACTTGATCGTATGATGTACTTTTTGCCTTTCTTATCAGCATTTAAGTTATTGTGCAATTCGTAAATTATATCAGTTCCAATTAATACTTTTTTCACGATAAATCGGGAATTTTTTTTTCATTATCAGTATGGCCACATGTGAGCTTATGTCACGTAATTAATATTTATTAACTCTGACTTATGACAGGTTTATTGAGTCGTCAGGGCTATTGTTCTAGACATTCATGTGATGTGGGATATTCTTGGACTTTCATTCATAATAACGTTTTAAATGAGCGAAACTTATTGCTTTTTTATTGCTCTATGCTTGCGTCAGCATTTTTTCCGTGATAATTAAAGGTGCTTCTATTTGGGTGTTTTGGATTTTTATAATTTTTAACGATTTTCAAAAATTCAAATTTTTTGTCAAAATTGTTCAGTAGTTCAGAGTTCGTTCAGTTCAAGAATTTTGATTTTGTCAAAATTGTTCAGTAATTGAGAGTTCGTTTCCTTTCAGTTCAAGAATTTTTGATTTTTAAAAATCCGTTGAATTCTCAGTCAAGCAAATTGAGTTCAATTCCATTATTTAATCTCATTTGTTGGCAAATCTGCCTAGTCATACTAGCGTAGATACAAATTTAACAATGTTCTGCAATTAAAATTCATCTTTAACCTTCCATGCATGTCTTGTTCGTCAAGAAATAACAATTTTAAGGATCAAACCCAAAAAATTGTGTAAATCTCTGCATTAACGTCATTCAACAATTGCTATAGTGGCGTGACTAATGTCTAAGAGTACTTTTTATCACCTTGATGATAAAATACGCTTTAAAATAGTATCAAGGTCAAGTCTTTTCTTGATGAATTGAGTCTTTTGCCACCCCACGAAAGTAAAAA
Organism: Chironomus riparius; assembly: GCA_917627325.4. Taxonomy (NCBI): domain Eukaryota; kingdom Metazoa; phylum Arthropoda; class Insecta; order Diptera; family Chironomidae; genus Chironomus; species Chironomus riparius. The sequence continues at coordinate 49,599,245 of OU895878.1, read as the reverse complement.
ATGGCAAGTTCAAATAACAATAAATAAAATTAATGTTAGAATGCGAAACTTCATGCCTATGTGAAAATTACAATTTGAGAGTGACGTCACGTGTTCGGCGATCATTCAATTTAGAATTCTCTCTTTGCAACTCTCACAAAATGAATTGTTTACTGGATCTATAATTAACCAATTTAAAACGACATTAATTTCTATTCTGATGACAGGCTAGTGATTAAGAATGTCTGAAAATCCCTAGTGTTTACATCCTGAAACTCTTTGTATTTAAAAATCTATGACGAATTAGTCGGGTGATGTTTCAGTTCCTCTCACACTCTCAATATAAATCCTCTCTCACAAACTTTGCTGTTGTTGTAATTTTGGAAAAATTTAAGCGACGTGTTCAGTAAGACGATCATTATCAGTAGAAATTTAATTCTCAATGAGTTAAGACGCTATTTCTTAAATAATTAATTTATTAATTTAACTGTAAAGTAGTGAAGCTATGGCTCCTTATAATACCTTCCCGACGATCCAGATCGCTAAACTTTCTAAACAATCTTCTGTAAGTGACACAAATAAGGTTTTTCATATTAATTTGTCTAGTGCTAGTAAAAAGTGGGTTGTTAAAAACATTTTTGGAATTTATGCTTATTGTTCCACTTTCAATTATTTTAAAAGCATTTTTAAAAAATGAAAATCAAGTGAAACTTTATTGTTTTCATCATCAAAATTCACTTTTACTAATTAAATAACATCCAAGAAATGTCTGACTTAATTATTTCATTTTTTTGCTTTCAATTAATTTTGTCATTCAGAATCTCAAGTTTTTCTTCGATATATAATTAATTGCTCTATTTTATTCCGTTTTTTTATAGACATTATGTAAGCCGGCACCATACTCAACAGATCCAGAAGCAATAGTTGAGCATGAAGGATGTGATTATACTCAAAAGATAACAGTTGAGATGGCACAGAATGGAACAGCACCAAGAAAGATTCGTATTTATACGGACGGAATTTATGACTTATTTCATCAAGGTCATGCACGACAAATGATGCAAGCAAAAAACATCTTTCCAAATTCTGAAGTCTATCTAATAATTGGAGCCTGTAATGATGAATTGACACACACGATGAAAGGCCGAACAGTTATGACAGATGTTGAACGATATGAAGCAATTCGTCATTGTCGATATGTCGATGAAATCATTAGAGATGCACCTTGGAAAATTACTGATGAGTTTATGACCGAACATAAGATTGATTTTGTAGCTCAAGACTCGACGCCTTATGTCAGTGAAGATTGTGACGATATTTATAAAGAGATTAAGGAAAAGGGATATTTTGTAGCTACTGAGAGGACTGAAGGCATCTCAACATCAGGACTAGTCGCAAGATTAGTCAAAGACTATGATATGTATGTGAGAAGAAACCTAGCGCGTGGTTACTCTGCAAAGGAACTAAATGTCTCATTCCTTAGTGAAAAGAAGTTCCGTCTACAAAACAAAATTGATGAGATCAAGCATAAAGGAAGAAAGGTTAAAGGAGATTTTATTCAGAAATGGGAAGAGAAGTCAAATGAGTTTGTAAGAGCATTTTTGATGCTTTTTGGACGTGAAAATTTGTTGGAAAAGATTTGGGACAAGTCAAAAGGAGGCATAAGAGAAGTCATTAGCTTACATCCAAAAAATAAGAAAAATGGCATGATTTGTGACAATAATGGCACTGATTTGCAACCCCCAAAGAAAATCCAACGAACTAAGCACTGCTCGATAACCTCTGACGAAGACGATGAGGAACTGAACCTTGCTCAATCAGGCTTTCCATCTATCACATTCACATTACCGTCTAATAATTTTATCTAAAAAGAAAAGTGGAAAATGACTTCAATGGCTGATTTGTTGCTGTAATTATTAATTCCATTTTTGGAGCTGATAAGGACACGATATCTGTGATATGATAAATTGAGGTTCTTTTGCATGCAAATTTGTTTAATTAAACGACAAGAAATTAATCCAATCCAAATAAATCTGAAAGCTGAAATGTAAATTCTTAGTAAGCGTTCTGTAGCTTGAAAAATATTAAAACTTCTACTTCTTTTCATGTATTCAATAAATATTTGATTTATTACTAATGAAATTTCTTCGTTTTACTTCTGTCTTGACTGCTTCTTGAACAATTAGCTACAAATTTAAAGCTGTTTTTAATGCCTTTTTTTACTTAAAAATCAATATTTTCAGGAATTAGTTCTCTCATTTATTATAAAGCGTCCAATTACGCACACTTGGTGTCATTATTATTTTAATTTATTCATGCTCTGTCCTCATTTTAAAGTCTGAGGGCTTTATCCGAGAGGCATACGTGAAAATCGACAAAATGAATATTACGGTAATGTCACGTCTAGGTTTCTAAGATGATGATAAGTCGTGGTTTTCAATCTCGTTACTGGATAGGACCTTAAACTAAAATCCTTGATTGGCGTTACTTATTACTGAGATTTGAATTCTCAACCTCAAGAAACATTTTTGAATTAAAGTGTTATACTTCACAAGATAAAGTTTTAAACTTAAGTCGTCCTTAAAATGTTTTTATTGCCTGATTTCACCGCAACACCCCTCGAATTTCACATTGGTGGCTTCTAAATATTAATCAGATAATATTGATTTATGGAAAAAGTTTAAAACTTAAGAATTTGAATTTCAGTAGAACATACTAATGACTATATAATAAGCACATATAAAACGAGAAAAGTGTGTCTATAATGTTTTTTTTTGGTGAAACTAATAAAGAATATTCGCGCATGAAATGATTTTAAGAATTATCATTATCTCCAATCCATTCAGTCACAAATTGTGTATAAAATATAGTAATAATAAATTAATTAATTCAGTACACTAAATTGAAGTTACATTCTATATATTAATGTATGTCTGACAATTAACTGTGTAAGTCATTATGTTTAATTTGAGAATCAAAATTGTGGGAAGGATGTTGTGGGTGATAAAAACTCTTCTTCGTCGTCATCTGATGTCAGAGATAAATGCGTGCCTCTTTGGACACGCTTTGGAGGTGGAGAATCATGCTCTTGCTTATTATTTCCATTAGTGCTGCTATTACTGCTATAAGGTTCGCCTTCATCATCTGATCTCGATGGTGATAAACTACTACGACTTGGACTTCTTTTATGTAAGGCATCCTTAATTCTACCTTTTGATTTATCCCAAATTTGTGACAAGTTATCGCGACCAAAGAGCATCAAGAATGTACGAATGAATTCATTGGATTTCTCCTCCCATTTCTGAATAAAGTCACCCTTAACATCATCAATCACCTTCTTGCCTTTATTCTTCATCTCGTCCAACTTATTTTGTAAACGGAATTTCTTTTCGTTCAGGAATGAAACGTTCAATTCCTTGGCAGTATATCCACGCGCCAAATTCCTTCTGACATAAATGTCATAGTCTTTTACAATTCGAGAAACAATTGCTGATGTTGAAACTCCTTCAGTCCTCTCAGTAGCTACAAAGTATCCCTTTTCCTTAATCTCTTTATAAATATCGTCACAATCTTCACTGACATAAGGCGTCGAGTCTTGAGCTACAAAATCAATCTTATGTTCAGCCATAAACTCATCAGTAATTTTCCAAGGTGCATCTCTAATAATTTCATCGACATATCGGCAATGACGAATTGCTTCATATCGTTCAACATCTGTCATAACTGTTCGGCCTTTCATCGTGTGTGTCAATTCATCATTACAGGCTCCAATTATTAGATAGACTTCAGAATTTGGAAAGATGTTTTTTGCTTGCATCATTTGTCGTGCATGACCTTGATGAAATAAGTCATAAATTCCGTCCGTATAAATACGAATCTTTCTTGGTGCTGTTCCATTCTGTGCCATCTCAACTGTTATCTTTTGAGTATAATCACATCCTTCATGCTCTGCTATTGCTTCTGGATCTGTTGAATATGGTGCCGGCTTACATAATGTCTATAAAGATACACAAAAAACAGACGGAACTAATTAATTACTGAATGTGCTTCAATTTTCTTCAATGCTAAAAGATGTTGCTGAATGATATCGTAAATAAAAAAATTCAAGGAGATGATTTTTGCAGAATTGCGAGCTAAATGCTCGTGAAGCAAAGTTCAAAGGTAAATAAAAATTTCCTTCAACACCTCATTGAGCTCATAGAATGTCGAGAACGAAGAGGAAGGAAGACGATACACACATAATTTATGGCACAAATATTTCGCATGCGTTATTTATAGCTTTCATGATCAGTTTTTTGCTACTTTACAAGTTGTTTTAAAATATTGTTGAAGAAGAAAAGTGACAAATCTGTTGCTATACATTTTTAGCAGAAAAAGTAGTGTTTATAGTCACTAACTGAATGGAGATTTGGATATTAACATGTTTTTGATTTAAATGCTTTCGTAGATCAAGTTTCATTTGATAGCGTCTTTTTAAAAGGGTTAGAACTTTTTTCTGTATCTTCTAGAAACAATTCGACAAGCAAAGCCGAAACACGTGTTGTGGATCACGTATGGATTCAATCTCATAAGACTATGATTTTTGGTTTATTTGGGAATTTTTAATGGGTTTTTCCGTTGTATCTACGTCGTTAATTTTTGGCGCTAGCAGAGAAAGTTTTAATCGACTTTTAAACAATTCTTTTTGGTAACTTAGAGGTGCTGTCCACTCCAAACCCATCCCTTGTCACAAAATTACGAGATATTTATGTTATTGGGCTGCACACGACCTCACTCCCCAGTTGGATGTCTTTGGGTATCGATTTTAAATGACCGGAAGGGTTCAACAACTCCATCTTAAGCTTGACGTCATTTGTTTACGAATGATTTCTTTGCTTAATGCTTTATTGATCTTTAGATTATTTTATTTACTGCAGATTGATTTCTGTGTCAACTGACGTTTACCTACGGCATATCCTAATATTATCCACAAACAACTATGATCAAGTCATGCCTAGTCATCGGTATTAATAATAATGATCACTATACACTCACTAATTTCATTGCGAATCCTCAACTTTCACTAAAAATAGCCGAAGTTACTTCAAAATTTCCAAAAATCACTCTTAATAATTAGAATGATCAGATCTGCGTCTTAGTCACCGTTCAATTATCACTTTCAGCTATTCTCCCCAGAAAAGAAAATGTGAGAAAATAAGCAGAAAAAGGCGGAAAAACAAAAAAGAAATTTTGCCTTTCAATGATGTAATCGGAAAAATTTTTATTTCTGGGCAATTGGATGTTCGGAGAGACAACACAAGTTCAATATCGCTATAAATATTCTATACCCTTACCGATTGTCTAGGCAGTGGAACATCATGTAGTGACATTGTAGGAATGGTCGTATTAGGTGCCATTTTTGACAAATTAAGCACTTTTTTATGAAATAAAATTACGGAAGCACGCAACTACAAATTAAGTTATTTAGCAGCAATATGTTGCTTTTCCATTGAATTATGAATGTTAACTGAGTCATTTAGGTCTTCCACGTATTACATTTTTTCTGTATGCTAGCTTTACTTTCGCAAATAAAAGATATATATCTATTGCTGCTCAGAGAATTGCCCGATCCTCTCACATTTATCTTCACAGTGAGCAAGTTTTCTCAACAAAAATTTTGACGTCACTCGAGACTCAAAATTTCCAACTCATTTATTTTTAATAATAAATTTTCTAATTCTTAAATTACGACTTAATCATGAATTTTATTATCAAACAAATTTTGCTCCGGATCAGCAGCTATGCTCGTGTGATAGTCACATGTTTACGGATTAAGAAATGATTAACAGGATCCGAGTAAGTCATTGATTTGTTTCACTATCATTGCGTTGAGGTTTGTGAGTACTCTCAAGGTTTTGCGTGATTCTAAATTGATTCAAATTCATTCGAGTGATGAAATCTATTATGATGTGATAAAGTAATAAAATTGCAAGGCGTCGTAATTTCAAACAAGTGGCTTTGCATGTTGATCATGAGTCTTTTATGGCTTACAAAATGTGAATTTATGAATTACGGCAACAGTCGTATTAACACTGTGAATCTTGTGTTAAGTAACAGTGAATCTTAGGAGTTGTTTATAAATGATTTCTGATAATTTAGGAAGATTGGGGTCTGCAAACGTCTGACACGAAGAAAAAATAATATAGAGAAATAATTCTTGGAATATGAAGAAATGGAAATGTAACGGTTTCTAAAATTCAAAATTTCATCCAATTTGTAATGGAATTAATTCCAGTTCTGGAAGAATCTATGGAACTGATGATAACAACAATGGAACTCACTTATTACGTTACGCAAAAAACGACTTTTTTCACCCCCCCTCCCCCCTTGTTACAATATGTTACAACTAACCCCCCCCCCCCCCCCCCCTGAACGTTCATTATTTATTTTATTTTGATAATTTTTTATAAATCATTAAAAAGGTTGAAAATTTTAAAAAAAAATGTTTTTGGTGTGAATTTGTAAACAAATTCTTTCGTGAACTTTTTTTAAAAGACAGATGACAGTTAGATACTTCTTGACCCCCCCCCCATATGTTACAATTTTTCAAACCCCCCCTCCCCCTAAAAATGCGAACTTAATAAGTGAACGGCCCCATATTGAATCGACTTTTAATCAGAGCTCGAAGTCGATGAAATTTTGTGTGGCATTGAGTCGACTCCGCCTTACTAAATCGATGAAAATTCGAGCTTTGCTGTTAATTGAATTTAATTATGGAAGAATTAAACTGACTTCGAATAAAGCACTGGAATATTAAGATTCAATTCCTAGGAAATTAGAGTAAAATTTAACTGGAATTTCCAGTCAACGATTTGTCATCCCAATAAAATCTATTTTCAGAAATTCCAAATGTAATCAAAACATTTAATCTTCAAAATAACTAAGAATAGATTAAAACACTCAATTTTAGTAGATAATCAAAATTGATTCATAAATTATTTAAAGCTAAGCTATGTGCTGATTGAAATCTCTTTATGCAAACATCTAGAATGATATAAGTTTTATGATATAATGATACTTTTGTAAATATACGCAATTCAAATCAAACGAAAGTAATAAGAATCATCAGGTACATCAGATGTAATGGCTGATGTAAACATTTATTCCTCTACTTTCTCTAATTATTCTAAAATGTAAATTTCTCTACATTTATGCAAACGTGACTATAAAAATGTGTAATCAACTTACTCATCAATTTATTGATTATTTCAAACTTGTTTTATAATTTCATGAGAAATGAGAATGAGATTTTCAAGGTTTAGAGACATGCTGTGTGTCCTTAAAATTTGCCAACAAACTAGGAGGAATCTTGAATTATAATATACAAAAGATTGACGAGGGGGACCACTCTAAATTATATACGCTTCAATATACTCCCAAAATCACACTTACTAGTTGTGCCTTAATATTTAATGACAACTAAAAGTAAGTTCCACACGAATGTGTCCATAACTAAGCACTTGGATACGAAATATGTAGAGGTTGAGTAAATATTTAATAAAACACCGGTGAAGTTTCAAAACTTAAAAATTAATGATTCTTACCGGTCTATAAACTTTGATACTTTCACTTCCATTCTGTATTGTAATTCCTTCCATATCATCATTTAAGCCACCGTTCTCTTTCGTTGACTCGTGGGGTCTTTTGCGTGATGACATGTCTTGAAAGGTGATGGGAATTTCTGGAATTTAAAGAAATCAATATTAATTACCATTTATTCATAATTAGGTACGGACGACGAAGTTTCTACGACTTTAAATTATATGAACCTTATGAAATTAATACAGCAGTCGTTCTATTACAATTTTAAAATACCATAAAAAATTGCGAATAATTTTTTTTGTGGCTTTATTTCATCACATTCACATTCCAGTCCACAAAAAATAATACTTACAATTTCAGCAATGGATTCAAACTTTAATTTGTTGTTTGCTATTTACGTAAACAGAATTGAATACAGTGAACCCACCAAAGGTCGTACTTCGATCTGAATAACAGTAGATCACAAGTTTTAATGCCGATTAAGCATCAGTCGAGAGAATACGACGGGGTGATTCCGTTTTACTGTTTTGTATGTCTCCAACAAAATTGAGAGAATATTTACAATCAGCTGTTAATTTTTTTTATATAACTCGCTCAAAATACACTTTTTTTGCTGATACTTGCTCATGCGCGCTTATTAAACGTCAAAAAATATTCTTCCACGTCATCTACATGTGTTTTGTTGTTTCCTTTTTGTTCTCTCAATCTCATTATGACAAAACGGAATCAAAGCCGGCAAATTTTTAACTTTTGTTATTTTCTCTAAATGCATGCGATATTATTTGCAAGAATAGAATTCTTAATTTAGAGCGTCGTGCCCCTAAATTAAAACAGCCAATCGTAGACGTTGTAGATCATCATACGATACTTTGTTTTTCATTATAAAATAGTTTTGTGGGCTAGTTAGACGGTTCTGTAGTCAATTTATGAAGAAATAAATGTGACTCTGTCTGCTTATAGTCTGCCTGACTGTCTCACACACAAACTAGTTTTGAAAAATGTTGTATGGTTTGAATTTAAAAAACAAAACTTTGATTGCGTTTGCGGCAATCAAGAATTTCCTTTTCTCTTTATTTCTGTTTCTGTGAAGACCGTGAACTGCTGGGGAGGAGGGAGTTATTTAATTATGATGTCCAGTAATTGAGAGGAGGGGAGTTGTGAGAAGTGAAGCTTCAATCAAGACTTGTGACAAAGGGAGAAGGTTGTATAAATTCCCATTTTTTGTTGCATGTGGTAGCGTTGCTGGTTGGAAGGAAGGTTTAGGAGGTTTCTCCACACTGCGTCTTGAAGTTTCTTTTGGGTTGGAAATAATAAAAAAACGACCACAAACTACTCTGACATAATTATAGAAACCCTACTTTTACCCAACATAAACTTCAATCTCAAAAATGTAAGAGTGGAACCGGACCCTCTTACCTGGTTATTCTTACTCTATACAACCACTGAGTAATACAAAAAGTAACAATCCAAAAGTATTTCATCATTAAATGCGTCATTCCATCAATCTTTAAAAAAATAATTTTCATGCTTATTGTTATAGTTTTTGGACTTTGGGTTTGTCGTCTGTTATTTCTTAAAAATATATATATTTCGTAAAAGGAACTTGAAGTTCTTTATTGATAATCGAAGTTCCACATTTTTCAAAGTTCATCGGCATGAAACAGGTTATCGTAACTGAAACATTCTATCGTCGATTCTGACAGTTTCAGAGCAATCGGCAAAAAAAAAATTTAAATATGCATGAAACATGCTGATGCATGCCTTATTTGCAGAAATATGTAGCAGTTTACACAACAACTTATTACGATGTACAAGCAAAAATTACTGCAGCTCTTCTTGTTCATCAACATTTTCGGCACTTCCGCAATCTTTAACTCATTATCATCGTTCATTAAATATGGAGCAATCATCAAAGAGCTTGCAGGCACCAATAAACGTGATGATGTAAGAAATTTCGTCAGTACGGTTCTCATGAAATCACTGCCAACATCGACAATTTGTTTTATCACCGACAGTATTTACGAGACTGAAATGTATTATGGATCATTGATAACATCAATTGAAGGATGATTGATCTACATATTAAGCATAATAGATTCAGAGGCATTTGATGACGAGGACATTGAGCCATCAGAAAAAGTTGTAGCTATGCTGAATGTCATGAAATCAGAGAAATGTGATTATTATATAATTCTCATAATTAATGGAATCCAAATGATTGGATTATTAAGGTTTGCTGATTATAATCGTCTATTTAACACGAATGCAAAATTCATCATGTTGCATGATTATCGTCTATTTACACCAAAGAATCACTTTTTGTGGAAGAGATTAATTAATGTTATCTATATCAGGAAAAGCAGTCGCATGGATAAGAAGACGTTGTTATATGAGCTATCAACAGTTCCATTTCCGTCAACAATAAGAGGAATTTATGTCTCAAAGATTGTAAACTACTTTGTGCCGCCAAATCGCTTTTTAAAGAAAACGGAACTGTTTGACGATAAGAAAAGTCAGGAGATTAATGGGAATCTTATGAACATTGTTGTCTATTCTCACACGCCAGCAATTATAAAAGATTATAATAACGATGGAAATAAGTCACAAGTTCATTATACTGGACTTGAAATTGAGTTGATAAATGCGATTGGACAGAAAATGAATTTTAATTTAAATTTTTATGAGGCGATTGACAGTGAATTTGAAAAATGGGGACATAGAGTTGCTGATGGAAATTTTACCGGTTTATTAGGAGAAATGAATGAAGCACGTGCAGACATAGCTTTAGCAGATTTATATCATACATTGTACAATTTTGAAGTTATGGACTTGTCATATCCGTACACAATACAATGTTTGACATTTATCACACCAGAAATTTTGGGAGATAATTCCTGGAAAGCACTAATACTTCCGTTTACACTGAATATGTGGATTGGAGCATTTTTGTCGCTATTTTTTATCATTATAGTATTCTGGCTGTTTTCAAATTGTTACATTTTTATAGAGAACGAAAATTATGTCCAAAAAGACTCAGCAACAGGAAAGAAAACTTTAGTAAAGGATCTCTTTGATGATTTTTCAGCATGCATAATGTATCCATATTCAATGATTCTACTGGTTTCACTTCCAGCACTCCCAAATCGATGGTCTATAAGATTATTAACTGGATGGTGGTGGCTCTATTGTGTTTTATTGATTGTTGCTTATCGAGCATCATTAACATCAATTTTGGCAAATCCACAGCCACGATTAACTATCGATCAATTAGCGACACTGGCGAATAGTCGAATAAAATGCGGCGCGTGGGGTGAACAGAATAGAAACTTATTTATCACTTCGTCCGATCCAATAGCTCAGAAAATTGGCAGTAAATTAGAAAATATTGATGTCGCCGAGGATGGTGTGAGTTAATGATATTTTATTGAGCATGTTGCATAGATTTTTGTTTTGTGATTCTGATTCTTCTATTTATAGATAATGCAAGTGGAAAAAGGCGAATTTGCATATTTTGAGAGTTTAGAGGAACTACGACGATTGAGATTTCAGCATGAAATGAAGCAAAGTCAATTATCACAAAAACTACACATAATGGATGAATGTGCTATAAATATGCCGATAAGCATTGGATTGGATAAAAATTCGCCATTGAAAGAGAAAATTGATGAGATTATTCTGAGGCTTGCACAAGGAGGATTAATTAACAAGTGGTTCAATGACGCAATTCAAAGTTTCGTATCAAGTGTTGAAGAGCCACCACAAGAGGCTCTTATGGATATAAAGAAATTCTTTGGTGCTCTCGTTGCACTTGGCGTTGGATATTTAATTAGTATATGTGCATTTCTTGGTGAATTTGCTTACTGGGCAATTTTTGTCAGACGTCATCCAAAGTACGATAAATATTATAAGAGAATCATACTAGATTGTGAAATGGAATCACTTAAAGTTACAAAACGTCGACGTCATCAGAATAAAAAGAATCTGGCGAACAAAAGGAGTGCTTATGCGTTTGCAAAAAATAAAGTATTAAGTCAGTAGGTCATTGAAGCAATTCTACATACATTTTGTGTTATTGACAGCGTGTATCACTCTGTAAAAATACACAACAACATGCTTTTGTGTTCACGTGCTTCAAATCTTCTTTGGAGAAATCACGTAACATTTAGACTTTTGTACTTTTTATTTGGCTAATGAATAAGAAGAATCCACACAAAAATATTTTAACGATCAGAAAATCAATAAGATGAAAATTTTACTTCGTCTGTGGCTTATTAATTTCATAAACTCGTTTCTTGATTTTTCATATGATCAAATAATACTTTCAAGTCGTAGAAACTGTATTTAACTTGTGACTCACCTGATAAATTGAGTTGTAATGATGAAAAATTCTCGTGCAAAATGATTTAGCTTAATTTGTGATAGTAGCTGGACTGTTGCAACTATCCTTTATGTTCCACTTAATTATTGTATATTTATGTTACTTTTGAAACTTTTAAATAAGCTTTAACATTCACTAATTCTCTAATTTTCACTTTCAGACTAATTTTTTGACCAGCTCGATTGTAAACAGAAATTCGAGTTAGAAGACCACGAGATTCCCCTTTAAAATTGTGTACTAAGCGTACTATTGAGAACCGTTCAGTTATGACGAAAGAAAGTTTTACATACTTTCGGAACAATAGATTTTAAACGAATTTATATTGTTTTATCCTTTGATCAGCCAACGACCCCTAAAATAAGTAAGTCAATAGAATCGTTCATTAATGACATGACATGACATACATGAAGAAGATTAAAATTTTATGACACTTAATTTCATGTCCCCACATTTGTTAAATGATTTTTTTCATACAAACTAGTTAAACCCTCTCAGAAAGTAGACCTAAGCTTCATACTCATAAAAAATATTCAAGACAATGTGAAGCTGTAAGTAGCTCTTAATTTTGAGAAGTCTGCTTTAGTTTGAGGGGCTATCAACACTAGAATATTGCCGGCTCATGATATTACTTAATTGCGCAGTTTCTCTTTTTGATTTAACTGAATTAAAGACAGCATGTTACGACTTTTAAACTGCTTTTCCCAATTAATGACTTTAAGTCTTCATCTTATAATTTTATCCAATAACTCTCAATTATTCTGGAATCCGAAATCAGACACTGAAAAATTCCAATAAGAATTGTAGACCGGCAGTAAATTAAACTGCCGAAAACTTTTTCCCCGAAAAGCTATAAAATATTAAATAAGGTATCGATAATACGAGATACAGGTAACAAAATAAATCAAATATTTCATTTTATGTCATTTCTATTTGCCTTTTTAATGTAATTAAAATTATTTACAAATTGCCTCTAAAATAAACTTAAGCCTACGGATTGCTATACAGAATTATATTAATTGTTTTGGATTAATCCTTGCAGGAAACATTACACGAATTAATTATTTTATGGACATCAAACTGGATATTTATGAGTACATTGGAATCACTTTCTTCAAGAAAGTTCAATTTTTTAATAAGGTTTACTAAAGATTACTTTGCTGCACAATCACAACAGAAATTTACAGCTCTCTCCTCCCATACCCAAAGTTCTTTTAAATCTCCATGTAATCCTTCAATTCCAATTTTGTTCTTTGTCTGTACACATTCACCTCGTCTTCGTCTGAGGATCTTTACTGTAAAGGATCGTGGTTTACATGTGAAATGTCCATAAAAGCAGGAATGTCGTGTACATTCGACAGTCCTTAAGTATCTTGGATAGTAATCATATCCAAGATCTAGCCATTTTATTTTTGCCTCACACTCCCAAGGTCTTTTACTTTGCTGATGTCCACTATTAATCCCTTCTGAGTCTGTTCTTCTTCTTAAATTTGATCGCTGAACTCTTTTTTGACTTTCATTGGATGTGACTTCCTCTGTTTCTCCATTTTCTGTTGAATTCTTTAAATGCTGCACTTCCCATGCTGGCATGTCACTAATTTCCATCGCATATGTATCGTCAACATAAAAAGGCATGAAGTCATTTGCTCCTCGTTTACCAGCTATATTTTTAGGCTCTGGATCTTCTTCTAACATTGGCTCTTCTATACTCATGTATCTATAATGAAATTGGGTATGACATTAGATTTGGGAGTTAACCAAATTTTTTTATTGAAGTAAAAATTATGTGTCAAGGTTAACTAGGTACTTAGGTCAGTTTTAAAGAAAGTTATTGTATCTTAACTGTTTTTATGATTTGCACATTACTAAGGCTTGAGGATATCATCAAGACGTGATTTACAATCCAATGTTTCTGCGTGACTATTTATATTTTTAAACTTAGTGTCAAATACTTCAATCCTAGACTCTAGAATTTAACTAGAAATTGAAAGCTTCAATATCTTAACTTAACTAGCCTAATATTCGATCCAGGACAAATCCTGAACTGTCATTCAATATTTCTTTGAAAACTTAACATAAACCTATGTTCGAACCTAGCACCTATGACACGTTAGACCACCAAAAACACACCTTGAATTAAATGCAGCTCCTAAAATATCATTAAGCACTAGTGCTGACAACTCGTCACACTTCTTTGCTTCAATTTTGCTAATACTTTCATCATTAACTAGATTTAAACTTGATATCTCCTTCTTTGCTATCACTTTTTGATTAAATTTCACTTTCGTGCTAAAAGTTCTAGATTCACTTTTCGTCTGCATTATAAATAATAGGACAATAATAAACTTTATTTGCACCATGATTTAAACTACTTGTTCCTTTAATATCACAGAATAATCTTTGATTAAATTTAATTTATTTAATTTTTTTTTGCACACGAAAATAAAAACTCGATTTGATTAGTGTGGCATCATGTAAAAGACTGTTGACTGTTATGGTAAGGTCACTTTTCTCTCAGCACGTCAAAAAGTTTTAAACAAATAGTAGGTAAGTTAATTACCATAATACGAAGAGAAAAAAGGATCTTATTTACAATTACTACTACTTTTTGACAAAAATAACCATGCATTCTTGCTACCTGATCAACAATTTTTGAGTATGAGCACACATTTACACGTTTATTGGAATGTCACTTAGACAAGTCAATTATTCTCAATTTTATTTGCTTTTATGATTTTTATGCTTTTTACATTTTGCCTACTTGCTCCACATTTTAATTTTCCGACACACAATAAATAAGAGGCTGAGCCAAAAAGACTGTTAGGCTTGAACTGCTCGTAATGCAAAACAAATAAAAATGCAATTTTAAAATTGGCAACAGACTTTTTGACTTTCCATCATCATAATAATAGTAATAATAATAATAATATATAGCAATGCATATGCAGATTACCAAAGGTTAGTCCATAGTAGAATTATGTAACAATAAACGAGAACAAAAGGAGAGGAGGATTAGTTTTGACGAAAAAAAAGGGTGGAATCATAATTGACTTATTTACTGCTATCATTATAGCCTGAATTTTCGATCATTTGTAAATCCCGTGTTATCTGGTCGATTTTATGTTGAACATTTTGTTGTCGTTCGTTATCAATTTGGTCTTCGAGTTCTCTTATTTCTCTCTGTATCGTTCCGGTGTTTTCAATCAGGCTGATTAGTTCGCTGAACTCTGTGTGCAATGAGATTAATAATTTGTAAGCTCGTTTTGAGTATTCATCTTGCTTGGCTGTCTGCATGTTGTAAAAATTAAAGTAATTAATTTCTTAATTTATTTTAGATTTGAGTGTTCAGTAGGGTTGTCCATCAACATTTAAGAAGATTCAGAGTTTGAATTTTTATGGATTAGAAAAGCTCATCTATGTGGCGAACCCTGATTGAGAACGTCGATGAACATCACTTCTGAACAAACCAAAACCATTTCATACCTTCGTCCAAACCAATTCTTCAGTTACAGTAAACTGTCTTTGCAGCTGACCTTCAATATTGTTAATAGATTTTTGCAGCATTCTCGTTTCTTTAAGAATCTCATTTATATCATAATTTTGCTTCTTAATGCTCTTAATTATATCAGTTATCCGTGATGTGTAGGCAGACCTCTCCGTCGTTCGCTTCATTTTACTCAATTCTTCTTGTAAACTTTGCTGCAATTGAACCTTATTATTGACATCTTCATGAATATCACTGACTGTCTGTTTAATGCTCTTTACTTTATTGCGCGTTTCCTGTATTTTCTGTAATTTATTGGAATTTGTTCCTTCAAACGATTCAAGTTGCTGCTCTAATGGGATTTTATGAGCCTCGAATTTCGCATTTAAAGTTTGTCTCTTTTGCACAGCCATTTCTAGTGTCTGTTGTAATTTTTCAATGCTCTCTTCTGGATTGTCAAGCAGCATACCAACTTGCATTTTAAGCTTTCCTTTAACCTTTGCTTTTTCAATGTTCTCCTTCCCTTCCTCAATATGCTTTAATTGTTCATTTCTATCACTTGTCAATTGCCTATAAATGTCTTCCTGCTCATCAACTTTTTCCTTTAAATTTTCAACTTTTTCGGAAAGGATTTCAAGTTGTGATTTAATAACTGGAGCTTGCTGTTGGGTGTTTTCAGTTGTCGCAAGTTGTGGAATATTCGAATGTGATGATAAAGTTGATCTTGAGGATGATGGAACTAAGCTTAAAGATTGTGTCGATTTGATCAAGCTGGTTCTCAATTTTTTAGCTATTTCTACTGATTCAGACTTGATTAATTTCTTCTTATTCAAGTCAATGTCATGTGAATGGATTATTGAAGGAATTAGATTCCTAGTTTGATGAAAAATTGATGGCTGAAACTTCTCTTCGTACTCATGGATATTCTCATCACTTGATAGACTTGGTTTCTCTAATTCAATTGGTGAAAACGGCCCTGTTGATGGCTTTTGCAAGAATCCAGTTACCCAAGGCTTTCTTAAATCCATTGCAATTTTCCTCGCGATCTCATTTTCTATTCTTTGAGCTTTGCTTAAAGTTCTTGGCTGTTGAAACGAGTCAGTCTTATCCTCATTTTTTGGGAGACGTTCAATCAACCACATATAAACTCGTCTCAATTCAGTCACATTAGAGTACAATATGGTTTGATATCCTAGATCCCCATTAAATCCTAGTGATTTACAAGTATCGACCAATTGAGATGCACAAGAGAATCTTTGTGCCATTTGAGCTGGCAATGACTTTGGAATTTGAGTTTCTGGTCGAATAATTTTGCACAATATACTTATCGACTTGTAAATCTCTTCTGGACTCAAATTCTTAAGCTTAACATCATCATCAAAATCGCATCCAACTTCCTTTAATGATCCAAGAATTATTGAATCTACTTCCTCCATATTTTCATTAAATTATTAGAATATTTTTAGGCGATCTTCACAGCAAATGATAACAACAAAAGTGTTCCATAGAATACATAGCTTATGCCTGCATATATAAAACTGTTCGTAGGTTCTAAATAAAACTTTTAAAAGGTTTTCAAAAAATTTATAAACACTGAAAACTTCTTAAAGTTATAAAAGTTAAATTTTCTGAGATTTTAAAAAGTTTCTGGCTAAAGTTAACAAAGTTATGAACAGCAGGGACAAAACTTTATATCTAAATCCATAAAACAGTTCATGTCATACAGTAAAAATGGAAAATTTCGATGAAAATAAAACTGCACCGAACCAAAACAACAACAAAAAGATGAGTTTAACTGGGAAAGTGTTAATTGGTGCATCAGGACTTGTTGCTGTTGGAATTTCGGTCGTCTGCTTCCCATTCATATCCCCAGCATTTCGGAGATTTACCCTGCCTTTTATACCTGCCACAGATAAGCAATTGCAAAACATTCTTGCTGTTTTGCCAAAAAATCCAGTCAAGAACAATCGACTTTTAGACATAGGAAGTGGAGATGGACGAATTGTCATTCAAACTGCTAAGGTAAGACATTTATATTATTAAGAAGACACAAATAATTAAGCAATAATATTTTCAGAATGGATACAAATCAGACGGAGTAGAACTTAATTATTGGCTAGTCCTCTATTCTCGCCTTGCATCACTCCGATCAGGAACATCAAGCAACACAAAATTCTTTAGGAAAGATTTATGGAAATATCCACTCGACAGCTACAATTATTGTGTGATTTTTGGCGTAGAAGAGATGATGATTAAGCTAGAAGACAAGTTTGATAAGGAATTGAAAAAAGGCTCGACAGTAATTGCTTGCAGATTTCCACTTCCAAATAAATCACCCACTAGAGTGTTATCAGACGGAGATGTCGATTCTGTCTGGATATATGAGTACAAGTAGTCAATAGATTAATACTTATTGTGAAATAAACAGTAATGCACGTAGTCCTTATCATTGTCTATAATTTCTCACGTGTCTCACTTTTCTCTTTAATTATATTGCCTTGTTGCTTGGCTCATTCATTTAGATAACCATTGTAAGGTTCCCCAGACGGAATGTAATCAGTCACATACGAGTTTTTTTGAGTACGTTCTCTCATTAAACTCTCAATTGCTCGTGATATTTGTTATTATCGCTCCATTCACTCGATTTGTATGTTATAAAGCTTTAAAAGCAGAGAAAATGATTTTAGTTCAATCAAATTCGTCTTCGCGATCAGAATAAAAGTTTTTTTTGTGTGTACCCTTCTTTAATTAAGTCTACACGTTAGGCACAGTAAAATAAGAGAGTGTAGAGAATAATATAGTGCAGGAAGAGATAATTAAGAATTTTTTTTTTTGAGTGAAAGGAATTTAATTTATTGTGCATCAATATGACTGAATATGAAGAAGATGGAGCACTTATGGCCAAAATTGTTTCCGGCTCTGCACTATTCCTCGTGTCATTAATTTTTGGTATTGTTCCATTTAAACTTGCTAAAGTTTTCAACTGGTCAGAGCCATTTGATCCGGATAGTAAGAGTAATAAGAAGTCATCAAGAGTTGTGTCAGCACTGCTATGCTTTGGCGGTGGAGTTCTTTTAGCCACAACATTCTTGCATCTGTTACCAGACATTAATGGTGAAATAGCACTTTTACAGCATGAAGGAAAGATTCCAAATTTGCATATAAGTCTTGGAGAATGTTTAATGATGTTTGGCTTCTTCTTGATCTACTTGATTGAAGAGATCGTTCACTATTATCTGCACAGATATCAACAAGGATTGCAAAAATCAGAAGTTAGCATTGCCACAATGAAGCCAGAAGAAGAAACTTTTGCAGAAGCATTTATGCGTGGAATTAGTGCTAGAAACAGTGTCCATAGACGATTTTCTGATAGCAACGGATGCCTACAAATTAATTCGAACTCAAGACGTGGATCAATTATTTTAGAAGATGGACATGATTTGAAGGCACTTGATACAATTGTCGAGAAAGGTCAAATAGTTCAAATACCAGAAAAAAATCATACAGGTGATCACCATCACGTCCACAGTCATAATCAGCATACACATTCACACAATCAACATGGACATTCTCACAACATGCCGGTTCCTCACTCAGCAGATGAAGATCTTCTGGTTTCATCACTTCGTGGATTGTTGATTGTTCTTGCTTTATCACTTCACGAATTGTTCGAAGGCTTCGCAGTTGGATTACAAAGAGATACAATTGGAGTGTATTACATGTTTGCAGCTGTTTGTGCTCATAAATTCGTCATTTCATTCTGTATTGGCGTTGAATTGATGGTCCAAAAAACTAAAGTTTGGCTCGCATTCATTTATGTTTTTGTATATTCAATTGTCAGTGCATTAGGTACGTTATTTCTTTTCCATTTGGGGTTGTTTGCTTATGATGTCGATGAAAAAAATTGAGATCACTTTTGTAACATAAAATTTAGTTCTGTTTGTAGTTTCACAAGATCTCAGACCCCCCCCCCCCCATAAATTTTAGACGTCATATGTGAATGACCCGATCTCAATTATTTCCATTTCTCATTGAAATGTTATGACAATGAACAATTTTTTATTTACAGGAATTTTGGTTGGTGCTATATTAACGACTGGCTCATATGGAGAGACGCTGCAAGTACCAAACATCATTTTACAAGGTAAATCATTATTTTAATTAACTGACATTGTCCAATATTTAATTTCCTATAACTTTTATTTACAAAATTAATCAAGGACTGGCAACTGGTACTTTGTTGTATGTGATCTTCTTCGAAGTCTTGTCAAAAGATCGATCTGGAATGATTCCTTATTTGAGTATCTTTGTTGGATTTTCAATCATGCTTGGACTCCAATATATTGGTAAGCATAAACCTACTGACATTAATTTGTTATTACCTAATATTATCGCATATTCACGGTCAATAAATCAACTGTGTAATTGGATTAGTCATAAAAAGTTATCAGTGATCAGGAGAGTATTTAGGTGTTCTTTATGTGAATTTTCATTAAAGTTGCTAATTAGAATATTCTGAGTCGTAGATTTAGGGATTATTTATCCTTTATTTGATAAACATACAAGGCCGATGAACGGTGGCTTTTATAGTTTCCAAAAGATTAAACTTATTAAATTGTGATTAATAGTTCAAGTTGACATTCTGCCAAGATTACAAGCAATTTAAGGAACTTAGTAAGACGTCTTAAAGTCGTAAGAACGTGGGTTCGATTCTCACTCGAAAGAATCATTTATGTTATATCGGTTATATCCAAATAAAATATTATTTTTGCTAAAATTGTTCAAATTAAAGTTCATTAAGTATCAAAATCAAATTCTAGCTACAGTTCACATAGTCAACAAGCTGTTAGTGACACAAAAATGTAAAAAGGCATTTTTAATGATGCACGACTTATTTCTGTCAAATCACGAAATATTTGTAGTATTTTGAGTGCTATTTCTATCCAAAAATGATAGCAATTCCTTTCAAGTACAAAAATCAAAGTACTTAGAATCTCTTCTTTCCGCAAATGATTGATTACAATGGATTTATGCTACTTGTCACACGACCAATTGATTTATAATGTGACTCGATTAGTAACAACTCTAATCGCTGATTATTGCCATCATAAAAATGCTGCTGTATATGAACAATAAAATTAATAATATTGTATTTCGTCCAAATAGCTGCAATGACCGAAAATCAAGGAATTGAAGGATCGAAAAACTTTATTGAATCAACAACATCAACTTTCCTTCATGGATGAGACACTCGAGTGACTGATTAGATCGCAGACGATTGATAATTAACATTTCTAAAGATAAATTTTACGTGATTCCTTTAAGTAATAATGAAATAACCTTTTTAAACCAAAAATCGCACGTTTCACAACTCAATAAATTAATTAAGTAGGTATTTGTACCGATAAGTCGATAATCGAGTTCCCCCCAACAGCTACAAAAAAAAATTTTTTTTATAAATGAAAGAGTTCAAGAAGTGCCAGAATTATAAAAATACAATTTTCTCTATTTAGTGATAAGAACAATTTTTTTGGTAACATTATAGAGTAGTATGTCATCTTATCATCAGAATGAATGATTTTGTAAATTATCAGGGATTTCATGTCGTTTAATATTTTTTTTCTTCTTTTAAAAACTCATCCTTTAAATACATAAAAGAAAGATTTAAATGAGTATGAACTGAGAGATAATGATGAGAACTTTTATAAATCCACTAGCTAGCGAGCAATGATCGAGAGATTTTCTCAATTGTACATATTAAAGTCATAAAGATGGTTGTGATCGCGATATTATAATAATTTACACATGATACTAGATTAGATGTGACCCTTTGTGAGCGACAGATGCGCATTTTCTCGATCGAAAATAAGAATAATTGGTATTGATTACTGACGGACTTTAAATTTAATAAGAAGACATTTTGGAAGAATAACGGTCAAAAAATATTTAAAAATTTAACGATCCAACAATATTTGAAATGTACACATCAACTTTCCAATAATTTACATATCAAATATTGGATTTTACAACTTTAAGTAAACTTTTAACCCGTTCCTGAGTCAATGACCTATGCATAAATGAAAATAAAAATCATACATTCTACGGGATAAATGCGCAAAATATTCCAGAAGCAATACGTAGTCGTTAATTATTTAGTAGATTAGAAATGATATGAGATTAAGGTATTTATAAGAGAAAAAGGCAATAAAATGAAAAAATTTATTTAAACAGTATCTATACAAAACTTTGTTACTTATTTCTAATTAATTTCAGAACTTACTTGTTTCATTTTCTTTTAAATTCTAAGAACAAATTGTCATAGACATCTCTTGTCGATTCATCAACGACAGCACAAATATGTTTACGAGTTTTATCATCAAATGTTGACAAAAGTTGATAACAAATATTTTTGATGTTCACCTTAAACTGTAGGAAATAATAAAAAAAAAAAAACAAATACGAGAAGATTTGCAAGTTAATGACTGACAACAACATCTTACAGATAGAAAATCTCACCTTATCACCAACATTGAGCATTTTGGGATTTTTGATAAAGACATTTACGATCGACGAGACTATGTATGGTGAAATGATACTGAATGAATTGCTGTGAAGTTTCATCAGCATTTTCATGATGCTGTAGAGAATAAAGAGAAAATTTTTTGATAATTAAATTTGGAAAGAGAAGTTCCTGCTCATTTTAATTGGATGAATGAGTAACGTGGCTACTATTTTGTTTTGATGAAATTCTACATTAATCTTAAAGTTTTTGTATTATTAAGTGGATTTAATTGCATGAGATACCAGTTAAAAAATATTTGAAAGTGAACGGCTATAATAATTTGAAAATTAACAGTCAATAAATATTTGAAAAAAAACCGTTTGAAAATTGCAATTTTAAAGAATGTCAAATATAAAATAAATACGCGGCTATTAAAGCCATAATCAAGATTTATACTTTATAAATCAACGCTGCGACATGATCATTAAGCCCCCCAAAAAATTACTCATTAGATTAATGTGAGTAAATTCCATCCATAAACTCAAAATAAATGGCTATTATCACTCATTCAAATTTTATGGTCAAGGTGTCTAATCTTTTTTTGTAAAACTATAAAAAATGTGACAAAATTTGAGAGAAAACAGATGAGTCACTTTATACTAATCTACATACTTTTCTAGCTGTAATGTGAGCCTTAACAACATTGATGATTCCTTTGCATCGAATTGTTCTTTATCATCAGCCTTGTAGAAGTAAATTGCCTCTAGAAACTTATTGTAAGCCTTGAAATATTGTGGGATTCTTGATTTAAAGTAATTCTGTTGGAAGTTTCCAAGCACAAACAAAAATTGTCCAACACTATCATAAAATTTACAAAAATCTTCAACAGATTCCGATGCTGGTTGATGACGTTGATCAATGTGAAAGTTGAAAATGTCATCAATAATAAGAAAATTTAATTTCTCTTTGTAGCATTTCATCATAGAGATATGAGTCGAATATATGGAACACAGGAGGTCAGTTTCTGTTATCTTGCCTCGTACCATGACTAAATTATCGCAATGCTTCATATAGCTTTTGACTAATGTTGTATTCTCCTTTTTCTCATTCTTCTCGCAATTCTCAAATAATATTTCGTAAATCATAAAGCTATAGATTAATTGTTTATCTGTAACCACTGCGT
Organism: Chironomus riparius; assembly: GCA_917627325.4. Classification (NCBI taxonomy): domain Eukaryota; kingdom Metazoa; phylum Arthropoda; class Insecta; order Diptera; family Chironomidae; genus Chironomus; species Chironomus riparius. The sequence continues at coordinate 49,576,141 of OU895878.1, read as the reverse complement.
CCTTTCCGTTCAGAAGTTTATGTAAAAATTGTGAACATTCTTCGCGACAATTACTTTTAAATGAGCTCAATGTCGTTATTAAATCTTTTTCTCTATCAACGTTATTGGACTTCTTTTCGTTTTCTTCTGCTTTTAACATTTTATCTTCAATAACATTGCGCAGATGTTTTGTTAATGCCTTAACAATCCCGCCTTTAATTTCATCATTAAGATTTAATTTCTTGGCATCTTTCAGGGCTAACATGAATAATTCGATCGTGTTATCTGCTGCTGTAGATTTTGCCTGTTTGTAGGTGATTAAGATTAAGATAAATATCATGGTTTTGATTACTTAAGAATTTTAACGATTTTGGATTTAAGTTTTAACGATTTTTTTGAATTTTAGCAGATTGTGTGGTGAATTTAAAAAAATTTGAATTGTAACGGATTTTTTTTGCAGATTTTGAGGTGAATTTATTTAAAATTTGAATTGTAACGGATTTTTGAGGTGAATAAAATTTAATCGTTGGATTTAAAATTAAATTTAAACTTACCATCGATCCTAGCAACTTATTTAACAGATTCAAATGATGTTCCTTAGTTTCATCTTTAACAATCTGCATGTTTTGACTGCAGAGCCTTGAAAATATACAGAATAAACGCTGTTCCTTGACAATATTCTGTATATTAAGTTTTGATGATAAATTGTCAATCACTTCCAATTTGAAATTGTTTATCTTATCAATACTACATTCGTTTGTTGCTGAAAGGTTTATGTCACACATTGTTGTAGCTAAAATTTCAATTAATTCATTATTTTTGCTTTCTTTTAAAATCCATTCTAGATTGCTAAGCACGTCTGCAGACATTTTCTTAACACTGGTTCTAAAAATCATCTCATAAACAGTCTTGAACGTATTAATGTCACTAAGACTTTCAATCAATGAAATGAGAGTGAAATCTTTAAAGAAATTCTTATATCCATCATTTTTAAAGATCTTATTAAATGTGATTATCAAATCAAAACAATTTTCATCTGTCGTGCCTGCTTTTGTATCAAGTAGCAATTTCTGTATTATCATCTTTTTGATTTCTTGCGTCATATACGCAATCGGCAGAGTCTTTATTACTTCAATAGAATCATTAATGTCGTTGTTTTTCAGCATTAAACTCGTCAGTGATTCTAGCATTTTTGAATTATTTTTAGCAATGCTCAAAACTATGGAAAGTTTCTCCTTATCATCATTAATTTTTGAGTATAAAATGTCTATCAAGTCTGTGACTGCTGATTCATCATTTAAGAGATTGAAAATATGTAGACGAATATGCTTTTGATCTAATAACAAATTTATCTGCTCTTTATTAATTAAAAGGGTTTGCAGGAAGTCTTTATCGTCATCGTGATTTGATATTTTAAACAATTTTCCTTTGATAAGATGCTGGAGCATTAAAAGATTCGAATAACTCTTTTCTTCAGTTTTTCCAAAATTATTAATTCTTTGCTGAATAATTTTCCATTCACTGGACTTTATTCTTGATTTGTCAGCTATAAAAATTGGATCAAGTTCACTTTTAACTTCTTCATCGTAATGATAAAAGTACATCATTATAAAATTCTCATAATCATAAGACATTTTGAGGAACGCGTTCATGATTCGGTTATTATATTCAATTTCTATTATTGTCTCGTAAAAGTTGTGCTGTACGTCGTTAAAGTCGTCGATTATATCTGAAATCTCCGACGACTTGTAAACAAGATGCTCATGAATTCTACTGGAAGTGACTAATTGGCATATTAAGGATGAGATAAAGTCAATTTTAAATAGAATATTTTCATCAATTGAATCCTTCAAGTTGCTGATTATGTCCCTTAAACAGTCATTTAAATATTTCCATAATTTTGTTGTCTGATTGACATTTATGTCTGCAAATATTTCATCAAAAAGGGTTTTAATGGAGTTTGGCCAAATGTTAGTGATATGGAAGCTCTCTACTGATGCTGGACATCCATCATTAAGCTTCATCTTCTTCTTAGCACTTCCTTTTGGCTCAATTGAATTCTTCCTCTTTCTTTTCTTTGGAATTTCAAAATCAACAAGCTTTAAACTAATCGCAGACAATAGTTTCTTAATAAATTGATAGATATCCTTTCCGAAAATCTTTACAACAGTAGATAGAAGTAATTCATAACTAGACATATCTTCTTCACATTTCTCCTTCATCATACATTCAGCAATTAGCTTATAAATCATGTTATTATCAACAAAAATGAATGGATCGTACGCGATAATCGTCGATAGCACTTGAAAATATTCACATAAATTCATCTCATTAATTGAACTTTCCACGCGATCTATTATTTGCAGTGAAAAGCTTTCAAAGGTTGATTCTAGTTTTTTTAAAGCCGCTATTTCTATATCATGTTTCTTTAATATTGTGTAGAGCATTTTTACGTGAATTAGATATTCATCATTGTTGCTCTCGTACTTTGACAATACGTTCTCATTAAAATGATTTAAAAACTTTACAATCTTTAACGAATCAGATTTGAATGATATTATGAATGATTCGATGAGCACTTCCATTTGCTCATAGGTCACTTCCTTATCGCTGAATATTTTAATGGATTCATCGTCTGAATCCTCATTTAATGATAGTGATCGTGAGAAAAATATTGATTTAATCAAGTTCCACATACTATTAACATTATCGGTCTTATTTGCTGCTTTATACAGCTGTAATAGAACATTCTGTCTGAATTGCTTTGAGAAATCGTTCAAGTTTGCGAAATAATGAAGTTCACGGACGATATAATCTATTATCTCATACTTATTGCACTTAATTTCATCGAAGCTTGTTAATGTAGATCCAATGAATTTACTGTAAGTTGTCAAGTTTTGCTTAAAATACTCTTTATAGCTTTCATTTAGCATAATTGTTGTACAACATTCTATAGATTCTGTTGTCTGGTCTTTTAATATACTTTTTACACTATTCAGCACTGATTTAATCACATTATTACTCACAGAGCTTTGCGGGAACTTTAGATCAAGACATTCCTTAATTAAATCATAATTTTTGGCTGTTAAAAGTTGATTTAAAAATGTTTTCTCGAAATTCCTTAAAATTATCTCATATTTGACGTTCGTATCCAGTAAAGATGAATTCCATGATTTAATTAAGAATTTAACACTACTTTCCGGTGATCCATTAAGGCTGTTCTTAATGTAATTAAGCAATTCTGAAAGTGTAAACAAAATGTATGAAAAGTTTGGTTAAATCATTCAATCTTAAGTTTACCATTTTCTAGGTCCATTTTGATTTATTCTCAATTTGATTCTGCTGTATTTTGCTGTTGTTATTGTTTATTGACACTTTTATTGGTGAATTATGCTGTATTTCTGGTAAAATTAATTAATCTTTGAAAAAATGTTTTTTTGATTGAAATTTCGTTGAACTAAATTCAAAATTATTTTATCCGTTATTCAAGTTTGCAATTTAAAAAATTCAAAATTTTAAAACACGTTTGTCAACACGTGTTGAATACTATTTAACGGTTTTTGGAATATAAATTCAATGAAGTAAAATTCTTTCTTTTTAAGTGTCTTTCTTATTCATAGATTGCTTTACATAGTTCCAGAAGCAAATTACGCGATCAACACCGTACATGAGACTATCGTCAGCATTCATGGATGCAATATTTGGTTTAGAACGATCAAAAATTGTTTCTGAAGAACTTCTATTTAATTTGTCTTTTTGATGACTTGTAGCAGAAGATGTTGCTTTTTTGAACTTAAGAAACTTCTTCTCTTCATTTGGTTCTTTTGGTTTTGATGATTTAAGGCTGCTTTTTGATTCTTTTATGCTGACTTTTGACTCTTTTAAGGCGGCTTTTGATTCTTTTAAGGCGACTTTTGATTCTTTTTTGAGTTTTTCTGAATCTTTTTTGCTTTTATCAGATTCTTTCTTGCTATTCACACTTTCTAGACTGACTTTTGATGAAGATGATTCAGGCTTCTTATACTTAAGACGATTTGATAGTTTTGAGGATGTTGATTTTTTTTCTTCTTCCATTTTTTGTTGCTACAAGATTTTTTACACGGAAAATTTGGATGTTTCTGAATTAAACTAGAATTTTATTATTTAAATGATTACTGTGATTATTTTAATTTTGACGATGGTAATAGGTTGGTGACACGAAAGGCATACATGAATTTTTCATAGGTCAAAACATCAAGCTTGACGATCTAATTTCAATTTAAATAAATACTGTCATTAATACGACTATAGGCATATGTAGGGATAAAGTATTAAGTTATTATGAATTCATAAATGTCAAATTAAGTCTAGGCATGACACGACATTTTATTTGTATTGTTGATTTTTGTCAATGCACATTGGGCTCCTCATAATTATCAATTTTGAATAGTTGTGTAAGAATATGAATAAAAATTCGAAATATCTTTAAAAATTCAAACTTATTTCTGTCCTATTGTTTTATACTTTGAAATGAATTTTACTTACATGTGAACTGCTTTCGCATAAAGCTCTTTTTAAAATTTCTTAAATAGTTTCAAACCCACACTCAAACCTGTACAGTAAGTCTTAACAACTATTTTTAAATGTCAAATAATTCATGTCGTAAGTAAGAGAAGGTTTACATAAATAAATGATGTCTGTAAAATAAATAACATTTCAATCCCTACAAGCTTCACTGGCTTTAGACCCTTTCCTCTATCTTGGTTACGCCAATGCATATCCTCAACATTTTCTCCTCTTTCTCAATAATGTGATTCAAATATAAATATTCTATTCAACAAAAACTAAGCATGTACTCTAATTGATCAAATATCACGGAACTACAATGTTGCTGGCAATTTCCAAGAAGGTTCTGATTTTAATTAAATGAACTTTTAAATCAAATGTTTAATTTTTAATGAAGCTAGCAAAAAAACATTTCTGCTTTAATTTTTAATCACCAAATGAACATTTCCTTGAACCAAAAACATTTAAATTTGCATCAAGCTTTAATGAAGCAAAAGAAAAAAAATCTCCCTTTTGAAATCAGAGCTTTTGGAAATCAAATTAAATTTTTGTATGAATGAATTCAACATTTTTGACCTTTAACAAATTTTTATAAATACTAGTGTATCGGGTAGAAACCCAATGCAGATATATTCACACCGTACCATCAAAAGTCTTATGGATAGACCAAGATTTCAGCATAAAATTGAAGGGTGGGCGTAAAGTACGGCCGAGACCCATATCGACACAGTTCAAAAGTTATACCTAATTTATGTTATAATTATGTCAGCTACAAAAGCACTTAGTTTGAATTTTGTCACCCTCGGGAACACTATGAATCAGTATAGCTGATTTTGGTCCAAATCTCGGCCATACTTCACACTTATTTGAACCACTTTTTATCGTAAATGTAAAAATATTATTAAAAAGTAATTAATCCTAAATGATGTCGCTATTTTGTCAAGTGTTTTAAGATAAAGAAATTGTTTTTTGGTTTCCACAGTGAAGAGTATGAACAAAATTCAGGTGGGGTAGTCGAAATTTTAGATTTCGATTTTTTTTTACTATGCATTACAAAACATAATATTAATATGTGTTTTATGTCAGAATTATGTCAATTCAAATAAAACATCCAAAAAATTTTTTTGACCAAAATACACCATAGAAAATCAATTTTCAATTTTGGACTAAGGGCGACCCTAGTCAAAATCAATTTTGTCACTTTTTTCTTCGAGGGTTTATACAAATGGATTGAAACTTTGCACAAATATTCTAGTGCTTAAAACAAATACAAATAAAACATCTTAAAATTTTTTTGAGCAAAGAACAAAGTAGGAAATACATTTTCAATTATGAACTTGGGACAGGTCTAGTCAAAATCTAGTTTCCTACTTGGTTCTTTGCTCAGAAAAATTTTAAGATGTTTTATTTGTATTTGTTTTAAGCACTAGAATATTTATGCAAAGTTTTAATCCATTTGGATAAACCCTCAAAGAAAAAAGTGACAAAATTGATTTTGACTAGGGTCGCCCCTAGTCCAAAGTTGAAAATGTATTTCCTACTTGGTTCTTTGCTCAGAAAAATTTTAAGATGTTTTATTTGTATTTGTTTTAAGCACTAGAATATTTATGCAAAGTTTCAATTCATTTGAATAACCCTCGAAGAAAAAAGTGACAAAATTGATTTTGACTAGGGTCGCCCCTAGTCCAAAATTGAAAATGTATTTCCTACTTGGTTCTTTGCTCAAAAAAATTTTTTCATCCAAAGTTTAATTTTTTAAAAAAAAAATAATTTTTATAAAAATCACAGTAAACTTTTTTTTTGAAAAATTCGTAAGAAAGGAAAGTTTTTTGCTTTTTCTGAAGCAACGGCTGTTCCTACCTTGCCTAAAAACAATACAGCTCTTCTATAGAGCAGCACGGATCAAATGTAAAAAACTAGAAGTCTCTACAATGTCTCGTTATTGCGATTTCTTACTGATTAACTTGCTTGTTTGCTTGTTTGCTTGCTTACAGAAAGCATATTTTGCGATTTTCTCAGCAATGCCGCAACCAATTTGAAATCTGTTTTTTGCAAAAGATGTAAATTTCAAAGCACAAACTTTTCATTTCTGAACATTTTAAGCTATCTTGCTCCATATCCTCACAAAATTCAAAAAACTGGTTTTTCAATCTGAACAAAACCAATAGATTCACACGTGAAAACGGTGTGAATATAAAAAACATTTTTAAATGGGGTTTGTTTGTAAATGATGTTACTTGGTTCTCGGCTCTTGACTGTATCGAGTTAAAATAAGTGATTAACAGATATGAAAATCTATGTTCCTGGCCAATTTTCAGAAAATAATGAAAGAAACTCTGAAAAGTGGGGGGGGGGGGGGGGTATAAGTCAAAACTAAGTTATCTACTCGCATAAGTCCACTTTTGCATATTTTCAACACAATATGAAAACGTTAAAATAAACGAAGCACGCTTAAGGATAACAAAGGTAGCCAAGACACAATCCACAACAAGGAATTTTCCGAAAAGTTCATGCAACATTCCACGAAGCATAAAATCATGAAAGCTTTGAATGCTTTGTTATTCATTATTTTCTATAAAATCTACTCAAAATTCAAAGCTTTCACATCAGGAGTCTTTGATTTTACGCATGGAAATTCGAAATTCGCAATAAAAACAAAATGTCTATCGCTTCATCTCTTTCATACCAAAACATTTTCAAGGCGTTGTTGATTTTCGAATGAAACCAACAAGTCCTTTCTCCTCTCTAAGCATACGTGCGACAATTCTCAATATAAAGAAAATGCAATAACGGATACGTCACAGTTTACCTTTGAGTTTTGTTGGAGAAACACATCATTTCTACCAACGCAACTCTCTTTTTTCCACATTCTCTTTAAATAAGCCAATATTTTTCCTCAGTGGAAAATTACTGACATAAAAGCAGTTTTTTTCAAATAAAAAGAGGAAAATTGAGAAAATCAGACGAAAAAAAAATTTATTCATTTTATTTTTATTTTTGACATTTTTCCTTGTGTAGTGATAAACATAAATATAAAGGCATAAAGGGAAGATATAAAGAGTGGAGGAACATTAAAAAAAAATATTTGAGTTTGAGTCACAAAAGATATTAGAGTTCTTACGTGTAAGGAATACAACTTTTATTTGCCAATATATATACTCAATTTGTAAGAATCATAAAAAGAAAAATACTTAAGGTCAAAAAGTGAGAATATCAAGAAGAAAGTCAATTTTGTGTCTGCAAACAAGAAGTTTATTACATTAAACGGATTAAAGAATCTTTAAAGATGACGAAATCAAGTTGCTTCTACTCGCTTCTCTTCAGTTTTCTCTTTACGACACAACAAATTATCGCTATCGATTTGGCTCGCTTATATGGACATGAAGGACATGAGGTTCAAAAACGGAGTGGTGAGTTGAAACTTTTTATTATATGTAATTATGATTTATCATGCTTCGGTCAATGGACTGCGATTAAGTTTTCTCATATTTCTTTATTTGAAAGCTCAATGAGTTTAATCTTCTTTAAAGTTATGGATTAAAGGTTTTTGAGTTTTTTAAAAAAATTTTAAAATGGGTTAATATTTGATTATTTTAATTTTCATCAATACATGAATGAAAAATGAAGTCAGAACTCTTAAAAATTAAATTAAATTAAAAACTCGATGAACAAAAATAGATTCATTTGAGTTTTAAAAACATTCTTACAAACACTCAGCTTTGGAAAACAAAAGATTTGACATTTGAATTTAAAAGTTTAAGTTTTTGGTTAACAGATTTCAAAGTTAATAGATTTTGTTGAATTCAATGTTCAACTCTATTGAATTCTTCAATATTTTTTTAAATGTTGCCAATAATGCTCTTATTTTAAAACTTAAGTGGATTTACTTAGATTTTTTGTTCAACTTTCTTTCGAATTGTTCAAAAAAGATAAAATTAGAAGTTAAAACTTTTCAAATAATTTAAATTCCGACGAATTTTCCCAGTTTACAACTCAAACATTAACAAATTATCAACCAATTTCTTCTGTGGTATGTAAACTCAAACAATACGACTATCGTTGTTAACAACAATACTCGACAATAATCATTATAATTAATATAAACGAGGGTTTTTTATGCCACCACAAAATTTCCCTTCTATCCGCTCTTTTCCTCTAATGTAATAATGCTGGAAAAAAATTGTTCTATCCCCATTAAATGAATTATACACAAGAGACATATTCACAATTGCGGATTAATTTATTCCATCATCAAGAATATCTCATAAATGTTCATAAAAAAGTTATTTTTAAGGTTTTGTGCATTGCATGACATTGTCGAGCAACAAAAATTATTATCGTGGATAGAGGGGCATTCATCAATTATGTATCTAGATTGAAAATAGTACAACCCGAAACTTCTCTACAGACAACAATTAAAGCTTCTACTAAGCATAACAAAGCTATAGACCACCCTAACATAATAAATATTAGACGCCACAAATAAACAACCCCATATCGGTACAAACCAATGTGCTAAAGCCAATGCACGAACGGATATAATGCGTCTCGATTTAGGAAATTTGAGAATTATGAGGGGAGCTTAAAACATGACATATTATCCTCAATGTTGTGACCATTTGTTGTCGCATAATATCCAAACACGTATTTGAAGGCAACGTTAAATCGATCCTTTTATGGAGTTTTATGGCATCAACAATTTATTTGTTAAGTATGAAATACAATGTTTGATATATCAAATAACAGCAACTAGCAAAGAGAAAATTGCCAATTTTTTTATGTACATAAATTCGATAAATTTGAATTTCAAAATATAGCATCAATTTGAATTGGAAACAGCTTTTCAAATTTATGAGTGTGTAATATCATTCAAAAGGTTGAATTGAGGATGGAGATGGAAATAAAAAAAAATTGTCGATTAAGAAGAATTGATCGAATTTTTCGCAATCTAAAAGTGAAATATGGTAATGGAATTGACGGATTAAGTTGTACAAAAAACAAAATCTGATGAAATTGTAGTTTAAAGCTTTTTGCAATTCCAAATGCGCAATTTACAGAATAATTTAATTCTTGCCTTTTCCTTGTTTGATTTTCTTTTAAAAGTGCTCAAAGTTTTTGAGTTGACTTTGTATTTAAAATTGAAATATTCAATTGAAGCACTTTTAGAGTGAGATTCCTTGACACAACCTTGGCATAGTCTAGCAACTTATGCAATTTAAAGTTTTTCAATTAACTCGAGTCCCTGACGGCGAAAAAGGGAATGAATAAATATTTGGAAATATTCAAGGACTTTTTCGGAGTTATGAGCAATGAATTTATGGAAGGGAAGTTCTTTTGAGTCCATTTTTTATAAAATACCTTTGAGATTAGCCTTTTTCTGGGTTTGTATGATGAGTTTTTGAGGATTTTATCTTTTGCTAAGAGAATTTTGTATAAACACACTTCATCTCTTCCATTTCTGCTAAGTTTTGCTTCAATGAAAGATCCAATGAACTTTTTATTAAATTTTTTTAAGTTTTAAGTCCAAAAACTATATAAAACTATCATCCAGAAATTATAAAATATCCAACGAAATCCCACAAAACCTTGATTCAGAGATCTTCAAATATTCAAAGAACTAAAGCCAATCGAGACCGGATATTCCGGTATTAGACTATCCTGAAATCTATCTAAGTATTACGTATCGATAAAATATGTAGGAATCTCTTTATAAGAATGAAAGCAGTCAGGAAGGAAGTTTAAAAATATGTTTAACACAAAAGCATATTCGAAGCACAGCAGGTGTACGTGAAATCCATTTGTTATCATTTTATTTTGATATTTTACGATAATATTATTCATAGATATCAACATGAAACGCAGTTTATTTTGTATGTTACGTTAAGCTTCATATTATACATACGTTATGTTTTTTATATGCTATTTGTACACATTCAGAAATAAAATAAAATAAATGATGTGAGCCAAAAACGAAGTGTGTACAGGAAAAGGCAACCTGTTATCACTTGTTGAAAAATGTAAAATAATATACGATATTTTTTTAAAGGAAGTTTGTAGAACCGCTTTCAGGATGTGTTGGGTTATAAAATTGAAATTTCTGTTTAAATTCACATCATTAACACTGTCGAACTTTCCAAAGAATTACTTACCATGCTTGCGTCACATATCATTAATAACCGTAATTAAAAAGCTTTGATGTAATTTTGCAATTATTGTTTTATGTACGATTGTGCCATAAAAATCATTTACTTACTTTGTGTATGCTCATATGTGTTGCTTTATATCACGAATCGTATGGTGCGATACGTGACAATATCCTCACATTCATTTTAGAATAAGAATTCTGTTCTTCCTCAATCGTAAATCTTAATTCACCTCAATTCGCAATGTTCAATATTGATAATCGCATCTTATGCTTTCCTCACGTGTATACAACTTTGAAGTAAGGAAAAAAAAATCGATAGAATAACGTGCGATATCGTATTTTTAATTTGTTTGTTGCCTGTCTGTTTAAATGTAAATTTTAATGCCATCCTTGAACTCCAAAAATGCTGATGAATATCAAGTAACAGTCTTTGTTTCTTGAACTTTTCTTCTTCGATATTGAAGCTTTATTTCAAAAGAAACAGACGCATCTAAATTTTAAAGACTTTGATCTGAAATTCTTTGATCACTTAAGCGCAAGATTATCATTCACAAGGCATCAAAATTCATTTATGGTTTCAGCTTCTTTGTGCTTAAAAATTCGCAAGAACTTTTTCTTGTTATGCTTATTTATAATTCAGGTCTGCACCTGATGTTCAATGCTTTTTCTGTTGACCTTTTCCATTCATAAAGTTTTTATTCGTTTTTGTCATAAATTTTGTTATCGGTTGGGTTTATCGCAAGTTTATCGTTTACATTTGATCGAATTATTATTTAGAATGCGTCAATGGTGTTATTTAATTGAAAGATTATCTGCAACAAGTTGATTAGCTCTTTCTTCTAAATTGTGTACTTTGATAACTGATTGAGATATTGAAGATTCAATCAAATTTGATTCAATGCTAGAATTTAGTTCAAAGATTCTATAAAGTTTGAAGATGTAAATTGACTTAGGTAAGTTCAAAAATCAAAGTTCTCACTTGTTTTGATAAGATTTACATGCTAATTTTGTAAATAAATTCTGTACGAGTGAATTTGCATAATTTGTTAATAAGTTTGATCAATAACACACCTTTCGCGGAAAATTAATGCTACAAAGTTTAACATATCTTCAAAGACACAGTTCCTTCTGACATCAAATGGAGTTATTAAATTTGCATAATTATGCTACTTGCTGATATGAAATTTACTTCAACATCAATTCTCGAGATATATTAAATAATTTATGAATCATAATGTTAAAGTATCAAGTTCCAACTGCGATGTTTTCAACCTTTTTGCATTTCACTCTCAAGTGGATTTCATTCTTTGCTAATCAAGAAGAAAATCAACCCTTAAATGCATTATTCACTTTTAAAAAGTTTTTTTTTGAAAACCTTAATTCTGTAGTCACATCAAATTTTTTTAATAATCGGGTAAAACACAAACGTTTTCTCTTGGGATCTTCTGTATTGCCAAAAATGTTTGACAAGTTCATTGAATTTGCATCAACATTATCCTAATGAAGCTTGAAATATTGCCAACAAATGAAAATTCAATAATGTGTTTGTGGCAAATTGAATTTATGTTTATTTATTGGCGTAGCTTAATTGGAAATAATTGATCAAGCTTTCGAACTTTTGAATGTAAATTTGAAAATGGTCCAAAAAAGCTTAATTTAGAGAGCTCATTGCATTCAATAGATTGATCTGAAGGATGTTGATTAAAATCCATCAAAGTGGTTAGCTTTTGTACAAATTGGATTAGATATGTTGGATGCGATCAAACTTTATCATGTTCATGACAAGATACACTGCAACTCTAAAACCAGTATCTGATCATCCTTATCCATTCCTTAAATGAATATTTGATAGCTAAATCCCAGCTTTTATTTAATGTGGTTTCAACGCAAACAATCTTCCGAAAAAGCGGAAAAAGCTAACAAAGATTGATTAAATATATCAGTGTACACATTCACCGCAGTACTATGCATTTATAATGTTTGCTTAAACTGTATGAACTACCTTATTCTTAGAAATAAACAGAAATCCCAAAAGTCAGGATGAACTTTTTTTTTTTGTATCACAACATCTTTAAGTTGTTGAGTACGATGAAAATGAAAAAGATTTTAAATGAAGAAATTTGAATTGCTAAAGACTTCAATTAATATTCCAAGTTGCTGATGAAACCTTAAATGGAGAAACTTTCATTTCGCTTCATTTATTTTGAAGTTGCTGATTAATTAAAAGAATTTCTTAATTTGAATAATAAAATCTTCCCAATCAGAATAAATAAATAATTTAAATGGGAAAAAAAGTTCCTTAATGCATATAATCCAAAGCACCTTTTAAAGTTGCTCATTTCCTGTTACAGTCTTGAATAAGAGGGAGAAAAATGCTCATATAAAGTTACAGTAAATGTATATAAAAATTATTTCCTTTGTCCCTTGGGCAAATTTCAATGCGGTGTGCATTACAAACGAGTTTTTTTACAGCCACGACTCCTGACTAAGTTTCTGTAAGTGGGTTATGCTACACATTATTTCTAAAGTTTCATTTGTTTGACTTTAATGGATGTTTTAATGAAATTTTTCATTAATGACTGTTAAGAATACCTGCTAGCATTTAACCTGCCCTTTTTGCTCGTCATGTAAATTCAATTTTTTATATAATTATTTAATGAATAGAAATTTGCATACGAAAGCGACTACACATGCTTGATTTTTTATCAAAAAATTATGAGAACATTGCTTTCTTTCTTTCTTCTACAAGCTATGAAATTGTTGAATAAGTGAAAATGTCAGCATTAAGTCAGCAGGAAAACGCATTTAAATTAAAAGAATAACTCAGCTAAAACTTGACGCTTCCTGTGGATTTTCAGTTTTTAAGCGCAGGAAATTTTCGAGTTTTGTTTCTGATAAGTTTGTCAACATCTCCTAATAACTCAGTAGTTGGACATCTTGAAATATTTAACTGTCACTGATGGACGTACAGACAGATAAACAAGTGAGGAAATCATCAAAATGAACAATGGGATGAGTCGATGTACTCAAATTTCCCTAGAAACCATTCCCATACCTACAGACTGACAGACATTCTTAACTTCTTTCTAGTTTAGATAAACATGATAACAAAAGATGAAACATTATTTGACGTAAAACATGTAACATATTTTTACTTACACTAACGCCGTCTCTCATTTTTGAAGCATGATGCATCAAGCTTCATGGTGAAAATCACAATGGAAGAATTTTCTCTAAAGTTTAATGAATTTCTTTTTTGTTTATTCAATTTGTAAAAGTTATGTGCTTCCTAATGTGCTGCGCAATTTACACTTTAGACAGATTTAATCTCATAAAGAATCCCCAACAATGGTGCAATATTTAATAAATGCTTTAACGTGTTTGCTTTCTACAAGCTTTCCTCGTTATTTATCATCTGCAAACTTTCGAATCAATTTGTTATTAAATTTGCGAAGCGGAAGAAGAAAGTCATGACAAACAGAAAATTCTTTTTTTCATGAATGGAGCATTCAAAAAAGTACGAGATGAACACGATGAATAAATTGAAATTATTTTTTATCTCGTCGTTTGCAAATTGTTCTTTATGCTGGTCATACAAATTCAACTGTAATTGTAGAATGCTCGAGGAAATGAAATCAAGATAAGAGTTTGCAGCAACGAAAATGTAAATGATGTAAATTTTTATTCAGTGAAACGAAATGCGAAGGCGTTTCTGGATGTTTTTTTTGAACGTTTTGTTCCCATCAGGCTATCAAGTTTTATTCCTTTTACCATTAATAGGTTTTCTTCCCACATTCTGTTATTTTTATGAATGAGACTGATTGAATCATGTCTTCACAATTTAAGTAATGAGATTACCCGAAGCAATTGATTTTGTTCTTAAATTTAATCTTGAAGCATTTATCTTTTTAGCTTACACGAGCTGATGTTCTCATGTACTCAAATAAATCTTAGGTATTATTTATCATTTGAATCAATTACGATCTTGATGAATTATTTATAAGATCAATTTTGGATCTGTTTATAAATTACGAATTTAAACCTTAACTGTGTTAACATTAGATAGTGCTGAGACTGAAACCTAGAGTTGCATTACCTAATCTGTCATCGAATCAATCAACTTTACATCTTGACAACAATCTTAGATTTCTCATTTTCTTTTTCAAAAACTCTACAGTATTTCCACTACTGTTAATTACAACTTTACCGTCTTGTAATTTTACATTAGATCATCTTGTCATTGCAAAAGCTTAATTAAAGGAACTGATGCTTTTTATTTTACCTCTGAGAAATTTTTGCTTGCATTTATAGCTAAGAGCATGACTGCAGTTGCTAATAGTTATGTGATTGCTTTAATAAAGCAGATCAATGAAGCTTGCCATTTGTTGTCATTGTGCTTTTAATTCCATGAAGTAGTAACCATAAAGACAAATGAGTATAGCCATGATAAGCAAAATTTCATAATAAGCACTACTAACATTCCCTTAAAAATGATTCTACCTTCCAGTCCTGTTTTATATCTTTTTATTCCATATAAGATTGTTGGCTAAACCATTTAATACGGAATGCATGCTACTTCCTATCTACGTATTTTCATCAGATATATCGTATAAATTCACAGAAAACCCCAACGAGGAGATTATGTTGCACAAAAAAAAATATTTTCAGTATTGTGCGTATATGTACAGATGTGGGAAAGAAGGATGAAATTTCAGATGTTAAGGTGAAGTACAAGGTTTTTCTCGGGTTTTTACCATCAAAAATATAAAGTTGTCTTTTATTGCGAATATTCTTCGTATCCGTTCTTTTTATGTTAGTCAACAGATGAGCTTTAATAACATAAAGATGAACAGTTCAGTTTATACGATGACTAAGCAACAAGTTTTGTAATGGGGAAAATTTCTTTTCGGTGGATATGCTTAAACAAAGAGATTGCTTTTGCTGGTTGTGCATGTATATTGATTTCATTTTGATTCTATGGCACAAATGTCTAAGTTAATATTGAATATTAATTCAATTTATTTTATGATGATGTCTCATCAACGCTCGATCCAGTTGATTAGACTGAGACGATAATCCTTTGGAGATTCCTTGTTGATTCATCTCGTGCTGCTCACTTACTTACATTTTTTGCTGTAAAATATTTTTCTTATAAATTGTTGGAAATTTTTTTAACTCAAAATATTAAAGACATAATCAACAGGGAATGGACAGCGTGGAGTATGATCATATTAAGCTATAGTTTATCATTACTTTGGTCTTTAGAGATGCTCAGTTGATTCAGTTTTAAAAACTGCTAGGAAAATAATAAAATGGACAAATTGGGGTAGGTAATGGAAGTGAAATGTGGAAATTAATAGGACATATCCTTTCGTGCATAATTAATGGATGATTCTTGGTATGAATCATTTTAAAACATTAACCTGTTGATATTCATATACTTTAAATTATAAAAGCTTTGCTGATGTTGAAATTGTTTAATGACTTCTATTTAATCATGTTTAACTGTCAGTCTTTGTCATAAAAAAGTTTATGCAATCATTCGGGTAAAGAAAAAACTTCCTATAAATTGCTTAAAATTCCTTTTAAACTAATATCCCATCGACTCCCAAAAATACTGTCAATATGCGTCAAAATCATCTCCTCGACCCACTGCATGATTTATAAATGACGCATGAAATAAAACACAACTGATCTTAGTCATGATGTAGGATGTTAAAAACACCTACAAAGCAATGCATACTGTCCAAAAAAGATCCGAAAAAGATTATAAGCGTTAGATGATGCTATGCCTTATCAAAAACATTTCATAATCATCGCCGTGTTTTGTGAAAAGGATGTGTAGTTGAATGAGGATGAAATTTTTTATCGTGTTGATGGAAGTTTAAATGTGCATTCATCATTTTATGAGCAGTGCCTCTCAATTATATTGAAAATTGCAGTCTTTTCACAGATTAAGAGCCGCATATGATAAATTTTGGGTCAAGGTTTTAAATCGATTAGTGAAAAGCACGTTTTTTAACTTCAGTAAATGATTAAAAAGTCAAACACAGAGCTTAGCATAGAGATGGAATTAATGGGTGTAAAAACAGATACTGGAAGGAGTTGTTAAAAATAACAATTATGTTTACAAATTGCAAACAATTTGATTTAAGTGACTTTTTTGTCCAAACAAAACAATTCCTCACAGTCATGGAGGTGTTTTAACTTAACTCAAAACTAAGAATCAACTTACTTTATTTACCAGCAGAAATGTTGCATTCAAAACAGCTAATTTTATGCTTCAATTTTAAAACAATTAACAATTGTAAATTGTAAATAAAACAACGAATTAAATCTCGAATTGAAATGATTTTAAATTGAAATATTTCTCGAGTAGATTGAAGTAGTTCTCTATACTATCCTCAGGACAGATCATAAATAAAGTAATTAAATGATAGTAAATTTCAATTAAGAAAGGAAGAGTTGATTATTTCTATGTTTATAAAGATTCATTGTTGATTTTATTTGTTGTTGACTTTTCTTATGCTCTATAGATTTTTTTTTTTTATAAACTAAGATTTGATATGGTCGGTTCAAAAATAAATCTTAATAAATTCAGCCTTTTTATCACGAGTTGTTGAAGTTTTGATAATCTTTTCGTGTCTACGTATAGAAAGTTTTATAAGTTCAACATTGAATGTTTAATAAAACCGCAAAACAAACAGAAAATTTCAATACTACATCTTCATTTATTCAGATAGAAACAAGTGTAGAAACAAAGGATCATATCTCATGAGAAATAAGCTTAATAAACTTTCGTTATTTAATATTGTGCCATAATTCGATACACAGATCATTTCACATGAATCTAATATTTGATAACGATGGATTTCACATGTGAATATGATCTTGTGCATAGCTATTATTAAGCATGTTAATTAATTAATTTAGCAACTGCGAAATGTCAGTGATTTTCTTAAATCTTTTCTTATTATGCACGCGCGTCACAAATTTAATTATTGATATAAGAGACATTAATGAGATAGGAGACGAAGGATTGATTGATATCAATATGATTGATGTGGGTGCGATTGATTCATTCTACGTACGTAAAATAATGGGATTTCTATTATTGGAAATTTCGTACTTCTTACTTTGAAACCTTGTTGATACCAACTATTGTTTCGTCTCAAACTTTATAGGAACATCAAGTAATTTTTAGGAAAATGTTTGGCAAGATATATAGATGAGCTCATACAAAATACACTTGACCATACTCGACCATACTATTTTTGTATACTAATACAAACAAAAAAAATTTTTAAATTTTCAACTTATCATTTAAATACCGATAAATGCATAACTATTCGACTTTAGTCAGTTACTTTAATTAATAGCAAAGTATTTGCAATATTCCTGTATCAAAAAAACATAACAGAAAGTTGAAATTTAACAAAACAAAAATTGAAAACTTTCTTTCATAGTGTTAGTGTTTACAGAAAATTCAAAATTTTGTCTGTTAAAAACTGTGATATTTTTGTATGAGCATATTTATTTATCTTAATATTTGGGTTTTAGCCTGTCCCTTAAGTATAAAAGTCATTAGTTAAGGCTTTAAACATGCAAAAGTATATGTCTGCCTTTATCCCATTTAATCGTTTTAAATATAAATTCACATTCATATAAAGTCTGGCATGTAAAAGTAACAAAAGCACCATTTACATAAATCAAGTTGCTGTTAGGATGGCTTAGATTCTCACAGCCACGAAAACCTCTGAAGCGACTATTACCACAGCAAGTTGTGATGCCTGTGTTAATGTGTGATGATTTATTATTCATTGAGCAATTTAATTAATTTAAATATAAATATGAGAAAATTTGTGTGAGACCAAATTGAATTAATTAATTAATATGATTCAATCAATTGAGTTTATTATGAGTTTGGTCAATTAATTAAGGTTTTCTTTATACTCTTTTCAGAAACATGCCATCCATATGAGCCTTTCCGATGTCCATCTGATGGCAATTGTATTTCAATTCAATATTTATGTGACGGAGCACCTGACTGTAGTGATGGATATGATGAAGGTAAGCTAATTAAAATGAGACTCAAATTGCAACTTTATAAAGAATAATCAGCATGAATTTTTCATAATTTCTATTTTTCTTTTCTTCCACATTTTCTATTCTACGCCGGCAATGACCAAACATTATTAAATTGCATCACAACAACTATAAAGATATGCGGTTATGCACTGCAGGTAAGAATAAAACAGCTCACGATGCTCTTGTTGTATCTCATTTTCATTTAAAGTTGTTCTGTTCTCATTTCTTTATTCACTATTCATACTTAATTCTGTATAAATCATGCAATAAGCGAATGACTTAATGTAAAGAAATGAGCAAAAAATGAAAACGAGACACGTCTATAAAAGATTAAAAAATTTAATTACCCAGAGAGAGAGAGAGAAAGATGATGGCGAAAAAATAAAAGGAAGTAGATAAAAATGGCATATGAAATATCAAGAAGAATTGCGCATTTTGTTTGTTGAATGGACAGTGCTTTTACAAGGAAATAATTAAGCGTTAAAAGGATGGATATTTTCATTTTGTGAGATAAGCATCTGGTTTGGGAAACAATTCAGATTAATTATTTACGCATCTGAATATTTTTGGATGCTTGAATGAATTCAAGGTTTAGATCAGTATAGATAATCTTTATTTCGGCATTGATTCAATAATCTTTTCGGATCAGACAAGGTTAAGATAATGAGATTTGAGATTTCTGTCAAGTGTGGTGCTGTTTACAAATTAATACAGGATAAAGAATTTATTTTATTTGCTAATTTGATCAATTAAGATTCAGGACTGCTAAATCTGTTAAAAAATGCGGCAAATCCGAATGGTGTCTTTTCCAGCTTAATCATTGTCATTCTAAAGTTCCAGCATTACGCTAGTTTGTCAGCTATTTTTCTAGTTTCCTTAAAATAGAAATTTCCTTCAACAAATAGACTTTGTTGAAAACAAAGCAAGTAAAATTAAAACTTTTCGGGCACCAAATTCAGTAACAATAACTCTTTCAGCCCACAATCCCCAATATGTTAATTCCCTTCGGTAACTTAAATTCCACTTGATTGATTCTGTCTGTGTAGGTGTTAATTCACAAACATGTGCTGACATTATGATTCCAAGTATTACTTAATATTCAATACAATTCTCTCGAACTTTGTGAGATAAAAGAATGATTCAGCATAAAATTTGTCGCATCCAATTTCAATCAAAATACTTTTGCTGTACACATTGTTAAAACGTGCGGAAACTTAGCCAATGTTATCCAAATAGAAGGGAAAATCACTAAATTATCATGCTAACCGCCTAATATTGCAGAATAACAAGATCCCTAGTTGCTTATTCAATTCGCCTCGTAGCTATTTAAATAGCAAATATTTTTCGATGCAAATGCAGCAAAAAAATCATAATTAAAATACATTATCACCCATTTAGAGATGCAGCACGTACGAAACTATAATAGAATTGTTATGTTAAGCACTAGAAATGACGTTGATGATGATTTCCATATTTGCAAAATGTATTTCTATCCATTTATTTACAAAACAATTGCATAAAAGTTTGTTCCTCTCTTGTGCTTGATTCTGCATACATTGAGCATAAACACAAGCTTTTAAATTCAAATTTCATGTGCAACAATATGACATGATATAAATGGAATTGAGTCATGAGAAAAAAAAGAAACATTAAGAGAGCTATTTTGTTTAGTAAGGATGAACATTATTGTATAAATAGCTTGA
Source organism: Chironomus riparius (assembly GCA_917627325.4). NCBI lineage: Eukaryota > Metazoa > Arthropoda > Insecta > Diptera > Chironomidae > Chironomus > Chironomus riparius. Next base: position 49,555,681 of record OU895878.1, on the reverse strand, counting down.
AGCTGTTAAATAAATAAGAAAAACATTTTGGACAAAGTTTCTTTTGTTTTTGTTTTTGTAAGAATGCAAATAACATTAAACGTATACAAACTTTTTCTAATGTTTAATAGATCAAAGGCGTATACTACATAAATATGCACCAACAAAAGAAAAGAAAATTCAATTCCAACCATGCGATCTACATTTCATACATTCATTTCTAATGCCTTAAGGATGTCTTTTTGTTATTCCACACGAAAAATTGCGTGTGTGTGTGTGTGTTTGTGTATGGGTAAATAAACTTATGGAGACATTCATATTAGCCTCATGTTTTCTCGAAAAAGAGATGAATGAATGAAATTTCCCATGTGTAATGGAGTGTCAAATAAAGATCCTTGATTTCCATACAAACAATGTTATTTGTACAACCCAAGATTTCACATTGGAATGATGATAAATGATGGGAAATTACAGGTGAATAAAAGGACATTCAATTTGTTGGTAAAAAGTGAAAAATGATACTACGGATGTAAGTGTCCAAAATATATCATGCAGAAAATAAGAGTACTTACTTCTGTGAGTCAAAAAACCGTGAAATTGACACTATATGCTCTTGAATATTATGCTTTTGCCAACTTATCTTCCGCACAAGCATTTGAAAAGGAAATTGTACTCCTTTTACATAGACAGATTAATGTAATATGTTTATGACACTTCAAAAATCTCAAAAAGTATCTCGTTAAAAAATTCTGACACAGTAAACTTTTATGTAAAATTAGATTTCGAAAAAAAAGCAAATCTAATCTCGATCAAAATTTTAGAAATTAATTTTAAGTAAAGAGTTTGAGTTTCACGGATTCATTTTAATGGTCTAGATCTTCCAATTGACAAACTTAATGCTAGGGCTTGTTTTATTATAAGACAAAATTCTTTTTAAAGATAAAAATTTTAACTCTGACTGATTGTAAACAAAGTTTTCAAGATCATTAGGATTAATATTTGATGTTTCAAGTTAACAACACTGTAAGTTAACCAAGGCTGTTCAGCTAAAAATAAATTAGTCTTAATAAGAAAACAGACGAAATATTTCTAAAAGAAATGGAATATCAAACTTAAGAATTAAAACTGGATTGCTTATAAAATTTCAATATTAAACAAATTACTTAAGATATATTCATAACAAGCACTATCAAGAATTTTTAAAGCTTCTTAAAGCCTTTTAAAGAAATTTCATTGACTTCCCAAGTAACCAAAATGTTCCATATAATCTTCCTTCGACGTCGATAGAAGATCAAATGTATCATTATTTATTATATGGGCAATTCTACGAAAAGGTTTCCACAATGATTCAGATTTGAAAAAAATGTTCAAAAATTCAAAAATAACAAGTTAATTAAACTATATGTTTTAAATGCCAGATTAAAGAACATGATGTGTTTTATGTTCTGTAAAAATATCACATTCCAATTTGTTGTCTAATTCACAAAAATTCGATTTTAAGATGCCAATAAATTTGTTTACAAAATGACAACAAATATTTTTCTTAAATTTTTTCTCCTTTCCACTTCAAATTTCTTGTTTTAATCCTGATAACCAGCTTAATTAAGCTTAGTACTTTGTGTTTGTGTGAAGAAACCAAAAGAAAACCTATTAATTGGGCGAATATACATGATTAATTTTTTTGAAATTTACCAAGACTTTAAACACTCATAAGTTAAATTCGCGTCTTTCCGCTTCTACCAAACCTATTTAAATATAAAGAACAAAGTCTAATTAACCTTCCATATTAATGTGTACATGCCCAAATATGCCCGAAGCGAGATATTTGCGATTGAAAATTAGTTAATTTTTCATACAAATTACTATCGTGCGCCAAATTTTTTGATAAACATTTGTGAAATTTGTAAAAAAAACTTATTTATCCTCAATTTCATGACTTAATATTTTGAGGAATCAATAATCAAGTAAGATTAAAGGCATTAAAAGTCCTAAACTAGAGAATATCAATAAAAAATTTCATTACTTCAATGTGTCTGAAAAATATTATGCACAAGGATTATTTGAACATTTTTTTCAAATCTGAATCATTGTGGTTTCATGAAAATAATCCGTGTCAATTGCATGAATCTTTTAATTATTTTATTTTCATTTGTGCATAGTTTTTCAAAAATCTAATTCTCATTTCCTTTTCTATTGGTTAAACTGTGAATTATGATTACATCTGCACTCAAATTACTTAGCTATGGCTTGAGAAATTCATGGTTTTAATTTTAATATTTGGTAGTTTTTTTTGGAATTGTCTCCAAGTTACTCTGTTTCACTTATGAAATTTTTCGTAGAATCTAAATTGCAGCTTAATTAAGGCTTCCACAAATATGATTTTGACATCGTTTTGAAGCTTTTACTTTAAGCTACAACTTTGTATACTTAGTATTACTGGAAATTTTACCACCTTAAGTTATTAATGAAAACATTTTGGAAATTTGGGCGAAAAAATTCATGTGAAACAGAGTAATTTTTCGTAGAATGTAAATAATTCTTTAATTAACCATTCTTAATATGTTTGGGTGAGAAGAATATGTAGATCTCGGTAAAATCTACTATTAAATACATGAAACATGGAGAGTAATGCAACTGATAAAGAGAAATATAGATTTGGAGACAAATTTGTAGAAAAAATCATTCGTAGAATCGTTCATATGTAAAATACTTGTTTTACAAACATGTAACAAAAGTGTTCCATCTAAGTATTACCCAAGCCCGCTTAGGTTCAAATCCTATGAAAAATCATCCAAAAAATATTTTTGTGCAGGAAAATAATATTTGTTCTAAATTTGGCATTTGTCATATACTTCACAAGAGCTCGCAGAAATCACTATTATAAGTTCTCTCTAAATTTGTATGGGGCTTTCAATTAATTATTAATCTTCCTCAGGTTTATGTGCGAGTCTTGGGCGTTCATCAGTATACGGCTTAATTAAATTAAGTCCTTTTTGTTCTTTTCGTAGTGTTAGTGTACTTTAATTAAGTGCACACTAATACTTTTACAATAATTTACACAAACAAAAGAAAAATACAAAAGAACACGTGGAATTTAGCACGTGTTTTATCCAAAAAAAAATAATCCATTTGTTTTCCATTTGTATTCCTTCGATGTCTTATTGCATTGTCTATTTATCTTCCAATTTCATTGGACATCATCTTCCGATGGATAATACATGGATAATACATATGTATCATTCATGGAAGATTCTCATGGAAAACATTGATCTACCTTTTGGTTACTTGGATTGCAAACCCAAGAGAGAAGAAAAATATAAAAAATTTCAAACAAACATCAAAGCTGGATCATTGATAATGTCAAGTAAACAAAATAACGTTATGAAAACAAAGTCCTTCCTTGAATGTTGACATTTAACTCCATAACAGCCCTAAAATTCTTTTTTTATCCCTTTTAGCATACACTGTTGAGTTATAATTAGAAAATGAATTTTTTATGTCCTTCCATGTTTTTTTCTCTACATCATTCTCATCTTGTAATTACATCCTGACATTTTCAACACATGTTAACATTAACATTATTTTTTTTACAGCAAAAAGGCCGCCTGTAGAGGAGACAGCATCATTTCTACAGAGTCTTCTCGCCAGTCATGGTCCAAATTATCTCGAGAAACTGTTCGGCAGCAAAGCGAGAGATGCTCTTGCACCATTGGGTGGAGTTGAGAAGGTTGCTATCGCCCTTAGCGAAAGTCAAACCATTGAAGGTAAATAATCGGTCCATCTCATGAAAATTTATTTTCTTTTCCCATGACTTTTTATGGGTATTTTATCATGGGAATGAACAAGGGATGTTTGGATGTTAAAGTTCACTAACGACCCAACCACAGAAGATGTACACATTAAGTAAGAAATGAAAATGCCAGATTTTTATATTCTTGTGTGGATAGAATGCTTGTACAGGAAGGTGTAGGAGTTTTTTGAAATATCTTTTCGAACTTAATTAAGTGAATAAGCTTACAATGAATATTAAATAGTTGTTTTTGGATTCTGTGGAGGTTGAACTGCTCTTAATTGTATGTAGCAATGCAAATTTAATAAGGCTCTCTGGCATTTGTAGACATCTTAAAGAATTTTTAAACTTTCTTAATTTGCTTAGGTATTTGGATATAGAAATTTCTTTACATAATCTAATTTTGTAAGCAATAATAATCCACAGATTTGGTATGATCCTTTTTTACGCTTTTACGACCACTTTGGTATTCTGTTTTATAGAAAAGGGACGAGATTTTTAAAGATATCTACGATCTAATGCTTACAATTGGATAATATTTGGTGCTATTTTGCTGAGATTCTCCAATAATAGTAAAATAAAATTAGGTAGACTATGTTATGACTTTGGAAAGTATTAAAATTTTACATAGATTGGTTGGAGAAAGTTTTATGACTTTTTTTGAATAGATCAATGCACATTGTCAAGGGTCAGACACTCCAAAGTATTGTACGGTATTGTACAATGCTTACAATACTTTCCATACAAGTATTGTAGTATTGTACAATACTTACAATACTTGCCATATAAGTATTGTAAGTATTGTAAGTATTGTACAATACTTACAATACTTTTCATAAAAATTTACAATACTTACAATACTGAAATTTAATTATTCAAGAACCAAATTTTAAAAGAAATTAAATATTTTTTGAGTTTTCAACAATTTGTGAAACCAAATTTAATACTTTTTTTGACAAATATTGATAAATAACAATTTTTTTTGATAAATTAACATTATTATTGAAAATTAGCATGGATATTTTATGAAAAACCAGCACAAATTTCAGTTTTCCATTAAAAGAGCGAATTTCTGATTATGGATTGACTATAAAAATGGTAAAAAGTTCAAAATTCTTTTGTAAAGCTAGACTGATGCAAATCAAGAATTGATTTCATACAATTCTCATGCATAAAACCGTACAGGTACGAAGTTGATTATGTAAACTAATATTAAATGTCAATAAGGAATCAAAATTAAATAGATTGGTTTCATTTTCACAAGATTTATCACTTTTTATAGCAATCTGCATTACGTTTTATACAAATTTTTTGATCAAAGTATAAGGTTTTAAGTGTATTCAAACATTACTTTGACGATTTGAATTTTTTTAACCTCTGACAAGAAGGCGATTAAGAAGAAATCAAATTTAACAAACTTATCAAATGGTTTTTATAGCGTTTTTTTTTTTTGAAAATACATATTTTCAACAACTGCATCTCTAAGACAATATAAAACTGTATATTTTTTCTTCTTTCTTTGTCAAAATTATTCTTATTTTTTTTAGTTCTTATAGTTGATACTAGACTTTTACGATTTCCTGTTCCCGAAATTTTTGGGACAGAAACTCGATGAATAAAAATAGTTATCCAAAAAATTTTAATGTCAAATTATCTCAATTGAAAAGTTTCATCATTTAAACACAAAAAAATCTTCCAAATTTCCAGGAGCATGTTTGATATTTGAGTTTAAATTTTTGTCCAGTTCCCGATAATTTTTTGGGTCCGGGAAATCGTGAATGCCTATTTAATACAAAAATATATATTATTTCAGGAAAATTCACTGAAAATTTCTGATGAAAAATGTCCTTACTAAAAGCAAAGTAAACTTTATAGAAACAAACTTAAATCGAGACATAGCAATGTTATGATATGACTTAAAGCGCTATAAAAAAACTAAACCTCGGTGTTACCTCTTACTAATGTCTAATATTCTCATCTTATCTTATTTTCGTAAATAATGTTTGATATTTTTGGCTGCATATGGCGTTATATTGCTTTGTTTCGAGCCAGAATACTTTTTTGCTATTGACAATTTTAATAAATGACTTTATTACCAAAAATTTTGTATACAAATATTTTTACAATATTTGTATATGTTTTAGACTGAATATTTTTGAAGAACTATAAAATTTCAATTAAAACTTAAAAATGTTTAGTTCAAAATTGCTAATTATGTATTTTTATCAAATTTTGGTTCAAAAAATGTAAAGAAACACGAGAAACTACATAAAAACCGTCAATTATAATCAAATTCATATGACAAATGTTTCTCAAACTGTCTTGTAAAAACTACAATACTTACAATACTTTCCATACAAGTATTGTAAGAATTGTAAGTATTGTAAAATCCTGCAATACTTGTCATACAAGTATTGTAAGTATTGTAGGTATTGTACAATACTTACAATACTTTCATATGTATTGTAAAGTATTGTACAATACATTACAATACTTTTGGAGTGTCTGACCCTTGCACATTGTATAGTTTTAAATTCATGAAATAAAATAAAATAAAATAAATAAAATAAAATAAAAAAAAAAAAAAAAACTTGAGGTGTTATGGCTTTACAATTAAAAGATTGATGATTTTTGGTAAAAAATTAAGGAACATAAATGTTCATCGAATTGAAACTTCAACTTTAACTTTTGAATTCAAATTATGAATTAATTTTTATATGAATAAAAATGTTGAATGAAGGAATGGATGGATATCCATTTTAAAATAATTAGAATCAGTTTCTATCATCTACCATAGACTAGGCTAACATAAGATTAGTCTCTTTTCATACAAAGAATCACTTCGGTATTATTCAGAATGTTTTCTGTCTGAGAGTTTGTTTTTGAATTTGTTCAAACAATTTTATTTCATCTTGAAATAAATTTGATGTAAGCTGAGATAAGGTAGACTTTCTGTTTGAGTTTGACTTTATCTTAGGTCAAACTGATTTGTTTAGTTTTTCTGTCATAACATTCATTTGAGATTTAAATAATATTAATTGTAACAAAGTTGTTTGCCACTTTTTCATACAAATATTCAGTCTGTTCACCAACACCGAACAATAAACATCGTTTTATTACAAAAGATTCAATGTAAGATTGGATTTTGTCTGCTAAATCCTTCTCCAACACAATCTTCATACTTGTTCCTGATTGTATTTAAATTAATTATTTGCTAATTTGTTAAGAACTAGAAAAGTTCCAAAAACCAAAAAAGTTTAAATTCCAAATAGTCAATTTTCTCCAAAATAAAAACAACACCCATTCCTACTGCTCAAAACAACAACACAATTTCAACATCATCATCCTTATAGCGTGAAAAATTAGATCAACAATAGTTGAAAGCCTTTTTATTATTTGTATTGCCTTTCTCTTTTATTCGATAGATTTTCATTGAATATTTTATGATAACAAGTAAAGTGGAAATAAAAAGTTCCTCATGAACCTTTTTTTCCTCTTCTCATTCACATCTTGTTTGTTTTACTTGATAAATAAGCCCTTTTATGGATTTTTATGTTACTTGTTGATATCCAAAAAGCAAAAGTTTTCTCATTCTTTGGATGTGGAAATAAAAAGCCTTTTACATTCATTGACTTCATTGTAAGCATAAACATTTATCCTCATTCTATTTTCTCTTTCCTTTCATTACAGATTTCGGTGCAGCGTTGCATCTTATGCGATCTGATTTGGAGCATCTTCGTTCTGTTTTTATGGCTGTTGAGAATGGTGATTTAGGAATGCTGAAATCTCTTGGTATTAAAGATTCAGAGCTAGGCGATGTTAAATTTTTCCTCGAGAAATTGGTGAATACAGGATTCTTAGATTGAGTTGCACCAGAGCCGTTATCGCCATTCTATTATTCTATCGTTCCAATCGGTCCACAATTTTATAGTTATTTGGGTACTGGGTTTGACGGCTATAATTATTAAATATATCTTTGCTTTTAATTCTACTTCTTCAATATTACGTTTGGGATCATTCACAAGTGATGTCTAGTAATTTATGGGATTTGAACTTGTAATGTCGTGAGCATTGTGAAAGTAATTGACATTCTATGCGATGATTGAGATATCAGCATCTAGTGGGAGTTGAACTTACTTTCACTCAAGAGAGAGAGGACTTCAACTTTTATCCGTGAAGGCCCTAGGCTGGCATTTTAGCTCATTTTATATGGCTCAATATCCAACTGTGACACCCAAAACCTCTCTTCTGACAAGATAAATGGTGTCTGACACACAGCTAGACCCCATCAAATACTGGACATAACAAGTGAATGATCCCTTTGTACTTAATTAAATTATCAAAAAAAAGTAAGAAAAAAAACCGAGACAAAAAACATTAATTAATTAATGATAAGAATGATAAGTGATAAGAAATTTATTAATTAATTTTATTCAATGACATATCAGTTATAGAAGTGAAACTTATACTTTTGGGACTTGTCGGAAGTGACTTTCCATAGGCCACTAAATGATTGATGGAAATTTCGTAGCAAAAAAGAAGAAAATTCATATTTTTTTATAACTGACACAAAATGTGAAAATGCGAAAATTTCCAACAATAATCATTTAAAATGTTACGGAAATTCCTTTCCGACAACTTTTTGGCATCCACCCTACTCCGACTTTACATAATCTCATTTATCCGCAGGAGCAATTATATGAAGCTTTTGAACGTTTAAAAGAAGGGATTATGTTAACAGTATATCGCGCCTGTATAAATTTTATTAACATTCATTCATCATGAATAACTCATGCAAACACTTTCGCATATATTTATTATATTTCTGTGTGAAATCAATATTAATTCAATCCCTTTTGCTGCCATGAGCATATTTTCACTTCACACTCTCTTTCTCTCTCTCGTTCCGCAACTTTATTACCTTTATTTTATTATTTCATTTCACATAGTAATGCAATTTATTGTGTGTATACTGTGAATGAATGGATATTGATTTAGCTACTTATTTTATTAGACTTTCGGAATGAGGAGTAAAAGGGATTGATGATCTCATATTTTATGATAATGTATAATTAACTGCCAGATACATGTGTGAAATTTGAATACAGACAAGCTTACATTTTGTTTTATGATGGTGATAATCTTTTAGGGAAACAGAGAATTTCCATTTTTCACAGTATCTGTTTGGCTGTTCAAGCAGTTATGCGGTTTGTCACGTAATTGGGTGTTATGGTCACCAGAAACTAGGAGTAAAATGAATTTACTCTTAAATGAGTGAATCTTTATGCCTAGCTGTAAAATATGATGACTGAACAGAGCTGGACAACGCTACTTCATAAGAGTAGTTTGTATAATTTTTGAACAACATCCAGTCTAGGAACTTAAAAACAAGGAAACCATAAACCAAAAGTACTCATTGATTATATTTCATGCATTTAGGAAATCACTCTTTAAAGCTTTAATGTATAAAAATTGTCTATATTGTCCATTTTGAACCTCACAAGATTTATATCATAAGTGTAGAGTCTAAACACAGTTCAAATATACTTTAATATAATCAATCGTTTTATTCGACTCTTCTATACTTAAATATCTATTCAAAAAGTGACCGTTATTTCGCTCAATGTAGCTTCATCCCCTCAATCTTAATGCAGCTTCAGACCCCTACAATAAGTAGCTAGCTTGATTGAGCAGAAAATAACTTTTGGGCTATTCCAAGCTTTAACTGTATCAAATTTCAATATAATCTATCATTAAAGAGTCTTATCATCACCCATAAACTTATGTCAGTAAAATAAATCACTCCAAACACGACTTTGTAGCACATATCATTAAACTGACACAAGTCTCGTTCTGAAAATGACTAATTACTGAGATATAATCTAAACAACAGCAAAGAAGATGTCGTTAATGGTTCTTTATGACTCATATTCACGAGCAAACAACTGATATCATGTCTTACAGGCAAGGTTACCAAGTTTTTGGAATGGGACTGAAAATGACATGGTTACAATAATTATTCGTACGAAACAATTGTTTATATTCAAAAATGTAAATAATGAATGGTTATCGGCAATCAACCGAAAAGCTCACAAAAGGAACAGCGTGAACAATTTTCATCAATATGAAATTGGTTTTTCACACCAGAAATTACCGCAATTACATTCCATCCATCACGTAAAATTGTGAAACAAAAAGAAAAAAAAAGTTTTTTTATTGATTTTTATATAGCCTGAAGTTGTTGCTTTGAAATATTAATGATCAATTCAGAACTGAAAATTGTTGTACATAGTTTATTGCTCGATACGATGAGTGGAAAACATGTTTATGAGCTTCCAATCAATGTGTCTAGTTAAGGAAACTTAATGTCTAAAAGTTTCAAACTGTCATGAAGTTTCTGAAGTTTTGGGAAGTATCAATTGACTTTGGTTAAAGTTTGGGTAGAGAATGTTTACAAAATTATGGTTTTGATCATAAACAAGTCTGTATAAATATGGCATTGTTGTAGATGTTGCTAAACGGACTAGATTCTAAAGTTTGTACCGTTTTTGAACTGCAACTTGTAAGACATAATAACTAAACATCCCAAATGATTTATGCAGAATCAACCTTATTAATAGAATAACTAGAACAGACTGATTCTTCTTGAAACATCCTCAAAAGTTGCAAAGTAAACCTATGTTAAAATAATTTTAATGCTGTGTAGACGAAAGCAAATTGATGCTTGATTTTCATTTCCAAAACATTTAATTCAATTAAACTTTTCCAATTTCTTCTTTATCAAGAAACGATTTATTATGAATGTAAATATACAATCACAATTCGAATAACAATCAAGTCGTAATAATTCAATAAATTTTCTGAATAATGAAGACTTGTTGAAAATTCACTGAGTTTAATAACATCCATAATCCTTTTATGGTTTTGATGATGAGCTTATATTTGACGGTACGGTAATTGCTTGTTCGTAAACTTCCTTGAAATAAGCTTATGAATCCTTTCAGACATGATCTTGAATTTTGAGATGATTATGGATGTACCCAAATGTAAGAAACTAGAGTTGAGTTAGGATCCGTCGTGGGGTTTCAAAAAAGGATTTTTAATGTTGTTATAAATGCTCAGGTTTTTTGTCGATTACTTAAAATTAACGGGCGTTTCCAGTTATTTTCTTGGCAAAGGAAAGTGATATTTGAAGGTTTAGACTTTACATAATTTTTAGACTCGAATAAAGCTGGTTTAAAAATGATCAAAAGCTATTCTAAAGCTAGTCTTAATCTTATCTAAATCTAGTCTAAAGCTAGTATTAATCTAGGCAAAACTAGTCTAAAGCTAGTCCAAAATTAGTTTAAATCTAGCTAAGCCTGGTCAGTCAGCATCAGAAAGTTTTATATCAAAGAATTAAAGCTTCGTAATGCCTTGTTGTTATTTTCCTCATCAGTTTTCTAAATTTAGCTTAATGAAGGAAAACTAAGAATTTTCATGATGAATGGAAATTTCTTGAGCTTAATAAATTTGAGTTTGCCAGATGTTGCTGATGTATAGACCAAAATTGTATTAATTTCATTATGCTTCCTTCATTTAATTGCTTTATTAATCTAAAGCTCTTAAAATAAATTAAATAATTGGAGATAAGAGCTTTGTACACAATTTCAGAGGTTCCAATTTCGCTACTAATTATTATGATAAGAAATAATTTGCGTAGTAAAGCTTTCATGACATGAAAAAAATCAATGAGGTAAATGTTACATGAGATGGAAAAAATTATTATTAAATATCAAACCTTTATGAATATTTAATCAGCCTAGACTCTCAGTGAATACATCATGAAATTGAATGTTATTACGCTCATAAAAGTTTGGAAAATTTGTAGCTATGGGTGGAAATACTAATTAATTTATTGATATTTTTATTCCAAAGAGCGTCTTCTTTTTATAGAAGCTTTTTCATGAATTAATAAACATCAATGAACTTTATGAATCTTTGCTTCAAGTCATTTGCTTCAGAGTTGCGAAACAGGTCACCTGTGACAGGTGAGAACCTTTCAATTCCTTGATAATTTGTATGGTTTTGTTAGAAAAACCTTATAAATTATCAAGGAATTGTAGGGTTCTCACCTGTCACAGGTGCCTGTTTCGCAGCTCTGATTTGCTTTTTGTGGGATCAAATGTAAACAATCTTTACAGACATTGGGAATATCAAGGTTGATTCATTGATTTTTGTATTTTAAAGATTAAAAAGAATTATTTGAATTTTTAACGGTTCCAAAAATCTTTGAAATTTTTAACGGTTTCAAAAAAAAACACCAAAAACAAAAGTGTCCCAAGCCTGTCAGTCATATTCGAGATAACTTGAATGAATAAAAATACACATAATAAGAAGTCCTTAAAGCTTAAAATATGTAATGTGTGTCACATATTGTGCTACATTCATGAACATGTATAACTTGAATCCAAAACCGTGACATGTATGAGTTATACAAAATCTGCTATAAATATTTAAAATTCATATCTTCGCTAAATCTCTTTTTAATAAAATATGAGAATCAATCCCAGAGTTCGTTGACAATTTTGCACACGATATATGAGATTAAGGGAAATTGGAGAGCAGTGGATAATTTAATAAATAACATTTGATTTTGATTGCTACACAAAAAAAAGGAATGAAACTTAAAAAAGTATAAGAATGATTCTAAATGGACTTAAAAAAAATGAATACATATCATAAATTATACATAATATGAGATAACAGAAACATATCAGAAGAAACATGAAATGAATACATATCAATTGAATGAACCTTAATGTGTGTAAAACATGAAAATTTCACTTGGAAAATTACAGCTGGATGTTTTCTAAATGAAATTTTCTACAAAAAAAACTTATTAGATAAACATGACAAAAAAAAAAGCTTAATGAAACTTTTACCAAAAAACTTAATTTTTCGCAAAAATTAAAAAAAGAAAACTTTTATGAAAATAAAAAAAATTTGTTTAAAAATTTTCATTAAAAATACAAGAAAAAAGGTTACAAAATAAATAAAGTGAAAAAAAAAGTTAAAATAAATGGTTTTGAAAATAATAATTTCAGTCAACATTGGTCGTTGCTGCATCAAACCAAGTCCAAATGTTGACTCAACTACACACACACACACACAAAACACAAAGTCTTATTGCATAAAAAACGAAGAGTAAATGTACCTTAATACTAGATGATAGCTATGTTGATGAAAAAAAATTTCTTTTCCCTTTCTTTTCCAATAATAAAAAAAAAATAATATAAGTGAGTAAGTAAACAACTGGAGATTGAATGGAGCTATGATGGGGTCGTTCGTAAATGATGTGTTTTAGATTTGCAAACCTCCTGTCATATTTATTGACAAATTTGTTTTCAAGTTGCTTTCATGATCATCTTCAGGATGAGAGAAGTAGAAAAGGGGATGCTCAGATTATTAAGGAGCAAGGCAGTCATTTCAACAGTACTCAATAAGTTTAAGATAAGTAAAGCGACTTCAATAGGTTTCTTGAGACACGCTAGGATATATATTTATCTAGGTTATAACCCATGTTTTAAGATTACGTTAGTGTCGAACAAATATATAGGTTTCAAAGGGATAACAAGTAACTGAATTTCGTTAGGATTCGAGCCAATGCTTTTCTTGAGAAATGATGACGAATTTTTGGTCCAATGTCTAGTAGATTCTATAGAATATGGGTCATTAGCTAGACAACATAGTTCAGATAAAACACGACTAGTCGAAGGATTTCAGATTGACGAACCTTCTTTTAAGCGCTAACATTAAAAATGTCAATATTAAATCCTTTTCCATTAGAAGAGTAAGTTGGAACAGATTAAAGCAGGAATCCAAATAGACCCTCATCTTAATCAGGGGCGTTGACAGAAGTTTATGAGAGTTTTTGAATTTTTTTGTCAAAATGATGAAGTTTCCCATTCGAAACTTAGGAAGGAAATTACCATTAACCCCCTGGTTAAGAATGACAAGATTAAACTTATGTGGTTCATTAATACTCAACCTTATTCCACAAAAAGTTATTAGACATCCAAAACGAACGACTCCAACACACAAACACACACAAAGACGAGAAAAATATGAATGATGGAGGTTGTTGGAAGCGTCAGGTGAAGGGAGAAGGAAGAAAATATGAAAAATATGATAAAACAGAAACGTGATACAAGAAATGAAATAATGTAGAGAAAGAAGTAACAAGAAAACATAACCTAAGCATCCTTAAACATATCAAAAAATATGTGCGGTCTTTTGTATATAAATGGAACATATGTAAGAGAGTGCAGACAAGAGAAAAATCGCTGACATTTAAAGAAAACAAAGGCAAAGTTTCAGGCAATTGAGACATTTATCCAACGATTTCTTTTCATTCTTCAAATGCCATCGTCCTTTTACATTAATAATGAAGACGTTTGGCCTCGATGTGCAACTCAACTGAATAAAAATTATGGTAATGTGTCAGATTCATGCAACAGCTGCAAGCTTAATACGACAAAGTTGTTCTTCTTCAATGTTCTCTTAAAATGTTAATTTTTATTGGGGATAAGCTGAGATTAAAGATTTTACTAAATTTTAAGGAATTAAAATGAACGTAGAAGGATAATTGGGAATTTAAAAACCACATTTTATGTAAATTTACGGCTTTTTCTATTTGACAACTTAAGCAGATTATTTTGTGTATTCAAATTAGAGTTGGAATGTTGAAGTAAAACTTGTTTGAAGTTGAAAATGTAAATTTTAAGGGGATGCATAACTCTAAAATTATGTTCCTTCTTTGAAATATTATAGGATTGAAGGTTTTAAGGTAAATTTATTAATTTGAAAAAGGTTTGTCAATTTATATAACAGCATTTTTAAATTTGAATAATAACGATCACTAAAATTTTGAAAAAGCAACAAAAAAAGTTTGGGAAATTTGAATTTAAAATGTCCGTTAATTTGAAGAAGCATTGTTCTTGTATATTCTAACGATTTTTGAACAATTTAAAATTAATCTGCTAATTTATCTTGGAAATTCAAAATCGAAACTACGGTTAACATCTTATTTTCGAAGAAAAAAAATAAAAAATACACACGTGAAAACGGTGTGAATATAAAAAAGCCTAAAAAAGCTAGAACAAAATGACCAAAAGTAGTTAATTTGAAAAGTCAGATTTTAATATTCCTCAACTCATCCCATAAAGTTACAAAAACTTTACAATCTAATTCCCCTGTTCCTAGAACAATTACGATCAAAGTATTCTAATTTGCATAAAGTCACAAAAATATTGTATCCTTGCTACAGATTAACATTTTGTTATAAACTAGCTTTTATCTCTGAACCAAAGAACATCATTACATGCTTCTGACGGACTTAGAGATTGAAAATGATAAATTTGAAAGATTTATGAACCTTGAGTCATAAAATTATGATGACCCAAAAAACATTAGATTGGTGTGAGTCATCCCATTTAGGTCATGCAATCAATTCATGTCAGCCTGTACGAGAACATACTGTGTAGCACTCTCAACAGGTGTTTCCACACGAAAAAAAATATTTTCTTTTAATTTGCCGTCAGCCATGACGAAATCACAGGTTTTCCAGCTTTAAGTTATTCGAAAAGTTTCTCATGCTGTTAAGTTGGAAGCGACAGATTCTCATTTCCATTGTTAGCTCGTCTGTTATTTTATACAATTTGAAATTCGTATTGGGATTTGGAAATGGAGCATGCATGTGAACCAGGGGTATATTCAGTATAAATTTTTGAGGGGGGGGGGGGTGTTTAAAATTTGAGAATTTTATTTTTTCAAATGAACTCGTAGATTGAAGAAGTTTTTGACTCCCCTTAATACTTTTGAACACATGTGTTGCTTCATGATGGATATTTACAGCAAACATTTAAAGACATGTGAAATGAATTTGGGAAATTGCATCTCATGGCTTTAAATCTCATTCCATAAAGACTTTTATGATTACATTTGAGAATTTCTTTCAATGAGCAATCATGCAGTCTCTCTGCTGACAAAAATTTGTGCACAAAAAGTTTGAAAAATCCATAAATCTCTTCATCTACTCAACCAGCAGATTTCATTACCCACAGCACATAAATCTTCAATTTTCAAAAAAAAAAGTTTCAAGTGAGAAAAAGTTCTTCTTTAAATGCCACCTGATGAATCTTGGCTGATGCAGGCAGTAGGTATGCAATAAAAATATGATGATTGATTAAACTCAATCGTGCTCTCTTCCTTTTATGTTGCTATTTACATACATTTCCATAAACAAGTATGTTATGACTTGATGTACGTATGAGGACGGTGAAAAATGAGACGCTAGGGGTGGCGAGCTTTTAAACATGAAAAACGTTAAAATATTTTTGAATTTTACCACAATTTTAAGTTAATTTTTTTAAAATTTTCAAACAAAAAGTGACGGTTGCAAATTTTTGAAAAATATTTTGACAGTTAACCTTAAAATTTACAATTCAATCTTTTTTTGAAATTTTCAAATAAAAAATGGCAGTTGAAATTAAATTCGCCACCCCTGAGCAAAATGATTATTTTAAGTATGATGAAAAATCTTACACGGTAAAACGTTTTGCGATATGATGAAAATTCAGTGATTATGTGTAATAAATTCTATTTTTACAAGCTTTCTAAATGTGAAATCCTATTACAAAATAAAAGATCATGATGAAAATTTAATAACATTAAGAAAATGAGAAAAATACATACTGCAAAAAATGAGATATTAAGTAATGATGAATTTTCTTCGAAGAAGGAAAGCAAAAAAAAAAATGTTGAAAGAGGAAAAAAATTTATGAATATTAAAGACTTCCTCTTAATAATCTTATAAACATTAAAAGCTCTTGTTAAGTACTATAAACTACATACATCTTAAGATGCCATTAATTTTTGATTCTTGAACTTTCAATTTTTTTCTCGTTTATGAAATTTAGAGACAAAAATGAAGAGGAGCTAATTGTTCATTCATGATTCATGCTTTTAATGCGAGCTTTCAATTATGCAAGAAATAAAGCTGAGCTTTTCTCAACAAAGCTTTTATCCGTTAAAAAGCTTTCAATTCAAATTTTTAAAATGTTTGAAAAAAGCACAAATTTGGAAATTTGATTTTTCATGTAATTTAACAGTAAAACAAGACTTTTGGATGCTAAAATATTGATCATTAAGTGCTAAACAGCATATAGCTTGATATTTTAAAGATCCAGTGAGGTTAAAACGAAGAAGATTAGCAAAATTGAATGAATTTTAATTTTTGACTTTCAAAACTTCAAGTCGTGGCTAAAAATTCCACGAATGTTCAAAACTTTAGGGGCTGTTCACTTATTACGTTCGCATTTTAATGGGAGGGGGGTGGGGGGGTTGAAAAATTGTAACAAAATGTAACATAGGGGGGGGGGGTGTCAAGAAGTATGTAACGTTCTAACTGTCGCCTGTCTTTTAAAAAAAAGTTCACGAAAAAGATTTGTTTACAAATTCACACCAAAAACATTTTTTCAAATTTTCCACATTTTTAATGATAAAATAAATTATGAACGTTGGGGGTTGTGAGTTGTAACATATTGTAACGTAATAAGTGAACGGCCCCTTATTGTTTCAATTATTTGTGGGCTATCCACAAATTGTGACAATCCACAAGCTTTTTAAATGATATGATAATATTCAGCACCCCACGCAATGTCTTGAAAGCATGATCAGTTCAATGAATGTTGTTATAGTAAATAATCAGCAAATGGAGCAAGCAATTTCCATTCCATGACCTGACCATTTATTAAATCATGGAATAAAAACAAGCAAAAACTCTGTTTTCAAGCTCTAGAATATTACTTACTGCAACCCATTCATTGAATGCATGATGAACTCTTATTGAACATTACTTACTCATTCCACTGTTGAGCTTTATCAGCTCCTAAATCAAACTGTATCTAAAGCTAAACGAGAAAAGTTATAAAAATGTCATACGCATTGGAAGTTCGCCCTCTTCTCGCTTTGTTTAGATTTTCTTTTATTTGAGTATGTTAAACATTATTATGGGGGACTATATACATACATACATATGATATATATAAATATATTTTTTATTTTGACAAGTTAATTTAATAAAGAGACAGAAAAAAAGAAGAAAAAGCCACTCTTTGCATGCTGTGTGATTGATTTTTATCCTTTATGTTTTGCGACTTTCAGCGGAGCCAGGTGTGCAGCCAGGAATTGAAAAGATTTTCCCAGCAAGTAGAACCCACCCATTCCCCCTTTCCTGGCTTCACCCCTGAGCGACATTTAATGGAGCTTTTTTTGAACTGCTGTAAGATCGTGATGAAAATTGTAAATGCTGCCTCATCAATTACTTGTTTTCAGCGAACAGAACGAGAGACCGCATAATAAATGAGAGACTGTGCGTGGGAGCCTGTTGATTATTGTAAAGAAATTCTGTTCTTCTTTGTTATCCTAAAACCAGCAAATCATTTAAATTGACTCCGTCGTGACTGTTAATGAATCATGACTTGTTTTGATGTGATTTTGGTATGATGATGAGAGAGTTTTGAATCTGTTTAGAGCATTCAAAGCTGGCAACTTTCAAAAATTTGTTATTTTTGAGTCTTTCAGAAAAGTTTTAAAATTTTCAGGTTAAACAACTTTTTTATTTCCATATTTAGAATTTTTGGCTATTCTTCAAGCTTTTAATACAATAAATATGCAACTTGAAGCTATTACATAGAAGAAACTCAATGGCACAGCCTTTATTTGTGTATTTAAAGACTGAATTTGACAAGAAATACATTTTGTAAATAAAGATTTGAGCTTTGAACTTTTTGAAAGTTCTGTAAAAGCTTTATTCCACAAACAAATGAGAGATCCCGTGAGAATCTCAGATTGCAACTCAATTATCGATTCTCCTTATTCTAAAAAAATGTCAATTTAGATTTGTGGCAGATTTGTTCATTATTTAAGGACATTAGCACGTGGAATAAATTACTGACTGCAGTTTTGTTGTTAAACATGCTTGGTAAGCCCAAAAAGAATTTATTTTCCAGCAATAATTCATGAATTTTCTTTTTTAAAAGATTTATTGTAATGAAAATTGTTCTTTTGGAAAGGTTCAAGTTTCGCCTTTTTGTGTGGCAAGTCACCAATAAAAAAATTATCTTCTTTCATTAAAGGACATGATCTTTTAATGTAAAGAAGGCGGTAAGGACACTTAGATGAGAAAGTTGACACGTGGATCACATTTGAAATCTTGCAGGAATTAAAAGGAAAACAGAAAACATAAAACAGTGTTTTTAGAGTTTCAGAACCGTTCGACAGTTTTAGATTAAGATTTGAAATCATAAAATCGCAAAACTTGAATCAGAATCACTCAAAACTATACAACAGTATTCAAAAGTTACAAGAATGTTTCAAATCGTCACATCAGTTTCTCAAAACCTTAAACAACAATAAAACTTTGAAACCTTACAACAGCACTGAAAAATATGAAACCTTACAACACCTCTGAAAGTTTTAAAACCTTTCAACAGTTTCTGAAAGTTTTAAAACCTTTCAACAGTTTTTGAAAGTTTTATTGTCTGATTCCAAAAAATAAAGAACGTCACTAGAATTTTACTCAAAAAGCTCTAATTTTTCAACCTACACAGCACGTTTGTGGTAAATAATTTATGCTATTCATCGTGAACCCACATACCTTTCATAAATGCGTTTCTTTTTTCAATGCCCCAAAATGAATTCGAAGAAATTTCTGTAAAGTTTATTAGAGCAAAAATGAATAGAAACTCATCAGACCTTAATTAATTTTTAACAGAGGATATAAAGCATGTAAATTTTGTACCGCAATTAAATAAAATATTTCATTTTCACATTAACACGTTTCTCATTTTATTGAATGAATGGAAAAGAATTATTTTTAAGCATGAAGCTATAGAATTTATCAGACAAATGAGTTACTTTCCTGAATTGTTTGAGTGCACATTTTAGCACGCAAAATAAGCACGTCATGTTAAGCTAAATGTCAGTCAAATGAATGAGATATTCAAATGAAAATGTTGTCTTAGTATTATGGCTTCCTGAGTGCTACTTAATGCCACACTTACTGCTTTCATTTGATATTTATTTTAGTTCTTAATGGAGAAACATTATTCAAGAATACACACTTCATCAACTCATTAATCATTCATGCTAATCAAGTCACAGAGTCACTTTGTAATGTAATTTGCAATTAAGTGTTGATTATTTGTGTTTTGTGACTGCTTATCTTTAATTTTTGTTCATTTTCCTATTGGTAAGGTATAAAGAAATCTTATTAGTTTTAACGGAAAAATGAAATTTGAATTCAAACTATTCAGCGTTATTAAGCACTTTTATTCAGCAGTATTCAGCTTTATTGACTTCAATTCAGCAGTATTCAGACTTATTGACTCCAATTCAGAAGTATTTAGCAATAATGGGTTTTATTCAGAAGTGTTCAGCGTTAATGACCTCAATTCAGAAATATTCAGCGTTAATTGACTTCAATTCAGCAATATTCAGCGATATTGACTTCAATTTAATATTACTCAGCGTTATTAGGCTCAATTCAGCTTCATTAATTTTTATTCAGCAGAATTAAAAGTTTCTGATCATAATTATTGATGATTCTGAAATCCAATTAATATCTTGTTGAAGTTTCAGTTATTTCAGGAAACTCCAAACTCTCAAAACAAAGCAATCTCCATTATTACATCAGCATCCTTCCTATTTTCATTTCCTTCACATCCAGACATCCATAAATAACTCACAATCGATACATTGCAGGTAGAAAGCAACAACTTTCGATATTGATATAAAATTTCATGAATATTAAGTGGAATCAAATGTCTAGAGGTAAAATCTCAATTCTCTCTGTTATCATCTTTGCTGCACATCTGCTCGTGATTTGACTTGTGGACTTTTTCACAAAAATCTTTCTCGAAAACCTAAATTCGTTAAATACTTGGAAAAAGAACAGTTTCAATCTTGCGGCTGGCTTTAGTCTCAAAATGACATTTCTTCTTGACGATTAATAAAATTAAATCCACATAGGCATTTCATATTGGAATGAATAATTTTGTTTTATTTCTTTTATTTGGTGTACACATCGAGTTTATAAAATTTTCTGATTAAATGAGAATAATAAGTAAATGTAATTTTGTATTTAAGCTTCAAGGGCATTTACAGTAAAAGTCACTGGCGTGGAATTAAATGAATTTAGAAGATGTGATGGAAAGAAACTCAATTTGATATGTTCTATTGGAATTGAGTTATTGTATAATTGACCTGATGAGAATTTTTCTTATGAATGGAAGCGTATAGGACTATAGAAAAGGTTTTGTATGCAATACTATCTTAATTTAGTAGATTTAGGGTTTTATAAATTTTTGTGTTTTAAAACCTTTCAAATGTTTAATTTTTATTTGAAAACCTTTCAAATGCTTCACTTTCAAAGTAATTGTATGGTTTTAACATCAATTATTTTCTAAAACCTTTCAACAGTTTATCAAACCTTATAAATGTTTTAAAATGAATTTCTAAGGTTTTATTTTTGGTCGGTTTTAAGTCACTATAGAATTCTAAAACCACACAAATTTTTCCGAAAACTCAAGGAGTTGAAAGGTTTTACAACATTTTTTAAATTATCTGTTTACAGTTAAAATTTAATTGATCGATTCCAATTTCTGGTAATACATCGTTGTACATAAATTCAGGAAAACATAAATCACATATGACTAGATACATCTAAGATAGATCTTATCATACTCATAGTTATTATCATTATTCATTTAAATTCATTTTTAATACATCTATTTTTAGCGACATTCCTTTTAGAAATAAAAATTGATCTTGAAATTCTTTAATTGCAATTGGTTATTTGTTATCATCTTAAATATTAGTGAATATAGAGAGACACATTTAATTTATTTACATACACTATCTATCGGGTTCATTCATAGCCTCATATTGCAAGAATATCGGCAGTACAGAGAGTTGGGAAATAATGAATTTATAGTCATGAAATAATAATTAATCTTTTTTTGTTTTGATAATAAAGGCATATAAAAAAATGCAATATTAAAGCATTTTAGACCGCAAAGTTGCAGAGAGTTTCATCATAATGTGAAATTAGGTAATTTATTAGAGTGCATTTTTCTCAATTAATTCATACTAAATTACCGTTAGCATTTCAAAATCGGTTTTTCAAATATTACAAAACGGTTCAACTTCAAATTTATTATTGCCGTTATTTTTTGAATCGGTTAATAAAATATTTGAATCTATAATAACCGGTATTCTTCAAATAATTTGCAAACGTTATTTGTCAACAAGATTTTCAATGGCAAAAAATGCACTTCCGTTTTGTCCACAAAATTGACCAAAATTTTAATAATTGTTACTTGGAAATTTAAAGTAAAGTAGTTAAATAGCACCATTCATGACATTAATATTTTTGTTACTATTGTCGTCATTTTTCTCTTTGTCATCATTAAGCTCCTCGTATTCTTTCAATAAATCATTAAGTTGCTTCCTCAATCGTATCACACGCGACCGCAATTCCTTTTCAGTACTTACCATCGTCTCCACTTGATGTTTAATCTTTTTAACTTGATTACTCTCAACAACAAATCGTAGATAAAGATCTGACCAGAGAACTAATGAAACAGGTGCGACTGATGGCCATATGATGGATTGATTTGGCTCGTAAGCTGTTTAAAGACATAAAAGAGACAGTAATTAAATATTAACTTTAATTGTTTGAGATAAGAAGACTTACCAGCATTTAAGAGATTAGTTATGACATCTGGTCGATTAAGGTGCGACCATAATGATGTTGTCTTTGTAAATGCCATAAGTTCCATTCGTTCATTTTCGTTGTCAACGATAAAAGTTCCATATTGTGAGAAGTAGCTATGCTCAAATAACATTATCAATAATTGAGGATCAAATTCGAAACTTAATGGAAATTGTTGATAAAGCTGATAAACGCAGTCAAGGAACAGAACAAAAGTTGCACCAGATGTCTTGACTCGATTTTGTGATGGTGTGTAACATGATTGAGCATGTCTCGTACCAAATGGATGTCCGCCTTGTATCCATTCTCTATCTATTAAGGCTTGAAGTCCACGGAATGTTCGACTGTCTGGATTTAAAATAATTTGAACGAGAGACGTGACAATTAGTGTTGAATCCATTCCTTGACCACCGTGGACTAAAACGGGTGCAGCTTCCTGTGCTATACATTGTGCAACAATGCATGCTGTATTCAGAGAATTTAATACTAATGTTAACCATCCAGATGATTCAAGTCTAGTAAGCCATTTTTCAGTTGATGACGATATGTCATTACATGCCTCAATTAATTTTGAAAAACAGTCAAGATAGCTTGATGGATGAGCAACATTTCCAATTGGACGAATAAACTTTTTCCATAAATGATAATGCTGCTCATTTTCACAACTCCATTTGTTCTTTCCACCTGTTGTATCTATAATATATCCTCTTTGTGTCTTATTCAACAAGAAGTTAAGGATAGCTTCATCAGCTTTACATCGTCTCGTATGATTAACATTAGGCTGTGATGACTTCATAAGAACTGCGCCATTTTCATGTTTATAACAAACTAATGGAAATCGTCCGAGATCACGGTAAGTTGAGGACGCTATAATTTGTTCGTCTGTAATACATTTTGGAACAACAAGCTTTCCATTATAGCTTGGACATATCTCGTAAGTCTCATTGACTGTCGATAATCGCCACTCGTCTGAAGCTAGCAGTTTTGAAAATTCTATTTCTGGTCTAAAAATAGAGTCATTTTAAGTAGGTCATAGCATTGCCATATGTTATGTCTCATACCTGAATATTGAGAATCCGTTTTCCAAATAAAGGTGATAAATTGGACGATAATAGAATGCATAAAGTGTTTTTGGATCCTTTAATGTACTCAATTGTTCAATTGACGAAGCCACACTAAGGAAATCTTGGGCGGTTGGAATCTCTAAAGTCACTATCCTCAAGTCTTTTAATTTTAATACAATATTGTGGCCTTTTCCTGGAACATTGACATTCATTAATTGCCCATTGACTAAATAAGGTTTTCGTTCAATTGTATCGATGCTCTGATGTAGAAGCTACAAAAGATAAGAGAAGAAGTTAGTTCCATATAGAGCTTTAAAGTTCTTATCTTACCCATAATTCTTCATCATCAGTTTTTCTTTCATTATCTCTCGCGCTGACAATTACGTGAGAGAATGTTAGGCATAAGCTTCCTCTTATTGGATGTTTCAATTGTCGATGTAGTATTACGCTATCTAATTTCGGTGTCTGTATAAATTCACAAAAATCCATTGTGATCAACACAAAAAAAAGTTTGAGAAAAGAAAAAATTCAATGTTTATTTGTTGTTGCTGTTTTTGAGTCCTTGTGAAAAGTTATGCTATATCGCTCTCCTTCATTTGTTCAACTGTTGTAAAAGACGTGTGGATAATTATTTATTATGCTTTAATTAACTTTAGATTAGTCGAAAAATTATTTAAATTGAAATGACAACAAATATTTTGACAAAATGTAAACAAAAATTTATCGGGTTTCAAAAATTCTAATGATTTTTTCCATTATAAGCCGCATACAAATTTTAATTAACTTTATTGCAGAAAGTACACAGAAGAACCTCAATTTTATTAACCAATCATGTTTAGATTAGTGATATTAATTGAAAAACATAATTCAGTGTTGCAAGCGATCTCTTTTGTCAAAATAAAATAACGGTTACTTGAAATTCAAATTTCAACGCAAACTTGGAAGAAAAAAAATAATTGAAAATATTTTTGAAAACTTTAATTAATGATTTTAATCAATTATATCGTATTTTAAAGAGTTAAAAAGTGCATATTCATATTATTAAACATGACAGCCCACGATCAGATGCGTGCAATGCTGGATCAGCTCATGGGAACTGGCAGAAATGGTAATTTTAAAGTTTTTCTTGTTATCATCAAAGTAAAATGCGATAAATTTTTTAGGTGAGGTTTCAAATTCAATTAAATTCAGCGATGCTCGAGTCTGCAAATCATTTCTAGTCGGTTGTTGTCCACACGACATCCTCGCAACAACGGTGAGTAATCTCATTCTCAGTTGTAGACAACTTTTGTGAAGATTGATCTGGATCTTCCGGAAGTTTATGTGAATTAAGTTTTAAAAGTTAAAAGTACAAAAAACAGTGTCTAGGAATCAGTTTAGTTAGTTGTGTAAACTCTCCTCCTTTTTGATTTAATTTTATTCATGACTCTCCTTAGTCTTGTTTCGATAAAAACTAAAAAATTCACAATTTGCCCTTTTTCGAATTCATATTCACATATTGATCAATCAGCCCCAACAAAATTACGTGGATTTACATGATTTATGATGCTATGCTGGATGTACATATTTATGTCCGAAAAAGATTGATTGAAATAGGCCGAAAATGTTGTTGTAAGTAGCAAGTTTCGTGCTATCGATAAGTGCAATTAATTATGTTCAAATCATTGATTTAGACCTAGTTTTTGAATTCGTTATATACTCGCTAATTATGCCTCGGTTTGATTTACATGTATTTATAAATAAAATAAAATAGTATAAAAATCAATGGTTTGACACTTATCGTCATGAAACTTATTAAGTTCGTTTTTGGGGTACGTAACATAAAAATTTTCAATAAAATCAGCTAAAAAAAACAAATTATTAAAACAATTATTGCTGGCAGGAAATTTATAATACTTAATAATTCGCAAGTTCGCAAATCAGAAATGAAATTTTTGTCTCTTGTTTTATTACTGTATATCGTTCGAAATCGAATATTATTGACCTTACGATACCTTCTGTCACACATTAAAACTACACAATTTGGTAAGAAAAAAACAAAAGTTTAAAAAAAATTTAAACAAAACAAAAAAAAAATTTCACAATTTATTGTAGATTTTTTTTGATATTTTCTCTTATTTTCTTTCATTTTATTTTTCATTATTATGAAGAAAAAAAAACAATTTTTTTAAAATTTTCCTTTTTAATTTTACTAAATGACAAATTGTATTTTTCTCCTTGTATTCTTGCCCAATGTTTGGTCTGGATCTGACTTAAACAAAACTGGGTGGGCTTACTTTTTTATTTTACATTTTTATGAAAATGTCTAGCGAATGGACTTGGGGGAGTGCTTAAAGGTCCATGATTTGGCGTTACGCGCTGATTATGAGAAGGCACAACTGAAGAAAGACTATTTTTATGATGTTGAGGTGAGCTAGCTTTTTTTTGTCCCTAAATACTCAATTACAACCCCGCATTAATCTATATTAGGCAATGGAGCACCTACAAGCATTCATAGCTGACTGCGATAGACGTACTGAAGCTGCAAAGCGACGATTAGCTGAGACACAAGAAGAATTGTCAGCAGAAGTTCAAACGAAAGCAAATGCCGTCCATGAATTAGCCGAGGAAATAGGTAAAAAATTGGCAAAAGCCGAGGCTTTAGGTGAAGCTGGTCAGGTTGAGGAATCAATGCAACTTATGGGTGAAATTGAAGAGTTGCGTGCTAAGAAAGCTCGTGCTGAGCATGAATATCGCTCAAGTATACCAGCAAGTAGCTATCAACAGCAAAAGTTGCGCGTATGTGAAGTCTGTTCTGCTTATTTGGGAATTCATGACAATGATGTTCGTTTAGCTGATCACTTTGGTGGTAAATTACATTTAGGTTTCTTGTCAATTCGTGAGAAACTTGTTGAGTTGGAGAAAACAGCTGCACCACGTAAGAAAGATATTGACCGATCCCGTAATCGTTCATCATATGAGTCATCGTCTGATCGTAGACGATATGTAGGAGCTCGCGAATTGGATGGGAGATCGAGAGTTCATCGAAGCAGGAGTCGTGAGCGCAAGTATGATTCAAAACGTGAAAATAATAAGTCCTCTTCATCTCGTTATGATTCAAGACGAAATTCTAGATCACCTCACAATAGTGCTCGTCGTAGTCGTTCGCCCAGAGGTCATTCATCTTCATATAAAAGACGTGATAGATCTCGTGAACGTGATCGACGTTAAAAAAAGTTCTTTTTAATTCAAGAAAATAATTTTTCTTTAATTCTGTCATGAAAATTCTAAAACAAGGCGACTTTACTGTCATATCGTCAAACTGTCCCAATTTTTTTTCTTAAAAAGTAAGACAACAAGTAATAATAAAATTAATAACAAGTGAAATGATTAAAGATTATCTGTAACTACTGCAATCGTTAACATAATTGTATATGATAATTAAATACAAATTGTATTCATAACGGAAAAAGATGATGAGGATTGATATAAAGTTATATAAATTGATACATAACATACAAAAAAAAAAAAAATTAAATATTATTATAGACTTTTTTCTCTCAATTTTGAAATAAAATAAAATAAAAAAACGTAAATTTTGATGAAGTTTGTTTTATTTGATGTTTTGTGAATGACTAGGTAAAATACGTGGGCGTGAAGTACGGCCGAGACCCATATCGACACAGTTCAAAAATTATACCTAATTTATGTCATAATTATGTCAGTTATAAAAACACTTAGTTTGAATTTTGTCACCCTCGGGAACACTATGAACCAGAATAGCTGATTTTGGTCCAAATCTCGGCCATACTTCACACTTGTTTGAACCACGTTTTCTCATAAATGTTAAAATATTATTAAAAAGTAATTAATCCTGAATTATGTCGCTATTTTGTCAAGTGTTTTAAGATAAGGAAATTTTTTTTCGTTTTGTCACTTTTTTCTTCGAGTGTTTATCCAAATGGATTGAAACTTTGCATAAATATTCTAGTGCTCAAAAAAAATAAAAATAAAACATCCTAAAATTTTTTTGAGCAAAGAACCAAGTAGGAAATACATTTTCAATTTTGGACTAGGGGCGACCCTAGTCAAAATTAATTTTGTCACTTTTTTCTTCGAGGGTTTATCCAAATACAGTGAAACTTTGTATGAGCATTCTAATACTCAGCTAACACATTTCTAATCAAAAAAATTTTAGGATGTTTTATTTGTATTTGTTAAAAGCAGTAGAATATTTATGCAAAGTTTCAATCCATTTGGATAAACCCTCGAAGAAAAAAGTGACAAAATTGATTTTAACTAGCGTCGCCCCTAGTCCAAAATTGAAAATGTATTTCCTACTTGGTTCTTTGCTCAAAAAAATTTAGGATCTTTTATTTGTATTTGTTTTAAGCACTAGAATATTTATGCAAAGTTTCAATCCATTTGGATAAACCCTCGAAGAAAAAAGTGACAAAATTGATTTTAACTAGGGTCGCCCCTAGTCCAAAATTGAAAATGTATTTCCTACTTGGTTCTTTGCTCCAAAAATTTTAGGATGTTTTATTTGTATTTGTTTGAAGCACTAAAATATTTATGCAAAGTTTCAATCCATTTGGATAAACCCTCGAAGAAAAAAGTGACAAAATTGATTTTGACTAGGGTCGCCCCTAGTCCAAAATTGAAAATGTATTTCCTACTTGGTTCTTTGCTCCAAAAATTTTAGGATGTTTTACTTGTATTTGTTTTAAGCACTAGAATATTTATGCAAAATTTCAATCCATTTGGATAAACCCTCGAAGAAAAAAGTGACAAAATTGATTTTAACTAGGGTCGCCCCTAGTCCAAAATTGAAAATGTATTTCCTACTTGGTTCTTTGCTCCAAAAATTTTAGGATGTTTTATTTGTATTTGTTTTGAGCACCAGAATATTTTTGCAAAGTTTCATTCTATTTGAATAAACCCTCGAAGAAAAAAGTGACAAAATTAATTTTGACTAGGGTCGTCCCTAGTCCAAAATTGAAAATGTATTTCCTACTTGGTTCTTTGCTCCAAAAATTTTAGGATGTTTTACTTGTATTTGTTTTAAGCACTAGAATATTTATGCAAAGTTTCAATCCATTTGGATAAACCCTCGAAGAAAAAAGTGACAAAATTGATTTTGACTAGGGTCGCCCCTAGTCCAAAATTGAAAATGTATTTCCTACTTGGTTCTTTGCTCCAAAAATTTTAGGATGTTTTATTTGTATTTGTTTGAAGCACTAAAATATTTATGCAAAGTTTCAATCCATTTGGATAAACCCTCGAAGAAAAAAGTGACAAAATTGATTTTGACTAGGGTCGCCCCTAGTCCAAAATTGAAAATGTATTTCCTACTTGGTTCTTTGCTCCAAAAATTTTAGGATGTTTTACTTGTATTTGTTTTAAGCACTAGAATATTTATGCAAAATTTCAATCCATTTGGATAAACCCTCGAAGAAAAAAGTGACAAAATTGATTTTGACTAGCGTCGCCCCTAGTCCAAAATTGAAAATGTATTTCCTACTTGGTTCTTTGCTCCAAAAATTTTAGGATGTTTTACTTGTATTTGTTTTAAGCACCAGAATATTTTTGCAAAGTTTCATTCTATTTGAATAAACCCTCGAAGAAAAAAGTGACAAAATTAATTTTGACTAGGGTCGTCCCTAGTCCAAAATTGAAAATGTATTTCCTACTTGGTTCTTTGCTCCAAAAATTTTAGGATGTTTTACTTGTATTTGTTTTAAGCACTAGAGTATTTATGCAAAGTTTCAATCCATTTGGATAAACCCTCGAAGAAAAAAGTGACAAAATTGATTTTGACTAGGGTCGCCCCTAGTCCAAAATTGAAAATGTATTTCCTACTTGGTTCTTTGCTCCAAAAATTTTAGGATGTTTTATTTGTATTTGTTTGAAGCACTAAAATATTTATGCAAAGTTTCAATCCATTTGGATAAACCCTCGAAGAAAAAAGTGACAAAATTGATTTTGACTAGGGTCGCCCCTAGTCCAAAATTGAAAATGTATTTCCTACTTGGTTCTTTGCTCCAAAAATTTTAGGATGTTTTACTTGTATTTGTTTTAAGCACTAGAATATTTATGCAAAATTTCAATCCATTTGGATAAACCCTCGAAGAAAAAAGTGACAAAATTGATTTTAACTAGGGTCGCCCCTAGTCCAAAATTGAAAATGTATTTCCTACTTGGTTCTTTGCTCCAAAAATTTTAGGATGTTTTATTTGTATTTGTTTTGAGCACCAGAATATTTTTGCAAAGTTTCATTCTATTTGAATAAACCCTCGAAGAAAAAAGTGACAAAATTAATTTTGACTAGGGTCGTCCCTAGTCCAAAATTGAAAATGTATTTCCTACTTGGTTCTTTGCTCCAAAAATTTTAGGATGTTTTACTTGTATTTGTTTTAAGCACTAGAATATTTATGCAAAATTTCAATCCATTTGGATAAACCCTCGAAGAAAAAAGTGACAAAATTGATTTTAACTAGGGTCGCCCCTAGTCCAAAATTGAAAATGTATTTCCTACTTGGTTCTTTGCTCCAAAAATTTTAGGATGTTTTATTTGTATTTGTTTTGAGCACCAGAATATTTTTGCAAAGTTTCATTCTATTTGAATAAACCCTCGAAGAAAAAAGTGACAAAATTAATTTTGACTAGGGTCGTCCCTAGTCCAAAATTGAAAATGTATTTCCTACTTGGTTCTTTGCTCCAAAAATTTTAGGATGTTTTATTTGTATTTGTTTTGAGCACCAGAATATTTTTGCAAAGTTTCATTCTATTTGAATAAACCCTCGAAGAAAAAAGTGACAAAATTGATTTTGACTAGGGTCGCCCCTAGTCCAAAATTGAAAATGTATTTCCTACTTGGTTCTTTGCTCCAAAAATTTTAGGATGTTTTACTTGTATTTGTTTTAAGCACTAGAATATTTATGCAAAATTTCAATCCATTTGGATAAACCCTCGAAGAAAAAAGTGACAAAATTGATTTTAACTAGGGTCGCCCCTAGTCCAAAATTGAAAATGTATTTCCTACTTGGTTCTTTGCTCCAAAAATTTTAGGATGTTTCACTTGTATTTGTTCTAAGCACTAGAATATTTATGCAAAATTTCAATCCATTTAGATAAACCCTCGAAGAAAAAAGTGACAAAATTGATTTTGACTAGGGTCGCCCCTAGTCCAAAATTGAAAATGTATTTCCTACTTGGTTCTTTGCTCCAAAAATTTTAGGATGTTTTATTTGTATTTGTTTTGAGCACCAGAATATTTTTGCAAAGTTTCATTCTATTTGAATAAACCCTCGAAGAAAAAAGTGACAAAATTAATTTTGACTAGGGTCGTCCCTAGTCCAAAATTGAAAATGTATTTCCTACTTGGTTCTTTGCTCCAAAAATTTTAGGATGTTTTACTTGTATTTGTTTTAAGCACTAGAATATTTATGCAAAATTTCAATCCATTTGGATAAACTCTCGAAGAAAAAAGTGACAAAATTGATTTTAACTAGCGTCGCCCCTAGTCCAAAATTGAAAATGTATTTCCTACTTGGTTCTTTGCTCAAAAAAATTTAGGATGTTTTATTTGTATTGGTTTTAAGCACTAGAATATTTATGCAAAGTTTCAATCCATTTGGATAAACCCTCGAAGAAAAAAGTGACAAAATTGATTTTGACTAGGGTCGCCCCTAGTCCAAAATTGAAAATGTATTTCCTACTTGGTTCTTTGCTCCAAAAATTTTAGGATGTTTTACTTGTATTTGTTTTAAGCACTAGAATATTTATGCAAAATTTCAATCCATTTGGATAAACCCTCGAAGAAAAAAGTGACAAAATTGATTTTAACTAGGGTCGCCCCTAGTCCAAAATTGAAAATGTATTTCCTACTTGGTTCTTTGCTCCAAAAATTTTAGGATGTTTTACTTGTATTTGTTTTAAGCACTAGAATATTTATGCAAAATTTCAATCCATTTGGATAAACCCTCGAAGAAAAAAGTGACAAAATTGATTTTGACTAGGGTCGCCCCTAGTCCAAAATTGAAAATGTATTTCCTACTTGGTTCTTTGCTCCAAAAATTTTAGGATGTTTTACTTGTATTTGTTTTAAGCACTAGAATATTTATGCAAAATTTCAATCC
Source organism: Chironomus riparius (assembly GCA_917627325.4). NCBI lineage: Eukaryota > Metazoa > Arthropoda > Insecta > Diptera > Chironomidae > Chironomus > Chironomus riparius. Next base: position 49,523,911 of record OU895878.1, on the reverse strand, counting down.
ATTTGGATAAACCCTCGAAGAAAAAAGTGACAAAATTGATTTTGACTAGGGTCGCCCCTAGTCCAAAATTGAAAATGTATTTCCTACTTGGTTCTTTGCTCCAAAAATTTTAGGATGTTTTATTTGTATTTGTTTGAAGCACCTGAATATTTTTGCAAAGTTTCATTCTATTTGAATAAACCCTCGAAGAAAAAAGTGACAAAATTAATTTTGACTAGGGTCGCCCCTAGTCCAAAATTGAAAATGTATTTCCTACTTGGTTCTTTGCTCAAAAAAATTTTAGGATATTTTATTTGTATTTGTTTTGAGCACTAGAATATTTATGCAAAATTTCAATCCATTTGGATAAACCCTCGAAGAAAAAAGTGACAAAATTGATTTTAACTAGGGTCGCCCCTAGTCCAAAATTGAAAATGTATTTCCTACTTGGTTCTTTGCTCCAAAAATTTTAGGATGTTTTATTTGTATTTGTTTTGAGCACCAGAATATTTTTGCAAAGTTTCATTCTATTTGAATAAACCCTCGAAGAAAAAAGTGACAAAATTAATTTTGACTAGGGTCGTCCCTAGTCCAAAATTGAAAATGTATTTCCTACTTGGTTCTTTGCTCCAAAAATTTTAGGATGTTTTACTTGTATTTGTTTGAAGCACTAGAATATTTATGCAAAGTTTCAATCCATTTGGATAAACCCTCGAAGAAAAAAGTGACAAAATTGATTTTGACTAGGGTCGCCCCTAGTCCAAAATTGAAAATGTATTTCCTACTTGGTTCTTTGCTCCAAAAATTTTAGGATGTTTTATTTGTATTTGTTTGAAGCACTAAAATATTTATGCAAAGTTTCAATCCATTTGGATAAACCCTCGAAGAAAAAAGTGACAAAATTGATTTTGACTAGGGTCGCCCCTAGTCCAAAATTGAAAATGTATTTCCTACTTGGTTCTTTGCTCCAAAAATTTTAGGATGTTTTACTTGTATTTGTTTTAAGCACTAGAATATTTATGCAAAATTTCAATCCATTTGGATAAACCCTCGAAGAAAAAAGTGACAAAATTGATTTTAACTAGGGTCGCCCCTAGTCCAAAATTGAAAATGTATTTCCTACTTGGTTCTTTGCTCCAAAAATTTTAGGATGTTTTACTTGTATTTGTTTTAAGCACTAGAATATTTATGCAAAATTTCAATCCATTTGGATAAACCCTCGAAGAAAAAAGTGACAAAATTGATTTTGACTAGGGTCGCCCCTAGTCCAAAATTGAAAATGTATTTCCTACTTGGTTCTTTGCTCCAAAAATTTTAGGATGTTTTACTTGTATTTGTTTTAAGCACCTGAATATTTTTGCAAAGTTTCATTCTATTTGAATAAACCCTCGAAGAAAAAAGTGACAAAATTAATTTTGACTAGGGTCGCCCCTAGTCCAAAATTGAAAATGTATTTCCTACTTGGTTCTTTGCTCAAAAAAATTTTAGGATGTTTTATTTGTATTTGTTTTGAGCACTAAAATATTTATGCTAAGTTTCAATCCATTTGGATAAACCCTCGAAGAAAAAAGTGACAAAATTGATTTTGACTAGGGTCGCCCCTAGTCCAAAATTGAAAATGTATTTCCTACTTGGTTCTTTGCTCCAAAAATTTTAGGATGTTTTACTTGTATTTGTTTTAAGCACTAGAATATTTATGCAAAATTTCAATCCATTTGGATAAACTCTCGAAGAAAAAAGTGACAAAATTGATTTTGACTAGGGTCGCCCCTAGTCCAAAATTGAAAATGTATTTACTACTTGGTTCTTTGCTCCAAAAATTTTAGGATGTTTTACTTGTATTTGTTTTAAGCACTAGAATATTTATGCAAAATTTCAATCCATTTGGATAAACCCTCGAAGAAAAAAGTGACAAAATTGATTTTGACTAGGGTCGCCCCTAGTCCAAAATTGAAAATGTATTTCCTACTTGGTTCTTTGCTCCAAAAATTTTAGGATGTTTTACTTGTATTTGTTTTAAGCACTAGAATATTTATGCAAAATTTCAATCCATTTGGATAAACCCTCGAAGAAAAAAGTGACAAAATTGATTTTGACTAGGGTCGCCCCTAGTCCAAAATTGAAAATGTATTTCCTACTTGGTTCTTTGCTCCAAAAATTTTAGGATGTTTTATTTGTATTTGTTTGAAGCACCTGAATATTTTTGCAAAGTTTCATTCTATTTGAATAAACCCTCGAAGAAAAAAGTGACAAAATTAATTTTGACTAGGGTCGCCCCTAGTCCAAAATTGAAAATGTATTTCCTACTTGGTTCTTTGCTCAAAAAAATTTTAGGATATTTTATTTGTATTTGTTTTGAGCACTAGAATATTTATGCAAAATTTCAATCCATTTGGATAAACCCTCGAAGAAAAAAGTGACAAAATTGATTTTAACTAGGGTCGCCCCTAGTCCAAAATTGAAAATGTATTTCCTACTTGGTTCTTTGCTCCAAAAATTTTAGGATGTTTTATTTGTATTTGTTTTGAGCACCAGAATATTTTTGCAAAGTTTCATTCTATTTGAATAAACCCTCGAAGAAAAAAGTGACAAAATTAATTTTGACTAGGGTCGTCCCTAGTCCAAAATTGAAAATGTATTTCCTACTTGGTTCTTTGCTCCAAAAATTTTAGGATGTTTTACTTGTATTTGTTTGAAGCACTAGAATATTTATGCAAAGTTTCAATCCATTTGGATAAACCCTCGAAGAAAAAAGTGACAAAATTGATTTTGACTAGGGTCGCCCCTAGTCCAAAATTGAAAATGTATTTCCTACTTGGTTCTTTGCTCCAAAAATTTTAGGATGTTTTATTTGTATTTGTTTGAAGCACTAAAATATTTATGCAAAGTTTCAATCCATTTGGATAAACCCTCGAAGAAAAAAGTGACAAAATTGATTTTGACTAGGGTCGCCCCTAGTCCAAAATTGAAAATGTATTTCCTACTTGGTTCTTTGCTCCAAAAATTTTAGGATGTTTTACTTGTATTTGTTTTAAGCACTAGAATATTTATGCAAAATTTCAATCCATTTGGATAAACCCTCGAAGAAAAAAGTGACAAAATTGATTTTAACTAGGGTCGCCCCTAGTCCAAAATTGAAAATGTATTTCCTACTTGGTTCTTTGCTCCAAAAATTTTAGGATGTTTTACTTGTATTTGTTTTAAGCACTAGAATATTTATGCAAAATTTCAATCCATTTGGATAAACCCTCGAAGAAAAAAGTGACAAAATTGATTTTGACTAGGGTCGCCCCTAGTCCAAAATTGAAAATGTATTTCCTACTTGGTTCTTTGCTCCAAAAATTTTAGGATGTTTTACTTGTATTTGTTTTAAGCACCTGAATATTTTTGCAAAGTTTCATTCTATTTGAATAAACCCTCGAAGAAAAAAGTGACAAAATTAATTTTGACTAGGGTCGCCCCTAGTCCAAAATTGAAAATGTATTTCCTACTTGGTTCTTTGCTCAAAAAAATTTTAGGATGTTTTATTTGTATTTGTTTTGAGCACTAAAATATTTATGCTAAGTTTCAATCCATTTGGATAAACCCTCGAAGAAAAAAGTGACAAAATTGATTTTGACTAGGGTCGCCCCTAGTCCAAAATTGAAAATGTATTTCCTACTTGGTTCTTTGCTCCAAAAATTTTAGGATGTTTTACTTGTATTTGTTTTAAGCACTAGAATATTTATGCAAAATTTCAATCCATTTGGATAAACTCTCGAAGAAAAAAGTGACAAAATTGATTTTAACTAGCGTCGCCCCTAGTCCAAAATTGAAAATGTATTTCCTACTTGGTTCTTTGCTCCAAAAATTTTAGGATGTTTTATTTGTATTTGTTTGAAGCACCTGAATATTTTTGCAAAGTTTCATTCTATTTGAATAAACCCTCGAAGAAAAAAGTGACAAAATTAATTTTGACTAGGGTCGCCCCTAGTCCAAAATTGAAAATGTATTTCCTACTTGGTTCTTTGCTCAAAAAAATTTTAGGATATTTTATTTGTATTTGTTTTGAGCACTAGAATATTTATGCAAAATTTCAATCCATTTGGATAAACCCTCGAAGAAAAAAGTGACAAAATTGATTTTAACTAGGGTCGCCCCTAGTCCAAAATTGAAAATGTATTTCCTACTTGGTTCTTTGCTCCAAAAATTTTAGGATGTTTTATTTGTATTTGTTTTGAGCACCAGAATATTTTTGCAAAGTTTCATTCTATTTGAATAAACCCTCGAAGAAAAAAGTGACAAAATTAATTTTGACTAGGGTCGTCCCTAGTCCAAAATTGAAAATGTATTTCCTACTTGGTTCTTTGCTCCAAAAATTTTAGGATGTTTTACTTGTATTTGTTTGAAGCACTAGAATATTTATGCAAAGTTTCAATCCATTTGGATAAACCCTCGAAGAAAAAAGTGACAAAATTGATTTTGACTAGGGTCGCCCCTAGTCCAAAATTGAAAATGTATTTCCTACTTGGTTCTTTGCTCCAAAAATTTTAGGATGTTTTATTTGTATTTGTTTGAAGCACTAAAATATTTATGCAAAGTTTCAATCCATTTGGATAAACCCTCGAAGAAAAAAGTGACAAAATTGATTTTGACTAGGGTCGCCCCTAGTCCAAAATTGAAAATGTATTTCCTACTTGGTTCTTTGCTCCAAAAATTTTAGGATGTTTTACTTGTATTTGTTTTAAGCACTAGAATATTTATGCAAAATTTCAATCCATTTGGATAAACCCTCGAAGAAAAAAGTGACAAAATTGATTTTAACTAGGGTCGCCCCTAGTCCAAAATTGAAAATGTATTTCCTACTTGGTTCTTTGCTCCAAAAATTTTAGGATGTTTTACTTGTATTTGTTTTAAGCACTAGAATATTTATGCAAAATTTCAATCCATTTGGATAAACTCTCGAAGAAAAAAGTGACAAAATTGATTTTAACTAGCGTCGCCCCTAGTCCAAAATTGAAAATGTATTTCCTACTTGGTTCTTTGCTCAAAAAAATTTAGGATGTTTTATTTGTATTGGTTTTAAGCACTAGAATATTTATGCAAAGTTTCAATCCATTTGGATAAACCCTCGAAGAAAAAAGTGACAAAATTGATTTTGACTAGGGTCGCCCCTAGTCCAAAATTGAAAATGTATTTCCTACTTGGTTCTTTCCTCCAAAAATTTAGGATCTTTTATTTGTATTTGTTTTAAGCACTAGAATATTTATGCAAAGTTTCAATCCATTTGGATAAACCCTCGAAGAAAAAAGTGACAAAATTGATTTTAACTAGGGTCGCCCCTAGTCCAAAATTGAAAATGTATTTCCTACTTGGTTCTTTGCTCCAAAAATTTTAGGATGTTTTATTTGTATTTGTTTGAAGCACTAAAATATTTATGCAAAGTTTCAATCCATTTGGATAAACCCTCGAAGAAAAAAGTGACAAAATTGATTTTGACTAGGGTCGCCCCTAGTCCAAAATTGAAAATGTATTTCCTACTTGGTTCTTTGCTCCAAAAATTTTAGGATGTTTTATTTGTATTTGTTTGAAGCACTAAAATATTTATGCAAAGTTTCAATCCATTTGGATAAACCCTCGAAGAAAAAAGTGACAAAATTGATTTTGACTAGGGTCGCCCCTAGTCCAAAATTGAAAATGTATTTCCTACTTGGTTCTTTGCTCCAAAAATTTTAGGATGTTTTACTTGTATTTGTTTTAAGCACTAGAATATTTATGCAAAATTTCAATCCATTTGGATAAACCCTCGAAGAAAAAAGTGACAAAATTGATTTTAACTAGGGTCGCCCCTAGTCCAAAATTGAAAATGTATTTCCTACTTGGTTCTTTGCTCCAAAAATTTTAGGATGTTTTATTTGTATTTGTTTTGAGCACCAGAATATTTTCGCAAAGTTTCATTCTATTTGAATAAACCCTCGAAGAAAAAAGTGACAAAATTAATTTTGACTAGGGTCGCCCCTAGTCCAAAATTGAAAATGTATTTCCTACTTGGTTCTTTGCTCCAAAAATTTTAGGATGTTTTACTTGTATTTGTTTTAAGCACTAGAATATTTATGCAAAATTTCAATCCATTTGGATAAACCCTCGAAGAAAAAAGTGACAAAATTGATTTTGACTAGGGTCGCCCCTAGTCCAAAATTGAAAATGTATTTCCTACTTGGTTCTTTGCTCCAAAAATTTTAGGATGTTTTACTTGTATTTGTTTTAAGCACTAGAATATTTATGCAAAATTTCAATCCATTTGGATAAACTCTCGAAGAAAAAAGTGACAAAATTGATTTTAACTAGCGTCGCCCCTAGTCCAAAATTAAAAATGTATTTCCTACTTGGTTCTTTGCTCAAAAAAATTTAGGATGTTTTATTTGTATTGGTTTTAAGCACTAGAATATTTATGCAAAGTTTCAATCCATTTGGATAAACCCTCGAAGAAAAAAGTGACAAAATTGATTTTGACTAGGGTCGCCCCTAGTCCAAAATTGAAAATGTATTTCCTACTTGGTTCTTTCCTCCAAAAATTTAGGATCTTTTATTTGTATTTGTTTTAAGCACCAGAATATTTATGCAAAGTTTCAATCCATTTGGATAAACCCTCGAAGAAAAAAGTGACAAAATTGATTTTAACTAGGGTCGCCCCTAGTCCAAAATTGAAAATGTATTTCCTACTTGGTTCTTTGCTCCAAAAATTTTAGGATGTTTTATTTGTATTTGTTTGAAGCACTAAAATATTTATGCAAAGTTTCAATCCATTTGGATAAACCCTCGAAGAAAAAAGTGACAAAATTGATTTTGACTAGGGTCGCCCCTAGTCCAAAATTGAAAATGTATTTCCTACTTGGTTCTTTGCTCCAAAAATTTTAGGATGTTTTACTTGTATTTGTTTTAAGCACTAGAATATTTATGCAAAATTTCAATCCATTTGGATAAACCCTCGAAGAAAAAAGTGACAAAATTGATTTTAACTAGGGTCGCCCCTAGTCCAAAATTGAAAATGTATTTCCTACTTGGTTCTTTGCTCCAAAAATTTTAGGATGTTTTATTTGTATTTGTTTTGAGCACCAGAATATTTTTGCAAAGTTTCATTCTATTTGAATAAACCCTCGAAGAAAAAAGTGACAAAATTAATTTTGACTAGGGTCGTCCCTAGTCCAAAATTGAAAATGTATTTCCTACTTGGTTCTTTGCTCCAAAAATTTTAGGATGTTTTACTTGTATTTGTTTTAAGCACTAGAATATTTATGCAAATTTTCAATCCATTTGGATAAACCCTCGAAGAAAAAAGTGACAAAATTGATTTTGACTAGGGTCGCCCCTAGTCCAAAATTGAAAATGTATTTCCTACTTGGTTCTTTGCTCCAAAAATTTTAGGATGTTTTATTTGTATTTGTTTGAAGCACTAAAATATTTATGCAAAGTTTCAATCCATTTGGATAAACCCTCGAAGAAAAAAGTGACAAAATTGATTTTGACTAGGGTCGCCCCTAGTCCAAAATTGAAAATGTATTTCCTACTTGGTTCTTTGCTCCAAAAATTTTAGGATGTTTTACTTGTATTTGTTTTAAGCACTAGAATATTTATGCAAAATTTCAATCCATTTGGATAAACCCTCGAAGAAAAAAGTGACAAAATTGATTTTAACTAGGGTCGCCCCTAGTCCAAAATTGAAAATGTATTTCCTACTTGGTTCTTTGCTCCAAAAATTTTAGGATGTTTTACTTGTATTTGTTTTAAGCACCAGAATATTTTTGCAAAGTTTCATTCTATTTGAATAAACCCTCGAAGAAAAAAGTGACAAAATTGATTTTGACTAGGGTCGTCCCTAGTCCAAAATTGAAAATGTATTTCCTACTTGGTTCTTTGCTCCAAAAATTTTAGGATGTTTTATTTGTATTTGTTTGAAGCACTAAAATATTTATGCAAAGTTTCAATCCATTTGGATAAACCCTCGAAGAAAAAAGTGACAAAATTGATTTTGACTAGGGTCGCCTCTAGTCCAAAATTGAAAATGTATTTCCTACTTGGTTCTTTGCTCCAAAAATTTTAGGATGTTTTATTTGTATTTGTTTTGAGCACCAGAATATTTTTGCAAAGTTTCATTCTATTTGAATAAACCCTCGAAGAAAAAAGTGACAAAATTGATTTTGACTAGGGTCGTCCCTAGTCCAAAATTGAAAATGTATTTCCTACTTGGTTCTTTGCTCCAAAAATTTTAGGATGTTTTACTTGTATTTGTTTTAAGCACTAGAGTATTTATGCAAAGTTTCAATCCATTTGGATAAACCCTCGAAGAAAAAAGTGACAAAATTGATTTTGACTAGGGTCGCCCCTAGTCCAAAATTGAAAATGTATTTCCTACTTGGTTCTTTGCTCCAAAAATTTTAGGATGTTTTATTTGTATTTGTTTGAAGCACTAAAATATTTATGCAAAGTTTCAATCCATTTGGATAAACCCTCGAAGAAAAAAGTGACAAAATTGATTTTGACTAGGGTCGCCCCTAGTCCAAAATTGAAAATGTATTTCCTACTTGGTTCTTTGCTCCAAAAATTTTAGGATGTTTTACTTGTATTTGTTGTAAGCACTAGAATATTTATGCAAAATTTCAATCCATTTGGATAAACCCTCGAAGAAAAAAGTGACAAAATTGATTTTAACTAGGGTCGCCCCTAGTCCAAAATTGAAAATGTATTTCCTACTTGGTTCTTTGCTCCAAAAATTTTAGGATGTTTTATTTGTATTTGTTTTGAGCACCAGAACATTTTTGCAAAGTTTCATTCTATTTGAATAAACCCTCGAAGAAAAAAGTGACAAAATTAATTTTGACTAGGGTCGTCCCTAGTCCAAAATTGAAAATGTATTTCCTACTTGGTTCTTTGCTCCAAAAATTTTAGGATGTTTTACTTGTATTTGTTTTAAGCACTAGAATATTTATGCAAAGTTTCAATCCATTTGGATAAACCCTCGAAGAAAAAAGTGACAAAATTGATTTGGACTAGGGTCGCCCCTAGTCCAAAATTGAAAATGTATTTCCTACTTGGTTCTTTGCTCCAAAAATTTTAGGATGTTTTATTTGTATTTGTTTGAAGCACTAAAATATTTATGCAAAGTTTCAATCCATTTGGATAAACCCTCGAAGAAAAAAGTGACAAAATTGATTTTGACTAGGGTCGCCCCTAGTCCAAAATTGAAAATGTATTTCCTACTTGGTTCTTTGCTCTAAAAATTTTAGGATGTTTTACTTGTATTTGTTTTAAGCACTAGAATATTTATGCAAAATTTCAATCCATTTGGATAAACCCTCGAAGAAAAAAGTGACAAAATTGATTTTGACTAGGGTCGCCCCTAGTCCAAAATTGAAAATGTATTTCCTACTTGGTTCTTTGCTCCAAAAATTTTAGGATGTTTTATTTGTATTTGTTTGAAGCACCTGAATATTTTTGCAAAGTTTCATTCTATTTGAATAAACCCTCGAAGAAAAAAGTGACAAAATTAATTTTGACTAGGGTCGCCCCTAGTCCAAAATTGAAAATGTATTTCCTACTTGGTTCTTTGCTCAAAAAAATTTTAGGATATTTTATTTGTATTTGTTTTGAGCACTAAAATATTTATGCTAAGTTTCAATCCATTTGGATAAACCCTCGAAGAAAAAAGTGACAAAATTGATTTTGACTAGGGTCGCCCCTAGTCCAAAATTGAAAATGTATTTCCTACTTGGTTCTTTGCTCCAAAAATTTTAGGATGTTTTACTTGTATTTGTTTTAAGCACTAGAATATTTATGCAAAATTTCAATCCATTTGGATAAACTCTCGAAGAAAAAAGTGACAAAATTGATTTTGACTAGGGTCGCCCCTAGTCCAAAATTGAAAATGTATTTCCTACTTGGTTCTTTGCTTCAGAAAATTAGGATGTTTCATTTGTATTTGTTTAAAGCACTAGAATATTTATGCAAAGTTTCATTCTATTTGAATAAACCCTCGAAGAAAAAAGTGACAAAATTGATTTTAACTAGGGTCGCCCCTAGTCCAAAATTGAAAATGTATTTCCTACTTGGTTCTTTGCTCAAAAAAATTTTAGGATGTTTTATTTGTATTTGTTTTAAGCACTAAAATATTTATGCTAAGTTTCAATCCATTTGGATAAACCCTCGAAGAAAAAAGTGACAAAATTGATTTTAACTAGGGTCGCCCCTAGTCCAAAATTGAAAATGTATTTCCTACTTGGTTCTTTGCTCCAAAAATTTTAGGATGTTTTATTTGTATTTGTTTTGAGCATCAGAATATTTTTGCAAAGTTTCATTCTATTTGAATAAACCCTCGAAGAAAAAAGTGACAAAATTAATTTGGACTAGGGTCGCCCCTAGTCCAAAATTGAAAATGTATTTCCTACTTGGTTCTTTGCTCAAAAAATTTTAGGATGTTTTTTTTGTATTTGTTTTGAGCACCAAAATATTTTTGCAAAGTTTCATTCTATTTGAATAAACCCTCGAAGAAAAAAGTGACAAAATTGATTTTGACTAGGGTCGCCCCTAGTCCAAAATTGAAAATGTATTTCCTACTTGGTTCTTTGCTCCAAAAGTTTTAGTATGTTTAATTTGTATTTGTTTGAAGCACTAGAATATTTATGCAAAATTTCAATCCATTTGGATAAACACTCGAAGAAAAAAGTGACAAAACGAAAAAAAATTTCCTTATCTTAAAACACTTGACAAAATAGCGACATAATTCAGGATTAATTTTTTTTAATAATATTTTAACATTTACGAGAAAATATGGTTCAAATAAGTGTGAAGTATGGCCGAGATTTGGACCAAAATCAGCTATTCTGGTTCATAGTGTTCACGAGGGTGACAAAATTCAAACTAAGTGTTTTTATAACTGACATAATTATGACATAAATTAGGTATAACTTTTGAACTGTGTCGATATGGGTCTCGGCCGTACTTCACGCCCACGTAAAATGCAACTGTCACAGAGTTGAAGAGTCAAGCTGAAATCAAACAGGAAGAAGTACATAAATAACTTGTATTGAGCAACATTATAAGATTAAAACTTGATCCTAGAACCATACAAGCAAGTGAGTTTACAGAAGTTTAAGAACCACAGATTCTTAATTACCAATATAGATCATTACTAGGCCAACGTATCAAACACATAAATAAACAGCACCCTCACGACATTATTTGTTTCATTTTGGACATAGGAATTCTATTAAAGAGGTCAGGTTGGTTCAACAGATCATCGATTGCAGTGCCTTTATTGCTCTAAGCAAACCCTGCATTATATTCTTTTCTATTCTTAATTGCAGCATTTTAAGACGTAAAACTAAGAATTAAACAATGTGAGATGTAGGAACAGGTCAAGAATTATGTAGACAGAAATATAAAAAAACTGTATTTTCAGCTTGAATGGCTTTTACTGGAACGAACTTGAAAAAGTAAGTAGCTGACTGAATATTGAAACTAGAGCTGACATAAACGCTGGTTCTAAGATCAAGATAGTTTTTAACTAGCTTCTGGTCTCATAATTTCTTTGGGAAGATTATGTAAAATTGAAGTATTTAAAGGTTCTAGAAACACTTTTTCACAATTTAAGATGAAACAAATAAACATCTACGATCAGCTGGAAATGTATTTACCATTTCAGCATCAAATCTAGTTAAACTAACTTACAATAATAAGAAAATTGCACCAAATTATTCCAATCGACTTGAAGTCAAGTTCCTTCTCGATGATTAAGTGAAATCATTGCCAATTTCTCTATTCTAAAATTAGATCTTGCAGTTGTTCCTTATTTTCTGCATATTTGAATTACCTACAATCCATAATCATTGGAACAACATAACAATATAATACACATCATTAGTCATTTTCTTAATTTATTGCCAAATTATATAGAACAGTAAACGATGTTCAGAATTTTCTATTTATTTTTTCGCAATTCACGAGGGTAGAAGTCAAATGCAATTGAGAATGAGGAACAGATGAAATGTCATGTTTAAAATTACACTGGTGTACATGCATACTTGACATAAAATGAGGGGAAGATAATAATATATCAGCAATCAATGATGAAATTATGCAAAATATTGTTTCTGTCTTCAAATTTATTTATTTTAAGATAAATGACTTCCAGATCTGCATAAAATTAGATTTATTCGCATTTTTAATTTTTCCTAGTACGTCATTAAAAGTTCTATTTCTTGACTATAGTCATAAGACATATCATTTTCATATGACTGGAATTACGTCAGTGACATTCTTTGTGATCAATCAAAAGTTAGGGGTGGAAAGCAAAGCAACAATAACAGAAGGATATACAAAAATTTAATGAGATGAGAAAGAATAATATTCACTTGATTAACTTCCGTTTCCAGCATAATCATCATCATCATCTCAACATCAATAGCATTCAATGTACAATTGAGGTATTGATCGTGTCAGTTGATTGACCAAAAATATTTCTATGTGATTTGATTAAGTCAAATTACGCATTTCAATTCTGGTTCCTTCCCTTGCTTATTTATCCTCAGATTTTTTGTGATAACTTTTGTGCAATTCAGTGGCAGGTCTAAAATCTGCAGACCTGTTTCCTTTAACGAACCGTGACTTAGAACGTAACTGCTGGATGGAGATGACATAACAAGGAAAGAGGAAGACTCTACCACTGTTTCCTTAGTTCCAAAATTGAATGCAATAAAAAAGACTTAATGCTGATGCATTTGTTATGGGAATGGAACAAAAATATTGATGACCAGTCTCATAAACTTCACTCACTGCTGCCTCGAGTTTCTATTCATTTATTTATTATTATTGTACAATAGTAAAAGGCAATAAGAGACATGGAAGGTCTGAAAGTGTGAAAATAACTCAAAAGATGAGGAAGAGATGGAATAAAAATTATTTTCGATAATTGAATTTTCTCGGCAGAAAGGAAAAAAAGATAAAAAGGAAGAAAATTGAGTGAAAAAATTCCCTAAAAATGCTCAGTTGGTCGTCTTCCTTTATGCTTTCGAAAAAATACGTAAAAATATTTTATTTCATCCCAAGAGATTATCATCAGCACTTCTTTCTTCTCTCACTTGTATTTTGTTAAATATATTCAAGTATTATAGTCAGCCAATTTGGTCAATTTGACCTAAAACTTGCCTTGCCTGCTTCATATATACAGCACATTACATCTGACTATTGAGATGAATCCATGTGCAATAAAAACATCATTCGAATAAATATTTGGACGAGGAATAAGTAAAGGAAAAATTATTTATGATAAGTAGACTCTCACTTCACATTTACTTATTGCCACATACGATTTTGAAGTATTGATCAGAACTAAAATAACGGAAAGGGCATTTGATGAACGAATATCAGATGTGCAAATATATTTATTTATGATAATTCAAGTTGGAATTAAATTTTATTCAGCACTTTCTAAATACTCGATGTTCAAATGATTTGATGGACATTTTGTAATTTAAGTTTACTTTGAACTGTTTTGGTTCCTGATTGAGGTTGCTACTAAGCAAAGCTGCATCAACGGTAGCACCAATAATTCTGTTCAGGGTAGATTGATGAGCTAAGTTAACATTTTTCAAAGCTTATTAGCAGCCCCAAATAGCTCAGTGGTATGAGGTTGCGACTAGAAATCGTAAGAGTGTGGGTTTGATTCCCGCTAAAGTCAAGTTGTAAAAAAGTTCCTTTTCTTCAAATTAAAGTTTTATTAATTATCAAGACAACATTCAGGATTAGTTCCAGTAACCCTGATAATTCTTGAGAAAACAAATTGTCTAATATAAGTTTGGAGACCTAAGATATCTTTCGAACACCCAAAGTTAAGCCAAGATCACTCTATCTCTGCAAAGTCATTAAAGTATCTGACGCAGGATGTGATGATGCTAGTCTACGAATGTCTTTAAATACAAGCAAGTCAATAAATTCGTATAGGTCATTCATAGCAACTAAACTAGTACAAGATCTCGTGTCACATAATTTAAGGTCAAGTGTTTGAATCACATACTTAATCATCTTATGAGCTATGATAGAACTCAAATTCTCATACCTGACAGAATCTTCGAATGTCTTTAGAAGTTCTCTTATCAATAAATTCTGCTTAAAGTCATCATCCTTAAATTATGTATAAGCACACTGCATCAGACGTGTTTTGTTGACACATCACTTCTTCTGCTTATCACATAAATTCAGTAAACACAAAACGTCACAAACTTCATATTTTGAATATTCTATACAAGCTCGTATACAGATTATAAATAAATTCCATCATGCTGTTTTTTTTTTGTGGCTAAATTAAGAGGAACCAGCTGATCAAAATGACATCACAAAAGAAAATCGGTGCACGTGAACATATTGAATTTGTTGACGCGTTTGTCGCAAAGTATAAAAAAGTTGGAACGTAACTTGCATTTGAAATCAGTATCACGAACGAGCCAAAGAGCTGTATACACGCGTTGTCTGTATGATTATTATTGTGTGTGTGTGTATGAGTGGAAAGCTGAGTAAGGAAAAGTTAAGTAAAGGAATGAAGGATTCCATCATGAAAAAAAAAGTTACGTCTATACTTGTATAAGTTCTTTTGCATTTGTATGAGTTGGTTTTGGGGACTAAATGGGCGGTACGTGACTTCTTATCAGTATTACCGCTGTGTTTTTTTTTTTTGGCGCTCCAACTTATTTTCTTTCTCTTCTCACATCTATGCATGCACACACATATAAATACAGTCATGAATGTTGTTGTTGATGCTCTTCGTACGTTTTTTTTGTATGTGAACGTGATTGGTTTTACAATTAAGCTCCGCCCGTCTTCCTTCCAACTTTTTTTTCTTGTGCCTTTGCGACATGCTACAAACATCTCTTTTGCGACACGACACGTTCACATTATGACAATTGAAATCTCTTCTTGCTCTGTTATTGCTGTTCAGCATGCATATCCATAAATATTGTTTCTACTCACTTCATTCGAATGATGAATCAATATTATGAAGCAGGTCAAAAACAAGCCAGGAGTAAAGAGGAAGAAAACAAAAGGAAAGGAAAGTTTTCATGTCCATTACATACATTTAATGCTTGCTGCGTGTAAATGTTTCATACAGCTACAAGGAATGTGCTGCATATAGTGACTGATTTTTTTTTATCAATCGATTTGTCGATGTAAACACGTCGCAAGGACGGATTGGTGATGCTGGACGAATTTTAAGTAAGGATCCAAGAGTTCGCCAGGACGAGGACGACGAGGAAAAAAGTTATCATCATGTAGTCTACGTGCCCAATAATTTCATCTCTCTTCCTCCTTTTCTTACTTTTACTATCAAAAAAAAATATGAATGAAAAAAAAACGGCGGCGTCTGATAAGAATGAGGATGGCATAGAGGAGAGGCATCACGTCAGTTCCAATTATTGCATCATCATTATCATCACTTTCAATGTCGCTACCTACTTTTCATGTGAGGATTCCCCGTGTCATGCTCATAATAATTATGCACAATAAAGATATTGAAAATCCAAATCAGCTTCGTTCTGTGCCATAAACCTTGTCAGTTGCTGCTTTTGTGATCCTCGGAAGATTTCAATTGTTTTAAATTTTCATGCAAATTTTTTCATTGTCGTCGAAATTACCCAAGAACAATTAGGCATAACGATACATTCACATGTGATTTGGGTTAATGAAATCTCATGATGTTATGCCTGTATGGCAATAAAAAGTAACTGCTAGGGTTATGAGGATGGAGATAACAAGAAATACTTTCAACCCTAAAATTATTACAGTATGTAGGATGTTATGCGTATAAACTTTTTATATTCATCATTTTGTTTCGGTAATTATTGAGCTTGCATACATATGATGCTGATTATAGCTGACTGATAAGGAAGAATTGCTTAGTAAATTTTTGAAAATATAAATTAGCAGAGACTTGAAGTCTACTGCATTCAAAAAATACTCTACCCTGAATTTAATCTTACAGAGCAAAGGGTCATCTTCCATCCAACAAACATCCCAAAAAGAGAGAACATAAACTACCAGAAAAATCTCTAAATCTCTTAAATTAAAATTTTTTATAATTGTTTTACATTCAAACATCTCTTCCATCTTTATGAGTACCAAAACAAAAAACAAAATTATTTAGAAGTCGTAATTCAGTGTTGGGATGACAAGATTTTAATCTAAATGACTTTATGCTGCTCATATGTGTAAAATAAAGCAGGTATGCTGTCAAAATGTATAAATCTTATGATTCTTTTGTTCTTTAATTGGGATGAATACAGAACAGAGAGTTTTTGAATGCAGAATCAAGGGATGGCGAGTTTTAAGGTTGATTTTATGTTTTTTTTTAATTTTGGGGTTAAGAATCTTCAAGATTAAATGAGTCAAATGAAGTTTGAGATAAAATTTGTTTTTCTATGCTTTGTAAATCATATTCTTGACCTTTATATGACTGATCAAGAACATAGTCTGGAAATTTTTAAGGTTAGTTGATCAGTAGTTGCCTAAAAAATTAAGATACATGATAGGGTTCTGAAGCTGCGTTAAGATCGAGGGGGTGAAGCTACATTGAGCGAATAAATAACGTATAAAAGTCCAATAAAATTATTGATTATATTAAAGTATATTAAACCGGGTTTAGACTCTACATGAACCATTTTGATTCAAGCCTACATTACTTGTAGGATCAACCAGAATTTAAACCTATACATTATTAAGTACGAGCTACATAAATAGCAAAAACTAGACCTTAGTTCTGTCTAAGGTTCTTTTTAATAACATGAAGTAGCTTTCAGAGCTTCAAGTCGATTTAGTTTTGAGTCATCTTGACTCGACTTCAAGTTCTAATGGCTTCTATTTGTATTTTCGAGAACGAAAACTTGAACAAATCTCATAAAATAAAGCAGAACCTTAGATTGTCACCCGCATTTAAATAAAATCCAACAAATTTATTTTAACATTTTTCTTCACTTTAAAAAGGCTGAGCAGCAGCCAAAAAAATAAATTTTAGAATAAATTATCAAACAATAAAGATGAAATAGCCTGAATCGAATTTTAAAAGTGATGAAAAATTCTTTTTTTTTTTTTTCATGAAAAATTTCCCTCACGATAAAAAAGAATATTGCGAACAATAGTAGCGATGATGATGATGGTAGTGGGTAATAAATGCTCTGGCAGATTGCAGGGATTTTTTTAACACTTGCTACTTACAAACATAAAGTATAAAACATTGCATTATTATGTTAATGTTGCCTTAAAAAAAATTACACAACAATATGCTGCTACAGTAAGGACTTTTTTGTCGCATAAAGCAATGCAAAGAACATCGAAAAATAATTCATATTTATTGCCATTCTTACTGATGCTACAAAGAATTCCTTCAAGTGGGGAATAATGTGCGACTAATAAAGTGTTCTAGATCATGACAAAGGAATGAGACTGTAAGGTAATAAAAATCGATGGATCGCGAAAAAAGAAAGAAGTGAAAGGCACTAAAGTGAAATTCCCAATTGTAACATTTGTACGCATTTACCCGACGATTTCGGTTGATGTTCAAGGAGGACTCTTTTATTGCATTTTAAACATTTTTTCCATTTCGTCTACGACTTTGCCTTTATTTTTCATGTTCTTGCTCATCAATTTTTATGGCAAATAAATATTGTGATACACAGCGAACAGCGAAAAGATGGGATAATAATCCTTTATTTTGCATTCTCCCTTGTTGCTACTTCAACATTCTTTTCTATTCACTTTTTGATGACAAACAATAAAAGTAAAAAGAAGTTGGAAAATTGGATTAAAATCTTTTTAAATTGGATGAGAAATTTGCATAAAATTCGCGAGAATTTTTGTTTGAAAAATCTTAGCTAGGGGGCATTCACAAATGACGTTCATCAAAAATTAAGAGTTTTAATCCAACTCCACTCCTCAAAAATTCATTTAAGTTTTTTTGTAGGTTTCAAACTTCATCAGATGATCATTTATGATTAACCCCAATTGTGAAAAATTATTTAAATTTGGTGACAGAAGGGGAGGGGGTTTAAAAGTCTCAATTCTTAAAAGACGTCATTAATAAACGACCCCCTTCTATGAAAATTTCTCTTTTGCCTTTTCCTATTGCATACAGATTAAGCATTATACTGTATACATAATATATTAAATAAATAGAAGGGAAAAATTAAGAACAGTAACGAATATAAAATAGGAATGGGGCAATAGCAATGTATGAAAATGAAATTCCTTTTATGTGATTATCTTGCTTACTCTCGCTGCTAAATCACAAATGTAAATTCTTTGTGGTACACAAAATATACCCGAAAAATGAGAATCAAACGAGGTTAATTATTGGATTTTAAGTTACAGAAAAACTTTTTATCTCATTATCAATTTATGCATTAATAAATTGTTCTGCCTTAATTGTTCTTGTTTTACAAACAAAAGCAATAAATAATTAATATCATATCGAATGCCTTATGACTCTCATTTGCTCATTTAATATGGCAATTTAGGTTTGGGATCATTCTTAAATGATGTGCAATGCATGAAGTGTAAGAGGGATTTTAAACTGGATGTTGCTATGCAGGCGCGTAGCCAAAAGGGTCTTGTCCCCCTTAAACGTTTTGAAGCGCATCGATAGCACGGCCTAAAATGCTTAAGAGGGGGACAAGACCCTCCTAGCTACGCACCTGTTGCTATGTACGACAACGTATTGCAGTAGGACTGGAATTACGTTCTTTAAGATAAACCCAGGAGTAGAGTTTTAACTTGTCAATTGTTTAATGGCTCATAGAAGCCTATAGTTCCCTACATTGCTGTTCCTGAAAGCCTGCACAAGTTGGAGAGACTTATAACTCTATTTATTTAATGGATATCATTCACAAACATTCTCATTCTAGTTCTCATGAATTTTATGCTTGTTAATCATAAGTAAAGAGGCAAATCTGTCAGATATTAAAATGCGTGTAAAGAGAGATGCTTCTCAACACTTTCGCTGCATGCATGCTGACTTTTATTATTATAATAAAAACTCTCTTCAATGGTTGAATTTGTTTGTTGATAATTTTTCATGGTCGCATACACAGCAGTGGATTTAAAGACACAGAATTTGTGAAATTTGCATTTTCTTAATTTCCTGAATTATATCAAATAAATTGTGCGGAAGTAAAAAGAAAGGAAGCAAGGAACTTTACCTACGATTAATTTGCTTACATTTCCATCTCACTTATTACTTTGCTTGTTGTTTTAAAATAATAAAATTTCCCGTTGATTTCAAAAGTTCATTAAAAATTAGCATAAGGAATAAATTCCCTTGACTTTTTGTCGTCTTTCTCTCATTTTACAAGATTTTGCACTCAATGTTAAAGACATAGAGGAACATAAAAAGCCATATATCTGAGGATTACTATTCCTCCCCATCCATCCACACTTCTTTGCCAGATTAATATTGTTTTTCATCGCCTCAAAATATTCTTTTGTCAAAGTTATGATTATGGAATGAGGAGAAATGTTAATAAGATTAAATGACTGTGAAGTGTAAGATGTGGCTATGATTACAAGCAGTAGGAGGAAAAATAATTCGAGCAGAAATTATTTTCATCACAAAGGGATACAATGTGCAATTAAAAGTTTAATTAAAATATCATGTACCGTCATTAATATTAAACCAATTATCTATTATAGTCTCTCAAAGGAAACTCGTCATCATTGCTACAAATATGGATATTGATGATAGTTTTAGTATTTTAAAAGAAAAGTTGAGGTGTCTTGAACAGTTTTTGATGACGATTGTGCAGTTTAAGTTCTTAATTTCATTATTTCTTGTTTGAAAACCAAAAAAACTACAAAATTAAATTAGAAAAATTTCATTAATATTTGGGAATCGAACCCTCGTCTTACGACCTTTAGTAACTTGCTCTTATCAGTAAGCTATGTGATAATGCTGGAGAATCTGGCAGTATATCAATTTAAAATATTATCTGTTTAAGTGTCGACGTCTATCAAAAACCGAAATGATCAGACTTCAGCCTGCTTCCTTTGACACAAACGTTTCTTACCTCCTCTTGCGATAACAATACCGGTTATGATCAGGTTACGCTTGTTATAAAATCTACAGACTATGAATTGTCTTCTCAAAACTTACCTCTAAATATATTTTAACCTTTCCCCAAATAAAAAAGCAAATTCCATTTCAATTCCAATAAAAACCTTGCGTGCCTTGATTATTTGCATGATTCAGAATAAATTTCCTTAATCGAAATTAATTTAAACAGCACCAGCAACAGGTCAATTCAATTTAAGTTACAAGTTTAATCAATTTTTATCTCACACCATGCAGCAATTGAGTGCCTGTGTAACAAAAGAGAAGCGCAAGAAGATGCAGAGAAGTGTTAAAACATCTTTCATGCAAGGTACAACATTTAATGTAATTTTTGCATAAATTTGATGTAAAAATTCTGGAATTTTATTTTTTTTGTTGTTATCTTAAAAATCAGAACTCTTTTTTTTTTTATTAGTTCTGTGGAAAGAGGACTCAATTTTCTAACAGACATATCAATCAACTTTTTGTGTGTCATCGAATAAATGAAAAAAAAAAGATTGCATGTTCAAATAAATTAAGTAATTAAGTCAATTTACATTGAATAATTCATGAGAATGAAGCCAAAGCAAGTAACAATACTTAATTAATGCAATGTTTATCTTCTTTTCATTTTTAACAATTCTTGATGTCTCTGCAGAGATTCACAATTGACGGCACAACAGTTGGCGCTAAGGAAAAAGTCATAAAAATTTATCACATCGATGAAATGGAAGTGGTTTGAGTATTTAATATACATACTGAAAAACTGGTCTTCGGTGATGACATAAAAAAAAGAGAGACAGAAGGAATATAAATATACAAGATGAGAGAGATAAGAGGGAACATGCAGTAGCATCAATATTTTGTATGAAATTGTCTAATAATTAATTCAGATCTAATTGACTGCCAACATTGAATTTCAAATTTAATTTTAAGATGCTGATGCGAACGAGAAAATTGGCTGTCATTGTTGGGTGAAATGCAATCTGACTTTATAATCAGTCTCTTTCATGTCAATTGTGAATGATTGAGGGAAGTGGCAATAAAAGAAAGAAAATTTATGATGATGAAAAATTTAATTGATTCATGTGATGATAATAAATCTTTCTAGTCAGTCGTTCCTTCTTCTTTTTCTTCTTCTTCCTTTCGCGCAATTTCAATTGACCACAATTGAATTAAAATTGCTACTGAGCCAATATGCAATCAGCCCAATGAATGAATAATATGAGGGATGGATTACCTCAAGGGGAGAACAAAGTGATGAGAAAAATTTTAATAACAAATGTTCCATAAATTCTCACTGGTTTTAATCTAAATTATGGCTAAAAATTCTCGATCAAAAAATTTCCCCATCATGTTGTTCTCCCCCTGATTACACAAGATAGAATAATAACAATAATAACCATTGCATGTATACCAATCAAGCAGATGTTTAACTATTTTGAATTTGTCTTGCTTGAATACTTTTCAGTCAATCACGGATTGATTTTGCTTTATTTCTCATGGCTCAAATTTATAAATTGACTTTAATGAACAAGGCAACATGTGAATATGCTTATTGGGAGCTATTGCATGATTAGTGTCTCTTAGGGAGCTTAGTCTACAAGCTGTGTAATGTGTATCATATTCATCTATCGTTTATGGATTACCTCATGCTGGTCTTGTGTACTTAGAAGTCTGGGAATGCTTTGGATGGAGGTGATGTGGTGCTATGAAAGGCTTCATAACTGTCGTTAGATGAATTTTGTGAATTTATGTGAGACATGTCCACAAAAGATGGGGTTCTTTAGTTTAAGTTTACTCAGTGGTACTCCATAAAATAAGTCTTACACTTAAGCACTGATTTTTGAGCATTGAATTGAACATTTCATTAAGAACAGCTTTTAAAGGTTTCTAAAAACGTTCTTCGATAGTTTGGTCTTTGGGGGAGTAAAGAAAGGCAACTGTGAACTCTGCTTTGTAAGTCCCAACTTAAGGCATTACTCCGTTCGGCTCTGATCATGACTTTCTAGAAATATTTTAACTCTCTAGTCCAGAGTTACACAAATTTTTGTTTATGACAAACTTTAGGCTATTACAGACTTTAGTATGACTATCTTTTGGTAATGGAAGTTGTTCTCAAACTTTTTTGGCTGTGGCACACTAATCCAGCATACGTTTTCGTGAATTTTGAATTATGTTACTGACAAAAGATTACGAAACACTGCATAATTTACATAAGAATGGCTCTAAAATCTTTGGGTATGGGGATCTATTCAATTAACACTCAAATAGTGGTTGTGTGTGTTGCGCTACATAAAGTTTGAGCAGCACTGCTATAAAATTCGCACATTATGGACAATATGCCATCTTCAAAAGCTCATTCCTTATAAAATAATCAGCAAAATAAAAGTCTTGTAAGAATTATGAATGAATGAATCTCGGCGGGATACTACAGTAGAGTGAAAGATGCCATATCGCATATCGTACTCGAACTCAATACTTTTCTTATTTTGACATCAAGTCACATTTTCATCTTTCACAAAAAAATAAAAAAAAAAAAACGATTGACAATCGATCGAAAATGATTATGAGACGAGTGCATGTATAGACTGATGACAGAAAAGTAGTGATGCCCTGTTGGATATATATAAAAATACGATTTACAAATTATTGCTGTAGTAAGGAAAGAAATATTCTTCACTTATCACAAATCGCCAATCAATCGTCATTATAAAATAAAATTTTCTGCTCAATGATTATCGATCTCTTTATGTACATATATATACAATATTTTATTTATTTTTAACCGATATTGACTTGACATTTTTTGTTTTTTCTCTTTTACCCATATGATATTGTACCATGGATACACGTCGGGATAGCTAATTTGCAATTACAATTTGTTGTTCTCATTCAATTGGGAAACAATTAGTTGTCAAACAAATCTTCATGTACATAAAGCCTCTCTCTTTCATTGTCAATGACATGGACTCATGTCACTCGATGACATGTGAAGAAATGATGTGGAATGAACGGAATATGTTAACTTCCATAAACCATTCACTCATTAATTATACAAAAATTTTTGCGCACTCACAGTCTTGTCCATGTGCCAAGATGTGCAAGATTCACGTTACATGTAATTTCATCGGTGATCTTGCTCATTCTTCTCATTTAAAATAACTTATCGCATGAATCTAATTAATTAATGTACTTAATATGGTACTACACAACATATCACTTCATTGCGCATCATTTAAAGGCATAAGAAATGTCCTTTAATTGAACTAATAGTTCATACTCTGCTTTCTTGCCTTTTTTTTCCTCTCTCATTCGCATCATCACCGGCAATGCATTTTAAGTAGCCACTATTGCGTCCATATAAGCCTTAAGAACTTTTTTCGTACTCTTTTTTTTCATCAATCACCTTAATGAAATCGAACTCGATCGATTTGTGCCGGCACGCTTCTTTTGAAAAAAGTCCACATAGCTCAAACCATAATTGAAATGGACTTGACGAGTAGCAAAAAAAAAAAAAAAACTGTAAACTTGGACAAGAATAAAGGAAGACAAAAGAAAATGATGAAAAAAAAATAACTTTATATGAAACTATTTCTTTGAATCTTATTTTTGTCGCAATTGAGTGAATATTCAACAAAACTGCAAGGGGGGAACAACTTGATGTGAAACAAATTGTTTCTGAAATTTTCTACAACTTTTTAACACGATTTTGATTTTAAATTGTTAAGGAATTTTCAATCGTTGTGAGAAATAATTGACAATTTCCCACCATGTTGTTATCCCCTCGCAAAACTGGTCAATCAAGACTTGTATGCTGCTTTTTTCTGTGATTTTTGCGCACTACTTGAAAGATTTTTTTTTGTTGCATTTTGTTTTGTTTTCGAAATAAGTAAAAATAAAAATATTGAAAGAAGAATAAAAAGTTGACCAAGTGATTGAAGTTGGTCATCAAAATGAAATTGCAAGGAACACAACAATTTTCTTTGAAATCGATGGGAATCAATGAACACAAAACTTGTTTTATGCACGAACGAAGTGATTGTTTTACTTTGTTTTGTTGACTTTATGAGAATTATTTGTAGTTGATTTGTTTCACACTACAAAGTAAAGGTCAGTACTGAAATTAGGTTTTAGGAAATGAATTCTTGGTTCTTGGTTTTGGTACTTGATTAACGGTACTCGGTTCTTATTTTTTAATTATCACTCATATCGGATGAATGAGAACAAAAAGCCATTAATCGAGAATCGTGAATCAAGAACCAAGAACTGAGATTCCAGATTCGAAAACCAAGAATCAACAAAAACCAAGAACCAATAACCAAGAATTGAAAAATTAGTGAAAATTTGCTGTTAATGAACTTTGTACAGCTCAATACCTAAGATACCACACAAAATGTAACGCTTTTCACCTCCAAAATTCCCACAATACAGCACAAAATTTCTCCTAACTCAAATACATGACCTGATGATCATTAAATATAACGAAACATACATAAACTCGCATAAACAAAATAAAATCCAATAAAATCGAAATAAAAAAAAAGTCGATTGGAAATTTGTACTTTGTACTTCTTATTTCCTTACATCAAAATGTTCAATTTTAAAGATTCTTTTGTTTGCAAATTCCATAGCTGAAACAAATTTTCTGTACATTTCTCTTCCTAACAATAAAATAAAGTAAAATGTGTAGCATGTACATGCATGGAAAGGTAGCAAAACTTGTGAGATTTAATACGAAACAGAATTGTGTATTATGAATAAAGTAGCAACAATAAAACACATGTTTACCATTTACATGAAGTAAAAGTGTAGCAACTTTGCGATTTTACCTTAAGAAACAATTAAAAATCTCACAATTAAAAGGCCAAAAACATCGTACAAAAGTGTACAGAATAAAATTAATTAGTGTTTGAGTATCAATTAGTCGCCTCTGTATAATAAATTCCTACATTACCTCTTGTGATTTACCGGTTCTTGCTACTCGATGGAGAATATACAATAAATGAACCTTAAAAATCAGTTAAATTCCTTTTGAATTTTTTGTCTTTCTTTGTCTTCTTTTTTGAGTTGACAAAAAAGTCGTTCTTTCTCTGAATTTAAAAAGGTAATATAGCAAGTTAAAGGATTGAAGAAACTTTTGATGTGTTGAGACGCATTGATTCTTGCATAGTTGGTGTTGGTTGATCTTAAGTTAAGCGAATCTGCTGGTGCGAGAGTAGGATCTTTGTGGCAGATAAGTTAAGACATTATTAATTTTCTTGTAAACGAAGACGTGGGTTTGATTCTCACCATAGGCCAATCATCTTAATTCATTATTATTTGAGATTTGGTGTATGAAAGATTAAAGATTCAAAATCAGGTTTTGTTAAATTTTGATCAGCGGTAAATTAAAATTTGGTTCAGAAAATCCAAATCAGATTCAAGTTAATAGAACTTATTGATAATCAAGGATTCTAGAAGTAGAAAAATCTCTAAAAGTTCGATACCATGAACTAGCTTTGATTATGTCCTTCTTTTTCAGTTTGACACTTGATTAAAGCTTACCAAGATTTCTGATTTACTGCATCGCCATCGTTTCAGATTATTGAGTTACAGATCATTGTTTGAGGAGCTCTGAACTAGAGCAAAACTTAAGATTAGTTGAATAAGATTTTAACCAAAATTAAATGTGGTACATTTAACTTAAGAACATGCGAGATATTATGTTCTAAACATCATTAATTTAATTTGCAGATCTAGTCAATCGAACAGCTTTTAAAACATTTTGTCAGAAAAATTTACAAATTCATTCAAACTTAGAGTCGATAAATTGACATCAGCCATACTATTGATAAATTCACTCCAATATGCTCTGTCTGAAAATCTAAAAATGATTACTTTCACTTGCTCAACAACTTTGAAAATAAAGAAAAGCAAAACAGCCTAAAATTTATTCAACATTCCTCCTTAAACAATCACGGTAACAAACAAAAAACAAATTTTTTTTCACAGTCAACACATATCCACAAGATGTGATGTTAAAGTATGATGAGAATTATCATAAAAATAAACCAAATACAAATTGCTTTTGAAGAAAATAAAAGAAGATAAAAAAAAGGCAACATTATCGTATTGTTAACGGCACAAGTGCTCGAATAAAAAACATACCGTGAAATTTCATTGTGTAACTGTCATAAACCGTATCTCGCATCATATTTTCATTTTTAAAATCATTTCTTCTTCTGCAACAGCGTGTTTAAATGGCTTTTTGTTATAAAAGTTTTAGATTTATTGACGATATATTCATTTATGCTATTATTACCGATTGTCATTGTAATTAGACCACCTAGTTACCCATTCAGATCTTAAGAAAGGCATTCGTCAAATATTGTCTCAAAAAAAAAGTGTTATTTATTATATGTCCATAGAAATAAAAGTCTGCTGACAATAATACAATACAGTAACATGCTAAAGACATTACCAAGATGTAAAGAATGGGTCAGAAACTTACTACAATTGTTCATTATTCTCTTTTTGTTGCGCAACATTTGACTTGCTTCTTTTTTTGTTGTTGTCGCGACTGAGAGCTGCTTCAATCTCAAAAGATTCAAAGTCGGAAAGGAATAAAAGAAGAACAGTGAAAGAGTAAAGGGAATATTCCTTCTGACTTCTTTTTTTATTCATTCCATTTTTTTTTGTTTCGTACTTTTTTATTTGCTTTATAAAAAAAAATACTAACTTCGTGACATCATTAAGAAGTTTCAATAAATTTTTAAATCACGGTTTACAATACTTACAACTTTATTATAATCATAATAATAACAATATCATTTTTGGAAGCTGGTTTTCTTGTGATTATGAGTTGATTGACTTTGTCTGTTGGTTTGTTTTCGTTGGTTTTAATACTTTACATTTAATTTGGGTAAATGTTATATTTTTAAATCAAATTTCTTGAATAAGGTTGGGGGCCGTTCACTTATGACATCCGACATTTAGAGGAGAGGGGGGTCTAGGATTTTGTGACAGTTCAAACAATGGAAATTTTTTTCTATAGAATTTTTGTGACAGAGGGGGGATGTGGGGAGGGAGAGGGGTCTAAAAATCAGGTTTTTTGATGGACGTCATAAGTGAACGACCCCTTGTACAATTTAAGTTTTTGGTTAACCTAGCCTTAATTTAAATGTGTGACTTTATGTTGACTAAGTTGAAAGCTGTCAAAACCTTCATGCTAGTTAGATAAACTCAATGCATATAAACTTAATAAACTTCAAACTCTTAATTTATTGAGATTGATAACACCGATGTTTATTCTTCAGTGATCAAAAGCAGAGTAAATATTTCTATGAAGGGGTTAACAACTATACAAGGGGAAGTCAACTAATTGTTGTATACATAATTTGAATTTAAAGTAACCGTTTTGTATTCACAACACTTCAAGGAATTCGTACAAAATCAAACAACATTTAAACCAGATCTAAATGAACTTGTAGAATTAATTCTAAAGCTAGTTGGTCGATAAACCTTAGTATCTGAAAGTAAAACCTAGTGATACCTTAAAAGTAGTAAATTCAAGGCTGATGAAGTTCATGAGTGCGCTTAATTATCATCAAATTCCTTTCATATTGTTCAAACTTGCTTCTATCCTCGTCGCCAGTAACAGAAACATTTCAATATTCGAAAATTGAACAATAGAGTAAATGTTATTGATTTCATATTAATAATATTGCATAGCATGAAATTCAACTTAGATGTTGACCTTCTGCACGAGCCGGAATGCCGGAATGTGCTTTATGATAAATGAAATGAATTGCAGAGATTTTAATTTTAATCACAATAACATTAAACTTCATGTTTTATTCCTTGCATGATTTTTTTTTTTGTTATTGTATAGTTTTTTTTTGGTTGAATATTGGCAATTTCATAGTCATCAAGACCGTATGTTACATAATGGCCATAAAAAATTGCCTCTTATATTGTCATTGAATGACCAAAGTCCCCCAAAAATGTATAATTTTTTTTATGAGATTCAATTTAATGCAAAATTTCATGTGATAAATGATTATTTGAATGCACTTGGACATACTATTTGATAAGATTAGTGTCATTATTATTCTGTGGCAGATGTCATAGAGATGATTGCTATTTTTTGGCATCCGAGTTGAGATCAAGGGACATAAAAATGAATTGTGCATATATATTGTCGCCAATTTGTCTCATTTCTTAATTAATCCAATTTGCATATTCATTAAGGATTATGGAGCATCTTTGTGTAGATCTACAATAAGTCCCAAGAGATATTCAACGTCTTCTTTCTTTCTTCTTTTTTATCGTGCCTTATGCTCTATGATTAAACCCATTTATATGGAAAGGGTGTTAATTCCTTAAGCTCGAGTAACTCTTTAAATGGAAATTTTGAAATGAAAGTATGCTTCACTCGCCCGCATAATGATGACGCGCTTCATGAGAAATGAAATTACTTGAACGACAATTTACATAAGATGGTCATAAAAATTCCTCAACATGACGAATTTCAAGCCACGCATCTTTTAAACATATTAAATTTTTCCAGCTCTTATTTTTATTTTGAAGTCAGTGGAAATGAAAATGGATTTTCATATTGTTCTCATTCACTTATGTACGATGCATAACTCAGAAAACAGCAGATAATCTTTATTTATGGCTCAAAAATTATTTGACTTATTTTTATTGTTTTGGATAAAATATAATAAAAAGGCGTCAATAAAAAATATTTAGGGTCAAGTGATGTTCTATTTGCGGAATTATATGCAGTGCCGACTGCGAATGTGTGTATTATGAAAAGCCATAATTCTATTTACAATAGTGATAAAAAAAATATTCAATTGTAACATTTTTATGGACTTGAGATCTCAATCTTTTAAGCTTATTGATTTTTATTATTTTTGGCATCTTAGATTCTGAGCTGATATGTCTTGGAATTTCTAATAGGATCTTATCCAACATATTATTCTTATTTGGAATGTTTAAAATTTTGTTACTTTTTGGAGCATTTTGTATTGGTTTTAAATATTAATATTCGATGGATGAGCTGGCTTAAGTGTCTGTCAATGCTGTACTGCACTTCCATAAAAATTCATGTTTGAGTTGCTTCCTGTAATTCAATGAAATTCTTTCAAAATGATTCTGGTTTATAAATCTCTCAGCTTAAGGTTCCAGTTGAATTACTAAGAGGCCGTTCACTTATTACGTTACGCAAAAAAACGACTTTTTTCACCCCCCTCCCCCCCTTGTTACAATATGTTACAACTCATAACCCCCCCCCTGAACGTTCATAATTTATTTTATCATTAAAAAGGTGAAAAATTTAAAAAAATGTTTTTGGTATGAATTTGTAAACAAATTTTTTTCGTGAACTTTTGTTTAGGACAGACGACAGTTCGAACGTTACATACTTCTTGACCCCCCTCCCCCCCCCCCCCCTATGTTACATTTTGTTATAATTTTTCAACCCCCCTCCCCCCTAAAATGCGAACGTAATAAGTGAACGGCCCCTAAACAGCACTAGTCAATCATGAATATTACAAATTTAATAATCATCCACATCTCAAAGCACATCATGACAAAAAAGTGAAATTTCGATTCTCACCGAGAAATCTAAAGAAATCCTTCCTCAATATTAAACAATCACGTAAATCGTATTAAACCAACTCTCAACTATTTTTAGAAAGTCAATAAAATACCTAAGTCTGTAATATTACAAGACCTTTAAATGAGCAATCTATAGCATTTATGTTTTATTATTCTTTTCCACTAATAAAACAAAATGAAATCATTAAAAACACCAACGGCATTCGAATTTTTCCAATTATGTTCCTAATCATTACATTTTAGTGTGATAATCACTATGATTACAATATAATGTGATGGAATATAAAAATAAAATTTTAGTTCTCCCCAGCGCCTCATATAATGCTAGTCGGCTAATTTTCCATCATACATATCCACATCACAAATGAAGGAATTCATCGAAATCGTCAAGAGAAAGAAAACTCAATTTTTTTTCCTAGTCTAGCTCTAAATGAACCCCAAATCGATATTCTATATTATTATGTACATAAATAGCATAAATAAAGTTAATACTATAATCGTTTAGCAATAATGTCTTATGTCTTATATAGGCATAAGGAGAAATTACAATAAGAATTAAATAAACTTTTATGTTCACATTGGCAAGGCATCATTTTTCTTTATTAGATTTTTTTCTTACTTTTCTCATTTTCGATGCAGATATCCCCTTGCATACAGTGTTCTATGGTTCGTACTTTGTCCTTTTGTAAGTCATGTTGTTTTTTGATTCCTTCATTCACTTGGCTGTCTGCCTATTATTTATTTACAATGATGACAATTTTTTGAATAAACATCATTTATGAATGACTCCTTAAATAGGTTATGACAGTGATGGTCAACCCATGTGCCGCGAAAAAATTGAGAAACCCCACGAACCGTATGCCGTGAATGGTTTCAGTCATGGCTTTGTTTTAAGCAGAGCTCGAAGTCGACTCGAGATTTTCATCGAATTGGAGCTCTGGTTTAAAGTTCATTTATTCATATCATTATTAAGGTTGTATTATAAATTGACATTCATGGTTAAAACCATCAAGGCGTGCCCTAGCACAAAAACGGTTGCCCACAACTAGGTTACAAGATTGAGCTTCGACAATCTTAAGAATACTTACTTTTAGTCAATCTTAGGTTGTCAGAGGGATCTTTGGTTATGTCTTTGTCAATCCAAGAGACTTCTGAGTAGCACAACTCAGTTAATCGATCAGAACTTCGGTACTATATCAAGCTTCGTGCTGGATTTTTGACCAATTAAATTGCATGTGCTATCAATGACAGTTTCTAGCTTACCATGGTTATAGTCAATCTTTGATTATATCCTTGTGTGAAGTAATTATTATATCCTTTGAGTAGCTATGGAAAGTAGTTCCAATTGAACGTACATCAGATTTATACGGAATTAAGGAGAGTTAGAGTCAGACCTAAAGAAAATATTAAGGTAGAGCTCGGAAAAAAGTCTAAAACCTTCAAAAAATGCGCCTTAACTTCTTGTTTTTGATTCCAATTTGATTTTTTTTATTTTATTTTAAGCCCCTCAAATTCAGCCTTTTAAATAACGTTTACGTTTGAATTAATATGAAATTTCTCTTCAAGGACATGTCACACACCCTCACATTATTTTTTTCTTGCTTTCCTTTCTTTTCTGTTACGCTTATTTGAAGTAAATTAAATAAAAATTCCTCGCTATGCTGCTTGAACATTCATTGGACTATCCATCGTTGATGCAAAAGAAAAAAAAAATTTTTCATCACCCACAGCAGCAGCGGAAAAATGTTCCTTTCCTCTGTCGCATAATCATAATAGCTATTATGATGTAAATTTTGTTACGACACGCTTTTTTAATGTTCACACATTTTTCAAATACACAACAAATCGTCGTCCCTTAAAGACTATCGAGAGAGTTGTTTAAAATTAAAAAATTATCATCTTTGTCTCATCGCTACCGGTGTGCTGAGGCAGAGTTAAAGAAGTAAGTCAAAATGATGAATATCAAACAGAACAAATAAATAACAAGAAATTTTCAAGAGTTGTTAAAAATGAGTCATGAGAGCAATAAATTATAGCGACATTGCCTTATGCAGTAAATTTTTAATTTAAATGTTTCCAAAATTCTCCTTTTTTTACGTATTTCAGTTCCATTTTTAATGCAGTAAGAGAATTTCTTTTGTCATAAATAAAATGAGAATTCTTTTTTATATAGGATAGGAGATAACAATGCTCATAATTCATTTCTGAAGATGATAATTTCACCTTCATTCCTTTTGCCTACTGATCCGTCTAATTCAGTTGCCTTTTATAGTCACAAAAAGAAAGGGGTGGAAATTCATCTTAATGATAAATGTGAATGTGGAGATGATGAACTGTAAAATGAGATGACCATTCACGATGAGAAATGCAATTTCCTGTCAAAGTTCTATTCTTATACGACATAGAGGTAGAATTGATCATTTTAATCATCTGTAAAGGAATTTAAGTTTCTCTATGAAATTCTCGCACGAATGGACTCAATTTAAATTTAAAGGGATATAGCTCATCATTGATGCTTCTTTATGGACTGACTGACTCTTTTCGCATTTTGCATTTCAATGGACATAGAGAATTTTTTTTCTTCTTTCACACTTCCTTTCATTCTAAAGGATTTCTAGCTAGGTGGATGGAATGTTTAAAAGGTTTGGAATGTTGAGATGATTTTATTGATCAAGGTTTTATTTTGAGATTCTTTGACTATCAATCTTATTTGATTCTATTTATTTTTGAAGAAGTCTATCTCATGTAGTCAAGATAAGAACAGGAGCAACGACTTATGTCTTAGACTGTCTGAAATAATTTGGTACTCGTAAACAACTTCTTTCTTAACTTAAGTGCTTATTGTAGTAATTCTCAAACTGTGTGTCACGGAACTAATTTAGGACTTAACCAAGAGTTTTCTTAAGTACAATGCTGTTCAACCTCACTTAGACTACTTTACTAGTTAAATTCTAGTTCAAACCTAGAGTTTTGAGAATCTATTGTGCCGTTTAATCTTCAAAATGGCGTCTAATGTGCCGCAAACCTAGAAAAATTGGCCTAAAGGGTTGCGGTATGCTGTTTCATTGATTAGATTTTACATACTGAATCTATCTTAACGATGAACTCACAAAGGATTCATCATTGAGCCGTTGTGACTCTTGTTATTAGATTTTGGACGAGTTGCTTCTATTCATGTCGAAAACATCAGCTATTAATCGTAACCGTGTGTTTAGTTGATGCAATTGTATTGAATTAAGGAATTCTAAAGTCCTTGATTTGGTTATTCTGTTAATTTGATGATCACAATGCTTATTTATTAGATTTTAAGATAAATTAATATGGTTTATATAGTAATTTAATGATGTATATTGTTTGGATTTCAAAAACAGACTATTTATTTCTATGAAGGGGCTTACAACTATACAAGAAGAAAACAACTAAAGAAATTTGTAAATACAATTTAAATATTAAATAGAGATATATTCTCAACATATTCATTTACAAACCAATTCCAATATACTCAAAATGACTCAAATTATACCTCTAATTCACAAAACTTCCTATCCCTACTTCCTAAATTGATAAACTGTGCAATATTTATGGTTCGAAATAATTTACAGCATAACAAAATAATAAAGTACATCTTTCATCTACCGATAATCAAATTTCTTTGCGACACTTACAACTTGATTACATTTTGAATTGTGACATAATTGAGGAATTGAATGATAAAGAAAATATAAAAAATTTTGTGGGAAATTTTGATTAAAGAAAATCAAATTACGAATTGAAAAATTTCATATTGAATGGAAAAAAAACAGAAGGGAAAAAATAGCTGATGCTGTCATTGCGTATTCAATGTTCGAGGGATGAAAAAATGTCATCAACTTTATCCTACGTATGAATTCAATACATGCAGGCAAAAAGAGAGGCAGAACAAGATTTCTAATTACGAATGTAAACATTTTCAAATCCAATTTTGTGGTATTCTATTGTCTTTAATTGTCGGTATTTGTTACAATTTTATTTCCATACTTAAATATTGACTCAAATGAGATTCTCATTCCGGATTTTAATCCAATTTTCAATGAATTTTTCTACGTTAATCGAATTATTCGCAACCCTTTTTGTACAAGTACAATGACATCATCGGTATTATGGGATGAAGTTATTTGCATAGCGGCAGAGTTGTAGTTTGGGATTTGAGGAAGTCTGTAGAGTTGTCTTTAGATTAAAGTTGTTTTGGAGAATCTGGATCTCTTGAATATAATTCTCAAATTAGACCAATTTCTTAAGCATAGATAAGCATTTCCAGGAAGTATCAGGGACGCAGCCAGGGGGAGTCCCTTTGTGCCCGGGCTAGAGTAGTATTGAAGACTAGATCTTAGCAATATTCTGGAGTTTCGTAGGGACCTTAGATTCCTAAAGAGTATTTCTTATTAGGACATATTCAACTATTCACAGGGCTTTAGCACGACGACGAACTGTGCATTCATTGTCTAGTCATACTCTTTAATAAGTATGACCATGGCATACCTAAAAAATCAATACCTAGCTCCACCCCTGCCCATCGAAAGTAAATGATGACAAGAACATTATGGGAAAATTGAATTAGCCTTTTGTTCAGTAATTAAGTCAGCATATCTACTACATATGTAAATTTACCCCCTGATTAACACAACCAGACATAAATTCCTCGTGTCAATCAAATGAAAATTCTTTTTTGAATATTTCTACCCACAAAATGATGATGATTGTATGAATATTATTTGATGGAACCATCCCTTATATAATTTTTATGCTGCTCTTTTACATTCCAGCAGCTCAACGAATCGAACAAATTGACTTATTTATTTGATATGATTTATTAAGCCTTAATAAATAAACAATATTTCATTATTAACTGCAATAATTCAAAATATTTCTTACAAGACCGATACATATGCTTCATACATTTATTGCATGATATTTATTTCTTACTTCACTCCCCCATTTGCCATTCATGCATGTACATATGTACATGGTCATACACTTTCAACGCCCGAGAATCAAATTGTTCCTTCTTCCTTTCGTTTTCTGCTTGACATGATGACTTTCCCCTACAATTTTCTATTTTTTCGTCAAAGAAATGATGCACAACTTTTCTTTCTATTTTAACTGTTGGAAAAATATTTTTATAATCAATGGAAACTATGGATGGAGTTCTTGGCATGTTCATTGATTAATAGCGCTTTATTTGGGAATTTCAATGCTTAAGAGAATTTTTAAAATTTCTTGGTTTTGAATGATTTTTAAGTGACTGAAAGAATTGTTGAAAAGTAGCTTGGAATCGACATAAGAGCCGAGTACATCATCAGCTTCACAGGTGTGACGAGACACGTTAAGATGACTTCGATTAGCAAAGAGTTTTGCCAACTATCAATTAGACCTTATTAAGGACAAAACGACCTCCTTCAAAAAAAGCTAAGGAAAATTTGTTAACTTAAAAAATTCCTTTGGAACGGCAATAAATTATATCTCACTTGCTGCTCATATGTGAACTTGCTGGAAGCGGTGAAAATATTTTCTTCTTTGAAAAAACTAGCGATGAGATATGCCCAAATAAGATTTATGATTGTTGTCATATTTTTACTTATTCTTTCTCTCTTTCGGACTTAAATAATAATAATATTATTCTGCTATATTCCCTTCCATATATGCTGCCATGTGGTGATGTTTGTTAGTCGAAGGAAAATTTTTATTTTTTTTTCACTGTTCAATTTTCTTGTGCGGAAAATAAATTGAATAACATCAATTGTTGGAACTAGAAAAAGGAAAAGAAAGAAGGGAACATTGCGTATATGCAACAATGATATATTAAATAACAGTCAGATTACTGTCAAATTGTAGCTTGTCGATATCCTTCATAATATTGCACGCAATAAAATTCAGTAAGAATGGCATCGGAAGCAATAAATTCTCACTTTGAATTGTAAGGAAATTCATTGACATGTTACAGGAAGATTTGCCCAATAACAACAATAAAAGACATTTATTTCAATAAAGGAAATCTCAATCAGTCGAAGGTGGGATGACTGGCTAGCATGTAAACAAAGAGAAACTGATTAAACAAAATTGGCAAATAATTGATTGCATAATTCCGTCTTTTTTTTGTGAATGAATAAAACATATCGTGAACTACCGAAAAATTAAGTCGGCTTTTTGTGTTGGATATACTTTTTTTTAAAGTTAAAGACGCGCGATAATAAAAACGGGAAAAATTCTTCTCTTGGCTGTTCTTCTTTTGATATCCACGACACGTAAAATTTGCTACGTGATCAAAATTTCTTTATTCATTTATCATATCAAGAAAAAAAAGTACAAAGCAGCAAGTCGAATGAAGCAGCCAGCAAGTAAACAGCATCAGATGAACAAGAGAAATATGAAATGATAATAATAAATGAAATGAAATGAATGAATGTAGTTTGGATGGAAATTTGAATAAAGAGCATTTGCTTGGGATCTTAAGCTTCAGTTTCTGTTGTTCTAAGTCATTCTTATAATCTTAAGATCACAATTGTCATCAAGAAATTGATTTTTTTCATTTCGCACACCTTTCCTTGGATACAATTATTTTCTCATCATGGGAATGGGAGGCATCTTGATGTTAAGTAACGTCAATTATTGACTCTTAATCTTTTAATCCTCATTTAGAATAAGTTTTGAATCTATTTTATATGTTTTAATTTTAAACTTGTCAAACCTTGATGCTAGAGTCATTAGTGTCTTCTTTATGCTACGCAACATCCAAACGACCTCCATTTGGAAATGAAATTATCTTCTCGCAATTGTTTTGTGCAAATTATCAATTTTATTCGGTGAATTTCGAATCGAAATTGAATGAAATAAATCAAAAATTTCTCATCAATTTTTCTTCAATTATTTTTCATTGCATTTTTGTGCTGCTTTGTCGGTTCTTCTTGCAATTTACTTAGCCTCTAAGATTGTATAATTTTTACAGAATTCAGCATGTCACTTTAATGCTCTATTTACTATCAATTCTCATGTGGATCGTCTTTTAGTACTAAAAATGTCCTTTTTTTGTGCTTCAGCTACAAATTTTTATTGCCATGTGCTCTGAAAAACTTAATGGAATTTTGTAGTTAATGGCTTTTTAATGATAAGGAAAAACTAGAACTTAGACTTTTATGACAATTTTCCATTAAGAAATTCGAGCATCTTAAAAATTAAATTTACATCTTCCAACAAGCAGCAAGTAAGTAGCAAGCAGTTACATTTGTGGAGATCCTACATACATGAAATGAAAAAAAAAAGTCAATTTGTTATCACGATAATCTTTACAGAAAATATTTTCCTCGACCGTCGTTCATGATCAAAATTAAAATTAGTTTTTGCCCTAAAGTTACAAACAATGAGGAATATCTTATATCCAACATAGTTCCATATATTACGCAATATCACATAGAACAAGGAAAATAAATAAAAAGTAATATTTTCTCTCCTTTTTGTGCTGTATATGAAGTAGGAAAGTGACACATTATGACAGTCCATCATTTGTCATTTATGCCTCGGCACTTACAAACATAATGGAACTTTATGGACTAAGTGACGTCCATATGTGTGAGATTAAAGATGAAAAATGGATTTTTTTTGTCATCACAATCCCTTCCAAATTTAAACAGAGCAAGAATAAGATGAAATGAGAAAAATTAGCATAAAAATAATTCATGGCTGTACAGCATATCATGATAATGCTGCTTGAAAAAAAATATTTATTTCTTCCGATTGTTCCGCTGTGAATCGTAAATCATTTTTCAGAGTCAAAAAATATACATAAAGTGTAGATGAAGGTAATGGCGATTAGTATGAGATATCAAATGACTCGCAGTAGAACATCCTGAAGACGCTGTTCCTATATCTCTAAAGCAATTAAAAGAAACTGAAAATTTAAATGACTTTAATTTTTCTAGATCATAAATTAACTTTTTTTCACATTTTTTTTTCTTCCTTCAGCCAGGATCAATTTCGAGGCAATGAGCTGAAAAAGAAGGAACATCATTACTAATTAAAATAAATTCGTGTATTTTCATTTCTTTTATTTTGTTTAACGAAAAAAAATTTGCATAATTAAAAAGTGAGAACATAAAAATTAAAGTCAAGTCAATTTCCTTTCCCGTTCAATTGTTTCAGACACCTCGCAAGGGCTATTTCGACTTGAATTGGGGTTGCGAAAGAAAGAATTCTTTTTTTCGAGCAGGACAATTTTTTATTGTTGATGGAAGGAAGTTCTAGTGTTGGCACTTGTTAGTGATGAAGGCGCATTTTTTGTTTTTCGGATGTCTTTATGATCTTGGACATTTAGTTGAATAGAAAACATTTAGTCGAACGGATGAACATAAATAGATAAGCTCTAAGGTAGGCACAACAATGCTGCTTTGATTACACATAGAAGGTCTAGAAACAGACCTCTGAATCAGGCCAATAGAAACATGACCTAACAGGACCAACCAAAGAATCAGCTACATTTTATCAATGCCTTTTTCGATTCTTAGGTATGATGCTCTGGGTATTCTAAGAAATCAACTTCTGGGATCGGTTTCTAGCAGAGCTCGAGTTGACTCGAGTCGACTCAAACCCTATCGACTTCGAGCTCCGGTTTCTAGGGCTAGCCAAGGCACCCTACCTTAGTCTAAGATTAATTTTATTTATTTCCCATATTAAAGTACATCAAATTTGATTTTTGCCCAAGATGCCTCGGGTAGATTTAGAAACCGAACCCTTTGCATCATGCAAAAGTAGAATTCGGAGTATCAAGTCATAAGTTAGCTAATTTGCTAATGCGATCGTTAATCCTATATAGCCGAATGGCCAGGCAACATATCAGTAATCTTCAGTCCTTTTGTTATGAAGACGTTGGTTCAATTGCCAGTATAAACTGATTTTATATACACAATGTTGATAGTGCAATTCTGACAAAATTGCAGATGTTGAGACAAAATACAGTCAAACAAGACAAAGTAAGGCTAAAAGCATCTACTTCCTTCTTTAAAAAAAATGCTGTTAAAATTCATGTTAGCCTTTAAAATGCTTTTAAGAATCGAGTCGAATTGTAAGGCAATAAATTTTTTATTTTTTTCGGCACAAAAAAATTGTAAAAAAAATACGTAATTTAATGAATGTATGGGGTGTTTATTGGATTTTCTTCATTCATACCATAGAAATGGAAAATTAGGGCGAGAAAAATGAGAAAATTCCATTGAACCGTAACTACATTACATTTCTATGTTAAAAAAATGAACAGCTTTTACGCATTTATACTGAACTTGTTGATTCATTTGCATTTTTTTTCTCTGTTCCTTTAAAATTGAAAAACATTTTTCAGCTTCTTCACAATGAATTTTGACTTTACTATTTTCTTTTAACGATTCTTAATATATCTTGCATGTACTTACACTTTATATGTGCGTTTAATTTTTCATTCATGCTGAAAAATGTTGATGAAAAATTTTGCAATTTCATGCGACATAATAAATCGAAATGAAAGGAAATGAAAATTTTTTTCTTTGCCTCTCTTCTGAATGTGTTGTGTACCGTGCATGAAAAGGCATTTTTCATTCACAAACAATGTCTTATTGATTTTTTTTCCAGTCTTAAAATGAGAAATTTTTGACAGAGTTTTTCAATTTTAAGGTAATGAGAAAGGAATGAGTTTTAAAATGATTTTTTCTTTTCTGGATCTGGTTGATTAAGTGCTTCAACGGCTGTTTATGCAGGAATTGAATCGAATGAGGAATTGAACTCTCTCTTGTCTAATTTTTTTTTTGATTTTTGGAAGCTAAATTAATGGTAACCTTTAAATCACTTACAGATAGTGAGAACAGTGAGCCCTAGAAGTAAATAACGTTCCATTATGGCATCTCGTTTTGAAACTCTCTGACTCCTGAATATATTTCTAGGACTAACTGAGGTTCCCTCCTTTTTAATTCCACTGGTTAACCATAGTCATATTGTCTTTGTCAATTCGTAAAAAAGTTGAATAACACAGTTGAATACCGTCCAAAAAGCAAATATAATCGAATCTAGTCAAATATAGCCGATTAAAGTTGAACCTAATCGAATATATACAAATAAAGTTCAATATACGGTCCAACGTGGTCGAATATAGTCAAACCTAGTCTAAGCTTGTCTAATCTAGTCTAATCGTGTCTAATCAAGTTTAATCTAGTATTATCTACTCGAATCTAGTCTGATCTAGTCAAAACCTAGTCTAATCTAGTCTAATCTTGTCTAAGCTTGTCTAATCTAGTCTAATTTGGGTAATCAAGTTTAATCTAGTCTGATCTAGTCAAAACTGGGTCAAAACCTAATCGAATCTAGTCAAATCTTGTCTAAGCTTGTCTAATCTAGTCTAATCTTGTCTAATCAAGTTTAATCTAGTATGATCTTCTCGGATCTAGTCTGATCTAGTCAAAACCTTGTCTAATCTAGTTCAATCTAGTTCAATCTAGTTGAATCTAGTCTGATATAGTCGAATCTAGTTTAATCTCCTCGAATCTAGTCGAATCTAGTTTGATCTAGTCGAATCTTGTTTGATCTAGTTTGATCTAATGGAATGTAGTCGAAACCAGTGCAATCTTGTCTAATCTAGTATAATCCCAATGCTAGCAAACAGAAATTTTTGAGTTCTTATTATTCGAACTTCGAATTTTCGAGGTTCTTATTTTTCGAAAATCGAATCTTCGAAGTTCTTATTTTTAAAAAAATTCGTTGTGAATTATTATTTTTCAAGTAATTTGTAATTTTAGTGAACATTCCTACTAGTTTTTATGATTAAGATAATCACTGTGATGAAATTGCATTCCTTAAATGTTTATGCTTTGAAAAACACCTAATTTAAAAAAAATAAAAAGTAACAGACTTTCTTATTTTGAAATTTTAAAAAAATAACGCGCGAAGATTTTGAATTTTTTTTGTTTGTAACGAACTCTGTTCTCTTTGCTAACGTTGGGTATAATCTATCCGAATAAGTTTAGTGATACACACTCTTTAAGACACACAAAACACCAAAAGTGCTTATTAATTCATCAACATCAAATTTCCATTTTCATTGCCATTATTATGACTTTCACAAGATTATCCTCATTACACTTTGAGTCGGCTCTTTTTTTATGATGTCTATTGTTATTTGTTAATCTTTTGGCCTTTCCAACATCACCATCATCTTGGTCCATCATCATAATCAAAAATATTATTTTATGCAATGATAACAGTCCATTTTTATATCTTCATAAAAATTGAGCATGCGATGAGGAACGAAAAGATATAAAAGAGGGCAATATTTATCGACTATATTGTCTATCTTTAAAAGCAATTCAATGTAGAGTGCACATTTTATATTTATAAATATGAGATAGGTACATAATCGTAAAATGATAATGAAATACATTCCTTAAATCCACTAAGAAGAGAGAGCTGCGTCCGAGGGGGTCATTTTACGACCATCCAATGTGATCAAAATTGTATTAATAAAAAATAAGAAAGTTGTTTATGAAAATTTTATTTTTTTTAAATTCAACCGGACCAAAATGAAAATCGATAAGGAACAAATTCGATTCAAATAGAAAAGGAATTGCAATCGTAAATTGTAATTTAAAGAACAGAAATAGAACAGCAGAAGATAACTGCACCCAAAACCATAATCAAGTGAAATTATCATCCCTTTTTTTTCTCTCTCTCGTTCAGCTATAAAACATCAACTGCAACCTCAAGCACCATCATCTATCTGTTGTAAATAACATTATCGAAAATAAATAAAAACACTGTAAATAATTAATGAATTGCTCTTGAAAAAATATTGAGGAGAATTTTTTTTAATAAATTGGATTTTCATAAATATAAAAAAATCGGGAAGAAAGTGCAAAAAGGTTTTTTTTGATGTGCTTGAATTTTTGGAATGAGAAATATTGAGTTTATAGTTTGTCTTAGTTGAGTATTTACAGTTTTCAATGGTCTGGTGCTTTGAGTCAGGTTTTTCACAATGGATATAAGAGCATATAGAGATTATAGTCAACTAGGTTGAATAAAGTCCGACCGAGTTTTCTTCGGGTTTTAAGATAATGACCTATGTGATCCATAAAACCAAACCTAGTGCTTCTCAAACTGTGTTTTGCGATACACTGGTTCTCAAACTTTTTAAGGCCAGAGAGCAGTAAAAGAGCAGTAAATCATCAGCTCATATTTCCGTGCCACTTAGGTACCCACTTTTAACACATCTGGAATTTTTTCGCACACAGCAAAGCTCCGCAGAGCATAGTTTGATAACCATTGATTAACCGACTGGTTCAGTGGTTCTTGACATTAATTCGATCTGTGGAGACTCACTGTTACACCAAAAAGAACTAAAATCCTATTACGCGGGAAAATGAAAGGAAGATTTGCTGCTTGGTGGAATATTAAAGTTTGAAGAACTCTAGACTAGTGACTCATGAGTCACTAGAAACTTCAGTCTTATCGCAAGAAGGATATTGAAGTGTCTTAAATTTAGATATTTGGTTTTGTTTTTGACTATTGG
Organism: Chironomus riparius; assembly: GCA_917627325.4. Taxonomy (NCBI): domain Eukaryota; kingdom Metazoa; phylum Arthropoda; class Insecta; order Diptera; family Chironomidae; genus Chironomus; species Chironomus riparius. The sequence continues at coordinate 49,481,669 of OU895878.1, read as the reverse complement.
GTTGCGCTTTGACAACGTTGAGAATCACTGGTTTCCGCATTTTTGGGATGCATTCATATTTATTTTATTTTAGGCGCTTAAAACCATTCATTAATCATTACGTGGTAGAATTCTGAATCCAAGCTGGCTCCGTATTTCATTTACAAACAAAGAACTATCTTACCAATGATCTCCTAACGCCAAGGATCTTTAAAATTGTGCGATTGACTTCAGCCATGTGCAACAAAGTACAGTAAAGTGTTAAATTGGGTCAATAAGTGTTACAAGTGCAACAATGTGCAGACAAATGCAGGATAGTCCAAACTATTTTGCTCCCAACTAGCTTTGCAGACTATATAAAACAAAACTTTAAATAAGATTCAAAAAATGCGTCAAAACTCATCCATCCAAAAATAATTTCAAACCAGCAGATGTATTTATGAGCGGGGATTTGTTCTGTATAATTTTTGATCAAAATTACCCTTTATGCTATGATTTTCAAAAAACAAGAACTACAAAAGGGTGCTAGAAGTCAATTTTCAAAGGAGAGAAAAAAAAAATTGTCTTAAATAAAAAATTTTACCTAGGGTTGAAGACTTTTCGTTATCAGATTTTTTATTTATAGAATTTCCTGTTTTAAAAGAAAATTTCTTGATTTGAGGAATGAGACGGCAAAAGAGCTGTTGTATGTGAGGTATTTATTAATATTTTACAGGCATTCTTCAATTGCGCTTTTTGAAAATGTAAAAAAAGTTGAAAATGATTAAGATTTAAAATGCAAACACGTGTTGGTGCTAAGTACTCTAGTGGATTAAAATCCTTGAAGTAAAAATCTTTATTTTTTTATCATAAACGAGAAATCAATTAATTTATTCATAAGTAAGAATGAAAGGAAGCAGCCCATCAACATTATTATATCAATGACAATTTCTTCTTTGAATAGCAAAAAATATATAAAAAAAAAAGTTGGCATTAGCAATGCAAACAAGAAGAAATTTAAAGATTCGAAAGTAGAATTTAAATGACATATATGAGGAAGAAGCTAATCAAGCAACATAAACACACAAATATTGACATCGCATCGCATACATACCGAACAATCATTTGTGAACTTGTAATGTAGGGGGTGAATATATGTGAATTGTGAATTTAGAAAGCTATGGCAAAAAAGAAACTAGTAAAGTAGCTATTCTAAACTAGCAAAAGTGCATTTTTAGCGATCAAAGCGAACAAGAATCTAAATTTGTTAATTTTTGAGTTTATAAATAATTGAAAAAATAACGGTCAATAAATGTTCGAAAAATAACTGTCAATAATTGTTTGAAAATTAACAGCCAAAAGATATTTAAAAATTTCCAAAAAATTCAAAATTTGAAAAATAACTGTCAAAACTATTTAATAGACTTTTTGACAGGCCGACAAACATCAAGCAACAAAATCTTTTTCATTTCTAGAAAAATGTTGCAAAAAAAGTATAACAAATGTATGACAACGCTCCGTACATGAGTAAACAAAATCCGCAAAAATCGCATTTACATTCGGTTACTGAAAATATAAATAAATCACTGGTAATTTTGGCGAAATCTGGCAATTTATCATTCAAAATTGGTTTTTTCCTTGCTTCTTCAATATTTTTTTTATTTTTTTGATTGCACGGTGTCGAACATTTTTTAGTTCTCATGCATGGTAAACATCCATGAAGTGAATTTTTTCCTGCTATTTCTATGAATGAAATAATAAATGCGAAAAAAACGTCGTCTTTGAATGCAAAATAAGCTTTTTTTTGGTGATTTGGAGTCTTTTTGAGGTTAAATTGAGTAAATAGTTGTTGCTTGACTGATTAACAGTATTCAACATTTGGAATGTATTTGGCAGGTTTTGGGTGAATTAGAGACTCCATCAAATGCTCAATCTTGTTTTTTCAATATTTTTCAAGTTTCTGGATCCTTAAAAACCGTCAAAATGGATGAAGAACATTTCCAACCTTTTGTAAGCTTTAAAAATCTTTTAATTTTCGAGTTTACTCCAAAAACATCCTTAACAACAATATAAACCCATCCATATGCTACATAAGAACAGCCTTTCTTTTGCTTTTATGATAAACGTGATGAAGCCAGAAGTCAATAACATAGAAATCTAATAATATCCTTTTCTTAATGGAATTACTGCTTTTGATAAAAACATTACAAATGTTCACAGTAAGTTGCATGTTATTTTTATCAAAATATCTCACAGAATTGGCACAATATGTTTCAGCATCTACTTCCTTAATTTATTGGAGAAAATAAGGAAAACTAGCAAAAGACATAAATCATTCAATTTGTTCAGTAAATTCCAAATAATCATCTGGTTTATTGTAGAAAGAAGAAGAACATTTGAACAAGAATTGGATGAAGAATTGGATATAGGAAATGAGAAGAAATTTCCTTTTGTTTTCTATTTCTGGATCTATATCAGATCTTGAAAATTTGTTTAATGGTTTTCAATTCTAATCCAAATTTTCAATTCAGGGATTAGGGGACTGAAAATAGGCCGAGATCCCATGATTGAAAACCCTACGTTTCTATATAGATTCTTAGCTTCAAAAGGTTAAGTTTTGGAGCTGAAAAGTTAAAATTTTATGATGAGGAAACTTTAGTAATTATTGCAAAGGCTGCAAGGCGCTTGAAAAAGCTTTATTCAAGTGTTAGTAGCAAAATCGAAGTCGATGACATAGAATCGGTGTCCTTTGCTAAATATACACAAATATGTTAAGCTACTGTCAAGTTTATTACATTAAATATCAATAAAAACATTGTTCAGATCAAAATATAAAATTAAGGTCGGTTGTAATGCTTAGTTGAAGAAATTCGAGTATTCTGACACTTTAGAGTAGATTTTGCATGGCTAATTCGCTTTCTGCTCTACTCAGAGCCCGTTGCTTCATCAATTAAATATGCTGCTATTAAAGTTTAATTAAATCACAAAATTTGAATTTTTCAGCCCCAAAGCAACAAGCTGCTAACAATATCTGATATTAAACAAGATACTTTTTGCTCGTAATGTCGTAGACTCGAATACTTAGACCACTGATGCATTTAAAAATAATCAGGTCCGGAAGAACAACATGACAGTGCCATTAGGTCATTTAATTCACATTAACAATTCTCATACTATGTTTGCACTAGATTCTGAACTAAATGTAAATCACTGCTCTGTTTTGTTGTAAGTTTAGTCATGTATTCAAGTCAAGGGGAAAACAACATGATGAGGAAAAAATTTGGTTATTAAAAAAACCTGTAAATCGCCAAATTAGCAGTTTTCTAATACAAAAAATCATAAGTGCTTTCTGTTCCGAGCACTTGTGGTATCAAGAAAGCAAGTATCAGATTCTCTTATGACAGCCAAAATTGATAAATTTCTACGATCTTTTGTTTCTTCATAAAGAGAGGTTCAATAAGCACATTGTTTTGCAAGGAAAATTTGATATAAATTTATTTCCCGTCAAAATTTGAGTAAGAAATAGAAGGAAGTTGGTGCGTATTCTATAAAAAAAATTCCCATCATGTTGCTCTCCCCTTGATTCAACCCCAAATTCTTCTGCACTCTTTTCAGCACTCAAACTTTCTCAAATGTCTCAAAAATAAGCACATTCAATAAATATTCATTAAAATGAAACCATCGCTCATTAATCCAATAAATTGTGCAAAAAAAAGTAAGTCAGTTCACATACCTCGTACCTTAAGTATGAAAATTACTTGCAGCCTGATTTCTTTACAACATTAATTTGAGGCATTTCAACATCACATTCTTTAAAAAAAGATGAAACATTTCTTGATGATGAAATATGATCTGCCATTAATGACAAAAGACAATTTTCGATAATCTCTAAAATTGATACAAAGAGCTGTGTGTATGTACAGCATAGCGTACAGCACGAAAATTGATGGGAATATATAAACAGTAATCTTTAATCAACGAATTTCTTCATTGTGCTTCCTAAAGTTGCGATGCTCTAAGGCTCGAGTGTTGGAAAAAAAAGAAGGTGAGAGGATGGATAGCGAGGAATGGACGAAAAAAAAAGTATATTTAAGTATGGAAATTGAGATTGATGATGATGGTTACAAGGGAAAAAAGGTGATTTTACAATATTTTTTTTTTGATTTTACATTTCTTTGAAATTTGCGATAAAAATAATTTTCAGCTTCTTTAGTAGCAAGCATGCAATGGCAATATCAGTTTTCACGTACCTCGCTTCTTGATGATCCATATCTTACATGTTGCACACATTTTTTTTATGAATGAATAAATGAAGCAGTAGCTATAAACATATCACACGGAGCAAAAACAAAAAACACAAAATGTTTATAGATGGTAATCGAGCATGTATAGCTTGCACTATACAAAGTTGGCACTCTCACGCACATAAATATGTATTTCTATAGGATATATTATAACAATGCGATGTTTATAAAACAGGCAGCAAGAAGCAGCAATAGCGCAAGATTATAAAGCAATAAAAATCTACTTTTTTATTACATCTCTTGACTTCTTCACGCCGTAATTGGATTATCGGTTGCACTTTTTTGTGTTTTTTTTTCGCCTGTTCTTACCTTTGATGATGATGATACTGCTGATGCTGTTTATGCTGACGATGACGGTGGATAAGAAAAAAAAGTGAGTCGGCTTATTCGCCTTTGTGTTTTTAAATTGTTAAATGAGAGACAAGCGGCAGTGAAGAAAGAATTGTGAACTATAACAGCAGAATATGTCAATATCTGTGACTCGACACTTCTGTTTAGTTTTTGTTGTTGTTCTTGTGTGTTTTAGAGTCTTAAATGGATCGATTGTTTTAGAATAGTGGGAATTTATTGTAGCTCGATTGTCACATAAATTAAAATTGTGAGCTGGAAATGCTTAGCTGTGTTATGTAGCAATGCTAATTAGGGATAGTTCAGATAACACTATGAGCTATTGATCATTATAATCTGATTATCTTAGCTTTCTGAAAAGAGGGTGGCTTTTGGAGATCTTAATGCTATCTAGGGGTCTACCTAAAAATATACTTGAAAGACTGACTTTTCGGTCCTTTTTAAAACTAATGTCAACATTCATTACTACAAATCTGGTTTTTGAATCTAGAAAAACTAATTAAGAACGTTAATTAAGAAATAGAATAACTTCCATTAAATTCGGAGTCAAGATATAACCACGATACAAGACCTATTGTAGTTTCTATGACTTGAGGAAGATACTATGGGCTGACCCCTAAAAGGCTGGCCAACTGTGCACTTTTGAGCGGGGCAGTCTCGCTTTTTTGAACAATGCCCCTCCTAGAATCCTTATTGTGCTGCATTTTTGAACCTATTTTACTTGAAAATTTGGTCTGTCTCACTTTTTAGAGCTGAAATCAGGGAATATCCTGTTTTTAACCAAAAATCAGCAAAAACCCATGGACAGCATTTGCTTGAGGCAAGACTGAATGTGAAAAACTTATTAAATATTCACGAGTCAGTACATCAGTTTTGCACTGCTGAAGCCTGATTTAACCACATATTTTGCCTATTTATAGTTCCATAGGTCAAATAAAAAGTTGATTTCATGGCACAATATCTTAATTCACTTTGAACTCAATCAAAACTTAATAAGTTGCCCTAGACACACTAGCTTGTCACAAAATGTTGATAATTTTTTTTTTAAAATTCCTCATTACGAACCCCTAACCATACCACAAACAACACCGCAAAAGTGATGAAAAAAAAGTCGCTAAATGACATTTCCATTTTCTGATGAGATGTCGAATAAAAAATATGTCTTATTATGTCGAATCGATTAGCATACATAAATATGAATACGAGATATTCCAATTATATTAATATATCTACTGCATTTTTTATTCCATTCTGTTATGTTTTTCCACTCTCAAAAAACATGATGTTTACATCCTCAAGGCACATCGACTTTATTGGAAAGAAACAAAAAAGAGATTTTGACGTTGCGATAATGAAATTTCGATTAGAGGATTTTTTTTTTAATAATAAGAATAAGCCAAAAATGTATATGTCATGTTATTGTTATTATTGCTGCTGTCTTGAATCTAATTTTTCTCATCTCAATTTCTTTGAGCTAAAAAAAAATCTCAATCATTTTCCACCTCCTGCATATCTCAACTCACTCCACACTTAAACCCAATTTATTCTCATTTATTTTAGCCATGGCTTAGGATAAATATGCTGCTGCTGCCATAAGAAATAATGATTTATTTGAGATCGATACGATGTGAAATTTACATGGTACGGATAACTGAGAGTGTACAAAATTCGATGCATAAATTATGTGATGCTGATGTACTGTGAGAGATATCAACCTACGAAAAAAAAAATATTATTATGATGCAGACTTTTAAACATATTTAGATGAGATTTGAGGTACAAAAGAGATGCAATTAAACTTTATCGTTTCACACTATATTCCTTGTGAATTTTAATAATTTTCATCCGTTGCTTCATGCTTTCTTTTTTTTGGCAAACTTATACTCATGTTGAGGAGTTAATTACAAATGACGTCATTTACGCCTTCATATCATGTGACTTTGTTCTAATTAGTGTCAATCAACTGGAGCCAACATCCAGTTCCCTTTTTTTTTGTCAATTTTTGAATTGCTTACTGACTGCAGTGCAAGTGGGCATAATGCCTTGCTTAGAGATCGACTGTAGTCAGCTCTATCCTTCAAAAATTTCTGCCAGTTTGGGATATTAAGGACTCTAGCGTAACTCCTATTAAACACATCCAATCCATGAGTTCTTCGGTCTTTCTCGTGATCTCTTGCCATCCATAAAATCTGCTACTCAGGCGCGTAGTCAAGGAGAGGAAGGGGGGGGGGGGGGGGGGAATAGGAGACAAATCCTCCAACGTAAACAGAAATTTCTTTATCTTGTTAGGGTTTTTATGAAAAAATCACAAAAATTACCCCCCCCCCCCTTAAATTTTTACATACAAAAATATTTTTTGTACCCTCTTCTTCAAATTCCTAGCTACGCCCCTGCTGCTACTATCATTTTTAATACTGGGGCATCTACTAGACACATGTCCTGCCCATCTCAAGCGATTTGCACGGAGAATCGAATTTTGGATAAGTGCTCCTTAAAATAGTTTTCATTTAGCTAGTTCTTTAATTTTATAGCCTAAAGATTATGTTGTCCATATTGCTTACTTTCTTTGCTGGGTGTACAGATCAATAGTGATCCATGGCTGTATTAGCTATTCCATATTAGCTGCTCTAATTTCGCCTCTTTGTAGTGCCATTGGTAAGATAAGATGTAAGGGCAAAATGACATGGTAGCCCTGTTAATTAACACTGGCTAAGGTCCCCCCAAAACCCTCCTCATTCTTCCTTAAATTCCAAACGTAACAGCCAAACAACTCCCTAACTTGCAGTGTCTTTCCTTTGAAATGTTAATAATTCACCCCCGAAAAAAAAAAATCCAAAAAATTCCCGCACTTTAGCAACATGAAATAAGGCAAGGCAAAGAGTCATTCATCGTCGCATCCATAATCGTAAATTATCCACCACTCTCATGTGCTTGTTGCAAGTGAAAGTAACATAAATAAGCGATCAAATGCAAAATCCTCTTTATTTATTCATGAACATCTTGACTAATATCAAAGGAATATAAAATAGTACGTACGTCTTATGCCACAATCTCATAAAATGTTTTATTACCTATTCTGTGGCTTATTTTTTTTGTGTTTGTTTATTTGCTTTTGTCAAGAGTGAATGACGGAAAAGAGAAATTTTCCTGCCTTTTTTATCTGTGCTAAGGATAATTGTTTTTATGAGATTTTATATTTTTTCTGTGCTCACATTTTTATTGTTATATGTCTGCATCATGAAATCGAGTTATGATGTTCTGAAGCTATTCTTTTGCGAGTTGGCATTTTGCGTTTGTTGATGCGTTCATTAAAGGTGATGCTTAGACAGTTGGATGTTAAATTTGACTTTGTTTAAGCTTTGGGACCGGTTTTTAGAGATATTTGGTTCCCTTAGTCTTAAGTGAAGGCTTAGAAAGCCTGGTGAGACCGGTAACCATAATATTGTGGATTCCATGCAAGACAGAACAAACTTTTGATTCAAAAGGACTTAAAACTTCATTAAATCATACAAAATTTAAGAAATTCCCTCCAATCTCTTCACTGTCTGCTCCACATGTTGATAAATTTAACAAAATCAACAAAATAATTTTCTTTATGTCGAGAGCAAAAAAGAGGCCATAAAATATAGCAATGAGAAGATTACAGGTGAAGTCTTGACGAAACGTCCCATGTGAAATCGGACGAAATAAAAAAAAAATAACGCGGCATCAAAATGATTGAAGAAAAATCAATCAATTCAAGGTCATTTAACGAACGACGTCTCGAGAATTTCTAATCAATAATTATTCTCATGTTGAGAAAAGGGTTCGTTCACTTATTACGTAACGCACTAGGGGGGGAGGGGGGGTCTAAGATTTTGTTACGGTTTGTTACAGGGGGAGGGGGGGGGTCTAAATTTTGTTACGTAACTTTTCAAAAAATATATTTTTTTATAATTTTTTCTATATTAATTTTAAATTTTAAAGGAAGTATAATAAACATTTGATAAACAATTTAAATGAAAAAAATTATTGTTACGTTATTGGGGGGGGAGGGGGGGTCTAAGATTTTGTTACGCTTTGTTACAGGGGGGGGGGAGGGGGGGTCTAAAAACTCGTTTTTTTGCGTTACGTAATAAGTGAACGAGCCCAAACAGGTTTGGCAAAAAAAATAAAATAAAATTTCAAGTGTGCATGTTGCTGCTCTTCTTTATTTTTTACGGGAGAGATGCTGGGAAGAATTAATGGCATTTATTAAAAAATAATTAATGGCTTAAAGTTAATTTTAACATATTATTAAAATGTGAGGATAAAAATCCCACCAGAAAAACAATTTATGGATGTAACATTTGCAAATAATAGGATTCAATATGAGAAATAGTAGTTCACATGTGTACGGACGGAGAAAAGATAGAAGCATGAGACACATACGTTCATGTGGCAATTCCATTTGCATTAAAATCATATAATTCTCAACCCCAACGACAATGTACGTATTGTTATCCATAAAACCACAATATATGAACGAATGCCTGCCTATATGAATGCTGAAAGAGAAAATAGTCCCTTTGGCTCATTCCTTAAGTCACATTATGTGATATTAAATTGCTAAGAATCCCAAAAAGAAAATTCCACATTCGTTTCTTTTATGACATAAACTACTTATATCTTCCTATCTCTACTTCCTTTATTTACTTTAACAATATATTTATGCTCGTAAGAAGAAGAAATGGATTAAGAACATGATGAATAAGTAACGAGATTTTTTTCCCTGAAAATGTTTTATTGCTTTCTTCCATCCAATAATTTTCCCATCTATCCAAATATTTCTTCCTTAACATCTACTCTTCTGCCTCTGTTTTGAATGAATGACAATTACATAAGATGGAAATTGAAGGTATAAGAATTATTATCCTGGCTGATATGAGCAACGATATTAAATAATTCATGTAAAATAACTTACCGTGCAAGTCAATTAGGCATATTAGAGAGGAATGTTTGAGTTGTGGAAGTCAATTTGTTGATGGATGAGATGTTGAGGATATTGTGGATTTTTGGAGATTTTAGCTTAACACGAATTGTGATCTAAAGGAGCTAATGGTACAGGAATCTAATATTTTGATATATTTTGGATAAAGAAATTCCAAATTCAAATCCCAACCTGAGATTCATTTAAACTGAATAATAAAAGGGGGATTTAAACTTTTTTGGATGAATCCAAAATCCATCATCACAGACTATAACAAGTTTACAAGGAAGTTAATTAATAAACTAAGTGAATCAGTTTCCTAGCATACATCTCAGTAAGAATTCCTAGTAATAGCACGTTCGGTTACTGAATTGTCTGAACAAAGTAGAATGTGAAGTTTCGAGCCACATAAAGGCAAATCTGCCAGTCCGAAAGTAAGCTCTCTGTGGCGTAAGTCGTTATGCAACAGTCCGAATATCTTATTTTGTGATGATGTGGGTTCGATTCTCACCAGAGACCGATCTCTCAAGCATTATATGGAGAGTTCTTGATATAACAAGGATTCGCATAATGCTCACGACTCTAGTTATTCAGTTAAATTTGCACAATAGAAAAAAAAACCCTTATTCGCTTGATAAACTTCGACTTTGTGCCTACATTATAGATCTTAGAAGACAATGTCCAGAGCAAAACGATACCCAGTACAATTGTTTAACTGACTTAAGTGTCTCTAAAGTTCGAAAGCCTGAAATTTTGTTTTAATTCTTTAAGCTTCATTGCTTAATCATCATTTAATTACTCATCATCCAACAAAGCACAATCCAAATGTAGATTTCTTCCACTCAAATCACCCAGAAAATGTTTTTCTAACAATTTAATTAAAGTCCATACATCCATTTGATCCCATTTAATTTATTTATTTTTTTGCTGTGTATGTGTTGCGGTAAACCTCAATTTATACAAAATACAGCACAATATAGGTCATAATATAAATCTGCTACATATTAAATGACCATTAAATTTCCAATTACTTTGGTTTAGCTCCAAGAGTGTGAGGTAGCAGGCAAAATTGAGTTCAAATGGATCGAAAACAGAAAAAACCACACACAAATACAGTTTAACGACTTTCTTACCTTCCGTGAAAGTCAAACAGAAAAAAAATCTCATTATAAGTTTTTTTATTGTCCTTAACTTCTACTTTTTTTTAAAAAAAAATTCTAGGAAGCAATAAAATCCATTTCTATTATAAAAGATGCTGATGATGAGTAGCAGATTGTGATTTTTCATGTTAAAATACACGTGTTTTGGTGATGATGATTTTTATGGCTTTATTTTTAATTTCCATTTCTCTTATTTTCTTCTTTTTTGTGTCTAAATGGACAATTTCATAATTTATGATTTAATCTTGTCCTGTGTGGTGTGTTTTATTGTTTTTTTATAATTTTCATTTCTACAAATAAAATATTCTGATGGAGAATTTTTGATAGAGACACAAGAAAAATAAAGAACTTCTGAAAGGGAAGTAATAAAATTTAATTTGATATTTCTCTTTGCATGAGGATTTTTTATTTAAAAAATTACTAGTGATAAGGTTGTTGTAGGTTTTGAAGGGTTAAGTTGGTTTAAAGTAGCTTGGATGATCTGCATTCGATCTTCGAGTTTGAGTTGAGTCTTTAGGTATGGTTGATTGAAAACTCTACTACTATAATTGTTATTAGAGTCTTTGACAATGCGTCATAGAAGTTTAGTGCATTTTCCTCAGGGTCATTCTCTTAGTCGTCGAAAATTAATAGCCATTTTGTCAAAAGAGAACAATGGGTTTCCAAGAATTTCTATTGTTCTTTTCTTGCTGACCCCCCTCCCTTCCCCCATGGATGTCCTAAGTGAACGACTCCTTAGGAAACAATGCACTTTAAGGTCCCCTTTGGTTGGCTGGTAGCTTCAAGAACTTTTCAACGGAAGCATAGGGACTTTGAGTTTTTTTGCATTTAAAACTGCTATTTCGTACGAATGCACAACGTATTTAGTTTTCTGAAATTCCGTTTCAAAACTTAATTAAATTATCTTTTCTTTTTTAACATTAGGATAACTTATTCTTACATAACATTTGACTTTGAAATTCAAAAAATTGAAAAACAGTTAAATTTTAAATCTCAAAAATCCGTTAAATTAAAAAGTTTAATTTTTGAATTTTATTCAGGATCATTGTTTTTGGATCCAAGCATTACTAAAATTCTCCTGGATCTTGATTTTTTGTTCCAGATAGATTTCCTCGCTTATACCATCTGAAGCTATCAGCCATAGAAAACAGACAAGTGACAAAAATTATCCAAAGAATTCAACACCTTTAAAAGTCCAACACATGATGATATGTTGACGAAAATTTACAGAAGTCACATTAACAGTTTTTCTCAAGAATTATGTAAATTTTTCCATGTAATATAAAACTTTCATGATTCATTCATTCATTTCATTGAAGAATTTTCATTCTTTCTTCATTTATCGAGGAACGATACGTGCTCAGTATTTTGTATTTCCATTGCCACTGAACTTGAAATTATAAAAATCTTTTTCATTTATTCGACATTTTTTCTTTCTTTTAAGATTAATTGCACACAGGAAAGGAAATGAAAATGAGGAAAAGTTGTCATAAATTGACATGAACTGTTTCGAGACACAACAATATCGATCGCATAGAGCAAAAGACATGCCAAACAGCAAAATTATTGTTTTCAGAATAGTTATTACTTCCAGAACGTGCGTTGCTCCCGAACACGTAACATTCGAGCCAGCAGAAGAAGAAATTTTAGTTAAAATTCCGTCCACCAAACATATTCAAGAGTTGTATGCGACTGTTGGACGTGTTCGATCCGAAAAAAATTCTCTTTTTGTTTTGATTGATAAAAAGTCATGTTTCACTCGCTACACTTGTTGAATCGCCATCCGTTTGAATCCGAAAAAAGAGACCCAGTAACCAAGTTATATTCCTCTTCCTCGTTCCCGCAATGTACGCAAAAAAAAGAGATAGTCTTCGACCATCAATATTCTGAATATTGATTTTTGTGTCGAATGAATGTTGTACAGTTGTTGTTGTTGTTGTTGTAGCCCCCCTGTCGATGATGTTGTATTACGCTTGTATTCAAGATAGTCGAGCATGTCACATGCATGCGCTCTGTTAAGGCGGAGTCTAATTGTGACGCCAATCACGTTCACATGTTGTGAAAACGTACGAAAAATAATTTTTCAGAGGTAATTTTGCACGTCCTGGACAATTATGATTGCCTGAAAATTCACTTTTACTTCATAGTCGGATGATCCACTTGTGATACTTCGTACATCTATCAAATGATACTTTTGTAGGCTCTTTATAAATAGCTTCATTATTCAACAGCATATACTTTAACAAGCACCAGAAGCTTGTCAATGTCAGTTGAGAATTGATGAGTCATTGATGTTATTATTAGGCAATATCGTTCCACATACTTACAATGACCATTCCAAAATATAAAAATGTACAGTTTTAAGCCCACCAAAAGAGAATTTCAATCAATTATTTTCCAATTCTCGAGCATGAATGTTTCAATTTCATGCCTGATTGAAAATTCATAGGTTATTCTTAGGGTTTCTGAAAAACGGCATTTTCGAAAACGGCCGTTTTCCGTTTTTTATTTTCAATAACGGCCGTTAACGGACCGTTTTAAGTTTTTTAAATAACCAAATATAAATGAAATATTCCTCAAAAGATAAAGAATTGTTGTGCTATAAGGGCAATTCCACGGATTGATTTTTCCAAAATATTCATGTTTGAATCGAATTTTCTCTTAATTAGAGAACTTTGCAGCTGCAATTTTTTCACAAACTTATGTAAAACGCCAAACTCTTTCATTCTATCTAACTTACGCATCTTGTCATGCCTTAATTAATGAAATATTTGGATTTTTGTGAGCGTTGGTATATTACACAATGTTGAATTCTGAATATGAAAGCAGAAATTTACCACTTTAAGATGTTTTTACAACTATTAATGTTGTCTTTATTAACCGTTCTTTCTATCCTCTGCTATGATTCTGCATACTTAAATTGACTTAAAAGACACTCGATAGACAGAAAAATGAATAATTTTAATGCAATTAATGTAATATACCAACGCTTAAGCCAAATCCAAGAGAAAATAATTTTTAAAAAACCAATTTTTACTTTAATTAACAATAATTTCTTTGATTAGAACCTTGTTTTTAAAAGTTTAATAGTCAACGAAGATCTTTAACTCGTTTTAAAAAGTGTAAGCTTAATTAAAGTTTATTTGTGAAGCAATCAAATTTTTAAAGAACATGGATCAACAAATTTATTTTTTTCGAAATTCAACTCATCCGTGGAATTGCCCATATAGATAATATGTAGATTTCTATTTATATTTATTATAACTGTTTATTCATTTTATTATAATAAAACTTAAGAAAAACAAGAGCATTTAGTGATGCATCAGCCAGCCTTGAACGAATCTTTGTGCAAAAATTATTACAGATTGAAAATATTCGCTCTATGTCGGCTTAATACACAACAAAGCATCATAAAGTTTTTGAAGATTTTCCGATCGATTTCCTGTATTTTTCATAAAAATTGATAAAAATCAAATATGAAAAACCCGTTGTAAATTCTTGAGTCCAGATTTTGATTTGTTGTCTCTAAACCACAAACAAAACTGGACGCGCAACTATGATTACATTTCTGATTCTAATATACTTGAAATGAGATTTTCAAACTTTCCAGGCAATCCATAATAATAAATCTCAATTGAAAAAACTTTTAACTGTTTTTGAGAATAATTTTTAAAGGAAATAAACAAAAATCTTTTTAAAAATTACATTGCATGAACTATGAGAAAACGGAAAAACGGAATGAAAAACGGTCGTTTTCCGTTTTCAATTTTTGTACCGTTAACGGCCGTTTTCCGTTTTTCGTTAACGGCTTCAGAAACCCTAGTTATTCTCCAACTTGCTTTATTGCTCATGCTATGCTGTACATGCTTTATAGACAATTTTTTTTATCTATTTTTAGTAAGGCACTGAAAAGTTCAAACAAAATATCACGTGAGAACTTTTTCTTCAATTCATTTAAATATTATTGGGAATGGAAAGAGCATCGAGCAAGCAAAAGAAAAAGAATTGATGTGAATTAAACATTTTTTATTAGATAAATTATTTTGTGAACGTGAAAAATTTTAAATTCGATTTTTTGTCTCGATTAATTATGAATCATAGGAATTTTTCTGGAGGGGAATTATCAGGTTCATGTGAATATTAATGCTTATGAATCGTAGAAGTGTAGACTCGAAGTTGTATTTGGGATGATTAAGTTTGTAACTTTAAAGGAGATTGAAATTTTTTTTCCAACTTGAACTGACCTTAAAATTGAGAGCTCAAAAGTATGGCTCCAATTTTTTGACATTGATACTTGCTCTACCGTTCATAATGTAGAAATTGATCCTTAGTTCGTGAGTTCTAAGTCCTTCAACCCCTTTTTACAAGTGACGGGCGCCGGCTCAGTCTTTAATTTTGTTAATTTATACATGCTGAAAAACATTTAATTTGTTAAGATTTGAACTTATAGCGTATGTATTGGTGAAGTAAAGGACAGACGGATAGAGAGAAGGAACGGCACTTATATTGTCATATCAAAAATAAAAAGATTCGTTTCCATTAATAAAATACTATTTATATCATTTAAAAACATTAAAAACTTAAGATCTAGTTATTATTTAATACATATAGTTCATTAGAACTCGATAAAAGTCGAGTTTAAGTATATATTTAAGAATAAGTGATAAAAAGTGATTAAAAGTAATTCGTCCACGTGATCAGTGTTTCGTCGTTAGATTTTTCACTTATTCATAGTTGAAATTCATTAATTTAACGTTCGGAGAGTTCCTAGACTGCTACAAACTTAACCTTTGAATCTAATTTGGATATTTACCAGAAAATGCGAACATTTCCAACTGAGATTCGAACCCGCGGTCTTTGATTATTGATTACACATCTCTTACCACTAAGCTATCAAAGGGCTGCAAACAAGCTTGGCAGATTGCCAACTTAAACTATAAATGTACTTTGAGTTATATCATTGATTTTATTCTTGCTGTAGCTTTATTTGAGAACTTCCAGAAGATACTAATGATTTTAAGGAAGCATTCAAAGAGTATGTTAATCATTAGCGTTGTTCCTGTTAATGTTCTGGCTACATCCGAGGAAGTAAAGTTCATAACAGGTCAATTTGTTGTAGACACTCACTTAATTGACAAAATTTAATGTAATTCCACACCTTTAAGTTCATGAGGCACTATCAAACGATATTATTTCTTTAAACATGCTTCAAAATTCAGCAACTTCCAAAATTTGCCATAAAATCACAAACTTTCCATCTTCTTCCTTAAAATTTTCTAAAGTAAAAAAAATTAAACTTCTCCTTTGAAACAAAATTTCTGTATTTAAGTAAAGACAGGAGAAAAAAATGTTCATGCTGTACTCATAATTTTATTGTAAATATGCTCATCACGTACTAATGAGAAAATGTATCTGAGGAAAATCAATAATTTCTCTCTTTTCTCTGTGTTTGTACCCAAGTTTGTACATTTTTGTTCATAACAGCGCGAATGTTTTTTTTATGGCACAGAAATGAGGAGCTTTTCGCGATGTAGGATGATGGAGATTTTTTAATGGTGGAAGATATTAAAATTTCCTAGGGATGTGACTAGGATTTGAGCGCATTTTATAGGGATTTTGAGTTTTTAGAACATTCTGGAAATTGTTCAGACAGGTGTGTTCAGATGATTGAAGGCTAAATCTAGCTATGTGTTATTAGTTAATAGAGGGATGTTTAGAACTCTTTTTCAGGAGATTTCAAAAGACAGCTAGAATACGAAGAAATCTAGAATACAAAAGTAGCTAGTATAGAAGGGCTTATATAGAAAAGTAGCTAGTATAGAAAGTAGCTTGTATAAAAAGTAGCTATAATAGAAGGAAAGCTAGTAAAAGAAGATAACTAGTTTAGAAAGGTAGCTAATAAAGAATAATATCTGGTATTGGAATTTAGCTAGGATATAGCAGGATATAGCTCCTATTCCTATTTTAATACACAGCATTTGTAAAATAACTTAATCTAAAGATTCTCTTTCCATAAAGAAGTCTTAAAAATTTACAATCCATATAAAAATATGAAAAAAGTTTCCATCACACTCCATACCAACATGTAAAGCATCTCTCGATAACAGTATAGAGGAAAACACAGAAAAACTTTTATTTCTTTTTTCATTAAAAAAGCGAAGAATAAAACTTTTTTCTTCTTTTTCCTGTAATTTAAAAACTCATTTGGAAGTTACCTGCAATAGATAGGGAAAGCTCACGCAGAACATGAATTATTATTCATAATCCGATGCCAGCAGAGACACAAAAAAAACTTTTTATTCTGTTCATTTATAATTAGATTTATTTATTTATTTTTCTCTCTCATAATAATTTAACCATTGAAAATTTCAATTTAATAATTTTTTTTATGCAAAATAAATTGCATTTTATGAGTGTGTGTGTATGTGTTGGGGATTATAATTACATTTACATACGTGTTTAATTATCGTTTATCATTTATAATCGAATTAAAATGGAAAATATTATTATTTGAGTATGCAAACAATTTTGGCACGTATTTCGCTTTTGTTCTCTTGTCACTGATGATAATAATTAAGCATTATCAATTTTTGAGCTAAATCTTACCTTTACATTGAATTATTAAGTGATAATTTGTAACATGTTCCATAATTTAATTAGATTGGGAGCTTTTTTGGAATTTTTAAAAATCAGGTTGAGTTGAAAAAAATTGGTTTCGTGGGTATTTAAACATATTTTTGGGCATCGGCTTAGCCAAAGGTTCTAAATTAGCTTTCAAAATGTTAACCCTATCTATTAAGAGTTTTGAACAATCTTTATACATCGATTCTGCCAGTCCAAGAAAATATAGTCTGTGACCGAATGGATAGGCAAGAAATCAATAACATCCAACCATAATTTGAGAAAAATCTGTTCAGATATTGGTTCGATTCCCAAAAATAACCATTTACTTGCTTTATTCTGGAGGAGTGATGGCTAGCCTGAATGTTATGGCAAACTAGAATCTAGAATCTTACAAATTTATTTGACTAGAGTCAGCCTAGTCAAAACCTAGTGTGTCTATCTTAAGAGTTTAAAAGAATAAGCCCAAAGATTCTATAATATACCCGGTACATCCATCAGAAGCCCCATCTCTAAATCATTACATAACAATACTCTCAACACTACATTAAGCTAATTTCGTCAATTTTCCAATAAAAATAGAAAAACCAATATAAGCCTTATCACATCGAACAAAAATCTTATGGCGGCGTGTAAATATTTTTATGGTACAAGTGAAAGCCAGAATGATAAGGAAAATATTGTGATTGATGTTCAATACCATACGATGAATGATCCATTTGATGAATTGCATATGGTTGAGGTTTTAAAGGTAAATGTGGTAGAGAATTTGTATCATTTGTACCTGTTTGGTACTGTTGCACGCGAGAATCACCAGATGATAAGTTCGTGTAGTCATAATTTCCACTTGATTTATGATTTGTCAAGTCACGTGGTGAGACAGAACTTGGCGGTGTCATTGCATTATTATATTCCATGGATGAATATGCACCATATGATGACGGTAAATTGCTAAATCCTTCACTCGATTTTCGTGAATTGTGTAAATATTGTGAATCATACGAATCATTTGGTGGTGTTGGTAGCGATTGTTGTTGCTGAGAGTTATCACTGTACATGTAATTTGCAGGTCGAGAAGTTGCTCGAATCACGCTCTCGCGATTTGCATAAAGTTGTCGGAGCAAAGCAGTTGCTGGCATTGGAGCTGTTGATTGATGCGCAAAATGAGTATTTCCATATTGTGCTGCTTGATTTTTATCACTTCCATCGCCATGATGTCTCAGTAATGAATCTGTACTGAAATCTGTTGAACTCGCTCCATCGTGGATCATTGTTTTAGGTAAATGCTTCGACATGACATTCTCTAGTTCTTTCACAGTTATATCTGAATGATGAGACTCATTATGACCCATTGACATCGGTGGTGTACTTTCAGGTGGTGGCAAATCATCTTTTACTTCCGCTTTGACCTTTCGTTTACGACCTCGTTTTCCCGACGTGGAATTCGATGCATCATCATCACAATTTTGAACGGTCCGCTCATTAACTTTATTGCCACAATTATTTGAACTATTATCAGACATTGATCTAATCATTGTTGGATTCTCGTTTGAATTCTGCTTAATATTATTATCATTTTTATGATCATGCGGATTTCGTGAGTTATCGCCAGGCGATTTTGGTTCGTTGTCATTCTTAGCATAAACAATCGGCTCACGTTTTATGATGCCGAGTTGACATTGATCTAATATCATGTTAGCATTCTCCTTACCAGTTATTATATAGTTGACACAGATAATGTTTTGTTCGTCGGCATTTTTAGCACTGCAAACGACCGTAGCACATGTTTGTATCCACGTATATCCACCATTTTTATTCATTATTCGATAGTAATGCGTTAAGACTTGTCCTTTGTTGATTACTGATTTTTATTATTAAGGAAGTGAGAAACAAAAAGTGAAAATTGATACATTTAGAAAGTAGTTTGAATAATGAACTTACAATCCGTGTGACATTTCCTTAGTTTTGCAGCATCTTCACCATGACACAGTGTGTATAGACTTTCACCAACTAACTCGTCGGGTGAGTAATCTAATAGCTCTGTAATTCTGTAAGTTGAGATGAGAAAAGTGAAAGGGAAAATTGAAGTTTTTTGTGTAAGTTTTTTGTTGGATTATGTTACATCAGCTATGTGCAACCCATGTGCCGCGGCACACTGGTGTGTGTTGTGAAAAAATTCAGGAAAACCAAATGCCTAACCATCAAGGTGTGCCGTGGCACAAAAAAAGGTTGACCACCACTATATCACTTAAATTGTATAAAATACCTAGTTCCTCAATCAAAAAACTACTCACTTTGGCTCACAATGCGCTATTCGAAAGTCAAAGTTAATTCGCGTCACAAACATATCACATTCTAATCGAATCTCATGGACTGATGGCGGTGGAAGAGCGACAGCTATAGCAGTCATTCCAATTAAAGGTGGAGATGATTTTTTCATATGACTAAAGGAATGTTGCGGCCGTAGATGACAAAGTAGTAAAACCACCTGCAAAAATATCAATTTTATTTTTTTATCGTTATGGAAGTTGACTTGCTTTATGATTGAATTTCATTTCTTATGCCATTTAAAGTATTTCAGTTATGAGCAATTCACTAATGGATATAAAAATATATAACGATACCTACCCTATATTCAACGACCATTGTTTTACCAAATTTATTTTCAATTGATGTCGTGTATGATGATTTTTTATTAATATCCTACGACAATTAATCAATCATCCACAAACGCGTTTACGATTTACAATTATTGAGTAGATCGCGTGATGATAATGGTAAGTATAGTCGTTATATAACCCGTAATGAATGATTTTAAATGACAAATAACTTAAAAATCACTTGCTTACCCGATATCCCGATGATTTAAAGTGACATCCACGCTTTGTCAAAGTTGACTTCATCCGGACACAAAATGCTCGCTCATAACCTTTGTAATTGCTTCCATTTAATGACATTTGTGATGAAACTACAGTCAATGAGCAGGAAGAAGAAGAAGAAATAAATAAATCAGTCAAATGGATCAATGAACTAATTTGACATGGAAGAATAATAAGAAAATGTTTTGAAATCACAGAGACAATAACTTAATTAAGTTTGAGGAAAGAATTGAAGACAGAAAAAAATTAATTAAGTGTTTGAACGAGTTTGAGGAACAACAGAAGCGTGAAAATGTTATTTTGTGGACTATAAAGTAAGGTAAAGTGCTTTGAAAAAACTGTATTTTTAACGCATTTTCATTTTAAACAATGCTTATATAGAAATAAAATCGAATTTTTTTTAAAATAGCCTACTATGATCAAAACCAAAAATGCTTTAAATTGCTTTAGAAAACATATCTAGATAATATAAATGATAAAAAATGCTAATATAGATATAAAATCGAATTTTTTTTAAAAAAAAACCTACTATGATCAAAACCAAAAATGCTTTAAATTGCATTTTAAATCACATTTAGGTATTATAAATGATAAAGAAATGCTAATTCAGATATAAAGTCGAATTTTTTTTTTGAAAATAGCCTACTATGATCAAAACCAAAAATGCTTTAAATTGCATTTTAAAACATATCTCGGTATTATAAATGATAAAGAATACTATTAAAGATATAAAATCGATTTTTTTTTGAAAATAGCCTACTATGATCAGAACCAAAAATGCTTCAAATTGCATTTTAAAACATATCTCGGTATTATAATTGATAAAGAATGCTATTATAGATATAAAGTCGAATTTTTTTTTTGAAAATAGCCTACTATGATCAAAACCAAAAATGCTTTAAATTGCATTTTAAAACATATCTCGGTATTATAAATGATAAAGAATACTATTAAAGATATAAAATCGAATTTTTTTTGAAAATAGCCTACTATGATCAAAACCAAAAATGCTTCAAATTGCATTTTAAAACATATCTCGGTATTATAAATGATAAAGAATACTATTATAGATATAAAATCGAATTTTTTTTGAAAATAGCCTACTATGATCAAAACCAAAAATGCTTTAAATTGCATTTTAAAACATATCTCGGTATTATAATTGATAAAGAATGCTAATATAGATATAAAATCGAATTTTTTTTGAAAATAGCCTACTATGATCAAAACCAAAAATGGTTTAAATAGCATTTTAAAACATATCTAGGTATTATAAATGATAAAAAATGCTAATATAGATATAAAATCGAATTTTTTTTGAAAATAGCCTACTATGATCAAAACCAAAAATGCTTTAAATTGCATTTTAAAACATATCTAGGTATTATAATTGATAAAGAATGCTAATAAAGATATGAAATCGAATTTTTTTTGAAAATAGCCTACTATGATCAAAACCAAAAATGCTTTAAATTGCATTTTAAAACATATCTAGGTATTATAATTGATAAAGAATGCTAATATAGATATAAAATCGATTTTTTTTTGAAAATAGCCTACTATGATCAAAACCAAAAATGCTTTAAATTGCATTTTAAAACATATCTAGGTATTATAAATGATAAAGAATGCTAATATAGATATAAAATCGAATTTTTTTTGAGAATAGCCTCCTATGATCAAAACCAAAAATGGTTTAAATTGCATTTTAAAACACATCTTGGTATTATAAATTATAAAAAAATTTAATATAGATATAAAATCGAATTTTTTTTTGAGAATAGCCTCCTATGATCAAAACCAAAAATGGTTTAAATTGCATTTTAAAACACATCTTGGTATTATAAATTATAAAAAAATTTAATATAGATATAAAATCGATATTTTTTTGAAAATAGCCTACTATGATCAAAACCAATAATGCTTTAAATTGCATTTTAAAACATATCTAGGTATTATAAATGATAACGAATGCTATTATAGATATAAAATCGAATTTTTTTTGAAAATAGCCTCCTATGATCAAAACCAAAAATGCTTTAAATTGCATTTTAAAACATATCTAGGTATTATAAATGATAAAGAATGCTAATATAGATATAAAATCGAATTTTTTTTTGAGAATAGCCTCCTATGATCAAAACCAAAAATGGTTTAAATTGCATTTTAAAACATATCTCGGTATTATAATTGATAAAGAATGCTAATATAGATATAAAATCGATTTTTTTTTTGAAAATAGCCTACTATGATCAAAACCAAAAATGCTTTAAATTGCATTTTAAAACATATCTCGGTATTATAATTGATAAAGAATGCTATTATAGATATAAAATCGAATTCTTTTTTGAAAATAGCCTACTATGATCAAAACCAAAAATGCTTTAAATTGCATTTTAAAACATATCTCAGTATTATAAATGATACAGAATGCTATTATAGATATAAAATCGATTTTTTTTTTGAAAAAAGCCTACTATGATCAAAACCAAAAATGCTTTAAATTGCATTTTAAAACATATCTCGGTATTATAATTGATAAAGAATGCTATTATAGATATAAAATCGAATTCTTTTTTGAAAATAGCCTACTATGATCAAAACCAAAAATGCTTTAAATTGCATTTTAAAACATATCTGGGTTTTATAAATGATAAAGAATGCTATTATAGATATAAAATCGAATTCTTTTTTGAAAATAGCCTACTATGATCAAAACCAAAAATGCTTTAAATTGCATTTTAAAACATATCTCAGTATTATAAATGATACAGAATGCTATTATAGATATAAAATCGATTTTTTTTTTGAAAAAAGCCTACTATGATCAAAACCAAAAATGCTTAAAATTGCATTTTAAAACATATCTCGGTATTATAATTGATAAAGAATGCTATTATAGATATAAAATCGAATTTTTTTTTGAAAAAAGCCTACTATGATCAAAACCAAAAATGCTTAAAATTGCATTTTAAAACATATCTCGGTATTATAATTGATAAAGAATGCTATTATAGATATAAAATCGAATTCTTTTTTGAAAATAGCCTACTATGATCAAAACCAAAAATGCTTTAAATTGCATTTTAAAACATATCAAGGTATTATAGTTGATAAAGAATGCTAATATAGATATAAAATCGAATTTTTTTGAAAATAGCCTACTATGATCAAAACCAAAAATGCTTTAAATTGCATTTTAAAACATATCTCGGTATTATAAATGATACAGAATGCTATTATAGATATAAAATCGAATTCTTTTTTGAAAAAAGCCTACTATGATCAAAACCAAAAATGCTTTAAATTGCATTTTAAAACATATCTGGGTTTTATAAATGATAAAGAATGCTATTATAGATATAAAATCGAATTTTTTTTTGAAAAAAGCCTACTATGATCAAAACCAAAAATGCTTTAAATTGCATTTTAAAACATATCAAGGTATTATAGTTGATAAAGAATGCTAATTTAGATATAAAATCGATTTTTTTTTTGAAAATAGCCTTCACATCTGTAACGGCGACTTCTATACTAGTTTTTTATAGTTCATTATTTAAATATGTATTAAAAATCGGTATGCAGCAGTTCTTCGCTACCCAGAAACTGTAGTAATTCAATAAAATCAAAAATCAGAGGTGTATCTAGTTAAAAACTTAAAATTTGTCACTTTCAAGGGCTTTGTAAGTGAAATGTGATGTCAATGACAAGCAACATAGATAGAGGTCAATTACTCAGTATAGGAAGGAACAGCAAATACTCCTGGGGCAGAACATACCTAAGTGGGATAGCTTTAAAGATAGGTTTTTGGATAAAGTATAGATATGGCCCTGTGGTCCTTTGAAGGTTCAATCTAGTCTTGTTATGTCATGTCTTAATCAAAATACTATGCCATTCCCCTCACAGTACTAAAGAGTAGGCTGTTCTATAGCCAGCATAACCCTAATGTTAATATAATAATTTAGCACTTAAGAAGCTTTATTCACCATATAAATGACAAACTAGTGAAATTAAAAGGCAAATTCTTCCTCTGATCAAGCCATTAAATTTTTCCTCCTTTCCATTTACATCCCTTTGATTGACAAAACATCCAAATACACCCCTGTCATTAAATAAGGAAATTTCTAACCATCAGGATTGTTAGTACCAATAGGTTCTTCATTATTTGATGATGGTGATGTCATTCCACTGTTGCTGCTACTTTGACTCGTCAAACTTAGACCCAACTGCTCCGCAATCTCAGAATGGTCACCTTGATGGATATAATCAAATATGCTGCTTCCCGTCATTTCAACCTGTTTAAATAAATTGAAAAAAAAATAAAATAAAATAAAGTTTTAGATTTGGTTGAAATTTCACTTTATAATAAAAATAAAGTTTCAACATCAACAGCCTTAATTATGCATTCAAGTCACGATCTTTTTGATATTTTTGCATTTGCTGATTTAAATTTTATTTATTATTATTTTCTAGGTCTCATTTTAAAGAGTTGAAATGCAAGAGTTTCTTAATAAAAGAAAATATATTCCATGCTTTCACAACAATAAACCACAGCAAAGCTGTTGTCATCATCATCATGTGAATCATGTGCAGCTTATAATTATCCTGCTTTAATTCAACAATTTTTTATTTTTGTATTTCTTCATTTCTAAGAAATGCCGTAACTCTCAACGGTTGTTGCTGATAGAGCCGGTGAGCTGTCATTCACAAAACAATTCATTTACATATTATATCTATCACACACATTAAATGAAATGTGTGAGCATGTATTGTGGAAAAAATTTAATTTTATATATTTTATTTATGAAGGAAACCATTGAATTGTGAACAGACTTACTAATTGAATTAAATTGTTTTTACTGAGGTATGAAAAGTTGGAGATACTTCTTTAATGAAGGAGACTTGAGGCGCATGCTGGGTGGGAAGAGATATAGGCGTGTAGCTAGAGGCGGTTGGTGCCGAATCCTCTTCGTCAAGAGAAATTTCTTCATTTTAATTTAAAACCCCAGCGAGTTTTATACAGTGTTGTCCAAACTTTGTGCCGCGTAACACTGGTCTGCTATAGAATTTTTTTTCGAAATGACCCAAGTCGTATGCTCTGTTTGACTTTGGTCATGGCTTATTCCAAAATTGTCCCGTGGCTCAAATAGTTTAGACAACACTGGTTTAAAAGAACCTCCAAGCCCACCTCTTTTCAAATTACTAGTTTGAAATGTTTAATGGGAATCAAGACTGGTGACAATCTCGTTAACCAGAAATTGACCTAAGTTCAGACCAAGCTTGGCAGAGTTGGCAAAAGACTTGTTCAATCCTAATGCTGTAATGGGAGGTTAAGCAGTCGACTTCAAGCTTTATCTCTTAAATTCACACACTCCCAAAATGCCATAAGACAAGACTTAATGAATATGCTTGACTTTGAAAAACTTGCTTTCGTGTGATGACAACAAGAATTTCCTTCTCGTCATCATTAACCCATAACAAAACAAATTTAATAAAACAAAATAAAAAACCTTTCTTTAAGTAATCGTTGAGAACGAAACGTTAACATTTTGGGGCAATTGCCTCTTTTATGTATAAATATAAAAATTCAAGTTGAGTTTACTTCTTTCATTAAAGAAGTTTTGAGTTGAAAAAAAAATCGCTCATGCGCGTGAAAAATGAAACGGGACCAAGAATGTGTTCAACACTAAAAATTCCATAACGTTCATATAGCTTGATTTATTGCTTACAATAATGATAGTAATAATTCCACAGAGAAGAAATAACCCATAAAGGATGTCTATTATTGAAAATAATGTCGAGATCAATTAAATTCTATGAATTTGTTTTGCATTTTCGTCTCCTACTTCAGTACCTCCCTCAGGACTAATTCAAATCTATAATGAAAATGCCATTCGAGAAAGGAATCTCATTTCAGTATACAGCAACGACCTGAAGGAACAAAAAAAAGGCATTTATTGATTTTCTTTTTCGCCAAATAAAAACCTTTCTCTCCCACTAAACTCAGTCGCTCTTTCTCCACCATCATATGCTACGTGATCTGCATTTTTGCAATAAAATTATATTTATTTTCTGGGATCCAAGTTCGCTCTGTTTTGTGCAGCTACAAACATTGAAAAAAAATATTCTTGCTTCATTTTTATTTCATGTTATTCCTCATGCTTCTTTGCAGAACTGAATATATACATAGAGGAATTTCCATCTCAACTATTCACAAACATAGAAATGTGAAATGAAATTTACACGCTGTTCCTTTTTGGCAGAATGGCATCTTTTCTATTTTAGCATATTTTATGTATGCATGCAGTTCTCAAAGCGATAGAAAAAAGCTCAGTTGCATATTTATTTTATGAATTTTTTAAAGCTTTTGAAAGATGAATGAAGTTGGATGATGAACAAATGTGCTCTTAAACTGTTATTTCTAGTTTTTAAGGAACTGACAAAATTTTGTTGAACTTCACCCAAGGCATTTGTTCAATAGGATTTTACAATATTGTTATAGAGTCATTTTAGAAAACTTTGGTGCTGCACACAGTATTTACCGTTAAATAATTTGAAGCAAATGTGCTCTAATTGACAGAATGCCTAACATCTGCCAGGAAAATAAAACAACTGGCTTGTAAACTTAATGCTCTAATTAAAGACTGGTCCAAAACTGATCCCATTGATTTGAATTCATTAGATTCTTAATTGTGGATGAAAAAAGAGCACGTGGAAGACCAAAGAACTCATGGAAACAGGCTGTTGATAGAGACAGTTTGACATTTGGCATAGGAAATTGGCAATCAATAGCCAGCGATAATGCCAGTTTTAGGCGACATCTGAGGGAGGTCATGAATCACAACTGATCTGTAAGGTCATCGATGTAAGTAAGGAAGTCGATTCTCAAAGAAATGAAATGCCTAAAGCATTGCGCAATCACTTGCCATGACGTCCATAAAAACCATTGATTAAAAGCGAGAATCGAACTCACGTTTCTTTACAAAAGTTATAGTTCATCATTTCAAATCTATAGCTCGACCACTAAGGTGCTGTATTAAGTTAGTCATTAGTAGCTAGCAGACTTGCTTACATGTGCATCTGTAAGACAAATTTATTGCTGACTAGATGCTAATGATTATCTATGAACATCATCAGATTGATCATTTACATCTTGACAAATTTCAAATGTAGACATTTTCTAAGTTCCTCCATGCATTTAGTTTTTTCAATTTTCCTATTCAGCTATAAATTCTATTTTAATTTTTAAAAAGTTCCTAGTCACCATATCTAACCTGTGATAATCCCAGATAAATCGAGACAGTTTCCGATATATACAAAAATCGTCCATCTGCAGCAAGTGCCAGTGTAAATCCATCAAGTGATTGAAGTATGTGTGTCCCTTGATGCTGTTCAAATAATTCTAATGCTAATCCGGCTGTCGTTCTTCTCGACGCTGAATTGCCTGTGAAAATAATTAAAATTTTAGCATTGTCAATGACTGGAACCCCTTTCAATGGGGAATTATCTTGTTGACTTTAATTAAGTTATCATTAATTCATTGTTGTGATTAGTGTGGTGTATTTCAAAATATATAAGCCCTTGAAGGCATTGCCAAAATAAACACAATAAATAATGATTGTGATGCATGTATTGAAATATCCACTTAATAATGAAAATCTTGAAGGGGTTAAATACTTTTCAATATAAAATTCCGAAATGAATAAATTTCATTCTTATGCTGGGTGAGAAATTAATAGAAATTCTTCCTTATTTTTTTGATGATAGTTTATTTGTTAATCTTCCTTATTTTCTTCCCCTCAAGACAATTTCCATTTTCTCTCATTTCATATAAATGCTAATGAGAATCAAGGATATACATTTAATGAACTAACATACGAACTTTAGTTATCAATATTATTTCCTCCTTACTAAGCAATAAGAAAATAGGGAAGACTAGCGGGCATTTAATTACTCATTTCCTTACTTTTAAATATTTTGCTCATTGTCTTATTCTCTCGATTCCATGGTGGATCTCCATGTGCAGTAAAGTCTCGTAATTTTAAATAACTCATTGTTAGTCGGATGATTGATGCTTTATCTAATTGACTTGTTATTGCACCGGGTAATGGAAGCATTTTTGCCAATTCATAAAATTCAAAATTCTCTTTTCCACGTCTCGATCGTGCGGCATCTCGTGATTTTTCTTTTCGTAACTCTAGTATGCTGGAAGTAGAAGAAAGATTTAAGGTTCTTTGTTAATGATTTTTTGTTGAATTTTCGGGAACTAAGAATTCGGAATTATAGACAACTATCTAATGTAATGATTAAGATGTTAGCTTCTCGTAGGTTTTGAACCAACATCATCACGAGAAAGGATTGCAGATTTGAGGTTTAATGCTTAATAACTTGACTATAGAGGTGTTACTATTAAGTTGACAAATTTATGGCATAAAACAACTTTAAACCATCAGAAATTGGAACAAAAAGTTCAAAACTATTGTAACATCTAGAAGGAAGAAGCAGATGGAGGTGAAAAAACCAAAGAAAAAAGAATGACTCCGAATAACGGATCCCGAGTAGGACTCGAACCTACGTCTTATAATTTTCGGTCGCATGCTCCTACCATAGAGTTATCAGGTGTTAGACGACAATAAAGCTAAATCCCAAATATAAGTTACAATCTCTTTCCTTTTTCCTTGCTTCAACATGATTTATTATTGACTGGCATATGGAATCACTTATTCCAACAAAATCAATAAAACTTGCCACAAGATGTTGCGTTGTTTCTAGCATAATTCAACATTTCAACACAAAACTTCAAAAAAAAATTACATTCATACCCCCTGGATTGCATAATTCCTACAACTGCAAAAGCAAGTGAAATTAAACTGTGAATTTCACCTTTGTTTATTTTCAGGCCAAAACAATTTTCGTTAGCATGTCAGAGCTATTTAACATCTATTCATACACAACATATGTGAGAAGTGATTTGCATCATCAAATCAGCATTTCAAATTGAAAAATAATTTTATATTTTAAAGCGATACTAATTAATCAGATTCACGTTTAAAACGAGCATATTTGAGGATTTTAATGGTGTTGAAATAATAGAATGATAGATAGATAAATTTATAGAAAGAGAGCTATCGAGGAAAAAAAAAACTAAAATCAGTGGAACTAATGTGACACTTAAATAATCCAAAACAAAATAGATTTTTGGAATATTTTTGAGAAATAAAAAAAATTAATCTTTGCGTCAATCAGCCATGAAATTGCTTGATACATGCCCATATAGATTTATAAATTTACCACCTTAAAGATTTTTCTAGTCTAGCTTCTGTGTTCACTGAGTCTTTTTCAATGAATAAAAATAATAAAATAGAATATAAAATTTTGATGAATCATCTAACAGAATTTTAAATTAGAAATGAATATAAAAAATAGTTGAGAATCATCTTCCAGTTTCACCTGCGTCATTTTAAGAGGATGAATAATAATATTTAAGTTGGGAGATTTTTGTGCTTTGGATTATTGGATTTAAAGCGCATTTGAAAATCTAGAACTAATTTAATGATTAAGGGCAAACAAGTCACAATAAGAATGATTGATAGGACTTCTCATGGCAAGTAATATGATATTTCTAAGTTACAAACTAGGGTGGACACAAGTAAACCAAGCTATAACCTTAGCACATGGTTTGTATTGAGATAGAGTTTAGTAGAACCCTATAACATCTCCTTGGGACAATCCTTGCTCATATATTTATTCTGATTCTTGAGAACACCTAAAGACGCAGCTAGGAAAGCAATTAGGGTCATTATAAATGTCTCATACTCCTGGAGTACTGCTGAAACATCTTTATCTCTGCAATTTTTCTGATGAGATAGATGTTCAGATGAAGATCATGTAGCAATTCTAAGCATCTAGTCAATGTTCAACGTAGAATTCTAGTCAAAAACTCAACTTCTAGTCAAATAATAAACTTAGTAACAGCCAACAAGAACAATTCATGTAAGTAGCATGTAAGACAAAATGATCATCATCCATTCATTAAATCCACAAAAGCTTGCAAAGAAGCATAAATTTTGAGCGAGATAAGAATCATTTTGCTCGGTAAAAAAGCTAACAAGTCTCGTCTACCCATATCCATACGACATGAGAGATGATATGAAGTAACTTGCCGAGATCCGACAGTAAACAAATTAATGTTTATGATATTTTTTTTTACTTCTCGTTCTGCTGTTGTTGTTTCATTCATCCATCCATTCATTCATAACGAACTTGATTTGGACTCGCGATGGATCTCATGCGAATGTCTTATTTGATTACTTTCGCGATAAGATGACGAAAAAAAAGTAAGAAATAAGAAGGAGAATTGAGATTCGTAATAATAATGATAATGATGATGCCATTTCATATGCGGAAAATAAAGACGGGTGAGAGAGAACAAAGTGAAAACGCCGACAAAGCTGTGGCTAATACACAAACTGAACTTGATGACTAATCTTTTGTCATTGTCATAAATAAAATGAAATGGAACTAAATTCTCATAAAAATAAAGGAACACAATTTTATGTGAGCACAGAGAGATGGATGTAAGCATGATCTAATTTTCACTGTCAGCAAACAATCGCCATCCAGCATGATTTGCAGTAAATTTTGATTTTTGAAGGAGTCAGCAAAAAAAAACATTCATTTTTACTCGAGCAAGGAGAACTTCACATCAATCTGGTATATGTGTGGACGGATAGATTATATGATGATGACTTTTCGTGTTTCTCTTTCCCATCCCATGAGATTGAACAATTTTCTTGAATTGGATTTCTGGTCTTTTCTTTAATTTACAATAAATTTTCAGTTCTTTGACATAATCAGAATTAAAGCTATCGAATTGGCTGTATTGTTAAAGAATAAGAAGAAAGAAATTTTTTAAAATTCAAATACCGTTACTTCTATTATTATTTTACAATTTAAAGAAATCTAGATTTTTGATTTAAGATAAGGTAACTGACCATTGTGCAGCACAATAGAAAAGAATAAACAAAAATTATCCCTTAAAAAATCCTTTTGATATTATTGTTCCCTGAGGGATTCTATTTTCTGTAAAAAGGTACAACTTTGCCTTTTATAACAGATTTTTATTTGATTTTGTGAAATTTATTAGTTTATATTTTAAGTTAAAAGATAGAGTTATGTAAGTGAGTGAGGGTGGGTTTGATAAAATCATACACTTTTATTTATTTAAAGGTGTAAATTCTGCAGAAAATGTTAAAAGACTTGACATAAAATTTTATTCAGATGGAAGTTTGTTCTGGCTATTACATACTCAAACAATCTGTCTTCAATGCAATCTAGCTCAACTTATCACAAATTTATTTAATTTCAATCAAGCGTATCAATTCAGCACAATCTGGCTCAATTCAGCATAATCTGGTTTAATTAAGCAAAATCTGGCTTAATTCAACAAAATCTGGCTCAATTAAGCACAATCTAGCTCAATTCAGCAAAGTCTAGATCAATTCAGCACAATCTGGCTCAATTCAGCTTTTAAAATTAGTAATTTAAGCCACAAAAAACAATATTACACAAAATTTCAGGTCTGACACAAGACTATTCATAAATATCGTATGAAAACATCAACATCCCTCATCTACACATGATAAATGAAATAAATAAAGAGATTGTAATAAAAAATATTTTAAAAAACAATAAAATAAAAAATAAAAACATGCCCAGGATCAATTAGCTGCTGAGCCTGATGTTGATCATCATTAAAATTTCCAACAAACTCTTGATTCGGTACCAACCAGCTGTGAGTAAATGCTACCGCAGCGGCTGCTGTTGAACTTCCAATAGCCGGTAAACCAGGACGTGACTGATATGCTGCATAATCAATTGCAGCGACTGCCGTAAATGGCAACATTTTAATGCACAACTTTCAATGTCACAATTTTATTTAAAAATATTCTATGTGCAGCATTAAAAAAAAAGTTTCTGTAGCTTATTGAATCACAGAATTGCACCTAAACAAAATATTCACTTCACTTAAATGACAGTCACGAACGAGCAATAATAATTCCGTCATACACTTTTCGCATTTATTTGCTGCTTTTCAAAAATCGGAAGTCTATGGAGGACCTTTCTTCTTTCATTCATCAGCTGATTTCAATGTCTGTTTCTCTAATAATCTCTCTCTACCGAAAACGTATACACGAACAATTGAAGGGTAAATTGAGCACATGGACGACGCGATACGTGCACCCAAAGACTCGACAAAAGTCCAACTGGTTAGTGCTCAGTGTTGGAAGCACAAAAAAAAACAACAAAAAAAGAAGTGTTCAGTTATGGTTTTGTATAATATGTTGCCAGCTTTTCTATCAATACATACAACATCATCAGAAAATAAAGATGGAACGTCTTTTGCATTACAAATTAGCACACCGTCGATAAATATTCTTTTTTCAGAGAGAGTGAGAGAGAGGAATGGAGAAAAAGAGAGAAACATCCTAAAAATTTCTACTTTTTTTTGTGCCTTACGCTGAGATCAAATCCAGTGTTTTTGTGAATGATGATTCGACTAATGATTGGTCGGGACGTGACTTTGAGATAATTTTTTTGTGTATGCAGCATAGCTTCATATTTACATTATGATGCTCCACAGTCTCTCTTTCTTTCTCCATCTACATGCTCGTACGTTTTCTCTATGAACGTGATTGGTTTTACAATTAAGCCACGCCTCGTGCAACATCACAAAAGAGATTCGGGCGCGACACGTTTCACATGACATAGAAAAATATTCTTTTCTTGCTGCTTCTGATTCTCTGTTTTGTGTGTATGAATTGAAATCAATGTCGATCTAAAAAGTTTTTTGTTAATTTTATTCAATCTGATCATCCAGCCAAGCAGACAGAGAACAACAAAGAAATAAGCTCAACAAGTTATTTTTATCAATCAAAAAGTTTCTATTAGCAACAACACGTTTGCATGAACTATATCCAAAAATACTTGGTATTGGATATGCTGGACGAATTTTAACTAAATACACGCCGCATTAATATCGTCATCAGAATCATCATCATCGTCATATATGTGTGTACACGATTGAATACTTTTTTTTACGTGCACCGGCATTTGTGCACGTTTGCTATAAGTAATAATAACTGTGTGTATTGTGACATTGAGGAAATGATATATATGTTTTGGTATATTCAATACTGAAAACTTTTTTTTTTTTCGTACGATCGATAATAGTCAGATGTGAATGCTCCGATTATAAGGCTTATACTCATTTCATATGGGAAGTCTGTTTGAAAGTTTTGCTTAATTACTGCTATGATATTGATAAATTGTAGCAATTCATGACTGTATTAAGTTTTGATTTACTGCTACTGGACTTATAGATTGGGATAATTTCGAATTGGATTGCAATTTAGGATTTATATTTTGTAAGACTTGCGGTTGAATTAAGAGTTGCAGGTGGAATTTAAAGCTGCTTTGCAGTATGTAACATCTGTGGAATTTGATGGATTTACGTTAGATTAGATTCATAGGTACTGCTAACGAGGCTCGTTTACAGAAGTTGAAAAGTATATTTTGTAGATCAATTGAGTTTATGTAGTTAACAGAATAAATCTTGGGGCTTTATCATCCTGAATGCATGTTCAAAAACCAAATTAGTGGAACTATGATATGTGATATTATGAATAAACACATTTGTTTTCGTGGCCCAAGCTAGTGATGTTCACAAACTAAGGATGTAGTCACTATTATTCAGAAATGTGTTTTAGATGGAAAGCTGTGGCAACAATCAACTAAACAACGATTTCTTATGCAAAACTTGAAGCTTCTGGCCAATTCCTTAACTTGATGAGTCCTATAATTCCAATTCTATCTTGATCTTGTTGATTTGCAGTCGAATTAATCAAAACTTCCGAAAATACACGAATTTGAAAATTAGTAGGATTTGAACCAACCACCTTAGCATTCCTAAACCAAATTTGAGCCAAGCACTTAGCCAATTACTCCACAGGAGCATTTAACTGAATATTAATCACCACAAAATTTATCTCAATAAGAACTCAACAACAAATAAATATTTGTCTACCTAATCTTAATGAATAGAGTGTAAAGAGAGAAAGAAAGGCAATTAAGGACCACACGATGACTTTTCAATAAACAACAACCCATTATTTTTTAATTTATTAAACTTTTTCAATTTTCGTTCCTTTCTTAATAATTTCTTTATATTATTAACACTTTCATCTTCTGAGAAGAAAAAGCCATAAAAAAGTTGAATTTACACGTGTTTCTATCAACTTACTGTTTAGCTGCACATCCTCATCCTAATATTTTACGTGTCTTTTACACTTTCTTTCTTCAAAACTAGCTGATGGATACGAAATTGATTAAAACTTATCTCTTATTTACTCTTTTGTTTGTTTTTCTATCTTTTTCAGTAGTTCAGTAGTCACTAGCCATAAAAATTCTAATTTATGATGACTTTTTTATGACTTCATTTCATCAGAATTATGGAAATTTTAAAAGTTTTTATTTCATTCATAAAAATTGTCTTCTTTTCCTTCGAATTCAAAGAATTGTCCACTATCGTTAATTTATTGAATATTTAATGTAATTTGTGGGAGCGCCATTTGCGATTTTTATTTATAAATTGTTGGAATTGATTAAAATAAAATTAAAATCGTGACGATTTTATTGAAATGTTTTGATACTTGATAAGCTGTGTGGATGTGAATGTGATTTATTGTTACTTTATGACATTAAGTTGCCATAATTCTTATTCTGACTTGGATTGTCTAGCTACAGTGAAGAATTTATAGTCTTTAAATGTTCTATAAATGGAAGTAATTGATTTCTTGAATTGCGACCGTGAATTCTACTAGACTAAGTCCTGCATACAAGCTGGATGAGATACAAAAATTCAAAAATCATCTCCGCATTTGCAGTTTTTGAACATATAATCATTCAATGTTCATCTCTTCTGATTAGACACTACTTTACATAATTTTGTCAATTGCTACTGTCAGAAAACTGAAAAATTCAATCATCCTATTATTTCCCCTTTTCATACGATCACATATATGCATGCGAGTCAGAGTTTATACTTTTTGACAAGAAATATTTTGAAAAAAAAGGAACAAAAATAAAATTTCGCATCTTGATTGAATTAAATGAGAGAGAAATTGAACAAATATAAAAGCAGCACATGACTAGACTAAAATGTTCATCCCATCCCTGTCATTTGCAATTTAATGCATTCGCAAAAAAAAAATAAGGAAAGAAATTGTAAATTTATTCAGTCTTTCGCTATCAACAATCTATTTTATCAATAAAGTAAAGATTCATTTAAAAGGAACTCAATTCTTTGTGAATTCAAGTGTAAAATTGCCTGTTTTTATAATTTAATTTGGTATTTCGTTTTGTATCTTCAACTTTTGAAGTTGCTTCATTATTTCGTGGTTTTTGGGGATTCTGAATTTGATTTTAGGGGTATTTGATGTTGTTCCTAGATTGAGCAGGGCTATGGTTCGGTTTCTGACCATACTCTAATTTAGTTAAAACCTACTGTAGGGTTGAGATAGACACCCTATACTATTTAGCATCAAATTACCGCTGTACTAAAATTGTAGCTGTAGATTATGTCGTTACGTAAAAATCAAATTACAGCTTTAGTTTACAGCTGTAGTTTAATGGGTATAAATGACATACAGCTGTAAATACAGATGGTGTTTAAAGCTTAGACAATTTCTTAGCTGAAGAAGAAGTTCAAATCCAAATCCATAATCCCAAATAAAATCAACGCCACATCCAAAACCCCTAAAACATCTTTTCATTCACTGCTTCTTTATCCTCATTCTCATACTGTTTTTTTGCTCGCGCAAAATGTAACAAAAAGAAGTTGCATTCGCGACTTACCGTGAATTAACAGCCGATGCTTGTGCATCAATTACAGGCTTCCTAAAATGATTCGATGTCGTTGATTTAGTTGGATGCGCAATCAAGCAATAAAAAACTTGTTTAATTCATCGCACGAAGTTGTCAAAAACATCTTAATATTTACCTATCATTCCAACAGAACGGCTCCATTTGTTCGCGATATCTGAAATGAAATAAAAATATTTTTTTTGATGTTATTTCTTTCATTATTATGCTTTCATAAATGCGAATAATTTATCATCAATAATAAACATGAGTGCATGTCTCTGTCTGCAGTGCGGGAACAAAATCATTTATGATTAATTTTTCTTTATCTATCTCTCTCACTCACTTTACTGGACTCTCTTTCACTTCGCAAAACAAATTGCATTTAATTGTTGACAAGTACCCGTTTTGTTTTTGTGTATTTTGTGAGGGGGGAACAGCATGGTGAGCAAATATTTTAAAAGGAAATTTTTTTTCGATTTCTCATCAAAATGTTGGGCGGGAAATCATGAAAATGGTAAGAAAAAGGATCAAAAAATAAAAATTAATGAGAATTTCAGATCAAAACTTTTTCCCATCACGATAGCTCCCCCTCGGTATTTTGTCATCGATTTATATATATTATATTGACATTACAAGAATTATTTCCAGTTAATAAATTTATACATTTTTTTAATTGAATACATTGCGAATTTCTTTCTGCACAGCAACATTTTACAGCAATAATGATGATGATAATGATAGAAAATCGGCAATTATTGATTGATTGATATAACCATGGTTTCGTAACTATATTTAATGCTCATTTCATACTTAATAATCGTAAAACTTTTATTTCATTCACCTGACCATTTAACATTTTTTTTCTTTCTTACAATTCGAGATTGACTTTTGAATTAAAATGTCTCTGCATGGTGTGGTAACATGATACTAGTGATGCTTGCTGATATAAATGCTTTATGGGATATGTTTAAAAAGTGAATTGAGATTTTTGAGGAATTAAATGAATTTGATTCAAATGGAATTCATTAGCTGCGTGAGACTTAAATTGCCACACCTTATTAATTAGCTGAATTTAAGTCAAGAAATTTTAAAAGTTTGGTTTGAGTTTATGTATAAGAATAAGCTGATTTCGGACTAGAGGTGTAGCAAGGAATTTTGCCCAATTATTGTTTTTTTTCCCAATCTTGGAGGGTTTCTAATCCTATTTAAACCTTTCTATAATTCAGTTTTTAAAAGAATCTAGACCCCTAAAACCTATACGAGCTTCGCTTATGATTTGACTCTGTTAGGAGCTTGCAGTTAAATGAAAGTTGGTTCAGTCTTGACTTTTAACATGTCAGCTTTTTCTTAGTAGCAAAGAGAGCCTGTAATCAAAACTTAATTTATTATGAGTGTCTTGAACTAATCTTAAGCTTAGAAATTGAAATCTAGAGAGGATTCTTAAGACAATTTGGGATACCCTAACCTACATAAACGCAAAGAGGATGCGCTATTTTCTCAAACTAATATAAAGTTTGAATGCACATAAGATAGCTATAAATAGCCTAGTTTACTCTATAGCAGCAGGAAAATACATATATCTTATAATCAAACATAGGAACTTGAAACAATTAAATATTTTCTCACTTAATTGAACCAAGAACATAATCAATAACTACAAAGTAACAAATCTCACGTCATCAATACAATTATCCTCATTTTAACACTCATTAGGATCGACAAGTCAATAGCACAACAATCAATGCATCAAAATAAAATTAATAGAAATTGAATGAGAGGCGAATGCACCTGCCATTATATTTGCTCATAACTGCGTAGATGCTGTGAGACAAAAAGTAAAAAAAAAGAAAATTCACTTATGTGAGACATTATGAACATTCCATAATAAAGGAATTTTTATTTAATGATTCTGCACTGCTATTTATGCTATAGTCTCATATATTGCATTATTGGTATTTAAGCTCAGGTCGTGTGACATCTCAGCAGCTTTATTGTAGCTATGATTACAAAAAATGCAATCAAACTAGTAAATTTACAAGACATCAATAATATTATATGGATATGACTGTTTCATTCCTCAATCTGGGTTCTCATTTGTAGATTGTGGGGTTGTTTGTGGATGATGTGTATCAATGATGGAGATTTTAAGTGCTGCAAAATTCTATGCTTGAGGTATGATGCTAGAGAAGAAAGCAAAGCATCAACCGAGGAAGGTAGCAGGAAAAGACATCTGGAAGTTGTTTCTAAGGCTGACCAGAGCAGCCCATGGAGGTATTAGGGCCTCATTGGAGCAATTGTAATTAAATTGACTTTTATAGCTTAATGTTTAAGTTGCAACATTTTCCTAATTTTTAGACGTCACTTTCGCATGAACCCTATACTTTTTTTAATTTTAATTTTTCGGAATCGGATCGGAAAGAGAAGAAAAATTATTGAACTGAAGTAAACTAAATTCCACCTTAAAAGAATGCAACCTTATTATTATATATTGATAATTTATTTTAAAATATGGATAAGAACAACAGAAAATTGAGAAAATACTCGAAATGCCGCTGTTGTTGCTGATGATGATGAAAACAGAAAACAGGGTGATTTACAAAATTTTTTTTGTTTGTATAATTTGTAAAAAATAAAATTAATTTTTTTATATATCACGTCAGGCACTTTAACAACATCATGTTTCATTACTAACTGGATAATGAGACTTTTATACACAAATCAATTAAACGTAATCATGCAATTACTTAACAACAATTTATTCACCCTGTCGCAATAAAAAAACTTTATTTTTACTTCTTCGCCTGCTCGTTTCTTCATCACATATCGATACATATTGATGGAAAAAAAAGCGAGCCAAAAAATTCTCATAAGGACAAAAACATTTTCAACTGTCTATCAACATCATCGAACTACATCAAAAATCGCAAAATTGAAGAAGAATAAAAAAAAATTATATAAAAATAAAAATAAATTTTTTTTTGGGTTGTTGAGGCATTTTTGAGGTGATTTTTGGACTCTTCACACACTTTATTGACTATGGACGTAAAATCCATAGATGGAAATTTTTGGTACTTTTCTTGTCTATTAATTGTACATCATAATTGGAAATGTTTGCATTTTTTCATGTTTGAAGAGAAAAATGAGGTTGGGACAATTAAAAGTACAAAAGCAGCTAAAAAAGCTTTAATTGCTTTCATTCTCACTCTCTTGAAACGGTCTTTAACTTGGTGCCGCTTAAATATCGATGAAATTATCTTAGACATTTTTAGTTGAATTTCTCGTACATTTAATCGTTTTTAATTCTTTTTGTCTGTAAAAAGTCGCAATTTTAAATGTTTTGTAGGTTTTATTGTGACGACTGTTAAGGTTTGAAATTAATTTTCTTTATTTGTGTCAAGTTACGATCAGGTTTTTGATTATGAGATTGAAGCAGCTCATATCTGACACAAATTTCTAGTAATTTTAATTTGTAAAGAACATGTCAGACTGATCCTGAGCATCTCAAAGATGCAACCTCCAACACGGATCCGTCAAAGGCAATATTAAAACTTTTCTGTAAGGAAGCTGCTTAAATTTTTTGTAACCTCGATTGAACCTTTTTCATTTGTTACGCTCGGGGTTTTACCTTATCTTTGCCATTTTAAGAAGATTAAGAAGTTTTAAACAACAAGAAATTCATGCGCTTAGTATGAAATTTGAGATCCAACCATAGTTCACCATTTTTTCTTACTGATTTTAAAGTCATGTGACAATTGACATTCTTGAGAATCGAACTTTGGATTCTCAATCCTTCAATTACATTAGCTCAATTTTTCAGTTCAAATTTTAAGATCAAGTCACTTTTAAGTGTTAAGACTATTACTAAGTTTGGCAAAATGCTCAATATTAATGTTTATTTCTTCAATTTATCATCTAGCTCAAAAGATTCTACCAAAAAGGTCCCCAAATCTAAACATAAGAACCAAAATTTACGAGAAATAAAAAAAAAAATCGCAGAGCAAAATTCGAGACAAGATCGATTATTTTCGATTCCTTTTATTTCTTGACTTTATTTGCGCTTTTCACTTTATATATGCTTCCACTTCTGTACTGTTCTGTATTTTTAATATATTTTTGTGTGCAACAAATTTTTATTTATAAAATTATCAAAGAGGAAGAACAGGAAGAAGAAGTAAATTATTATTTTTATGAAACATCATCATCAATGTTGTTATTATTATTCTTACTATCAATCATCAGTAATAATCATTGATGCTCTATAATCATCATCATAATAGACATTAACAATGCATCAAATTGTGCATTTTTATCACTAAACTATTCTTCTGTCTGTGCGAAGTGGGGGTTGTGCGATGAGTGACGTCTAATGTTTAAAAGGAGTCTAGTGGGGGATTTTCAGCTGTGTGGCTATTTAAAAGTGGTTTTAGTGACATCCAAATTGATGAAGATTCTTGAAGAGGTTTGAAATTTGTTTCATGAATGTTTTAACGTCCCATTGAATCAATACCAGTAATTCTTAAACAATTAAGGATCCGGCCACACAGTAAAGTACCACGAAGCATAGGTCGGGAAGCACTGATCGATAAGAAGTGTATAATGTATCAATTATTACAAGCATGACCACGAGAACATATTATTATCAAGTCTAGCTCATAATCTAGCATCCCACAGCTTAAGGTAGGATTCGAACCATTTTATCGACAACAATTGTGCTTTTTGGGTTAATTCTAGTCCCTAGAAATCGGAAAAATGGCAAATGTTTCTAGTAAGATTCGAACTTATATCTGCTGCGTTAGTTTTTCATTTTTCACGTACCAAAGCACTAGCCCACTGTGGTTTTAAGTCACATATATTAAGTTTGGGTTAATTATACTCTTAAATCGCAACTTTTAAGTGACATCATTTCGAAACAACCCCATAAAAAGAGTCACAAGAAAAAAAAAGTATTTTTCACACTTTACAAAAGAAATAGCGAGAAATTTTTTTCACATTCCTTGATGAAGTTTTTCACTTCCATTTTTTTTGTGTCGTATCATTAAAGAGCAATTCCCTTAGATGGGATACATCTCCATGCAGGCGCGAGATGTAAAAGAAAAAGAAGAAATATATTGACTATCACAGCTAATTAAATCTCACATAATTGGGCATTACAAATGATGCTGCCATTTACCATAAATCGCGTAGATACATAAAAAAATGTGAAGTGCTTTTTATGAGCTAAATTTCCATAATTGTCAGTTCCATGTTATGCATGTAACCGCTCATTGAATATCGATTAACTTAATTAATTATTAAATTGCAATGTTACGATTTGAAAGAAGTGCCAGGCGAGATCACATTTCCGTACTCATCCATTCTTATGCCTGCACATAAACATTAAACTATAATTATTGAATTATTATTATGGTACGATTTCTCACTGCCAAATTACAACTTTTAAGATTGGCTGGTGCACCTTTAGAATTACTAAATCTCCCATAAATCTCTGTATTGAGCATAATTACTCATTATTATATTTTTTTGCGATCTTCACATAGCTACATATTGCCTTGGTAATATAATTTATCATTTACGACTTCTTTGCAATTTCCGCGACTTTTCAGGCACACACCGACACACAAGATGTAGTTCGACTCACAAAAAAAAAGTGAGCTAGCAAGAGAATTATTCTTTGTAAGTGCGAAGTGAGAGATATAAGTCATTTTTTCAATTATAAATTTCCATGCACGATGCTCAATGCTCGAAGCGGCATAACACATCATTAAAGGTGCATTTAATGATAATAATTTTAAATTTTTTAATGTCTCAAACACCCAATAATGATGCATTGATTCATAATCATATACACAAGCCGCGCGCTCGATTCTGTGAAAATCAATTCTGCCTTCCTCAATTTTGGAGGCTTTTGTGTGGAAATTAAAGTGAAATTATAAGTAATTGTACCTGTAGTATGAGAAGCCTTGCGATACATGTAAATCCATTGGAAGACCATGAGTAAAATTCGGATCAGATGTCATTGAATGATGATGTCCTAGCACAGCTGCCCATGGCGATGAATAATTTCCACTATTATGATCCATATTGCACTTTTTTTTCGGAACTAACTTAATTTATTCTAGTCGCGATTCAATTTTCAATTCAACATTTTTTTCTGTTCCTCATTCAAGAAATTCTCGTACACAAAACCAAAAAAAATAAAAATATCTTTCCTCTCTTCTCTTCCTTTCGCGTCCAATCTCTATGAGATTTTGCAAAGTACTGAAACACAGCTGAACTGCTGTGTGTCTGCAGAAACAGCAACATCATTTCCCTCTTTTTCTTTTTATCTCACACGCGCTGTTATAAGAATCAATTTTACATCCACAATGTTCACATTTTCTCTTCCTTCTTTTTTTTCTATTCTGCTGTGTGCAGCCGCAACATGAAACTTACTTACAACAAGTCAACAATGTCGCTGCCTCTCTGTGTATTGTGCAATCTTGAGATATTTTGTGTGTAGTTGTGTTCGATGCCACACTTGACATGCTCTCTCAATATCTCTCGTATGATACATTATCGTTGACTCTCAGGCTTTTAGCTAGAGCTGCTTGGAATGATTTTTAAATAAAACATTTTCATCACTTAAGGGTCCACTTCTAAATGATTATGAAGCACAAAAAGATGCCTAAAATTGTCCCATGAGTAAAGAGACTTTGAGCATTGACTAAAATTGGTATGGACAAATTTCTCATGCTGGGGTTCTCGGACCGAACATATGTGACGTGCAGCAGAAATAAGAAAACAAGAAAAACGTACGGGATGGCAAGAATAAGAAGGC
Organism: Chironomus riparius; assembly: GCA_917627325.4. Classification (NCBI taxonomy): domain Eukaryota; kingdom Metazoa; phylum Arthropoda; class Insecta; order Diptera; family Chironomidae; genus Chironomus; species Chironomus riparius. The sequence continues at coordinate 49,438,710 of OU895878.1, read as the reverse complement.
AAGTAAGTAAATAAATAAAAAGACATAAAAAAAGGAGTTTTCCGAAAGTAATTTCGAAGCAATGACCAAATAACCTTATTTTTTACGATTTTATATTCACGTGACTCAAATTCCTTATCAGTTTTATTGAATGGAATTGTGTGATGTGATGTTTCATTTAACACGTATCAATACTTTCCTTCCTTCCTACATTTTTTTTACCAACCACTCTTCTCTGAGTCTTCTCTTTCATCGAACATGATGATTATAAAGATGATGATGATGATATAATGGAGATAATTCTGTTGTTAAAGGATGACGAGCAAATGTTTTTGTTTCTTCTTCTTTTGAGGCTTTAAGAACTTTATTTGATTCTCAAGGATCGGAATATTCTGAGCTTTTGATCATCTGAAATTGCTGAGTATTTTATTTGGATGATAAAATGTATGAAGATGGTACTTTAAAAAATTTGAAAGCTAATTTTATGGTGTATTATTTTGACAGCTGAGGCTGTGAACACAAAGATTATCTATGGATCGTATACAAAAGTGCGGTGCTGTAAATTACATTTTGATCATTTTTGATTTCTGATTTTTCATTAATTTTGATTTTTTTTTATCATTTCATCAGTTCCACACCCTTGATCGTTTAACAGAAAGTCATTTGACTTCTAGGTTCATGAGTGCAGCAAGGATATTTTGCGACTAGCATATTTCTCAAGACCCCACCCCACCCCCCTTCCCCCACTCCATAAGACAAAATCTATAAATTTACATCTTTTTTTATAGAATTTGGCTATGGTCTAGGCTCATTCCCCATCTTACTAAGCTATTGATCATATTTAAACCTGTTGGACTAGATTGCAACTCTATATTCTATTGTTTGGGTTCATAAAGCCAGGGCTCAGGGTCTAAAATTATGGGACAATAAAGGGGTTTAATAATCACCATTCTACGGAAATTTCAGTGTCGAATATTTTCGACATGTTTAAATTTAGTCGACCAAGCGTTTGAATATTTTAAAACCGTTAAAAAGTTGTCAATTTTAAGATTTTAAGCATTAATATTTAATTTCTAGCTGAACACGAAGCTAAGAATAAGAATCGTTGACCCAAGTCTTGTTTTTGCCAGTGTTTGCAAGAAATATTCATGAAAATTTAACGGTTTTTTTGAAATTCAAAGCAAAAAATAACGGATTTTTCGACGTGTCCGTAACATGATAATCACATTTTTTGATTTACAGCACTTATAAATGACCCCATAGCTGATTAAAAAATTAAACTACATAAAAAACTGTCAAAATATGAACAATATTTAAATTGAAAAGCACTAAAAGTCAAAAAATTTCACACCCTCACTTATTGTTCTGTTTTCTTATAAAAAATCACCTGCAATTATGCACAAAAGTCAACACTCAACACTCAACCCTATCTTAACCCCTTTATAATCTAATTTGCAATTCATCCATAAGTAAAACTCAACTCATCAAATGACTAATGACTTCTCATTTCAGCAACTTTTTTTTTCATCACTTAATTTAACAAATTAGGTACTTAACAAAGTTGTCACTACGCAATATAATTAATCACTTTTATATTTTGTTAAAAATTGCATGCGCACATGATATGAAGCAACACTAGAAGAGAAGAAAATAAAATTAATTTTAATGTTCAACGGAGGGGTGAAGCTTGTATATTCATAATAGGTACAATATTTTTGCCTTTTTCAAACAATTTGATTTAATGATACGAATTTATTAAGTTGATTTATTTACATATGCAAGTAGGCACAAAAAGTAATCATTTTCATTCTTGCCATCCTACATATGTAGATTATGACTTGGGGGGAAAAAGCATATTTTATAATAGAAAATTTTATGAAAATAAAAAAAAAAAATTGAAATTTTTAAGGATAGTTTTCAAATCCAACTTAATCTCAACTTGACCCAGAAAGAATTTGTAGCTTCAAACTATTTGTTTAAGCACCACGTGGAGAAAGAGGCAAAAAGGGATAGCAATCAGGAATGATATGTTATATGCGGTATGTAACGGTAGGTTAGAAATGAGATTTTAATGTCGTGTAGCAGATTTATTTTATGGTCGTTGTTTCTGCTGCTGTAGAAACAATTAAAATATTGATTCAAATGCTCGTATGGCTCACTTATTATTTAACTAAATTGCCAGCAATATCCAGCACTCTGCATGTACGTAATATCTCAATTCCATACTTATACATGAATTATTTACCATTATTGCTCTTTTCTGGGTAATAATTCCTTTCTGCTTTCTTTAGTTTTTTGATGCCTTATTGCTTCCTTTCCAACCACAAAAAGGAATTGTCATTCAAATATTTCGGATGGGAAAAATTATTGGATGGAAAAAAGCAATAAAACATTTGAAGGAGAAAATAAAAATCTCGTTACTTATTCATCATGTTCTTAATCCATTACATTTACCTTCTCCTAGTTCCTTTTGTATTGTACATAAATTTTCATTCTGTTGCCTTTTTTGAGATTGTAAGTAAAAAATAATTTTTCAGGGAGATTCTGGGATAATGTTGAATTTTGGTTGAAATTTAAGTGACCTTGATTGTATGCTTTTGGTTTTGGGAATATTGGAGGATGATGTATGTGGAGTTGGAGGTTAAGTAGTCAAAATCTAGAAAATCTTTCTTTTTGAGCATGAAAATTAACTTAACAACAGTTGGGATGCTACCATGGCTACACATTAGATGCTAAAAATGTCATCAACGGTTCTTGGTAACTGCACGCTGAGGGGGGAGGGCCGGTAAATATGCCTTTTCAAAAATCAAATAAAAATCCATTCGAAAATGACAAATGATTGACTGTCATAATGTGTCACTTTCCTACTTCATATACAGCACAAAAAGAAGAGAAAATATTACTTTTTATTTATTTTCCTTGTTCTATGTGATATTGCGTAATATATGGAACTATGTTGGATATAAGATATTCCTCATTGTTTGTAACTTTAGGGCAAAAACTAATTTTAATTTTGATCATGAACGACGGTCGAGGAAAATATTTGCTGTAAAGATTATCGTGATAACAAATTGACTTTTTTTTTCATTTCATGTATGTAGGATCTCCACAAATGTAACTGCTTGCTACTCACTTGCTGCTTGTTGGTAAATGTAAATTTAATTTTTGAGATGCTCGAATTTTCTTAATGGAAAATTGTCATAAAAGTCTAAGTTCTAATTTTTCCTTATCATTAAAAAGCCATTAACTACAAAATTCCATTAAGTTTTTCAGAGCACATGGCAATAAAAATTTGTAGCTGAAGCACAGAAAAAGGACATTTTTAGTACTAAAAGACGATCCACATGAGAATTGATAGTAAATAGAGCAGTAAAGTAACATGCTGAATTCTGTAAGAATTTTACAATCTTAGAGGCTAAGTAAATTGCAAGAAGAACCGACAAAGCAGCACAAAAATGCAATGAAAAATAATTGAAGAAAAATTGATGAGAAATTTTTGATTTATTTCATTCAATTTCGATTCGAAATTCACCGAATAAAATTGATAATTTGCACAAAACAATTGCGAGAAGATAATTTCATTTCGAAATGGAGGTCGTTTGGATGTTGCGTAGCATAAAAAAGACACTAATGACTCTAGCATCAAGGTTTGACAAGTTTAAAATTAAAACATATAAAATAGATTCAAAACTTATTCTAAATGAGGATTAAAAGATTAAGAGTCAATAATTGACGTTACTTAACATCAAGATCCCTCCCATTCCCATGATGAGAAAATAATTGTATCCAAGGAAAGGTGTGCGAAATAAAAAAATCAATTTCTTGATGACAATTGTGATCTTTAGATTATAAGAATGGCTTAGAACAACAGAAACTGAAGTTTAAAATCCCAAGCAAATGCTCTTTATTCAAATTTCCATCCAAACTACATTCATTCATTCATTTCATTTCATTTATTATTATCATTTCATATTTCTCTTGTTCATCTGATGCTGTTTACTTGCTGGCTGCTTCATTCGACTTGCTGCTTTGTACTTATCTTTCTTGATATGATAAATGAATAAAGAAATTTTGATCACGTAGCAAATTTTACGTGTCGTGGATATCAAAAGAAGAACAACCAAGAGAAGAATTTTTCCCGTTTTTATTATCGCGCGGTAAACAGACACAAAATCTTTTAAGACTATCACAAATGTTTAAGAGCAAGAACAAGAAGATGAATTTCTGTGCTTTATGGAATATGATTATTGTGACTATTTTTTTTGCTTCCAAATTTTCAGCAGTGACAAAATCATAAATTTTTAAAATTTCGTCAATTTTTTGTTAAAATTTTTGTAGCATTTCCTCAAGTTTCTCTTTATTCCTCTCTCAATTTTCAATTCCTTTTTCGCCACTCTCTCTCAAATTATTGTGTACAGCACATAAAAAAATGTTTTATGCTCCAGAAACATTATAAAAATCTGTATCTCAACAGTTGCATGACTCCGAACTAGATGTAAAGCACACCATGAGATCAAAATGTTTTATTGTAACATCATATCACACAGAAGTCGTCTGTGAAACGGAGGAAAAAGAAAATAAATAAAATAAAATTCGAGGGAGTTGTTCTTTCATTTTTGCCATCTCAATAATCAGTAACACACAGAATCTCGCTGACGATAGACGTAGAAACAGACGTTATTAAATATATATTAAAAGCAAAAATAATTTTTACGGTAGTTCAAGACATTTCTTGTGAGCTGTGTAAAATAAATAAAAATAATAATATTGAAAAATGTCAATAAAATGTAGAAATATCAAGTGAATATCATGTGGATTCGACATAAGAAGAAAGATTCAAACTGCGTGAGAATTTAAATAAAATAAAAAATATAAAAATAAAATAAATAAACCAGAAAAAAAAAATAATTTGTGGTGTAAAATTGTTCAATGGATCACGCAAGTGCTAGTTTTACTTCGCCATGGGCTGTTTTGAGTGGACATGCCATCACTTCGACAAATGCTGAGCACAGTTTCGGTCATCATCATGGATTACCAATGGATTTACAATATCCTTATTATAGGTGTGATTTTTTTTTTGTCTGTTGCTTAAAGTTGTGATTTATAAGAAAAAAAAATTTTGCGGCGGTGATGGATGTTAAAGACATTCCGCGACAAAAGAGGAAAAAAAATTGAATTTCATTGAAGCGAAAAATTGAAGTTTCCTTCCATTTACCGCAAGACTCTCCACAATAAATACAAAAAGGCATTGCTGGGAATGCCATGAGACAATCCCGAGCTGCACAGATTTTTCTAATTGCTCTTAATTGATTTAAATCTTGCGATACTCAAGAGTAGACCTCAAAGATCTTTTAGGATCTGATATAAAAAAAATGTTGTGCAGACCGGGAATCAATATTATATTTTTTACTTCTGTTCCATCGATGACTTTTTATTGTAGCAAGAAGAAATAAAAATCATGTGGTAATTATCGGCGCGCTAATTAAAGATCTAAAGACAATCGAATTGTATTGAAATAAAATGAAGTAAGAGATGAAATGGAAAAACATGTTTTTATGCCTGCTCGTCGGCAGAGATTTTCTTTTATTTTTCCTTTTCTTCTGTTGCTTTATAAAAACAAAAAAGTATATAACAAAGAATAAATGGCAACACTTACATTTTGCTTACTTGCATCTCCACTTGCTGAGTTAATTTAATCGACATGGAAAAGAATATTGTTCTGGATGAATATTGAAAATTGTTGTAAGCAGTTTTGTTTTTATGAAATGTGAATTGCTGGTTTTGTGTTTTGAATTGTGAATTTTTTGTGATAATTGGAGGAATCTTTCTGAGAATTTTATGAAATTAATTTTTCAAGTTTCTGGAATTAAGTTTTGCTCACAATTTAAATAGAAATTAAAGTGGAAAAATTTAATGTTTTGTGAATATCAATTATTTTGTCCTCAAGAAATTGATTTGTAATTTAAGAAATTATTTGATGATTTTTGAAAACACAATCACAAAAAAATTCAAAATCGCATTTTAAAGTTTCTCAGTTCTTTTTTGATTTTGAATTTTTGATAACAAAATTTTAAATGTTTGAAAATGAACTTTGGAATTTTGAAAATTCAAAATTGTTTACAAAAATAGATTGATTTAAACTTAAATTAAAGCAAAACTGCAAGAATATTTTACTAAAATAATTTAACGATTTTTTTATCACACAGAAAGGTTGACTTTAATCTATGCATTGGATAAATAAATTAAAGATTTAGATCGGTCGAAATATTCTTAAGCTGAATAATGTTTTAATTTAAATGAATAAGACAATGACGAAACAGTGAAGTTGTGAATCACAGTTAGGTGATTTTTCTAAAATTCTTATAAAAACAATAAGTTTTAATTTCAAAACTGATGAAACAAATTGTTTTAAATTATTTTCAAGTAAAACTTTTATGATTTTTTTAAATTATCTTAAAATTCTTAGCAAGGGATTTTCGTCGATGTGGCTGAAAAACTCCTCAACTTATTTATATTTGAGTAATTCATTTCACATTGCTTGTGGATTTTCAAACAAGAAATCGAAACTGATCAGCTGATTTTTGATCAAAATTGATCATTTTTGATGATTTTGATTAATTTTGTTTTCCTATTGTTCATAAAGACTTAAAAAAAGAAAAAGTTCCAAAGTTTCAATTGTTAAATTCAAACTTAACAATTCAAAATGCCTTCTGAACTTTACATCCATTTTAATAGTTGCCAAATCTTAACTCCCCTTTGAATTCAAATTGACAAGATAAAATCAGATCAAAACATTAATTTGTAGTTTTAAAGATAAAATCAAATAAATCAGAAGTTAAATTCCCATCAATCAATAACATCCAGTGATCACATCCAAAACAAAACCATTACATTGTACAAAATAATTTAATTTCATTGACTTTCATGATCAAAATCGTTATTTCAAGAAGCAAGAAAGTCCATCAAGCAGTTCCAGTATGAAAATATTATGCAAACTGTATTTATTGCAATTTGTTGTAACAAACCATATTGAATGCATGTTGTTCCTTCTTGTTTTCCCATTCTACATGAAATTTATTTACAAACAAAAGAATAAATAAATTTTTGTTCTGGAGATCAGAAATAATATCATCACATTACATGGTTAACTAAGTCAATCAATGAATGGGATGAGAATAAAGTATACGTCCATGGAGAGAGAGTAAATTTATTTTTAAATAACGAGAGACGAACATATACATCATCAAGATGTGATAATCTAATGTCAATCAAGTTGTGCAAGAAACAGAAGAAAAAAAAAATTCTCAAGAGAACAAAGAAGTCTTCCTGAATTTTTTTGATTTTTAATTTTTCTTTCTTTTTTTTCTCTCGTCAATTTTGCAGATATCGCGACGATCCGTTCTGTTGGAGTAGTGAAAGGTTAGTATGGCTAATTATTTTACGTCAACTGTTGTTTTAATCATCATCAGTGAAGTGAAGAAAGAAAGGAATATAAAAAGTTGTGAGACGTTACAGAAATAACTCAATAAGTTAATGCACAGAAAAAATGAAGTTAATGACATTAAATTAATGTGTAAAGTAAACAATATCAGCTTTTTACGATATCGATTTCCAGTTTTGCAAGTTCTTTTTTTTTTGTGTTTTGTCTTATTCGTTTTTTCATTATTTGATGTTGGAAGTTTTGATTTTTAGTGCCTACTTTTTGTCGCTACTGCTTCATTACTGATTGGAAATTTCCTTTGAAGTCTTTTTTAATTCCTTTTACTGCTCTCTTTGGATCTTTTTATGCTTGGAGTTTACTGAATAATATTGAGTTCTAGTGGAATTTTAGACGAGAATAAGCTTAGTTGGGTTTAAAATTGTTCATTCTTGATATTGAGATTGAATCTTAGATTTTTCTTTGAGTCTGCAATTAACTTGATTATTTTATAAACTTCCTCTAATTTACCTCAAAATGAAGAAATTTTCTTAAATTTAAATTGTCTCTTAATATTTTTAATAATTTGTCACTTGACGTTTTTGATTAGCAAATCTAGCCTGAATACTTATTTTTAAGTGAGCTGAATTGTTGCAAACAATTTAATAGAAGCGAGCAAAGACTGCACTAGCATATTTATCTAACAAATCCTTCAAAATGTCTCAAAAATTTGAAATCTTTCATTTCAAAATTATTTTGAAGGTTGTAAACAAAAAACTAGAAAAATGCGGCAAATTTCAAATATTTTTTGACAGTCTTTTAAAGTCTTTCTTAAAATAAAATTTTATTGAGTTTAGTTAAAATTAAAACAAATCCTAATTTGGAAAAAAAATTTTGAATCCACAATGAAATCATTAAAAGTCAAAAAGTTCTCATGAAGCAAAAAAATTACTTTCATCTTAATTAAAAAATCTCTTCCAACATTAAATTGAAAACCTTTTAAAGACAAAATAAATTGGCTGAAAATTAATTTTAAAATTTTAAATTGTAATGAAAGTCAACTCGAGTTGCATCCACAATAACCGAGTCGCAAAGGAAGAGGGAAAAAAAGAGGCATAAAATATATGCAGTTCACATTCGTTACATTAACAACTTTGATGAATTCTTTTGAAAGCTTAATTAGATTTGCTCGTTCGAGAATCTCAAGAATGTCTTTCGACTTTTTTCTCTCCTTTCTTGCTTTCCATAGAATTGGCACCTTACAGTTGCCTCATGTCATGTCGATAATTTATGTAAAAATTTATTAATTAGTCACTTTTAATTTTTTTTATGCTTCATATAGAAAACCTTCTTTAGACGATGTCAACCAGGCATCGGTTGTGAATACACGGTAAGTTTCAATTTGTTCTTACTACTTACAATTTGTTGTTTGTTAAGAATTTAAAATTTATGGATAAACGATGGAATTTTTATGTATTACAAATGGATATCAACATTGTTGTATCTACAAATTGCTGGATGCTGCCACAGATAACTTGTTTATTATGAAAGTATTATGAAGGAATTCTGAATTATTCGCATGATATTAGGGAGCATTTACTAATGCTGTCTACTATTAAGAGAGATTTTGAACTATTGAGGACTTAGGAAGACTGTTTATTAGAATTGAGGACAAGGTTTAATTTTAATTGAACCGTCCGTAGACTTATCATACGTCTAAATTAATGCAAACTTTTTTCTGGAATTTTTACATTGCTTTGGGTTTCAAATAATGTTGCATAGCTCGGGAGTAGTCAACCTTTTGTGAGTCATGGTTATCTTAACACAAAAACGAAGAAGCTGAAGTGTCACTAGCATAGTTTATTGTAAATTCAACGTCATAATAACCTTATCTTTGATTTCTTAGGCTTTTGTGTGCACTTAACCTTACAAAACTAAGTTTGATCATCAAAATTGCCCTTAGTTTACTTAATAGACTTCTCAAAATTGTGGTACAGGATATAAATTACCAAACACTAATATAAGTAAGAGACTCAAACCAAAACGGCAATAACTCATAACTACAATAATAAATAAAGTCAATAAAATATCTAAAGCAATTAAAATGAAATTTATTCATGTAAATTGATAATGAGATAAAAAGTTTTTGCAGCTTAAATCCCATAATTAACCTCCACAGATTCTCATTTGTGTTCTACGGGTGTATTATGTATACCACAAAAATTTACATTTGTGATTTAGCAGAGTAACAAGATAATCATTTTATTTCCATATATTGCCCCTTTCCATTCCGTATTTTCTTAATTCCTTTCCCTCTTGTTTAAAATAATATTTATTTAAAATATTAAAGGCAGAGATACAGAAACAAGAAAGGGATGAGGAAGAATGAAATTCACAAAATAAGATTTTTTTTTGAGGCTAGAAAATTTCGCGAATTTTATGCAAATTTCATCTTGTTATTCTCATTCAATTCTCATAGATTTTAATCTAATTTTGCTGCTTCATTTTCGTTGTTTGTCATAACAAGAAATGGATGTTTCGTCAATGACGTGCAACTTATGTAGTTTTAAAAGGGGTAGGGACGTGAAATCAGAATATATGGCTGCTTTAGAAAACTCTATCAAACCAGGGCAACTAGAATAATAAAAGGGTCGAATTTAATAAAAAGATTGTCAGCGATTGTGACGCTATTGACAGGTTGTGCAGCAGTGGGTTCTATGTCTCAGAGGCCTGATTCAAAAGCTAATTAAGGTACACTACCCCTAGTCATAGTCAAACCCCAAACTGCAGTACATAGACTTTCAATTCTAAAGTTGTGTGCCCTGTATTGACCTAAAACTAGTCTCAGAATTTAACATTCATAAAGAACTAAAGAGTCGATGTTCGAAGCATCAAACCACTTTTTTGACTAAGACCAGCAATAAACAACCCTCGTGACATTAAAAGCGCACAGAAGAACACAAAAAAAAACTTAATCGAATAACACTCAAAAGGATTATTCCTGTCACAATATTTATTTGCCATAAAAATTGATGAGCAAGAACATGAAAAATGTAACGCACAGTCGAGCTAATGTCATTTCAAATAACCGTGAATGAAAACTTGAATGGGAAAAAAATGTTTAAAATGCAATAAAAATTTTATTTTTGAAGATGCTACAAATGTTACATCAGGGAGCCATTTACCCTTTTTTCCCTACTCGCGCGGATGTTTTTAGTGCAGATTTTTATTTCTTTTTAAATGCAAATTATTTCAATAAATCTATTCTGTTCACTTCTCCTTGCAAGGAATTGCTTTTTTGATCTCAAAGAAAGGTGGAAGTGAATAAAAATAAAAGAAAAAAATTTCGATTCTGCATAAAACTCATTAAAAATCGTGATGCTCTTCCGAATGTTACTGTTTATTATAAGATGAAATTCAAGACACGTAATCTGTAATTGATTTGGCACTCGTGCTATCAAATACAGGTTGCTACCTACTTTTGAAGAATAAAAAAAAAGTATCCAGATTGAATGGGAAAAAAATAAGAGAAGAGAAGAAACGAGAGAGATACAATTTATAGCGCCTAAAATGCCTTTTATTTTGCCTTATATGTGTGACTCATATTATGAGATGCTTCACGTCTCTTGTTATGGTGATATTGTTGATCAAGATAAGAGTCACACATGAAGCACTGCTTTAAATTATGATCAACAAAAAAAAGAAAGAAAAGTTTTCGGAACATAAATTAAATCTGATCTTATATATGAGTGACATTTTTATTTAGAAACTGTTGGAACCTGAAAATTTCACCGAAGAATATAATTAGCTTGTTCAGTAAAGATTATAGATTTCCGGTAGTTTATGGATCACATTTAACAGATTAATCAGAAGAGATTGGTTAACAAGTTTATTGTCACCTTTTTGGCTTTTAATCTAGTTTGTTGGATTCTCTGCTGTTTTGCTTTGAATCATTTTACGTTCGTGTAAATTATTTAAATTAGCTTATTATCAATTTTAAATTCACATTAGCGATGATTTTCGTTTGAAATATGTTAAATTGGTGAATCATTTTGATATTTTTGGATCGGGTGTGAATTTCGAGAGTTAACGTCTCTGAAGCTAGTAATAAAGTGCTATTCATGCTTTAAATATTCACATTTTGTTTGCTGATGTGCAGAATTTCGGATTATAAAGTTCCAATTGATCCAATCTTTTGGATCAACTAGTCGAGGAGTTTTGAAAAGAAGATGATACTTATAATAGTCACCAAACTTTTAAAAAATTAGTTTTTACCTAGCTTTATATCTAGAAGCTTCGAATTAAGTCTAGCTTTATGCGTACGTTTAAATTTTGCTTTCATGCTCATAGTCATGATTTTGAGATGATATCTCATAGACAAAAAATTCTTCTCAGCTTCAATCAAAAAAACTCATACCCAGCACAAAAAGTATGCAAGCTCAATAATTACCGAAACAAAATGATGAATATAAAAAGTTTACACGCATAACATCCTACACACTGTAATAATTTTAGGGTTGAAAGTATTTCTTGTTATCTCCATCCTCATAACCCTAGCAGTTACTTTTTATTGCCATACAGGCATAACATCATGAGATTTCATTAACCCAAATCACATGTGAATGTATCGTTATGCCTAATTGTTCTTGGGTAATCTTGACGACAATGAAAAAATTTGCATGAAAATTTAAAACAATTGAAATCTTCCGAGGATCATAAAAGCAGCAACTGACAAGGTTTATGGCACAGAACGAAGCTGATTTGGATTTTCAATCTCTTTATTGTGCATAATTATTATGAGCATGACATGGGGATTCCTCACATGAAAAGTAGGTAGCGACATTGAAAGTGATGATAATGATGATGCAATAATTGGAACTGACGTGATGCCTCTCCTCTATGCCATCCTCATTCTTATCAGACGCCGCCGTTTTTTTTTTTCATTCATATTTTTTTTTTGATAGTAAAAGTAAGAAAAGGAGGAAGAGAGATGAAATTATTGGGCACGTAGACTACATGATGATAACTTTTTTCCTCGTCGTCCTCGTCCTGGCGAACTCTTGGATCCTTACTTAAAATTCGTCCAGCATCACCAATCCGTCCTTGCGACGTGTTTACATCGACAAATCGATTGATAAAAAAATATCAGTCACTATATGCAGCACATTCCTTGTAGCTGTATGAAACATTTACACGCAGCAAGCATTAAATGTATGTAATGGACATGAAAACTTTCCTTTCCTTTTGTTTTCTTCCTCTTTACTCCTGGCTTGTTTTTGACCTGCTTCATAATATTGATTCATCATTCGAATGAAGTGAGTAGAAACAATATTTATGGATATGCATGCTCGACAGCAATAACAGAGCAAGAAGAGATTTCAATTGTCATAATGTGAACGTGTCGTGTCGCAGAAGAGATGTTTGTAGCATGTCGCAAAGGCACAAGAAAAAAAGTTGGAAGGAAGACGGGCGGAGCTTAATTGTAAAACCAATCACGTTCACATACAAAAAAACGTACGAAGAGCATCAACAAAAACATTCATGACTGTATTTATATGTGTGTGCATGCATAGATGTGAGAAGAGAAAGAAAATAAGTTGAAGCGCCAAAAAAAAAACAGCCGTAACACTGATAAGAAGTCACGTACCGCCCATTTAGTCCCCAAAACCAACTCATACAAATGCAAAAGAACTTATACAAGTATAGACGTAACTTTTTTTTTCATGATGGAATCCTTCATTCCTTTACTTAACTTTTCCTTACTCAGCTTTCCACTCATACACACACACACAATAATAATCACACAGACAACGCGTGTATACAGCTCTTTGGCTCGTTCGTGATACTGATTTCAAATGCAAGTTACGTTCCCACTTTTTTTTACAAACGGCAAATGGCTCTAACAATTGACTAGCCAGTCAGATTTTTGTTGAGTATAAAGGTGCACGTACTTCAAATCATCGCTCTCGTATTATTTTTATTATATTTTTTTATATACGTCTATATATATACATTCGGTAGTGAAAAGTTTTTCTTCAATAGACAACATATAAATGTATAAACATTAAACAGCTGTTTAGTATTGATAACAATAAACAAATGCATAATATGAGTGATTAGTGAAAGTTTCTATCTAAAATGATGAAAATTTGTTAAGTGAAAAAATAAGGATTTTTGGATTTTGTGAACAAAAATGTTGCCTTATTCTGCAATTGACTATGCGGCATATCAGACCCGCACTTTAATGCACGCAACGGATAATGGAGGATCAGGTGGTGCAGCATTCACACATTCTTGGTTGGTACCAAGTACTCAGGATTTGTGTGGTACAAATTTTAAGCCTAATCATCCACAATCACAACAAATTCTCGATCCTGGGCATGTTGAGTTTTTTTTAAGTTTTATTATTTTTAAGAACTTTTTTGAATTTTTGTGAAATTTTAAAATTTTTAAAGATTAAAAATCTAGTTTTTAAATGTTTCTTACTCTTCTTGATCCAAAATTGGATAAAGTGAAAAATATTTTTTTGTTTTGAATCCTTTGAGGATCACTTCAATTTTTATTTGATTTAATAAACTCTAGATTTAAATAATCAAAGTAAATTATGAACCGGTAAACTAAGCAAATGACAATTTCAATATTCTCACGATGCGATCGATTCCCACGAGATAATTATTGAAGTAGAACATGACTTTCAACTATGTTGTTATATAAGAAATCGTTCATATTTTCTGCACGATTAGTTAATGTTTAATACTTTGTAAGTCTTCAGGTGTGGATTAAGTTTATTTGGAGTTGAGCAAGATTTAATGAGACAGTGGATGTCTCTGATTATTTTGAAAATGCTGCAGAAATATTATTTCTATGAAAACTGTCGTAGAGATAATTTTTTTGGAGTGCTGTTTTTGGAACCGAATGTTTTTAAGGTTTATTTTCTTAAAGAAAATTTAAATTGCGTTTAATAAATTCTTAAAGGGTGAGAGAAGTTCAAATGGATAATTTCGTCCATATTAATTTCGTGATATTTTACCAGTTTTCTAAGAGAAACCGAGATGACATTAGAAGTTTTGGAGACCTCATAGTTTCTGAGATCTGGCTCAGATGCCCAAACTCGTCTAATATCTATTACACTGCTTATGCGACTTTTTGAAAAATCTTCCAAGTTTATTAAAAAATATGATTGATAAGTTTATCGAAAGCAGAGCTTCCAAGTGGTTCGGATCCCACTATAAACTGTAGGTCTAAAGGGTGTGGTACAATAGATTCTGTTCTAATTTGAATCGCAGTGCCTCCAGCTGAAAGGCTGGGCCCTTCCCAAATTATTATTTATTATTATCGAAAGTTCCTTCAAAAATAGTAAAAATCCAATTTTATTTCCAATTGAAAATAAAATTCATCAGTTTGTCATTAATTTCTAGCCATATGATGAGTTTTTATTATTTTCAAATCCAAAAAAAAATCCAGCAATAAAAAAAATGACATGAAAATTTAATTCCAACTTGAATTATCATAAATAAATATATTTGCACATCTGATATTCGTTCATCAAATGCCCTTTCCGTTATTTTATTTCTGATCAATACTTCAAAATCGTATGTGGCAATAAGTAAATGTGAAGTGAGAGTCTACTTATCATAAATAATTTTTCCTTTACTTATTCCTCGTCCAAATATTTATTCGAATGATAATGTTTTTATTGCACATGGATTCATCTCGATAGTCAGATGTAATGTGCTGTATATATGAAGCAGGCAAGGCAAGTTTTAGGTCAAATTGACCAAATTGGCTGACTATAATACTTGAATATATTTAACAAAATACAAGTAAGAGAAGAAAGAAGTGCTGATGATAATCTCTTGGGATGAAATAAAATATTTTTACGTATTTTTTCGATAGCATAAAGGAAGACGACCAACTGAGCATTTTTAGGGAATTTTTTCACTCAATTTTCTTCCTTTTTATCTTTTTCCTTTCTGCCGAGAAAATTCAATTATCGAAAATAATTTTTATTCCATCTCTTCCTCATCTTTTGAGTTATTTTCACACTTTCAGACCTTCCATGTCTCTTATTGCCTTTTACTATTGTACAATAATAATAAATAAATGAATAGAAACTCGAGGCAGCAGTGAGAGAAGTTTGTGAGACTGGTCATCAATATTTTTGTTCCATTCCCATGACAAATGCATCAGCATTAAGTCTTTTTTATTGCAATCAATATTGGAACTAAGGGAACAGTGGTGGAGTCTTCCTCTATCCTTGTTATGTCATTTCCATCCAGCAGTTATGTTCTAAGTCACGGTTCGTTAAAGGAAACAAGTCTGCAGATTTTAGACCTGCCACTGAATTGCACAATAGTAATCACAAGAAAATGCGCTAAAAAATCTGATGATAAATAAGCAAGGGAAGGAACCAGAATTGAAATGTGTAATTTGACTTAATCAAATCACATAGAAATATTTTTGGTCAATCAACTGACACGATCAATACCTCAATTGTATATTGAATGCTATTGATGTTGAGATGATGATGATGATTATGCTGGAAACGGAAGTTAATCAAGTGAATATTATTCTTTCTCATCTCATTACATTTTTGTATATCCTTCTGTTTTTGTTGCTCTGCTTTCCCCTAACATTTGATTGATCACAAAGAATGTCACTGACGTAATTCCAGTGATATGACTAATATGAATTGTTTGATTTTTGATTCATCGAATATATCAGAAATTCCAGTTTCTTAAATAATTTTTAAATCAGAACAATTAAATTTCATGCAAATTAACTTTTCCACTTGACTAATAGTTTCAATTTAATTTTTTCATTTTCAGTATTTTAGAATTGAGGAAAGAGAAGTCAAGGGATGCAGCTAGATCGAGACGAGGAAAAGAAAATTATGAATTTTATGAATTGGCAAAGATGCTTCCACTCCCAGCCGCCATAACAAGTCAACTCGATAAGGCATCAATAATTAGACTCACAATAAGTTATTTGAAATTAAGGGACTTCACAGGACATGGAGATCCGCCATGGAACCGAGAAGGGAGCAATACTAGTAAAATTTTGAAAAGTGAGTTTTGGGGAATTTTTGGGTTATTGAGAACATTTTTGATCATTTTTGATTGTTTTCATTAGTTCTGCACCCTTGAGTATTGAATAATTGTTTTAAAATAGTTATTACTAAGTGTATATCTATGCGTGACTAAGTTGACTATGAACTAGACTTTTGCGAATTTATTTGGACGGAAATAACCAAATTTATGGTATAAACAAATTAATTAGACACCAAACACTTTGAGTCAAGTCGACAAATACCTGTCAAATGTCAAAATAGTCTTAAAGAGGTCTAATATCAATAAAGTAGGCACATATAATGATGACGCAAGTGTAGGGTGGTCAAAACCTAATTGCAAGTTATCTTTTATCATTAATAAGTTGCAAAAAATCTTTAATATGATGTCCAATACCAAAACTGTTACTATGTTCCTAGGAATTGACATCAAGCTATTGCCCAATGACAATTATATTCAAAAATTAAAATAAATTAAAAATCTTCTCCGAATTTCAGTTCGAAAACTTTCTTACGAAATCAAATTGGAATGTCATTTGCTATTTCCATCGATCAATATTTTTGTGTGTCAACTAGTTCATGTGTGTGTCTATAGCAGAGTTAATTTTGAAACGACAATTCATTTTAATATCACCAGCATTTAATTTGAATAGTTTGAAAAGTATTTTTTGGCTTTAAAAATATCGTAACGCAAACAGAATACTAATTTTAAGTATAATTCAACTCAAAAAAATGGTTTATTGACGGTGGCAATGGAAATTGTTTTACAAAGAATGGAAATATTACCATGAAAAAAAATAATTCAAAACTTTTTTTTCTATTTCGCCATTTTGTATTCATTTCATTTCTTTAAATGGAATTTTTGTTTTCTATTTTTGTTTTCTTCGTTATTTTTCTAATTTCACAAAAAATTTTTGTTCTTCTTTCTATCCACAATTTTAGGTTTATCTGCCAATTCAGCACGAAGATCAGCGGCAAGTTTGGCATTGGAACTTTTCGAGCAACATCAAGGAACTCACATTTTACAATCACTTGATGGTTTTGCACTGGCGTTGGCTGCTGATGGAAGATTTTTGTATATATCTGAAACTGTCTCGATTTACCTAGGATTGTCGCAGGTGCGGATAATGAATTTTTATGGTTTTTTGAATTTTATTTCATTTTAATGACTTTGGGATTAAATGCTTTTTTAATTGAATTTGGGACATAAATGTACAGCTATTGTGGAATGATATCCTAGAAGGGGACAGTGGTGTTCAGAAGTGCTTCTAGGTTTAAAGTTAAAACTTTTTTTGAAATTTTGCAATAAAATGCAATCAAATGAAAAAAAAATCTCCCAAATCACATTTTTAAAACATTTTAAAATCCCTCGAACGTTTATTTTTTTTATTCCTGTTAGTGTGAGCTGCCACGCAGACTATTGTATGAGAAACAGTTCTACATTCAGTCTAAACTAGTCAAAGATAAATAAATAATTCTTGAGCACTTTAAGTTCATTTTAATTTCTATAAAGTTTCCAAAGAAGTGACTTCTGCTTCTTCAGCTAAAATGCAGAGCTTCCACAAACATCTTGATACTTTCCAGCAGATTTTTTACAAGAAGGCACCCCAAAACTAAATTCTTAAGCTGTCCAATTGCTCCAAAAATTCTTCAAACAACTTTAAATCTTTCACAAAAACTTTCAAACAAATTTACGACCACTGGATTTAAAGAATCCTAGATTTACAGAAGCATTGAAACTTTATATCCTCTCTACTAGCATCCATTTAGATGATATACACACCTTAAAGCACCTGCAGAGACATTTCTCTCCCAGATAATAATTCCTTCAACTATTTTATGTTTTCCTTCCACTTCTTCTATGTTAGTTATTTTCAATTACATTCTCATCACGTCCACACATCTTTCTATCTCTCAGCCAAAAAGGAAGGGAATGAGTTTGGTATTAAAGACGTTGAATAAAATCAATATCTTGATTTCACAGTTCATGGAAGGAAATTTTTTTTCTTGAAAAGCTCACAATTTCCTTCACAAATCATTGAATTCAATCAAGAAGAAACAAAAAAAAAGAGAAACTTTCGTTGACAAATAAATTAAGTGATTATTATTCATGCCCTCAACTACTTGACTTCCTTTTCGGTTTATTTTTATTTCACTTCTATCTTTTTTTTGTGTCTTTTTTTTTATTCTCGAATTATTTATCATATATGATTATTTTAAAATTTTATGCTAATTTTATTATCGCATGTACAATATGCTTTGTAGAGAATTAAAATAAAAATGCCGAGACTTGACATTCCCCGTAATTTATTACCATTTTATCTCTTTATATTTGTCATTTTAGGTTGAAATGGCTGGCAGCAGTATATTTGATTATGTCCATCAAGGCGATCATGCTGAAGTTGCTGAACAGTTGGGGCTTAGTTTAACGGGTCATTCACAAGGAATGTCGTCACCATCATCATCTGATGAGGGAACGCATGGGACAATGAATCCTGATGGTAATTATTTAATGCATATTTTTTATGAATTGTTGTTTTTACATCCTGTATTTTTTTACAGTTTCATCTTCAATGTCAGTTCAATCAAATAATAAATACAAAGGATTTGAACGATCATTTTGTATACGAATGAAATCAACCCTCACGAAACGTGGATGTCAGTTTAAACAGTCGACTGGTTATAGAGTAAGTAAAAAATCGCCATCAAATCATTTTTATGTTTTTTTATATCCACAAGAAAGAGCAAAAAATTCACCATCGTTATTGTATATTAAAATACCTTTAGGACGTTTCGAATCCAAAGAACGCAAATGCCAAACCAAACAATGGTCATTACTCGGTATGTAATTGTTTGAAGTGTGAATTCTTTTAAGTTTTGTTCGCCATTATTACAGTCATAATATCCAACGAAGATTTCTATTCAAATCAAGAGTTTTTCTCATTCAAATATTTTATTCTTCTTCTGCTCGTCTAATTTCAGGTTGTATTGATACTTTGCAGACTGAGGCCACAATACTCATTCAATCATAATAAGAAGTCTCAGCCACAGTTATTGGGAATGGTTGCGTTGGCAATTGGTGAGTTATTTTTGGAATTTTTTTTTTTTTGTATAATTATTGTGGAATGTCTTCTTTGAATACTGATAAATTGTAAAGATTTTTTGACATTGAATCGAAATTCTTTGCTTTAATTTGAATTTGGGATTGGTTTTTAGGGCTACCAAGGCACCGATGTACTTCAAAGTCAAAATACTACTTTTTGGTGTCTCGGATTGCCCTAGAAACTAACTCCAGAGGTCGACCTTAACTTCAATGACTGCTATTTGGAAACCATATGAAGTTTAGAATATAAATAAACTTCGTACGGATTCCAGATGGCTGTTCAAATGGTACAGAACTAATCAATCATTTCTTGATTTACCTCGTCAGTTCTCCACTCTTAGATTGCCTTTACGGGCCTTTACCTTTCTTTGTTTAAAGAAAGCTAATATTTACCATTATCAAAACCTTAATTATCTAAATTCTAATTCTATTCAGCCCTACCACCACCATCAGTTCATGAGATACGACTAGAATGTGATATGTTTGTAACAAGAATTAACTTTGATTTCCGATTAGCTCATTGTGAGCCAAAGTAAGTTAACATTAATAAATCATTGAAAATCATTAATTAAACTTGTTTTGATTTTTATTGCAGAATCACGGAAGTTCTTGGATATTCAACAGACGAACTTGTTGGCGAAAGTCTTTATAACCTCTGCCATGGAGAAGATGCAGTGAAACTCCGAAAATGTCATTCAGACTGTAAGTTTTGATTATTTTAAGCTACAAAATATGATTCTTAAAGTCATAATTACTAAGCAAGGGGAAAACATTGTTGTTGCAAAAGTTTTCATTGAAAAACTTTCATCAATTATGATGAAAAATCATTTGAAAATTTTCGATAAAAAATTTCCCCATCATGTTGTTCTCCCTTTATAACAAAAGCTCGTTTGCATCACTTAAACCAATCATTTTCTCTTTAATTTCAGTAATCGAAAAAGGCCAAGTCCTAACCCATTACTATAGAATCCTCAACAAAAATGGAGGATATACTTGGATACAAACATGTGCCACAATCGTATGCAATATTAAAAATAATGATGAACAGAATATAATTTGTGTAAACTATGTAATAAGTGCAAGAGAAAATGTAAATGTTGTTATGGATCAGTGTCAGCTTGAAATAATTAAACGTGAAGTTCACGCGCCATCACCAATAGATAAGGAAGTAAAGCCATTACAAGATGTTAAGGATGATATCCCATCTGTTAAAATTGAAACGCCAACACCTGAAATTAAAACTGGAGCTGCTCGAAAAACTACACCTGAAGCGAAAGTTGAGGAACCGCCGACACGTGGAAGGAAAAGGAAACCTAAGCAAGATAATCAGGATACAAATAAAAAACAGAATTTACCACCAGCATCTACAATTTTAAGTGATACATCATCTTGTAAGGAACAGGATACGATAAAAGACCGAGCAGAGCCTTCAGTCAGAGATCTAGAGAATGCCATGTCTAAGCATCTTCCATCGCCATCATCGAATCATGCAACAGATTTTAGTACGAATTCCCTGCTTAAAACTCAAGATAAAGATACATCTTGGAATTCAGCATCAACATTTGAGCAACAGCAGCCTCCTGTTATGCCAGCAAGTTCGCTACTTAAGCAACTGTATGCAAATCGAGAAAGTGTAATTAGAGCTGCAACTCGTCCTAGTTATGTCTACTCAGATGGTGCTCTTCCAACTCCACCTGGCAGTGAGTATCCACCATCATCAAATGAAGGTTACCCAACGAACTATCCAGCAGTATCATATGCTTCCAATTCTGTAGAATATAATAACAATAACATGACACCGCCAGGTTCTGTATCACCTAGAGATCTCAGCAGTTTGGGTGCAAAAGGCGTGCCAAATTACGATTATAATCATTATGTACCATCGAATGAAACAACAGTCTTACAGCTTCCATTAAAACCGCAACCTTATGCCATACACAATTATCCAGATGGACAGTATTTTACTCATCATCCTGGATTTTGGTATCCTACACCTACTTAAGTTATTCGTGGCATAATTTTCTCTTTTGTAGCTTCATGTTTATTTTTGTATAATTTATATAATACCAAGGGGATAACAGCATGATGGGGAAAAACATTTTCATCAGTTTTCTACTAATAGAGTAGAATTTGTGGCCAAATTTTGGATGGGAAATTGATAAAAAAAATTCCTCATCATGTTGTTACCCCCTTGAATAATACTCTTGTATAAAGGAAATGCTATCAGTTATTTAACGCCAAAGCAAAAATGAAGAGAAAAAAAAATCTAAAAAAAATACTCAAATGCTCGTACATGCAACACGAAATTCTGTTTTTTGATACATATCCTTATATAAAAAAATTAATTAATTCCTTAAGATATTTAAAAAAATCAAAATTATTGAAAAAAAAATACTCTCTAAAGTAATTTCTTGTGCAAATATAAAAATTAGATAAGATTCAATTTAGTATGAAAATATTAAGGAACAAGTAGGTACCGGAAATCGGATCTGCTGCTTCCATTTCTCCTTAATTTTGTTTTTAGTTTTGTAAATAGAATTTTTGTAAAACAAATTTTTCTTCCAAGCTTATGAGTTAATTTTGTATCGTTAAGGTTATTTAGACCAATGTATTTTTAAATTAATTAATCATTGAATGATCAGCCATATTTGAAAGTAATTGCACTATAAATAAAATTTAAAAAAAAAGTTTTCAGGAAACAAAAACGAAAAGATTATTTAAATAAATTTCACAATGGTTGATGAATAAACGATTAACTCATAACTTTTAAGAAGAATCGATAAATATGAATAAATTTTTAGCTAATAAATAAAAAGACATGCATAAATGTTAAGATATGTGACATATAATTGACTTGGAGTTTTTATTAAGTTTGTGGTTTTTCAGTATAAGTGAATTGCTAAGCTTCATCCTAGTTCTTGGAGGATAAAGTTGTGGAGAACCAGTAATAATTCAGGAGCAAACACTCTTAAAAGACACTGAAAAAGCTGATCAAATTCAAAATGTCAGTTAAGAATGGGTTGAATTGAGTGGAAGTCAATTTTGCAACAAATTACAATGTCCATGAAAAATTCAACTCAGAACCTCACAAAAGTTTCACATCAAAACATTTGAACCGTTCACGCAAATCCATTTAAATATTTCAAATACGTTTTAACATTCACAGCATCCCAAAAATTCTATATCATTTAAAATTTCATGCAGATACTTTTTTGTATGCAATTTCCAGTCACATCTAATCTGTGATTGTGAATCATCACAAAAAAGTCACAAACAATTTAAAATATCATGCATTTTTTTCCAACACATTATCATATACATGCTGTATTATAGAGTCAGAGAAAATGACTGAGAGATCCCTCTGTGCATAAACATTAATTTTATATATTTTGATGAAATCTTCTCTTTTCTAAAAAAAACACAACAATAAAGATCAGTATTTTTTAGAATGTCGTTTAGTTCAGTTGAAATCTACCTTCATTGCAGTTCAATATAAAGAAGAAATAAATAAGTTGTAATTGAGTTTATGCGATAATTTCTCGATAATATTATAGAACTTTTATTGACTTTAATTGGTTGAGTTATAAGATAATAATAGATTGCAATTGTGAGAACAAAAAAAAAGAATTCTTTTTTATCACAGAACAAAAAAAAAAGAGACAAGTCATTAAAGTGTGAAACTCAAACAATTACAAATTAGTTTGTTAATATCACTTGTATAAATAATTCAATTTTGTTTATTCAAATGATAGCTACAATATGTATTCAATGATATAAGCGAGATATCAATAACAAAAAAAAAATAGTGGATATACATATGAGATTTTATTATGACAGCAGCTTGATTTTTTTTTTTTATGAAAAGTATATTCCAATTTTGTTTTTAACTAGTCAGTGATTTAACCGTACGACCATCTAAGTGTTCATACTTTTTTTTCGTAAATCATGGGGAAGCACACCAGCACAAACCAAAAAAATATCTGTGAAGCACATGATAGTGAGATGAAAGTATTAATCGACAAGTGTAATGTATGTCATTCGAATTTGAATAGTATAGAGCATGGGAAATATTGCAATCATCATCATCATTCGCTGCATGGTAAGAACTTCTTTTTATTTTTCATTTGTGGCTACACTTATTTACTTCCGCGAATTTTAATTGATTAACTTTTGGTGCCATACATGATCTCCTCTTCTTGCGCTCGCCTCAATTATGAGTTATTTCTTTTAAATTAGTAAGTGACGTGAACCATCTTAATGACCCCTTACATTCCAGGCCTTATGTCTGTTTTTTTTTCATCTACTCTGTGTTAATTTGAATATTAATTATCAGCATTAAAAGATTAAGACACTTGCGAGATAGGACGGAGTTCTAATCAAGAATTTAAGCGCCATAAATTTTTCTGATATTTTGACAATTTATTTTTTGCATGCGACAAGGAAAGTTCAAAAAGCCGCGAGAGTTTGTTTAAGAGTAATCAAGGAGTTGTGCCTGCTAAGCGTGCCCCACACGATTTTCCATAGAATTCAATTTTTGAAATATTCTTGAATTAAAAGCTGGTTTCGTGGGCTACTCAGGACATTATACTATAGGATCATATCTACCAAAACAGCACAAGTCTTTTATTATATCAGATTTGATTTGTATTAGGCTTTATGCGAGAGTCACGCCGGCTCAAATTAGAGTTTCTGTGGGTTGATTCCTAGCTACCCTAGTCAAGAACAAATTTAATTTTCACCTCTGTCGCTCAGTACATTACTATAACAAACAGATCAACGAATAGTATTAAGCTAAAGAATCGCCAAATTCATCAAACTTTAAAGAACATCGAAGACAAATTCCACAAAACTTTTAATTGCCATTTACTTATCGCTTTTTGTAGTGACAATTTTATTTTTTTTTTTATTTTGTTCATTTTCAAAAAAAAACAAGTCTGAAATTAATGAATTATTTCGCCGGCATCTGTAGATTCCCCTCACTCGCATGAATGAAATGGAATGCATGTATAAGTTGGAATCACGATATTACTCAGCACTATTCAATTCATTCGTGAATTTAGTGGAAAAAATAAGTATTAAACATATATCGTCCATTATCTCCAATAAAAAATACACGTAAACGACAATCTTATTATGTCGTTAAGAATCAACTCGTTGTCGTCGACGTCGATTTTATTTTTTTTTTATTCTTTTCTTTTTGATAAAAGAGGCTTAAAAGATCACACATCGTTATTGTTCTTGCTGTTGTTATTCAAACTGTATAGTATGTACACAAAACAAAAAATTGTGAAGCTTGATAAAGTGAATATAGAAAAAAAGATAGTAGGAAGAAATTTTGTTTTATCAGCATTCTTATTAACGACAATTGGACAATACAATACAAAACAGAAGTAGCAGGCAGGCGTTGTAAGGATTATTTTTTTTTGTCGTCTTGGAGTGGATCACTTGAATGCAGTTAAATTAATAAACATACATCAACATTGTTGAGTTTATGAATGAGAAGCACTTGAAGAAGTGTAAAAACCCTTTTTGAAGTTACAAATGATGACAGTTACGGCTTGAGGGAGAGCCAGACTGCTTGGAGGTTGCAAGAATTTTTGGAGGTATGAAGAGAGTATTGCTCGAATTTTCTGAAGAGATGGTTGACTCTAGGGGCGTAGAAAGAAAGGAGACGATTAAGTCAGGGTCAAAATCCTTATGACAAGCTAGTTCCATAAGGATTTTCAAAAATTTTAAAAACCATCCTCTAGAGTCCTTTGAGTCTCTAGAAGTTGTATCCTAAGTAAAGACGTGAACTGGCGTAACTTTTGCATGGTGGTAGATTCGATTTAAGAGTACCATGCTAGAATCAGACCAACTTGTTGCTGGATTTTTATTAGATTAACCGACTTCTGCCATTTATGAGATCTCCAAATACAAATATTAAATTCAAAATTCCGAAAATCCTTACTACGCCACTAATTCCTTCACAATCTACCTTTTCCACACGGTTATATTTCTATTTGATAAATCACATACAGACTCAAATGAATGCACATTCCATTGTTTTGTGATTTTTATATGCGAGCAGACTCGAGAGAGGAAAATCTTTGCAAGAGCTTAATTTGCCTTAAGCTCAACCATCTGATTATGACAACTCAAATCTTCATTGTTGTTGTTTTTTATGCTTACTTTTAGTTTGTAAGTGAATAACTTTTAAAATAGAAAATTCATTTTTTAAGTCAATTGTGAATTCAGACATTTGAACTTTGAGACTGTAGATTGCAATGTTTAAAAGATTGTTTATTTATGCCAATTCTTAATTTTTGCTATTCGTTTGCTAATTTTAAAGGTAAATAAAAGAGAAAACTTTAGTATTCGTTGTTTAATGACTAGAACCCAGCAACTCCTTGAGTTCTAATCTTCTCTGAAAACTTGGACTGAGACCACAAAAACAAAAAAGTTCACATGTACTAAAATAAATCATGCAAACTCGTTGAAACAAGGAAGTTTTTGTTTCGGACACATGTAACGTCTCAAATCTAGTCACTTCCTTATAATTTAATAAAACTATTTGATTCAATATGAAAGCAATTTGTTAAACAAAACTTATGGATGTGAAAAACACACAAAAATATTCAAATTGATTTTGATATTCATATATTGTTCATAATCTTTACTTGCTGCATTTGACATTTAATTTTAAAGATGTAGGTCAGTTCCATGAATGCAAGCATTATGAAGAACATTAAGAATGGTTCATTTTATCTTTCCAAGTTAATAAATCTTTAAAATATGATATTTTAACTTTAAGAAAGCATGTTCAACCAATTTCAAAATACTTTTGATTCTAATCAGTGTTGCATTCTGGCCATTTGTCTTGATCAGATAAATTCTGAGACAGAAATTTCTTCATAAAGATCGATTCTATATGAAGATAGAAAATCTAATCTGCACAAAGATTATTTCTACATAAAGATTCTGTCTACATAAAGATTCGATGTAGATGTCTACAATTCTACATTCTTCTCTGATGTAGACCTGTAGACATCTACATCGAATCTTTATGTAGACAGAATCTTTATGTAGAAGCAATCTTTGTGTAGATTAGATTTTCTATCTTCATAGGGGCTGTTCACTTATTACGTAACGCGAAAAAATAACTTCTTAGACCCCCCCCACCTCGTAACAAAATTTGTATGAAAAAAAATTTCCTTGTTTGAACCGTAACAAAATCTTAGACCCCCCCCCCCTCCCCCTAAAAGCGTTACGTAATAAGTGAATGGCCCCATATAGAATCGATCTTTATGAAGAAAGTTTCTTAGCTAGACAAAAACTATTGAAGAATCTACATTCTTCATCTAGTGTAGACATCTACATTTGCAACACTGATTCTAATTCGCACCTCCTTGTATATTTTCAAATTTTATAAACCAAATCAAGAGTTTGTTCAAAAGCTTACGCGTGAACACATTCATGACTCCTCAATTGTAACAAATTTTCAGAGTCAGTGATAATTTATAGTCCATAAAAAAATAAAGATGATTACGCTACGCAAGATTACATCATGTATGACATCTTTAATTTCATACTCTCTTGAACTTTTGAAGAATTAATCAAATTCGTCAAAGACTTTTTGTTTCAATTTGTTTGAATATTCATAAAATAAGTACTTCATTAATCAATTCTGAGACAAAAATGATTTGACACTTTAATGATTTTTTAAATGCAGTATTGTTTTAAATTTAAATATTTAACAAATTGAATTTGTTTTGGGAATTGATCACTTCATAGAAGTTCCTCAAATGAAAAAAGAAATTCAAAACACTTTTCAATCGATAAGTTTATATCTTTTAAGGACATCAATCGGGAAAAATGAGTAATTTTGCTTAAACTTAGGAAGTTCGATTGAACAATGAGCCAATCTTTGTCATATTGATAACACTCTTTATAATTATTGAGATATCGTTTTTTGGTGGGAATCGAACCCACTTCTGCATAAAAGAAGGTTTTTGATATCCAATCGGTTACTTAATCACTCGCGCTACAGAGACCTAACTCTTGAACTGGCAGATTCGCTTATATATGGCTCGAAACTCCAGATTCTACTTTGCTCTGACACCACAGCTATGTTGTCTTAAAGCAGTGTTGTACAAAGTTTTATGGGCTGTGAAACAGTACAAAGTACAAAGCCCCTAACGCAGAATAATTAAAATCATTTAATAGCTCATAGTTAATGCAGCCCTGCTTTCCAGGTTCAAGCCTTATATATTCATAACTCTCTAACATTAGTTCATATACAGCAATGTCATTATCCTCATAAACATTGTAATACATAAAGTATAAAGAAGTAAAGAGTTGTCATCCTTTTACCAGCATATCCCAAAGTAATCCGTTAAATCTTAATTCAACCTCTAATTGTATCCCGCATGATTATTAATACTAGATACACGGATAGAATCCCCCTTTAAAAATCTCCAAATTAAATCAAAACAAAAAAGTTACACAATTCAAATATTTACTTTGAGAGATTTCAAAAAGAGAAAAAAGAATTTATTTTCAAAACAAATCTGAAAAGTTCAACTATGCTATGAGCAACATATGTATATCCACATTAAATTATCACATGAAAAATATGAGACAACGTGAGAGAGAATCTCGTACGAAAAAAAAACTATTTCAAATTTTTTTCATTAAATTTCTCACTTACATTCATTTGTATCAATTCAATATATTTAAATACAATTGCGACGTGAAACAAAAACATCACGTGAAATTAGAATAAAATTATCAAGTATGATCATCGGCAGCATCATCGTTGACTTCGTCATTATATGAGAAAAAATAAAAAAAAAAGCAAATCGTGAGCAAGAAAGGATAGTGAAAGTAAAAATGTTGAACGTGAGAGAATCAAAGACACAACAAAGCCGTACTGTGCATGTATTTACTGCAACTACGAGAAATTGAGTAGTCAGAGAAGAAAAAAAAAGTTTTTCACAATTCACAGGGAGGAAAAAAAACAGAAACAGATTCTATATATCTCGTGAAGCACACGAGAACTCAACAAACGATACAATTTCGGTTTTCTCGTTGATGTGGGTATAATATAGCAGCACACAACCTATTAAAAAACAGTTACTCTCGGAAACTCGTGACGGATGAATCGCAAAAGTGAAGGAAAATTAATGAAAAATAAATAAAAATTTTTTTTTGAGAGATAATAATTGTGGATTATAAGTGATAAGTGCGGCCAAATTCATAAAATGGATAATTTGAATCAAAAGAAAATAAACTTTCGTTATATCGCATAAAATTATAATAATAAAAAAAATTGTGAGTTGAGAATCATTTTCATATTATGACTGAATAAAACGGAAAGTAAAAAAAAAAGATAATATTAAAGTTCATGTGCATAAATAAATCAGATTTACAAATTTAAATGAGAGATATGTCACTTAACATCTTGTTAAGTTATGACACACACATGAAAGATGAAAATGAATAAATTCTTTTGCCAGCAATTAATGTTTATTTCACCAAACATGAGGAACTGAACAAAAAATAAAGTGTTTTTGAGTGATTTTTTTTTCAAAAAAAGACAGGAATTCCTCAAAACTTCTCTAAATAATGAACAAAAAATTCTTCTTTTCATGTTGAGATAAAAAATTCTGTGTTTTCTCAAACAAAAAAAATTCGATTTGTTTTCCGTCCTCTTTTCTCAGTTGTTGCTCATTAGAAATTTTCATTTTCCCCGTGCTACTTGAAATGATGAAAGGATTCTTGTCATTTAGCTGTCACGTCCACAATATATGGTTAATAACACTTAAGTTTTGTGGTGATAATTTGAAAAATTTTTATGAAATTTTAAATAAGATTTAAAATATTTTTATGTGATGAGGTAGAATTTTGTAGGATGAGTTAAAAATATAGCTTTTGGTCTACATGATAATATTTTGTTTAATTTTGAAAAATTTAAATAGCTTGAGGAGAATTTTGTGAAATTAAATTGAATTTTAATAATCACAAATTATTGTTAAAGGTTGAAATTATATTTTATACGAAACGAACTTACAAATTTAGGATAAAATGTACCAGATAAGTTAAGCGTGATTTGCACTAGTTTCTGTTAAATGAGCTTGATCAATAGAACAATTTAAAATCAAAAAGAATTTTTTGGGACAACAAAAATCTTTCATTTAATTGATTTATCCAGAAATCTTAAAAATGATAAATTCTTGTCTATTTTAGAATGACTTTAGGAAAAACGAAGATAGAAAGTTGCAATAAAAAAAATTGTGGCAAAAAATTCTGCTTAGAGATTATTTTTCTAACAATTAAATTAAAATGGATTAAAGTTTAAACAAATTTCATGATTTTTTAGATTAAACGAATGAATAAACTTGACCTATCTAGATGTTTACTCGGAATTTGACGATAGCATCAAGAAATGGATCAAAACTTGTCTTTGTTTGAATTAAAAATGCAAATAAAGTTTGAAATGAACAACATTTTTTAAATAATTAAGTTTGTTCCTTAAAAATTTATAAATACATTTAGCAAACTTAAGAACTATATAAGCTACAATAATTCAGTTCAATATACTTGAACAAATCAAAATAGAAACATTGTTATTCGATGCTTTTTGAAAACTATATTAGCGATTTAATAAATATGAGCAAAAAACAAACTGAAATGTTTCTCAAATATTAAGAATATCTTAATTCGAATTTAATAGACCTCCAGACAATTTTGATTTGTGTTATGGCAATGTTTTAATAAACAAAGTCAAAATACAGATTTATATTCATTTTTTTTTTAAATTTTCTCTGATTCACTTTAGCGTTATGTTTTCAAACAAAATCAAAAGCTACAAGTGAAATGTGATCGTGCATCTTATTGGATTGTGATTCAATGGAAAACATTTTAATAAAAGTTTTAAATATTTTTTAGTCATACTAGTTGGACTGGATGTTTAAGAGTAGGTTTAAAGTATTTTGTTTCATTTTTCAAATTTAAAAAACTATTGAGTTCAATTGGAAAGTAAATACGATGATCGAAGACCATTTTGAGCAGCAGAGAATAAAAGGAAAAGGAAAAACCATAAATTTCTATTAATGAGATTTTTATCAATATTTCTGAAAACTTTCGAAAAACATAAGCATTTAATTACAATTCACATTCCTGTAAATTTCACTGCTAATTATCAAGCAACCAACACGTTTCGATAACATCAAAAAAAGTCATGTCAATGAAAAATCCTGTTCTTGTTTCGACGAACAAACATTTCAAAACATGAAAAATTGCTGTGTATCAAAGCATTAAACAGCTTTAACAAGTCATTTATCCAGACAAGATTTCCTGGTTAATTTTTCGACCCCAAAAGTTTATTTTATTTATGATTTCTTAAAAGAAAATTTGTGATGAAAAATGATTATTTTTTTTTCTCCTTAAGAAAGAGAATCTTTTCTCATTCGATATCGTGAAGAGATTTGTCGTGTTGCCAAATTTATAGAAGAAAAAAAAAATTATTGTGAACAGAGGCAAAGAGAGAACACGCACGATATACATTTTGATATATAATAAAAAGAAAAGAAATAAACGACAAGATAAATAAAGGAGACAAAGATATAAAAATAATAATTTTACAAAATAGAAAATTTCCTCATTTCATTTCATATTTTTTTTTTGTTTTGTGTGTTTGTGTATCTACAGATATGTTTCACACATAAAAGACATTTCTTTTCTGATTGTGACACAAGTGATATAATGATAGCTGTTAATGCATCTTTTCTTCTTCTTCATATCCAAATGCACATAATTGTGCATTTCCAAACAGATAGAGAATTTAAGTTTGCTTAAATTTTTGTCAAAAAGGTGTTGTTAGCGCATTTATAGGTCTGAATTTTGTAGTGGAAACTCTAATCCAGCTGAATTTCTGAATTTAGATCTGTAAACCTTTGTTTCTATTCCAAAAAGTGTGTCCAGAACTCCCGAATAGCAGAAGTCAGTAAAGTCATAAGTCAGAAGTCAGTGCAATTCGGGAATGCTTCAAAATATCAATTGCATTGGAAACGCACGTTGTATCTCAAACATGAAATTCCAAGAATCGTCGTGAAAAACCATACCATAATTAGCATTTTTTTCTCCAATTTTGTTTGAATAAATAGGAAGTTAGGTAAAAATGAGTTTTTGTAGATTGCAATTGTCTCTGACTTTTTAATGGTTTGTATTAAGGGACAAGACTGATTTAAGTGATTAATTCCTGATACGTTCAATTCATGTTCGACAGACTTATCGAAAGTCTAGGGGTGTTTTAATATGCACATTCGAAAAATTTTAATTTGAAAATCCGTTACAATTTTGGTCATTTATTCAAGTTTTTGATAGTTTTGAAAACCGATTTAGCTATATTATGCTTATTATCAAATGATAAAATAATATTTTCAGCTAAAATTTATGAAAAAATTGCTTAATTTAAGTTTTTATTTATTCCTAATTTTTGAAAATTTCGAACTGCAGGGTATGAAACTTCGAATTTTGCATGGCAGACAGACAAATAAGATCAGATTAATTCTATTAAAAAAGATCAATTGATCAGTTCAAATCCTTTGGTTTGAATGCTACAAAGTAATAAAACTCATTAATTCAAATTAATGATCTAATTGATTGTAATGACAACACTTTTGTCTGACCTCAATATTGGAGCTAATTGTTCAGTGTCCAAGAATTTAAAAATGACTATAAACATAGTTAAGTTTAACACTCGGATTCATTTGCTCGCAATTGTAAATTTTTATAATCAATTGAAATTTTCATCGATCTTAAATTAATTTTCAATTTTCTAATAAATTGATTTCTCTTAAGCGAATTTAAAAATTTTAATTCATTAATCAACGAAAAGTCAAAACTCATCCGCATTTCTCAATAATTTCACAGCAGATAATTGAGATGATCTGTTTCGAAATTTATTGGATTTTTAATAGCTAATTCAATTCTGCAATCAGAATGCAGAAATATAAAAAACTTTTGAATTGCACTTCAAGCATCATTTAAACTTTCATTAGCAAACAGTTCTGATCAAAGCAAGCGAAAGCAGATAAGCATTACAAACTGCAGACATTAACATTTGAACCTTTTGAAATCAAAGCTAAAAGCGCGAGAAGTAAAAACTAAAATCCATTCTGTTCACTTTTAAGTTCTTTCACATGAATTCAGCATATGCAGGCAATATGAGGAGAGAAAAAAGAATAAAAATGTGGATAAGATGAGACAAAGCGCAACTTCAAATCACTTACATGTGGATATATTAAAAATGCATTATTTTTTTTGCAATATCAATAAACTTTAATGACACAAGTCTGTATTTCATTTAGAGATGCTGCGGATTGATTGATTGACTATTTTACGTATTACTTTGATGTTAGAGAGTACAGAAGAGAGTAACATTTGCAGTTGAATGTATTTTATTTCTTCTCTGTGACAAATTTCGCTGTAGTTCTCAATAATAATATCTCACTGTCAATGATGAGGATGACAGTGTGTTTGTTTATTTTTTGTTTATTTCTAACTCTCTCGCGTGGTTTTTTTTTCAAAATCATTTAATTGGATCGGATATTTTTTTGATTATAATCACCTCAATAATGGCGCGGTGTGACTATCCATACGTATTGTGTGAGAGGGCAATAAACTCATCTGTTTGTCTAAATGTGATTTTTAAATTTTTTCAAGTAACTCATTGACAATGATTTATTTGTTTTTATATCTACGCTTTACAATGCAAAATGCTTTCTTTTAATTTTTTGACGGCTTATTTTAACTACAAAATTGTCATAAACTTGAGAATTATTAAAGTGTTTTTCTTTGTAAAGTCTTTAATAGGCTTCAAATTGAATTATGATGATATAAAAGGATTTAATGCCAGTATGAAAAGTTTTTGATTAGATGTGACCCTTATGAAAATTGTTTCAAAAGTATTAAATAGCTTGCGATTGATCAGTGTTTTAAATGAGTGTGTTCAGAAAATTTACAAGGAGTCGTTAGATCTCTTCACGCCAGAATCAGTCAGAATCAGAAACAATCCAGAAATATCATTTATTGATCATAATTTAACTAATTTGGATTCTTAAACCGAATCTTCAGAATTCTCGACAAACTTCAATCATTTAATTAAATAATAATCGTAAAATTTTATATCTTCATTAAATTAAGTTTAATTGATAACTAAATTCATTCTTTCTTTATGTTAAAATTCCTTCAAAATGTTTGAATTTGACTTTTTGTGAACTTTAATTTTTTAAATTGAAAACAGCAATAAATTATTCTAATTCATATTAAATGTTTTCCAACAATCATCGATGCTTAATTTATCTAAATTTTATATTAACAATGTTCTTCAATAATCCAAATCTTTGCATATGTTTTTGACTTCAAATTGAAATCTTTTTTAACTTAATAAAAATAGAATAAAATTTATTATTACGAAAAAATATTTATCATTATTACTACTGAGCTATGGCAATTTTAATCCTCTTGAGATGAAAAGGAACGAAGAGAAAAAAAAAATGTTCAATTGTGGCAAATAAATAAATTTTAAGTGAACTGTGAGGCCGACGTGTGTCTATTGAAGATAACATTGTGATGTTAAATCGAAAAAAAATATTACATTCTATAAGTTCTGCTTGCTTCTCCTTCCTCGTCCTCATTTTATCACTCTTTTGTCCTGTCCTTGTTGAATACAAAAAAATGACTTTTTTTCCTTCCTATTGGACTTTCGTATTAGATTATTATGAAAACATATTGAAATCGAGTTGTGAAGTAATTTGATTTTAAAATCAATTCTCTCATGTGAGATTTGGTAACTGATGTACCTTAATCTCATATTATATATTGGATTGGCTAAGTTTGTGAATCAACAGACGAATTGAAACTTATTTAAAATTGAATTTTGACTTACTTTGGTTCCAAGGAGTATATTCAATATACAACTAAGTTAAAAGATGAGTTAAAATCGTGTTCTTGGCTCAGGATATTATTACTAACGAATTTAAAAGTATTTCTTAAATTTCCCGCCAAAAAACAAAGTTTGTAAAAACCTTTTTTATTTTGAAAATTAATTAAATTCATATAATGTAACCGAAATTCAGTAAAACCAGAAGTAAAAGATATGATTATTCCTAGTCAGATGGTCAACCTACGTCAAAAATAATATCCATACGGATTCATTAATAAATCAATAAAATATTTCACATGTTTTTTTAAAGAAAATATTTCAAAATTTTACAATATTTACGTGAAAATTAAAAATCCTTTTCATCTCGCAATAAATTTTCTTTGGCAAGTTTAAACATTGAAAGAATTAAAATCTTAAATTTTTCGTGCAGACAAAACAAATCAAATCAAATTTATATTTTTTGGGATATTTATTGGACGTTGTATCATAAATACGTCAAAATCGATAGACAGGAAATAAATCACATTAGTATGGAATTTCTGATACAAAATGAAAGTGAAGATGAAATGAAAAGTGTTTATTATTGTAAAGGAAATCATATTTTAATAGTTTTTTGATTGTGAACTAGTTTGAACCGTTATAATGTTATAAAATGATAGGAATTTAAAAATTAATCTTGAGTGTTCAAGTCTTGCAACTACTGTAATTAATTGAGAATTTCAATATTTAATAAATAGACAAATCATCAAATCAAATCATTCATCTTCAAAATTTATTTTCAAACTAGAAATTTTAGTTAAAAATTCCACAAACAACTTCAAAAATACTCGCAAAAAACCAACAGTCCTTTACATCTGCTAAACTAAGTTTTCAGACAAGTTTTAAGCTAATCCAAACATGAAACAAAAGTCACACGAGTAGAAAAGAAAACTTGTTTATATTTTTTGATCAGAAAAGAAGATTTCAGATTATAAGACAAAAACTTTTTCAATTCAAAGTCCAATTCCCATGTCCAACATATATTCTCCTCTGCTATTTTCATAACTTTAATGAAAACCACAAAAAAGGGAGTTGCAAGTCAGCCAATTTTCTTATCGAAAAACTTATTTTTTTTTGCTCCCTTTTGTTCTCATTCACATGACAAAAGCTTACCTACATAAGTCACTGAAAAGGACATTTAATTTATTTTTTTCTTCTTGCTATTCGAAATATATTTAAAAGAATAAGTGACATTTCCATATATTGAATATAAATAAAGTTCGATAGATGAATATTAAAAGTCAATAATGTTACAGAATAAAAGACTTTTTTGCATACGTTGAAAAAAATTGATTTCCTATTTTACATACAAGAACTTCAATGATGCATGTGAATTACGAAACTTTTCTGATGCACATTTATAGTTTTGTGTTTCACTATCATTCCTCCTATTGCTCTAAATACGATTTTTTTTTTCTATTACTATTATTGATGCTATTGTTGCATTGCTCCTGGTAAACGTAGGAGTAAGAGAAAATGCAAATCACAACAGAAACAGAAAAGAAAAACACAACAATGAAAATAGGTTATGTGACGATGCACATATACGTGAAAATAATAAGGTCAAGGTTGCTCTCGTTAAATTTAAATCTCGCATGCAATAACGAACTCAATTCACGTAATCGGATATAACTGACTCGGTGCGAGAGAGGAAATATCACTAATTTGTGTTTTGTTTTTCTTTTTTCTCAAATTTTCTATGTTTTTTTTCTGCAAAACACTAAAAAATTGGAAATCATCAAAACTGCAACAGCAAATGTCATGCCGAAACCAAACTCAACAGAAATGACAGCTAATTTAAATCAACAAGAAGCTATGTTAGCGAATTCATCAAATACAAATTTAAATTCGAGGGTGGTTGAGGCACAGACGACAAAATCAAAAGGAAAACTTTACGTTGACGATGAGTGCGACGTGATTGGTGATTTAATTGGACATTATGGAAAATGGCAGTGTATGATGACATTACTGTTATCTTTATTTCAAGTGCCAAATACGTTTCACATTTTCTCACCAACCTTTCAGGTGAGTTGGCTTACTTTAGGGAAAAGAACACATCCAAGCGACACGAAGACATTATTTGGAAGTAGCTTTGTCTTCTTTGTGTGGCTCCGAAAAGAAAAAAAAAACAATCTTTGTAATAATAATTTCTAAATTCCATAAATTTATCATTAAAGGCAGCAGACAAAGATTTTTGGTGTAAAAGACCTGAACACTTACAAGTTGAGAGCAACTTAACAAGTATTAACGCATGGCGTGCAATATCAAATTCTTCAGAAAATTGTCAAATGTACGATTATGATTGGACATCTGTGTCGCTACAACAAATTCATGTAAGTTTATTTTCTTGTTGATCTAGGAGTGTCAAATAAAGATTATAGGTTATCAGAACCTGAAAAGCTCAGAATCGGTCTCAAAAAATTCTTAACCAATTTTAGACATCTTGATAAATTTTTTTCTTTACAGATTGAGGATTTGTGGCACAGAATCAAGAGCATAGATAGCTTTTGGTCTCTGTTCCTGACAAATTTGACTTAGAATCAGTAAAATCATTAGATCAGTGGTTAGATTTGATCAGATCTGTGCTTGCATTCTCGATTTGAATGATCAATCGCTCTTTAATCTTTTTGATTAGTTTAACAGCCTTAGAGACTTTATAAAAATTCTCAACAAAATCTTAAACTCTATGCTTAGCTTCAATTTTTAAGATTCTTGTAGACCGATTCTAATCATTTATAACTCCAACAAAGGATGCTGTTTTCTCAGAAAATATTGATCATTGAATAATTTGTTCAATTCAGCACCTTTGTCACCAACTTTTTAATCAAATTTCAAATCTCAATTTTTTTTCAATAAACACAGCAAGAAGGATTCTCAATCCAAAATAATAATCTAACACAAATGGTAGAATGTCACAATTGGGAATATAACATGACAGATAGCTTGGGTAATACATGGAGTAGTGAATGGAATTTAGTATGCGAAAAGAAATATCTTAAGATTGTAGCCGAAATGATATTTCTCATTGGTGTTGCAACAGGAGGAATTGTCTCTGGGATGTTGTCTGACAAATTCGGACGTAAAAAGATGCTCTTCATATCGGCTGTATTTCAATCATTTTTCGGTAAATATTTTGATTCCTTTACATGTCCTTTGTGGTTTGTGCTTTTTACATTTCCATAAATTTTCTTTTCTCTTTTTCCAATTTTCAAACAAATCCTTAAATAATGAACTTTTTTCTTTGTTGTTGTTGTTGGCATCGACAGGTCTTGCATTATTTTTTGTGGAATCATTTGAACTTTATTTAGTACTACGAGCTCTATTAGGCATTGCATCAGTGTCTGTGACATATTCAGGACTAATATTGGCGATTGAGTATGTGGATGGCATTTGGCGTACAATTGCCGGAATGTACAACTTGTTCCCACTGCCACTTTCTTACATCATGATATCAGGCATCGCTTACTTAACACAAGATTACAAATATTTACAACTATGTATAGGATTGCCCGGTATATTTTTATGTCTTCTATGGTGAGTATAGACATTCATTCATTGTTTTCCTTTGCATTTTGCCAATTCCTCTTCTTCTTGTTCCGAACCACCAAGCAAATAAAAATGTGATATATCAAAGAGATTTATTCATCTTTATGTGAAGTCTACAATGTACCATGACTAAAATAGAGCGATGTTTTCTCTCCTTTTCATTTACAATTTGCAACAAAAAAAAAACAGCTACTTATATTCGCGTGCCGTTTCAAAAATAGACTGTAACATGCAACGAGAAATTGTTACAAACGTAGTAAATATTTTACAGTTGACACTTTGTTGAGTGAAAAGTGCATTTTGAATTATTCATTTTGAGAGTAAAACGTTTAATGAATATTTTATGAATTAGTATGTAGGATTTCGTTTCGGGGAATAGATGAATGGTTTGAGTTTTTATAAGAAGTGTATGGTATGGAGTAGTGATAATATGGAAGTATTAATCCCCTTTTGAACCTTTTTGCAAGGCATGTACACGAAATTTCATCCGAAACAATAGAATGTTCATCCATTTTCATCCTGAACTGAAGGATTATTCATCCGGTGTCCATGCCTTGCTTTTTAGAGCCTCATGTTATAACTTTGGTCTTTGTTTTTTAACTAGTTTTGTTGGATCATATTTGATTTGATCTTAATTCAAACGTGAAGCTGGCATGACACTTTCCTTATGAAATTCGTACATAGTAAGTCAATGGCCAATATAAACTTGAATTCTAAGTTATAACATCCAAAATTCAGTCAGTTAACATACCAAAAATCCTCCTAAACCAGAGACAATTACTACCAATAATTTTAGTTCCAAAGCTATTCCTGTGAACACAATCATGCTGACCTTCAACTATGACAAATGTTCTGAAGGAGTTCAGCTGTTCAAAACAATAATATTCAAAAATTCTTTAAGCATGTAGATTTTTAAAAATACACTTACTTTATGTCTAGATGATACAAAAATATTTCATGTACAGTTCATATTTCATTCGACTCATTCATAGTAAATTTCTCACTCTACGTGTAAACAAACGACAAGTCTCATTATGAGGACGTGAGTGGAAATGAGTTAAATAGTGTAGCTTGTCTGCCACCGTAGCAATGTTTGCACAAAAAATTTTTTTTAATGAAATTAAATGACAATTTCACACTTATTTCATCGCGTCTTTAAAATTCATCCTTCAGTGCTCGTTCAGTGAAAGCAAAATTTATGACTAGACTGTTTTATGTGCTTACTTTTTCTTTTGAATATTTATTTCCCTCGACGCGGCACCGTACTATTACGAAGAGAGAAATATGATAAAAGTAATAATCATAAGCCTTTCTTTTTTTGTGTGTCGTAAATGACGCGTGTTAAAATTTTTCCGCGATAAACATAAGCGAATTGGACGACAGCCAATAATAGTACATATTATTAAAGAAAAGAATTTCACGTATTTAAGTCTTTATCTTTCTCGTATTTAAGTACGATGACGAAAAGTTATCGAAAAAAAAAATATTTCGGATGAGTAAAAATAGTGAGAACAGATGTTTGATATATTCAAGACATCGTCTACGATAACAAAATGGGTGGAATGGGAAGAAGGAAATTTATGGTGACAAATAATGACGGAATAGTTTAATTAATTTTTATTTTTATAGGTTTGTGGTTCCCGAAAGTCCACGATGGCTACTTTGTAAAGGAAAAATAGCTGAAGTAAAGGAAGTGCTTCAAAGTGCTGCCAAATTCAACGGTCGTGAACTTCCAGAAAATCTCGATAAATTTTTAAAGCCACCGTCAAATGAGGAATCGGAATCAGGTGTCAGTGAACTCTTTCGTACAAAATATCTGCGATTAGTAACATTTTGCTTCCTTTGTATTTGGTTCACAATGGTAAGCATATACAGAAGATGCCCCAATTTATGATGATTTATGGTTTACATTGATTTTTATTTCTCCTTTCCTTACTCAGAATCTCGTCTACTATGGTCTTGTGCTGAACATGAACAGTTTCGGAGGGAACATTTATGTCAATAGTGTAAGTTCATTTCATTTTATTATCATCACAGCAAATTCGTACCAAAACATTAAATAAATCCTTTAACAATAAGACCTGCACAGCAACAAATGTCTGACAATTTTATTTATAAACTTTTCCATATCAAAAAAATACTTTTACTATTCCATTCTTCTTCTTTCTTTGTTTGGAAGCAATCCAATAAAAACATAAAAATTTTCTGCTCATATGACTTAATACGATTCACGTCTCATACATGAGAAAATATATAAAGAAAAAAAAATATTAATTTAAAATTTATTTGACGTTTAAATGAACAGAAATTACGGAAAAAATGTTTGTAACTGCAAGTTAAGGATGTTTATCAATTTTTCATACAATTTATATGTAATGATTATTTGATTTTAAACTTTATTGATGCTATAAATTAGTCAGATGTAAGTCGATCGATTAATAACGATTGTAAGATAGAAAATGATCATTTGTTGCAAAATATATATGTTTGTAACTTATTGAGAGTTCAGGATAGACTGTCTATTTGACTTTATGGTAAAGTGCGACTCTACAAGTCCAATATAAAGAGAATCCAATATAGAATGGCGTAAAATTATTAGATGATTGAGTAGATATTACATTTCATGCATTTAAAGCATCCCTTACCTTCCTTTAAAAGAAAATCTTTCAAGTTTTATAGTTGTCCAGTACAACTTCATGCTTTCTGCTGGTCAAAGTCGCGAACGAAACAACTGGTTAGTTATAAGTTGATAACAACTTATGGCAATGTAGCAACTAGACATTAAAAATATCAATTATTTTGTTAAAC
The DNA here is from genome assembly GCA_917627325.4 of Chironomus riparius. Lineage (NCBI taxonomy): Eukaryota > Metazoa > Arthropoda > Insecta > Diptera > Chironomidae > Chironomus > Chironomus riparius. The sequence continues at coordinate 49,397,822 of OU895878.1, read as the reverse complement.
TCCTAGAATTACTATGTTTTGGTCCATTGACTTCTGTGACTACAAATATTCCTGTCTTCTTTCATAAAAACAACATTATTTCCTTAAACAACCAACTACTCCACAAAATTACTTCAACTGGAAGCTATAAAAATTATTTCATTGCTATTTTTTTCAACTTAAAGTTATGCAATTAGTAATTCATTCTCAACTTATTTTTATATTGCTATCTCTGTCTAATTAGGCACTCGCTGGTCTCGTAGAAATTCCAGCTATTGGAATAGCGATGTACATCATCATGAAAACGGGAAAGAAATGGCTTTTCTCAGCTACATTCTTTGCAACCGGAGTGTCATGTTTACTTGCTGCAATTATTGAAGGAAATGCCGGAATGTTGTGGCTTAAAATCACTTTTGTCATGATTGGTGGGTTAAATAATTTTATTTTGTGAAAATGTGGGATGAAAATTATATTTTTGAATCTAGGAAAATTCACGATAAGTGCTGGAAACACTATAATGCCAACTTACACAGCTGAATTATATCCAACGTCAATTAGAAACATCGGAGTTGGAGCATGTAATGTTGCTGCCGGCATGGCACTAATTCTCACACCAGCACTCTCGGAATTGGTATGATGAATGAACATTCTTAATATTTTAATTCAATTTACATCCTTAATTCAATTAACTTATACATACACGTCTCTGTCTCGTTTTGTAATACAGAACATAATTGGAGGTCACTGGTTGATGACTCTTTTAACTGCATGGAGTTGCTTCGGAGGATTTATCATTTTATTTTTACCAAACACCATCGAGAGAGCACCTCGACCATCAACGACGGATAGTGAGGAAAGATAAATAAATAAATAATTTTATTTTAAATGGACGAAACTTGAATGATTCAACTCCAATTAAAATTATGTAGTAAAAAGTCTTTTAAAACATCTTGATGTCGTCTCATAAAATAAACAAAAACAAAAAAATTCAATTTTATCTGGCAAAATCAAAACAAAAAGATGAAGAATATGAAAAAAAATTAAAAATAAAATTCAACGAAAAATTAAGAGTTGTCAATTAAATTAAGAAAAAAATTTAACAGACATTATTTTATAATATTTAAAAAAATTGAAATTGATTAATGTCCTATAAAAAAAATAGAAAATAGGTGAAAAGATAACTTTTCGGTGTTCATAAAGGAAAAATTGATAAGATATGGGAAATTCTATTTAAAAATTATTCTTCATATTCAACAAACATACTTCATGTGAAATGCTTTTTGTTAAAATTTAAGAAAAATAATCGTTGAAAGTCGATATTAGTAACTGTTAAATAAAAATTCATATTTAAGCGATTCATTTGGATCTGAATCAAAATTTTGTAGACATACTCGAGTATTTTGTGTCATAAAGTTTCATTATATTGTCAAACAACATTCAAATTTTATAAAAACGAAGTCCTTCACTTTTTATGAGAGAAAAGAAGGGTGAAGGATCATATACTACTGTTCATTGACATTTAGGAGATTACGAACAATTTGATAAGCGGCTCACTAGGTTGGAAATCTTAATTAATTACCCGGAAAGCACAAATCGGTTAATCGTTCCAAAAATTAGACGCAAGCCGGCGTGACCCAAGCGTGGAAGTGGATTTAAATCGTATCCAGCTACAACCATGCCGGCTTGGCATCCGATTTCTAATCAATTACATGACTTGTGCTATCATAGTTATTAAGGAGCTTTGGTTGTTGAAGAAACAACATATTTTGGATCATAACTATATCTTTATCTCCCCTCAACAGATAGAATAATCCCAATGATACATCACTATGACACTTTCATACTCGAGATAGCTTTAAAGCTTCTTTCAGTTTGGCATAAAATTAAAAGTAATAGAAACTGCACCTTTTTTGTTCATATGTCTAAATAGTGCATAATAAAATAGTCACAAAAGCTCAATCTGTAGACAGATAAACACATCGATGGTAGCACACACTGAAACTAATAAATATTTAGTGCATTTAATTTTTTTATCATTTACCATCAATTTTTTTGTAAACTTTTTAAACAGAAACTTTATTTGGCTGGTCCAAAACAAAGCGCATTAGCTAAATAGAATTGTATAATTTTCAACTGAGAGAAAAAAAAAAGTTTTTGTTGACAGATTTTTTTCAACACATCATTTTAAGTTAATTTGATTATTATTTGTGAATATATGTTTAAATGGACGATAATTTGTAGCTGATGGTTCAGTGTCATGTCTTATTTACTTTTTTAAAAGAAGATTGGAGTTTGTTATGTTATTGAAAGTTGAATTTAAATTGATAGAAATCATTAGAAAAGATGTATATAATTTTGAGGAACACTTCTACAGTAAGAGAAAATAAGAATTATTTGGTCAAACTTGGTCAAATTTAAACTTCATTTATTCGAAAATCTATATAAAAATATTAATTATATTCAACATTTTAAGACACACCATCTAGCCATGCTGCTTTAAAAACGAATTAATAATTATTGAATTAGCTTTATGTTCTTCCTCAAAACAAATAATTTATGCGAAAATTCACGTAGTTTTTGTTCAATTAATATTTTTTGAGAATCAAATTGTGTAATTAAACAGAATTAAAGTATGAAAATTAAAGGCATTGATTTTCTAATTAAAACAATTCAATAGCCATAAATAAATAAAGCACTGCAAAAAATATTTTTTTCTCTCAGTAAATATTTTTTAAGTTTATTACCGAACGTCATGAAATAGAAATAAAGTCATATGTTGCAAAAAAAAAATACCTACATTAATTTTCTTCTCTTTAAACACATAATAAAGTAGAAAAATGAAAATTATTTGCACCGCTGCTTTCAACAGTACTTAAATGAAATAGGAGAAGAAAAATTCGTAAATAGTAAAAAAGAAATATCAATCTGTTTTGTACTTAGGACAAAGTAATAAGCCATTCGTGTAGTAAAAAAAATAATAATGGAAATCAATATTACATCACTGCATTTACGAAGAAGTTATAAAATCGCTACACCAAATAAATCTCAAATTTTTTGCTTTATTCTTTGATTTGCCACAAAGTTGACATTCGGCTATATTTGGCGCATCCACTTCCGTTTCATCTGTTAAACAGATGTCATTGACGACTGACGAGGTTAATATTGAGTTACTTTTGCTTTTTTTTTGCATTCGATCATCGGCCAATGACACTGAACAGATGACGTAAAAACTTTTGCTAACCATCCATAAACGACATTGCCAGTAAACTGTTGATTTTAATAGCTGTGGGTGTCATAACTTAGCCGAATACATAAGATATAAATGTTGATAATATAGAAAATTATCAAATAATTTTAAAGAACGTTAGCGACATAGTCTATAAAACATAAAATAAGTTATATCAAAGAAGGAACTTCGAATTCATCATAAAATTTAATAATGTTAAGAGAAATAAAGAAAAAATTATAAATGTTGAGCAACAAAAAAAAAAAAATCATAAACGTTACATTTGGCAATATATTGATAAATGTTTAGAGCTGTTATGGCTAATACAAAAATATTTTTAAATGTCTATAAATAAAAGTACGTATATCAAAAACAAACAAAAAATGCGAGGAAAATTTACTTGTTTTCATTAAAAAATATTATTTTAAATTTGGAGCCGTTCACTTATCACATCTGAATAACATTTGTTCAGACCTTATCACAAAATATGTATGAAAAAAAAAAACTCTTTAAACCATCGCAAAATCTTAGAACCTTCTACAGTAAAATTCTCGATAACTAGTAACTTTAGAGCAGTGTTTCTCAACCTATGGTTCGCGGAGCTAAACTGTTCTGCGAGACAATCCTAAATTTGCACACAATGGTTGCCAGTGTGAAGCGAAAATGTAAACGGATTATTTATTGCTCTCCGATCTAAAAAGTTTGAGAAACACTGCTTTATGGAAATACGAGACTACTATCAACCTTCATATTATTTTCGTATTCATAATCTTTTCAATTTATTGATTATTTTACATCGTAGGATAAAGCACTGACCAGAAACAATACAAATCAATTTTGAATGCATACAAATTTTATTAAGTTGCATTGTAACGTTTAATTATGACGTCCAGGAAAGGAGATTGTGACTTTTTCTATTTTCTGTTGTCTTTTTTAACCTTCATGAACGTCATTTGTGTATGATCAGATAAAAGGGTTCTAGTTAAACTTCTAAGTCAACAATAAATTAGAGTTCATTTACTTATGCTATCTATTATCTTTGGTAAGAAGTCGATGTAGCGGCAAATTTAACAATGGGGGAATTAAGACCAATAGTCTCATTTTTAGATGCTCGTCGATAGTAAACAACTCTTTACTTTAGTTTTAGTGAAAATGGAAGCATAAATTTGTGTATACTTCAAAATTGGCAACATTTCCACTACAAACAATCACTAAAATGAGTAATTTTGAGTTTCAAACTCATGATCAGCATTTTAATTTTCTAACATTAAACTTTAAGCATCCGAGCTCCATTAACATACAAAAATGTGAAAGATAACACTTTAAATTAACAAATTAAATTCACTTTAAGTCAAATGCATGCACATGTCCATAGTTGAGGCACATTAAATGCAAATAAATTGAATTAAAAGTTAAGATATTTCAATAAACTTCGTAGATAAAATTCTGTAATATCAAATTTTCGTATAAATGGTTCGAATTCCTAATAAAATGCTGTTCATAGTCTAGATGTGTCGCAACGATATAAACTACTAACAAGATACTTATACCATAATTGTATTTTATTTCTCTCAATTAACCTGAAGTAGTGAGCAAATTCAGTATGAGTGGCGAGTCTCTCATGCGAGATATTAGAATCACGATATTAAGCTTTTGCACAAAAAAGGGATTTTAAAGATAATTAAAAGACATAGTTTGAATATTTAATTAAAATATTTTATGGAAAAACTAGCAAGTTTGAGTTTAAAATTGACAATTTGTGAGAAAAAAATAACAATTGTCAAAAAAAAACCTCAAAACCAAATTTATTTTCTACTTAGAAGCCAATTAGCATGACAAGAATGGAAAATGCGAATTTATTTAACAAGTCAATGAGCAGAAAATAAATAAATATATTGAACTTATCAACAGATGAAGGTTAGTTTCATAACTTCAAGTTGACGTCACGAAATTGAAAAAGAGATGAAAATAATAATAATATAAGGAAATCAATAAATTAAATAGGAAATAGCATAAATTTGTAATAACATAAATCAATATCAATCTCAACCGCAATCCTTTTTTTCCACTTCATAATGCTATTATGAGAATGTGCACAGTAAAAGTGAGAAAAAAGCTCACCGCTCGCTCACTTAAAACTTTTTATTTCACATGTGAATATACATACAAACATTGCGATGCCTTTTTTTTATAATACTCGTGTATCTAGCAATAACTCTATCCGTTCACATACTTAGCGGCAGTAGTGAAGTTGAAACTTATAAAAAATAATATTATATTAATTTGTCGATATGAGGCAAGACTAATACAAAGCAACATTAAGCTTCAATAAAATATTAAAGAAAATTTGTTCGACTATTCAGTTGTAATTTTAAAGCTCACGATGGAGGATGAAAATCGGAATAAAATAAATGAAAATGAAAAACCAAGATTTTCATTGGAAATAAATAATTTAAAATCGTTTGAGACGCCGAGTATTTTTACAATAAATGGAAATAATAACCTCAATAGTCGTGTCGAGTTAGTGACGATGGGAAATGATAACGATGAAAGCGGTGATAGTGATGTGATATCTGATTTAATAGGGCACATTGGCCCATGGCAATTATTTTGGGCCGTCATCATGTGTCTATATCAATTTCCCACCACGTTTCACATTTTTTGTTTAGTTTTTCAAGTAAGTTTCACAAGTGTTATTAAAATTATTTGAAGTACATTATGGAAAAAGAATGAAAAAATTATATCAGTGGCCTTCTTTGTTATACATCCACTTAAGCACTAATTGTTCGTTTTATGATTTCGAAAAATAAACATAATAATTATGATTATGATTTAGAAAAATACAAAACGTGACAAATGTTTATATTTCTAGAATTTTTGAGCGTGTTGAGAAAAGAATAGAAAATTTTGCTAGTTAATTCTTTATTAAAATGTGTGTCATTATAATCTTATCAACAAGCTTTTCACGGTAATTACAGGTATTAAGTTGCAGTTTAACAATGTAAACAGCAAAAATGATGTAAACTGTGGAAATGCTTTTTTTTAAATTCACAAATGTGAAAATGGAAGTTATAATTAATTTGTCGGATGCTTTTTTGACAGCAAATCCGCTTGAAAATTTTTATTTCAATTTTTTTAAAGAGTTTATTGCACTTTTGGATTGCTTAAATACAAAATTATGACATGCAAAAAATTTAAATATTAAATTCTGATTGAATATTAAATAGATGATAATCGTTAAATTTTAATATCACAATCAAAACAAGTCTAATAGTTCTGCATTATGTAGATTGTAATGAGATACTAGCCAGACGCTTGCATGTCTTTTATTAATTTTTAATTGTTCATTTGTCGCCTTAAATCAATCATTGCTAAATGAAATTTATCAAAAATCGCAACACACCTGTCCAACTATTTGTTTTGAATACTTCTTAAACTACAAGAAGAAATTTTTATTTTAATTGGTTTAGACATGCTAAGACAAATACGCATGTGACTGCACGAACCATTTTTTGAAATTAAAACGAATGTTTGGAATTTAGGAATTCAACTAAATGAGTCGTGTGTTATCTCATGATCTCATTAACTGTAGTATAACTGTCAAAAATCAAAGTTCTGATTTTTTTACTTCATTTTCTTAATCTTTAAAGTTTCATTTCTTATTATGTCTCGTCATTGTCAGTCATCTCCACGTATTACTTTTTATAAAAAAAAATTATTATTTTTTTAAAAAAACGTTAGATTAATAAATTTGACAATCAGTAAAAGCTTATGTTTCATCAAGACTGAATCAAGGAATACAATAAAGAATTTAAGCATTAGGTAGAGTCTTTAAGATCACAAGAAAGTGAAAATGCACAAAGATAAACCTTTTATTGCTAAGTTAACGTTATAGAAATACAAAAAGAAATAAAAACCGTTTTAATCCTTATTTATCTGCAAGTAAGGAAAGACTTGTTTTCAATTGAATGTTTTATATTAATCTACATATTGACACAAGGTTGTTGTCGTTTTGAAGAAATAACAGAATGTTTTTTAATTCTGAGTCATCTTAAAATTTGAAGAAATTATTTTCATGAATTTAATTTTATTCAATAGTAATACATAATCAATAGTAATGTCATAGATAACATGAGTAACATGGTGTCATATATAGACAAATCTAACATAAATATAAAAAAGCCTGAATGGACGAATGGTTTGGAAGCAAACATGACTTCAATAAACCTTCAGTGAGGACGTGGGTTCAATTCCCATAAAGAAACCAAACTTTTCAACTGCTGACGTAAATTTTTTTTCAACATTTCAATAATGAAGTCTTGGTCAAGAAGAGAATTAGTAATACATTTCCCACATTTCTCAAAATGAATATGATGGTTTTTTGAAAAAAGTTATAAAACCAAACAAATCAAAAATTGAGTAAATCTATTCTTAATTTATTATTTCAAAACCCAGTGACTCTTAAATCAGATAATAATTTTATAACAACTCTAGTTTGCATAAATAACAAATAAGAAACCATAAACTTTTCTGCAGAATGGATTGTGCATTATGGAATTTTTTTTAAAAATAAATCGAAAGCTTTACTTGAGTAAACTGCACAATAATATTATATCGAATTTTTAGATGGATGTAATAAATTAATATTTCATTGAACTCCGAATGCAATTACAAAGCATTCAGTAAATTTAAATAAAGATTTAAATCAGTAATAATTTAAATAGTTCTTGATCTAATTTTAATGCTGCAAAATCTGCTTTAGACCATTTAAAGCTTTACTTTTTAAAAACCGCCAATGCAATTGCCACAGTTTAGTGTTTTTTTTTCTTACAAATCATCGCAGTCGAAAAGAGGCAAACCAAAGCCAATGTCGATAAGGTCAAGTAATTTAGCACTATGCTTACTTTCGCTAAAAATAACCTTGCCAAAAATGTGTTAATTCTGTTTCTATTTCTTAATTGTTTCGTATAAAATATTGATATATGCGAGTAATTAAGAACTATACATCACATTACTTTATTAAAGTAATTATAATTTGCATATTCAACAATGACAGTGCATTAATCCAAATTCAAAATAGTTGATTGAATATGATGCAATTCTCAATCGTCATTTCTTTATGAGAAAATATCATAAACTGGGGCTTGAAAAACCTAATAAAAATTAATGTACTGAACGCATAGCGAATGCAATAATAACAAGTAATGTAAATATTCATATTTCTTGCTTAATTTCGATTTCACACTTTAATTACGATTCCGTAAATCTAGAATATCCCAATAATTATTATACTAAATTGAATTAAGTGCGCATAAAAGATTCATTTTAGAAAAAAAAATATCAAACATACAATATTGTAGCGAAAAAAATACCAGAGCAGATCTAAGTCTACTCAATCATTCCTCTCCGACTAAGCAAACATAAAAAAAAATGTTGATTGGATAAAGACAGGAAGTAGTTCGAGTAGTGTCAAGGCAAATTGCTTTAAATTAGGAAAATTCATTTATGATAATGAGATTATGAACTCAAATCTTCACCTAAATAGAGATAGAGGAACGTAACGAATGTGTACATACAATATGCTATCCCACAATCGTTCTAAACTGACCTATCATAATTTTGCGCGCAAAATATAATTTTTTCGTATGAGTACAATTACTTACTGTAATTTAGAAAGTGTAAGTTTGCACATGTTACCGGCGAATAGTTGCATAGCTAAGTTTAGAAGAAAAAGTGCCGCTGTTACTGTTTAACTGTAAATGTGATCTTGAAATACTGGAAATTGTATACATTTTTTTTTTAAATTTGAAGGTCACGAATGGACGTAAAATAACTTATAGTAAATGCTTACGCGTCTGTGTCTTTTAATTTAATTTACAATCTTTACTTAATTTTTATCACAAACAATCTTCATTAATAATTATTGTGTGTTTCCTATATTTAAATGAATTACAAGTTTTAAACAAGTAAGAGTCACTTTTTGTATATTAAACGAGACGTTAAGCTAAAACATTTATTTTATTATGTGCAATGAAGTGATCGGCTGAGAAATAAAGCAACTTGTCATCAAGTGAATTATGTCTTACAAAATTCTAAGCAATAAGCATTAGCTCTGTATTCAAAGCTTTTTGTCGATTTGTAGGCATATTGTAGTTGCATTTTAGATTTCCATATTTCCATCAAATTAATTCAAAGGTTTAGCCACTTATAGAAAAATTCAGACAAATAATAATATTGAAAAAAAATAACGTGATATATATTCATAAAAGTAATTGGTTTCTAAACCTTAATAACACTATTACCATACATGTTCCCTTTCAATTCAGTTGTCATTTGTTGATTCAAATGTTTTGTGTTCTTTGTTAATCTATTGAAAAATGATTAATCTACAATTTAAGAATTTTAAATGCTGACGGCATAAATACATAAGCAAATAAGTAATTATGATGGCAAGTTTCTCAATTTTATTCAAATTGATCGTCTTTTTTGCATATGAAAAGATTGCTGTTGAAACAAAGCACAGAATAAGCAAATATATACCGAAAGGATATTTCAATTTTAGCTGTTTATCCAAATCATAAAACATTCTAAAATCCCAAGTTGATTTAAGTGTTGGCTGGATTTCGAAACTAAGCACAAGCATTCCCATTTTTTTTGTAGGATAGTTGTTTGTTTTGACTATGGAGGTCAATTAGCGAATAAACCAAAATATGCCAAATCAAGCTGAGATTTTTTTTTCTAATTTAAATTTTTAAAGTTAATTGAAAGCTAGGACTCTTCAAAATGTTCATATTTGTGCTTCTCAATAGAATTTAACAATTTTTTTACCTAAAAAATTCAAATTTAGGTTATGGATCATAAATTGCATAAAATTTGATTTCATAATTCACATTTTTCAGTTTTGAAAACATTGTATTTTAACGAACAGCGTCAATAATTAGAATGAACAATAAATTACGTAGTCAACAATCCCAAACATCACGACTTTTTATTTTAAAAGCTAAATTTAATTACCATTGCTGCTTATAAGTTCTTATTGAGCTTGCTAGAGAAGCTAATCTTCAATCTTGAACTGATTTATGTCTGAAAATACCCAAATTAACTGCTCCACACCCATTCGGTAATTAATATTTTGTGGCTTATAAGCAAGAGCTTTCAAATTCAATTTGCATTCAAGCATCTTTTAATTAAAAATTTGATTCCGAACAATTGTGGTTTAAAGTTTTAATATTATCTACACAGATGCCATGTACCATGTAGAGATCAATATTAATCCTTATATGGCAGTTCATTATAGAATTCTAAAGAAAAAGCTTTAAATCCTTTCGAAGAACTTTAATTTCTAATTATGAACAAAGTGTCAGAACACAATGAGGGTGATTTTGTGTTTAAAAAAAAAATAACAACTTAATTTCCATTAACCCGCAAATGTAGTTGGAAAATTTGCTTTGTTTCCCGCGTGCAATAAACTTAGAGTCATTCATCATTCTGTCTATACGTCGTCTAAGTAACATAATTTATTGTACAAATATCTCAGAGTAGAACAAAAAAAAAGAAATATTTGTTTCAGTTGTTCTTAATAGCAAATAGCTCAGATACTTCCTAAGTCACTTGTTCGCTTACTTATTAAATAAATAAGAGTCAATTTATGCGATATATAGTAAATGATTAAAATTATGTGTCACCTATCTATCTACTCATTCCTCAGACTTGTTGACGTTAATTTGTTATTCTAGCATAAATCTAATATATCTAAACACAATATTTATGTATCGGCGCAACAAGTGCTGTTAATATTGTGTGCAAAATTAATTGCATGTGATGAAAAAAGTTCATTAGCAGCACGGAAAAAAAAGTAAGAAGAAATAACTATGGTCCTTGAGAGTAATTTAAGACAAACTTTTACATGTCAATGAATGTGAGAGTGTAAACAACCTTAAAGAGTGCGCTGCGAAGAGAAAAGCATTGAGGCTTTATCTCGTTCGCGAATTTTAGACTTGTTATAAAATAAGTAATAAATTTAATACGATAGTCATCTCTAGAGGCCAAATTCCATTTTCTATTCTTTCCTCATTGCACAAATATAGGCTGCGTCAAAAGATTACTGGTGTTCACGACCCGATCATTTGAAAATGATATCAGTAGAGGTATGGAAGAATTTAACACAGCCCGTAAATCAATGTTCGATGGTTAATGCTCCATACGATGATCTCGATGCCTTTAACATTACAAATTACTTACATAATGCAAATACATCAAATCTCATACCATGTAACTCATGGGAATTTGATATGAGTATTATTGGAAAGACAATTATATCCGAATGGGGAATGGTGTGTGATAAGGGATATTTATCAAGTGTTGTTGAGTCATGCTTTTTAGCAGGTAATATATTTAATTGCTAATTTTGAATGCCAAGAAGTTAATGAGAAATTTTAAACACAGGCGCTGGTCTTGGGTCAGTTACAAGTGGATGGATAAGTGATCAGTATGGAAGAAAACATACTCTCATGGTCTTTGCAACAATTCAACTTGTTACAGGTATGAAGTGCTAAACAATTAGAAGATATGAATAATTCAAGCGCCCTTAAATGCTGTTAAAATAAATATTGATGATTATCTATGCTCAATACCTCAAAAAATGCTTGGCATTCACTTCCACACATGTCATTATAAACAATGTTTTTTAATAAGCCTCATGACAAAGCCAATTAGAACACCTTTTGTTATGAATTGAAAATTTTTCTCACAACAATTGAATAAATAAAAATATCGACATCAAATGACGCGTCACCAAAATCGTTCAACGTTTTATTAAAAATATGTGGAAATAGGTTTAAAGAATTTTTCATTAATTATTACGTCGTTGAAAATATAATTTGATAATTTAAATGTAAAATTAATTTTTGCATCAAATTTATACTTAATGTGAAGCATTTAATTCTTACGTAAATAAATATTTAACGTTTTATCATCTCATAAGCTACTCTATTTCCTCATTTATATATTATCAGATAGAAAAGTTTTGATTAGTTCCATTGACTTATTTATTATTGAGTTAAAGTTTCTTTGCTGAACTTTATCGACCTCTTCAGCATAAGCACTTTCTTTCTATCATTTACTCATAGTATTATGTGGATACAGAGTAAGGGAATCATTTTATTATTGATTTTCAATTCATTTCTCTGCTTGCTACTTAATAATATAATGGATTGAATGATATCCAACTCTGCAATGGAAGGATAATAATCTTTTATGTGATTATATTGATGATGTATCGAGGAACTAGCGTATCCACATTGAAATTCTTATGAATCGAAGCTTTTGTTTTATTTTAACGGAATTTACTGGATGATGGTGAATGATGCAAAATAAAAACAAACTTTTTACTGTTCTAATGCAGTGTTTCTCAAACTTTTTGGTCAACGGCACACTTTTCTAATTAAAAATTTTTGGGACCTCCTGAATAGCCTAGCTTAATGATTTTCGTGAGCTTTTTGAAGTCATAAAACATGAAAACATAAGGACACTTTGAGCCTAGTGGCATACTAGTCTTCCTCAACAGACAGTTTGAGAAACACTGTTCTAATGATTGAAAATCACATCAACTGTTGATAATTAAATCAATTGCTACAAGAATTCACCAGTAACCCGGAAAGCTTAATACCAAATAACTGAATCCCTAAACAATGAACGAACTAAAGAACTTTTACCTTTGTTATTCAATCATTTATTATCCATTTATCCAGAACTTTAGATAATGTTATTATCATAGATTGTTTTTTCCTCAGAAATCTTTTTAATTTATTGAGCATACAGCATCAATTTAACTTCTCAGTTTGAAGTTCTTTAATTTCAATTAAATCACATATTTTTTCTCATTACAAACTATCTAGGAACACTCTTGGGATTTTGTGAATCCATGGAAATGTATATGATTGGACGAGTAATTATCGGATTTGCGAGTATGGCCGTTGTTGTTGTTTCGTTTGTTTTATGTGTTGAACTTGTGAGCGGAAAATGGAGAACAATTATAGGAATTCTGAATATACTTCCGGTAGCAATGTACGAAAAAGTTGCAAAAAGTTTATCAAAAGCAATTAATAATCAATAAATTTATGATTTCACAGAGCTTATATCATGTGCGCATTCATCTCATATATCACATACAATTGGCGTGCAATGCAATTTGTGGTAACATCTCCAACTTTATTCCTTTTAATGTTATGGCCAGTTGTTCCTGAGTCGCCTAGGTAATTTCTAATTAAGTTTTATAAGTAGCAACTAATTGATTGTTATTAATTTAGATGGCTTCTCTCACGTGGACGATCCAGTGAATTATCAGAAATGATTAAGAAGGCAGGCGAATGGAATGGAATTTCACTCCCAGTAAATTTAGAGAAAATGTTATCATCATCATCAGATTCAGGTCCACGCATTAGAGTATCATTTTTCGACTTGTTCCAAAAAGGATATAAACGGACAACAGCATTAATGGCAGTCGTTTGGTTTTGCATTATTCTCCTTTATTTTGGAATTACGTTGCACATGGGATCACTCGGTGGAGATATTTATTTAAATACAGTAAGAAAATCTTTGATTTAATTGAAATAATTTGATTATTAATTGATGTTTAATTTTTTTAATTAAGATAATCGCTGGAACAGTTGAAGCATTCAGCATAGCTGCTAGTGTTTTGGTAGTACTTAAGTTAGGTTTACGTATAAATTTAGTTATTTATCTAATTGTTGCTGGCATCGCCTGTACATTAATTAATTACGTCCGTGCTGATAACTTATGGCTTACAATTACATTAGCAATGATTGGTAAGGCTTTGTCATGAAAGCTATAATTTTTTTTATTTTAGATATAATTGTAAGTAAGTTCTCATTTTTCCGTAGTTAAAATTAGTGTCGGAGCATCAAATGCTTTAATACCCACGTATACTGCTTATCATTATCCAGGTATGTTTTTTTTCTGCACAACAGATGTTAACATTTACATTCTATTTGAAGCATTTTCATTGCCAATTATTAAGCAAAGTGCAATGACATGAACAAAGTTTTGTTAATTTGTTTTAGAAGTTTGATATATGATCAAGTAATTAACGCCAAACAAAAGTTTATTTCCTATACAAAAACACTTATTTATTCTTACTTTTTCCACATAAATATTAAGCTAGAGGCATGGAAACAGAATAATTTAAGCTATAATTTGTCGTCTAGCATCATTTGAATTATCCAGATAAATCTTAAAACGATTAATTCAACCATATTTAACATTTAAAGAAACAATGACTTTCATGAGAAACGTGACGGAAAAAATAGATTTTCTTTAATATACATAACAATTATTTGCTAGTAATACAAAACAGCTGATTAGCTAGTAAATAAGCTTTAGTATTTCTCTTTCATCTGGTTATTCTAAGTAGATTTACAGTTTAGTATGCCGACTCATAAAGCCTTACTTATAAACATTGAAAGTGATTCCGGACAAATTATCGAACCAAGTCACGCTTTGAGTTTTGTTTCCATATTAGCTGATGGATTTCATATCCTGTATTAGTGCCAAAGCTTGGCTGTATGGTATTTTGTTGATTTTCGAAGAGTTATGTTAAGCCAACTTTGGCCAGATTGAATAAGACGAAGTTGTACTGATGGTTAAACAGGGTTAAACATAAGATCACATTTAGAGGAAGCTTTCAGCTTTCCTAATCCTTCTTAGTCTCTTAAATTAAGACCAGGAGCAGCAAAAGAGCTATCGACCCTATCTTTAATAGATTATTGAACGTTTCATTTTGATCACTTTATCACTTCAAATCTCAATCAAACTATCTTAACAAATGGCATTCGTAAAATATTTCGTCTATCCTACACATATAAATCCGTTAATATAATTAATATTTCTCGCCCATTTCAATAGTTTACATGAGAAATCTTGGCATCGGTGCGGGAAACTTGAGTGCTGGTTTCGCTCTAGTTTTAGTTCCATATTTATTCTTGTTGGTAAGTTTACAAAGTCATTAATCGATATATTACATATTACGTATATTGGCAGATGTAATTAAGTTAAACGAGTCGTAATGAATAAGAGTTTTCCACTTTACGGTGAAAAAAGTTTCTTATATCACACAACTCTACATGTATAGTGAAAATGAGAATTTCTCGCTCATCTGTATCATCTTCTTCATTAACTTTTCTTTTTCTACTTCTTCTATTTTTCGATTATCCACAACCACAAACACGTAAAATAATATAGGAGCATATCGATGTACATTATCCAATGTATATAATGGGTATAGCAGGAATAATTGGAGCTATTTCATTACTTTTTATTAAAGAAAAGTCATCGACAATGAAAAAGTGAGGATATTAAGCATATAATGAGAAAATATAATTTCAACAACTCACGATATATTGAAGTTGAGTGTGTCTAACATGTTGCCTATAATTTCAGGGTAAACAGTCAAGCAGCAGAAATCAATAGTGCATATGTATCGGAATGAATGCCGGCAATTGAGCAGTTAAGATGTTAAAGAAGAAGAACTGTCATGAAATGATGAAGTCTGTGACAAATATGAAGTACACATACAATCGATGAATTTATTCAAATTACTTAATAACTAATTAATTATATATTGTAGATGATTTTACTTATTTTAGATACTATTGTACTAGATTTTTGTTAATCATATTGTGATAATTTCAATAGAATTTATTATAATCATAAGATGTAAATTTTATTAAATTTTGAGAGAAATAAAAAAATTAGTTTTTAATTGAAGATAATTTCAAACTTGATTTCGATTTCTTTAATTGTGTGTCTGATTTCACATACCGCCTATCCTTGCTCTACCTAACAATACATGGTTAAAAAAAAGCAAATTGTTTATTTCTCTTTAAAATTATCCATTCAACTTACTGCAAAAAAAAACAATTTCTGATAAATTTTTATTAAGAGAACCAACTATGAGGCACTTTGAAGCATTGGCGTAGTGGGGGCAGACGGTATAAAATAAAAAATAAAATCATGCTAGGTGCTTTTAAAAACCTGAATCATAATATTGCTCTCTAGTTGTCGACAATTACTGTAGCTGTTCAGTTCAGTTTGATTATTTTTTATATTTTTTTATTTTCGTTCAATAAATTGACTTTTTATTTACGCAAATATATCTCATTGTTGTGTGATTAAGTTGACTCTAACTCTAATTAGTTTGTGAAGTGAAAAGTGAAATTTATTTTTTGTATTGTTAATCTTAGAAAAAAAAATCATTTCTATTTTTAATTACATAGAAAAAATGAAGATTTTTATAGTGCTTGTAAGTTTTAATGAAGATAAAATATTAACTATTATTTATAAGATATGCATCAAGAAAAAGCTGTTTGCAACAATTTTAATTTGTTAACGATTTGTTCTCTTTCTTTCATACGTGAGAGATAATTTAAGTGCCTCAATCAAGGTCTTATTTTACTTTCAATTCCTTCCATAAATAAATATTTTCTACGTCAATTAATTTTATAAATTTGTCAAAGTAAGTCATGAATGTAGGGCTGGTTCTTACGAGAATTTAAATGCTGGTGGCCGTGTGACATAAAGCTCTCCTCTTTAATCATTACAAGGCCAATGAAAAGTGAATAAATTATATCATAACGACTGTGATTATCAATATCATAAACTTGTAAATTTTCGAAATTACACAGCTTATAACCTTTCAATATCTTACAGCATTTTCTGTAACATGGCATTTTACGTACTTGCTGCTCTATCATTTTGGATGTCAAAACAAAAAGAAAAAAGATTAAAAATTTTAATACGATATGTAGTTTGAGCTAATCGATGATGTAATTGAAATGGGAAAAAAAAATTATTATTAATATCGATTGGAATTGAAAAGTCAGTTCCTCCTCCTAGTTTAAAAGTATTTAAAGAAAATATTTACAGTCAATGCGGATGATTAAGTTATGATGTTTATGAATCTTTAGAATTTATTCAATTTAACTGAAGTTATGACTTTTTAAAGGAAAAATTGTTAAAAATTATTCCGGTCAAAGAGTTTGCAAAATGAATCAGAAATGGTTTAGAAATTGAATGCTTTTTGTTGGAGTTTTAGATTGTCAGTGAAATTATCCTTTTTGTAGAAGATTATCATATTCAGGAGAATAGAGCACTCAACAATTTAATTCTACAGCAATCTCAAAATATCTCTAGGGTTATCAGAATTTTTAGAATCTTCTCCAATTTAAATGTTGGACAACATAAGAAGGCTAACAACTGAGTATCAAAAATTGAGACTTTTTTGTCCAAATCTCGTTCAAGGCAAAGTCGAGATAAAACTTAAAATAAAATCAATCAAATTAATTATTTAAATCTTGATTGGCTTATTAATTTTGATACTACTTAAATGAGGTCATGAAGCAAAAGATTAAGTGTCCAAATTTTAACTGATTTTAAATAAATGCAAAATGTTTACAACGAACAACCTGTCAAGAAAAGTCGATTATTCAAAGTTTTAAAATCCAAAGTAAACTATTTCTATTTCTGTTTCAAGTTTAAGTTCAAAAACTTACAAACTATAAATAAAAATATAATCAATAGCAATTTTCAATGGCTTCTAAAGTCTATCCAGAGAAAGTGACAAATTGTCAAGCTTCCGATTAAACATTTAATTGGATTGGAAAGACGAAATCATTTAACCATGCATAAAAGTACTCAATTAACAAATATTTGTAATTAGATAATCAATATTACATGTGCCCCTGTAAGTGGCTACTCTAAATGTCTCACAAAATAGCATGACAATGTATCTAATAAATTTTGAATTTACCAGTTGATTACACTTTTCATTAAACGGAATTAATATCCATTTATGTCCCTACCAAATCGTCCATAAAATGCGCTATTCTGTTGATAATTTTCTTCTGCCAACTTGTTTATGTGCAGATCAGTTTTTTATTATTATTATTTAATTCTCCTCTATGCTGCTCTCACATTTCATTTCATACTGCATATTATACATGTAACCAAAATAAAATTTAATATAATATTAAATGTGTTATTTACGTACATAACCGAGTAGTAAATATCTTTATGCCAGTCCTCCAGCATACATACAATGAGATTGGAATGAACAAGCCTCAAATTTGACTTGTGATACAATTTTTAAAACTCTCTTATATTGATTATATAATCGCAAATAATGCCATTGTTTCGTTTCGTTTCTTTTTTTTTTGTAGTTTTTTTGAAGAAACGAAATTGATTTTTTTTTTTTTGCCATGTTATTAAGAGCTTTTGTGCTCATAAGCATACACACTTATTAATCAATTACTTCGGATGTGAATTTCCAATCATTTACGCATTAATTATAATTAAATGGTTAAATGAGTTCAACTTCAAAAATCAATTATTTGCTTTTTAAGCTCAATGAACTTGCACTTTTACTCGCTGCTAATTATACAATTCGGATAGAAAATTGAAAAGTTTATTGATAGATTTAATTGTCAATTAGTCGAATAATTTTTTGACTTCCGCCACTTTCTGCTCATCTTCATTTCCATTTAGTTGGTGTGATGAATATTTCATGTTATTCTTCACGCTGACTGAACTTTTTAGATTTTAAAGGCACGTAATTGTGAAAAATTTCTCTTTAGACGCTTCTCACATTGAATATTACATTAGTGCATTATGCATCTCACGTCAATGACTTGATATTTTTCGTGAATATATTGAAATATATTTTTCTCGACTTCAAAATGTCAAGCTGAAGAGAAAAGAAACTTTACAATTTTTTTTTTCGCAAAAACTATAAAATTATCAGCAAGAAGAAACGAGAAAATAAAAATAAAAAAATTTACATAAAAAAACACAACTATTCAAAATAGGGGTTCCAGAATTTCCGTTCCCGTAAGATATCGGGAATCGGGAACGGAAATATTCCCGGGAATCAACAAAAAAAAAAGTTAAAAGCTACACTTACACCATGTATTTTATTTAGGTTTTTAAATCAAATTTAAATTCTATTTGATTTGATTGTCAAATTGATTCTTTTGACAATAATTTCCGTTTGAAATTCAATTCTTTTTGGTTTTAGAACAATTCTTAAAGTACGATTTTAACTGGTCTAGCAATCTACTGCGATTTTTTGAGACAATATTATTGAGACAACTTGTATCAAATATTCATACTATGTACTTCCTTGTGTGTGAACGATGAGTAATTGTTCAAATGTGAAGAAAATAACACAACATATGAAATGTTTTATGATGGCTATAAGTGCTGCTTCTTAAAGAACCTAAAATATACGGCAATTTTAAAAACGAATTAGTAAAATAAAAATAAATTTAATTCTTAATTAAGAATTGCTGTTTAAATTAAAGTTTCATGATATCAAATTCACTTTCTCTGATGGAAATTAGTCAGAAAAACTTTCAAAAAGGCTCACGTAAAGCCTACGTTACGTAAAATGATTAAGTAAAATCACACAACATTAAGTTCTACGTTGCGTTTGCTCTTTCTCGATGTAAATTAAAGATGGAAGTCGATGGACAGGTAAGAGAGAAGCTGATGCAAGATAAAGGAGGGATTAAACTGAGAAAGCAAATTTTTTGATGGTTCTTCTTTCATAGTTAATCATATCAAGTTTAATTTCAACCAAGGAAATGAATCAATCGTGTTTTCATTCCATTACTGCTCACATTTCAGGCTTTGAATCAGAACAGTCCGAGATAGAGGCAAAAACGTTCTTTACCACACACCTGAGCATGAAAAAGAACCACAATTTAGGGTTAGGGTTAGACGCTTGTAATTAAGCTTCTATTGATTACAACCCAAATCATCAGAGGCTCATTTTTCACATTAAACTACACGATACGTCATTGGACCTGATGTAAGTCTAATGCTGTGTGTGAGAACAGGCATCTAGACAAAAAATTGCAAGTCTCTTTTACGAGCAAGCAATCAATGTCCTTGATGCCACTCTACATCAAGGATGAACCAATCAATAGCCACGATAGCAAGTCTCACAGGCAGAAACACATGACTCATAAGCTCGATTTACAAAAAAAAAACAAGAACAGAAAAACTTTTTAAAAAAAGGTTCAAAAGACTTTGCTCCCTCAAGTTTTACCCCTCCTCATCTTGCATCGACCCCCCTCTGACCTATTCAACGACTCCCACTCTTAATTTACATCAGCAAAGGCTGACGAAATGTAAAACTCAATGCAATGCGTTTTTAAGTAATCATTTCACGTATTGCAAGCATTACGTACGCAATTGCAGGAAGTCAAATGGCTGGTTTCATTAAAGAAAAGGAATTTGAAAATCTTAATGTGTTTCAGATGACGTAGATCAGTATACTTAGCTTTTTCTTCGTTGTCACTAGCCTCTTGCTTCTTTAATTGTGTCCTGGTTCCTTCAAGCTTCATCAATCTCACTTTCACTTCAATTTTACAGCTTCTTGAATTTAATTTTCTTAACTTTCAATGTTCACTCAGAAATTTTTTCATTTTTTTCTTCACTTTTAATTTTTTCATCACTTTTGGCTTATTTTCACTGTTGTTTCCATTTTAGCACTTCACTTTAACTTTTACTTATCACTTCTTTTTAAGCATTAATAATGTCAAGTTCCAATTTATTTGCACCGATTTGCAACAATATTTAAAAACATGTCTTTAAAGAATTA
Organism: Chironomus riparius; assembly: GCA_917627325.4. Taxonomy (NCBI): domain Eukaryota; kingdom Metazoa; phylum Arthropoda; class Insecta; order Diptera; family Chironomidae; genus Chironomus; species Chironomus riparius. The sequence goes on along the minus strand of OU895878.1, from coordinate 49,376,940 downwards.
CACCGAAGAAAATTGTGAAAAAAATCGGTAAACATTTGTAGAATGTTTCCCGTTCCCGGGAATTCCCGATTTTAGAACCCCCAATTCAAAGTCCATTCGAATTTATTGTTGCTATTATTATGGAAGTGAGAAAATTCATTCAAATGTAAACTTTTAATTTGAAATTGCAAGAGAGAAACTTGTTTTTATTTTAGTAGTTTAATGCTGCATGGAGGGAAATTGGATATGCATAAAGTAAGATGCACGACTGAAAAGAGCAAAAAGACCTTGAAATCGTCACCACATTGCAGTTCTTGCGTGTCTTACCCACATTTTCCCATTATCATTTATTTCTTATATTCTCATTTGCACCATGAATTTACTGTGTGTGTTACCAAATGTCAGGAGTGTAGCTTGAGTTCGGTTTTTTTTGAGCATGCTCTAATAAATGTTGAACCTTTACACTCTTGAGCTACTATTCTTTTTCAAACCCAAACGTTGAAAAACCACTCCTGCCTCATAAAGCTAATAAGATTTATATTTTTATTACATTAGCTATGCTGTATATCAACGGCATTATCGCAATATGACGGCCCAGCACCACCTCGCATTAATATCCCAGGCGCTATTCCATTACCATCAATTAGATTAGGTAATCAGCAACAACAAGGTAGAGCAGTTCCAACACAAATTCGTGTAAGAAAGCCAAACGCAAGACCTCAACAATTCGAGCAACGTTTCCAAGACGAAGCAAAACCAGTTATTGAAGAGCCAGAGGACGAATATGTTCCTTCACATCCATCTCCACCATCTCCACCAAGAGCTTTGTTCACATCAGAACCACAGGATGTTGACATTCAATCAAATGCTCAAAGATTTAATGTTGATAGACCAAAGCCAGTGCAGCAACAACAACCACAACGTAATTTGCCACAGCAAGTCCAACAAAAGCCACGTGCACAACATTTTGAGGATCAAAGACCACATCAAAAGGCACATCAGCATGACGATAAGCCAAAGAAGCCAGTCGCTCAAATTTTGAGAAAATACCGAGAAGAACATCCAGATGGTTCTATTACGTAAGCATATTTATACTTTTTTTAAATTCGCAATAAGGAAATACTAATTGGGGATCTTCTTCTTAACAGATGGGGCTTCGAGAATGATGATGGTAAGTCTATCAATCATTCAATCATAATTTTAACTAGAATCTCAACCACGAAAATCTATTTATAGGCAGCTTCAAAGAAGAAACTATTGGAATTGATTGCATAACCCGCGGAATTTACGGTTACATTGGTAAAAATATATTTAATTCCGAATTCATTTGCATAAATACGATTATGCATTTATATTATGTTATTTTTAGATCCTGATGGTGAGAAACGTGAATACAAATACGAAACAGGAATTTTATGTAAGTTAAAATAACTTTAATTGATTCAATTGATAGTTGGTCTTGATTAATTGCATGCGACATGGCGGAAGAAAAAAGTATTAGAAACTTTTGGGATTAGTGGGGATTAAGCAATGAAAGTTGAATTTAATGATTTTTTTTGGAACCGGTAACCTTAAAAATATAAGTTTGATAAATTCTAACTTCTTACTACAGTTTCAATTTGCATTCATCAACCAACTGCAAATTTGGTTCTTACAATGTTTTAAAAAAAATGTCAATTCGCCAAAAACACAGTCTCGACAAGTCGTTAACATTGTTGTAGTCTGGAAATTAAATTGGCTGATGTTCAATAAAACAGCTTACGACGATATAATCTAAATCTCATATTAAAACCACTAATTCACGATTAAATCAGTATTATTTTGTGGAAGCATTCCAACATGTGTTTTAATTAAAATGCAGTTCAGAATTTAAAAGGTTTTAATGAGTCGGGGAGGAATTTTTTGAGGTTGTGGAGAGTAAATTATTTGGTGATTAATTAAATTTGAATTGAAGGAAATCAATTATGGTTTTAAAGTAAGTTCCTGGTTGTCATATTGAGTTAGAAATGTTGGAATTCGAGAAATTGGTTCAATCTCAAACTTATCTTCATGAATTTTGGTCAATAGAATTTTAATAATTTAAATGTTGTTTCAAACTTACTTGAACTTGATGACTACAGCAAATCCATAAAAATGCAGCATAACTTTACTAATAAATCATTTCATTCGCAGGCGATCCTGACAAGCGTGACCAAGACGAAGAAGACTTGGAAGATGAAGAGGTTTTGGCTAATTTGAAGTCCCAACAATCAAAAAGACCTCAAAATCAGCAGCAACAACAATACTATAGAAATTAAGAGTGTCATCATTAATTAGAAGGAAGTGGAAAGAAATTTAATTAAAATTTAATTTCAAATGAATAAGACTTAAAAAATTAAGAAGATAAAAATACTTAAATAAAATCTTTTTGCATAAAATTCACAAAAATACTTTATTTTCTTTGATCAATGATTTTTTTTTCTCACTTTCTTTGTTTTTCAGTTTTTCAATGGAACTAAAAATTATATTTAATTATAATGCATTATGGGCGATTCTACGAATGATTTTTTCTACAAATTTGTCTCCAAATCTATATTTCTCTTTATCAGTTGCATTACTCCCCATGTTTCATGTATTTAATAGTAGATTTTACCGATATCTAAATATTGTTCTCACCCAAACATATTAAAAATGGTTAATTAAAGAATTATTTACATTCTACAAAAAATTACTCTGTTACACATGAATTTTTTCGCCCAAATTTCCAAAATGTTTTCATTAATATCTTTGAGGTGGTAAAATTTCCAGTAATACTAAGTATACAAAGTTATAGCTTAAAGTAAAAGCTTCAGAATGATGTCAAAATCATATTTGTGGAAGCCTTAATTAAGCTGCAATTTGGATTCTACGAAAAATTTCATAAGTGAAACAGAGTAACTTGGAGACAATTCCAAAAAAAACTACCAAATATTAAAATTAAAACCATGAATTTCTCAAGCCATAGCTAAGTAATTTGAGTGCAGATGTAATCATAATTCACAGTTTAACCAATAGAAAAGGAAATGAGAATTAGATTTTTGAAAAACTATGCACAAATGAAAATAAAATGATTAAAAGATTCATGCAATTGACACGGATTATTTTCATGAAACCTTTTCGTAGAATTGCCCTTATTTAAATTTTTTTTTCGAATCACTTTACATTTAATTATATATTAAATATATCATATAAGTCTCTTTTGAGACTTTTTCACATAACTCTTTTCTCTTTTAATAATTAAATTAGGAACAGTAATTGTCAAAAACAAAATATATTTAAATAGCGTACGATTTCCTATTAAAGATTCTAAGTTTTTTTTTTCATTTTAAAAAATAGATTAATTTCACCAAAATGGATAACTTTCAGCTTGAAATCTATATGATTAACTGGAACTTTCATTTAAAAATCTTGATTAATTTAATTTAGCAGCATATATTTCGAGTATTCTATCACTAATTCTTTGATCTATCATCAATCGCGCAAGATTTATCTATAAAAATTAACGTAGAAAGGCCAGCAGTGCAGACACATCCATTTCAGCAAAATTAATCCTCAATTATCAGTGGTTCTCAAACTATGTAAGCTATAGTATGTCTTATGGCGCGAATTTGAAAGTTCACGACATATCCATGCTAAATATCAATCAGTAGCTCTGCAAATTGATTCTTTGTCAATATCTGTATATGATCCTAGTACATCTTTAATGATTATCATAGTTTATTTATGTCTAGAATCAAGTTACGAGTTCTCACCACAAAATTCAAGAACCACTGTGTTACTAAATTCGCTCTACGGATTGGCATTTAAATAATTGTGTATTTAAATTAAACAGGTAAATTCGGGACAATACTCATTTGTAAATTAGAATAATAAGCCTTAGTAAATAACATAAAAGGATTTTTTAAAGGAATTATTAGTTTTTTTTTTTTTTTGGTACTCAAATATTCAATCACCAATCCCAGATTTCATCAATTCCCATTCTTTCAATTTTTATATAACTATTAATGATTTTTTTTAAATTTTCTTTATAACACTCACTTCTTATTTATTCTTACCGCCATCATTGTAATTCGAGGACAGAACAGAAAGCTGAGATGTGAAATCTAAGTAGTATTGATAAGATGATATATAATTTTTCTTTATATTCTTTTGCTTATTTCTTGAAAGGAAGGTTGGTTTGGGGGTAGATAAAATGAGTTTTCTTTCTTTTTCATTATCACTCATCTATACATCTAATGGATTTTAATGGATCACATGAAACGCATATATGCAACAATTAGAGTAGATTAAGATCTTCCTCTCACTCTCTCTCGGTTCATAATCATCATATCTTGTTAAAATTTTACTTAATATTTTTTCTGAAGTTTGACTACGCAATATTTATGTTCGTTCGGGACATCTTGTGTGAACAATTCCCATACGTGCCTTCTTACCTTCTTCGCTCTCGGGGTCATCAGCTGCTTGTTCATCGTGGACAATAGCTGTGTGTACCAATATGCCTGGTTGATTCTCGGAAGGAGCATGTATTTCGTGTACTTCGCCTGGATTTAAATTTGCTAATGCAGCTATCAAGTCATGATTAAAGAGATGCGGTTCCGTTTCTTCAGCTTGTTGCCATCCCAATGGTGGACTTGAAGGCGGACTAATGAGAAATTGTTTCACAGGAGCTGGTGGCTGAAGATTTTTATTTGATATCGGAGTAACTGGCTGTGCAAAGTAGCAATTGATTATAGACTTGCTAATTTTATATTGATGAAGTTGTATTCGAGCGTTTGCTAAAAATATACGTATGAGGATTAGTTTTTTTTTTAAATCGATTAGTTTCTACTTCTATAGCTTGCTAGCTATTGATATTGATGTTATTCTTACCAGCAGATATTGCATTAGTGTAATTAACTCGCAATCTTCTAAAGCTTTTGAGCCAGTGAAATGTCACATCGTCTGAGAATTCTCGAAATAGTGCCTCCATTTCAGCCTTCAATTCGTCAGAGTGGAAAACTTCAGAATGGATATTTGTAACAATGATAGATGTTGGTAAGTCGTCCAATGTATCAATGTTTTCGGTATTTTCAGGCTCATCGATTTCATATGGAAATGCCGGGTGATCATTAGGTAGTCCATCCACCTCATTTACATAATATCCACTTTCATCCTCCATTGTCTGGAATTATTTTTTTTTTTAAGTATTTATTTTTCACTTTTTTTTCTTTGCAGAATTTTTTTCTTTTTGATAAAAATCAATAAAATAATTGCATCACAACAAAAGACTTGAATTTGAAAGATATTCACTGATTCTATCAAACTCTATTATCCACTTAATCCTTAAAGATACTTACAACAACCTAGATATTTATTGATTAGAAACTGTCTTTAACTTTTTCTCGACTGAAATTCTGATTAAAAATATTTCGAATTAAAATCCTCACAAATAATCGTTTGACATTCCCCTCTATAAAAATTCAAATATATTTCAACCGTTACTTTTCATCTTCTGTTTGAAACTTTTCATTTATTGAAAAACGAAGAAAATCACATCATGAAAATGTTTTCCTTCACACAAGATGATTTATGAATATCTACACGATTGACACTCACGTGCTTGAAATTCAAATCATACAAAGTATGTCTCATATCATTTGAATTTCTTCAGTTTTTAATTGAAAGTTAAAGTAAGAATTTTTATTGAATTAATTGCAGAGTTATCTGTGCTGTGCAGGTTGAAATGAGGTGAGAAATCTCAAGACAAACAAATTGATACGTACCCTGTTTTTTCGTTATAAGCTAGTAGCTTAGAAGAATAAAAAAGTGATTTTTTTGGCTCACTAGTAGCTTAGTAACGAGCAGTAGCTTAGTAAAGAAATTGAACTTCAATGAAAATTTTGAATTTTTTAACTTAATTAAAGAAATTTTGCTATCTTCTCGATTTTATTTCATTGACAATGTCATAAGGCATTGAAAGTGATACATAGAAAGTTGAAAAAGATTAATTATACTTTATTTTTGGTAGTACCTTAGTAAGGATTGCAAAAAAATTTCAAGTTCAAAAAAACTTTACTAAGTTAGTAGCTTAGTAACGAGTAGTAGCTTATAACGAAAAAACAGGGTATTGAAAAAGTTTGATTCTGCAATGAATTACATTAATGTCATCAATTAGAGTCAGCCAAGTTTGGAACACGAAAAACGCATTCAATTTGAAGCTTTTATATAAAGATTGGGAGTTTTCAGGCTATAGGAGGTAAAATGCATAGCCAGGTTTGGTGGAAATAGCCACTTACTCACTCTTTACTGAAACAGTAACTGTGTAATAATAGCTAAAGAAACGGGAAGAGAGGTTGGGGCATTAAACATCATTCACTAGCTACACCATCAACCAAGCAATTAATAAAGCATATCTAAGGTTTCACTGATTTTCAGACCCCTATTTTATCTCCCATGAAATACAATCATGAAAGTGTCATTCATAAATGTGTTATTAAACATTCCCCGCACCCCTTCTTTGTCACAATATTTTGATAAAAAGGTTTTTCAGAGATCGAAGCCGATTTTTTCGGCTTAACTCAATTTTTGATTTTTTTGATAGAAAAAAGCCATTTAACACCCATTTTAAGTATTTAAATTGAACTTTACATACTTTACTATGATTCTGTGAAATATTTTTTCAGCATGTAGCTATAGTAAGCTCTGAATTTCAATTTAGCCGATTTTAAGCCGATCGGCTTAAATTCGGCTTAACATTCTTTAACTTGAAACTCTGAGCTCACTATAGCTACATGCTGAAAAAATATTTCACAGAATCATAGTAAAGCATGTAAAGTTCAATTTAAATACTTAAAATGGGTGTTAAATGGCTTTTTTCTATCAAAAAAATCAAAAATTGAGTTAAGCCGAAAAAATCGGCTTCGATCTCTGAGGTTTTTTGAAGAAAAATGTCTCGTAGTGTTTAGAATGTAGTAACGGTTATTTTAAATATTCGTATTATGTAAGAAACTATAATTAGTTTGTTTCCCTTTGTATAGTGGTTAACCCCTTCATATGAATATTTAGACTCTTTCTGATTATGGAACAATAAAGATCATTGTGGATGTATATTGAGATCATAATGTTTCTTTGATTAGGTTTATTGATAAATTAACATTGTGTTAATTATATCCAACACATTGCGTGAGACCTCATCTCGCTTCCCAAAAGTTATACAATTTTTAAGAACAACCCTAAGTTAATCTCCCAAAAAACATAGAAAATGCAGCAAATCCAAAACAAAGTTTGATAAGCACTGGATTAGCAAGTGTTAACATCAAATTCATCATCATGCTAATGCCATTATTCAAGCGATTCCTAATCCTTAATCAAGCATGCTGATAAAAGAGACAATATAAAATAATAATGCATCGGAATGCGGCAAATAAAGCAAAAAAATAGGCAATAAAAATTGTAAAAAAAATATCATAAAAGTCACTGCAGTGGTGACTGTGGGGGGAGTAAAGTTATCCAGAAAACCAAAAGGATTTTCTTATATAAAATTTTATTATTTAAGTGTCAGAATATTCTTTAAAGAATAAAAATTATGTATATACATATGCGGAAACAAAAATCAGAGCTAAATCGTTTCTTATTTGCAAGTGTTTTTTTTTTGTTGCAACATTTTATATGGTTAAAAGTGCCATAAAATTGCGGTCTCCGTTTATGATGATATATGATGAAAACTCTACATGAAATGAAATGAAATATGTAAAGTACTTCAACGCGGATTTATTTATTTTTTGGTTGGTTGGTTGAAAAGTCTCAGTTATTAATGAGACGGTGAAGGAAAAACTTTTAACTTTTACATTTAAAAACTGCGGCAAAAAGTGAATTAAAGATTTTTTTAAACTTTTCTTGTGCTCCTCATACTCTGTCATCCATGCTACACTATTTTTAGCTTTCCTTTTATGGTGCATTAATTTTCCAAACAACCCCCATATCCCCTCCCCCCTCCATACATCTAAGTGGGACAGTTTTGCTTGTTCTATTTTAACTTGTTTTAATGTGTATGCATGCTTTTGTAACATCAGGAAGTAACAGCAGAAATAAGTAATATTGTGTGTGTCTGGGGTTAAATGACATAAAGTAATTAAATAAATTTATTATTTTCCTTCTTGTAAATTTTCATTACTTGGGGGTCTATGGAGTGAATTATGTATAATTGTGAATAAATTCAATTAAAATGTATTAATTTGTTCAAAATGTAATCCCAAAATATCTGTTATTTAAAAAATTTAATTATTTAAACCGAGGACTCCCCTCAATACCCCCAGCCGAAACATTATTTCTTTATAAATACTTAAATTAACTTTGCCGGAAAATTTTTCTTCGTATTTATCGCCCACATTGCTTTAAAAATTTGACTTAGTTCTTCTTGCTGCTACGACTGCATTGACATTATTAAAAATTCATTCTGTTTCGATGATGAGAAAAGTTAATTCAACTCATGCTTTTGACACTCATTTTCTTTTACAACAAGCAGTTGAGGCTTCTTACAAATGGTTTGATTTAAAATTAAGATTTATTTGGGATATTATTGGAAAAGGAATGCAGAAGGCAGATGAGGTTTATTTTGTTATTCAGAAATTGTAAGCATTATTTTTCAAATTAACGGTAATTTTTTAAATCCAAAACTTTACAACAGTTGAAAAAATCAAAAAATTTGTAAGGTTTTCAAAAACTATTTAAATTTAAATCCGTTAGATTCACAAAATTAAACAATATTATTTACATTTAAACAAGTTCAAAAATAAATGACACCTTTGACAACATAACAGTCGTACACGTGCCGCAAAATTTAAAAAACAGAAAGTACACCAGTTTCTATTACTTCAAATGGGGTTTTTGGCTAATCAAGTGAGTGTCACAAAACAATAATTTTGACTTAATTCGCATTTATTTCGAAAGTTGTTGACAAAAAATATTTGTGTGAATAATTAAGGAGTCTTTCATTTATGATGTACATCAAAAACTTGGATTTGAAACATTCGTCATATGTTGTATCAAGTTTAAAAAGATCTCGGTCCTTAACTAGTTGTTGAGTATTAAAAACTCTTTACGGGTCATTACCATTTATGAATGGTATCATGGATGTGGCGTCATTTATGAAAGCTCCTTAGCAGTTTATTGACTTTTAGCATCTAATATTAAGAAAGTATGAAGTCTGAGGCCAATTAACACTCCTTAAAACTTTATATTTTATTGCACAAAAAAAGAAGAAGAAATTTAAACTCCATTTTTAAAAGACGCACTTAATTGACAACCCCCAAAAATAAATTAAGATTTTTTAACGATATGTGGCACTTGAGATGTGATAAAAAATAATGTTAACAAATTTTATTATGAAGACATGAGTTATGATTGATTTGGTATTTGAGTACATTCCTTATTAGCATGCACTAGTTTAATTGAAAATTTCGCGGCACGTGTAATTGTTTGTGGCAAATGTAAATGTTATCTAAAGATAAATTCAATTGATGCTTAAAATAGTAAGTTAAGCTTTAAATATTTTACCATCAAGACTTATTACTCCATATTATTTAACAAAGGAAAGCAGGAGTCTGATTTTTAATGCATTTAAATTTTTTGTAACGGCTGTAATTCAAATTTGCTGAATAAACTGAACGGTGCTGAATTATTCAAATTTGAAAAAAATCCGTTAAAAACCTTAATTTTCGTCGACTTAAAAAATGCAAAAAATAATTAATTTATTTAAAAAAAATCCTTTCTTATTTGCAGTCAACCCACATTGAATAGTTGCTGTAGGATATTTAACATTCATTATCGATATTGCATTTTCTTTTTATTCGAAAATGTTCATCTTGAGCTTATTATTGCGAATATAATTCAACCCTCAATGGAAATTATAACTGTACATAATTTAATTAATTATGATATGTGTGTGTATATGCTTTAGTGCTACTCATGGAAATCCTTTCACAAAAGGCCTACATCTCCCTTGAGAATCGTGATAGTCCATTATTATTATTATTAGCACATGTATCTGTGTCTATATCCAAGTACAAGCAAAGTTATGTTGAGAATATGCTTAATCTATCTGGTGTGAATTATGTTACAGCACAAAAATATTCATCATTTAATGATAAGCAGAATCTAATGCATTATAATAAATTTTAAAACCTTCCACTGCATCAAAAAAATTGTGTACATTGAGCTTTTATTGCTGATGATGTTGTTGTAGCTCCCCCAAAAAAAATCTGAGTAATGCAGATATTGAAAGCACGACAGGAATTATTCTCAATTTTATGCTTCTCTCATGCTCTTCATCGTCGTCGACATGCAGTCTCATTCTCTCTGTTTTGTTCAATGTGAGCTTGAGACTTAAAAGCTTGTTTGCTTGATTTTTAATTATTACATTTTCAAAATGTTGAAAAAACAGTTTTTTTATTTTTTTTTGAATTATATAAATAATAAAACATCTTTTTCCAATTTATAAAACAATTTTGGGAACTAAACTACGAAAAATCCGGATTTATGTGCGCTTAATTAATTGTTTTTAGTATTTAGGATATATCAACGGTCATTTAAAATTGAATTGTTTTTATAACTACAATAAGTTGGTTTCCCCCTTTTGAAGTTGTAGCCCCCTTCATAAAAAAATAGTCGATTTTCAATCGTCGAACAAAAAACATCAAATTCACTAAAATCAGATTACTTATCATCTAGAGCTAGCAAATTGTCGAGCTTCAGGCCATTAACATTTAAGTAATTAGTAATATAACAGCAACTAGCTAGATCAAAGGTCTAAATTCAAGAAAAATGTCAAATTTTAATAATTCTCAATCTTGTAAACAAAGATTTGAAAAATTAAGCTTCAAGCTTTTTAAAAGCTTCTATAACTGCCAAAGCTTACTTAAGTCAGTAGCTAGCTTATCCAAGTAACCAAAATGTTCCATATAATCTTCCTTCGACGTCGATAGAAGATCAAATGTATCATTATTTATGATATGTAAAATACTTGTTTTACAAACATGTAACAAAAGTGTTCCATCGAAGTATTACCCGAGCCCGCTTAGGTTCAAATCCTATGAAAAATCAAAAAAATATTTTTTGCAGGAAAATAATATTTGTTCTAAATTTGGCATTTGTCATATACTTCACAAGAGCTCGCAGAAATCACTATTATAAGTTCTTTCTAAATTTGTATGGGGCTTTCAATTAATTATTTATCTTCCTTAGGTTTGTGTGCGAGTCTTGGGCGTTCATCAGTATGCGACTTAATTAAATTAAGTCCTTTTATTCTTTTTCGTAATGTTAGTGTACTTTAATTAAGTACACACTAATACTTTTACAATAATTTACAAAAAAAAAGAAAAATACAAAAGAACACGTGCAATTTAGCACGTGTTTTATCCAAAAAAAAGTAATCCATTTGTTTTCCATATGTATTCCTTTGATGTCTTATTGCATTATCCATTTATCTTCCACTTTCATAAGACATCATCTTCCGATGGATAATACATATGTATCATCCATGGAAGATTCTCATGGAATAAATTGATCTACCTTTTGGTTACTTGGATAAGAGAATGCGTGTCATTAATTCATAATCAATTCAGGATGTGACTTTTTTAATGTTGAATGGATGGAAAACCCCATAAAAACTTGCAACTTTGCTACAAAAAAATATGAAGGTACGGCACGGCAGTTGCGGATTTAAAAACTAATTGAAAGCAATGCAAAAAGCACGTTGTAATGATATTGGAATTACTTTATAAAGGCAGTAGCTACATATATTGCAAATGTAGCGATGAGAGAAAAAAAACAAAATGTGCTCATAAAATCGAGAGAGCCTGAAATAATGGCATTTTAGTGTTCCACAGTATTTCAATTTTTCGCTGTTGGTAATTTTCGCTTTTAGTTGTAACTTGAATTTTCCCGACGATAGATCGTGATTTTTTTGCGCTCGGTTAAATAAAAAAAACTTTATTTCTTATAGTCGTTCGACTGTGTGTCTCACACCAGACCAATTATGACAGCAAGAAGTATAAATTAAACTTTTTTGATAATAATTTTTTAAAAAAAAAATACATAAAAGTGAAGTAATTTATAGAAAAGAAAAGTTTGTATGGACGGTCTTATCAGTGTGACAAAGTTCAAAGTAATTAAGCTGAAATTGCAAGTTTCTTTAAGTGAATCTTTCCAACAATCTAGCAAAATGTAAAAATAAACACAAATAAAAAAAAGTGTTAAATTAAAAATAACAAAAAAAAAAAGCTTTAGTTATTGTTATCACTTAACAACAATAGCCGACACTTCTTACATCCATTTGTTCATTTGTTCGTTCATATACAACTTTAGTCAGTCAATACAAATTGAGACGAGAAATAAAAGGAAGATTTTGTGTATTGAATAAAATAATCTGTATGCGCAATATGAAAATTTATGTAAACACCTTTGAGGAAACATCAGCAGTCAGCAGCAACAATTTAACTACATAACAACTGTTTGTATAAAAAATTACAAGATCTCACAAAATGGTCAGTTGACGATGGTTTGTTGAAATTTGTCGATAATATTTCTTTTTGAAATATTTTTTGATCGTTAAATTTTCAAATATTATTAATCATTAAAACTTAACTGAATGCCAATGGCAGTTTACGATACTAGATGTCGATTAAATCCAAGAAAAAAAACTTTAAACGGAAGCGGAACTAGAGAAAAAATAAGCGAAAGTAATTTTTAGACAGTCGTCATCGTTTACGTATGAACAAAAAAATGAATGAATGAGCGAATAATGTAACAAGAAGAAGAAATGCAGTTAATAGAGATCGGAAAATTAAAGATTATTTGGTAAATTGTATTAAAAAGAAATCAACTAGTTGATAATTAATTCAAATTAAATTACTTGAAACTTTATATTTTATTTCACGATTAAAGACACGTGCTGATACTGATAAGACTCTTTTTTTTCTTTATATTCTCTCCTTATGTAATTCTCAATATCAGAATCATTGCATTAATTAAAGAAAGAAAAAAAAATGACACACTCGAAGAATTTTTAAAAAAATCTCCGAAAATATTTAAAGAATCTGCGAAACAACCTTCAAAAAGTCAAAACAAAGATGTGAGTAGCAAATGCCTCGCTGTGTTAGTTCTATATCAGTAAATGCGCATTGATCTTGGTATTAAAGTTACTTTATAGGTTGCTATATTGACTCATTGATAGGAAATTTTAATGATTTTAAAAGATAGGTTTTTAACAGTTTTGTAGAATTTGAATTCTTAACGGTTTTGTAATATTTGAATTCTTAACGGTTATGAAGTATTTGAATTTTAACGGTTTTGTATAATTTGAACATTTAACAATTTTGTAGAATTTGAATACTTACCGAATTTGTAAAATTTGAATTCTTAAAGCTCTTGTTATATTTGAGTTCTTAACGGTTTTGTAAATATCAAACTTTAACACAATTCTATCCAATTTTTAAGCCATTTAAAATTTAAAAAACTCGAAAATAAATTCAAATGAATGACTGAAGAAAAAAGTCAAAATGATTGTCAATGATTACTGTGTCCAAAAATAGAAGCAAAAATTTGTCGACAAACTGGGACATTTATAATATTACATAATTCAACAACAGAACGAATAAGAAAAAAAAATAATAAATAAATATTATCTCATCAGAGAGCTGAATTTAGCAGTAAAACGTTTGAGATTGTTGTGAGTTGTTTCATTCAATTATCAACAGTCACGAGTCACCATAATCATGAACTTGAAAAATTTCACCTCCTGTTCTAGATAACAGAGACGAAAATAAGAACAACAGGTCGAGATGAATCAAAACAAGCCACAAAGAAGGTAGCAGTAAGTCATTCGATCATTACAGTACATAGTATTTAATTTATATTTTTCCATAATTCCATATTGCATAATTTGTGACGATGATCTCATGTATGTAATGTCATCTGACTAAGAGAGTAGGCACAAAATAAGAGACTTAAAGCCGGTAAAGCGATGAACATTTTTTTTCTTCTGTTACTGGCTGCAATACTAAACATTTTTTTTATGAGTATATGGCTCGAATCGCTGCAGAAAAAAGACTCACGCACGAGACTTATTTAGAATTAAAGCGATATCGTCGTCATCATTAACATCATCACTTGCCCATTTAAAATAATGTGTTTTGCATTTTATTCAAGTGGGATTTGATTGAGTGAGGCACACACACACACACAAATTTTTTCGTGTGAGAATGAAGTTTCTTCTCGCTCGCTATTCTGATATCGCCTTTAGTCAAATTCATAAAAAGCCCACACACGAATACAGCAAAAAAGCTTCTCCAAAAAAAATTTAAATCTCGTCGCTTTTGTGTTGAAAAATTGGATACAATTGAAACTATTTTTTTGATGCTGGAGATTGAAATTGGGTGACACGGGAGAGAGGGGGGGGGGGGGGGAGGGGGTCAATGATGGGACTTTTGAGGCCGGCTTTTAGGTCTACCAAGGGTTGCATACCTTAGAATTCTCTGTTGAGTTTGAATTAGACTAAGGTAGGCACCCTGAATAGACCTAGAAACTGATTAGATTGAACAAGACGAAATTTTTTCATACAAATCCCTTCAAACCTTTTTACGATGGGGAAATGGGTCAAAATTTTGACAATGATTAGATGTATTAACGGGTTAAAGCTATAAAATAGCTATTAAAAGTTTAACCTACTATCCTAACAACCGTTATTATGCTCATGATAATGACATTATCAAAACGAAATTCTTCTCACCTAGACGAGCTGAATAAACATTATTGGAATTGATCCATTCATTAAATTCGTGGCAGAAAAATAAGCAATATATAGGAACACATTCAAGTAGAATAAAATGACATATGCTTTACTGCTCAATTAATCCAACAGCAAGTTGAATATTATTAATGTTTTTTTTTTGCACAAGTAACACACAACGCACATAAAATTTATATCTCTACACTTACTAGCTTGTTCCACAAATGTACTCGCTTAAACACAAAAAAAAAGAAAATTCGATATCAAATATTCTGTATTTGGTTGTGAGTGAACAAACACAGCAAATACATTCTTCTAAGTGATGACCTTCCGCTGTCTCGAAATATACATGAATAGAATTTTTTTTGCACATTTGTTTAAGCTCCAAAAATTTCAATGATTCTCTTGTTTCTACATTTACCAAAAAAATAGTAATAGTATGGGAACTTTGAGGTCTCTGATGCGGGATGTCTGCATAATAATGTAGAATTTACAATTAAAGTTTTATGAAAATTAGTTCAGACGGTAACGGCTTTAGAGAATTTGAATTTTAACACTACGTAGTCAAAGTTATTTTTGAAAACGTTAATAATTTGAATACTACAAAACCGTTATATTTATGAATAATACGAATATGTAAACATTTGAATTTTACAAAACTGTTAAACTTTTAAATTTTAGAAAACCGTTTAACTTTTAAATTTCACAAAACCGTTAAACTTTTGAACTTTTACAAAAAAAACCATTAATTTTTCAAAACAATTTGAACCGTTTAATTAAGTTTTAAAGCTCGTCCCATAACTTTTTGTCATCACCCAACCCAGTTCCATTCTAGTCAATCAATCACACTCCAAAAACAAGTAAAAACTTTCATTAAATTATAATTAACTTTCTTTTACATCAATTGATAATAAAGACATGGCAATGTTTATATCAGCAATGCGCTACGCAATACAATGACACATATATTTTTTTGCGGACACTGCACTGCCTTAAAATGAGACTAGCTACATTTAATTGGACACTGCCAAAAAAAAAAAAAATAGAATGAAATAAATTTTACGGGCATTGTTTCAAAAAGTTTTAGTAGTTGTCAGGCAGGCAGCATTTAATTATTATATTATTCAAGTCTATAGATACTGTCTATTGGTGCAAGCAGCATTGAGAGAAATGACAATAGAAGACCTTTAACTTGCTACGTCTCTCTTATCTCTTACCTTATTCTATTATGCAATAGCTATCCACATCAATAGTGTAGATTTTATAAGCATACATGTTCACATGGATACTGACAAAAGAAGAGAGAATAGACGAAAATTCCTTTGAGGTATGAATAGCAAGGCGCAACTTATAAATCTTCAATGAATCTTTTTGTATGTTGCTTCTCCTAAATTGACATGATTATAAAATTTAGCTGTATGATCATTCCATTCATGCTGCATACACTTGATGAAACTTTAATACATCAATATGACAAAAAGAAAAACTAACTTCGTGTCTGCTTCTTACTTTTATTTATTTGAGTATGATATAACAGCCGGAACCGAGTGAAAAAAAAAACTATACAACAAATGTCTATGACCTTGGAAAAGAGTTACTGATGTTTCACAAAGAAAGCACATAATGGAATTAAATTTCAGTGAATTTACTCAGCCCATATATGTAGCCATAGCTTTTATCGAAAAACTTTATGCAATTGTTTGGTTTTGATTTGATGCGGGCACTTATCATGTAAATGAAAATTTTTTTTGACATTCTTCGAAGCTTAATATGAGCTGTTTGTGGATTTATAATAGGTTGAAAATTATTATCAAGTTCCTATCATTTCCCCCTCATGTTGCTAAAAACTAGAGTCATTTTATGACAGTCGATCATAGCTACACTTCTGGGTAAACCTACAACATGCAGAATCTATGCAGTTAATTTTTAAAAATCAATCTTTTTAAATCCTAATTTAGCCATAAGATCTAGCACACCGAACAAAATAAAGTCAACTTCCAAATGCAGAATATAAATTAATAGGTCATAGTTTCCTGCAGTTAGATCTTTTGAATGAACAGCTTACCGAATATAGGTCATTATAATCAGAAACTATCAATATTTTGGCAATGCAACGATGCTTAGATTGCCAGATATTCTTTTTATCCAAAAACGTTGTATTTCCTGTGTTTTTATTGCTTAAAATGAAAGATGCATGAATCTGCATGGATATTAACTTCATTCTAGATCTGTTAATTTGTAGTTTCCATCAAACTTACTTGCTATTGTGTGGCAAATGCTTTGGCTACCTGCTTGATATCCTAGTAACTTTACAACTTACATCTTTACTTTATCAGTCGTGTTTTTAAATTTTGGTCCATAGCTTCTTTAATTTTGTGTCTCTACCACCTGCCAATGATCAATTCGAGCAGATATAGGCTTCAATACATACTCAGAGCAATAAAAATCCTTATTGACCATTTAAATGCGCTTTAATCGTATTCCTCAATAATTTCCCAACTTGTTCCTTTTTGTCACATGGAACAAGAACTTCTGTTTTTAAAAAGCATGAAAACTGCTGCATAGAATTTTAAGCTTTCATGTTGACGCACTATACTCTCTTTTTTTGCTGCTTTCTTTTTCAACTCTCTTTCTTTCCCTTCCTTCCTTTATATCGTAGAATGTCGATTGTGTGGATGGAACAAAAGCATGCTTACTCATTTCACAATCTACCAATTGCTTGTGTGCGAAAAATAGTTTTTCTGGTCATTGACATCAAGAGTGTGGAGAGCTCGACCTTGACGTACGGAAGAAATATGGGTCATAATGATCATGAATGCATAAGAGTCGCAGCAGTATAATCGGAAAGGAATGTTGTCCACTCGTGTAATTAAAAAAGCAATTTCACACCTCGAAAAAAAGAGCAAATCCGCAAACCACAAAAAAAGGGGAATAAAATAAATTTCATTACAGCATTGCGGAACTAAATTCATTGGGAAATTGGTCTCTCTCTTTCCATATTTTTTTTTTCGTATGTAGTTGACACCATTTATTTTATTTTTTCAATATTTATGAATTTACGAGTGTTTCGATGTTTTGTTTTTATGAGCCTATCTGCATTAATATGTCGTGAGTTGTGTTTGCGTTTTGTCCATCCGGCTGGCTTAATAAGAAATGTCATGACAAATGATTCTTATAGATAAGTAGAGTTTTTGTAATGAATACTGCACCTAACCTAGTACCGAATACTAGACTCAACTCTAGTACTGAATATTAGACTCAACTTCTAGTACTGAATACTAGACTTAACCCTAGTACTGAAAATTAGACTCAACTTCTAGTACAGAATACTAAACTCAACTCTAGTATTGAAAACTAGACTACCTCTAGTACTGAAAACTAGACTCAACCTCTAGTAATGAATACTAGACTCAACTCTAGTACTGAAAACTAGACTCAACCTCTAGTACTGAAATTTAGACTCTACCTCTAGTACTGAATACTAAACTCAACCCTAGTCCTGAAATCTAGACTCAACCTCTAGTACTGAAAACTAGATTCAACTCTAGTACTGAATTTTAGTCTCTACCTCTAGTATTGAATACTAAACTCAACCCTAGTATTGAAAACTAGACTCAACCTCTAGTACTGAAAACTAGACTCAACCTCTAGTACTGAATTTTAGACTCTACCTCTAGTACTGAAAACTAGACTCAACCTCTAGTACTGAAAACTAGACTTAACCTCTAGTACTGCATACAAGACTCAACTTTAGTACTGAAAATTAGACTCAACCTCTAGTACTGAATTTTAGACTCTACCTCTAGTACTGAATACTTAACTCAACCCTAGTACTGAAAACTAGACTCAACCTCTAGTACTGAAAACTAGACTCAACCTCTAGTACTGAATTTTAGACTCTACCTCTAGTACTGAATACTAAACTCAACTCTAGTACTGAAAACTAGACTCAACCTCTAGTACTGAATACTAGACTCAACCTCTAGTACTGTATTTTAGACTCAACCTCTAGTACTGAATTTTAGACTCTACCTCTAGTACTGAATACTAAACTCAACTCTAGTACTGAATTTTAGACTCTACCTCTAGTACTGAATACTAAACTCAACCCTAGTACTGAAAACTAGACTCAACCTCTAGTACTGAATTTTAGACTCTACCTCTAGTATTGA
Source organism: Chironomus riparius (assembly GCA_917627325.4). Lineage (NCBI taxonomy): Eukaryota > Metazoa > Arthropoda > Insecta > Diptera > Chironomidae > Chironomus > Chironomus riparius. The sequence goes on along the minus strand of OU895878.1, from coordinate 49,358,007 downwards.
ATACTAAACTCAACCCTAGTACTGAAAACTAGACTCAAAATCTAGTACTGAAAACTAGACTCAACCTCTAGTACTGTATTTTAGACTCTACCTCTAGTACTGAATACTAAACTCAACCCTAGTACTGAAAACTAGACTCAACCTCTAGTACTGAAAACTAGACTCAACCTCTAATACTGAAAACTAGACTCAACCTCTAGTACTGATTACTAGACTCAACCTCTAGTACTGAAAACTAGACTCAACCTCTAGGACTGAAAACTAGACTCAACCTCTAGTACTGAAAACTAGACTTAACCCCTAGTACTGAATGCTAGACTCAACCCTAGTATTGAATACTAGACTCAACCTCTAGTACTGAAAAGTAGACTCAACCCTTGTACTGAATACTAGACTCAACCCTAGTCCTGAATACTAGATTCAACCTCTAGTACTGAATACTAGACTCAATCCTAGTACTAAATACTAGACTCAACCCTAATACCGAATACTAGAATCATCCCTAGAACTAAAAGCTAGGCTCAACCCCTAGTACTGAATTCTAAATCTGAACCTAGTCCTGAGCTTCAAGTTTCCAACTAAACAAGACTTAGAAACGATAGTTCAAATGCTCTGAATTGAGGAATGTCTCAAAAATCCTGAAGAATGCGCTATAGAGTCGCCTATTTCAATCTTCATAACTACAATTCGCGTCTCTGCAACAAGACAACGTCGATTATGTAATGATACATACATAAAAATTATAATCACATAATAAATTTTTGCGTTCTTTACGTGCTTATGTATGAGATCATTTATGATAGTATAAAAAATATACATAATGATTATAAAAAAAAGTACGGAATACATTGAAACGAGTGATAGTGTAATAAATGTACGTAATATTTATACATGATATGAATACGCACGTATATAATTATTTTCATTTTTTTGTAGCCAAAATCATTAAAGTGAATAAATTTTTTATTGCTCAATTATTCATGATTCGGCATTTGTGGGATGAAAACTATTTGTTCGAGGAATAGATTAGAACGGATGATGTCTTCATCGGCCGTGATATTTAATGCTGGTCGGTGGGACTTTTCGTCCGTTTTGGCTAATTTCTGTAATCACCAAAAAAAAGTCTTTTGTGTTGGGTCAGCTTTTTAGAGAACAATGTGGTGCTTTTTGGATGAATGAAACAGCTTTGAATTATAATGGAATTGACAGTTAAGAGGATATATTGTAAGTATTTATCGTTTTGATCACTCTTGTGACTTTAAATATTGAACATTTTGATCACTCTTGTGACTTTAAATATTGAACATTTTGATGGAATCAGTCAAATATTTTGATTTTATGGATTTGTTTTTAATTTAGAAACTTTTAGAGATGGACTGGATTGGTAAATTACTTAGAAAATATCAAAGATGCTCATATTTTTCTGACAATACAATGAAACTTAGGATTACTCTCAAATTCCAAAAATCTTTTAAAAAAATCAGCGATTTCTGCTAAAGCTGCTAAGAACATCATTTCCTGACTCAAAAATGAAAGAGTTTTAAAGACATGATAAACTTTAACTCTGAATAATTGAAGAACGATTGATTTAGATTTAGTGGCTCCGAATCCCGAGCTAGTCCAGGATAGCTTTAAGCCAATCAACCAGTAACATTTATTCATAACTTAATTCTGATTCTTAAGTTATAAAGTTGACAAAATGAGATTATGATAACCATAACTTCCGATATCTCAATCCTAATCTGAAATCGTAAGATGTTGAATCAAGTTATATTCGGGATCTTTTGCTTAGATTTATACTATTTTTTTGTAGTTTGTCAACTTAACTAATTGAGCCATTAATTCTTTGCCAACCCCAATTAAACTGAATCTATTAAGAATTAAGTCTTTCAATTTTGAAAATCTATTTCATTTTTTACAGATTGAAATATTTAAGAAGTGGCAAAAAGTACTCCAAAAGTTGATCAAAAGACAGTAAATTTGTCAAGGCTCCCGAAGATTATAGTCTTTTAAATGCGAAGATTATAATCATTTATGAAGAATATAATCTTCAAAACAGAAAAGATTATAATCTTTCATACAAAGATTATTGAAGATTATATATGTTTGTATGGGATTATTAAAAGATTATAAATCTGCGCGAGTCTTGATTATTGTTCCATCATTAAACATTTTGATAATAATTTTGCCAAATTTTTAAATATCAATTAAAATATGAAATGCACAACTAATCAATAAAATAAAATAAAACTGTAAAATTAGAATTGATCGTAAATAATCCTGCATTATTATTGCAAGATTTACTGATAAAATTTTATAATTATTTATTTTCTAGCATAGCTGTACATAGAATTATTATTATGTTAAAAATCATAAATTTTGTGAAATAAAAATAAACGAATTAGAATTCAATAAAAATTTGTTAATTAATTTTTCTTTCAGTCAAGCACATTTTCCTACTCATTAAATTAGCTGGTAGCTTCATCTTTGAGCACAATTCCCAATTTAAATAAATGTCTGCAGTTCCATCAAGAAGCTTAATATCGCGTGAAACACGCTGTGTACAATTGTAATTGATTTCCTCTTGAAACTCAAACAGTAAAGGATAATCTGGATGATCCTTTAAATACAGTGTATCAATGCATAAATTCCCTCTTAAATCAATAAATCCAATGTCTTTAAATCGCTCAAAATTAGCCTTAATGTCTTTAATTCGATTATGATCAAACAGCATTTCCTGCAATTCCAGATTCGTCGATAAAATTTCATCATCAAAAATTGTTATTTCATTATCGCTCACATCAATGTAGCGTAAATTGTGTAAGTTTATGAATGCATTTGGTGGAAGTCGCTTCAAAAAGTTTCCGCTTAACGAGAGTATTTCAAGATTAAACAAGTCTAAAAATACATCGTTTGGTAATGTCTCTATTTCATTATAACGAACATCTAATGTGTGTAAATCCATCATGTTGATAAAGTTTCTGCGATTTATGAATTTTAAGCGTGAACTCGGGACATATAGATGAAGCAAGTTTGGGAAGAAATTTCCAATTCCATTTGGTAAGAATCTTGATTTTGAAAATATATTGCGGAATAAGATGACATTGTGATTCTCCATTGATTCTTTATGTTCGCCGGCAACAGATGTGATGTAAGTATTGTCTGTCGTGACACGTAAATTGAAACTTTCGCATGTGTAGAATTTCCTTCCAGGAGTCTCAACTGATAAGCTAGATTTAATTGAAATTTAATGGGTTAAAACATTTTAAAAGAGATTAAATTTGAGAGCTGAATTCAGCAAAATAAGCAACAAAAGTCAAAAGCTGAATTCAGCAAAATAAGCAACAAAATTTGAACGCTGAATTCAAAAAAATAAGCAACAAAAGTCAAAAGCTGAATTCAGCAAAATAAGCAACAAAAGTCAAACGTTGAATTCAGCAAAATAAGCAACAAAATTTGAACGCTGAATTCAACAAAAATTCAAAAAATGTCAGTTAATAATTCAGCTAAAGTTTCAAATTTAAATTTTCCGTTAATTTAAAAAAAAATCATAAATTCCTTACTAATCTGAGACATTTCCAAATTTGCACTCCAGCTCAAGATCCCTCAATTCCGAATGTCTTTCTGCTTCAATATTTATTATCCGTGCCTTCTCAGAAAACTGTCTGACACTGTAAATTGGCACTGCTTTTGTAAAATTTTCATACTTCGATGACTTAAAATTATCCACAAGACTTTCGACTTCCTTTAGTGTAATTGAAGATGTGTCAGGATTTTGTGTAACGAATATTTCAGTCACGTTTTCTATTTTTAAATCAGACAATTCCAATGGCAAAGTTCCATTTGTCTCGACAGTTGTGCTAGGTTGTCTTCCATACTTTCGATTCCTTCGAATTCTAACACATTGGATTGAGTTAGCGATAATTATCAGAATTATAAAATAATTAATCAATCGCATGTTTTTTTCACACTCAAGGCTGCGTCTAAATCAAATCACTTGGCAATGACAACTACTCAATGATATCAGATGAAAAGTCTTATTTTGCATGACTGGAAAATTTACTTATTACTCTATCAGGTACACTACATTTCAGGTTTTTCTTCTCATCTCCGCAAGATCGATCTCCACAAGAGAGTAAATAAGCATCAATCAATTTATGGACGAAACAAATCAAAATATTGAAAAACTTCATAATTTTTTTCTTTCTTTATTGATGAATCACATGCCTGACTGGCCTCAAAACGCGTGTAAAGTTTTTTTTGCCAAAAATAAAAATTGCACAAAAAGATATGATGTAATATAATGACAAGTCTAAATGCTTCAAGCCGGAACCTTTTTTCTATCCGGCTTTCACATTTATTATTACATAAACTTGCGTAGCTTCAATGAAAGTTGAGTAATTCATTCATTCACTTTTTTTTATTCACCATACATGTCCAATGCATGAAGTAATAAAGAGTGCAGAGTAATTAAGTAGGAAGCAGTAATAGGGAGGCAAGTGATATTTCAGGTATCATCAACATTATGTTGATGTTTAACGTATTCCTGAAATTTAAATTTTATGCAAAGTTTGAACTCTAGTCCGTTTAAATTTAAATTCTACAAAACCGGTAAAATTTAAATCATACAAAACCGTTATGAAGCAATTAATTTAAGGCCAAAACACAAAATTTATATCTTAATTAGATTGAATTTCGAATTCTTTATTCTTTTGCGTTCGTTCAAATAATTATGCTTTACAGATTATGTCAGTTTAAGGCTATTAAACAATTAGTTCCTTTAGTGACCTCACTCAAACTCATTTTAAATAAATATTCTAATAGGCTCCTCCTGAATTTATAGCATCAACTTCTTTGGAATCGATAGGTCGTCGTCGGTAACGTGCTGCAAGCTGCCAATCTTCTATTGCTGGAGCTTTAACTTTTGCCTTTAAAAATATACAAAAAAGAGGAGATGAATCATGTGAGATGAACATGTACAATTGTTTTCGTACGCTTAAACGTGTTACATCTATATATCATCTATATTTAACTAAAGATACAGCCTATGAATAACTGTTATTCAAATTTTAAAAGAAAATTTTTGCGGTGTATTACATAAAATTTCCTTTTTTCCATTTTGACACTTAATTAATGATAAAACTATTACTGGATCATGTGATAACTACTTAATTATACTTACAGATGATGTTTTGACTGTTTGCTGTGCTGCTATTATTGTTTGAACTGGTTCAGCTTTATGAATTGGATGAGCTCGAAATTGAATCATTGGAAGTCTTTTAACGACATTTCTGACTTGAGACAACAGTACCATAGCGATTGAGAATTCTTAATCTGTTTGTGAAAGCTTTAAATACAATATAATTAACGTTTTAACTGCAAATTTAAGTTTATTTGTATTACAAAAATTTTGCTTTGATCAAAATAGGGTAAAATCAACTGAAACTCGTCTAATTACTTGCAGAAATTTAAATTTTTTAAATACGTTATTTTCATTGTTTCAAAATCGTTGATTGTTTTACTGTGTTTTACATGAAATCAAAATCACCAGATTTCTCATAATCGCAAATATCCAGCGCCACTTCACAACTCTCTTTAACTACACGTTTCTCATCTTTTAAATATTTTGTAAGAACTTCAACACATTCTTCATTAGCTATGGCTCCAAGTGCTTCAGCACATTCATGTCTGACCATTTCATTCTCTAATGGATCTTCCAAGTTCTCAATAAGATAAGGAATTGAGTTTTCATCTTGTAACTGCCCGAGTACGAATGCTACTTCATGTCTAAATAATGCACTGCTATCCTTTAATCCAGAAGCTATAGCTAAGACTGCTTCCTTCGTCCTCAAATTCCTTAAGCTGAACATTGCTCTGTATCTCTTAAAAAGACTTTCTTTATCGTCCATAAGAACATTCTGTAGCTCAGTAACCGTTTGTTTATTAGCCATTGGTGGTGATGGGTCAACAGATGCATATGGATTATTGTCATCAAGCTTTTCCTGCTCTTGCATCCATTTTACACGATCCAGTGCAATTTGACAAGTTTCTGCGACCTCAACAATTGGATCTTTGGAATATTTCTCGAGTAAATCAATGACACTTGGACATCCAATAGCTCCTAATGCCTCGCCTGCTTCATGTCTGACCATTGGTGCTTGATTGACATCCTCCAATACTTTAATTAATGCTGGAATTGCTCGTGTATCCTTCATTTGACCAAGACAATATGCCAATTCATGTTTTAAGAGATCCGAGTCATCCACAAATGCTTCCTCAATACACTTTATAGCTATCGGACCTAGAATTCATCTGTAATTATTGATTGTTATTATGAAATTGAATTCTTTGTTTACCTTTAATATTTTTAAGCGTAAATAAAGCTCGAAATCGCTCTTTCATCGGTCGATTTGGGTCGTTAAGTATCTTTCCAACATTCTCAACTCGTTCGTCTGTAGCTGAAGGCATTATTAGCTATATATTTAATTAATTTCTTTGATTTTGAAAAAATCCACGAATCAAAATAATAAAATGTGTTGAAATTTAAGTACGCTTTCTTAGTATACTTTTCGGTATTTTGTAAATTATGATAATTAGACAGTGATTACGATAGCGGTTTATAGACCAAACTTTAGCTTGAGACTTAATAAATAAGAATGCGTTTAATTAACGCGTTAAATTTTGATTAATATGCAGAAAAAGTGAAATAAGTGAAATAAAAAAGTTTAACGTTTAAAATAAATTTGAAATTTTCATCCAGTTCTGCTCAAACTTTTTTGAACCGATTCAAAAACCTGTTAAAATTGATGAAACTGTAACCTTTTTCAAACGTGAAAAAGCCGTTTACTTAAGAAACATTTACATAAATCAGGTAAATCACAGAAATCTTAAATGTGCTCCAAAATGAATGTTCGTTGAGCATAGCTGAGCAGCCCTGCCGTAACCGATTGATGTGTAACCGATTACATTTAGCCACTGACGTGTTTTTAATAGAGAAAAAAAGAGTCTTGAAATAAGTTTGGATTTATTTATTTAATTATACTATAAGTAGTCAGTCACAACACACCAACAGACCACAAAATGGTTCGTCATAAATTCCTCCTCAGCATCATATTACAGATAGCTCTATTATCAGTGATTGCTAGCGCAAATAGGGATTTTTATAAAATTTTGGGTGTCACAAAATCAGCGACAAAAAATGAGATCAAAAAAGCATATAGGAATCAAGCTAAAACAATGCATCCCGATAAGAATAAAGACGATCCAAATGCTAGTGAGAAATTTGCAGACTTGTCAGCTGCTTATGAGATTTTAAGTGATGATGATAAGCGCAAATTGTACGATAGATGTGGAGAAGGTAATACTTTAAAGGCATAGAATTTCATCATGACTAATCTTGTTAATATTCCAGAATGTGTAAAGAAGGAAGGGATGTTTGATAACAATGGAATGGATCCGTTTGCTAGCTTCTTTGGTGATTTTGGATTCAATTTTGGTGGAAATGATCAAAGACAGGAAGTCCATAAAGGAGCTAATATCGTTATTGATCTTTATGCATCATTAGAAGAAATGTATACAGGAAATTTCGTGGAGGTAATTAGTGTTTATAGCATGACGTGTACCTTATCGATACTCAAAAAACGTCTATTTAATAATTTATAGATAACAAGAAACAAGCCAGTATTGAAGCCTGCATCAGGAACCAGAAAATGTAATTGTCGACAAGAAATGGTTACGAGAAACTTGGGTCCTGGACGATTCCAAATGATGCAACAGACTGTCTGTGATGAATGTCCAAATATTAAGCTTGTAAATGAGGAAAAGCTTCTTGAAGTTGAGATTGAAACTGGTGTTCAAGATGGACATGAGCAGAAGTTTGTAGCCGAAGGAGAACCTCATATGGATGGTGAACCTGGTGATTTAATACTTAAAATTAAGCAAATGCCACATCCAAAGTTCGAGAGGAGAGGCGATGATTTATACACAAACGTAACAATTAGTCTACAAGATGCTCTCATTGGATTCTCAATGGAAATCGTACATCTTGATGGACACAAAGTGTCAATTGTCAGGGAAAAAGTAACATGGCCTGGTGCCAGAATCCGAAAGAAGGGTGAAGGAATGCCTAGCTTTGAAAATAATAATCTTTTTGGGACACTTTATATTACATTCGATGTGGAATTCCCAAAACAAGATTTCACAGATGAACAGAAGGAGAAGATCAAAGAGATATTAGTACAAGAGTCGAACAACAAAGTTTATAACGGAATTCGGATGTAAATTGTGTTCTATGACTAGTGAAATAATTTCTTGAGACTTATAAATAAAATAATAAGTATAAAAAAATACCAAAAATATATTGATTTTCGTTTAAGTTTGTTGAACTTTCATTATTTTCTTATTGGATTTATTTTTTTAAAGAGTTCGTCTTGTTTTGCTGTTGAAAGGTTTGTGAGCATTTTATTGACTGTTGTAGTGTTTTGAATAAGTATTTAAATTCGAAAATTTAAATAAAACCATCCAACAGCAATTCAAAAATCCATTAAAACCATGCAACAGCAATTCAAAAAATTCGTTAAAACCATACAACAGCGATTTAAATTGACAATTAAAACATTTCAACAGAGATTTAAAAAAATCAGTGAAATCCTTACAAGAGCAATTAAATTCAAATTCAAAATATCCGGTAAATTTTCACAAAATTCTTTATATTAAATTTATTTCCAACAGCTATGCTTATTCTCCTTCATAAGGACGTACATTAATCACAACTTTTTTAATATTTAACTTTTTGCGTGACTCAAAAAAACAAAAATTACATTTCATTCAGTTCCATTCTCATTAATTAATCGCTTAAAATTATTCAACTTTTCTAGCTCCGTAATTGTAAGAGCAACCTCGTTGACTCTCAGGAACTTTCCCAAATTTTTCGAAAATGATTGATCAGAATTCTTAATTATTAATGCAACACAATCAAGGACTGACAAACGATTCATGTCATCGGCATTTTCATCATTGATGCTACGAGAAAATCTTTCTAAAATTATTGAGCATATTAAGCCATACGAGACATTCCGTTCCTTATAATCCGAATACATTGTTCTCATAAATTCATCAAAAGCATGAAAGAATGACTTGAAAGCATCCATACTGTTCATCGCTGCTATATTAAGGATGGCAAAAGCAACAGACTTTTCGAAAATTGTCTTTTTCATGCCAATTGCATGCGTCATAATAATTTCAATTTCAGCTTTGTAAGAGCTTTTATGATTGTAGTGCCGTAAAAATGCTTCCCATGATGTTGTGCTAGGTAAATTAATAAAGTTCTTGTAAAGCATGACAAAGTTCTGCATTAACATTTGTTGGTAAAAGCTTGCATCCTCAATTTCCGGGAATAAATTACTTTCAACAGCATCAACTAGCTGAATAAAGTCCTCCTTTGATAATGGAATTGTGAACTTTTCAAAGAACTGATTTTTGACTTTTTCGAGTATTCTAGGCTGGAACAAGACGTGCAAGTCTATTTGACTACACAACAGCAAGCAATTATCTGGAATTGAATTTTTTGTGCTTTTTAATGCAGCCATGATTTGAAGCTGAATATTTCGAGTTTCCTTAATGAATTTATCCTCATCAATTAGCAGTGGCTTATTTGAAACTAATAACATCCAAAAGTGCTTAATTACGTTAACATAAAATCGTTGGAACTGAGGAAAGTGATTATAGCTTCGATTCGTGCAGAACTTTTGACAAAATGTGTACAAATCAGTCATTGAATTTTCATTTAAAATTCTCCATGATTTACATTCTAAAATTGCTGAAATTTTTGGCACAAACTTTTCACGTTCCGTAAATTCGACATTTTCGAGACTCAATAAAATTTTGAATAATCCATTGAAGATATCTCGAACTCTCAGCAGCATAGTCAATGGCTCGATTCTATAAAGCTTTCTTAGAGCACGAACAATAAGACTTAAGGTAATTGGCTTGTTAAAATCGAGGAATGCATTGCTTATCATTGGCATAAGCTGTTGTGTAAGATAATTGACATCTTCTTTAAGGAATGCGACCAACATTTCATCATCTATGGCAATAAGTGTCTGTAGCAGCATAACAAATGTTGTTTCATCAGATCTACACAAGTTCATTGTATTTATTAAAGATTCCAGTGTCTCATTGTTCATTTCACACAGTTCTAATGTCGCATTGAATATTTCAGCAGCACGACTTGAAATTACTGGCTCTTTGATATTCTCAGTTATAAATTTGAGTATAGACTCTTGATTAACTTCAATAACTGGCTGTATTGATGTAAGAATCAATTTTAAGTCCATATCATCGTCTGTGCAGTAATTAAGCATATATATGAGTTCTTTCCAGAAATCGTAGCCTAATTCGACCATCAAAGCTGCTGTTTCTGACACTGTTTTGGGGCTTTTTGAGAATACATTTAAAAATACTTCAATCTTGTTATTTGTTGTGAGAATTTGATGCTCTTCCTTGAATTTTCCTATTTCCTTTAAGCATCCAATGACTTCAAGTCGGAGATTTTTGTAATTAATAAGCTTAATGATGATGTTTACGATATTTTCTTGATTGTTGATAGTTGTGAATAGAAAGTTCTTCATGACTTCATCAAGTGAGGCTATTTTGCATAATTCAGCGATGCTGTTGATGGCTAGTGCCAAAATTTGACGTTGCTGAATAAGAAACAAATTGAATTAAAGACAGAGAATTAAGGGCAATTCTTTGGATGAGTGGAAATTGAAAATTCCGATTTCTGTCATCGAGTTATTGACTAGAGAATCCAAATAACTTAATTAGCGATTAAAAGGATTTGATATAAAAAGTATTATGCATTTTAGATCTTTACATCGATAAGAATCATAAAATCAGTGTCTCTGATAAGAAAAATTAATAAAATTTATATTTTTTGCTGAAAATTTTCAAAAATTCAACGAAAGAGTCGCCCGAAACAGAATTACAATAATCAACTTACATCATAAATCAGCATCGCTCGGAAGTGGTTTAAATACATGGAATTACTAAGCAATTGTTCGTGAAATTGAGTTAAAGTTTCTGTGTATTCCTTTGCGCAAATTAGAAAGTATTTCTCGTACTCGAAGGCACTTGAAATGTTGTTCATGATTCTCTCAATTGATCTGGATACTGCTGTTCTTGTTTCATCAGTTAATTCCATTAATGGATTACTTGAGCATGCCAGAAGTTTAGTTAACGGATACAGCATACAAGTCAGCAATAAGTATGCATTTCCTTTCATTTTTGATTCCTTTGGAATGTTTGGATGTTCAGTAGCACTTGCTAGGAATGTTATCCAGTTACTGATGACTAAATCATCCAGCAGATCAGCAACAAATAGTTCGTTGAGTAACAAATTTATGAATTGCTTCATTTTCCCGACTTGCTCGCTCATGTCCTCGTCTGAGTCACGCTGAAAGTACAATCTTTATTAAAGATCCAGTGAACAACTTCCAGTAACTTACTTCTTCATAAATTTGGGTCATTAAATCTTCAAAATCTATTGTTGATTCCTTTATCTGATCATAATGTTCCTCTGTAAATGTGAATTCCTTGCCGAAGACATCAATAAAGTACTGAAATATCATCATATCAGTTTCTTTCCAATTTTTTGATGCATTTTTGAGAATTTTTTTTGAGCAAGACTGAAATTTTGTAAAAATTAATGTTTATTCAATGAAATTTGATTTGTTTCTTACCGTAGCGTCATGCTGAAACAGCAAATTTAATATAGACTCCATTTTTATGTTAAATTAAGCTCTTTAAACCATACTTTTTAATTAAATTAATATTTTCAAAACTTTTCGCGCCAATTTTATTGATCTTTTTCTCAACGCTTTTCTGAAGTTCAAATTAAGTCTGACTAGAAATTTAAAACCTGTGGATTTAAATTCAAAAAATTCTGTAGCAGAAATTATAAAAATTAATTAAAGCACAAATGCAAAGTTTAAAACTATTTGAAACTTTTTCATCTTAAATCATATAATCCAGTAAAGAAAACTTATTTCCAAGAGATTCGTTCCTCGTAAAACTTAATGACATCTTGCGTATAAGCAAAATTAGCAATCTTTGAAGACATTAAGGTACATTCATCAGTTCCTTTCCATTTTATAACGAAGATAATGTCATCACCGTCCTTAAAGGCTCCAACAATCTTTTCAATATGTTCACTTCTTTTTGGCAATTCAAATTTAGCTCGTTCCTCTTCAAAAGCCTGAATCAATTCGGGGCAGTTAAGATTTTCCGTTGGTTCCCATGTATTTTCTGAATCAGAGAAGCCTTTCCATTTAAGGAAATATTCAATCTATAAAGAAATATAATTAATTTAAAGCCTATTTTAAAAAAATAGATAATTAACGTACTCTCCCATTTTTAATTCTTCTCTTTAGGATTTTCTCGACAATAAATTCACCTTCCAATTCTGGTACACTTTCTGTATCAGTCATTTTGTACCTGTAAAGTGAATATTTTAAGCAAAATTTCTATTCTGGATCTTAGAAAATTTTACTGGATCTTTTGTGAACTCGAGATTTCTTAAATTTAAGCCATTTTAAAACTAATAGTGACTTTGTAATGTCGTAAACAATTTTGTTCATGATATAAATATGCTTAAAGCTTACCTTATTGTAAATGATTGTTTTAATTAAGAATTAAATCTATTTGACTTTTGAGTGTCGAAAATGCCTTCAAAAAAATTGATTGATTTTTAACGGAATTTCAGAATTTAAAAATGATCAAAATTATTTTTGACTTGATTTGAATTTTTTGTACAACGGCAAAAATCGAGCAAAATTAAAGTTTTCCTTTGATTATTTTACCATATTTAATGCATTTTTTTCAGTTATGGCGGTAAAGCATTAGTGAGAACGCAATTCCAAAGTGTAATTATGACGTCAAAAGAACTGAATTTTCTTTAATCTATTCCAATTAAAACTTTAGTACTCTGCATGCTTACCATTTAATGCACATTTAACTTCAAAAGAAAGAGAGAAAAGAATCCTTTTAAATAGATTTGATTATGTTTAATAATTTATGAGAGAAACATAAAAGCATGAAAGCCAAACAATTGGTTAATGCATGTACATGCATGCACTGATGATGACATGATGCATATTTCATTCATAGAAATTACAATTCATTTTTTATTACATCCAAACTGACATAAAATCATATCCATAAAGAAATTAAAGAGAGTCAAAGGATTATCGCATCTTATTTGTGATGATGGCACTGGCATTGACTTTGTAGAAGTCTTGAACTATTGAGAATCTAGCAACAAAATTCTATAAAATTCTTTATTGTTCAGTACAAAAAAATTGTTCTATTTTTTATTGAATGGAACTAGAAGATGACTTAGACATGACTCGATAAGGAATTCTTAAATGCTTTAAGATGAAAATGAGACTGCTTTAAAAATATAAAATTAACAGTCGAAAAACATTTAAACAATAACGGTTATATAAGTTTTGAAATTGAACTTAATAATAAAAAAATAATGATTTTCTTTAAAATATAAATGACAGTTAAAAAAATATATACTTTTGAATTCAAAATTCCAATCGTTAAAATATCAAAAGAATGCGTTTAATCTTACAAAGCAATTCCAAACGAATTATTCCAAAAAAAACTTCTTATTGTTTTATTATTCCTCATTGCTTTTCTGCTTGGAGGCACTTTTTTCGTCTATTACAGCAGAAAAAAAAGAACTACAATTTAATTTTATTATATAGCGATAAAATACAAAGAACATAAGCGAAAAAAAAACTGGTTAAGACATAAAAAAGTTGGAAATTTTCGTCTTATTTTTCTGTGGATAAAAAGAGTGAATTAATATAAAAGTTGTTGGTAAGGAAAATATTGGAAACAGATGAGCATTTTTTTGATTCTGAATTGCCAACATAATTTGTTAAATTTTTAACGGATGTTTGAGATTTGAATTTAGTCTTGTAGAAACAATACAAATGTTGTAATATCATTTAAACACTACAAATGCAAAGAATGACGACCAAAACTTTGCAAATGTATAGCAAAAACCATTCAAATGTTTACTGATTCGGAATCAAAACCATACAACAGCAAAAATTTCAATAAATGTTTGGGAACGTTACAAATTCATAAATATTCAAAACTATACAAATGTTTTTGGTATGAGCCAAAAGATAACCATTTTATCACATTTTACTCTTAAAAAGCTCTTGAAATAGTTGAAGAGTGAAAGAAGTAAAACAACAGGATTTGAAAGATTTCGCGAACTCAAAAATATAGTGCTGCATGAACAGATGTACTCATCCCTATACGTGTATATAAAATTAAATTTTTTATGAACGTTTCCTTTGCCTATGGCAAAGTTCTACTTTCTCAAAAGCATAAAACTTTATTTATACCTCATGCGGTTCGAAATTGAGATTCTTCAGTTCTTTTTTATTTGCTTAAAAAATTCTTTTTTTGATGCCGCAGATTCAGATTCTTGTTATGAACAATTTAAGTGACATAAAAATGATTTAAATGTGTTTATTTTTTGAAGCATAACAATGAAGCTTTTTTGACGGTGAAAAACTTTTTTTTTCATTCTTTGCTCTGGAAAAATTCGCACAAAAGAAATGAAAACATTTTTGTTCATAATGAAATGTGTTTAATCCCTTTTCGTGGGAAGATGAACCTTTAATGAACGAATTAAACAAAAAACTAGCTGAACAAACTTTTTTCATTAATTTAAAAACACAAAAAATTGGGATGCAACGGAAAAATATTCATGCAAGCTAAGAATTTGGTACAGTAGTTTAGTGGTTAAATTATGAGCACAAATGGATCTTTTAATTATAACCAAAAAAATTGAAGGTTAGAATTGTAACGTCACTGATGAAACAGTAAGCTGCAGTAAAACTCAGAGCAACAAGACCTGTATTTAAGGTTTCAGGGCAACCTTTTATTTAGCATAATCTCACCTGAAATAAAATTCAAAAGAAATTTAAAATTCACTCAAAATTAAGTTTTCCATTTCCAAGTCAGCCTTACCTTCATTAGCTTTCAAAATTAAACAAATGGATGAATGAGCTTAATTTGTGCATTCATAACAAAAGTAATTTTCCGACAATAATTTCTACATCTAGTGTTTAACAGAAAATGCTTTCATCAATGTCAATTACAGACAGCTATTTTGCATGCAAAAAAAAAGTTAAGCTTGCACTTAAAACAATAGAAATGAAGGAAGAACTGAGCATATTCTATAAAAAATTCTGCTTTTCTTAATTAGAGAATAAATAACTGGCTGAAATCAGCGAATGAAAAGTTTTCAGCACAAAAGAGTAACAATGTGAACGGACAGGAATTTAACAAGTTGTGCAGTAGCAAAAAGAAAAGTTTGAATGCATAATGAGGAAAGTAGCATAAATGCCATTCATTGTTGTGTAAATTTGTTTTTTTATCGCAACATAAATTGTGTGTACATGTACTTCTTGCTATTAAGCATAACTGTTGTTTCCTTTTCTCGAGAATATTTTCAATTTCGATCTTCTTCTTTCAATCTTGTTAACAGATGACTCGACTTGACTCGACTCTGATGTGACATGATACTGTCTTGAGATGAACAAAAGTGGATATTGAAAATTTGCCAAAAAAAAAATATTCAATATTATTTCATACAACCTCAAATGGCTTGAACAGCTTAAAGTCAGTCAGAGTTTTCCCTTTTTTCATGCATTTAAGATCCACATTCGATATATTGGTTCAGCTTGAAGCTTTCCTTAAGTTCAATTTTATTTTGTATGTCACAATGAATATTCTATATTCCATTTTGTCATTGTCATTCACATGAACATCTTAACATTCTACTACCTACTATATAAAATGAAAAAATGCTAATGCAGTTAAGCTTTCTTCTTTTTACCCCTAACATATATGCTTTGTGTTTATAGTTTTCGGGCTTTTGTCTGTCAATGTGAGAGACTTTATACTAAATTGGATTAAAAAGTTCTGTACATACAAAATAGTTCTTGACTAGCGTATTAAATGTGGTTATAGAACCGAGCAGCTACTGCAAGTCTAGTACAACTCTTTTTTTGAGTTTTTCCATTTTGCAACTACTTTACAAATTATGTTGATGACTTTCCACTGATTTGTGTGTTGGTCTTACTTTTAAAAACTTAAAATTTTAAAAAAATGCAGTCCCTCAAAACTGTAACTTGAGAAATTTTACACTATTTATTAAAAATCTTATCATTTGAAGCAAACGAGCCATTTTCCTAGTTCATAGATATTTTTTGCTTTCTCCACTGTCAGTCACTCTCTCGCTCTCTGTCTATTTCTCGTATAAGCACACCATATAATAAGGTTGAACATACAGAATTAATCAGGCTTTATTAACCGTGACGGAATGCAAAGGAAGGAAAAAGTGTAGTGTGTCTGTAGTGAATTAAACTTTTTTTTTTCTCACACTCCGTGTCTCTTTTCCATACAATCTTAATTTTCGTAAATAAGCTTTTCTCTTTTTTTTATGTCAAGGGATATTTGCATAATGAACTTTTATATTCATATATTGTACATATTCACAGTACTCATGTGTGCGAAGAGACGATATTAAGTGACATTGCAAGCTAGCTCTAATACCTTTTGGAATGAATATATCTGTGACCATAATCATTGAGTATTATAATGATATGGAATGTCAAGAAGCATCTACCTTGCTTTCAATCTAGTAAAGTGCTAAGAGAAATGCACAATGATTCCACAATTGTGAGTTTTAAATTGGAAAATTGATTTTTTTTTCCTCGAGTGAGCTTATTAGTGGGAATGAAATCTGTTAAATCTGAGATAAGAGAGATGATTTTATTACTGCATTAATTTTAATCCACAACTTCATACTCAAATTATAGACGAACTCACAGAAAACTTGTTGAATTTCAAAAAAGCTAACAATCAATCCACTTAGGAATCAATGCTGCAAATGATTTCAATATCACTCAAGCTGATGTTTGGATCAACAGCTTCAGATTCATGCTGGCATTTTGGTGATGATCTGAGCGAGTCACAAACTTCGTCATGCTCACTTAATCGTTTTACGTAAATCTTCCTGAAATTATCAACTTCTTGATATTCGGGGCTGTCGAGTTGGGCATTATCGGATTTAGGTATGCTTATTCTGTCATAAATGATTCGTCCTCCTCTGCCTACACGTCTACGCAACACACCCACGTCTGTTTTATGAAACTTTTCATGTTCTGTACATTCAGGAATATGATTTTTATCAAATGTGTCGTTACGGATCTAAAAATAAAGAAAAAATCAGCAGCTAACTTTGAATATAAATGGCATAAATTATTACATCATGATATTCACAGCCAGTAAGTCGATTGAACGGAAACATTTCATGCTCGTTAATGTTTATCGGATATTCGTCAGAATCTCCAACTTTAAGCTCGTTACTAAGACTCTTCGTGCTATTTATATCACATCCAATACGATTTTCTTTTAAATCCTTCAATAAAAATTCTGTGTTGGTCTGCACTTCCTTCTCGAGATACGACGAATTAAAAGTTTTCGTATTATATTGATCTTTGAATGTTGCAAAGCGTAACACAAGCAGCTCATGCTTTGTCCTCTCACAAAAAGCATTTGTCTTGTAAAATTTCAAGCATTCTTCTATGCTGTCACGAATGTCCAACATTTTGATATAGTTCTCGTAATCTCTTGATCGATTCTTTCGCAAATGCATTCGTTCGCGACATGCACGGAATGCTATGTATGGATCGAATTTATGCTTAATGCCAGGCTTTAAATCTTCCTTTTTTAAGCTGTGCAACAAATATTTGCCATTTGATTGAATTCGTTTATTCAGCCAGTAATCGTAAGTTGCTTCTGTTCCTATACAAGCACTTCGCTTATTGAAATGTGATGTTATATCCGATATGGATGGAACTGTCTAGATGAATATTATTGAAAGTACTGATGGATATGCTTATAAGCATTAATTTACCTTAGTTTCAGCAGATTTGTTCTCGAGATATTCCATGTATTTCTCAAACTCATCATGTGTAAGCTTTAAAGTCTCTCCAGTCATTTTTAGCCATTCATCATCCTCTGAATCAGCATCATATTCAATTGTTTTCTCATTTACTAAGAGGAATTAGATGTTGTAAGCTTAATAAGATCCATAAACATCCTTAATACTTACATTGGACCATAATTCGTATTTTTGGAGCTGTATAATTTGCTGGATATAATTTCTCGTAAGCTTCTTTGTCAATTTCATCAATCACAGGTACGGGAATTGATGTATTGTTCTTAATAGCATCTTGAAAGTGCTTTTCATGCAGTTCCTCTTTTTCCATAAAGTTTTTTGGGAAACTTGGAATGATTTCTGTTGATTTTGGATCAATTTCCACTTCTTTCTTGTTACTAATCCTCTTATACTTATAGTCATCCATTATTTCAATACTAAATGCAGCACCACAATCGATACTTCGCTTTAATTTCTTCATTTTATGCTTGAATTAATTTTTTTTTTGTTGAAATTTTATTTAAATCGTGTTTTATTCGATGAAATTTTAACGTTCTTTTGAAATTTGAAATGTCTCGAAGTTATTTTCTCTTGAAATAAAATTCAAAAGCTATTTTTAACGGTTTTGTCATGCAAAAGTGACAATGCACAGCAAAAAAGGAGGAAGGAAAGAACAAAAAATTTTGCTTTTTTATCACTTTAAATGCACTTTATTCGCAGTCGAAAATTCTTTCAAGGAATATATTTATGGCAAGCTATTTCCATCGTAATTTAATTTTCCTCCTTTTTATTTCATTCTACACCATTTTTCCATTTCACTTCCTATTCAGCTGTGATTTTGCTCACTTGCATCTATCACCACAATGTGAGAAAATTGTGTCACACTTTGCTGTCTGTTTATTGTATACGCTGAATAATTATGTCTTGGGCTTTTGAGGTTCCCGTAAAAGCTTCGAGGTCACAAAGCACAGTTTTTCACTTAATTTTTCTCGTCATTTCTATTTCTGTTTTTCATTTTTCTTTTCATACAAATGGAAGTGAAAAAAATTATGCCTCAGTGCATTGTTGAGGAGATGGATATTCCATCGGGTATAATTTAGCATCCTTGTTCATCGTTCAACAAAGGAAACCTTGCGGAAACTGCTCAGCTAAAAAAACATCATCTGTAATCTGTCATTAGATGAACAATTATGAAAATTACTTTTATGCTGCAGAGTTGCTAAAATACCGTTAAGAAAATTTTGAATTTTATGATGTAGAAAGTGCGGCAAAATTTAAATTTTTAACTGAAATTGAAAAATTTAAAAATAAAAATAACAGTTGAATTAAAATAAGCATAATAAGCCGTAACAAAACAGTCAGTGCAGCACACCTCTGCAAAAAAGAGTTGTTTGAATACATCATCGTTGCGAAGTAACGACTCTTTTAGATGTCTTTTGTAGTTGCTTAATGACTTACTTTAAAGAGTTTGTTTTAATGCTGTTTCTCTTAATGACGACGAGAACAGCTCCTTTGATGGACGTTTTGTTCAATGTTCACTCTTGGAAAACAGATTTATTGCTCAAAGCTGTTGAGCATGAAATTTTATTTTCTTGAATATAAAATAAAGAGTGGAAGCATTTTAAATAGAAACGAGCACTTTTGCCAGCTTTAGGTAGTTTGCAACATTATTTTCCATCCAACTCAGAATCTCATTCTTAGTAAAAGCTCTAATTAGTAACTTAATCGGACGGAATTGCACGACAACTTTTTTCTTTCTTTTTAAAATAAAAAGTTTTCAATTTCTTTGCACTTCCTTTTTTCCTAGTTGGTACTCTTTTTATTCTTAAAGTGCAAAAATAATGAGCGAAATTTTCTTCAACTTCTCTATCGAGTTGAATGGAAAGAATCTGGTGGTAAAGTGCATCTTAAGGAATACTTTACTTGTTATTTTTACCATCGATGTAATAACGACGAAATCTCCATTGGTGATGATAAAGTTTTCATATTTTTTGGTGGATCGTTTTTAAGTTATGTAACGTTTAAAACTGTTTTTGGCTTAAAGGATGTAAAATACAGTCATTTGGAATTAAAAGAAATAATCAACAATGAATTGGTTTGAATCTCAATTAAAAACTGAATGGGTAGATTTGATAAAGTCAAAGATGTGGAACTGATCAAAACTATGAACATCATTTGCAAACAAATCCTTATTCCGTTTACTTAAGTAATATAAATCTAATGCATTTTTATGGAATCTCTTATCTTTCTTATTTATGTTTTTATTTTAATAAACAATTCTATGGAACTGGAACAGTCAGATTAAGAAACATGCAATTATGATGCATTTAGATCCTTCTTTAAGGAAATTAAGATTGTTTGCCATATTTTACAGTTTGTGGCATTTAATAAACATTTAAATGCACAATTTTCTTTGATGTCTTCTAAACTCTGATTATAAGTTGTTGTCAACTAAAGTCGACTCACACTATTTAAACTATAGTACTAAGTATGAACAGAAAATACTCTCATAAAGCCATGGTGACAATACTGTATATCCTTCAATTCATAACAATGATGAAGAAATGTCCAGACATCCTTCTAAAGATTCTATTTCTGTCCAGACATCTTGAATTTATTGTTGATTCATGATTTTTAATAGATAGGATATCGACACTGAAAAGTGGATATGACATTGCTTCAAGAGCACTCACAATGTTATGAATATTTGATCATGTAAGTTTTTATATTTATTGTCATTTTATTTTATGTTAAGTATGAATACACACTGTGGGGGTCCTCGATTTTAATAATTTTACTTCATTGAAAATTTTAAAATCTGTTTTAAAAAAGAAAGTTTCAAATTTATTTATTTAAAGAAATGTTTGACTTGAATAAGATTTTTCTAGGAACAAATTAGAGCCGAGGACCCCTAAAGCATAAGCTATGAGGTACATACATGAAAAAGGAAATTTATTGCTCATCTTCTCATTCATATAGATATTCCTTTTATGAGCGAATATAACAGAATGGTCGTTATTATCATACATGATATAAAGCATACTCTATATTGCTTTACGTGTATATTTATTAAGGATGGTAAGGCAACTGAACGCTGCACATGTGATGTCATTGTTTGTGAAATTGTCACTTTTTTCCATTGCTTGTGGCAATGTTTGCTTTTAAACTTACCATTCATGATAATAATGCGACACTCATCATATACACATGGTAAGTGACTACTAAGGTGCTTGATGGTGATGTTAAACACATATAAATGATTATTTCTGGTATTTTATTGTACCTATTTCAAAAGTTCATCAATGATGGAAAATCTGATTAGATATTTGATAGGTTTAATGTTTACATGAGTTGTTTGGATAGCTGTGACTGCTGAATAATGACGATAATCTTTCAATTTTGTACAATCAATGCAAAAGTCAATTTTGTGCTTTGAATCAGAGCTCAGTGCGAGAAAAACCTGGCTGCAGCGAGTCCTTAATTAAAAACATAAAACGACATTCCAGCATTCCAAATAAGTCTAAAATTAACACAATACAAGCTTCCAACTACAGGAAGAAATCGCTAACCTACGTCAAAGTAATTTGTGGTGTTTTTTTGGCTATCAAAAGAATGCTCACGTTTTGATGAATATTTTCCTCATCTCCGTTATTGTTTCCTTTTTTTATGGCTACCGCAAGATACACAAATCATTTAGGGCTCGAAACATTGGCTAATATTGGATTTCCCAAACGCCGTTTTCATCAGTATGGTGCTTTTCATAGCACTTCTTTCAATCTAACTCAAAATGAGTAAAAATTTATCATGAAAGATGTTGAATTAAAGAAAAAAAAAGCTGATTACTAAGCATAGAGCATGTACTGCTCAAGAAAAATTTCTTGCAACATTTCTTCATTGGGATTGTTTGGATATGAGGTAATGTTGAATTGAGTTAAACCAAAAATTTTCTATTTAAAATAAGCGATAGCTAAATCAAGTAAATGAGAATAAGGGCGTGGATAGGTTTGCTAGCTGAATTCTGAGATTCCCCCTCCTACCCTATCGAACTTAATAATTGACGACCCCGATCATATTATACGAAAAAAGAAAAGATTCATTGGATAGTTATAATATATTTTTATCACGTCTCACAATGCACGTTGGCTTGTTCAACACCTCGTTTCCTGCCTTTCATTTCTCGATAATCTCATGTGGAAAGGAACATGGTAATGCAGATGTGAAAAATATATAGAATTGAATCGAAAAAAAGAGTGAGAGAAGTCAGAATGAGTTATTTCTTCTACATCAATAACAATAAGAATAATAATAAAATCACTTTCAAAAAATCTAAGTTTTTGTGAATAGATTCATAATGCAGGAGTTTTTCTAATTTAAATCCTTTTATGAATGGAATATTCTGTTTTATATTTTAGACTTGGCGTTTAAATAGACTGGACTAAAACAGCAGTAAACAATGAATGAATTCCATTCATCACTCTGCCGTCTCGATAGGAATTTTACAGATTTAATTCACATGTCGCTTTACTTCGCTCAAAGATGTCTTTACAGTAACGGATCTAATTTGACCTTTCTTTCCTTTATGTAGAATAACAATCCTTCCAATCTTCCACTTCATTGATGGTACATTCGAATCCACGATGAGAACCAAATCATTCAAATAATATTGAACCTTTTTTGTTGAATCTTTTGGTCTTATTTGAGCGTTGATCAAATCCTTATACCAAAACTTCCATATACCAAACGACTGTTCAACGGCCGTCCAATCAAGAAATGGCCAGGTGTAAGAGCTTTAAAATCATTTGGATTATCGCTTACAAATGTAATGGGTCGGGAATTCAAAACTGCTTCAATTCTACATAAGAGAGTTGAGAATTCCTCATAGGTCATTAATCGATCTGTCATAACTCTTTTTAAATGATGCTTCATTTGCTTAATTCCATTTTCCCAAAATCCTCCCATATGAGGTGCTCGAGGTGTAATAAAATGTCATTTTATATTTTTGTCATTGTAATATTCTTGAATATGTTCTTCCAAATCTTGAGCCAATTTCTTGAATTCATTGCCTGCACCTTCAAAACATGTTGCATTGTCTGAGTAGATATCGGTTGGAAGTCCTCTGCGTGATATAAATCTATCGAATGTGCCACTGTTGTCAAATCCGTTAATATGAATTGCCTTTGTAGACATACACTTGAATAATGCGATATAGGACTTCATTGCAGTTGTATTACGAACCTTCCCAGCTTTAATTAATAAAGGTCCAGCATAATCGATAGCTACCTTTTCAAATGCATTTGATTGATTTACCTTTTTTGGAGGTAAATCTCCCATAATTTGTTTACGACACTTAGGATATGCTCGAAAACATTTGATGCACTTACTGATGATTTTATGAATCATCGCTTTTACTTGCACAGGCCAATAAACTTGACTCACAAAAAATAATGTTGAAAGTTTTGTCGAATGCAAATTATCAAGATGAATCTGACGAGTCAAATTATAAACAAATTGACACTTAGGCATGATGATTTGATGCTTGTTTTCACAAAATCCATGTAATTAAATATTTACTGGATTTACACAAATTATTTGTCGATCAATTTTAATTTGATTAACCAATATCAGTGATGTTTCAAATTTTTTCCATTCCTGACATAAATCATCAGGTAATGCTGACTTCCAATCAAGATGTAATATAATTGGACCAAGCCAACCGATTGTTTCGTAAATACTGGCAATACATGAAAGAACTGATGACATTGTTAACGACTTTTTATCTTTGAAATTCAACTTGAATCTGAAGATATGGTCCAAATTATACCCAAAGCTTTTATTTCGCTTGATTCTTGAATCTTTTCAAGATGACTCGTAGGAATTGAAGAGAGTACTTCTTGACTATTTGAAACCCGTAGAGACATTCCCGCCTTTTCGAATACTTCACATAATGCTTTTCGTAATTTGTTACTCTTCTCAACAGTATCACATGTAAACAATAGATCATCTACGTAAAAATTTGATCGAATCAATTCACAAGCATTTGGATATACATGCTGATAATCATCTGCTAGTTGATTTAATGCTCTCGTTGCCAAATAAGGAGCACATGATGTTCCATAAGTTACAGTATTCAAGTTGAAATGTTTGAATTTCTCATTTGGACCATCTCTCCAAATAATGCGTTGATAATTCTGATGCGATTCATTTACAAGAATTTGTCTGTACATCTTAGCAATATCAGCTTTTAATGCTATTGGTTTTGTTAAGAATTTTATGATGAGATCATAGTTCTGGTTGTACTGTTGGTCCAATAAAAAACGTTTCATTAAGCGACAAACCAGTTGCAGACTTGCAGGATGCATCAAAAACAACACGCAATTTTGTTGTTGTACTATCTTCCTTCACAACTTCCATGATGCGGAAGATAATAACATGATTCAAATGGTGACGTTAAATTTTTCAATTCAGTCATATGTCCCAATTCTTCATATTCATTTATGACCTTTTTGTTTTCACGATAATACAAATCATCTCGCTTGAATCTGTTTTCTAAGTTTCTAAATCGATTAATTGCAATATTCAAGTTATTGCCAAGATTGGTGTGATTTGATTTAAATGGAAGATCGACCACATATCTTCCACTTCCGTCTCGAACTGTTGTGGCCCTAAATATCTCTTCACATGTTTTTTGATCTTCAGTCAACAATCTGTTTTTATTTTCACATTGCTCAATCATCCAGAACTTCTCTAGTTGTTGTTCAAGTGATGGCTGTTGTGACATTGATAATAATGTTGTCTTTAAGTTTTCATTACATTCTGCATTTCCGCTAAACATCCATCCAAACTTTGTATGAATTAATAATCCATTGTTAGATATTTGATGTCTGTCTTTCAATACAGCATCCCAAAATATCTTGCAACCAATCAACATGTCAATATCACTTGGAACGTTAAATTCTGGATCAGCCATAAAAATTTCATTGGGTATTTGAAACTTCTTAGTTTCAAAATAATGAGTAGGTAACTGATCTGTAATTACAGGAAAAATATCGAGAGTTATGGTATTTTTGAAATTACCATATCTTGGATACTTAATCGTTGCAACAGCTTCGTATTTTACATCAGTAGGAATATTATTGATTGTTATTCTGACGTATGAATCCACCAACTTTAATATATCTTGAGTCTTGTAAATTTTCTCAACTTTGAACAATGAATCTGTATATTCTAATAACATTGCTCTACGATCATCAAATCTCGAACATAATGCTTCCCAAGCATTTTCATACGTGTCATCTGTCACTTGATAATTATTGAGGATGTTTTGAGATGCAGGTTCTATCTTTATAGAACTTTTCAAATAATGAAACTTGTCGATGTTAAAGAATGATGAATTCGTGTGTACTAATGATACGAAAGTATCACGGAAAGTTAACCATTTGTCGAAACTTCCATCAAATTTTGGCAATTTGATTTCTGGTAACTTGACTTTTCTTACTTGATGGCGTCGATCTTCATTTTCTCGAATTGAAACATCGAACTATCTTTCTGATTTTGCTTTTATTTTATTAAACAAAAATTTAAAACCTAGATGCTTCGATGTTATTTGCTTTTTGAACGTTGAAAAAAATTCACTGTCTAGATCAACATCATCCTTCTTTAAATTTCGATAATCATTGTAATGATGCATAAATTTAATTAGATAATTATCTAGGATGTTATAAGCTGTACTCATATCATCGATGTCTTCATAATCAATTCAAGCATCAATAATGGATCGCATTTCTTTTTTTTGAGAATCTATTGCTTTTGCTCGTGCCATTGCAAATTATCTTGATTTTAATAAGTATAATATGAATCTAGCCCTTGAACCAGTTCAATCAACTCCAAAACACTGAATTCTTTTGTTGACCAAACTTCAAAAATTCAATTTCAATTATAGATTCTGACCAGAATTTTCAGCGTTTATGATGTGCTGTCCAATTTTCAATTTGTTGATAATTTACTTTTATTATTCAATTTCAATTTCAAAGCGTACTTGCGTTGCGTTGCAAATTTCTCAATTTCTCAATTTCTCCAACTTTTCTCAATGTCTTCCAACTTCTAAAGATTCCAACTGTTCCAATCGAAAAACGATAGCAAGTTGATTTTCCAGTGGACTGTATTTCAATTCCAATAATAAAAAGAATTACAAAAGAAAATTCTATTTATTCACAATTTCAAATTATACGTGATCAATTTCCAAATTATCAATTTCAACTAAATATCAAATAAATTCAAAGCCTCCTTAAATCATGATGTATTCCACTCATCACATTTCTGAGTTTCCAAAATTAAACATTGAATTTGTTTGTTAAAAATTTCCTTAATTACAAAAGTCTTTGTTGAGACTTCAAGGTTCAAGCTTGATCAAGCTTCAATCATTATGATTTAGTTTTCTGGAGCCAGTTTAAACCAGTTTAGGCCTTCAGTTAAATAATAAGATGTAATATTTCCAAAAACTGAGTGCCTATTAAAATAACGAATTTTAAAATTTCGAAACTTCATTTTTACGAACTCACATTTTTACGACCATATCATTTTTACGAAAAATTATTTTTTCGACTTTTTTATAAATTTCAAATTCTAAAATGTCGTTAATTTCATCATGTGTTCTCTTCAATAATAAATCTTCAAAAAAAAGATTAATAGAACAAATGTTTTAAAATGTATGGAATTAAAACGTATTTTTTATTCGTTACAATTACAATTAAGCTTTTAAATCATTTTTGACTACTTGCCTTTATTAAGATTAATAGCCTTTAATCTTTCAACTCGTGGCACGGATTGTCGACGGTTCAGGATTGATTTAATGGAATTCTCTGTCTTTTAAAAACCTGGCATTCTATACTTTTGTGGCTTTCCAGCCAAATATTTGTCGATATCCATTTCGATGGACACAAATTCTTTCCATTGAAACATTAAAGGCTATTGCAGTAGTCAAAAATGATTTAAGAACTTAATTGTGTTTATTGCTCCTTTTAACATACACATGTAGTCCATAAAATGTGATATTGAAAAAAAAATACGTTTTAATTCCATACATTTAAAAACATTTGTTCTATAAATCTTTTTTTTTCCAGATTTATTATTGAAGAGAACACGTGATGAAATTAACGACATTTCAAAATTTAAAATTTATAAAGAAAGTCGAAAAAATAATTTTTCGTAAAAATGATATGGTCGTAAAAATGTGAGTTCGTAAAAATGAAGTTTCGAAATTTTAAAATTCGTTATTTTAATAGGCACTCCCAAAAACTATATTTTTAAGGAGTGCGTTTAGAAATTCAAACTTTGAAATTTAACGAGAAAATACGGTATCTTTTGATTTCTGCTAACTTCAGCTAAATGATGCTAAACCTTAATGCTTTATGAACATCAAAATAATTTAAAACGGATGTCTTGATCTTAATCCATAAGAGTTATTCAGATAAAAGCTTAAAATCGCATATCACGAATTATTTTACATGACTTATCAAACTTGCCTTTGTTAAGTTTGTGATGCATACAGTTGTTTGTTACTAGCTATGCATATGAAAATTTTTTCATCAATCGCTTTTGTGTATCGAAAATTGAAAATGCATCACTTCCTTCCTTCCTTTCCAATGCTTGCAAATGACTCTTCTGGATTCTCGAAAGCTTTTAGGATTGGAGCATATACATATGTGTAATTTTCCCTCTCAAATCACAGTGATGATGATACTGATGAAAACGATAACAAAGAGATATATCCATGTGTACAGCAGGGAAGATAAATTAATGAAAAAATTGCTGTTCATTGCATTTGAATCAGCGCACCATTGTGCACGTCTTATGTGTAGCTAGTTGATGTGCATATCCATGATAAAGCCACAGGAACATGCATGTATATGCATGATAGTAATTGTAAGAATGTCATCAGACAATAATAGCAAATGCACATGATGTAATCTCCATGTCGAAATCTCTGTTAATTCACAATAATGTTGTCACGTAGTGAGAATGAGAAAAGCATTTGAAAAAAGAAACGGAAGGCTCCCTCCCTTCCCTCCTTAGTTGAAAAAAAAAATGATAGGAAGGAAGCACATGTGACACATTTGTAATTACTTGTGCAGTATGTAAAAAAAAGTGAAAAATATTATCTCTTTTGTCTCACGATACAATGCAATGGATATGCTTACACAATATATTTTCCAATTCACATGTATTGTATCGAAATGATGTACAAAATGAATTCTATGCAGCAGCACGAGAGTAAGGTTAAAAGAAACTAAATTATTTTGTATCAGTATAGCCAGTCATATAGCTTTGAGGCAGCAACAAATGAGTTGACACAAAATAAATGCTACATATCTAGCGAAGCATATAGTACATTAAACTATATGGCATATAGCAGGTAGCAGCATGAAAAAACATTCACCACATGATGATAAAGAATGTTAGAAAAGAATAAAATGACAGGCACAAAAGAAAAGGAGGGGAATAAAAGCATATTCAACATTTAATTCTGTACGACAATTTACCTTTGCACATTTTCTCACAGTCAGCTATCAACAGTATCAACATCACTACCATAAGTTGAGCTGGATATACATATAAATAGATGTCTAAATAAATAAGTAAGAATTCAATAATGAGATTTTGAAGATCTAAACGCATTCTGTTAGCTATAGGTTGGCTGACCATCTGCTTGGTTTATAAGAGAACAGTCTTTAATTTTTCAGAAACCCAATATAATCAGTGGACATGTGGGATGTCCTCTATTTTACTTTCTTACTTCCTTACTCCCTTGGCTGGGGCGCACGTGGGCTCATTGCCGCGTTTAGAGATCGTCTGAAGACAGCTTTCCTTAGAAACCTTCTTCTTGTTCAGGATATTAAGGACTCTAGCATCCTTTTTAACACATCCAATCCACGAGATCTTCGGTCATTTTACTTCGTCATTTTTCCTCTATTTCCAAAAAATACCTGGTCATCCTAGCTATAGGTCGTTCATCATTGAAGGGGATTGGTTCTTAAAAATTCAATTTTTTGATGGACGTCATAAGTTAATGATCCCTTAATTAAACGGTGCAGAACTGATCAAAAGTGATTATATCCAACCTAGAGTCTTAATTCCAACCATAGCAAAAACTAGGAAAAAAATTAAAATTTCAAAAATATTTGTATAAAATTATATACTTCACAAGAGAAAGTTTCTGTTTGCATTGGAATTTTGAATGAAATGTTTATACTTCACAAAAGATAATTTAGGTACTGGGGGTCCTCGATTTGAGTTGTTGTTTTGTGTTAGAAAACAATTCAGTCAATTCTGAAGATCAAAATAATAAGCAAATGGAAGTTCGTTCTAAATTGAATAATGAAAAAATGCGCTAAAAAATAATAATATCACCTAGGAGGGACGTAGAGTCATTGATTTTATTATTCATTACAATTCCATTTCGGTTCCCTCCATTGAATTCTCACGACAAGTGTAAATGGTAGTTGAAAAAAAATAAGAGAATGAAGGAAAAACCTTTTTATATCATTTTATGAGTGATACATTTCAATTATTAAAATTAAAATTATTAAAATTATCTAAATACCTCTGGTAATAAACTATTATTATTATTATTATTATTATATTATTATTACAGTATCGCATTATACCTACTGCGTAATGAGAAACAAAAGAAAATAAAATGTATAAAAAGGACACCTGAGGAAAATGAAATGAAAATAGAGAGATTTAAAGGTGAAACTCATATGGATCATTAAATTTGTCATTTGTATTTTTCTCTTGCTTTTTCTGTAAGTTCATTTTAGGGGTGTACTGAGAGGCTGGAATGTGAAATTTTACCAAAATTTACTTTAGGGGTCGTTCACTTATGACGTCCAAAATTAACGTCCATTTTTCAAAAAAGAACAATGGATTTCCAGGAATTTCTATTGTTCTTTTCTTGCTGACCCCCCTCCCCCCTGGACGTCGTAAGTGAACGGCCCCTTAATTGTTTTGAGAATTTTTGACATTTATTCCATAGCTCATACAAAATGCAATTTTAGGTCCTCCTTGATCATTTTGATCTTCCTCTTAATCATTCCTGGCTAAACTCATGGAACACATTCTTGATACAATTCAATTTGAATTTAAAATAGTAGTTCATAAAGTTTAAAAATGCAAATTCCAAACTAGATACGAAAAAAAGTTTCCATACCATAAAAAGTCAATTTCATCAACATAATTAAATGATTGTGATTAAATTACGAAAAACTTTTTAAGAATATGAAAGAAAAATATTCCGTCATGCATAAGAATCAAATTTTAACCATCTGAACATCGAGAAAGCTCAATAATTGCTGACAACTGTTTGAAGAACATCGTTCAACAATAAAATATTCACAAGCTTTCTGTTTTCTTTTTCTTTGAGGTTGAGGAACTGAAACTATTTTAATTTCTTATAGTATCAAATCGTTGACAATCGGAATTAATGGTGGATCAAGTTATTTTCCATGATTTGAAGAGAATTGAGGTAAAGGACATTGATGATGCGATTGAATAGGTTTTTGTTTAAGTCATTGTTAAGCAAAGGATGTGGAGCTGATCAACCACTTTCTGATCGTTTTTCAAGTAAAGGCCCGAGCTTGACCCAAAGCAATCTAGTCCGAATTCGATATAGCTTCAAAACCCAAGCTTTCAGAAACTCTACTTTTAGTTTTGATTTGCTATTCGATTGCCAATGTCTTTGATTGTGATTTTCAGATTAAGGATATGTAAAAGTATTGAAACATCTAGAAGGAAGAAGCAAACCTCTAGATGACAAAATCACAGAAAAGAGTTTAACTCCGAATAATTTCCCTTGCGGGACTCGAACCCACGTCCTATGATTTCAGGTCGCATGCTCCTACCACTGAGTTATCGGGGGTTAGACGATTATATTGCTAAATCCCATACATAAGTTACACCCTTTTTACTTGCACCACATGATTTATCGTTGACTGGCTATAATAGGAATCGCATGTTCCAACAAAAAAGTTGATAAATCTCTGTTCTAAGAGAAACTGTAAAACCACTAAAGTATGAACATTATTTATGAACGACTCTTCAAAGAACGGGTAGAATTTGCATTTATATGAGAAATTATCGCAAAAAAATCCATTAAAAACTTGCCAATATCTTAAAATATTTCAAAATCTACATATCGAATATTAAAATTAATAAATCATAAAAAAAGACGCAGCAGCATCATAAAATCTATCAACCTTTTCTTTTTGTTTTATTGAAGAAAATCAGAAACTTTTATGGAGTAAAATTCATATGAGACTGATGTCGTTTTACAATAAATTTTCTAGTGGTAAATTTCAATTAAAAATTTTATACCCTTGAATCTATATATTGGCATTTTTCTCGATTTATCTCTCGCTTCCTTTCCTCTGTTTCTATTTTGTGCTTCCGACAGCGTTTTAATTAACCTTTTTCTCATGCTTTACATTAAATGACTGTAAAATAATGAAATTTATCTCGTTAAAAATAAGTGTTAAAGTTGGAGAGAAAGAAGACACGACATCGAAAAATAGAATTGAGAGGAAGGAAGGAAAGCGACAAAGGCATTTCGCCTTTTAATTTATTGTCTTGGTTTTGTGTTTCTCCTTATTCGTGGCTCGATATTTCGGTGTATAGTGAATGAATTTCTGTTGAATATGTTACAATGTTCATACATCCGCAAGACTATATTACAGGATGCAGGAATGTTTACATTGACTTTCAATTTATAGCTTATGATGTTTAATTGACTGTACAATGTATTCATTTATCGAGCTCATGTTGCACATGCATTAAGCAATTAGGTACTGATGTAAAGTCAATTAAACATTCATACATGCATGCCTTTGGTGTTGATATCATACAAATCCCTGTAATATCAAAGTTTAACCCCTCAACCTTCTTCACCGCACTAAACCATCAAATTAATCTTGAGCTAGTGTATTGAAACAATATTTACGGTATCGCTACATGCTGATCGGATTCCACAGAGAACGATAAATAAAAATCGGTTAAAGTATTTAACCGCTTCATTGATTTATGTGTCGTTACTCTCCTCTTCACATCTGACGTTAACATCAAAACGTCTAACTTTATTTAGTAGATATAGTCGGAATCCTTTTCTCCTCCATTACTTACTCTCCTTCATATTATACATCACAATCTATCGTTTAAGATTATTTTGTTTCGATTTTTGTTCTTCGTTTGCTATCTTCCAACTTTTGGGAGCACTTTTGTGAAGTATAAGGTTGCACTTTGGTATTGTTGCATACTGTTTAGAGCTAGTCGCGAGCTGATGATGATGATGGTATCTAGGCTTCCTAACGGGGGAGTTTTAAGCGTTAACGAAGCTAATGTTGCATGTTCAAGTCCCTAATTCTAGTAGCACCTTTAAGAGATTAGATTCCTCTTAGGTTTGGAGTAACTCAGCATCATGAACTTCGAAAAATGCTTTCTAGTTATCAATACTCGATCTCAAAAACTTACTTGCTCCTGTACTGAGTATTGCTCGATAGATGCCCCAAGAGCTTCTTCATCTGCCTTTCAAATCGTGATTCTTCCCGCTGTCTGTCTTTTTAGTTGAGTGTGAAAAATTACTAAGGGAAATTAAAAAGTTCGAAAAACTGTAAATTGATTTTTGTTTGTGGTTTGGTTTTTTTTTCTGTTGATTTATTGTGGTAATGGATACAGAAAATGTTGTTTGTTAAAAATATAATTAAATGGATAACAGTAGATGTCTGAAGTGTCATGGTTGATCATGAAGTGGGTAGAATGTGATTTTTTTTTAATGAAATACGAAATTGTGGATATTTTCTATTGGGGAATTGAACTCTAAATTTGATTAGAATAGTTTGTTTTTGTAGAACTTGAGCTAGAGTAAGTAGTTATTGATGGAAATAAGTTTTAATCTTATTAGGAGCCGTTTACTTATGACGTTCGACATTTAGGGGGGAGGGGAAGGGGGTCTAGGATTTTGTGACAGTTCAAACAATGGAAATTTTTTTCTATAGAATTTTTGTGACAGAGGGGGGAGGGGGTCTTAAAATCAGGTTTTTTGATGGACGTCATAAGTGAACGACCCCATAGGTAAGATAAAGCGAATAAAAACTTAAATTTCAACAAATAAAATCAATTTATAATTTTAATAAATTTATTCAGTCTTATTACAATCTATGGATTCTCATAACATGTCAAGCCTTCCAAAACACACCATTCGTTCCAGCTTCCTTTGTAATATTTAACGCTAAAGTCAAAAATATTCATCAATTAATAAAAAAATATTTAAATAAATCAGTTCAAACTTACTCTGTATATCCCTTAGCTGTGATTTGTTCGTATGCAAGTTTAGCTCTTATACCTTTTTTGCAAAGAAATATGATGGGATCATTAATGTCAGGTTTTGCGCGGTTATAAGTTTGTTGAAATTCTTCTGGACTTAAATCAAACGCCGCTTCAAGATTCACCACTAAAATTTACAATAATAATTAGGGACATAGTAAGTATGAATAATTAAGAACTCACTCTGAACATTAGTTGGATCATTTGGATATTTTCCAGTCTCAACAAGCTCAATTTTCTCTCTTACATCGAAAAAGTTATTTTTTGGATTTTTAAATCCTTCTTTAACTTCTTGATAAGACAAGATTTCACTTGCACTGCATGCCAATAGACAGGAAATTGATAACAGAATCGTGAACTTTAAAAAGCTGTTCATCTTAATGCGAACTTTACTCCTCGACTTACTGAATCGTAATGAATTGACGCTTGAATCTTTTAGATTATATTATATGATGAGCGATATTACAAACAATACATTAAGCATGAGAGAATATTTAACTGATAATTAAGTGTGATGAATATGTGTCAATAGAATATTGACGATTTAAACTTGATTTTTGTGTTGATTTGTTTATTAAAATAAGGAAATAATTAATAACAAATGGGATTGTTCACCAGTGATATCTATTGAAAATTAAGATTTCTAAGTATTCTTCTGTTAAGTGGATTGTTCATTAACAAAGATGCTAAGTCACAATCTTTAAAGCATTATTTTTAAAACAGAAATTAC
This sequence comes from Chironomus riparius, assembly GCA_917627325.4. NCBI lineage: Eukaryota > Metazoa > Arthropoda > Insecta > Diptera > Chironomidae > Chironomus > Chironomus riparius. The sequence continues at coordinate 49,323,871 of OU895878.1, read as the reverse complement.
CAAAATTTTTTAAAGATTTCTATCAAAAAAATTGAATTCATAATCAATCAGCCAGTATGAAAAACACAGAATAGAATAGATGTAGCAACAAACTCTCATCAATCAAGTCTAACCAAATATTGAGATTGAAAAGATTTCACCAAATATACAATTTTAAATTGCACAAAACTATTTTTGCTATGTGGCGATGGCTAAGAGGTAGAATATAAATAAAACAGCCATATAAATTGTCCGATATAAATGCAATCAATATAAAAAGGAAGCTAATCAATAGATTTCTAATTATAAATTTTGAACTAGTCACACAGATTTTGTAAACATTTCATCATTAAGAGTTGTCCTTAAAATTCAATTGAATTCTCATGTAGTAAATGAAACTTTTAATTAGAACTATCAACAGCAATGTTGTCACAATTCTCATATTTCTATGTAACAAAGCAGTTACGTTATGTTTTATTTCCTCGACAATTTATGCTTGTAAAAAAAGTTTCAGCAATTGTGAAATAAAGATTGAAATATATGTGAAACCTTTTTTTTTATTCTCATAGACATGTCCTGAAGGGATTTCACAGTTTCGCGCTTATTTGATATGAAACAAAACCACAGCATCATCCAACACTGATTTTGATGTATGCACAGTAGCAATGAAGTGAACAAAAAGTGTTGTATGAAACTATTTGTTTGCATGACATGATAACACGAGATTTTGATTAAAACAAGAGCTTCATTTAATTTCTCTTCAATTTTTTTATGTGTAATTTTTTATGACAAAGTTTCATGAAAAGAATTTATTTCAACAAAAGCGAACATTTAATATTGTGAAAAGGAGGAAGCTGTTCAGCGATATTTATAATATTTTTTTTTGTTGTAAAAATAAAGCTTTGTTATTTGATGAAAAATTTGCAGATGTAAAAAGTATGAGCTGTCATTGTTCGATTGCCTCTGGGAGTATGATAAAAATTCAATAGACATTCTGTTCATATCAAAAGTTCAACGTTCTTTTTAAAGATAACTATTGGAGAGAACTAGATTGTTTAAGCGACTATTATGTTTCTGCTTTAATAATAAGAAGCACTTTTCTTGATATCTGAGATTTACATTTAATGGAGAAATTTCGATCAGTTCTTCGACTTCGACTTCGAGCTTTGGTCATCGGTCATCGACAGCCACCGTTGGAACTTCCATACCCTTGAATTCCAGTTAAGAAAGGTTTGGGTTGAAGTTAACCACATGATAGGAGAGGCTAAGCACAGATCAGTGCGTTGAATACCCTTGGACTCCGTGTCTTAGATTTTAAATAAAAAACAAGCGAAATAAAAACATAAAATCCACCAAAACTCAATACTAAAAAAAAATGTCTATGGCTATTTCATCAGATGTGATTAAAGTCACGTCTCTGCAATAGAAATATTTGCATTTAACAGAAAAGAATAAAAACGATGTGTGTGCAAATATGAAACATGTTTGCATATATACAATATAGTTATGATGTCATGAGCAAAAATGGGTAGAATCAAATAAAAATGTTAACAGCATCAGCAGACAGCCGTTGGTGTTTTCTATACAAAAAACATATTACTATGATAGATGAGAAAATATGAAGAACAAGCCACAGAACATGGAGAGAAAAAAAATTTGCTGATAAACCAATCAATTATTGACACATATTGATGTTGGATGTACTTCTATTTTCTATATAAATACAAATATTTTTTCGCGTATCCACAGACAAGTTATATCAGTCAGTTCTATCCTATTCAAAGCATGCATATGTTATTTATTTATACAATAAAAAAAATGGCTAAAGTTCAATAGCTTTTGACTTTGTGGAAAGGCATACATGAGCTATGTATTGTAGCATGAGCAGAAATAACAAGATTGAAGAATGTGTCAGAAAAATCAAAACTTTTTCGCTTTTCCTTTCCTTCTCATGGAATTTTTTTTTCACTCTTCAATTAGATTGCTTCAGCACCTCGGCATGGAATCAATAAAGAATATGAAGTAAAATGAAACCGACAAGGGGCAAAAGCGAGGAAAAGAAAAGGAAAAGGAAAAACTTTTTCCATTATTGCTTTGGCGTTGAATATATTTCATGCGATTTATCAAATATTAAATCGTTTTACGGTTTCCTGAAGCTGCTATATAGTTGTGCGTATATTAAGTGGAGCAGGGTTGAATCTGTGGTTGAATATTTTTGAATTGTCAGACATCTGGGATTAGAATGATTAATTTTAGGTTAGAATTTTAATGATTTCTTTACATTGAAGGCAGTTTACATTTATAAGTCTGACATTACATTTTCTGTTTTTTTTTTGTAGTCAGAGGTCATTTTTCGAACTATTTTAAAATTCTTAAATTTTGCAAAGAGGCTTCAAGGTTTTAACGTTGTAAGTCAGTAATTCTCAAGCTTTCCTTTTATGAATTCCTGAAGCTAATGCAACGCACTGTTACTTAAAAATTTTAAAACCAGGATCCAGAGGAATTGATTGTTGATGTCGACGACGAGGATGTCGATTGTACTAGTTTGACCCGAGATTCTGATGTGCTTGTTCGAGCATGAGGTCTGGCGAACCGTCACTAGTAAAATTATGATTAGCCCAGAAAAGCCTATAAAGCGCAGCTATGAATATTAAGGTCTGAACATCTGAAGTTCATTTCTTTTTCATGCCATATAATGCTTGCTGTCCCATCCCTATCATACTTTTCTTTGAACTCAATTTCCTCATTTCTGATTTCGTTCATGAAAAAATAAATTTGATGACAAATACACGAGGCGATAAAAAAAACTTTTTTTTCTCACACACAATCTACAGCAATTTATTTTCATCAGAAAGAGAAAGAACAGAAGGAATAGCAGTGTTTGATATTAAGCACATTGAAAAGAGAAAGAGTTGTTGATTCTTGTGAGTTTTGACACTTTTACGAGCTCTTGAATGATTTTTATCCTTCATATAGAAGCCTTTTTTTGCATTTCTCCTCCTGCTTCATGCGTGAAATGTCGCTTATTGTTTATGTATCGAATTTAGTGGTTGGAATGAAAAATTGCAGACATGAAAAAAATGATTTTTTTTTCTTCCTCTATTCACTCGTGTACAGCTCTCAAAATCGAGTGTCGAATGATTTTTTTTTGTCATGATTTATACAAGCACTAATATCGAAGATTGGATAGATTGTATTCTAGGTTGGCACGTGATGATAAAAAAAAAGTTTGATTGCATTTTATTTTGGAATAGGATGTGGATCACATCTACAAAGGAGTGGCAGGAAATGAATGATGTTGCAATTTAATTTTTCTAGCTATTTCATGTCGCAGACACCTTCCGACATGATTCAATGCAGCATTTTTCTCTAAATTAAAAAGGAGCTTTTGGGATGTGTTGGAAATTTATCAAATGCCATTCTTAGCTATTTTGTATTCCTGTTTTTGATTCCAAAAAAACTTAGGAGACGACAATTTTCATTAAAAAATACTTTTAGGGGGTCGTTCATAAGTGAGGTGTAATGAGGAATGAGTATGAAAGACTTTGTAATTATTCTGAATTTTTCACTCTCACGTGGACCTTGTTATGGACCAGATCAGTCCTAAATATTGATGGACAATCTTTAAACTTCTTGCCGTAGTCTTTTGTTCAGACCTGATACTTTCAACTATGCCGTAACTAAACAAGTGTGAATGCCTTACGTATTCAATATATCCAAAATCCTTTGCCATATTTGCCTTTTTGAAAGTTATAAATTGTTTATTTTTCTGCAACTTTTATTCAAAAATTTGAAGAATTTTGTATAAAATGAAGCATGTATCTAGTTTCATAAGTTTCTTCATCCTGTTAATATTAATGCGATAATCTCAATAACTCACATTTGATACTTATTTTCCTACACATCCACAAGTGGGCTGTTAAATGACAAAGTTTTTCGTCTATCCAGAATTTTTTTTTCAACAAAAATTCTTTCTCAAACTTTTCTTGAATAGATGTACAAATTTTTATCTTATAAGTATCATAAACGCTTATGTGAGACATAATCCAGAAAGCAAACAGATAACACTTATGTTTAGCGGCAATAAGATTAAATCTTGTTTATTTATCCGCTATACTTTTAGTTTGTCAACTTGTGATGTTCTTCTTATATCGAATTAAGTTGTTTGATTGTGTCAACAGAGATATTTGAGGTTGGTATTGACGCATGGAATGAGAGGTTAAGAGTTATTTTCAAAAGGGGGTTTGAGGGATGTCGTCGATATTTGATGATAAAATCTGCAGATTTACGATTTTTAGGGGGAGAAAAGTGGCTCTCAAACTATATGCCGCGGTACACACTGGGTGGGGGTCGAAAGTCAAACATATGAGAATATTACACACATACAGCCGGACATACAGAAAGCATATATGAAGATGTGCAAATACTAACAGAAGGCTGGCAGCCATTCAAACTAATATCCAAAGAGGACTCAGTCACAAAGCAATTCAAAGTTTTATCCATTTCCAAAAAAGCTTTAATAAATCACAAAAAATCTTCAAAGCTGCTTAAAGTTTGCCATATAAATTGGGTTAAGCTGAAACCATTATTTTGTTACCATAATTCGTGAATATAAAATAAATGCATGTCGAGCTTGCCCCCAAGAGTATTTTTCTTTATGCATGCATCCCCTTTTAAATTTCCTTTCAAGTCATGCGAAACATGAAAAATTTAAAGAAATAAACAAAAAATATTAATGTCACAAAAATGAACAAACACGAGCGTTTCCACTTTTTTTTTCTGATAAAATACAGCAAAATTACTTTTCTTTGATGCGTTAAGCTATAAAAATTTTATGAAAAGCATAAAGTGGATGAATGAAGAAAAATTTGTAATTTGAACCATCATTTAACAGCAATATTTTCTCATACTCATAATTTTCCAGTCGTATGAATCTGTATGCCTGAGTTTCATTGCCAATCAAACTCTTTTTTCCTGCTTTCATTCGCATTTACTTCCATTCTAATGCTCCTGTCACACACTGTTCTTGAAAGGCTTTTTTAACACTCTGTATTATTTGTATGTAAATCTCTCTTCATTCAAAGTGTGCATGAAATATATCAACAGCTCCTCTTTCAATGCCTCTACCATTCTCATCATCATCATCATCATGAGATGACATAGAGGAAGGGAGAGATGACAACACAAAGTACAAGAGTGTGTAACGCAGGATGATAAATAATCTTTTTGAGTTTGCGACACTTTCAATAAAGATTGTATGATAGTGTGACACTTGAAGTTTTATTGGATATTGCTGTATAACATGTTAAAGTTGAGCAGAGAGTTAAAGATATAAAAGAGTATCTGTAGATCTTCCTATAACTGCCATGTGTGTATGATAATGTAAAACAATTCAGGTTTTGATGGAAATCGAACACGCGAGCTCAAAAGAGGCGATCTTTTGATCAGAGATCCCTGCCACTCGGCCACCGAGGTACTTATCTCACTTCGGCTATCCATCATTCAAATATAACCAGTTCAACGCGAGCCCTATGCTCAGGCCTATCTACTACAGATATGCTCTTCGAGCCATATCCACAGTATCCATGAGGTTTTTGATTAATTCAAACCATCAGCACACAAAAAAATTGATTGAAATTCTGTGTATTCTGCTACAAAGCAGATGAATACTTAGAATCAAGAGGTAGTTATTTTGCAATGGAATTCATTAGAAATGAGCACTAGTGGTGTATTAAGGTCTGAAAAGCTCAAAATGCTCACTAAGAAACCGTTATTGGGTGAAAAGTTTGTTTAAGATCCCTTACTTTGCCGTAATGGCTAATTTTAAAGTATTTTGAGGGTACAGTAAACATTTGGTCAGCTTTAATCAGTCCCGCCTTCCTAATTTTCCATTCGACTCCTCATTTATCCAATTATAAAATGTAAATTGACACATCATAATACACAGAATCATTAACTCATTAATTTCATAATTGATTCAATTATTTTACCAAATAAATATCAATTTTAAAAGTGGGTAAGAAACATCAAAAATTTATAATAAATTAATTTGGAAATCCACTCAATTCGCATGCACAATAAAATTCAGCAACAAATGATGTTTGTTATTTGAATAAATTGCAAATGTTTAATCATGTTAACAAATATACACAATTTACTATCAATTGACTTTTTTCGGTGTGCATCAACTAGTTGAGCAAATCGAATTTATATCCAACTAAATATAGTATTAAGGTGAAGATGCATGTAATGCTGATGATTGCAAAAGACGGGAAAGGAAATGAATTGAATTGATTTCAATTGAATGTGATTTGGGGTTTGTTCGTAAATGATGTGATTTAATTTTATGGATTTATTACACGTGGCTTACAAGATTCACAAATTGTATTGGAGTAGCATGTAGCAATAGACTCATACCCTTCTGTAAATACTATACGTAATTTATGATCTGCAGTGCAACTTGTTTACTTCTTCTCTTTTATTTGCTTCTTATAAATAAAACATGTATTAAACTGACAATATATTGCTTCTTCAACAGTGTCTTTATCTTTACATTTAAGGATCAAGTACTCATATGTCATACAATGAATATATTGCTGAACAAATGAAACTAAAATGTTAAGCTTTTAAGTACAGAGCGATTCAGCAATTCTGGTACGATTTCAACTGAAATAAAAAAAAAATCTAAGTTAAATCTTTATATCGAATTCATCTATTGAAGTTTGTAATAAAGATCGAAATGATATATATTAAAAATATATTGAATTTTAAAAGTACAAAAAATTCAACAAGAGTAAGCAAAACGAGTTTCATAAGTGGTCCTTAAAATGGCAATAAATTTTCTATCGAATTGATTTTCTTTCTTTTATGCTTCAAAAGACATTTTGACTAGTTTATAGTATTTCAGGATGATTGAAGATTCATTTTAGAGGTGATTTTAACTTTTGAAAGATGTCCATAAAGATTTTGATTAAAATTAAACTATAAATTTGATGAAATAAAGATAATCAATTAAAAAGTTCGAAAAACTATTTGAATCCATAGTTGACATATTTAGAAGCAGGAACAAGCGATTATAAGTGCCTTAGCATCTAAACTAGGCTGGTCATGCATTGAGTAAAAATATTTTAGAATAATTTGACTAACTTCATATTTAAAAGGTTTGATCAGTAACGAAATAAGTGAACTTAGAATAGGAAAAATCGTCAATATCTTAATTACAAACTTATTAAGACAAATAAGAAACAAATCATCTAATTCGAGAATCAAAGACTTCCGAATTTTTCTCATACTTAAAAACAAAGTTGAATGTCATGAAACAGTCTGGAAAGCAAATTCTTTACAGTTTAATTGAAATAATTTTTGCTCACATTGTGAACACCACAAGAGCATTAGTGGTGGAACATTAATTGCTACCGCATATGAGAAATTGTTTGGAAAATTTAAATTCCATTCTTGTTTGAAAAAAGTTTACCGAAATTAATTGAGCAAAAAAATATGTGAAGAATAAATAAGAACATTAAAGTTTTTGAACCTACTTAATTTTATTGTCGATGAAATCAATCTTTTATAATTGGAGCGATTCGTGTGAAATTGCCTGTAACTTTTCCGCCCTATCAGTAAATTTTGTTGAAATGAACTCTTTAATGTTCCTACAGCTTTTAGCAACCTTTCTATTGTAATTACTGAAGCAATAGAATAAATAAAAAGTTATTCATAATAATTTGTCTGTGCTCATGTCGAGAATAGAAAATAACTGCTCTCGGGGGTGCGATGAGAGTTCTTAATTAATTCACTAATTTGTTGCCTAACATTTAAATGTAAATTAATATTGATGCCCTGAAGAGCACTATAGTAAATTATGTAGTCTAAGTTTTTATTTTCTATTTTCATAATCTAATTTATGAGTTTGTTGTTTTTACCAGTTTTTACATAGTTATTAATAGAAATTTACATTTCAAATTATCATCAACCGAGAGAAAAATTTCTAGAGTATTTTTTTTTCAGGGTCGTTTATAAATGATATCTAATAATAAACTGTGAGAGCTGAACTGGCTCGGTAGCGGAATGGTTTAGTCCTTCGGTACTTAATTAGTGCACAGCCAACACAGCGATCATAGGTTTGAGACCTGGCACAGATAGCAACAAGATTCTTACAAAAATTTTAAATTAATTTCAAATGATGGCATACAAATAATGAGCTTTTACAACATGAATGATACGTTAATGACAAAACCAGCTTAAACTGAATGCCAAATTCCACGAAAAATCAAATTACTCATTTAATGAATATTCCACATAATTTTACACACATACCTATCACATCAAAAGCTCAAAATAATTAAAAGCTTAAAAATATATTTTTTTTTTCATGCGAAATCACTTGCATAATTTTTAAATCCCATTAAATGCAATAATGACCTGTCAGGAAAGAAAACATAAAGCAAAATAAAAATATTGAATCAATTAAAAAAGTGCAAAATTCAATGAAGAATTCCACTTCATAAAAGCGGCATTGCAGTTGGATATGCATATTAATTTATGCATTTAAATTATTTTCTGAAACATAAATGTCCATTCGAGTGTAATCTTGACTCTTGAAGCAACATTTTGTAAGAAAATGTGTGATTGATTTGGATGTAGTGTCTAGCAAGGCTGGCTTGATATCCCAAAAGGGTTTAGTGCTTGTGAAAGTTGTGTTGAATAGGTTAATTGGAGATACAATAGTAATGAGGACTAAAAGGAGTAAGGTGAGTTGAGCTTATGATTTGGTTGGACAACTTAGTCATTATCTAGAGTGTCAGTAGCTGATACTCCGGCCATAACCTAATTGTTAATTCTGGTATGGTCCAAAAGCCAGTTTCTTTGGTCTACTCAGTGCAGTCAACTCAAAAATTGATGATTGACTAGAAAAGAGCTTCTAAGTAGCCTCAATTACCCTTTTCTGGTCTACATAGATCTTTAATCAAGCTTTAAAGACCTTTGTTTTAGATAATCTTGTAAAATTAACTACAATTGATGCCAAATATGCGCTTTAGTCTCTTCTAAACTCTCAACTCAACCCTTTTAAATGAACACCGCCATAAAAAAATAATATAAAGTATGGAAATTCGTAATTAATTATAATTCGATTGTAAAATGAGCTTTTTATCGTCATCATCATCACTAGTATTAAACAATTTGTCGTATAACCGCAAAAATGTTATTTTTTCAATATATTTTGTGTTTATTGCATCCCCATGTGTGTACACAATGCAAATACGTATTTATTTATGTTCTCAATTCTATCCAGTGCATCGTCGATGCAATGTCAAACGAAAAATGCTGTTACCTCTCTCGCACCTCATTCAGTTTTTTTTTGTCCTCGCGAAACAAGCAATCCAATTTAATTTTTAATTCATTAAACATTTAAATGTCACATAAAAATATGCTTTTGAGGCCTTTCATTTTCCAATTCAATTTTTTTTCTCACTCTCGTTGCTCCTTCTGTCTGTCATATATCACGACTACAGGAATAACAACAGAGAGAATTTTTTTCCATGTCATGTTTTCAATTATTTCTCACTATATTCGTTGCTAAAATATTTTTTAATGCTTTTATACAACAATTTTTTTTATATATTTCCAGATGATGGAAATATAGGAGAATGAATTTGCAGTTTATTGTACAGCTGCATGCCTGTCCTCAGGAAAAAAAATATAAATGTGAGTGTGAATTTTGCACATGCTAATTAAATTAAATGTTTGCTTATGACGTAGTTTATGTTATTCCCATTTGAGATGTGATGGATGTGATGGCAATGGAATTGATAATAAAATATTCATGAACATTAATGTAGAGTGTGATGTACAAAGCTTTATCAATTTTATTATTACCATGCCACACTATTATCACTTAATGTTTTAGAGTATGAGACTTAATTTAATTTAATTTTAAATACATAGATTGAGTGAGAAAATAAGCCACTTGTTAAATATGAATCAGAACCATACAGATTGTATAGTTCTGAAATGGCCCTGTAGCGCAATTGGTAGAGCGTCAGACTCCAGATCTGAAGGTTGCGTGTTCAAGTCACGTCGGGGTCAGAAATTCCTTTTTGATTAAATTTATACTTTTTTTGATTAAATGCACTCGAAATTGCATTTGGGGGTCATCCATAAATTATGGAACGTAATAGAAATTGGTTTTTTGATGGTAAATTTTTATAAAAGTTTTTTTTAAAATGAATTTTACACGACTTTCGAATTGTTTTATTTAAAACTGGAATCTTAATTAGTGAACGACCCCCAAGGGTCGTGCAACCTTTTTTGGAAGACGAGGGTCTTATTTAACTTTTATGACAGAAAGAGGTTCGAAGGTCCAATAGAAATCCTAATTTTTTGATTGACATCATTTATGGATGACCCCTATTTGCACTATTTTTTATCATCAAATATTTTATTAAGTAGTCTTTTCAACCATATATTAGTTGAGAGTGCAGATAAATATTTGCATTCCATATACTGTGTCAATATATTTTTTTAAATCCATTGTAATAAAATTTCCGTGGTTTGAATATTTTCCGTACATAAAAAAAACTTCAGTTCCTATAAAAGTGCACATTTTGCCTATGGAAATATTTAAAATGGGATCAAGTTTCATTGATATTGTAATGCAGTTTGCCATATTCTCACCATTTTTATGATAAAATCAGACTAAAAATATGAAGGGATTATGCTGAATACTTTAACACACCACAAAAATGAAGTGAATAAAGATTATTGGATTGCTGCAAGCAATAAAAAAGTTTTTTGGTTGGGTACGGTACGAGTACAAAAATAAATCAGCTATTGCATTGGTTGGATGTAATAAAATAAGAAATTTTATGCTTCATGTCACGAGAATGTCACACGTCGTAAAATTTATTTCCAGTTTTATTTGATGAGATGAAGCAAACAAGCAGCAAGCGATTCTTATTTTGGTAATCATTGTGTCTTGGCAATTCCAATTTTATGTTTCATCACCCAATGTGTAAGAAGAAGTTCTTAGTTCTTTTATTTTATATAATTAGCCTTAAGATATTTTCCATTAGTTGCGAGAAATTCTTGTTATCTCTTGGAATGTTGTGCTAGAGCATGATTATTAGACGACAATTCGATGACGATGAAGACAGTTTATTGAACTTATTGGATATGCTCCCACGATGATTTCATTTTGAAATGTTTTGCCATTTTTTTTAATAATTCTTGATGCTTCTTAAAGAGGTTGTTGGACTTACATGCAAGTATTTGTTGATGCTTGGATTTCGATGATAGATGTGATGGAGGATGTGGATCCATTGAACTGGAATTGCTGTAATTTTTATTATTATAATTGTGATGGGATGCAGCTTGTTAAAAACATATCTTCTGATACAAAGAATCTTTTGTCATGGAATTGTCATTAAATTATGAAACATGTAAATTCGTTCCTTGGAGAAGCTAGGTTAGTGGTTGAACAAATTCCTTTATTAGTTCGGTGGCAAACCTTGATTTTAACCCGGCACATCTGAGTATCAATTGCACACTAATGCTCCACAGCACATAAGTTGCCTATCACTGAAGCATAACTTTAGGTCAGTGCTACTCAAACGTTTTAGAATGCAACTCACTTTACTTGAGTTTCTAATTTCACTGCCTTAGAGTATTTTGAACATTCTGACTCAGACGGGTAGCTTTTACAGCGCAAAAAAAATGGGAATTTCAGGCTTCCTTTAAATGCTGACTATTAAAAGAATCTTTTATTGATAGATGTCTTCAAAAGTGTCGTGGATCATAGGTTGATTAGCAGTGTTTTACTTAAAATCTATACTTTTTCCAATGAAATTCATTCAAACTTACCAAATTTAAACCGAAAGCTATTCAATTTCAGAATCATGAGTATATCCACCAGCATTACATGCTTGTTTGTTGTTTGATATTTTTATAGCTCAAACATAATCATACATTTTGCATATTAATTTCTGGTATTAATTTTTATGGATTTTAATCAGCCAGCATGCAAATATGTAACATTTGATTTATTAATAAAAATTTCCACGGGCTTTTTGTTGACATCAACAACATTGGAATATTATTTTAGAGAAAAATTAACCCTGCAAATTAATGATAGAGGCAGAGAAATTAATGCTTTGTGTTTTCCATTTGATAGATTTTTTGCAGGTTTTTTATGCATGAGAAAATTTATCCAAAAATAAATAAAATTGCAAAATAAACTCTAATTCATTTAAATGTCAAATAGATTCTGTCAAGCTTGATTTTAATTAAACGGAATTAAAATTTTATTTTACGGGATTTTTTTGTCGATGCAATTTTTAAATCTGAATGATTTTTTTTAAGTCGTTGAATGATTTCGACATTCTGAAACCTGATCAATGTTTCAACAGCTGTTCTGCTGTAGTTTTAGGAGCTATGCTTGACTTGATTAATTTGAGAAAATTAAATTTTGATAAATTGAATAGTTTAGGAGTTTAATTAAGGAATTATGGCATTGATTCGATTCATAACAGTGGATATTGACTTAATTTTGAATTAAATGATAATTCTAAGATAATAAAGCTTACAGGATGATTTAAAAACAAACCTAATAAGTGAAGTCTTCCAGAAAATTAATCCAAAAGCACCAAAAAGTCACCCTCAAATTAAATCATTTAAGTTAATCTTAACCTTATGTCAATATTGTTACAGTTAATGAGCATTGAATGAGATAATAAAAGCACAAGAATTTCCCATCATTCCTTCCCCTCTCCTGTCCACAATAATCTTCAGTCAACCAGATTCTCTTCTCAATTTAATCGTTCTATACGCAACGTCAATTTACAAGCTTAAGGTCATTAATTTGATACAATCGATTTTTCTGCTCTGTCTTATGTTGAAATTCAACCTTTTATACCTTTCAGCCTCACACTCTAGACTTAATGGACATTGATAGTGGCAGTCTATAGGTAACACATTTCGTCTTGTACATACATATTGAGAAATCAATGAACCTTTTCTCCCCGATAAAATCCTTTTTATGTATTTAAGTCTAACAACCATTGGTTGAATAGCTGCTTGACTGCCTCATGATTCATTCATTAAAGCTCATTTACAGTTGACTAAGTTTCCTTTCAGTTTACCTTATTCATGATGTTTTTTCTTGACTTTAATTGCTTCCCTTTAAGATATACCTTTTTCAGTTCCCATCTCTTTTGTCTTATTCAGTTCCATTCTTTGCTTACTTACTTACTTTTGCGTTAGTTACATTGTTTTTCATGTCCATTAAGTGCTTTTGATGAAGAAAATTGCTCCTCATTTATACAAAGTGAAACCTTTTTTTTGCTGCTTCCTGTTCCTCCTTAATTTAATCTTTCTCTCTTTATTCATCTTAAATTAAACAGTACTCACCAACACTTTATTTCATAATACTTTTACGGTAGTTGACTTTTTGGATCTTTCTCTTGTCTCCTCATCAAATTCATTTGTCGCTTCATTGAGTTTCTGTTCCTTTCTTATTTACTTCATAAATTATTTTTCATTGTAAATTGCCATAAAAATTAAGAGGATGATTATATGGCAAAAATTAATGTTTATGTCTTGATTAATTTATTTCTGAGTACTTATTTAAGTAATGTTGGGATTTGAAAAATTACTGGACATATATTATTTGGGGAATGAATGTTGACTCATGAAAACTCGCACTGAAGTTGCGATACAGTCACCTGTGCACAGGTGAGAACCGTACAATTCCTTGATAATTTGCAAGGTTTTTCTAACAGAACCATACAAATTCTAATAAAACCTCACAAATTATAAAGGAATTGTATAGTTCTCATCTGTGCACAGGTGCCTGTATCGCAACACTACTCAGAACTTTCATGAGAATTTTAGTGAACTTTTCCTGGAAAAATTGTAAACTTAAACTTTTTAAAATTTAAATTCACACAAAATATCAAAAACTTTATCAAATTTTACAATTTACTGATTTTTTTTTATTTTGACATTTCATACAAAAATAAAATAGAGTTTAACATTCGAGACAAAACAGCTCGATGATTGCATCAAAATTTCCATCCACCAAATGCAGCTTCAATTTCACAAGCAATAGCAAAGCAATTTCTGTCCTGATATGGTGCCGCAATAACCTGAAAGCAATCAAGTAAATTTCATTAAAATGACTTTAATAATAAAAAAAAAAGTTTTTTTTTGGGTTCTCATGCATGTGAGACATTTCACATTATTATGCACAATGAGTTAAGTTAATAAAAAAAATATTTAATGTGATTACGAAAATAAAGAGAGTTCCTGTATGTGCAACAAGGGAAGGATAATAAAAATCTGTTGCGCGCAAAAAAAAAAACAAATTTAATTTCAATACCTGAAAGCCAATTGGAAGTCCACTCTCATCCATACCCATCTGTCATTTTTCAATATGAATCCGACAATAAAAAAAAATATTAAAATTAATTTTCATGAGGATCATAAAAGGAAAATTAATGTGATTTACCGGCACGTGTGTTGATGGAAATCCCATGATATTAAAGAATGCTGTGTACATGACACCGCTCAATTTTGTTGTTGATTCGCCATGCCGGAAGGCGCTTTGTGGGAAGGTTGGGTAGAACAGCACACCATTTGTTCCAAGTTTATTGATAAGTTTTTCTCGCAGAACTTTACCTTTTTTGACATAATGCTCTTTTCGTGATTTTGGTATGAAGCCATTCGTTGCATGCAATACATAAAAATATAAGGCAGCGTATGTGTACTCCGACAATCCGAACATTGATTTTAAAAGTTCATTCCAGAGATCTTTTCGAGGCTGTTGGAAATGAAGAGAATTTTATTTTGGTAAGTCAAAGGAATTGAAAAATGTAAATTCTAAAACAGCCACTGAAAACGGGAAATTTTTGATTACATATTAGCCAATGTTGGACAACGGTTCCTCACTTTTCGAAATTAAAGAAATTGAGTTCGAAACTTTTTTGTTTAAATTTTAAATTGAAATTTTATTCCTTTAATTTTAGCTTTATTTTTTGTGTTATATTGGATCATCAAAAACCATTAATTAAAGAAAAATTTCTGAATTTCTATCGTAATCTGTTTGCCAATGACGTATAACATTTTGGAGGGGGGGGGGTCAGGAAATTTGTGACATCAAATTTTTTTGTGTCTATGATTTTACGTCACAGGGGGGGGGGGGGGTGTATTGACATCTGTGAGGGGGGGATAGAATTGACGTCATAAGTGAACGGACCCATATTGGTTAAAGGTAAAAATGCTGAGATATTCACGTAAATAACGTTTGATTGATTTTATCTTAGTGATGCTTTCGCAGTTAACGCGCCTGACTTTCACAAAATTGATGTCGCTTTAGAATTGTTGAGTTCCAAACTTTTTAAAGAATTTTAACCAAGTTAAAATTTAACTTAAACCTTGCGGATCACATTAGAATAACATGCAGCTTTGCTTCTTTATGCTGTATTATTCAAAACATTTCGTACTCGTTTTACATTTGTGCATTCCACATTTGCTTTTGAAATAACCGATTGAATTCATACCACAAAAAAAAAACCTTTTACTGGAGTTAGATATCAAAAAGAATTCCAATCAAATCTCACTTAAAAGTTCACTTACACTCGTTTTATCATTCGAAAGCAAATCGGGTATATCGTCTACATCACATAATGAACAAATTGAAATTTCCAACGAATCATTCATATCAATGAAATCACCATGTTGATGATGATCGTTGTAACTAGGATTGAGTCGTTTCACATTCAGTCCATTGGATTTAAAGTGTGACACAGCTTCAAGCATTCGACGTTGAATTAACTCATCGACATTCCATAAACTCAACGAAAATTCACTTGCTGATGTTTGATAATAAATGTCGATGTCTTTCGTATGGATAGGTTGGTCTAAGCGCAACTGAGAACGGCAATTTTCATTTGCCATCAAATATGTTAAAGTCGGTAAATCCTTTGCATAACGACACATTGGACCAATCGTTAGAAATTTGAGAAAGCTTTTATCCATCGATGTTGGAAAATGTCCATCAATGCTTATAATACCCGATGTTGGCTTATGACCGAATATTCCAACAAAATGACTTGGCACTCTAATTGATCCAGCGATATCTGATCCTATAAATTTACAAGATTTACATTTATTGAGTACATATTGTAAAATTTTCATTTAATTCCTCTTACCAATTCCAAAACATGATGCTCCAGCACCATTAAGTGCAGCTTCGCCACCCGAACTTCCCCCAGGCGACGTACTCAACTTGTGTGGATTCAATGTTCTTCCACTTACATAATTATTGCACTCCCAAGTGACACAATATTCGGGCGTTGTCGAGACGAGTAGTGGAATGGCACCGGCAGCTCGCAATTTTTCAACCACAATTGCATCCTTGTCAGCTCTCATTCCCTTCCTTGATATTGTTGCTGTGCCATGCAATAAACCTTTTACAGCTATACTCTCCTTTACTGTAAATGGTACACCAAGTAATGGGTAGTTTTCAATGATATAAATTAACGACGCTTCCTCAATAATCTTATCAGCACGCTTAGCATCCTTTATTGCATCATCGAATCGATTTTCAACTACAGCATTCAAAAAGGGCTCAACTTCTCGGATACGCTTTATGTATTCTCGTACAACTTTTTCAGATGAGAACTGTTTCAGTTTGAAAAAAAAAGTGGAAAAAGAAGAATGAAAATGAAAATAAAATTCAGAATCATTTCGATAAAGATAACATTTCGAGAATGAAATTGGAAAAGAAGAAGTAAAGCGGATTAAAGAAATTTCCGTTCAATGCTGTTTGTTTTAAATTCACAGTAAATTGAAGACCGATCGGCACACATTGAAATTCATTGAAATGTTGATGTCAGGTTGATAGTATAATTAGAACCAAATTGGCAATGGCTTTCAAACGGGTGCCACTTGGTTCTAATTCTGATATCAACCCGGCAGCAGGTGGCAAACATTTCAATTTGTGCAAGGGTATGGTACTCATGAAATGATCAAAAATGATCAAAAAAATGATCAAATATGATCAAAAAAATGATCAAAATGTAATTCTTCAGTTCCACACCCTTCAATATGTGCCGGTCGGGAAGTATTTGTTAATTAAATAGTTACATTCTATACATTTTTAAAATAAATGAGATAGCAATTTATGGGAATATAGTTGATGGTTTCTGGTTCGGCTGTGATGTTATACAAAGTAGTTCAGACGATATCAAAGCTCACATCCCCTGCTACGGAACTGTGTACATTACAGGTAACACAAAAGCCTTTCTACCACAACAAAGCACCCTCAAAGTGTAATTTACTCTCACACATCGAATACAGTATCGACTTCAATTTCATATGGAAAAGAGCAGCATGTAAACTGATTTAAAAGTTCATGAGCTTCAAACATATTTTGTAGTAAAAGATTCCACCATTTTTCGCGACATATAAATTTTCATTTACCGCCATGCTGTCTACGCAGTTGTAGTCAAAATACAGTCTACATTGAGAGCAGGGGCGTAGCCAGAAAATTTTTAAGAGGGGGGGGGCCCATTTTCGAAAATTAAAAAACCGTTATTTTGTATCCTTAAATCTATATTCATTCTTCATAAGTTTGAATATTTAATTCATTTTTCATACATTAAATTTAATTTTTCGTGCTGATTTTGACATTTTTTTCATCACTTCCTCTACATTAACTGGTTCTTCTCTATAAATACTTAATAAAACAATTATCAGATTTTCGTAGGGGGGGGGGGGGGGGGCGGGCCCCCTATGGCCCCCCCCCCTGGCTACGCCCCTGATTGAGAGTATGTTACAGTATACAACAGTGCCAGCATTAATTCTAATTAAGTAGCGTTTTCCTTCTATGATAATTATCGCAAATTTTCTCATCACAAAAAAAGCAATACATGTAATAAATAAATAACTTCTTTCATTCTCGCTCAATTGCTTATTTTCAACACATTTCGAATGATGGAAATAAGTATTGATTAAAACAATAATTCTTACTCATTTCACAACTGATGCTCATCTACGTTTCTTAAATATGTGTTGGTACGAGCAGAGAAAATTTACTGTCTTATGAACAAGTTGTGTGTCTATGACTGTCAAATTGTATATGTGAATCTAATTTCGGGTATAACATAAAGAAGATAAATTCAAGTTTGATTAAGTAATTTATTTGATAATGCGAGAAATATTGCTATCTATAGATTTTTATTTGTTTTTCCGACATTATGTTAGGGATTTCGGTTCGGTAAAATATAGACTCAAATGTCACTAGTCGGTTAATCGATCGAAAATCCGGTTAGAATCTGACATGGTGCTTGATTAAAGATTGCACTGGATAGCACCATGCCAGAGTCATGTCGACATGGCGATGGATTTGTATTCGATTAACTGACTTGTGCTATTTGGGGAGTGCCTATTAAAAAACCGACTTTCAAAAATTCAAAACCTTTTTTTTTTCAAATTTTAAGTACCGTTACCTGAAAAATTAAGTTAACGATTTTTGAAAATTTGAAAATTATACGAAGAAAAAAAAGTCGAAAAAATGATGCATCGAAAAAATGAGGTTTCGAATTTTTGAAATTCGTTATTTTGATAGGCACTCCTGGTCTAAGGACTAATAAAGAGTAGGTCTAAGAAGTGATAACCAGTTATTGAATTATAATCTATAAGATCGTCTTCCATAATATATAAGATCAAACTTAATTAACTAGAACTGACCAAATCATCAGCTTCTGGTTCGATTCCTTAAAATCGAACTAAGACAAGACATCTACAATTTCGATTAAAATACTAAGAACATTAGAATCCCTACAACACTAGAGCACATGAGTTTTATCGACTCCTTTTTCATGATCTCATACATAATCAGATATGAATACATAAATCTTCCCCGGCAGTTTATCTACACAAATGTACTTTTGCGAATCTATCAATTTCAAATTACTTGTTTCGAGAGCAAAACACTCTCAATCGATTGAAATGAATTAAAGAATGGTAATTATTGGTAGATACATGCTTATTATGCTCATCCGAGAGGTAATAATGCCTGTAATTATAGCTATTCTTTATTTTATTGACTTTAGATTCGTTAAAATTTCATTTTATTGTCTTTAGCTTCATTTTGTGCTTCAATTGTTTCTTTTTATCGTTGTCTGTGTTATTTATGAAACAGATGCTGGATGCTTAATTGAATGATGAGTTTATATGGAATTGCTTCTTGGGAATTTTGTTTTTGTTTCGACTTTAAAGTACTTTAATTTGTAAGAATTTATATGAAAAGAAAGGTTAAACATTTAGAGGTTGAGGTATGTCCAAAAATTATTCAAGACAGGGGTCCGATTCTTTAAGGGGGGGGGGGGGGGGTTTCCGAATTTTTCTCTCACATTTGTTTATATTTTTGGGGTCCCAAAATTTTCTGATTTAAGTTTCAATCTTATTGAAATGACCCAAAACCTTCTCTTTAGCCACGCTTATAGATCCCATCCTGAACATCAAACCTTTTGTTGATGGACATTGCAGATGTTTTTTTCTCTTCTTAGCATCCCTAATAAGTGAATGTTCCCTAAATTCTCATCATTCTAACTTTAAATTTCCACAAAACTTAGTTTAAAACTTCTCAAAACTCAACGATTCTCATTTCCATCAAAACTCAACTCATATACATACAGCGGTTGCAGCAACAGCAAACAGAATGACTGAGGTCAGTTTTGTATGCATAAAGTATATAAAAAACTGTTTGCTTTACATTTCTCACATTTTTTTTCGGATAATTACATCATTTTAGTCAGTGTAAGTAACTTGATGTGCGGGATGCTTACAAAAAAAATTTATCATCATACATTTCTGCGCGTTTGTCATTGTCTCTAAAGAATTTAATTTTCTCTCTCAACAAGTTTTTATAATTAAATTATTAATGAACATTTTTGCTCGAGTAAAGTGTAAAGAGAGAAGGAAATGAGAAGAATAATAACTCATATAAAGTCAGACGGCTTTTTAGGAAGATGAGAAAAAAGTATGTGAGTATGCAAGGTAGGGAGAGCAAGTTTTACGCGATGATAATCAATAAGATGTAAATAAATATGCTATGCCTATATAGTCATTAAACTTCCGTACATTATTTTTTGTCTGAAAGTTAAAGTAAGGCTTGGCAAGACTATGCAGGTTGAAATAAATTTTTGCAAGACTGATCCTCAGCTACCTGAAGTAATTTTTTTGTGAACGGAATCAAGAACCCTTGCTAAATAGCTAATAGGTTCTTCAAAATATAGGATGACCCTCAACTTCTCTTCTTAGCAATGACCTTGACGCTATGCAACATCCGAACGCTCCACAAATTTAAGTGATAAGAATTATGGAATCAAAACAGAAAATGAAAGAAAATGCTGAGTACTAGTAAGATGCGTGGAATTACTACTGTTTTATTTTTTCTCTCTCAAGGTTGCGGACAATGATTGACACTTTTAGTTTTTCTGTGTGACAAGTAATGAGTTTTAGCAATGAGTAGAAAAAGGAAGGAAGTAACAACATGTAATTACGCAATGATATTCATAATGTGGTAGCTTGGTTGTATATTATTTTTAATTAGATTCTTCCGTATTTTTAAATAAGCTCCACATTTCCCAAGCGACACAAAAAAGGCAAAGAGCAGAGATTATGTCCCTTGAGTTCAGATATTCATTTATTTGTTTTTTCTCATTAATAATTTCTTCCGATTTATTTTCCAATAAAACTTGAAAAGGTTTAGAAATAGAAATTTTCAACCTCTCGTCCGTAATCTTTGAGGTTATATTTCCAACTCACAGCTTGATTATCCTTAAATTTATGTGAAAGGAAATCATAAATGCAGAAGTATTTACTTATTGTCTTTTTTCTATGTCAATCATAATATTGTCAAAAAATTTAAATAAATCTGTAGTTTTAAGAAGCCGGCGACTAAATGTCTGTGGCGAGCTGCTTCCAAATTAGCATAACATTGTACCATAATAAACAGTGTGTCTTTAAACCAAGGCGTGGAAACTATCCCAAATATCCCATATATCCCAAAAATGTTCAAAATATTCCCTGAGCCTGTATGCATTAGAATTGAGATATCCCATCATCCTGAAAATACACGTCCAATACACTAAGGAAACGTTAGGATATCTTTATTATCTTGCATACATGCTTAGGAATTTTTTGAATATTTTTGGGATATTTAGGATAAATATGATATTTGGGATAGTTTCCACGCCTTGCTTTAAACTTGTTTTATATATTGCAGATTTTGAATTCCTCTTATCAGTTTTGATTGTTTTTGCTCAAAAAAAATTGTGAGCATCAACGTCTGATCTAAAATCACTTTAATGCTTAGAATCAACAAAATCTTTATTTTTTCTTGCTTTTTCAAGGCTTTGTTTTTAGAAATAAAATACAGATTAAATGTTCATTGCATGATAATTAAATTGATTGGATGAAACTCAGGTTTGGTTCTTAAACTTGATATATTATGGATAATTGTGCGAATATTTCTTAAAAACAGAATCATTGTGTATTTTTTAAGCAGGAATAAAAACGAGTTTTATTTTTCGCATTTGACATTAAAAAAGTTTATTGTTTTATTAGATTTTAGCTTCAAAAGATTTTTTTGCGAATCTTTAAAAATTGAATTTTTGAGTTTTTGCGAGATTTGCTGTTTTAGTTCCTACTTTGCTATACTATATGTAATCTATGAACGCATATCATGATAAATTTAGATAAACCACGAATTGGTGACAAATAAGACAGTTTTCTTGATCTATTTCTCGTCTTCAATACTCTTTAGGTACTCACATCCTGAGTAGTCTTCTTTGCCAATCGAAATAAGTTTGAAATTTATTTTTGGAAAATTTAAAATGTCGTTGAATCTTCAATTTATCTAATAGTGTGCAGTGAACCGAAAAAAGTAAGGCATATTGATATAGCACATCCCGCAATTATCAATGTGTCACTTCCTTTCAAAAAACTATAATACAAGCTTAACAACATTCAATTGCCAACTCAAATTCAATGCTGAATTATTCAAAACCTAAAATTAATTTGCAACAAACTTCCAGAATGCATTTCCAAGTAAAATTTCTTGCAATTTCTAATAAACATTTCATCATTAACCAGAAACATTGCTAGTGCAGTTTTATGCTAGTGCATTGAACTAATAAGTTGATTGACCACTTTATGAGTAATAACTTGACTTCTGGTAAGTACCTGAAGAAATGTATGCACATTGACTAGAAATTTCTCTCATTATTCACAAGATCACTTCAAATTTGCCATATTTCAGCTCACTTACCTCTCGTGATCGAATTTTTTCTGCAAGATCTACTGCAGATATTTCCAAAATTGGATTTTTCAGCGGGGGGACTTTTCCATTCTTACCAAAAATGTCAAAATAGAGGTAAAGAAATGGCGCGAGCAAATAATTTATTATTTTATTTATTATGCCATAAATTCTCAATGTTAGTTCCATGATTTCACTTTTTTTTCGTACGTTAGAAATTGCAACTGTTATGCATTCACTATTTAACTTGTTATTTAATATCCAAGATAGACATTAAAGCTCATACATGCATGCAAGAGAGATTGTCGTTCAGCGGTTTAATTCACAAGATTTTTATACTGCATGCGAGCATATAAATAAGATGTATTTCCGCGATAAGCACTTAATATTCATTTGAGTCTGAAAATTTACTATCTTTAAGTTAGGTATGAAAAGTTTTTAATAAAATTATTTCCACTTTTTTGGCTCCAACCAAGCTTCTTAATTTGAATTAATGCAACTGATAAAATTTAGTGCCGCACCAAAAGTTCAAGTTCAGGAAAAAAAATAATTTTTTAAGCTCCTCGCCAGTTGCAGTTTACCGTGTTGTTTTACACAATCGACTGAGACTTAAACAATAAAATACGATAAGCGTGAGCGATTTTTTTCCTACTTTAATTTACAGTACATACGTTTGCATGTGAATCGACCACAGACACACATTTGTAAAAAGAATGAGGTACGTACGAATTAAAGATAAGTGCAAAAGCAACGTGTATTTGTAGTTGTTATCATTTATTCAAAATTATTTACTTTAAAAATAACGACGATTGAATTAGTCGGATTTTAGATCTAAAGTTCATGATGTGATTAATTTTAATTAGCCTTCGAATTATTGTCTTTGTAGCTAATTTGGGGTTATTTAGCTTATAATATGTTTTTATAAATTTTTTCTTATATATTCTCTTACATATGGGATCTTGGGCTGGTTTTTGGCTCCTTGGGGAAGTTGCTCTATTTTCTTATTCGTCGAATTTCATTTCTTGGGCAAACTGTCTCGAGTAGTTGATAATTTTGGCTTTTCTGGGTCTAATGGTCTTCTCTTTCCCTCAGAAATCATAGAAAAAATTTCAATTATTATACAACATCAACCTTCCCCCCCCCCCTCTGTCCTACGCAAAACTAGGCGTCAAATATAAACAATCCCTAATAAAATGACTCCTTAAAATTCTTTTGAGTTCAAAATTTAACCAATTTCTTGCTGAGGAATCGCAAATACACTTTTCTCAAACTTATTTCGTACTTAATTCTAAATCAAATACGTTCAGCATAGCACAATCATACTGGATGAATAATCATTTAAATCAGAAAAGCTACATAATTTTTTCATGTTGAGATGTTTGTCAATGCTTCATTTTAAAGTGCTAATAGGTTCCAAATAATCAAACATATGTCAATGAACAATGTTGACATTTATTACTTCATTATTGATTAGCAGTTCTACATGATCTTGAAAATTTTATGTTCATATTCTTAATTTGAGATTTGAAATGAGAGTTTTTTTTTGTTGGGAAATAAAGTAACTCTTTTAATTCACATATCAAAGCTAAATTATTGTTTGTACAAAAGCTGAACCTTATCCATAAATTAAAACTTTATTTTCCATTAATTGATAGCTTTTATTTAAATGTATTTTTCAATTACAGCTGTAGATTCTGTAAAAATAGAGTATTGATTACTCTCTTTGAAATAAATCGATGTAATGTATAGGAACATCAATTAGTAAAATGAATATATTTAAATCTTTCCAATTTGATTGTAAATGCACTCCTCCCCTAAAGCAATAGATTCCCTTCTATAAAAGACATGTTATTAAAAAAAAACTAAAATTTATGAAAAACACACCCTCTCAAAAACAATTTTGGCTGCATCTGTCTTTTTCCCATTTCCCTACTTCCAAAAATGTAGATTTTAAGTAACCGAATATGTCATTAATAATAAATACAAGTGACCAAAAAAACAAGCAATTAAATAATAATTACAGATTCGGACGACTTTTTACAAACACAATAGAATCGCCATTACTAAGCATGCTTGAAATTTATCATCATTCTTATGTAAATAGTTTGATTAGAGGTTATTTTAAAGCTTCTTATTATTTATTATTCCTTATTTATTTTCATTGTTTTTTGTTTTTCAGAGATCAATTTTAACACAACTTTGGGGCCGTTCACTTATGACGTCCAGAGGGGGGGGGGGGGGGGGGGGGGCAGCAAGAAAAGAACAATAGAAATTCCTTGAAATCCATTGTTTTTTTTTGAAAAATGACCGTTAATTTCGGACGTCATTAGTGAATGACCCCTTTTATGAATCAATAGTTTTTGATGTATTGCAGTTGGGTAAGGGCAAGTTGCTAATTGATGGTATTAAGTCGAAGCAGACTTTTAAAAAGTCCAGTCTCTAGCTCTACAGTGATCTTCATTGGGCTACCTTATGATTAAAAATTAATAGACTAAAGTCTTGGATATGAAGACATTTATTAGGGTAAGTTGTACCTAGTAGCTAAAGGCACCTACCTTAGATATACCAAAAGAACAGGAAGCAACAATACGACTGCTGATGCCTCAGCAACAGATACGTGCCGCATTTCAAATAAAGTGACTCAAAAATTCGTAAACTCATTTCAAATATTTCAAATGACAAAAAGATCTCAAAAAAGCCTAAAACTTGAATAATTCAGAACCTCCAAAAGAAACTTCAAATTCGCATAAGAAGTGCAGTTAAGTGCCTTGCTGGTCGAATAGGTAAGGCGCTTGGCTCAATTTGCTATGGTAACTCGAAGGTCGTCGGTTCGAATCCAGCCATTTCCAAATTTGTTCTTTTTCAGAAGTTTAGATACTTCGACTGCTTAATGTACGAGTCAAGCCATAATTGGGCATTTTGGGCAACGTTGGATTAAGGAACGGATCAGGAACTTGAAGTGTAGCGGGAGAAATAGGAACGAGAGCTACAAGATTACCTTATAATGGAATATTGTCAGAACGGACCTGAAATGTATCACGTCACGCCCACAGAAGATTGAAACGAGAGCCTTAGTTTATTTGAAACCTAGATTTGAAGATTAGAAGCTTGATTCTACGTCACCCATAGTGATATGAAATGTATCACTAATCAATGTAAAAAGTAAAAACATGTATAAATACTAATTCTTCCGGACGGTAACGTCGACAAATAAATAATAATAAATAATAAATAATAAGAACTTCCTCAATAATATTGACAAATGACTTCTTCTTCTTTTTAAAAAATACGGTAAACCATTTCCATACAATTTAAACAATAATCACGCATCTAAAGACATTCACATTCTAAAACAAACAACGAAAAAAATTTCGTATTGATAAACTGTAAACAATCAATAAACATTCACACATGAAGCACGTAATTCCGTGCTTGATAAGAAATGAAAACAAGATTTTGTATCCCAATGTCAATTTATTAAAGCCAAGCGATGATAGAAAGAGATGGAATGAAAACAAAAAGCCACATGTTAAGCATACAAGTGTAAAGTATTAACATATGATTAACAAGTAGACAATGTCTGTATAAGTGAGAAATGAGCTTTAATGTAAATAATTTTATATTCTCTCTCGCGTGGCTTTTTCTTCGTTGTGCGAATGACAAAATTCATTTCACATTAATCAGCTTATGACAAGCTTGTAAATAACAGCTGCGGGGGTTCGAGGAGTGTGTACTGGCGGTTGATGTGATTGTTTAATAATATTTTTGTATTTTCATGAACTGTACAGATTAAGGCTTTGGTGTTTTAGGAAAATTGAAGAAAGCTAAAGGTTTTTGGATGTTTGGTTGATGTTTACTTACAGACTTACTTCCTTCGTTAACCGGAGATTTCAATTTTGATCCATGGTATGTCTTGGATGAAGCCTAAAAGACTTACATCATAACTACCCAAATGACACAAGTCGGTTAATTTAATAAAAGTCCAACGCCCAGCCGGCATGACTTTAGAATGGTGCTGGCTTCAATTTAAATCCAGTACCGTGCCAAAGTCACACCAGCTTAGTGCTTACGTCTATAACCAGTCAATCTCACTTGGACAACTTCTTTATCATCTCGATTTCAATTAGCAACCAAATGTGCTCACACCTTGACAAAAAAAATCATTAACATTCAATTGCTTCCGATAAATTTTGGCTCGTGACAACCAAAATCCAAGAAGTTACCTTAAGTATCAACTTAATAGACTCTTTATGTCTCATTTTCTCAATTATATCCTCTTAATGAATTCCGATTGAAGAAAAATTGCAGTCCATAATGGATTCATTAATCCAACAAATATATTTTTGCTCATTAATGCCATTGACCTGAAGGTGATTATTTATATATATGCTGTTACACTTTTGTCAATGTAATCTTCTTAAAATACTCATTAATTTTGCAGCCAAGTATGATTTTAATTGAAAATGAACAACATTTGCTGCGCTAATTAATTAAGTTGCTTTATTGAATTTTTTGCAAAGAATTAGAAAAAGAAACAGAAATAAATGTGAAGCAGACAGTAAAAATTTAATGAATGTCTCTTTAAAGTCATTGATTAATGATTGATTATTTCAAAAATTAATTCGTTTCAATTCATAAAATAATTATTAATATGTTTGACATTCCGAAATTATTACCCGAGCAGCACAACTACTTGATGGCACCTTCACGTTCGATATAAAATCAGTTGTTGTTTTTGGCGCTGGTCGGGTAAGTTGCTATGAGTCACAATTAATCATAACTTTACTAAATTTGCATATTGTAATGCTTGATGATTTTCAACTCATGACATATTTCATAATAAGTAACGCCTCGAGATCTTTCATATTTACTGGAATGTACAAAATAAATAGAGAATGTCAAAGCTATCGTTTTTAAAATAATTGAAACCGACATTTCCAGGAAGTTTTCGGAAGTAGGTGTAAACCTTGAAGCATTCTTTTTAAAATGTCAGTTGTCATGACATTATTTTGCAGATCTATGACGTGATTCTTAAGAAAAAAATTAAAAGTTGACTCAACGTGAATCTTCTGTCAATTTTCTGTATCATTGATATCTATAAGCCGATGCATTGGATTAAGACACCAAAAACCAATAAGACGTTCCTCACAAATTGAACAATGAACAAAATTTTCAAAAAACTTTAAAACGTTCCAATTCGTACCCAAAAATTCTTTATTGCTGTTCCTCTTCAATCAATCTACGTGCGTGATGTCATCAAAATCAATTCGCGCAATAAAAATAACGAAAAGCTTTCGCATTTTTCTGTGTGCTTATCGCTGATGTATAGAAATAAAATTAAATGATTTTGAATCAGCATGAAAATGTCTTTATTTGGAAAAATACATAGATAAGAGGGGGAGATGTGGAGGTAGAATAGGAAATATAAAACAATATTGCTGCAACATTACTTAGCGATGGCAGATGGCAAAATCTGCTTTCATGCCATTAAGCTCCAAACCATAATTATATCACTTTTAAGAGCATTCACATTTTCATTTCCTAAATAGCTTAAAATTGCCAGTCATTGGAAGAGAAATAGACACAAATTTGCATGGAGCTTAATGCTGGCAAAACTCAATTGATATTGCTTATGTCATTGAATGTTGAAAAACTTTTTTTTATGTGAAAATTAATCTCAATACATTCTTGCTTCCTTTGTCAATTTTTGAGTATTGACGCGGAGTTTTATTAATATTTTTTTTTTTTTTTTTTTTTACAGACATGGAACATTGAAAGCATTCTTTAGATTGAAGGAAAAAGCTTTATTTCTATTGAATTTTAAAATGTTTGAAGTAATTTCAATAAAGCAGTTTTATGTTCACAATTCAACATTCCAGCAACATTCAATGGTCCATAAAATTTTAATTCTGATGATATTTTCTATAAATAATCATTCTTTGGCAATTTCAAATTAGATCAATGTATTTAATGATTAAAGGAGAATGAGAAATTCATGGAAAATGGGATCAAGAGTGTCGGAAATAAAAACCATCTATTGTCGGTATTTCAAGAACATAGAAACTGTCCTGAGCTAGTTTCCAGGGCTTCTCAAGTTACAATCAAATTTTGTTTATAATCCATTCATAAATCACATGTGTCTAGCCTTTTTTCCAAGATTTCTTTTGTTTCTAGCTGATCATACCTTATTTTGCAGCAGCTATCAGAAGATCTTGAACTCTAAATGACCAAACAATGCACAATACATTCATTCATTTCATTCACACACAAAAGGCAAGCTTTCAACATTTAACTTATATGTCTGCTTCTACTGAACTGCATCAATAAATTTGAACAGCTTCTTTTTATCTCCTATCTGAAATGGCAACATTATTGCGGTCATTAGTCAAAGATTCAGTTACAAAATATATTTATTGATTTTCAGGCTATGACCAGAAAAGTCTTATTTATGTTGTTTGATTGCCAGTAAATCACCGAGAGAAAAAAAATGTAATAATCCTGGCAACAAAGTTGAGAGTGATTGGATGAGAAAAGTTCGTGGGAGGTTGTGCTTGTTTTTTCTGAAAATATGAAATATGTTTATTGAGTGGTGATTAAAATATTGAATTTTAAGTAGGTACCCAGAAGCTTATTTATAATGCATTGGTTTTTCGAGAAATTTTTTTAATGCAAAAATTTAAGCGGATTTCGTGTTTTGACAATTCTTTTGGGTTTATTTTCAATTATTTTAGAAGATAAAGGAGAATTTTCTGCTGATGCTTTAGTTTTGTATGATAATGAGAAATTCCAATGAGAAGGAGGTGGGGTTCTTTGTAGCTTTAAGCCTCTTAATTATTTCTAGTCAGTTTCAACGGCTAAAATGCTTAGGGAACAGACTATAAGCTGGTTTTTAGGGCTACCAAGTAGACCATTAACCAGTCACAGATAAATTTTATTTATATCCCATATTGATGTTCATTACTAATCCCTAAGTTGTCCCTGGATCGCCCTAGAAAAAGGCCCAAGAAACTTACAACTTTCCATAAGAATATGAGTTCGGTTCCTAACATAGTTCAATTAGCATATTTTGTTTCTCTCCGTGTAACAAAAATATCCAGCAAAGTCCATGACATTCAATTTGTTAACATGAATGCCCAGCAGTAGTGAATGTAAATAAATAAGTAATACGGCAGCAAAAATTTATAAGTTCGAAAATAAATCGAAACGCGTCTGGACAATAACAAACTCAACAATGGGAACGGTAACAGCAAATAACATCAACATCTCTTCGGCATAACCTTGTTGGTGACTAAGTGTGCAAAAAAAATATCATGTGGAGTTCGTTTTCGATGTCAGTGTGATAAATTAAAGTCCACTGGTTATTTATTGTCATTTATAGAGGCAGCGAAATAGGTTGAGGATGAATGCACGAGATATTTAATGACAATTGTATGGACATTCGGAATAATTTAGATACTCATTGAGCTTTTGAATCATTCTGGATTAGAAATTTAGAGTATTGATGCTGTATAAATTTAGAATAAATGTTGCTGCTGTAAGCTGCAAAAAAAGTTTTGTAAGCATACAAAAATCAATACGATTTAAGCTTTTACGGGAATATATTCATGGCCAGAAAAACATTAGTCTGTCCTTGATTTTCAAGCAACAATTCTTACCGTACTCTTTATTTTAAAGCTACATTAATCGTCTTATTTTCATAAATATATTTTTATGCTCACATCAACCGATGATAATTTATTTTTCTCATCTTTTCTGCTTCCTACATGTTTGCTTTTGTGTACTCTTATAAAAAAATCCATCGTCTTCTTAGCTCATCCTTCGGCAATATTAAAAACAAACATTGATCTTAGAAAAGGATACAAATAAGTAGTAAAGTTGTGATGGTGAACTTGAGCGAATTTGACATGGATTCTTGGGAACCTAATAAATTGAATCTCTGTGAACTGTATGTTGTAAGCAGTTGTAACAGGTTGTAAGCTGAAATGGCTTGGTAGTGAAGTAGTTTCGAGCTTGAACCTATCTTTAATTACTAAAATGCTTACATACCAACTATAGGTTCGAAACTCAAAAGAAGCATTGATTTCAACTCATATATAACTTAATGCCGTGAGCATTGTGCGAATCCTGTTCAAATCGACATCAATGATTCAAAAATCGGGTTCTAGTGAGAATCGAGCACAAAACCTCACAAAAGAGGGTCAAAAATTCGTGCCACAGAGGCCTCAGTATTGCACTAATTGATTCGTCAATATATGGTTCGATACCTCATTTCCACTTTGCTCCAACACCACAAATGCGTTGTACCGGATCGCATAATGTCTTATTTGTCTGATACTTAGAATGCGACTGTCTAGTTGCTTTCTGAGAAGCACTAACGCCATAGCAATATCATAAATCAAATGAAACATAGACACAATGGACTTTACCATCACTAAGTCAATTAAAAATTTATTACCAATTTTGTCGGGTTCAAGGCTCAACAAGGCAAAAACCTAAAAAATCCAAAATGACTCAAAAAGTTCAAGATTTGCCAAGAAATATGGCAAAAAATTGTATATGTGCGGTAGACATTGAGAATCCAGCCATGCTAAAAGAAAAGGCAGGTAAAGATTTATGAATTTGCTATCTTCACAGCAAGGATTTTCGTCTTCGTATGGTAAATTCTTGAAGGTATTTCAAGTGTATTTTTAATGTCTTGATAAAGAACGAAAGAAGCATTTAGAAATTGAGATAGATCGATTGAGAATGCGAATTGAGAGAAAGAAGAAAATGCGATAAATTTTCCATCTGATTGCATGCATTGGATGAAGAAAAAAAAAAGGATGAAGTAAGATGGAGTGGATGTTGAAGAATCTATTATCGTCAATTTATCTCTTGTCTCCCTTTCAGTCATAGCTTTTCAATTTATCGTTCACCATTTAAGGACAAATTAATTTTGATGTCCACCATTAGAATGTGATTTGTTATGATTTTTTGATTTCCTACAACACATTACTCAATGTTGACGCATTAAGTTAATGAAATTTTTTTATAGATAGCAGTTGAATAAATAATCCGAGTGACATTGAACGGCTTTTTTCTGTCTCTTGGAATTTTTATTTCTTATCGATTGACTTGGAAAAGGATATACGAGCTTCTGATTACGAAAGCTTCTTAAATTGATGTTTTAGATAGATTGGAAAATTATGTAAGTCGATGCACTATAGGAAATTGATCATTAAATCATCATTAGGTTTGAAAAGTTTGTCTAATTAATGTGATTGTAAACAACGTCATTAAAGTTTGTTGTCATGACTTCAAAGTCATTTAAACTTCTTGCAACATAGTTGCTTATAATTAAAGTTTCGTTTACTGTTTGTAGGTTGAGGAAATCTGAAAGTTTGAAATTAATATCAATAGCTAAGGATTGTTCAGGGGAGTTATTCGAGAACTATGTAATATTCCAAAACTTTTCAGCAGCACCTGCGCAACATCTTTTATTAATTAAAATTAAGTTTATTGAACCTTCCCGAATGGCATAAGTCGGTTAATCGAATAGAAATCCGGTGCCCAGCCGGTATGACTCTGACTTCGATTTAAATCCAGCACCATGCCAGAGTCACACCAGCTTGGTACCGGATTTCTGATTAATTAACCGACTTGTGCCATTCAAGCTTGTGAGTCTTCAAATCTTTAAAACAGCTGCAAAATACAAACAAGTCTTACTATCTTCATCCTCTTTATATCATTGTATTGTGTAGGATGCTTTGATTCTAATTATGACTATAAGATAAGATCAAAAATATTTTCCAAGTCCGAATAGCTTGAGGATTTCCTACGTTTTAAATATAAGACGTCATAATAAAATGGTCCTTAATGTTGCATTAGACAAAAAACCCTTGAACACTAATTATAGAAAATAAAGCATCTTTGGGTATTAAAATCAATTAAGGAAGTGATGTTGAATCTTCAAATAAGTTCTTTGAATATTACGTATATCCTAAGCACAAATCTTTTACTAATTAATAATTGCTTGATGTTGAAATTAATAAAGTTTACATCCTTAATGTAGGTGTCTTTCTGCCTTCTTGTTTTTCTAAAATAAGATTTTTTTGGATAATATTTAAAAATAAATTGAACAAGAATTTACAAACTCATCTCGAGGACATGATGTACATCAATCATTTCCATAATCGTGTAAAAAATTTAAAACAAATTTATTAAGGAAAGGTTTGCAATTTTTCATCATCGTTGTTTAAAAAAAAAAATCGACAAATTTTTGATAAATGGAGTTCAATCATCAAATGTTAAAGACTGTCTGAGGGGTCGTCCATAAATGATGTTTAACTTTTAAGAAATTGGATTCTGTTGATGTTACCCAACCTTTACAGCCTATCCTTAAAAAAAGTCAGAAAAGGGGGGGGGGGGGGGGGGTAAAAACTTTTAAGGGGAGGCTGTTGGGGTTACTTCAAAAATACTAAAAAAAATTCATATTTTATCGACATCATTTATGAATATCCCCCAAGAATCTGTAAAAAAATTTCCTCACAAATATCAGCGACAAAAAAATTCTTTTAAAAGTACGTCAAAAAAAACTCATTTTTCATCATTTTTCTGATCCATCGACGACGCGATAAAGAAATTTGTCATCTCTTCTGCTTCTTCTTTTACAATTTTTTTTTGTGACGTTGATGACAACACAATGGGAGACGGTAAAGGCATTTAATTTTAAATAATTTTTCTATTTTCTCCACAAAAATAAAAATATCAAAAAGCACATAGCAGAGACCCCATAGGCAAAATGGCAGCGCCACACACAAAAAAAAAATCTCAACATGACACATTGTGAAATTGAGGAAAAAGAGCGAGACGTGAAAATGTTATGAGCGGGGTTGAGTTGAAAGCTGAAGCTAGAGATAATGATGATGGTTTTGAAAAGCATTTAAATCAAGGAAATGAAGATGGAGAGAAGAAGAAGAAAGGCGGAAAAAGTGTGAAAAGCTTGACAAATGTTTTTTTGCCTTGAATGCAAATAAGTTTTTGTCTTTTCAGGATCAAATGATTTTTTTTTTTATTGAGGACGATCCTTATGTCAATGACACACGATTCAGTAAGCATTCAATTTATAAACAGAATTGATTGTCAAGTGTCAATCATAAGGAAAGACGAATTTTAGAATTCAATTCTTAAAAATATTTCTTTCAAAAGCTTATGTGGTTCTTAGAATTCTTTTGGTTGAGTAACAATTCATGCTTTAAGTTACTTTATTTAAGTTACTATGCATGCTTTTTTGAGCGCCTGAATGCTCACATTGTGTGAAAAAGATTCAATTGAGTTAAATTGAATACAAATTGACGAGAATTTGATCTTTAAAAGGAAATTTAAAACCTTTAATGTCTAGATTGTTGAGGAATTGTACAGAGTTTGTTCGCTTAAGTCGTGCAGAATCTACAGTTTTTAGTAAGATGTGAACCACTGCTTTGATGACATTTCTACCTGTAGCCAATTAAGGAAGGCGGTGAGCCTCATTTTCAATACATATGATTCGAAAAAGGATAAGTGAAAAAATTTCTATATCAGGTCTTGAACCTATGATCGTTGAGTCAGTTTTGCAATAATTAGGTACCGAAGTACTAAACCATTGCGCCACCGAGGCACTTCAGCTCACTAGACAGATACCAAAATAAAACATATTTGAGATTGGATGAATTTTTTTGAAGGGGGCAGGGGGAGTGGGAGGGGGTTGTTTTTTAAATTAAAAATAAAAATGAATATTTTTTCTCACTATATAAGTTTGAGGGTGACCTAGCTACCTTTACCTAGCTACCTCTTACCTTTGCTATTTATGCCTCAGTGGAAAAAAAATTGTTCATACAATGTTGATAAGTGACCCTCGATTATCAAAATAAAGGCTTGAATAATTCAAAAAGTAATAAGAAATAAGAGAAACATTAAGAAGAATATTAATTTGCAAGTTAGGGACCTATTTACATCTTTTATCTGTGAATGACAAAGTTAAACAAAGCATAAAGTCCCATGTTAATCAAATAATTAAAAGTAAAAAGATGTAAAGTTGGAAAAAATTGTTTTTTACCTTCTTGTCATCCCAGCTTACTCTTTTTATTATGACATTCAAGTAATAACATCTGTCACACTTTTAAATGTGTTTCTTTCTCATTTCTTTGTTTAAAACAGAGTAAATTGGTCCGAGAAATCTCAAAACAGACAACAGAAAAAATTTAAATAGTCTGAAGCTAATGAAGAATTTAATACAAAGTTCAATGACTTGACACGTTTCATTTAAATTGCTGAGAAATGTGAAAATTAATTTTG
Organism: Chironomus riparius; assembly: GCA_917627325.4. Lineage (NCBI taxonomy): Eukaryota > Metazoa > Arthropoda > Insecta > Diptera > Chironomidae > Chironomus > Chironomus riparius. The sequence goes on along the minus strand of OU895878.1, from coordinate 49,289,259 downwards.
AATCGAGACTCAACATTAAATCATTCAAATCAATAAATTTTAATTATTTGTAAGTGCATAAAATTCAGAGTAGGCAAATAGCTAGAGTAGCTTTCATAAGGTAATCTTGTAGCTCTCGTTCCTATTACTCCCACTACACTTCAAGTTTTTGATCCGTTCCTTAATCCAACGTTGCTCAAATGCCCAATTATGGCTTGATCTCGTACGTTAAGCAGTCAAAGTATCTAAACTTCTGAATAAAAAACAAATTTGAAAATGGCTGGATTCGAATCGACAACGTTCTAGTTACCATACCAAATTTGAGTCAAGTGCCTTACTTATTCGACCAGCAAGGCACTTAGAAGTCATTCAATTATGACTTCCAAAACTAACGGTCATTTTTCAAAATAGAACAATGGATTTCCAGGAATTTCTATTTTTTTTCTTGCTGACCCCTCCTTCCCCTGGACGTAATAAGTGAATGGCCCCTTAACTGCTTTAATTTCCTAAAATAACCTATGATTCTCAACTCTGCCAAAATCAATCACCATGAAAATGCAATCATCAAGAAAATTTTTCAGAATGTTTCATAAAATTAATATTTAAATGAGATTAAACTCAATGCGGAATGGTGACAACTATGAAAAAAAATTATCTGCGGTAAAATCAGCAGTTGGACATATAATTTTATTCTTGGCGACACTAATATATTCATTTACACAAATGAGTATAGGGTGGGGCATTAGACAATTTTTCTCCCGAAAGAGCTTCTTTATAGCACATAAAATGAGTGCTTTTTGGTATAAATTCCAGTCCATCGACCTCAGTAAAATGAAATATTTATCACTTTGTGCATTTAATTCTTTTCTCATTTTCTTCCTTTTTTTTTGTGCGAACGGACGGAAATAAAAATAAAATCTCATTTTTTTGGTACGTTTTCTTCTGTAAGCACTTCCACTTTTATGTACTGTGCACATTTATCAAGTTAAGAATGAGTTAGAATGAGACGATAAAAGTCAACTCAAATAGGGTAAAAATTTGTGTGGGAAAATCATTAAAATTATTACCGACTTCATTAGAAAGATTGAGATGTAGTGCTCGTAGACATTTGGTGCAATTTATTTACTCTTGCTTTTGTATGGCTTTCGATTTATTCTTTTTAAAAAGCACATAAGTTGCAGTTTGCGGAATGAATGGCACAATCGAAAAGAAGGATTGAAGTTATTGACTCATTTGTTGTGTATTCGGAAGGAATGCTTACTTACTTACTTACTTACTTCCTTGGCTAAGGCGCACGTGGGGCAATTGCCGCAATCAGAGTTTGTATAAAACTGGCTCTATCCTTACACAACTTCTGCCAGCTTCTAATTTCTAGCACATTTGCATCGTTGCTTACACAGCCAATCCATGAGTTCTTCGGTCTACCTCGAAAGGATAGCAATGAGTAAGAATAAGTTATCCATGATTCAGGGTCGAGGCGAGGAACGAAGATTTCAAAAACTTTAATTTCGAATATTAAAATCAGATACAAGTCCTAAATCTAGTTCTTTTCAATGCATATTTATTAACAAATGGTAGCTTTTGAAGAACATTTCAGCTTCAAAGCTCATTAATAGCTTTTCTAGTTCAAATTTTAGTTCAATTGTCTTTTGTGAAAGAATAATTAATGATTCTTAATCATTTGTTTGCAAGACGCTGAGCTTTTGAGATTTCCTGAACCTCCTCCACCTTCCTTTGATCACGAACCAAATACCAAATTTTACAAAACCATACAACAAACACATGCACACCCATATGTTCTGCACAAAAAATCAACAAAGTTAAAAATTATGCCAGAAAAATCATTCATTCTATTGCATGTGCCAACATTTTTATGCCCACAAAACATATATATTTACGTGTTCACAAATGAACATTGTGGTTTAGTATGAAAACCGAAAAATAAAATGAAAAACTTTGTGATGTGAATTTGATTTTAATGTTCAGGATATTTGCTCATTTTACTATTTAAACAATAGAAAACAGTGAATGTGTTAATGTGATGAAAATTGTGAGCCATTTAACTTGAAACCTTCAACGTTTTACACATTTCAGCATAGTATTTATACTTATAAAATTTACAGCTTACCAAAAGCTTTTTTTTCACCCATCAAAATCCTCAACAACACATGCAATTCTATTTTTCTCACCTTCAGTTCCTTCTTAAATCTTTTAATTCTTATGTATTTTTCAAAAGAAAAGCTCTACATGATCTTATGCGCCATGGTACGTATGAATAAATATATCTCTTCAAAAACAAAACGTGTATTTTCTTGTCATTTGAACTGCTTTCTTGAGGGAAGAAATGTTTTGAGAGGAAAAACAATTTTCACAGTTTGTCTAAAAATTCACAAGGTTGTAGCTTTTAAATAAATTCTTGGAGACTTCCGTGCTAAGAGAGAACTTGCCACGTTCTCGAATTATGAAGATACGGCTGAATTCGCGTCTTAATAATCGACATTTTGATTTTGTAGGTTTCTATTTCGCTAATTTACTACAAAAACTAAGAAATACCTGAAATTAATAAATGACAAACTGAAGATTAATCCAGTTTTAATCTGCATCTATTATCATCATGTATTGGAACTGTACTAATCACTGTGAAGACTGTCGTTGATTAAATAAGACTTCACGGTTTGTATTGTAATAGAACGATGTTCATTGTTCAGAGTTTCTAATCATACATATGAAAAGGGGCATTTTCACGGCATAACGTGCTCAAGGCTGCAAGATAAAGATACAAACAACATGTAACTGAAGAATTAACAAACTGTCCATTTGAAAAATACAGCCATACCTGAAATATCTTTTTAAAAACATCTATTCATGGCAATTAAATGTCCTAGAATACAAATATCCCACAGTATATCCAAAAATAAAACAAAAATATCAAGGTTCTGCAAAAGAAATTTCCTAACATAAAAAAATATTTCCTGCTCATTGCTTGAATCATTCGATAATAAATATCATAAATTTGCATTCCTTTGCTACACAATATTAAAAATTAGTGTAGCAGTAGTTGAAAAGTTAGCATCATCGAATTCATTTCTGCTTTAAGCCTTTATTTTCCGTTGTTACCGTAGCTTATGTTAAAACGTTCATCTACATTCACATATCTCTCTCTGCATTCACTTTTTAAAATTGGCAAACATCTCTCTGTGATGTTCAAGGAAATGCGAATGTAAAAAAAAATTGGGGGTAGAGAGAATGAATAAGAGATAGATAGAGAGTAAGGAAAGGAAAGAGGAGAAATTTATTGCAAACTGTTTGAGATAAGAGGAATGATTTATTGACTCAGTGCTTTTATTTTCGTTTTCTTGTCTTCTTCTTTTATGCCTTTTTGTACTCTTTTTTTTCATGCTCGTTATTTTCAATTCAGGGTTGTCTGGTTGGGTTACTAGCTACTAGCTATGTCATATTAGCTATGATGTAGTAAGTAGTCCTTGTCAAATTGACTACATTTTGCGGAATGTGATTAAGAAGCAGCCCTCCGAAGAGAATCGAACCAATATCCTCAGTGAGGGTTCCAAAGATTTCAAGTCTGTGGAGTAACCATTCAGCTACAGAAACCTTCCTAACATATCAATGGTGTCAAAAGAAATGAACATTAAGTTTATGTTGCCTCTGTTCAATGAAGGTTCCCTATTGTTTGACAATCAATTGCTTCCAACTCTGTTTTTCATCATGTGAACCTCCTCGCTCCTCCTTCATTCAGAAAAAATTGTCTCAACATTTGCACACAGCATAAGTACACATACATGTTTGTATGTACGATGATACAAAACGCTTGACATTATTAAAGGAATATTTTCATTCCTTATTTTCTGCTTTATGTTCACACTGAGAAAGAAATACTTTTTTGCATGATGAATTTGTATGCTTACAATTTACTTTCTTTTCTTTTACATTCAAAAGCATAGATTGAATTAATTATGAATGCTTTGAGCAACAAATAGTCTGTCAAAAAAGGGATCAAAGTTGAAGTGAATTGCTTGGAAAATCATATTTTGAGGATGAAATTAGAGATTATCTGATGAAATTCAAGGATGTGAAAGATTGTCATTGACAGAGTGGAATCTGGGGTATCGAGTCATATAAAGGCAAATCTGCCAGTGTGAGGATTAGACCTTTGTGGCGCGAGTAGTTTGGCAGCAATTTGGGTTCAAATCCAACTAGAGATCAAGCTTTTGATCATTATATCCAGGAGTAGATTCTAAAGAAGGAATAAAATTGACTGCGTATGTTTGGAACAAAAAAAATTTAATCTTCAAGGTTGCTTACTGAATAATCATCAATATCAAGCTAATATCAATTATCTTAGACCCAATTCTGATTTGGAAAAGTCTATTATTCTCAAATATTCGATTCTAACCTCAAATCTATTCAACATTTTCTCAAACGTACCCTCAAATCTAAGCAACTTAATCACAAGCATTAATGACCAACAAACAAACTTCCAATGCCTTAAAATTTATACACATCAAAATCTAATGAAATGTAAACTATTTTCAAATGCAAGTGAATTAAATTAATTGAAGAATGAATGAAAATTAAATCCAAATGTTTTGACATTTGAATAAGCATCGTCATCATTCTCATCTACAGAGTCATGTTCATGAAAACTTTATGAATATTTTGAATGAATAAATTCAGCAGAATGAAGATATTAAGAATGAAAATGATAGATATTGTCACTGATGCAGCATAGATGCCAAGCTTTAATGTAAAGTGCTTCTCATTCGTCGACATATAGCTGTAGACAAATATAAAGTAACCCAAAAAATGTGGATTTTAAATTTTTTACATGTGCTTCTTCTTTTCGATATTTTAACTTCGAAGAAGAAGTCTTAAAGAATACTTAGAATAAAGTAGAGCACATAAAGCAAGTATGGGGATAAGATTTATGTTGAAATATTACTTATTTGCCATGTCTTGAAGTTCCTCATGACAAGAAATTTCTCCAAATGCTTTTGTATGCAAAAAAAGGGGAACAAGTAAAAAAACACTGGTTTAGTGGCATTAAAGCGCATTTTTTCTGGTTTTGTCATCAATTGTTGATTCTAGGCTAAACTGGCTAAGAATAGCCTTGGTTATCTGAAAGAAACTGACTCTAGAGAATGATAAATACTCAAATGGATCAATAAAAAGCAAAATTAAGAATAATAGTCTGCCAGACAAACGAACTGACAGACCAAATAAGAACTTAGGCAACCACTTCGTCTATAAAAAAAAGCACCAGAAATAAAAAGAGCATATCTTGATCTTGAACAGTACGTATAGAGTGAAGGCTGAAGGCCAATGAGAGTGACAGAAACATTGAGAGAAAGTCCAATGTGTCGTAGAGTGTGACAAATTACTTTTTTCTATTTCGCATATTTGAAATTTCTCACTCTACAACTTTACTGTGCTGAATGCTTTGTTTATACAGTACAATTTCTACGAAAATTGAATTAAGGATGGATGAAAAGTTTTTATTTTTAAAAAAAGATGTATCAGAGAAAAATCATTCTAAGATGGGTATGCTGGATTTATTTGTTTGTGTACGAAGAGAATAAATCCTTTCCATGAACTTATAATAGATTGAGATTTTTTTTGCAGTTATTTGTTTTGAGAATTTTTACGGGTTAGATGAAAAAAAAATTGAATTTACATTATAAGAACATTGAATACTTCTTAGGCTACTGATTTGAGTTTACAAGACCTAAAACTCTTTATAAGAATCCTGAGCTACACTGAGGCTTAATTTGGATGATAGAATCAATAGCACTCTTGAGTTCTTAATGGAATCTGAGCTACTAATATCTGAAGATTGCATAGTCACCTAGGATATTGTCTAGGACAAGTATATAACTATAACTAGGTGTATGTCCTACGGCAAGGTGTAGGTTTGTGTGTGTACCGAGAAACCTGCTCAACGTTCTTAGTATTAGTAAAGAGCTTCTTATTTAACTTGAACCAATATCCAGCATGACCTAAAAGACCAGCAATCAGCCACAGAGTCCACTAATGCCATTCAACTGATACATTTAACCATATCTCCTTATATTAAACCTTTTAAGCAAATTTAACAATGCTGTACTCTAATTAAATGTCAACATGACTTCCGAAAATCTTTAAAATATTCTTTGAACCTTAAGACTCACAAACAAAATCTTCTTTATATGACTGAATAAATCAACAAAAAAAAAAAAAAAAATTTTGCACACCCGTGTCGCGACAACATCCTAATTAAATATTCTTAGCTTTATTAAATAAATATGAAGACAAATAGAAGAACTTCTCGCAACAAATAAGCTTTAAATCTTATTTCCATCTTCCTCGTCTGCCTGAAAAGAAGGCAAAAACATTTTGCAAGATTTGGTTAATGAAAATGTAAATGCCGAGAATGTAAGATGAAAAACAGACGAAAATGAAGACATACAAAAATGTGTCATATGGTTGTTGAAGTATTGCTACTGTTGTTACTTTATTCCAGCGGGGTGTGTTGAGAACATTTAAAAAATTTTTCAATTTTGGGTCTGCTGGGGATTAGTGGAAGTGAGGAATTTTTGGTTTCTGTTGAAAAGTTTTTATAAAAATTATTTTTAAAGCTTTAGGCTGATCTAGACAATTTTTAATGATATGAGGACAGCACACTTCAAAATTTGAAGTTCAATGTAAAGGATGTCAAACAAGTTGGTGCTGCAACTAGTTAATTTTTTGACCGTTGTTTTCCAAAATTTCATCAACCGTTATTTTTTAAATATTTTTCGACCGTCGATTTTCAAAAACTATTCATCTTTTTTTTTCAAAATTTCTACAACCGTTATTTATCAAATATTTTTCAACCGTTATTTTTCAAAATTTTGTTCACCATTATTCTCAAAAATTTTCATTCTTCAACTTTTTGCAAGAGCTGTCTGTGCTAATTGATTACAGAAATAAAATGTAGCTCTACATAAGTACAGATCTCTTATGAATATGCTAGCACATCAACATTCTTCGACATAATAAAACTAGAGAAATTATAATATCCCATACTCAGCACACACAATGCCATATTCAACAAAAGAAATATGTGAGGCAAAATGAAAAATTATTTCGAAATTTAGAACATCCGAGCATATTGTTCTCATCATTATCATCAGTAGCATTAAAGTCAAGCAAGTAGACAGTTGGTAATACATGAAATGAAATGAAAATGATGGTAAATGAGTGTAGGCACATGCTGATGCCTCTTCATTCTCATTTTAACTCCATCTCATCAAAATTCCAATCCATTTATGTCGACAACAATTTTCTGGCTACTCTTACTTCTTATTTTTCCTCTCAAGAGTTATTTCCGGAGGGACCGAAGGGTCATAAATCTCATTGTTTTACAGCTTTCATTCTTCCTATATTTTTTTTTCTTTAGTGTGGACTCATTCGTTTGCTGCTGCTTTTTTTTACTGAAAACACACAAACAGGATAAACGCATTAAAGAAAGGAAAAGGCAAGAAATAGTGAAAAATGCTGTAAATCTCCATTTAGAGAACAAAAATCTTTTTATTTTGTTTTAATTTTTCATTTAGCTTTAGATTCGGAGCATTAACTTTAGGAAACCAATTTAAAAATTTAGTGACCGAGGTCAAATTTAAAATCGTTTCTACAAATTCTTAACTTTGAGAGCAATGTTTAATAGTCGACTAGGGTCACTTCCATAGCAAGCTACACCCCTGCATGTCCCAAGTCCTATTATCAACTCAAAACAAGATAAAAGAGCTTTAAAGACACCCAAAAATGTGCTCACATCATCAACATTGTCATTAATTTTAGCTTCGGCTTATCGACTTTGATGATAATAAATAGAAGTAATGCTTATGGAAAATTCATTCACGTAACATGTGTTTTTGTGAGTTTTACTCGATGGGAACATAAATTATGCTTATTTACGTCATACCTTTTGCTTGTGATGAATGATATGTTTATAAGATGTGAGTGTTATTATGTTCATTATAAGAATAATGCTGAATAAATTTTCATGCTTTGCCTTATAAGAACTTAGCCTTTGTATTAAGGGGATTGTTAAAAAGAACTTTTTTTGTCTTTGTTAACAAAATTTATTTGTTTTTTGTTGAGATGTAGAAAATGAGCATTTCTGTTACTTTAGAGCAGTGATGTTCAACCCATGTGTCGCGGCACACTAATGTGCCACAAAAATTTTAGGAAATTCCACGAACTGAATTGTGTGTGCTTCGCTGCAAAGTGTGCCGTAATCCAAAAAAGGTTCGACACTACTGCTTTAGAGCAGAGCTCGAAGTCGTTGAAATGGAGCCGAGTTGACTTCGAGCTCTTCTTTAGAGTACTGTATTCGAATAGTGTTAGGGCTTGCATTAAAAGCCAGTACAGGAAGACGTGTGGAGTAAGATCAACTTCAAGTTCAAATCCCTAAATTCATAAGATTTGGCACTTAGTTTTGATTTCCAGAGGCATAGCTAGGAAGAGAATGGACAGTTCAATTTACTTTCTAGTTTTTTTTTTTGGGCCGATGCACTTTTGAGACTGCAATTTTATCTTTTTTTGTCTGTCATTTGAGAACAAAGTCAACAAAGCATTGTCATTAAGCTTTCTCGATTTCTCGGTCTCGACAAATTCTCGAGACCGAGACCGAGACCGAGGACCCGGGGACCCGGGAATTCCCGGGAAGTCTCGACTTTAAAAACTACTTAAAATTTCGCTGAAAGTAATTAAAAAACACTTAGAACATGTAGATTACGTCTATTTGTTATTGAACTTCTGGATATATTCCTTGTTATGCGATCAGTCAAACTAATTTTATTGTCTTAATACTAATATAAAATATAAAAGAAATACGAAATACGTAATGATAAAAGAAAAGCATAATGATAAGAAAGTGTGTCCCTATTAAAACTATTCTGGGTTTTGGAAATCAACTTTAAAAGTCAAATTTCTCTGCATTGTCGCAGCAGAGCTTCCTTTACACATATAAAGAAGAAAATATCTTTGATTCCCTGCATTTCAAGACCATTAGTTGGACTCAGTTACAATACTCCGAAGAGATTGAAGCAAATGAAAATTTCATGTGTGAAAATGCGCAAATTTCAAGGTCATTTACCCTAACTGTAAGATTAACTACAAACTGTGATGAGAAAAATTCTAAAATTATCATTTTTACTTAAATTTTTTTCTTCTCTAGTCTCGGGTCTCGGTCTCGGAAAATTCTCGAGACCGAGACGAGATCGAGACCGAGACTTCCCGGGAAGTCTCGGTCTCGATTTCGTCATCGGGAAAGCATAATTGTCATTTGAGCTTTCATTTTAGAAAAGTATTTGATTCTCGAAGAATTTTGGGTATGGAGCTCCGGATTGTTCTAAGGGCTATCTATGGTACCCTATCATAGTTTGATTTAGTTCATCTCCTGATTGGTTCATTAGTCTGTGTCTATACATTTCATTTGATATTAGTGCAGGACGAGCTAGGTTGTAGCAAAAAATTGGGGGGGGGGCGAAAATTTCAACAAACCCCCACCCCACCCATCCACCATCTTGAATTTTTTTCCCAATTTGCTAGTTTTTTTGATACCTTTATATTTGAAGTCATAAAACCTCAAGAGTTTGATAGTAAAACTTTTTCAAATTATTAGAAATCTAATCATTTATGATATTTTCTCGCTGCATTTTTGCATTTGGTTCCAATATGTCTACTAATGCTGAAATTGCCTCTCATTTTTGGCATGAAATTAAAATTAAATTTTTCTTCTTTTTTAAAACAAACTTTAGGCCATCAATTTTAATGTTTTTTTGATGTATTTTGTTTACTGTATACTAAATAATCAGCAAAAGCACCATGCTGTGTAAGTTCAATATGAATATTTATTCCTTTAATTCCCTCCACATCCTCCCTCTGTTTTTATGTGCCTACATCCATTGGCAAAGAAGAAAATGATTAATCGACATTTTTTTCCTTTTCGCTAAACTTTCATGATTGTTTCAAAAGTCTGTAAATACGATCAATTTTTATGAGAATAAAAATGTCTGTATTTAAAGTCTCGCTGCTTTTTTTTACTTTATTTTTGCTTTCCTGTACTTTATATTTATTTATTTCTTTGTGGATTTTGTTAAGCTCCGGTGCGTTCTTACATTATTTTCTGTTTTACTTACTGTGGGGAGGATTGTAGGCATTAAATAAGAATAAGTAAAGCAGGAGGAAAAATTGTGTGCCATAAAATTACTCCACCTTTATTCCTTTCTAAAAATACACATGCATACATCAATGAGGATGAAATAAGTGGAAATTTGTATTGAAATTAAGTAAAACAAAAAATTGAAAGAAAGAATTTAAGGAATTCATGTAAAATGAGGATGCTTACTATGTACTGGATTTCATACCCACTTCCCATCTTACCAAATGACGGGTGTTATAAGCAAGCCTTGAATTACTCAAGTATTAAAGAGCATGGACAAATTAATCACAATTCTCACATTATTGTAAATACACCATCTATTTATAAAGACTACACGACATTCTACAATAAAGCTAAGAATATATACCTATAAAAGTAACATAATCCACACGTGATACTAGACATCCACATCCATGATGTCATGGGAATTGTAAGTATTGAGAACTTTTTTGTTTCATCCTGCAAAGCCTCAACAACGAATGCTACGTCAACAGCAGTAACAAAAAAAATCTCCTAAATTCTTATCCCCGCTCACGCAAGTAATACATTTAGGATTAAAATGGAAGAGGAAGTGGATAGAGTAAACCACAGGGTAAAGAGAAAAGAAATCGTGCTTTAGGGAATTTGACTTTTTTTTACAGGATTTCACTTCATCTTGTGTCTTTATTTTTAAAGCTTGAATGATTCGAAAGTAATGTCCATCAAATAATGTTTGAAGAATCTGATGCTTCATGCTGATGTCAAGTGAAGCTAAAGCTTCTTAAAGAGTCGTTTCGAAATTAGTCTACCAAAAACGATGGAAAGCCAAGGCTTCCACAGATTATAATCTTTAAATAATCCCATACAAAGATTATAATCTTCGCTTTTAAAAGATTATAATCTGCGGGAGCCTGTGTATAGCAGGGGTTTGAAACCAGAGGTGCGATCTATCACGTGCCTTTCGTCTGTGATTACCTGTGACAGATCTGTCAGCTGTGCCTTTTGACAGGTGACCTGTCTTGGAACTCTGTTTGAAATTTTGTTCTCAAAAAACCATTTAAAATTAAAGAAGTTAGGGGTACGTTCATAAATGATGTCATAGGGGCTAGGTTTAAAAAACTCTAGAACAATAGAATTTATTGGTATTATTTATTGAACAAAATACGTAACTTATGAGCTATCCCTTATCCATTGTGTTAAGGGAGGGTTAGTCTAACGCTGTGTCACACCCCTGTTGTCCACCATTTTGTAAATTTAAAATAAAAGTATCACACATCATTAGACCCACCCTTCCCGACTAAAAATTGATTATCATTTATGAACGACCCACGGGGAAAATAATATGATTTAAAAGTGTTTTGATACAAAGTAGGTGGAAAATTCACATCAAAAATTTTTCCCATCATGTTGTTTTCCCCTTGGAAAGACCACAAACTATCATAGTTTTACCAAAGAGATCCTATTGTACTGTCAGTGAGACTTTTTATGCTACGCATGCATCAGTCCTAATCTCCTTTCTAGCCGACACACCAGTTTAATATTAAAATCTCCAAAATTAAACTCCATATGTTCGTATGATTATAAAAACAAAAAAAAAAACTTTCTCAATTTCAATTAGGATAAAAATAATTCTAAAATTGATTCTCTTCAAAAAGTTTTACACAAAACCCTCATGAGTAAGATTGTACAAGAGTTCCTAACAACTTTCAACTTATCCTCTTTTCTTCTTTATTCGTGTACAATGGTCATTCAATATAGTTTGAAGTACATACATGCTTATACACATTCTACATGTGAGGACTCTTTTTTCATAAAGTAGTTTAAGCTTTTGCATGAGCAATTTGACTATGGAAGTTTTTTTTTTGTGCCTTCTTTGTATGGAATGTTTTACACATTTTTTTGTTGTCGACGAGAAGATAGTAAAGTTTTTATTAATTTTCAACATGAGTTTTTAACACGTGTTGTACTTTTTTTGTTTAATTTTGAAGCATTTGGGATGTTTTGTAAATAGAAAATTTTAAAATTAATATGTGAAATTTATGCAGATTGATTTTTTACCCACATGATAAGGTTTAAATTGATTGTTTAAATACTATTTGTGTGTTTTTAACATCCCATGACTCAGGGGCGTTGTCAGTTTTTTTGTGAAGGGAGGTTTGGAGGGTAGTAGCAAGAAGACTCTCAGCCCTCCTAAAAGTTTTGAACCGCAGTGACAGCACGGCTCAAAATTAAGGTGGGAAAGGGAGGGGGGGCTCTAGATAGACTCTCTTGGCTACGACTCTTGGGGCTCGTATGAAGGGGATATTTTATTTGGGGGGGGTCTTTGGAATTTTTTTTTTCAAAAAACCTTCGAAAATTGAAGATTTTTTTTAAAAAAAATGGTTGTCTCCCCCTACACTTAAAGTTGCTGACCCGTTCCTTAATCCAACGTTGCCCAAATGACCAAATGTGGCTTAATCTCAGACATTAAGCAGTCGAAGTATCTAAACTTCCAAAAAAGAACAAATTTGGAAATGACTGGATTCGAACCGACGACCTTACTTAACTGCTCGAATTCTTACCTTTACAATCGATTTAATGAGCTTTTAAAACCCAGATTAACTGTTTCTCAACTTTACTTTAAGTATTCTTCATCTCCTTCAATCCATAACTAAAGAAAGTAACAACAATTACAATTATTTCTCTTTATTTCTCATTTTATCAATTCTAAAGCCATTAAACCCACACGTGACTGTAATAATACCAATAGCACACATGAAATCAACGCTTTATATAATTTTCTTTGACTGAAATTTTGAAAAAGGAAAGAAGCTTAATCAAAAAACTTTTTTTTTCTTTAGAATATATTTTTTATTTCACTTCTTTTTTTTTGCGAAATGGCAGAAAAAAAAAGTTTTTACTTTTTATTTTGTAAAAGCTGTTACTGCTTCTGTTGCTATCGGTTGGCAATAAAAAATCAGTTTTAATCCAAAAGAATGAGTTTGAACTTTTTACATTTCGGACGACCATTAAACAGCAGTAGAAGGATAAATACAATTTTTAAAGAAACAAACTGAAAAGAAGAAGATTGAAAAGGCCAAAGTTTGGGAGGAAAATGCGAGGAATTGAATTTAAATGGCTGTTTATATCGGTAAAAATAACCAGAAACACTCTTAAATTCATTCTGTTCATAAGTAAAACCAGGGGGAATACAGCATGATGAGAAATAGTTTGAATGAAAAATTGCTAGAATCTCGTAGAACTTTTTACATCTTGAGAATTTTATCGAAATTTCCAACAAAACTTTTTTCATCATGTTGTTATCCCCTTGAAGCAGTAAGAAGGAGGAAAGGGCACCAAAAAGAAACTACTTAAAAGTGAAAGGATCAAGTAAATTTTTTTATGATCCTCAATCCATTTATCTCAATGCCTATCTACATGTGGATTTATAAGGATATATACATACGAGTGTGGCGTACAAGAATTCTATATTTATTTTCATTTAAGGTCTTCTTGTTTTTTGAGATGAGAACTTGTGTAAAGTTAGGATTGGATTTGCTTTTGAAAATATATTTTTTAACAGCTAATTTTGTGTAAGTTTAAATTGGGGCTGTTCACTTTTGTGACAGAGGGAGAGGGGGGTCTAAATTCATGTATTCATGACAGACATCATAAGTGAACGACCCCTTCGCACAGTGATGGCCAATCCATGTGCTGTCCAAAAATTCAGGAAATCCCACGAACCGTATGCTGTGTGCGGTTTCGGTCATGGTTCAACATCAATGTGTTCTTCGGCTAAAACAAAGGTTGTCCACCACTGCTTTATCTAAAAGCAGTCACATCTAGGTCAACATCACTTAAAATTAGTAACAAAACTAAGCATATAGTTTGACATTGATTATAAAATATTGAAAGTGCCAAACATCTTGTCCTATCTTGGCTCCAAATGCATGTTGAACATTTAATATCAAATTTTCTTCTTTAATTTTGATCAAATAAATTCAGTTCTAAATGAGACCAATAAATGTCAACTGCAAACTTCTACAAAGTACTATCTTGACAATTTAAGCAAATCCATATGCATGAAGGCCCACACAAGACTTTTCTTATTATTTTCTTGTCGATAGTTTTATTTCCTTATTTCAACTTTTTTTTTTCTTAATGGATTTCAACAATGAGAATCAATAATAGAACGAAAATCCTTTCTTATTCGCATCACATTCAGTTCCTCAAGTCATATCGATACGAAAACAGACTCACATTATTTTATCTAGAAATTCTTAGGAAAAGTATTGAAATGGAATATGGAATAAAATTAACATAAATTTATGTATTATTATGCCTACAAACATACTTGTCGTCATTGATTTTTGAATATAAATGTCAGTTGGAATGCCGCTCAATGTGAAGATCGTTGAATAGACGATGTGGCATGTAATATGATTTCTGAATGACACAGTTTTGTAAATTTTGTATGTGAATATATTAACAGACATTGAGTTCAATCTGGGAAATCAAATGAGAAGTTCTGCCTTTCGGGAATCTTGTCTTGCCTTGACTTTAATTAGTATTAAGTGGTATCAAAAATTTCGTGAATGCTTTCATGATTATTCAGTTGAAAACGATAGTTGTAATATTATGTTATGAGCCTGGGGGAAGATTGCTTTGAGAGAATTTGTTGCTGTAGGTTTTGGTGAACTCAGGGGTGTAGCCAAAAAATTTTTAACGAGAGCAGAGAGGGAGGGGGGCGGGTTATATTTATTTCCATGGAATGGAAAATTAAGAGGTTTTATTTTTGTCAAATTGAATTTTTTTTTGAAAAAGGGGGGGAGTTATCCCAAGGGGAAACTCACTAGTGGGGTGGAAAAAAGTTTTGATTGAGAATAAGTGAAAATTTTCCATAAATTTTTTTCCATTAAGTGGTTTTCCCCCTGGGTTGATCCCAACCCCTGCAGCTCACGCTTGACAGTATTATTCATTTCAGAACGATTTTTAATAAAGGGGCCATTCACTTATGACGTCCGACATTTAGGGGGGAGGGGGGTCTAGGATTTTGTGACAGTTCAAACAATTGAAATTTTTTTCTATAGAATTTTTGTGATAGAGGGGGGGGGGGAGGGAGGATCTAAAAATCAGGTTTTCGTTGGACGTCATAAGTAAATGACTCCAAAGGGGACGTTCTGAATTTTTCTTCACTTATTATGTAACTCGAAAAAGTGAAATTTCAGAACCCCCCCCCCCTCGAATTGGAACAAAATTTGGGTGTTGGACATCTGGCAGAAAGTAATTCCTAGGAATTCCTAGGAATTTACGTAGTTCCTAGGAATTTTTACGTAGAGATTTACGTAGGCTCCTAGGAATTCCTAGGAAATACTAGGAATTTCGGAAAATCCTAGTAATTCCTAGGGACCTTATTTTAGGAACTAAAATTTTTAAATGATTACTATGATTTCCTAGTATATACTAGGATTTCCTAGGATAGCTCATTAAATCTTGGAGGAATTTCCTCAAAATCCTAGAAGTTCCTAAGATTCCTAAGTATATTAAATGAATTCTTCAAGGAATATTAAATGAATTCTTAAAAGAATTTCCTTACTATCTGTAGAATTTACTAAGGATCCTAAGATTCCTAAGTATATTAAATGAATTCTTCAAGGAATATTAAATGAATTCTTAAAAGGAATTTCCTTACTATCTGTAGAATTTAATAAGGATCCTAAGATTCCTAAGTATATTAAATGAATTCTTCAAGGAATTTCCTTACTATTTGTAGAATTTACTAAGGATCCTAAGATTACTAAGTATATTAAATAAATTCTTCAAGAAATATTAAATGAATTCTTAAAAGAATTTCCTTACTATCTGTAGAATTTACTAAGGATCCTAAGATTCCTAAGTATATTAAATGAATTCTTCATGGAATATTAAATGAATTCTTAAAGGAATTTCCTTACTATCTGTAGAATTTAATAAGGATCCTAAGATTCCTAAGTATATTAAATGAATTCTTCAAGGAATTTCCTTACTATTTGTAGAATTTACTAAGGATCCTAAGGGCTCGTTCACTTATTACGTAACGCAAAAAAACGAGTTTTTAGACCCCCCCTCCCCCCCTGTAACAAAGCGTAACAAAATCTTAGACCCCCCCTCCCCCCCCAATAACGTAACAATAATTTTTTTCATTTAAATTGTTTATCAAATGTTTATTATACTTCCTTTAAAATTTAAAATTAATATAGAAAAAATTATAAAAAAATATATTTTTTGAAAAGTTACGTAACAAAATTTAGACCCCCCCCCCCCTCCCCCTGTAACAAACCGTAACAAAATCTTAGACCCCCCCTCCCCCCCTAGTGCGTTACGTAATAAGTGAACGAACCCTAAGATTCCTAAGTATATTAAATGAATTCTTCATGGAATATTAAATGAATTCTTAAAGGAATTTTCTTACTATCTGTAGAATTTAATAAGGATCCTAAGATTCCTAAGTATATTAAATGAATTCTTCAAGGAATTTCCTTACTGTTTGTAGAATTTACTAAGGATCCTAAGATTGCTAAGTATATTGAATGAATTCTTCAAGGAATATTAAATGAATTCTTAAAGGAATTTCCTTACTATCTGTAGAATTTAATAAGGATCCTAAGATTCCTAAGTATATTAAATGAATTCTTCAAGGAATTTCCTTACTGTTTGTAGAATTTACTAAGGATCCTAAGATTGCTAAGTATATTGAATGAATTCTTCAAGGAATATTAAATGAATTCTTAAAGGAATTTCCTTACTATCTGTAGAATTTAATAAGGATCCTAAGATTCCTAAGTATATTAAATGAATTCTTCAAGGAATTTCCTTACTATCTGTAGAATTTACTAAGGATCCTAAGATTCCTAAGTATATTAAATGAATTCTTAAAAGAATTTCCTTACTATCTGTAGAATTTACTAAGGATCCTAAGATTCCTAAGTATATTAAATGAATTCTTCATGGAATATTAAATGAATTCTTAAAGGAATTTCCTTACTATCTGTAGAATTTAATAAGGATCCTAAGATTCCTAAGTATATTAAATGAATTCTTCAAGGAATTTCCTTACTATTTGTAGAATTTACTAAGGATCCTAAGATTCCTAAGTATATTAAATGAATTCTTCATGGAATATTAAATGAATTCTTAAAGGAATTTTCTTACTATCTGTAGAATTTAATAAGGATCCTAAGATTCCTAAGTATATTAAATGAATTCTTCAAGGAATTTCCTTACTGTTTGTAGAATTTACTAAGGATCCTAAGATTGCTAAGTATATTGAATGAATTCTTCAAGGAATATTAAATGAATTCTTAAAGGAATTTCCTTACTATCTGTAGAATTTAATAAGGATCCTAAGATTCCTAAGTATATTAAATGAATTCTTCAAGGAATTTCCTTACTGTTTGTAGAATTTACTAAGGATCCTAAGATTGCTAAGTATATTGAATGAATTCTTCAAGGAATATTAAATGAATTCTTAAAGGAATTTCCTTACTATCTGTAGAATTTAATAAGGATCCTAAGATTCCTAAGTATATTAAATGAATTCTTCAAGGAATTTCCTTACTATTTGTAGAATTTACTAAGGATCCTAAGATTCCTAAGTATATTAAATGAATTCTTAAAAGAATTTCCTTACTTTCTGTAGAATTTACTAAGGATCCTAAGATTGCTAAGTATATAAATGAATTCTACAAGGAATTTCCTTACTATTTGTAGAATTTACTAAGGATCCTAAGATTCCTAAGTATATTAAATGAATTCTTTAAGGAATATTAAATAAATTCTTAAAGGAATTTCCTTACTATTTGTAGAATTTACTAAGGAACTTAAGATTCCTAATGATATTAAATGAATTCTTAAAAGAATTTCCTTACTATCTGTAGAATTTACTAAGGATCCTAAGATTCCTAAGTATATTAAATGAATTCTTCAAGGAATATTAAATGAATTCTTAAAAGGAATTTCCTTACTATCTGTAGAATTTAATAAGGATCCTAAGATTCCTAAGTATATTAAATGAATTCTTCAAGGAATTTCCTTACTATTTGTAGAATTTAATAAGGATCCTAAGATTCCTAAGTATATTAAATGAATTCTTCAAGGAATTTCCTTACTGTTTGTAGAATTTACTAAGGATCCTAAGATTGCTAAGTATATTGAATGAATTCTTCAAGGAATATTAAATGAATTCTTAAAGGAATTTCCTTACTATCTGTAGAATTTAATAAGGATCCTAAGATTCCTAAGTATATTAAATGAATTCTTCAAGGAATTTCCTTACTATTTGTAGAATTTACTAAGGATCCTAAGATTCCTAAGTATATTAAATGAATTCTTAAAAGAATTTCCTTACTTTCTGTAGAATTTACTAAGGATCCTAAGATTGCTAAGTATATAAATGAATTCTACAAGGAATTTCCTTACTATTTGTAGAATTTACTAAGGATCCTAAGATTCCTAAGTATATTAAATGAATTCTTTAAGGAATATTAAATAAATTCTTAAAGGAATTTCCTTACTATTTGTAGAATTTACTAAGGAACTTAAGATTCCTAATGATATTAAATGAATTCTTAAAAGAATTTCCTTACTATCTGTAGAATTTACTAAGGATCCTAAGATTCCTAAGGATATAAAATGAATTCTTCAAGGAATTTCCTAATACTGAAGAATTCGCTAAGGATCCTTAGGATCCTTACAAATTTCTAGGAATTTTAGTAAAGATATTTACTTTTATTTCTTGTTAATGTTAAGAATTGCAATAAACTATCGAGTGCCTATTAAAAAATTGGAGAAAGTCCTGGTGTTATATATTGTTTTATGCTTCAAAAATATTCGTTCGGTCAATAACTCGAAAGAACTGAGCTGATTAAACAAACCCGAGCATGGTTAAAAAGTTTTTCTTCGCCCGATCAGCCGAACACCCGAACAACCGAACAAAGTGTACTAATAAGCTACCTTTAAGAAACAAGTTTCAAAAATGCGGTAAAATTTCTTAATTGCTAAACCATGTTGAAATTCCTCATTTTTGTACTTTTTCATTAACTTATTTAATTATTCCTGTTACTTTGCGTATGAATTTTCAAGGAATTCCTAGGAATTACTTTCTGCCAGATGACCATGAGCCACAAAATTTGTTTGAAAGAAAAATTCTTTTCTTTGAACTGTAATAAATTCGTAGACCCCCCTCCATCCTAAAAGCGTTAAGTAATAAGTGGTATTTTTATTGAAAACCTGTGCTATAAATGAGAAGGATCCAAAGGACGTAATCATGATGACAATCTTAAAACAGAGTACAATTGTCACCTTTTTGTTCATAGAATATCTTATCTAAAGAGTTGATTTCCCCCAGTCCCAGTAACATCCTCTCTTTTATTTTACATTAACGACTCCACGAGACAGATCGATACCGAATAAATACTTCCAAATTCAAGTAACAAAAAAGTTTTGTCGTCACTTATTCACAAAGAAAATAAAAATAAAAAAAAAATCTCCATAGAATGAATATGAAAATTCACTTGAGCAAGAAGAAGAAGACAACATAATAATATAAATTATACATAAGAATTGTTGGCTAGATAGCTGACTGCTTTCAATTTCAAATGGTGCGGCAAGGGATGTTGATGGCGCATTTAAGAAGAAGAAGAAGAAGAGGGAAATAGAAAAGAAACAACATCATCATAAAAGAATTCTCTCGTTTTTTTGTGTTCTGTGGAAGAATAGGAAACGGAAAGAAATGGAAATTGAATGTGTTTTATATGTTGGCGTTCATCAATCATGAACATGACTTTAATATGAAAATAAAAATTGAAAGAAAAATTTGAATTTTTCAATAACAATAAAATAAAAATTTGCCTTCTAAGGATACCTTCGTCTATCCTGGCATCAGCAGTGGCATAGTCAGGCTCAGAAAATTAAGAGAGTAAGGAAGGTTGATGGCCACAAATAGATAGTTTCAAGAAAAAAACTTTATTTTTGAAAGAAATCGAGGTTTGAGGTTGAAAATTGGAAGGGGGGGGGGGGGGGGGGGGGGGGTGCTTACCTCGCTACACCTCTGCCTTGCTGTAATCGTCTTGTAATGTTTTTTTCATAAGCATTATGTCTCGTGATGCCTTGTGGTAATTGGACATCTGCTGACTCAGCGTAAGTAATAGCACCATGTAATAATACCCGGTGTGTACAACAAAATTATGGAAGCGAGAGGTCTTCATTGAATTCGCGAATTTAAGTTGTAAACAAAATTTCTCATCCGTTTCATTTCACAAATCATAAAGGAAGAAAAAAAATTTATGAAAGGCGACACGAGAAGGAAGAAATTCTCTTTCAATAAAACTTGATGAATGAATGGAAATTTATTGTAGCTATGCTAAGCTATCTAAGTCATATTGTCTGGTATTTTATGCTGAATCAAAATGAAGATTGGAAAAAGATTTTTTAATGTCTATTCAAACGGAATTTGATATTGATAGAGCTTATTGTGTTCTTGGTTCTTTTAGAGATTTTAGGATGAAATTGTATAATGTGATTTATTGATGAAATCGGTTTTATCTTGTAAATTAGGATTGTCTTTTTCTTTTTGGATTAATCAATGAAGTTTGATTATTTAAGGCTTTAATTTTTGTACCTTTTACTGAGAGTTTGGCTTCAAATTGTCTCTTATCATCCAAAAAATTCAATAATTTCAAAAATAATCTCACAATTTATTCGAATTCCCAGCAGACTTTCTCACATAATTAGTCATACTTAAGCTCATTCTAGAGGCAATTTCCTTCGCATCGTCGATCTATTTTTTTTTGTCGATTTTATAACATTTCCTTTTTGTGGCCTTTTAAGAATTCACTTGAGACTGCAAAAACATCATTCGCAAATCAAAGTATTTTTGACAGAGTCTTTCATTAAGGGAATTCCAAAGTAAGCAAAAAAAGCAACCGAACCTTTTAAATTTTTTTCTTTATTTTTGAAGCCCCACTCAGATTCTTGTATTTTGTTAGGGTCATAAGACACAATTATTCGGCAGCTATTAAAAGAATCGTGGTTGCAAAAACATTAAAATATTAATAGAATGGTTGAAAAGTTTAAGGAATAATAAAATGGCAAAAAGGATTGCGATCTTGTTACAAAAATATTCTTTTTTTTCATCCCAACAGAGAAAATGTTTAAAGGATGTTTGAAGAAGCTGGAAATTTTTTTTTACATTGCAAAATTTTTATAATTTTTTTAGTTAAACTCTTCTAGTAGGACTTGAGCTTTTTAAACAGAAAATTAAATTATTGGTCAATAGGATTTTGAAATGACGTTTTTGAAAATCGTGAATTTTCTCGTATTTGTTGATTTTTTCAAATAACCAGTCACCAGACCACAAAGGCATAACAAATTATTATTCAAGGAGGGGGGCTAAACCAGTTTTTATTTAACCGTTGAAGCTAGCAATTATAAAATTAGAGTTAAGAAAATAAATATCAAAAAGCGGTATAGACCAAATTTTCATTCATTTTCCAAAAATAAGTTCCAAAAAAGTGGGGCATTAAGGATTTTAAGAGGGACTTTGTTCAAAAATGTGGGACAGTTCCGTTCAAAATAAGATTATGATGAATTACTATTTGCCAATATCTTGAAAGTTATGTACGAAACTATTTTTTTAAAGCCCCTCGCCATCATTGCCTTATAATATGACTCTCTGAAGGTATTTCTTAATTCGTTTGTTTTCTTAACTTTGAAAAATAACACAAAAATAAATAAAATTTTTGTAAAGACACTGCAAAAGTCAACCCTCATTTTTACTGTGTAGCTACACCGCATGTATTAAAAATGAGAGAATGAGAGAGAATTTTTGCTGAGAGAATTTCTCGTGCTACAATAGGGTGTAGAATAAGTGAGATTCTCTTTCTGTTCTATAAAATTTCGCAGTGTATCTAGGTAATTCGCTTTCAAGCATGCTTTCCTTCTCTCAAATTTTCATTCCTATTCCAAAAAAAATCTCATTCTGTCTTTCGCTCACAAAAGTCTCCTGCTACACTGCAAAACCATTTTCATATTCTTCATAACAGAATGAACAGCACGTGAAGATAAGAGAAAGATTTTTCCAGCTTCCATAAATTGAGAGTCTAATGCTGTAGCTCCGGTTGACAGAAAAAGTAGCCAAAAAAATATTTTCTTCTCGGATACGCTCCACACAGATTTAAGGGATGAATGGGAAAATTTTTTCAGTTCACAATATTCAACTGGTAAGCATAAATGTGTCTCGTTTCGATTCACACAGATTTCTCTCGTGTGTGTATTTTTGACGTCTCGAGCAAAAATATTCGCAACAAAAAAGAAAGAAAAAATATTATTTTTGTGGATTTAAAGTTTGTTCCAAAAAAATGTTCATAAAATGCCATAATTTTCAAGAGGATTAAAAGTGTTAAGCTGATAATTTAACATCACAAAACCAAAACAGCCGCATTTGAATAAATAAAAGAAAAAAAAAGTTGAAAAAGAAAAGAAAAAAATTTCATTACATCTTGTTGCTACAAAGTTTTTGGTACGCGGCTCAAGACAAAAAAAAAGGATTCAAGTTTAGATGTAATGAATAAGAAGACATGAATGGATTATCTAATTAATTAGAGATACTCAGCGCTCTACACAATTAAAGCTAAATTATTCAGTTCACGAGAAAAAAAGAGGATAAAGGATGAAAAAGTATTAATGTCTTAACAAAAGTGACAAAAATAAAATTGAAAATAAAGTTGAAATTAATAAAAAGTTGAAAAATTGTGAAAAAATAATTCGCAGAACAAAATACCTTGCAGCATAAGGAATAAGAAGAATTTATAAAATATTCAAATGTTTTTGTGCAAAGTATTTTTGGAAGGAAAAGTCTAAATGCTGAAATAATGTTTAAAATTGAATGAAATGTTTCGAGCAGAAGTTTAATAGCTTTTAAGTATAATTCAGAGCTATTTAAATTATAATTATTGTGGATTAATTGTGAACCTTGAAGTTTTCAGGAATTTATTCAATAGAAATTGAAAAATAATCAATTGATCAAAAAATATTCAAATAGTAAACAAATATTGTGATAAATTCCATGCTAGCCTAGCAGAATTGAAAGTGACAACAACTGAGAGGATATGGTGTTAATTAGCTAAATCATGAGAAATTACATTAATTAGCGGCACAACATTTCTGTCGATGGAGATAAAATTACGTAAATTATTGTGTTGTTGAGTTTATCAGACAAATTAGGAAGACCTTAATGAGATAATATTGTGAAAAAGTGTTTAAAGACTTAATTAATGAAAAATATTTTGAATATTGTGAAAAAATTTGAACGAATTGATTGTTTTTGGGAAAAATTGCAGAGTTTAAGTTATTTTTAAAATTTAGGAACTAAGGATTAGTTTTCGAAAAAGATTTAAAATTAAAATAGTATTGAAAAAGTTCAAAAAAATTGAAATTTTGAAACAAATTGAAAATTTTCATAAAGTTTAAATATGTTTGAAAAAGTTTTGAAAATTTAAAAAATAAACCTAGAATTTTCAAAAAGTGTCAAAGTTTAAAATTTTAAATAAATAAACCCACAATTTACAAAAAGTGTAAAAGTTTAAAAAAAAATAATTTTAAAAACCCAAAATATTTTCTAAAAGTTAAAAGAAATAATTTTTTTTAAAGATTTCAAAAAAAAATTCAGAAAATGAATTTTTAAAACAAAAACCCAAAATTATCATCAAAACCAATTAAAAAATCTATCAAAGTGAATTCCATAAAAGACATTATTAAAGTCAAAAAATTAAAATCCTCAATAAATATCCACTTCCGAAATCTAAAGCACACAAAAAAAGAACCACCCAAAAAAAAAAATCATCAATTAAAGTGAGTGTCAAGATTCAAACCGAAAAAAGGTCAAAATCAAAAAGAAAGTAATTGAATGAAAGTCACTGTAAATAATTGGACATAAGACGATCCGGACCGATTAAGTGATGTGCCTACTCAACTGTCTTTACTGAAAAAATTCACAAAAAATAGGATAACAAGAAAAGTTTGAAGCTAAAGCAAAAAGTTTCCTAATTAGAAGTTGATTGAATCTCAAACTTTTGCAATTCCATTCTAAGAATAAAAATTCACAGCTACAAAGTAAAAAATAATTCAAGGAGAAAATTACTTCCACAAAGATATTTTATCTTTCATTCTCAAACTGAAATATTCACCATGGATATCCTTATGAAATTTTTAATCAGTTACACTGTGTGATTAAAGTTAAAAAGTCAGTGACTGGAAATGAATTTAAATTAAAAATTTGTTGATGAATTCTTGTGAATCTTAAAGTTAATTTCATTTCCAAAAGTTCTAGACGAACACGGATAAAAGTGAAATTTTTGGCACGTGCATGTGAAAATAAATAAAAAAAAAGCAAAAACAGAAAATCTGTGAAGGATTCTCTTCGTGATTTATGGGAAAGAATCGAGTGGATTCTTGATCTACTTAAGTGTGCATTTAAGAAATCACTTTGTGTTACGTGCAAAACAAGAGAAAAAACAATCATTGATTGATTGCTGCTTGTGATTTATTTGCAGCACTATAATTTGAACGATTATTGGATTATTGTGAAGTTTTGCACTGGAATAGTTTGTGGATATTGTGTTATTAAAGTTGAATTAGAGACTTTGAGCTGGATTTTGTGAAATTCTGTGTATTATTCAAGTGGAACATTCACGAACTGAAATTCACATCCAAAAATGAAATTATGAATAATTCTCAAAAATTAATCAAATAAAAAAATATTCAAAAATCAATTAAAATATTCCAAGAAAAAGATCCATCGAGAAAAATCAATATTAAAATTTTTATAAATTAATTTGGTTGGAAAATTCCCCGAAAAATTGTTAAATCCACACAAAGTTGCTGTGTAGAAACAAGCCAACGACAGAAAACTACGAACAAATAACCCAGAATATTCATTATCAGTTCCAATTCTGCATATCAATTAAATATGATAATTTAATGTTCTTCAATCATCAAAAACCGACACCAACACGCGTAGCATCTCCAATTAAAACATATTTTCAGATTCAATCAAAATTAATTGGAACCAAAAATCTTAAAGAAGTTTAAATTCCATCAAAGAACTTTCTTGACCAATTAGTTTCATTAATTGACTTAATCTTTCAAACATTACAAATTAATAGTTAATGAGAACTCAACTAAAATCCAAATTACTCAATTAGTGAAGTGAAAATTTCGATTGACAGCAGCAAAAAGAAGAAAATTCATCAGAAAGTGAAATCATCTGGAAGTTTCAAACTTATTTGTTAAAATAGAGCTTGAATTGAAAACTTAGAGAAAAGTAAACAAAAACTAAATGCAAAAGTGAAAATCATACAGTTCAGTCAGAAGTGAAAAGTTTGACCTACAAAAGTAAATAAAGAAACAACTTTGAGGTCAATTTTGATTGAATATTTAATTGAATTTGTATGTAAAACCTAAGGACTGAAATTTAAGATAAATATAAAATCAAATCCAAACACAAGCACAACCTACACAACAGATCATCAAAGAAGCCGCTCTTTGATGAAGTTCATGAATAAATAAATCTATAAATTCCGTTAAGAAGTCTAGATTAAATGAATTTGCAGATTCCAAAAACAAAAATAATCCTTGTTCTCAGAAGAAATTGTCAAGTTACAGTTGATTCAACGAAAGGATGCAATCAAAACAGATTTGGTTCATCGAGTAACATAAATCTAGAAAATTGACAAAATCATTCATAATTTGGTACTTAAATTGATCAGTTCTGTGTTTGACATTCAACTTTGAAGAAGTGAAATTTTGAGGAGAATATGAAGTTTAGTCAATTGTGTTTTAAAAGGAATCGAATGTTCAATTGACTGCAAAATTAGGAAAAGTCATTTAAAGAGTAAAGGAATCTATTCATAACTTGCAACGATTTAATATAAACAAGTCAATCTAAGTTGATCAATAAAGACTTTACTAACTTCAAACCTTAACATTAAAAATTCACAAAAACTATTAAAATCCAATAAAATCAAACAATTCCATTTGAGGTTCATCCAGATAAGAATTCAATCTACTGCAAATCATTGAATATTGTAAAACAATTAAAATCATCTCCAGCTCAACAACATATTCCCATCTGTTTTAATTGAATATAAATTGTGCTATAGTCATTGTCTAAGGATAGAATTATTAATTAGTGTGGTTTTATCATCTTAATAGCAACTAGAGTTGTAACTACGAGCAGAACAAAGTGGATTTGTGTAGAATAAATCAATAAAAGCAATCCCAATAAGGATATAGCATTGAAATTTGTATTGACTATTCATGAAATAAATCCTCGACTGTGAATTAATTTTATAATATCAAAATTTTATAAATAATTAAAAATAATCCTCCCAAAAAACATGAAAAATCACCTCACACCATCCACAAAGTGTGACATGAATTATTGCCAATAAAAACAAAAATTATGACTTGACTGGATTAACCAAAAATTATGGTTAGATAAATACAGAATAGTGTGTAGTGTAGCACAAAATTCAATCTAATAATTAATAAAATAAAACTTTTTGCACGTCCAAAACGAATAAAAATAAGGAGAAGGCACACATACGCCATACATGATAAATGAGCCACAAATAGTCATAAATATTTCATGTCAATTAGTTCAGATGTTTGTGTATGTGTGTTATTTATTAATACAACATAATACAAACCAGAAGTGAGGAAAAGGAAAATTGTGTGATTTGTAACTGACCTTCGTCCTACCATTTGTATCATTTGATTTGATCAAATTGCTTATGTGTGTGCTATTTGAAGTGATATCCAAGTCGATAAATGATTGCATCCAATAAAAATAATATTATAAAAATAAATGTAATGGAAATGATGTTCATTTGTTAATGTAAATGTCAATCATTTGAATTACTTTTAATATAGATTAAAAATTTAGTCAGCAAGCTTCATCATTTAGATTATATTGATTGAGTATCGTTTAGACACTTGTCCAATATAGCTACAGAAGTAAATCTAATTTAAGAAAATTAAAAAGAATTCGTGAGATAAGTGACATGAAAAGTAAATTAAATTAAGGTCCCTACTTACTCATTACAACCGACAAAAAAATGATGATAATGGAAAAGTTGAAAATGAAATTACACGCAGCAGATTGGTGTTCAATCTTTATAATTCAATTGGCGATAATGCTTCCGCTGGTCAACTGTGATGACAATATGGGTGAGTAACTGCAGTATTAATTTATATTTAAATGTGCCAATTATGTCTATTTGAATGAAGTTTAACTTTATAATTATTTTGGGGGTCAAAAAGGGTGGAAATCCAACTGATGTCAAATTTATTTGCTGATTTTATAAGTTCTTGATATTTCTCAATATTGTTACGTTTAAAATGACAAGGAGAGAGATAAAAAGTGTCAAAACTAGCGACCTAGCTAATTCTACTAGAGTCAATTTTTTAGGTTTCACAAGTTTCTTCGAGATTGTTAACCAGTTCTATCAGGATAAAGGTTGCGACTTTAATAAGTTCCAAATGACAACTGACTCAGAAGTCGAAAATGAGAGGTATTTTTTTAACGATTCAAATAAAACTCCACATTACAGCCACGCTTTCAATTTCCATAAAATTTGAAACATTTTGTCAATATCTAGCCTTTGGAAGACTTCATTTTAGCAATTGAAATTTGACAAAATTCAGCATAAATAAATATTCCAAAAAGTTCTACATAAAATCCTACAACAACCTCACATCCCCATACTGCATTCGCTTAATTGAATGCTGCCAACTCTCATTCATAAATTCGACAATTTAATGTGGGAATAAAAATTATTTTAAAAAACAATTTGTGAATGCACATTCTCATTATGTTGAATAAGCGAATGAAACTACAAATTTATAGCATAAGACATACGACACACGCAACGTGAATTTTCACTTTTGCATTCTCTTTAATTTATGCTGTAAATGATTTATGTTGAACACTCGGAGGAATTTTTTGAAAATGTAAATTAGGTTATGTTGGGTTGGGTTGATTAAATCGAGCAGCATAGTATAGGTGAAGTGAGCTACATTGCTTTTGATGTCTCCGAATATCACAGGGAAAAATACAGCAGCAGCACCACAGCAAAATGCTGAATTTCGTTTGAAAATGGGGCGAAGATGATACTAAGCTAGCGCCTAAGGATGCAGAACTGATGAAATGGCTCTTGATCAGTTTTGACCAGTGTTGCAAATGTAGATGTCTACACTAGATGAAGAATGTAGATTCTTCAATAGTTTTTGTCTAGCTAAGAAACTTTCTTCATAAAGATCGATTCTACATGTAGAAAGAAAAAAACCATCTACATGTAGATTGTGTCTACATGTAGAATCTGTCTACATGTAGATTCGATGTAGATGTCTATAATTCTACATTTTTTCCAGGTCTACATCAGAGAAGAATGTAGAATCGTAGACATCTACATTAAATCTACATGTAGACAGATTCTACATGTAGACACAATCTACATGTAGATGTTTTTTTTCTTTCTACATGTAGAATCGATTTTATGAAGAAATTTCTGTCTCAGAATTTATCTGATCCAGACAAATAGCCAGAATGCAACACTGGTTTTGACTAATTCAATCAGTTCTCCATTCTTAGTTGCCAACGTCTTGTTTCCCTTGTAACAGTTTTAAGTCTAACTGATGCCATATCTTCGCTTTTTTTACTGCATTCGCTAATCTGAATACTATTTCGGGTCACACAACCATCACTGTACCCCCCTTAGTCTCTATAATAATTAGTCGTTAACACGTCAACGAATCGATGCCCTTGGCAACTAAATTATGCCGCTCGGATCAGTCGATACAAATTCACCCAAATGACACACATAATTGTCAATTCAAATTGTCTTTGTCAGTGCTATATACATCATCATCATCATTTATTTATTATCCCGGAGATTTTTCCTTCCCTTTCTACTCACACAATCCAATTTTTTTTGCTGTCTCATTTAATCTCCCCCATATCCTCTTATTCCACTTATATGCCATAAAATCTCTCCGCATACAATATGATATTTATATAAACATAAGTCTGTGGATATATATATATATTTTATATCTTTATCACAAATTTTCTCCATTGTATGTACATAAAAGTACAAACACATATCTCTCTCTGAACCGTGTTGTGGTCATCAGATTTTATGCATGAAACGGTTCAATGCATCGATTATGGCTGAATTGAATTGAAAATGTTCGAATTGTCATTTTATAATGTGGATACACTTGGGATACACTCTTATGCTGGCCATGTGGGATGCCTTTGTATGTGAAAAAAAAATTATGTACAGCACAGGAAGGATACTCGTTCGTTTTTTTTCAATCATCCTTAACAAACCGCTTCTCATTCGGATGTATGCAAACGTTTTCATTGTTGTTATTGTGGTTCTCAAACATCTCATCATCTTTCATTTCCTTTCCTTTTTTTTATTCTCCATCGCAAATAAGAAGATTCACTCTCCTTTTTTATTTTGATTCCGTTCCCTTTTCATTATCATCGGTTTTGCTTGAAGCTTTGGGACGATGACGGCAATGATGAGGGAAAAATCAAAAAAAAAAAGCTCACAAAATTGCGGACGAAGATTTGAAACCAACAAATTCGAAACGGTGAAAGCTTGTGTGAATGCAATGAGCTGAATCCTCTCATTAGGGACATGACAATTATTTTACTACTATTTGCATCCGCAAAACCGAACGACAGGGGACAATTTTTGATTAAGAATTTGTTTGTGCAAACATTGTGGGAAATGTGTAGAGGAAATGCAAAGATGAGAGTCTTGTTCAAAATTATAGCAATGTCCCTTTTTCCAGTCCATTTCACTGTAAAATATTGTATCAAGTAGTTGTTATATTTTGTGGATCCTTCTTAACATTTTAGAGTCTTTTATTTTTATTAAATGCCTTT
This sequence comes from Chironomus riparius, assembly GCA_917627325.4. NCBI lineage: Eukaryota > Metazoa > Arthropoda > Insecta > Diptera > Chironomidae > Chironomus > Chironomus riparius. Next base: position 49,259,125 of record OU895878.1, on the reverse strand, counting down.
ACATTAGATTATCATTGTGATAAATTCACATTATTGAAAATCTTTTCTTTTGGGCTTAAAGTTTGATGCTGGCAGGGTTGGTTATGCCTTTTACGATTGTTCTAGTATGTAAGCAGCGAAAAAGCAGCAAGCATAGTCATTAGTGTCAGCCAATTCACCCTAAAGACTTTGGTTCGATCACAGTAAATGTCTGTGTGTGGCATTTAGCGGTATTTCATATAAAAAGGCAGTATTTTGGTGTATTTGGAGGTATTTGTGTGGGAGTTGGGGGAGTTTCCGAGCCTGGGAATATCTACCCTGATTAAGGTGCTTTCTCGCTGTTCTAGTCATGAAAACTTGATCTGTGGGAGTCGCTATTATACAATCTATGCCTAGAAAACATTGAATTGAAATATCGTGAGTCATGCAAGTGTGTAGAGCAGCAAAAGCCAACCCTGAAGTTAGCATTAGTGCAATTTATTCATGCATTACCTAAAAGTTATATCCTTCTGTATATTTATTCAGCATAACATTAAAGCTTCAAATAAAAAGGCAATTTTCGCCAAACGAATAGCCCGCACTAGAAGTTAATAGTCAAAACAGTCAGACGTTGTCGCATTACGATGGAAATTGTATAGCACAAAATTTTAAAACTGCGACTGACATATTTAAATGAACGACTAACAGTGCCAATGCTTTTAGGATGTTAATGTAAAGAAGTTTTTAATTAATTCCTCACTTTCGCTTTGACATGAAAATTAAAATTGCTGCTGTTCCTTCTTCTTGTTAATTATGTATTCAAACCCCATGACATAGTCGAGAGTTTAAAAGTATCTAGACTGTCGAGAATGTGGGGGATATATTTCATCGCCTACATAATATATATATTTTATTGAAAATCTCGTTAATGAAAATTAATCTTAATTGAAGTGAGAAGATTAAGCTCACTTCAGTGTAAAATACAGTTGCGACAGTGTAAATTGATTTAAATGTTAATTTTGTGGAACGAAGAAAAAAAAATTATTATTTTCTGCTGGCTGTGGGTTTTGGAATTAATTTAATAAGATCTGGTGATAAAATGAGGCTTTAAATTTTAGTCTCGCATTTTGAATTCGAAGATGAACAATTATGGAGATTTGAATTGTAGATTCTTACTTGATGTTCTCAGTAATTTGTGTACCTTTTTTGTCTTCTTCATGGTTTTGGATTGTTTTAAGAACATCAATCTTCTTGCTGCTGATTAATTTTTGAAATTGTTTGCTGTTTAGGAATTAGAATTTTGTAATGTAACTTGCTATTGTGTAGGATTAAAGACAATACTCTTGTGAATTCGTACAAGATTCTGTTCAAAATAATTGAAAACTTGAAAGTGAGTTGTTGACATAAGAAATACAGTTTGGATGGGTCTGAGTTAAAATCACTGAGTATAATTTTATGAAATATCAAACAGAATCCATGCAAATCGTATCATACTGCAATTACGTATATTAAGTTTCATAGTTCAAAAAAAAATGAATTATCAGCGAATTTCTCATACAGAAATGAAATATGTCAAAGAACAGTATCAAAGCTTACATTTGTATGACATAAGGAAGACTTTTTCCCATTCATAATAAAGAAAATTGCAATTTTTTCAATTGTAAGACGAAATGCATAAAAAAGACAAATGAAGAACATTTTTTATTATTTTTATGTATCCTCATGTTTGCACATGTACATACAAAGTTTTAAAAAGGAGCAAAAGAATAGAAGCAGATGGAAAAAAAGTGTTTTTTTTTCTTCACTCTTGAGATTAAGTTTCTGTTTCATTTCTCATATTGTTCATCATGATGATGAGTTGGTGATGAGTGTAAGGATAATTTATATGAACAGTTTTGTATAATTTTGCGAGATACAAAAGCATCTCTTCTCGTTTTAAAATAAACATCTCAAGAACAAGAAAAAGCTTGAAAAGAATTGATGCAGAGTTGATGATTGATATGTTCATGAGCAAAGCTGTATCTTTGAGTTTTGAGTTTTAGTATCTGGCTATGAGCTTAAGTATCTGGCTTTGTGCTTTGGAATCAGACTTTGAGCTTTAGTATCTGGCTTTGAGCTTTACAATCTAGCTTTAAACTTTAGAATCTGGATTTGAGCTTTAGTATCTGGCTTTAAGGTGAAAAATCTGGATATAAGCTCCAGTATCTGGCTTTGAGCTTTAGTATCTGGATTTGAGCTTTAGTATCTGGCTTTGAGCTTTAGTACCTGGCTTTGAGCTTTAGAATCTGGCTGTGAGCTTTAGTATCTGGCTTTGAGCTTTAGTATCTGGCTTTAAGGTAAAAAATCTGGATTTAAGTTCCAGTATCTGGCTTTGAGCTTTCATATGTGGCTTTGAGATTTAGTATCTGACTTTGAGCTTTACTATCTGGCTTTGAGCTATGAAACCTATGATCATCATACACCATTTCACTGAAATTTTTACTAGTTGTAGCTAACCTGCATGCCAACCCCGAATTAAAAGAAAGAAAAAACTTTTCCATTGCACAAAAAAAATTATTTACTCAAAAGCAAGTTTTTCTTTCTTTTCGCATGAAGATTCAATTTTGATGTGCGGTTCTGAATTATTTTTTCACTTCACATTAAATAAAAGAGTTTTTTTTTGTGTGGATGTTGCTTAAAAGTGTGTTTCGGTTGTATCGTAGAGAACCGTAAAAAGCTCAACTTTTCTTATTAAAATAAGATCACAAACTGCAGAAAGTTGAAATTAAGAAAACTTTGATGGAAAAATTATTATTAAATTAATTAAAGGGTTTGGGAGATCAGTGTTGCATGATAATGAAAGTTCAAAGAATTTTGTATGTGACAAGGTTTTGTGGAGGTAAATTTTGGTCAGTAAATTTTTAATTGAAGTTGAAATAATTAGAAAAGTTTTTTTGGACACCGCAAAAATTGGAAGTTTTGTGATTAAATTTTGTTTATTTTAAAAAGCGGATAGAACATAATCTTGCCTTTAAAACTTGAATACTCTCAATCCTAGGTTAAAAATCTTCGAAATTCCCATGCTTAACTTATTAAATTGTCAACATCAGTTACTTAAATATCAATTTAAAAAGTGTCATGCTTATCTGCGATTTAAAACCTTCGAAGAATTTAAAATCAAATTCTGCGAAACAACTTCAAAATTAATCTCAAATCTCATTCACAGGAGTCTACATTTAAAGACATGGAAACGGCAGGATAAACATTTATTCATTCATAAAATAACTCAAAACTTTTTCTCTCTAGATAACCCAATTCAATATTAGATTCAGCACAGTAGGATGTTAGCTATAGCAACATCTTTAAATTGATGTTAGCGACAAAAATCTCTCATTTTTATGTACCATAAAAAAAATTAAAGTAAAATTCATTGGAATTGAAAAAAAAATCTTCAAAACCAGAACAGTTGTGCAAATGTAATCGCTAAGCAGCGAAACCAGAAGATAAAGACGACATTCTGAAAAGAGGGAGCACAAACATTGGCGAAACAGAGAAAGAAAAAGTAAAATGAAATTTATCGAGAAACCATGAGATTCAATTTGCGTTAATTAAACATCATCTTGTGCCAGATGCTGCTACCTTTATGACTTATTCGCTAGATTTTTCCACAATCATTTTAACTCCGTTATATTTATTCATTTCCATTTGCCATCTCAACCTCGAAATTATTAACTGGAATTTTTTTTATTTTTTACGTCAATAATGACTTTCTTTTCTGATGCTTTTATGCTCATCATGTTGCTTGCTTGCTATCGTGTCACTAGACTTACTCATTCTGAAATAATCCTCTGCTTCTTCTTCTTCTTCTTTCACATAGCTTTTCTAATTTTACGATTATATTCATATAAACATAAAATTTATATTCTTTGGCATCATGCATGTACATTTTACAATGTAGATTCATTGATATTCAGAGGTTTGAGTCTGAGGAAATTTCTGCATGATTTTTAATGTTTTGTAGATTAAAGCTTTCAATAAAAATGGAGAATTTGATTTTTTTTTGGCTTTTGAACTTTAATTCTTTTGATTTCGAACTTTACTTATGTCAACTTATTTTCATGGAATTGTTTTATAGTCACAACATCTAGTTTATTTTGTGATTTAAGTCATCTCGACAAAATCAATAAAATCTTAAAACCAATTTCAAAACTTAACTTTGATTTCTAATTTACACCACACTTCAAATTCAGTCCCAAAACCTTTTTTATTCCGTAGTTTAAATGCAGTCTATAGTCACATTTATGTTTGTTGTTATTGCAATGCTTTCTGTGCATTCATACGCAAAAATAACTTTTGTTTGCACTTTCAAACTACATTTTCTGCTTCAACATATTTTTTTATCCACAAGGGCTTCATGAGTACATTTTGTTGTACGATATTATTTATTTATCTCCATTCAACATAATTCCTTTCATCATCACATCATTTCATTCGTTGTCTTATTTTAAAGTGCTGTTAAAAATATAAAAAATTGTATTGCAACTCAGTACAGGAGTGTTTGGCAGGGGTTCCAATTTTTTAACTTTAAAATTTTTTATTTTTCTTAATATTTGATAAATTTAAACATGATCAAATTTACAGATATATGTTCTCTTTTAAAGAGCAAGGGCATGTCCAGGAGAGGTGTAACCAACATCTTTTTTAAGGAAAAAAAAATCCCAAAAACCTCCTTAAAATTTCCTTTCCATACACAAAAATTAAGATGTGGAATGGGGGCTCTTTTTTTATTTGCATCAAAAAAAAGCTGGAGCTTGATCATCGACTTAAAATAAGGGGATCAAAAATATTTTTTCAAAATCTCGCAACAAACATACAAAACAGCTTGAGGTAGCTACTTACTTGTATGTATGTATGTATGTATGTATGTATGTATGTATGTATGTATGTATGTGTGTACTTCCTTACGTCGCTGGTCGTACAGTTCATTTGTGATCGATGACCTCCCATAGTAGTCCCCTTAAAACTAGTTCTACCGCTGTAAACTAGTTCCATCGCTGAAACTAGTTCTATCGCTGAGGTAGCTACAAAAGCGTTAAAAATCTGGGCTACGCCAATACATTGCAATGCACTTTTCATTTATTTTTGGGTCTCTTTATATGGAGTTTAAAAAGATTATTAAAAAGGTTGTGACCATGATACTTCCCTCTTGACACTGCCGTTGCGACTGCTTAGCTTTACTCTTGAATCATTGTGTTTCAACCGTAAGAAACTATGCTGATATAAAATTTGAGAAAAATAAACCAAAATTGTGTGGAATTTATGAAAAAAGTTATTAAAAATTCCAAGATTTCTAAGCAGCAATGTAGCTAGGTTGGGTGATTTGTCGTATTTTCAATTCACATCTTGTCAAAGTTTGGTCTATACAAAAAATTATCTAGAGACTTTCAGCAAAATACCCTCCTCATTTGAAGATCTTCATTATAAATTTTGATCCCCAATCCCTCCTCTGCATTCAGCATTTCCTACGTCACTGATGTCTATAAAAACAACAACAATTTTTTTTATAAAAAAAAGTTATATATGTAGGTGAGCATGTAGATACATAAAAGATACATTCTATTGTTTTGTGCTGAATAGACAATAAACATTTTTAACGTTCCCACTGCTATTCTTGTGATACTCATGCTTTTATGATGCCTTTTTATCTCGAAAAGACTTAATATGAGATTTGAGACACCTCAAAATGCGATATTTCGAGACCTCTACTAACGTCTCATTGTGTAGAATGTGTTGAGAGATGATAATTATCATCATTGCTTATTATATTAAATTTTATAACTTTTTAGGGAGCTTTCAGCAAAGCTTTAAATGAAAATTTAATTTTATGAATGTCAATATTCCATTCTTTTGCTTCATTCTCCCATTTTTTGTTATGTTTTTGTTGCCCATTAATGACCTTAAAATATTAGATTTTTTTTTTATTATAATGAACACAATATGAGGAAACTTAAAGCAAACATTTGTTAACCAAGCTTGTATGGCAGCAACAAAAGGAAGAGAAAAAAAAATATGGAAAATTTTGTTTTTGTTTATTAACACTTAAAAATTGGGGAGATAAAAGGCAAATTGCTTACAAGGGTTCATTTGTTACTCCCTTAAAAATCTTACAAGTGTCTTTATGAAATATATTGACATAGTTGAGACAATATTTTAGCTCTTACCCATTTTACGATGAAAAAGGAGATGAATAATTTTTTAATGGAAGTTTATTTTAATTAATATGCTATTAATTTTATTATGTTTGGATTTAATTCAATTAATTTGCTATTAATTTATGGGGGGTTAAGTTTCGGTTTATTTAGGTTACTTAAGATTTTGTCTCATTAAGGTACTGTTCTTCTGTATTACAAGATGTATTGGTCAAAGTGGCTAGTATGGTCTTTTGTTCCTCAAGGCAATTCTGGTAGTCTAAGACAGTCGTTCTTAAACTATGTGCTGTGTCATTAATTGAAAATTTCCCTTGATTTTTTATGGAATTTTCGGAGATCATTTCTAGAAATTTTTGAGATCTTTTCTAGCTTTTCCGTAAATTTCTATCATATGTGACGTTCACAAAATCTTTGAGCCTCTCCCGCCTTTGAACATATTAGAACTAAAACCCTAAACAACCCCCTTCCCCCTAAATGTCGGAAAACTTTTCAGACCATCCGGGACTACTTAACCTATTAAAAATTGAATTCAAACTATTAAAAATTGAATTCAAACTTAAGTGAATAGAAACCTAGTGTGACGCAAACCAAAAAAAGGTAGAGAAACACTGGTTTAGAAGCTATTGAGACGGTTGAAACTTTAAATTTTCAATTCAAATGTGGAGCCACTGCCATTTCATTCACGTGAGACCTCCCATCTAATCCCAAACCCTTTCATAATTGTGATTGCTTTTAAAAGCTTTTCACATAAATTTTTTTTTTTAAAATATTTCCTCAAATCATATTATACAAAGTCTCAATTTCATTCAATTATTATATTTTGGAAACATAATTTCCTTCAAAAATGATTCTCATAGCAACGCACAAACCCACATGCACAGAACAGTAAATGAAATTCAATATTCACAAAATCATTTTAATATAAAGAGCTGAAGGAAATCAATACATTTCAAATTTTATGTGATTATACCACAAATGACATTTACAGCCTTGCGTGGCTGTTGGTTTGAATTTTTTATTTACGCCACGCGGTAGACATAAATGCTTCGATTGTAGCAATAATTTTGTGAGAAATTAAAATGTATTTGATTTCACAGGAGTTACTAAGGAGGTGCATATTAAGACGAGAGATATAGATGAAAGGTACCGGATATATTCAATCTGGGTTGATCATTTTATTCAGTTCTACATCATTGGTTCAATGGTTGTTAATTTTCCTAAAACATGACACACATTTCAATATGATCATATCTGTTACTGACTTTCTGACGTAGAATTACGAAAGGTGGTGATGAGATTGACATGATTTGAAGTTAGGGTAAATTAGGGATCTCTGATCAAGCTTTTATAATGAGGTTAATTGTGGAAATTGCCTCTACAACACGTCAATCTATAAACACCTCAATATTCATTCTGGATGAGTCTAGAAATACAAAACTGATTTTATCGGTCGACTATTATCGCTGGCCATCGAACTGATTCTATCTCTCCTCAATATCGACCTTCACATCACTAAAGTACACAAATATATTCAAAATAATTCTATAAAATATCATCTCGAAATTGCCATTAGGGTGTGAGTTCTATGACATAAATTTTGAGTCTAGCTAAATATTGACAAAAGTTTTAATAGGAGCATCACTTACAAAATTATATTTACCATGACTTATTGACATGAGAACCACAAACACTTCCAAAAAAAATCTAATTAAAAAATTTTCTAATCAAATAAATTTAACTTTATTCAATTATTTTGATACGAATCATGGAAAACATCAAAAGAAGTACACTAAAACATTATTTAATTATTCAGACACTCGAAAGCACTTGACTTCTTGTAGATACAATGAGTAAAAGAAAACCAACCTTTTCGTACAGTCTTTCTTATTTAATTATTTAATAATATTCATAACAAAACCACAATTTCTTTACCTTATTCTCCTTTCAAGAAAACCTTTTGCTGTGTCCTATGCATATTCAAACTTCATTCAATCCTTTCATGACTACGCTTTAAATCTTTAAATTAAATGAATTCATCTTCTGAATTTTGCTCTTTTCATCATCAATTTATTTATTTATTCTGGGGATTTTCAGTCATGATAATCTATATGCAAAATATCTCTTTCTGTTGAGCATGAATCAAGTCAAGAAAGTCAGCAGCACGATAAAAATTTTATTCAACTTACTTTAACCATAAATGTATACAATGAATTTTAAAGATTATTTACTAAGGTTTGTTTATTTTGCTAGAGAAGTTTATCCGATTGTGGATTTCGGAGCTAATTCTATTCAAAAGTACAATTAGAATGGAAGAGTCGGTATGATATTAGATTTATTTGACATGATATTATTGAATTATGGTTTAACACAAATTTTATTCACCAATTCTCATAATAAATTTACTGAGAAATAATATCAAATTGGTAAAAAAATTACTCCTCATGTTGTTGTCCCCTTCAGCTTATCTTTAATTGAACGCTTTGAACAATTAGCATATGGCTACGGTTTTGGTTAGATGGTCCTGTTTATGTCACTGGTGTGTAGATGTAGCTGATCATAAATCTTATTCTCATCATGTTGTTGCCCCCTTGAGTTTATCTTTAATTGAACGCTTAAAACAAGAAATATTGGGCTATGGTTTTGGTTATATGAACCTTTTTAAGTTCACTAGGTTGCAGATGAAACTGATCGTGAGCCTGTGATTGTTGGTCGAAATCAAGGGGGGAAACAACATGATGGAAAAAGTTTCAATTGATTTATATCCATGAATTTCACACTTTCGTAAGAAATAATGCTATTTTTTGATATTTTGAATAAATTTTGTTAAGTTTAACTGAAAGTAAGATTTATTAGTCAATAATTTTTTTAAAATCATGTTGTTATCCCCTTAAATGTGATGATGATGATGATACCCATTTACATACGCACATTCCATGCCTTAGTCAAGATGGACTAAAATTGCCAGGGTTTTTTCATTCTTGATCATACCACAGTGCCTTCGACAAATCAATTCTATGAAACTTTATCGACCCTCCTGACATTCGCCATTATGTTCCATCAAAACCATAAAGCCAAACACAGAACATTTTCCCATTACTAATAATCACACTTTTGTCTAAAACTGAAAATAAAAATAACTGTCAAAAAACATTTCAGCCAACTGTAACTTTGGAATCTAAAAATATCCCAAACAAAAATGATTACCAACAGACCCATAAGCAATATGATCTAAATCTCTAGTACAAAATATGAAAATAATTTTTATATGTAAAAGAAAATTGCTCATGTTGATATCGCTGGCTCATAACAATTTTCACATCAAAATGTGTGTTTTTTTTTTCGTGAATGAAAGAAAAAATTGTAAAAATGCTGTTGTGGTCTGGGGAAAGCGACAATGAGGTGAGGTAGCGATAAAGCGAGTGAGAGAACAAAAGCAAGCTATGATATTATAACAAATGATAATAGCGAATAAAGCCAATAAAGTGAAGCCATTCTCGCCTCTCTTTTCCTTTTATGTATACAATATTTTTTATTATGTACGATTATAGTGTGATGGCAGTTGCTAGACATTTTAAAATGAAATTATATATTTTATCGAATGGGAAATTAATTTGTCAGTTAGATGGCAAGCAGCATCGCTATTTCGTTATTGCATAAACGGTAATTTAATAATTTACAGTTTCGCCATCGAAAATGAGATGCGGATGCAGCAGAGAGAGCACAAAAAAATAATTGTCGGAAATGTGGGGAAGTTTCCTATTGAATTATTTTAAAAAAAATACAAAAGTCCTCCTAATATTGATCGAGGGACTTCAGCGCATTTTTGACGAAGCGATCAGTATTTGATTATAGTATAATCAATAATTTGCTGCAATGAATTTCCATATAGAAAAAGTTTATCATTTAACAATTTTTTTAAAATTTGAAATTTTACAACGGCTAGAAAAAATTTGAAATTATAGAGGTAAAGTTGAATTTATAGAGGTAAAATAAAATTTGAGCAGGTTCCACTGAAAACAAAACAAAAATTCATTAATTATAGCATAAATACACTGTTTCAAGACTTTTAACTGTTCGATCGGACAATAAACAATAGTAACGGAGCTAATAAAACAAACCTGAGCTCTCTACGATGTTTGGTTAAAAAGCTTTTTATGCTTACCCAGCCGAGCAAACGAACGAACGAACAAAGTGCATTATGGGCAATTCTTTGGATGACTTTCGGAAAATTTTCAGCAAAAAATCGAAATTTTATTGATTTTTCCCATCATAGGCACTGATTTTATGATTCTTATCGATGTAAAAATATAAAATGTACACTCCTTTTGATATCATATACTTCTAATCGCTGTATTAATTAAGTTATTTGGATTCTTTTGTCAATAACTCGATGACAGAAATCGGAATTTTCAATTTTCATCATCCGAAGAATCGAGAATTAGAGAAAACTATTGAAATTAACATTGAATAACTTTTACTGAGTTATAGAACAGACAAAAATCTTTAATTAGGTTGCTTTTCTGTGTGCTTTAAGTCAGTAATTAATGAAATATTTCAATTCTTTGAAAAATTTCCTTGTGTCATCGAGTTATAAAGAAGCTTTTTTTTGTCTTAATCCGTGAAAAAATACAAAATTTTCAAACATATTTTTTCAATTTTTCACTTAATTTGGGTGAGTTGTAACATTTCAATAGATCACTTGTAAAGAATTAATTATGCTTAATGATCTACGAAAGTTCTGGCTTATTACTCCTTCACAGTAATAAGAAATTAAAGAAAACATTTTATTGACACAAAACTCATTGACATTGGATTATGAAAGCTCTTTTTTTTAAAATTCCACTCATCCAAAGAATTGCCCTTATTAAGCTTCCTTTTTGAAAACAAGTTTCCAAAAATGCGCTAAAAAACCATTTTAAATTAGCTGTGCATTTCTTTTATTTTGCTACTCCCCACAGAGTTGTTTTCCTATGTGAGAAAAATGTGAAAGGTCAAGGATGTAATTAGTAAAAATTACAATATGTAAATGTTATTCTAATTGGGGTTGGATTGACCATGGAGTTGGAAAATGTAAATTGAATTTATGTAGTTTGTTGCATTACAGTTTTAAATAATTGCTTACATGGAAATTAATGTTATTTTGAGCGTTGAAGCAGTGACGTAGCTAGACGAAAAATTTCAGGAATGAGCTGGTGCAGAGGGATTTTCATTGGCTCAAAAGCTCAGACTATCTAGCATGCTTACCTACTATACACATGCCATTTAAATGTCTAAAATGCATCAAAGTGATAAAGGCATCATTTGGTTACTTTCGAAAAAATTGCGCAAATGATTTCTTGGAAGGTCTATTATTTGGATCTTCTTTTTACCTTCTGTGAATTCATTTTTAAACCAACTTATGCTAAGTTTGATAAAACTCCATAAGAGATTGTTCACTTATTATGTTACAAAAAAAGAATTTTTGAACCCCCCCCCCCCCCTCCCCCCTCTAATTTTGCACAGAAAAATATTTCTTTTGTTTAGGCCAGTGTTTCTCAAGCTATGCTTCGCGGAGCTTTAGTTCCGAATGGCATAAGTCAGTTGATCGAATGAAAATCCGGCGCTAAGCTAGCATGACTCTAGCATTATGCTGGCTTCACTTTAAATCCAGTATCATTCCAGAGTCACACAAGCTTGGTGATGAATTTCTGAATTTCTCACAACTCTGAGCTACCCCCTCCCCATAAAAATCAAATTTTAAAATTCCAAAAGACAACACCAACGCTGCTTTCATCATAGTTAAACTTTTCCTCCCATAAAATCTTGATGATCATTAATAATGTCTTGAAATATTTAATTTGATTAAAAAAAATGTTCACTTTAAAATTATTTCCAATAAATTTTGTATATTCATAAAACTTTTTACAATCTTTCAATTTTTATTGATCATTAACATGAAAATTTTTAAGGCAATTCAAATCGTTAGAACAATTTATGACTGTCTAAAAAAAAAATATTAGGCAATAAATGTATGGGAAGAAAAATCGATAGGCAGACGGCAAGCTAATATAATGACTCATGAAAATTCTTATTGTCGTCTCTCTCAGCATATTTCATCTTAATGAAACTTTCAATAAACAAAAAAAAAAAGCATAGAGAACGTGAATAAAGAAGAAAGGAAGGAAGCTCTTTAAAGCTGACAATGATGCTGTCTTTATAAAGTGCCATATAATTTGCTTGATGGCTTTTTGTGTGGGGAAAACAAGCGGTGGATCGGGAAACATTTTTATTGTGTCCCTGAAAATTTTTCAATTGTTTGTTTTTTTTAAAAAAAATTCTTCCTTTTTCAATCAATTTCCGCCTTATATTCAGCATGATGCTGAAACATCCCTAAAGAAAATAGACAAACGTATTTAAAAGAGCTCTTCAACTAAATGGAGTTTGGGTGAGAAATGAATGTCATTGATGTAATCCCTGATGACAACATCCGATACAATGTGGAAATCGATATTATGGATGTAGGAATAACAGAGATTGCCTAAACGAAAGGAATCTTTATAAAATAAATAAGAAAAATTTTGTGTAAAGTTCAACAGCAAGTTTGGCTCTTCGGATGAATTGTTAAGAGGTTGTTAAGAGCTTTTAAAGATGTTCTCGTGTAATCATGAAAATGTTTAGTGAATTAATTGAAGGATGTATTTTGAACAGCTTTAAGAGTTTGCTTAATTTGAAATCTTCTTCAATCTTGGGATGGCTATTGATGTATCTGATATTAAGGATGTGTCCAAAAAGGTTTTAGGGCAAGTTAAAAGAAATATTTTGTGTTGGTTTCAAAGTTTTCAATAGAAACGATAAGTTGAGTCCTTTTGGTCTCTAAAGCTTTTTTCTAGGTGCGATAAACCTACTGACGTCAAGGAAAATCTCGAGACATGCCAAACTAACCATACATAAGACACTAATACGCCCAGTAGTGCTTTATGGTTCAGAGTCATGGAATATGACTTCAGCAGACGAGGATGCAATTAGTGTTTTCGAGAGGAGGATCCTCAGAGGCATTTTTAGACCTAAGAAAGAAGAGGAGATTTTTACAAGTGCATTAGCAATACGGAGTTGCATCAGCTCTTTACAGAAGCTATTAGGCGGCATCTGAGGGAGACCATGGATCACAATTGATCTATAAGTTCATCGAAGTAAGTAAGTAAGATATTCAGCGGGAACAATTGGTAAATGTGGATGTGTACCAATTCATAGTCACCCAACTTAATCATTTAAAATAAAAATAAAGAGACATTTCCCATTTAAAATATTAAACAAACAATTAAAGCTCGAGAAGCTGTTCAATGACTTTTTTCATATTAATTCTGATTAAATCCTTTAAAAATCTTCAATTTCTTATTCTCAGCCATAAATAAAAACAGACATAAATTTACTTCAAGAAATTTCCATGACAATATTAAAGCCCTACATGATTATGATGCATGTGTAGAGAAAGAATGTCCTTATCGTCATAAGCATACACACATCCACACCCACATACAGTCACGCAGAGGTTTTCATTCACATAGAGATTGATAGACGCCATTTGAAGCACATGGAATAATAGAAGTGCGTATAAATGACATAACCATGATATTGGCAGTAGACTCGGAATGATGAAATTGTAAGACAACACAGCAGCAATTGTAGATGATGTTTTCCATAGCCTATTACAGGAAAAAGAGATGAAAAGACGACAAAAAAAATCCAACGATTGTCGTACATCACAGAACTACGGTAAATTGATTCCGTATACTCAATGTAGCGATGCTGATGAATGTCCTCGGCTTAATACTGTTATCAGTGTTGATACAGTTCCATTGTAATATGTCTGAATATATCAATTTCATTTATATGCACTGAGTTCGAATGAAATGGTTGAGAGATAAATGTAGACACGTGCCTGTGAGGATAAAAAAAATTTATTCTACCTTATTGAAGTTGAGAGATAAGCAATTTAATAGGAATAATAATGGGAGTTTAATCATTCAATTCCCTCGCGGAATTAAATTGAAAAGTCATTATTTTACCTTGTTTAATTTAATTTTTTAATCCATAGAATATGGGAAGCAGTGATGCATATTTAATATTCATGAGGATATTTTTCGCAGAAGGTCTTTTAATTACAGCTATTAATAATTTATTATGGGAAGTCAACAATGACCTTCAATATCTTCGATGAGAATTCTCTGTAGGCAATACACAGTGGGAGTTATGAGCACAAAAGACAATCATCTTATGAAATTTTCAGCACAGTTACTGCTTGGAAAAAACTCAAAACTTTTACACTAAGATTGATTATTAAAATATTGAGTTTTATTGAAAGATATCCAGTTGATTGATGTTTTGAGGGTTTAACAGAATTTATACAAACCTTAAAAACTTTAAAGCGACATTTTTTAAAGGATGCACAGCTGATTTGTGTTCATTTTATATTATTTTGATCAGTTTCATCACAAGACATTTTGGATGTTTGTTTCTAGGTCTATCAAGACACTGTCTATCCTAGAATTGATAGGAACCCGAAAAAGTTCTAAAATCAGACAAAAGCACCCTTGGTTCGCTAAATCCCTTGCTTTATTAAACAGTGCCTAGTCAGTATGAAAGTTCAGGCCATGTTAAAACAGCCTATTGTTCAAGATTGAATGAAAAAACTTTTTTTTCAATCGAAACCCGACTTTAAAGATTCAACTTATATAATGATCGTTTATATCTTAAAGCTCAAAAGCTCTAGAATTAACTTAAACAAAAAATTAAATTTAATTGTTGATAAAAATTTCTGAGAATAATTACCAATTTGACATTTACATTTGAATGAAATTTAATCTTCGATTGCCTAGCAACATTGTGTTGCAAGAGAAGCCAGGATGGGAGTTTGTGGCTCACTCTAGCTTCTTGCATGACTTCTAATTTGACGGTAGAAAAATATTCTTAAAAACTGCGTTTTTTTGTAGAATTCAAATTTGACTGATTCGAATCGATTCCAACTTAAATCAAATTGAGTGGATTTCTTCGGCTCCTAGCTTCCTGAACGACTTGGATCAGCTTCAAATGGCATCGAGAGGGCACAGCTTTTTTTAAGCTGAAGGCACTGCGATTTATATTAGATAATGGAATCCGAACCACTTACAAGCTCTGTACATTGCAAATACACGAGCACGTCTAAAGACCTGATGTACCTTGCAATGAACCTAGTCACAATTCATGTGCGCAAGATGCTTTAGTAAAATCATCCAGATTCTAGTATATCCTAGTATACCTAGATGTTGAATGCCATAGACCTCAAAACTACAACCAACACACGAACCGAATTTCGTAACTAGAACGGTTAAAATGGAAAAATAGCTTCGAAAATTAGACATGGCTTGGGATTGAATCCACGTGTTATTTTCAGACGTTCCTTTGATTAGATCCATAGTGCGTGTCCAAGTCATTGGAAAGATAATATCCTTGATTTTTAATCATAACTACGTCTCTGTCTTGACTTTACTCCTCAATAGATACAATCATATCTAAAACCCATACTTCTTTTAAAGATTAAATATCATCTCATTCTAAGAGTTATTCAGTTTCTAATTTAAAGTTTTTAAAGGAAATAACAGAAACTCGCAAAAAGCCACACAAGAAAGCATCACGAAAACAAACACAAAAGAAAGCTGAGCATATAAAAGAGATTGATCCTAGCTGAATAAATTAAAGATTCTTTTCACAAACTTTTCCTTTTTTCAGTTTTTCTCTCTTTTCCTTCTCCGCATTGTGCTTTAAGCAATTTCACGTTATTATGAATGCAGGTCATAAAACTTTCAATGTCACTTATATTCAGCTAGTGTGAGGAACAATTTTATAAGTGGTACGGACGAACGAGGAAGGAAAAGAGAGAAATGAAGAAAAAATATTTTTGGTGTTGTTGTGAATGAGGCATTTCCATGAGTAAACAGTAAAAAATTTATCTAACCACACAGACAACAGTTACAACAACATTATTGACATTGACATAGAGATATAAATTATGTGGAGAGGATTTTTAAAATATTTGTCTGAAATCGGGCTATATCATATTCTGTTGCCATTAAGCAGCTGATGAACGTTTTTATGGAGAAAATTAAGAATTTATTTGGTGTAAAATGATATTTATGGTTGATAATTTTATGAAATCTGAAGATGGAGGGGCGGGGGGTCAATTCTGACTTCCGGATAGACAAAGAGTGAGTATGGTAAATCTAGGATCAGTGCACCTGAGGATAAAATTGGAATATTTGTATCCGTGTGCTGGTGTAGCTGTGCACATCATTTTTCTGTTCTATCCTGCTATACACCCCCCCCCCCCCCCCTCTCAAAACTAATCCAGGATATGTCTCTTGGTCCAATTTAGTCTACGAATAAGTCAATGGGCAGTAAAAACATCCTATCAGCTACCCAATTCTATGTTTAAATGTACAAATTTACGATTCCTTCCCAAACGACAAATATTTTTACTACACGACAGCCGTTAATTCCATTTCTAATTCCAGTAATATTAATTAAGCTGTCTTCACTCAAATAAACATTTTTTTTAAAAAATTTATTCCAGAAAAAAAGTTTTGATAGAAAATAAATAAACAAGTTCTTCAACCTATTTGTAAGGACGCAACCGACTGAACAAAATGTTTTAACATCCTTCATGGTTGACTTTCTGTTGACTCATTCTTCTTTTTCTCTTAATTTTTCCTTTCGTCTGTCACCGCTTTAAAAACTTTTTCCTTTCTGTTGATGTGATTTGTCCTCAAACTTTTTCGTTACTCCCTGACTGTCCACACACAAAAAAAAACAAAAAAATTCATAATCTTAACTGTCATCTCCCATCACAATGTGGTTATCATGCGAAACTTTTTTTATGTCTCATATTTTTCTGTTTTGTTTGACTGTCGGTTAGAAAATCTGTTTTGATTCTGTCCTCTCCATTCATCACGTTTGTGGGACTTTTTTGTTTGTTGTGTGCTTTGATTCTTTTGTGCTGCCCCATGGCACGTGGTTTTTGCGTTGTACAGTTAGGTAAGTCAGAATTTTATGTTCCAATCTTACAGCATGAAATGATGACGGCTATAAGACGCACATAAATATGTAACGAATTGATAAGTAGGCGTGTGGCATGACTAATAAAATGTCTCATGTTTTTATTTATGTAATATTCTTCTTAGCTCCCGGATGATGAAGAAGAAAAAATATGAACATCAAAAAGGCCAAGTAGGTAGATCCGCTACACAAAAATAAAATGAAAAAAGGAAGAAGAAATCAAAAGGAAAGTTATTAAGACAACTTTTTTTGCAGCGGAAGAAGAGCAATTTAATGAAATATGACGAACAGAATTTTTTATGTCACATTATTATAAATTCACTTTGATTTCACCCTCGTTTTAATTCATTTATGCTCGTCCTGATATTGGTTTAATGTTTGTGATGTGTTTTGACTTAATGTACTTAATGAGTGGAAACGGAAATGGAATTTGTTTGTAGGTTAATTATGGTGTTCGGTTTTGGAATCTGTCTTGTTAATAAGAGGATCTGATTTAGTCTTCTGAATGTAAGAGCTGAAATGGCACTGTTTCTGGGGATTAGTCAACAAGATTTGAGGTCAAAATCATTAAGTTATTTAATTTAGCAGAGTTTTGTGAGGTTGATCAAGAGAAAAACAAATTTCCTCTTTTTTCAAGGACTTGACATCTTTCTCCCATTGATAGCTACGCACCTGTTTCTTTAGTATCTAAACGAGTAGTTTAAAACACAACATTAAGTTTAGGCGAAGGTTTGAGTCGTAGTTTCTTATTTTAATAATATATCTTGTTGCTAATAGCCTTATCTACAGATATGTATGGTCTTCAGATAAAACCTAGTTTAGCTTTGGATAGCTATTATTTGATTAACTGAAGCTTTGAAGAAGCGAAGCAGATTGCAATTTAGGATATCGAGCCATATATAAGAGAATCTGCATAAGTGAGAATAAAGCCTCTGTGAACAAGTAGTAAGATCATAAACCGAACCTCTGGAATTCTCATTTATGAAGAAGTGGGTTCGATTCCCACCAGAGCTCTGGTGTCTCAATCTCTATAAAGAGTGTTGTCGATTTAACAAGGATTCACACAATGCTCCCGTCATTACATGGATCAGCGAATCTTAATTTAGAAGGGGCTACAAATCAACAACAGGACAGGAGTCATACAAATGTCATAAAGATACCAATTCTTCTTTATATTCCTGGATGTTTTAAATTATTTCCAAAGCACATTTGAATTCAAAATCAATAACTTATCCATAATAATTTATATCCTACATTTTTGTGACCCAATTCCTCAACACTTTGTTGCTGCCAATAAATTACGATTTAAAATACATAATAAATTTAAAAAAAATTATTCCATCATTCTTACCTTTCACTCAGCTCCACTTAAAATATGCTCCAGTTACCAAAAAACATATTTATTTTAGCAAAAGCAAATCTCAAATTTCATAATCCCAAATTTAATTCCACACTCCTCTAAGATACTGAAGAACACTCAGCACAAATAAATGCTTCCCTCTCGTCTCATCTTCAATCATATTTGAAAAGGTGAAAAATTGCAGACGAATATTTTTTAAAATTGAATTTTTTCTTGGGAATTCTTTTTTTCATACCACAGACAATGAGATAAGAAGCTTTCAAGAAATCAAATTTCTTTGCCATTTCAAATATTTTTTTGGCTTCTTCTTGAATTACTGAAGATGCTTTTTATGCTCTTTTTTTTTTGAAAAAAAAAGGAATAAAAATAAATAAATTTATTTATTACATCAAGCTGAATAAATATGAAAAATATGAATTTGAAATAAAATTTTACTTTGATGAAAAAATATTATTGACCAATCGAGATGACTTTTGGATTTTTTTGAGTGCTTTTTTTGCCATAAAACACTATAAAAATTGGTACAAATAAAGTTCTTGAAATATTTGACATGAAAGCTCAATTTCATTTAAATTCAACCATAACATAAGGAGTCTCTAAACTAGGTGACAGAGCCAGCAACAGAGTCAGATGTAAGGCATTTTGTTGTTCCCTAAGCTCAACTTAGGCATCGTTCACTTATGACGTCCGAAAATTACAGTCATTTTTCAAAAGAGAAGAATGGATGTCCAGTAATTTCTATTGTTCTTTTCTTGCTGACCCCCCACCCCCCCTGGATGTCATAAGTGAACGACCCCTTAGTAACATGGCTACAGTAATTAAATTTGTATGAGGGGTCGCTCGCAAGTTACGTCACGCTTAAGTAGGTTGACGATTTTGTGACAGTTCAGATAAAAATATTTTTACTTCATTTAAACATTGAGACGAGGAGGGGTCCAAAAAGTTGAATTTTTTGTGTGACGTAATTTGAAAACGACCCAATACTTCAGTGGTGTCCAACCTTTTTTATGCTACGGCACTCCTTGAAGTTAAGTCATGACCAAAGCCGAACACGACATATGGTTTGTGAGATTTTTCGAATTTTTAGTGTGCCGCGGCACATAGGTTGACCATCACTCTATTGCTTCATCAATACAAGTTTAATACATTTAAAATATGATAGTTTATTTAAAAAACACTAAAAAGTCACTTAAAAATTCAGAATTTATTAAAAATTGAAGCTCAAATTGATTAAAACTTGAAGCTCAAATTCATTAAAGCATCGATAGCAACACCCGAAAAAACCTCAAATCTCAATTTACAAAACGTGTAACCAAAATAAGTTTTCATGTCACAAAAAAGAAAAACTTCCTATAAAATATTTTCCGAACAAAAAGGGTTCATTTTAGTTGAGTTAATTTGATTACAATCTCAATTAATTCTCCTTAAACTTATGAAGTTTCAATACGGGTCTTTATCTTAAAACATTAATCTAGTTATATATTGCTAAGAAGATTTTTCTATACCTTTCAGATCATTATCGCCCAATGTTGCGTTATATTTCAGGCACGAGAGAACTCCAACAACAATTTATTCTCTTGTTCCGTCCTTCATGACAATAATAAAGAAAAGTAAAGAAATCATTTCCATTATATCCATTTGCTCTTCTAGCTTTCCCTTCCCTATTTTATTTTATTGCTCCTTGTATGTAGGAGCAAAAGGTACATTTACACTTGGCAATCGTTCCTCAATACGAGTTCAAAAAAATAAAGAAATTACATTGAATTGAAAGTATATACAGGAAGGTTTAACTGACATGCAATAAGTGAAAGAAAAGAAGCTGTAAAAAATGAAAAAGGCAGTCACGTCAATATCGTAGAAGCCTTAAATCGTTACTCGTGCTGCATGCCTTTGAGCTTTTTTCCTCGTAAGACTAAGAAAAAAAAGGGAAAAAATTACAAAAGTCCTCGTGTTATTGATCGAGGGACTTCAGCGCATTTTTGACGAAGCGATCAGTATTTGATTATAATTAATAATTTGCTGCAATGAATTTCCATATAGAAAAAGTTTATCATTTAACGGTTTTTTAAAATTTGAAATTTTACAACGGCTAGAAAAAATTTGAAATTATAGAGGTAAATTTGAATTTATAGAGGTAAAACAAAATTTGAGCAGGTTACACTGAAAACAAAACAAAAACTCATTAATTATAGCATAAATACACTGCTTGAAGACTTTTAACTGTTCGATCGGACAATAAACAATAGTAACGGAGCTAATAAAACAAATCCGAGCTCTCTACGATGTCTGGTTGCAAAGTTTTTATGCTTGCCCGAACGAACGAACAAAGTGTATTATTGAGCTCCCTTTTCGAAAACAAGTTTTCAAAAATGCGCTAAAAATGTCTTAAAAGAATTCTTTGAGCCATCGCATGCGATATAATATTGTGGCTGAGTGATGATGTCAGATTTTTCCCTAAGGGAAGTGCGGCTGTTTTCCGCACTTCGACTGCCTGTCTATCTGATCATTTGCTGTCTGTAAATCAGATTATTTTCTACACGAGCAATTTTGATATAGCTTTTATTGCGGATGATGACTTTGCTAACATGATTGTTGACTAAAAGCTTGTAAATTAGTAGCTCTGTGCTAATGTGAAGGCATTTTATCTTTGTCAGGGGTTTTGTATGACGTAAGCTTAGTCATAAACATCTTGAATTCATCAAGGTTCTTTTGGAATTAGTCATTTGGCTCTGCTGTCTTTAGTAATTGTAATGCATTTAGTATGTAATGCAATAAACTTTATTTTTCGGCTGCTCGGCTGCTCGGGCGAAGAAAAACTTTGCAGCAAGACATCGTAGAGAGCTCGTGTTTGTTTTATTAGCTCAGTTCTGTTGAGTTATCTCAGCATTAAGCATTTGAAAAGCTCAACACAATGAATTTATACTATGATTAATGATTTTTAAATTTCAGTTTAGTGCAACCTGTTAAAATTATATTTTACCTCTATAATTTCAACATTACCTCTAAAATTTCTATTTTTTTCTAGCCGTTGTAAAATTTGAATTTCAAAAAACCATTAAATGATAAACCCTTTCTATATGAAAATTCATTGCAACATATTCTTAACTATACCATAGATTACTCATAATCAAATACTGATCGCTTCGTCAAAAATGCGCTGTAGTTCCTCGATTAATAACACGAGGACTTTTGTAATTTTTTTAATTAAAAATCTATTCTTTTGTTTTGACTGGTAACAAAATCTTAGACTTTACCCCACATATAAGTGAGGGGCCCCTTTGAAACTCCACTAACCCTTGAAACTATCGCTGCCATCATCACTTTTCGATTTAGGGATGCATAGTGATTTGAAAGAATCTAGAAACTCATCAGAATAAAAACATTTTTAAAAGTTTGATGAATTCAAGCTTAAATCTCAACTCCATTAGCTAATGATAAAAATAAGTGAGAATCTCCTTTTCAAAAAGGGGATTTATGGATTAAGTATGCAAAAAGAAAACCGAAAAAATTTAATGGATTCCTTACCAGAAGCAAAAACTTTTATCATAAAATATTCATCATGAGTTTGAAGCATAAGTAAATCGTTTAAGTAAGAAATTATGGAGTCTGTTGAAGAAGCTATTTGATGGAAGTAAGGGAAAAAGTTTGATGCATGCAGATTAGATGGATATTAGATGCTCTTACTGCTTTAGATTCATTAAAGATTTTAAAATGTTGATTCAATCTTTTAATAAGTCATTAAGAAAATTCAACAGAACTAGTTAAGATGAATCTAACCTAATTACAATAATATATTTTGGTAACAAATGTAATCTTCAATTAATTGAATTAACGAAGCTTTAAGGATTTAACCGCAAAATTCACCATTATCTCTTTTACCTGTTATGCTATGTAGGTGGTTTTATAATCCTTGTTATTATTAATACAATGTCATGGATACTGCTATAGAAACCATTATCAATTTCGTTAGATGTTCAGTTAAGGAAAATTATGAACTTTTTGTGGGAATAACAAAGGAAATCCAATTGTTCAAGTTAAGATTAAGACGGAGTCATATTTTTGGATAAGGATGAGGGAGATGGATTGTTAAAAATTCAGAGTAAATTTAAATAAATAATTAATATGGATAAGTTGCCGAGCAGCACAATAATTATTGAAAATATAGCTAAGAGCTAGTAATACACTGGTTTGTTGCTAAGTACACATATAATCTGGATTTAAATCTCAAAAAATTGATTGGTTCGCAGTTCAAGTGGTTGTCATAATAAGAACCAAGGTTAGCTACAATTTATAGGTTAAAGGAAGTCTTCTAGAGTGGATGAATGATGAAACTGGCAGGAATTTAATCAGGTGAAAGAAGTAAAGCTCTTTAAACTCTTGTGCATCTTTGATGAAACGTGTGCCATGTTAACCTGGCATATATTGATTTAAGGGGGGAACAACCTGATGGAAATAAGATTATGATAACAATGTTCAACCTTTTCTAGTGGCGTAACCAACTAGGTTTGGGGGCAAGACCCTTTTGGCTACATCACTGACATTTTCCATCAAAATATTGACAAGTAATGCTCCACAATTTTTTTCTCATTATGTTGTTTCCCCCTTGAAATGTTAAATTTTAGAATATCACAAAAATCTGTCGGTTGTAGCTTTTTAAGATCCTTCCAAATCCAACTCAGTTCGGAACAAAAAAATTGTTATTAAAAGTCAAACAAAATTCGACAAAGAAAGTTTTTCTAAGAAATTTATTTTATGATTTGCAAAGATATCAAAAAGACAATTGTGACACAAAAAAAATATTCAAATTCTCTTGTGATAAAAAGATCAAAGAAGTATACAGCTCGTTATATTCGCTGATGGAATATCACTTTTACTGTATCATTAAATATAATGACATTTGTAAGAAATGTCTGGATTAGAGATTTGTTGTTAATAAAATCAACCGTGACAAGCTTAGAAAATGTTTGTGTCTGACTTTTGGAGTCAAAAAACTGTTAAAGGATTTTTGTAACCATATGCTTAGCAACTTTTGTGTTGTTTGAAGTGAATTCTGCGGAATTAAGTCAGTTTGATCAAATTGTAGTCAAATAGAAATGGAAAAGAGTTGAAGTGACAATTTTGACAAAGGAGTGGGTTCGATTCTTATTAGAACTATAGAAAGTAGTTTGAATCAATTCAAACTTAAGGCGTAGCAAGAAGGGTTTTAGTTCCCGAAACTTCGACAAAGTACGAAATTTTATGATTAGTGATTTAGGGGCGTATTACCTGATTAAAATGTAATCAGGATCAATAAGGAGTTAATACATTTGACCAAGTTAAGTTGAGTTGATTTCAATTCAATTGAATTTGCGTTGATTCAAAACAGTGTTGCAAATGTAGATGTCTACACTAGATGAAGAATGTAGATTCTTCAATAGTTTTTGTCTAGCTAAGAAACTTTCTTCATAAAGAAATTCTATATGAAGATAGAAAATCTAATCTACACAAAGATTATTTCTACATAAAGATTCGATGTAGATGTCTACAATTCTACATTTTTTCCAGGTTTACATCAGAGAAGAATGTAGAATTGTAGACATCTACATCGAATCTTTATGTAGACAGATTCTTTATGTAGAAATAATCTTTGTGTAGATTAGATTTTCTATCTTTATGTATAATCGATCTTTATGAAGAAATTTCTGTCTCAGAATTTATCTGATCCAGACAAATGGTCAGAATGCAACACTGATTCAAAACAATCAAAAATAATCTCAGCACATCCTGTCATCAAACTTCGAATCCCACTTGTAATCCTCAATTATGTATCAACTAATCAAGTTTGATGACAACAAATGTTGTGATTTTTGAGATTAAACTTGAATCTATACGCCTGGATTCAATACGACCATAGCTGCGTTGCCTATATACAACTTAATGCTTTGACAACAAAAACAGTATTTTCAGAATTGTAAGAACAACTTCAGAAGACCTTGAGTTTTCTTACATTTCAATTATTTTTCTTTTATTTTTAATTTCCTTTCCAAAAAATATTTCTTAAATTCATTAAAATTTTTTTTGTTTTTCGCTTCTTGTTCAACTTTTCAGACACTGGAAAATTGATGTTTGTATTTCATTTAAATTTTTTTTTTCTGTTTGCATACCTTTTTATTTACATCCGTCTCCCATTCAAAAGTTTTAGACACATAACAACAAGAGGAAAAAAGAAGGAAACAAAAAAAAAACAACTTTTCCATAAAAAAAGGTCAATGCTAAAATCAACAACAATTTTCCATATGTCCATAAAATATTTTGTATGTTTACATGTTTCATGGGAGCTCAAGAATGAGGGATGATGACAATAAATTGAAGCCATTTTCATTTCCCTGTACATTTTCCTATTATGTTCAATTCTGAGAAGGAGTAGGATGTGCTGTGGATGGAGAGGGACATGAATATCGGAAGTAAGAGAAAAATATGCAAAAAATTCCTTCAAATTTATAAAAATAGGAAGTAAAGGCTTTAATGAAGGTTTGATTTATCTCAAAATCAAGGGTGTGGAGAGGGGTTTATTCATTAATGACGTCTGTAATTGAGGTTTTTTAGGAGTTTGGAGGAGTTTGAGACTTTAGAATCAGTTTAGTCGAAGGATAAGTATCTTAAAATGAGATTCGATTCCTACCAGACTAAAAATATTCAGATCCTTAGTTCTTTCAAGATGCATCGACAATGTCTCCATTATTATCATCAACTAAAGACAGAATAATAATTTTTCATAGACCCCCTTCAAGATCTCGGACCACCGATAAAACAAGAAGAAGCTATCTCCGTTAAGGACGTGAAAAATTGCAAACGATTTTTTCATGTTCTCATCAGAGACATCTCATCGTCTGATATGGATGAGAAATTTAAGTTAAATGACACGACAAAAGAGTAATAGGATGTGATTGAGGTGAGCAACAAATTTTGAGTAAAATGAGTCAGAGAGGAAATTGTTTCCAATATGAAAGAGAGGATAAAGACTTTCCAAGAGCTTTACTCTTATTGAGAGCTTTTGTGAAGCTCTCACGCTCTCAAAAGTTGAAAATTGAAACATTTAAAAATTTGAATTGTTTTTATTTCATTTAAAATAAATTTACAATACTTTTCTATAAGAAGCTTGAATTTGAAAGGCAAAAAAACTTTTTTAAAAAGTTTATTTTTAAGATGGAATATGGAAGTACATATTGGCAATTGAATTTTAGATGCTTGCTTTGACTGTGAAGGATTTATGCCATAAATTTCGCATTCATAAATTATTGAAGACGATATTTAACGAATTTATGAACTTTAAGGATGTCTGTGTGATAGAGGACGGGGTGGGGGGATGGAGTGGCTAGGAATGTTGTTTCCACGTTTCCACGGAACCACGAAACCTTAATTAAGGACAACCATTATCGAGAATGAGTCGCAGTCGTTCCTAATAACTTCAGAACTTAGCTTCGTCTTTAGGTCAACGATCTGAAGCCATCATCTAATACACCAAGTAATATTAGAACACTAGCACAATATTTCTAACAAAAAATTTTCCTAGTTCAATCTGAAATGATAATGATAATGGCAACGATGACTTTTCTAAAATTATTGCCACTATAAGTTAATACAAAATGACTCGTCGAATTAAAGAAGATAATAGAATATGCTTAATAATTATAAGGAAGAGAGTTTTTGTATTGTTTAAGGAAAGGCGATAAAAACTTTTGTCATTATTGAAGCTTGAAAGCTTGAATAAAATTCATTAGTAACGCCACACACACACACAAATAGAATTGTCTTCATTTATATTTTTTTAATGTCATTTAACCATTCGACATTTCTCTTGGGAAAAAATCATTAAGAAAATCTCAATGCCAATTGTGAGAATGTGGGACAAAGATAGTTTTATTCCGTAATGAGCATCAGCATGAGCAATACAATAATAGTGGAAAAACTATAATCTCTCATAGTGTCATTTACTTAATTTACTAGATTAAAAATTAATTAGATGATTCCTCATAATGTGAATTTGTGTGCACAATGTTCTCTAGGAAAATGGCAATACAAGTGCTTATCTAAGATTCTCTCATTCATTTACAAAAAGATTCTTAGCTTCGCCCTCATGCTGGTAGGGGAATTAACTTTTTTTTGCATACTTAAGATAGCAACATAAAATGGGAACATTAAAAGGGATTGGGAATGTTATTAGGAAAAAGTTTGAACGGAAGAAGCTTTAAGTTTGGGGATGAAGCTATTTGAGAAGTTTTTAGTGACAGAAATATCGGGATACTGAAATTTTAGAATGGAAATAATCGTAAGAATTTACATTATGTATTTTGTGTGCAGTTACCATGACTTAGGGCTGTGAAGAAATCCTAAACGAAACGATTGAATTTCGATTGTTCATTTGATGATCTTCGAAAGTAACAATTTTAATTTTTGAAAGTTACAATTCCGATTTTCGAAACTTGAATTTCGATTTTCGAAAGTTAAATTTTCTATTCTCGAAAGTTAAATTTTCTATTTTCGAAAGTTAAATTTTCAATTTTCGAAAATTAAAATTAGGATTTTCGAAAGTTTAAATTCTGATTTCGAAAGTGAAATTTTGAATTTTAGAAAATTTTGGTATTTAAAAGTAAAATTTCGACTTTTCGAAATTGAAAATTTTAACTTTCGAAAGTGAAATTTTTAACTTTCGAAAGTTAAATGTAAAATTTATCCAACCCTTGTTTACTCCTTTTAAAAATATTTTTAAGCATCTTCAATTTCCTTTTATTAATTTAAATCTATTTGTATATATCCGAGTAAGTGTGTGAGTATATCTTGCATGAAGTGGCACTTCTATGAACATTATCATCTTTAACAACAGCATCAGCAATAACAGAATGACAATACAACAAAAATATATATTTTTTTACTCCTCTATATCCCCCATACTGCATTAGTGCTGATAAAGAAGGAATTTTTATTGAAAATTTATATTTAATTATGCTCGAGCATGAAAGCTGTAGGAGAAGTAGTAGCAAAATAAAATTAACGAGAATGAGAAGGCGAAGGATAGAAAGGATGAGACTGGATGGAATTTTTAATGTCATTTCTTTCCTCATTATTGCTTTTGTCCTTTCCTTTTTCCCACTCTTTTTATTTTTATTTTTGTTTACCCAAATCGATTCTATTTTAATTATCATCCATTGCTAGTGCTTTTTCCCTTTTTTTTCCATCTTTTTAATCCCCTTGAGAGGAGCTCACTATGTAAAAAACTATCTCCATAATCACATAAAGAAGCAAGCTTGGGATGGAATATCAGTAAAGCAAATACAGATTTAATACTGCTATTGCATTAATTAATCAACAGAGGATTTTTAGCCATTCCACTTGCTGCTCTATTTGCTGAAGGATAATGTCACCAAATTTCTCAATAATTTCTACATTTGTATATCCTCATTCTCTATTTGTCATTTCGGTGCATAGAGATACAAATGATACTATTGTCATACATTTGATATCCTCATGTCCAGTTAGTAATGTGATGAATGTGTGTATATTTGATGCTCAGCAAATAATGTCGAGTGAAGAAGCTTTTTCATTTACATAATTTAGTTGGAAAAACTCTGTTGGATGATATGCTAGATTATGAAGTGAGTTTCAATGGGATGAGTCCTTTTGATGATGATTATGTTATGAAGAGTAAGGAATGAAAGCTGGAGGGTTGTTAATAAATGACGTCAATCAAAATTTCGTTGATCAATTTATGAAATTCTATAAATTCTACAATTCTCAAGCAATTCGATTGTTCATTCCTGAATCCTTTTATACAGACCAATTATCTAAAGGTTGACCCATCTGTATGTTTTGCTCTTCAATAGTCAATCCATTTCCAAATTTGTGCATTTTATGAAATAACACGATAGAAATTCCCCATTGGCACATTCACTCAATCACAGACTCAATTTTGTAAATATCAACAACAAAGCCAACGAGGCATATCAAATTGCAATAAACATTTTTACAAACAAAGTCATGTCCGGCTGCATATGTGTTGCATTCTGAATATCAAATGATTAAAAATTTAGTGCAGCAATAAATGATGTGCTGTTCCTAAATTATTTATATGCATGAATGTAAACAGATTGTATATTATTTCATACCATTAAATTGTTTATGCATCACATCTACTCTCATTATAGTCTAGAAATTGCAGTAACAGATTCATTTAAATACCAAAATGCTTAATTAATTTCTCGAGAAAATTATGCGGATGGAATATTGTTTTCAATAATGTGATGTGTATTTTTAGAATATTATGAAATTCAGAAGTGTCTGTAATGTCCAGTCTTGGTGAATGTGATCTTTTTGGGGTTGATGTTCACATAACTTGAGTTTGTATGATAGTTTTTACTACTCTATATTGGAAGGGTATACTCTAAGACAGTGTTTCTCAACCTTTTACGGATTTTGGCACCTTGATTTCACTAGCTGTACCGCGGCACAAAATTTGAGAACTACTGCTCAAAACTTCAGAAAAAATTGTAATATAAAATGAACGTTAATGGAGAAGAACGTCCACTTGAAAAACGTTCATTTCGAAATCAAATTTGTTTGACCGATTTTTACAAAACATGTGTTCATTTAGAAAAATATTTTCCACATTAAAATCACAAAGTTTTAATATTTTAATTGAATTCACTCGATTGTTGTTTTTCTCGTATCATTTTGTGCAAATTCAATTAAAATGTTAAAACTTTGTGATTTTAATGTGGAAAATATTTTTCTAAATGAACGCATGTTTTGTAAAAATCGGTCAAACAAATTTGATTTCGAAATGAACGTTTTTCAAGTGGACGTTCTTCTCCATTAACGTTCAAATGTTATGACAGACAGCTAGTGTGTCACGAAGTATAGTTCGAGCAGCTCTGCTGTAAAAGTATTATAAAACCCATTAGAATGATAATCCAACATCCGAACAAGAATTCAAACCGAAGTGATCAAATCCTTATGAAGAAGTTTTAAGGCAAAAGCTGAGACGTTGGGGAATTTTGTAAAAAAAATTCCAGACAGGTCTGAGTATAAATATTTCAAAAACCACTGTGAATTAATTTCATTAAAATATCAAATATGCTGGATATTTGACTAGAGATGCAACAATTTCTGAATGTGTTTACATAATTTGTTGGACATAAATGCAACATTGTAATTAGAAAATTTCTTGAAAATATTTATGAATCCATCTGTTGAATAGCTTTAAAAATTGTGGATGAAATTGTTATAGGAACAACTTGACACCAAACCAATCCTGTTACTATAACTCAATTAATATCAGCACTTCGACTCGACACAGTATCATATTCATATCCCTGAAGATACAATGCAACCGCAACACAATTATGAGAATCAATGTATGCTGTTTATTACCTTAATTACCAATTATTGTAAAATTGATATTCTGATTATGCCCGAAAATATTTTCAATATGATAAATTCGTAATAAAACATTCCAAACAATCCACAAGCTCGTGAACATCCCAGCAAAAATTTATTATCGGTAAACAGTAATTATTGTTTTTCATGCGGAATTTGATTAACATGTTGAAAAATATTTTATGAGAATTTAATTAATGAGATACATGCAAGCTATAGAATTACACAAAATATGATAATCTCTTTGGATATATATTACATATCCTAGAGACTACTAAATATGATATAGATGCAATGATTGAGTATTAAAAATGAAAATTGATTGCAAACACTTGCACAATCCATAAATGATTGATTATTGTTTAATAAATAAAATCCCTGTTGTTCCTATACATTTTTGAGGCATCAATGCATGCAAAAAATTGATCGATATGAATATAAAGTTCAATTAATATTTTTTTATGGATCAATGGTGATGAAAAAGGATTTTCAATAAAATATTTAAATAATGAATTTTAAATGAAAATTGTAAAATCAAGTTACAGGGTGACTTTTGATGCTCAATTTTAAATTTATGATCACGCTCAGCAGGTTCCGTTCCTTGATTTGTATGATATAAAGTCAAAATATAGCAAATGAGGTTAGCTTAGAATCAATAAATTTAATATTGAAGTGTTATCTGAATTAAACCGATCTCACGCCAAGCTAGTCTATTTTAATATGGAATTCAATGAGCAGCACGAGACAGAAATGCAAAACAAAAGCAATCAAATGATTGATTTGTTTTTGTGTGATAACCACAATGCTTATTTATTAATAAGTTTAATTAGAAGCTCCTTACAGAGACAGATGTTTATTCTTTGAATTTCAAAAATGTCCTTTTTATTTCTATGAAGGGGCTTATAACTATCCAAGGGGAAAAAACTGAACATACTTGCAAATATAATTTAAATTTTAAACGACAGTTAATTTATTCTTATCAATTTCTTTAAAAAATCAAATTCCAATCAGAAATTCATTTTTTTGGTAGCACTGTGGGTGCAAATATCAAATTCAAAAGTATTTTTGACTTCGTGATCAAATACAAGGAATCTAATATATAAAAGCCCAACTCACTGATTCACTGACTCTGGAACGGAAGCAATGTGAAGACATTTGTGAAGCCGTGTGAAGACAAAAATTTAAGGAGTGTTGACAAGGTGGTTGTCAGGTGGGTGTGGGTGTCAGGTGGGGGGAGGGGGTAATGTGGGGGGTGGGTGTCAGGTGGGGGGTGGGGAAAAGGTGGGGGATGGGGAAAAAGTGGGTGTCGATATATTTTGGGGGGGGAGTGTCAGGTATATTTTGTGAAGCCGTATGGAGCCAATGATTTGAGGGGTGTTGACAAGGTTGGTGTCAGTTGTGGGGGGAGTGTCAGGTGGGGATTGAGGGCAAGGGGGTGTCAGGCATATTTTATGAAGCCAATGATTTGAGGGGTGTTGACAAGGTTGGTGGGGAGTGGGGGTGACAAGGTTGGGGGGGGGGGGGGGTAAGGGGAGTGTCAGGTATATTTTGTGAAACCGTATGAAGATAATGAATTTGAAGTGTTTGTGGGAAAAGTTTGGTGTCAGGAATATTTTGTGAAGCCATGTGAAGTTTTGTGAAGCTATTTATAAAGTTTTTGCGGGATTAAGGAAGTCCGAGTTTGAGGGAGTTTGTGAAGCCATTTATAAAGTTTTAGTGGGGTAAGGGGGTTCGAGTTTGAGGGGGTATGTGAAGCCCTGTGAAGTTTTGTGAAGCCATTTATAAAATTTTTGAGGGATTAAGGGGGTCCGAGTTTGAGGGAGTTTGTGAAGCCATTTATAAAGTTTTAGTGGGGTAAGGGGGTTCGAGTTTGAGGGGGTATGTGAAGCCCTGTGAAGTTTTGTGAAGCCATTTATAAAATTTTTGAGGCATTAAGGGGGTCCGAGTTTGAGGGGGTTTGTTAGGCCATGTGAAGTTTTGTGGTAGGATTGACCTTAAAAACATTATGGTTATTTGCGTCTTACAGTTATTTAAATAATAGTAATCAAATTTTAACCCTGATAAGAGGCGCCACGGGCGCCTCCGGATAGCCTAGTTAATAAATAATACCATACATCAAGTTTAAAAATTCATACCAAATAATTGATAGGCTAGAAAGGAACAAAGCACTTAAAGCGTTAGAAGCAATTATTCTTTAAAAACAACACGATAAAAGTAATGAAAGACCTCTCGTTTTGCGTATTGTGCGAAAAAAACATTAAATAAAAAATTTATTGCGTGCTTCTTTACCGCCATAGCAACAGTATCATATTGCCATCAACCGCTGTTACCGCACTTTGTTTATTTTACTGTTTATTGTTCTTCCTTCATTCTCAATATTTTATTTTCTCTTATAATTTATGAAATTTTAACACAAAACTGTGAATAGAAAAAAAAATTAATTACTTGAACAAGCCATCGGCAGATAGACCGCCCATCATCTGCGTTCATTTTTAATAGAAAGCTTTTGTAGCAAGCAACCCTTTTATGTCTATAAATAAATAAATAAAAAAAAATATCTCTGTTAATTGCGAAAATGAAATTTATGAATTGCATTCCATTTTCTTCTTTTATCTGGAAAATTTATAAGCTATAGTCATGGTTGGTGAGTTCATAAATGAATATTAATGTGCGTATACCATTTTTGTGGGATACAATTATTTTATTTTTTAACGTCTACACAACTCATGCATTGTTTAGTAGTGAACGACACAAAATAATAATTTTAATTCCAAATGTTTTATTATCATCGCAATCGTAATTATGATGATTTTTTTCACTCGCTGTAGGGGACTCACTCGATAATTCATTTTGAAAGCTTCGGTGAGATGGTGCTAGCGGCAATAAAATTAAATTCCATTAAATTTATTTCATTTTATTTGAAAATAAATTTTAAGAGAAATTTTTCATTTTGTGGGTGTGATGATATTTCAATGGGGAGTCTTGTGGGGGTCTTTCATAAATGATATCTAGAGTAGAGAGTAAGGTAGAGTGTGGAGTTGGTTATGGACTAGTCGGCTAAGGTATAAACTAGTCAGTAGGCTATGAACTAGTCAATAAAGTGTGGTCTTGTTACTAAGTTGTAAACTATTCACAAGGAAATGGTCATGTCATTAGGGTTTGGACTAGTCACTAGGGTATGGACTATTCAGTAGGGTATGGACTAGTCAGTAGTGTGTAAGCCATTCACCAGGAAATGGTCTAGTCAGTAGGGTATGAACAAGTCACTAGGACAAGTCACTAGGGTTAAACTATTCTAGGAAATGGTCTGGTCACTAGAGTATGGACTAGTCAGTAGGATATGGACTGGTCAGGAACGTATGGACTAGTCACTAGGATATGGACTAGTCACTAGGATATGGACTGGTCAGGAATATATCGACTAATCACTAGGATACGAACTAGTCACTAAAGTATGAATTACGTCGTAGTAAGGAATCGAATAGTGGCTAAAGTAGGATCTAAAATTATAAATCTTGAGCTTAACAACACTTCATTCTATAATAAAAACCTAAGTCCAGGAGATATCCAATTTTCTCAGTCGACGTCATTTCAATCCAGTCCCATACCTTCCACATCTAAAGCTATTAATTTTTTTTTTAAAAAATCTATATTTAGAGACAAGATTAAGCACAATTCATGTCATCTCCACCACTAATATTTGATTGATAATCAATTATGAAAATTTGAGCTATTATGCCACCAAAACTGATTTCAATTTATAATATTTGCATCCAAATATTCTGCTTCCCCCCTCATAAAATGTGCCACTTCTTACCCGTAAATGTAAATTAAAATCAACCTACATTTTTCACGCAATCAAAAATTTAATTTATTATGTTATATTACAATGAGAAGGCACTTAAAGTATGTGTGTGCTTATGTTAAATTAATGATCTTTATTGCCTCAATTATTTTTTTTGGGGGTTCTTAAGATGGGATAGTAGAGATTGAAAGAACGTATGCTGATCAAACTTAAAGATGTGAAGCTATGCAATACCTAAACCTAGCTTGAAACATATGACGAGCATAGCCAGGAGGGTTTAAGGGTGTCCAAGCTCAACCCAAATATTTTTTTTTAATTGCGTCATTAGACTGCAAGCATTAAATAAAATACATATGATCTAAAATAGCTGCTTTTTGGTTTGTGCACCAAACTGCACAAGTCGAATGGCACAAGTCGATTAATCCCAATGTTAGCAAAGAGAACAGAGTCCGTTACAAACAAAAAAAATTCAAAATTTTCGCGCGGTATTTTTTTAAAATTTCAAAATAAGAAAGTCCGTTACTTTTTATTTTTTTTTTAAACTAGTTGTTTTTTAAAGCATAAACATTAAAGGAATGCAATTTCATCACGGTGATTATCTTAATAAAATTACAAATTACTCGAAAAATAATAATTCACAACGAATTTTTTAAAAATAAGAACTTCGAAGATTCGATTTTCGAAAAATAAGAACCTCAAAAATTCGAAGTTCGAAAAATAAGAACTCAAAAATTTCTGTTTGCTAGCATTGGGGTTAATCTATCAGAAATCCTGCACCAATCAGGTGTGATTCTGTCATGATGCTGAATTCAAATCAAACCAGCACAATGCTAGAATCATGCCGGCATGGCACCGGGTTTCTATTTGATTAACCAACTTGTGCTGTTTGGGTCATTAGAGTCACCACAGCTCACTAAAGATAGAGCAGCACAATTAAAATCTCAAACCAAAAATCAGAATCCCTAACGAAATTAAACGTGATATTAAATCATTTCCAAGCAAAAATTTTCATCCAACCTCCTTAATTCCTCGTCTTGATATGATGGTGATGAATAAAAGTAAAAGTAAATTGAAGATTATGATGATGATGATGGAGGGTAATAAGAAACTAATTACCTTTCATGCCCTTCCCCTCAATTTTATCTACTACATCATGTTTATGTGTATGATATCTCGTGACACCATCATTCATCCATATAAATGCACAAATACTTACTGAGCATAAGTGAGTGAGTGAGTAAGGGTGCACTGTACACATATATTGTGAATTATTATTGAAGAAGTGAAAGAGCTTTTATAGATTATAATCACAGCAAGCGAGCAAGTAATGCTGAGGAAAAAGGCAATGAAGCAATGAAGGCACGAACGTTATGGGAAATTTTCTGGTAAATAATAAATCCAATAAAAATGTTTCATGATGTGGGTTACAATTCTTATAGACTGTATCTGTTTGAATGTATGAACAAGTTACAGTCGTTTTCCAACATACGGCTAATGCCCTTTTTCAGATGAAGTGTTCGAATGAAATTGAAGTGCTAGTATTTTTGTGTTGTCGGACTTCCAATTATTCGTAATGATAATTTTTGCACAACATTTATTTTTTTGCTAGATTAAAACACAATTAGGGACTGCATTAAGTTAATTAATATTACTGAATAGATTTTATTATGAAAGTTTTAGTGGAAACATTTGATGGGAAATTAAAACAAATAAAAATTGTAATTATTTTAAGTTAATGCTGTAAAACTTTTAGGAAAATTATATATTTTGATAACCACTGAATAGACTATCAAAATGTTGGAATCATAATTACTATTAAATGCATTAAATGATGTAATGAACACCTAGTTGTGAGATTATCATATTCGGCCTGTTTCATTAAGGTGGATTATCCACCGATCGGATTATCCACTTTTTCAATCCGAGGATAATCCATAATTTTTTTTACTTCGTTAAACTGCACGCTGAATCAGAAAAAATGGATTTAAAGAAAATAATTTTTTGACGATGGATTTCACAAAAAAAGATTATCCTAGTAGGTGGATTATCCGAAGATTATCCTGAGATCATCCTAGGATTATCTACATAATTAATCTAAAATGTTAAAACTGGGTCCCCCCAAGATTGAAAATTCGGATAATCGTCAGGATTATCCTAGGATAATCTCAGGATAATCCATATACTAAAATTATTTTTTCGCTATATTCACTATAAAGAAAAAATATTTTTTATCAAACTGTTCTGATTATTATTAACCAATTAATTCTACATCAGAAAAAAATTATTTGGATTTTCCACGTATCCAAGAAATAGATAATCCTAAAATGAGGATAATCCACCTTAGTGAAACAGGCCGATTGATTTTATATCCAATATTCATTTTAATTTGGATGCTGTCTATATGAATTTGCTGATAATGCAACATAGGATAAGTGGAATTTGACATCCAGGAACTTTGTAATGTTGGAGCAATGATAAGTGGACTCTACAATAACGTTTTTAAATCAATCCTTGACAGAACCTTGACGAATCCGTGTTGATGATTTTTTCATTTGTGTAACTCAGTCAATTCACGTAAAGGCAAATCTGTCATTACAAGAATAAGGTCTCTATTGTCGAATGGCTAGGCAATTGCCTAGAAATCTGTGAACTTCTTTTGTAGGTTCGATTCCCTCTAGAGTCGATCTTATAATAATAAAGGGGCCGTTCACTTATTACGTTACGCAAAAAAACGACTTTTTTCACACCATCCCCCCCTTGTTACAATATGTTACATCTCACAACCCCCCCTCCCCCTGAACGTTCATAATTTATTTCATTTTGATAATTTTTCATAAATCATTAAAAAGGTGGAAAATTTAAAAAAAATGTTTTTGGTGTGAATTTGTAAACAAATTTTTTTCGTGAACTTTTTTTGTAAAGACAGACGACAGTTAGAACGTTACATACTTCTTGACACCCCCCCCCCGCATATGTTACATTTTGTTACAATTTTTCAACCCCCCCCCCCCTCTAAAACGAACGTAATAAGTGAACGGCCCCAAACTGTCTTTTGGGTATTTTGCCGATTTTTGATCAAAAAACGGGACATGCCTCAATTTCAGCGCTGAAAAACTTGGACAAACGAAATTTTCAAGCATTTCTAGAAGAATTCCCAAGAAAAATAGGTTAAACAAAGCAGGACATTAAAGATTTTAGGAGGGAATTTGTTCAAAAATGCGCAGTTGGACAGTTTACTTAATAATAATATAGTGCATCGATAATGATGCAAGGACTCACACATGCTTTTGTCAGTAGACACACACTATGCGTAGCTACTCATTTTAAATTAGAACAAGTCTGTTCAAAGTTACTTGAGAATCACAGTGTCAAAGC
Organism: Chironomus riparius; assembly: GCA_917627325.4. Lineage (NCBI taxonomy): Eukaryota > Metazoa > Arthropoda > Insecta > Diptera > Chironomidae > Chironomus > Chironomus riparius. The sequence continues at coordinate 49,221,960 of OU895878.1, read as the reverse complement.
TCTAATTACTGCGCTCAGCAAGATGCACTCAAAAGTTCACAAAACTTAACTTTTGGTGCTCGCACGCCTCACTAAATTACAAAGAAAATAAAAATAATATAAAGTGAACATTATTATTGCTACTGCCATCATCAAAATAAAAAAAGGAGAGACTTAAGTGAGTGCGAGAGAGATGGAACAAGCAACGAGAGGAAAAGGGAAAAGAACATAAATTACATAATTTCCCATTTATGTCATTGTTTTTCACATTCCCCAAAATGATAGCTCCTCTGGTTGAGTAGCTCATGGGCTACCTAATAACTTTTCTATACACTCAAAAATTTATATTTTATTTACGTACACATATGTGGATGTATTTGACGGTACCCGAAAAAAAATATATGTATGCATTCTTTTTATTTCCACAAAAATTGTCGTGCGAATCTTACCATAATAAAAATGATAGAAAAAAAAATTGGTAAGCCACACATAACTCGTAAATAAAATATATCGTCTTTTATAACTTCTCAGCCATTTCGAATGTGTAAAGGAAAAAGAAGACAATATCAGTGAAGCACATACATATACACACATAATTAACATTCCTTGCACGTGACATAAAATGTAATTTTCATGGTTAGATGACTTTTTCTTTCTTTGCTGAACGTCTGTGTCTCATACAAGCTATGTTTTTAAGATATTTATACATACGTGTATAAATAGGATGCAAGAAGAAACAAAAAAGGTATAATAGAGTAGAAGGTAGAAAGGATCACTTGATTTATATGTTGAAAAATACTTATCGAGGTAAATGGATGGCTTATAATATCTCGGAGTGTCAAAGCTCCTATTTCAAGGCCTCCAAAAAAATTGGATTATTTTACAAATTTATTGTTTTAATAAGCATGTAAATATTTGGATGGCTTAGAGCAGTTGTGTCCAACCTTTTCCACACTTGGTGGTATGTCATGACCAAAACTGCACACAGCATACGGTTCATGGGATATCACAAATTTTTTCACGATACACGCTAGAGTGCCACGTTACACCTGTTGGCCATCACTGTTTTAAAGGATCACTGAAGACTTTTTGGGCTTGTAGATGAAATTTTTGCGGATGCTTTGGTTGTTTTATGGATGTTGGGATTTATGAGTAGAGGCTGAGATCATCTGAGAATCAATCAAACTTAAATTCTGACCAGACTTTGTAAAGGCAGTTTTGATGCTCTTTTGCCTGAGCACTCAAGATATGCAACAAGCTTATGCTTCAATCTGGGATCAACCATAAAATTGTAAAAAATTTACATGCTTTTTTCATGTTTTTCAATTGCTGTAAGGAGTCATCCATGTATGATGTAAAATTTTTAAAAAGAGGTGAAGGCAGGGCAATTTTTCTCAAATGGAACCAGTTGCTAAATGTGCGACAAACATGAAGATTGAGCTAGGAAAATATCAAGTTTTAGCAAATACTATTCAAAATTTTTCAAATATCTAATATTAAACATCATTTATCAAAAGTCCCCACAACTAAATTTTAAGCTACTCACATTTCCTAGCCCTCATCTCATTCGCAATATCCAGGTGTCGAGAACAAGTCCAAAAAAAGTAATTTAGCTGCTTATAACTATGACCTAGTTCTCTCATCTGATGATGAATTGCACTTTTTCACCACATCCCTTAAAAAAAAGCTTATTTCTTTTCTACGGTCATGAAATAAAAATGATAAATTCACAATTCTTGACGTGCTACTCGTGTGATGTTACATTTATGATTTCTCATCCGTTAATTTACCTTCTTTATGTTTTCTTACTCAATAAAAAAGAATATTAAAAGAACTAGCCAAATATATTAAAGCAATAAAAGATATAGATAACGTTATGGCTTTTAATACTACCCCTAACATTTTCATGATTATGTCTTCATTAATAAGACAATCGTTCATCTTTTATTCCTTTTGTATTTGCTAACCATCAAGTTCATCGCCTACAATTGTCTTTACATTTTTATATACACAACAGATGGAAATCGTTCAATGAACCATTGAAGGAAAACGTACTCAAGATTATGAAGAATAAGAAGGCATCAGAGTATGAGAATATATATAGCAATTGCTATGCCATATAAATCATATTTTTTCTCTATTGAGCAGCCTCATGATGGCAAATTTAATAAATTTTCGCATGAATTGCACGACATTGTCATTCGTCATAAATATTATGCCATACTTGACACATTTTTGATAACATGCGGTTGGGGAGAAATATTACCGAGACTTTTAAGGCAAAAAGGTGTTGAAAATTCATCGATTATCTCGAGTGATGTAGATTTATGGATAATGGACTTGTACTGTACTACAGAAAATCAATTTTTGCTGCTTGAGCTGTTTCGAGTGCTTTTATGGATTGTATGGATTTATTTAGAGTTGATCAAATGATTTTTGATGTCTGTCTTGTAATTAAAGTTGATAAGTTTTATGCCACGATACCTAAATTATCATAAAGATCTGATTCTGGTTAAGCCTTAAAGCACAAGTCGGTTAATCCTGATACGAACATTTCAAGAGATTCGACCGTTACAGTTTTCAGAAAAACTGTTAAAAATGTTTTATTTGTCTGTCTGCCATACAAAATTCGAAGTTTCATACCCTGCAGTTCGAAATTTTCGAAAATCACAAAAAAATAAAAACTTAAATTAAACAAGTTTTATTTGAAATTTAGATGAAAATATTATGTAGTCATTTAATGATAAGCATAATATAGCTTAATCTTTTTAAAACGATCAAAAACTCTAAAAAAATCACAAAAATTGTAACGGTTTCTTTCAAATTTAAACTTTTCGAACGTGCATATTATAACTCCCCTTGACTTTCGATAAGTCTGTCGAACATGAATTGTTCGTATCAGGGTTAATCGAATAAAAATCCAGCGCCAAGACTCTAGCATGTTGTTGGCTTCGATTTAAATCCACAATCATACCAGAGTTTCGTGAGCGTGATGCCGGATTTCTAATCGATTAACCGACTTGTGCCATTCGGGTAACATATTATCTCTAAACTTGATACAACAAATCTCAATCCCATTCAAAATCACAACAATGCTCAACAAGAGCCGAACAGAAGGTCACATTGGATTACATGTTATATTCATGTTTGCTCATAATGAACATAACCATTACGTTATGTCTACAGAAGTTGTAATCATGTACAAGACACTCTCGTGGGTACTCAGAGACTTTTTATTCATACAATGATACTTTTAACAAGCAAAAATCCTTTCCAAAATGCTGATCAAATTGTTGTTTCCATAATGGAAAATGTCATCGTTATTAATAAACTTTCTTTTTGTGTACCAAAAATTGTAATTGTTGACCAATGTAATAGAATAATTTTAATACGTGTTGGGATTATGAAAGTTGATGAGAGAAGATTATTATTATTTTGTTCAAGCTGCATTTGACCTTTTCAAACATCAATTAAAGGGCATTGATGACTTTATATCATCCTTTTGAATTTTAATTGATTGCACTTGAATGCCTGAAGAGATTTCGACTTTTGGATTTTACATTTTACAGAATTTTTGTGAGATGAAGATTTTGGAACGAGATGTTCACAAGAAGCAAATTTTCAACTTTTGTGATTAAATTTCTGAGAAGAGTTCAGGCTGGTTCAGGCAAGCTTTTAGTTCTTTCAAGGTACAATGAGCTGGAGTCGATGCAATCCTAATAGATTGAACGACTGAACAACTGTTGTTAAATAAATCATTAAATGTTACCTGGCAATAAACTGAGGCTATCCTGAAGAAGTCGGATCTTGTTGACTTAAGTCAACTTAAGTCAAGTTCATTTGATTCTGACCTATTCTGACTTTTGACTCAGTTTAATCTTTAGATTTTAAGAATTTTTGAATCGGAAAAATATGCAGACTTCCTCCTCAACAAAATATAGGCTAAGTTTTTTTGTTGCTTCTTGTCAGCTGCTCGGAGCTATTTTTGTATTTTATTTAATTTTTTTTTAATGAGTAAGCATCAGTCTTTGCAAAACATCCATTAAAAATGTCAAAAATAAATATCTAAATTCAGATTTTTTTTATTCAGTTCTTTAATGCCTCAATTATTGATAAAATAATTTTTTGCATCAAAACAACAATTAGATTCCACAAATTTCAGATGAATCTACGTCATCACCTTTATTATCAAATTTCAATTGATATTCAATTCCATTCTTCTTTTTATACAGTCACATTTTTATTTCTGATTGACTAATTTCACCTCCATCAATTACACATGTTTGAAGGAACGCGAAAAAATTCCTTGTCATTGTGACTCCTTAAAAATAAAATTTCATGCCCGCATTTTTCTTACATTGTTATTTTTCCAGAATTTTCATTTATTTTCCTCCAATGGACTCTTGAAGCACTGCTTATTTTTTTGCTGATGTTATTGTTTCTCCACCTACATTATGTCTTTTTCATTCATGAGTCATGACATGATGTTCAGCAAATTGTCCCATCTTATACAATTTTTTTTTGCTTCTGTATTTATTCTTCTTGTCTTTCTTGTTGATAAATGCAAATGACTTTTTTATATTTCATTGGCAAAGCACAAAAAGTAAATAAATAAAGAAAAGAATGAGTAAGATAATGTTAGTTTTGTTCCTACCACACTATGGGGCAAAATGAAAAAAAAAGGGACTTTCACTTTGAAAAATGGACTTTTCCGATTTACACTTTTTGGGTGATTTTTTCTTGTAGAGGACATAAAAGTAGATAGAAATGCCAAATTTCAGGTCATTTGGTGCTGATTTCGCGATTCTAGAGCTGTTTGAAGTTGAAAACTAGTGAAAATTCTGGTTTTTTCATACCATGTTTGAACCGGGAAATATCTTAACTGGTTTAAGATATTGCAAAACGGTTTTCAGTTCCTATTAGTAGTATATAAGAGCTTTATTTTGACATATAACAAAGTTTAGGTTCTGAATGTTTTCGTGCCATTATGGTAGAACATATGTGAAAATTTCAGGAAAATTATCTTCAAACAAGCCGCAACTATCATAAATGAAGAGTTTCCAGGCAAGTAAAAACGCAGTTTTGTAGCCCCATATATCTAGTTTTCAAAACTGTATAAACTTTGAAAAAGTAAGCTAACGTAATTGAGTTATGTTGATTTTAGTAGGTCGTTGAGTATTTGGCCAAAAACTAATAATTCTTTTAAAAATACGAAAACATAGTTTTAAAAATAGTTTTTTGGTGTTTTCTTATGAAAAATAACAATTTAAATGATTTTGTGAAGAAAATTTTTCAAAAACTTCAAAATCTTTCGAGATATAGGGGGTATGTGCTCTCCATCGATTTGGCCATTTGTCACCCTACTTAAACCACTATAACTTTTTTTTGAAAAAATATTTTTTAATTCTGTTTTCGGATTATTGTAGCCTAATGTAATACCTATCCAACGATATATAATACTTGCTAGTTAACTTAGTCCTGGTTATTTATAGGGCTGTTGATTGTGACATACGCAGTTTTTGAAAAATTCCCAAAAATTGCATTTTCAAAAATACCACTTTTAAGCAATCTCGAGTATTTTTTTAGAACTTTTTTATGTTTATTTATGACATTTATGAGATTATAAAGCCAAAAAATTAAATTTAGAAACTTTTTACTTCCCTAGTTAACAACTTTGTAAAGTACCCTTGGTAGTCACTATCAGGTGTGAAAATCTCAGTTTTGAAACTATTTTATATATATACTCGTGAAATTCTCTCTACACATCATATCAGTTTTGAACTTCATTGAACAAGTCACTTTCAAAAATGAACCAAAATTCAACACTTACGAAGAAAACACTCTGTGAAATTCTTCGCGACAAAACGTTAAATCTTGCAACACAGCACACGTACTGTTTGGCAGTAATAGAAGAAATTCATGGGAGAGAATTAGCGGAATCTCAGAAACCAAGTTTAATTAATAAATTAAACAAGCTGAAGTCAAAGTCAAAAATGTTTTGTAATCAGTCAAATTGGAATAATGCATTAAGAGATCATGCAGATTTCTATGAAGAGGAATTTGAAGTTGACTCACGATACTTCAGCGAATCTAGTGGAGGGATTCTTTTTGAGGAAGAATCTATATATGAAGCAGAAAATGTTACTGACACAGATGAAGATATGGATGAGATTGAATACATCGTCCATGACATAGAGCCTTCATCCAGCAAGGGCATCAAGAGGAAATCATTTGAACAACTAACAAGCGATAAGCATCGACGTAGAAGAGTGGACGAATTAGATATCAGTTTAAAAGAAGCAAAAGGATCATTGTTATCAGTTCTTCACTTGGCACTTCGCCTTTCTAAAGAAGAAGGAAAAGTAGAAGGAGCTAAAATGTTAAAAGAATTTATTAAGGCGTGCCAAAAAGGAGAGGATCTTCCAGAAAAAACTACATCAAAACCTAAACAACTAGATATACATGTAGCTCTAGGTGTAAAAGCCTTTAACAATTTATCTCGAAATCAGTACAACAATATTCGACAAGTCCTGAAACTGGAATGCGAAAACGTTTTACCGACAGCTAAAAAATTGTTGAGGTTAGAGAAACAATGCTATCCTGATGACATAACGGTCACCGATACAAGAGCCGTTATTCCACTAAAAAATTTGACACAACTCACCACAAAAAGAGTTATTGAAGCACACAATTCAGAAATATACGACAAAATCAAAATATTACCTTCAGAATCAACTCCAAAAGTTATTCATGCAGAAATGATCGTCACATGGGGGATGGACGGAACAACAGGACAGTCACAGTATAACCAAGGAAAAACAAATTCAAGAAATCAAGAACGAGATAGAACACAACCGAATCAAACGACTAATAATGAAATTATAGAAGACAAATCACTATTGACAGTTAGTATGAGTGTTCAGCAACTACGACATGAAGACGAAAACGGAAATTATATCTGCTTATGGGACAACGAAAACAGTCAATCTGTATACTCAGTACGACCAATACAACTTGAACATGCCAAAGAAACCAGAGTAAATGTTAGAAGGATATATGAAGATATAAAAAATCAAATATCAAAACTTGAACCACAGAGATTCATATGTGAAGACATGCTTTTGGAAATTACGTACAAATTCTACCCCACAATGTTAGATGGAAAAGTTTACACAGACCTTACAGAAACATCAGGATATTGCAGATGTCAGCTTTGTAGATCTGGACCAAACGAGATGAGTGACATAAATAATCTTGATAATGGAAGATTCGAAAAAACACACAGAAAATTTGTTAAAGAACACTTGTATTTCAACACTCAGCCACTTCATACATCAATGAACGTACTCACGACTCTATATGATTTGTCATATAAACAATATGTTCAAAAACACTGGCTGGAGATAACTGAAGAGGAACAGATTGTTTTAGATGTTGAAAAGGCTAGAATAAAGCAAGCAATGTGGGATGCATTTAATGTTCGTGTACTCGAACCAAGACAAGGGGGAGCTGGATCATCAGATACAGGAAACGTTGCAAGAAAAGTTCTTGAAAATCCAGAGCTTCTAGCTAAAACTCTATATCTTAATGAAGAAATAATTAAACGTATATGCTATGTGCTAAACCAAATTCGAAGTTTAGAACCAGTTGATGATCTAGATGAATTTGATAGGTACTGTAAAGAAACATACAGAATGTTTTTGACAACATATAGTTGGTTCAAAATACCAGTAACACTTCACAGAGCACTTGCTCATGCAAAACACTACATGGAAGCCTTACCATTACCTCTAGGAAGAATGAGTGAAGAAGCCGGGGAGTCACAAAACAAATATCTCAGACAAGATAGAGAACTACGTGCCAGAAAAACTTCAAGAATACACAGTTTTACGGATGTTATACATAGAAGACTCTACAGTTCTGATCCAGTAATAATAAAAAAATATATGGATGTAATAAATAAAAGGTTAATGAGAAAAAATGTCCAAGAAGAAGGTGAAACACCTGAGCAACAAACAGAAAATGAGGAAAAAGATGAGGAAGAAATTGAATTGATTGAGCCAGAAGGAGAAGGTTATGACTTTTCCCAAGCAGAAAACTATGATTATTCCGAAGGACAAGACCATGAATATTCTGAAGAAGCAAACAACGAATGAATAAATAAATTTCATTAAATATGATAAAAAAATGTAAATTAAATTTCTTGACAAATAAACAAAATTTCATTAAACTAAAAATTAAACTTTATTAATTTTACCTATTATAGTTGCGTATCAGAGTATTTTTTTTATTACTCTAATGATAATAGCTTTTTTCAGACTTAACATTTCTTAAAAAAGTCCAAAAAATACTCGAGATTGCTTAAAAGTGGTATTTTTGAAAATGCAATTTTTGGGAATTTTTCAAAAACTGCGTATGTCACAATCAACAGCCCTATAAATAACCAGGACTAAGTTAACTAGCAAGTATTATATATCGTTGGATAGGTATTACATTAGGCTACAATAATCCGAAAACAGAATTAAAAAATATTTTTTCAAAAAAAAGTTATAGTGGTTTAAGTAGGGTGACAAATGGCCAAATCGATGGAGAGCACATACCCCCTATATCTCGAAAGATTTTGAAGTTTTTGAAAAATTTTCTTCACAAAATCATTTAAATTGTTATTTTTCATAAGAAAACACCAAAAAACTATTTTTAAAACTATGTTTTCGTATTTTTAAAAGAATTATTAGTTTTTGGCCAAATACTCAACGACCTACTAAAATCAACATAACTCAATTACGTTAGCTTACTTTTTCAAAGTTTATACAGTTTTGAAAACTAGATATATGGGGCTACAAAACTGCGTTTTTACTTGCCTGGAAACTCTTCATTTATGATAGTTGCGGCTTGTTTGAAGATAATTTTCCTGAAATTTTCACATATGTTCTACCATAATGGCACGAAAACATTCAGAACCTAAACTTTGTTATATGTCAAAATAAAGCTCTTATATACTACTAATAGGAACTGAAAACCGTTTTGCAATATCTTAAACCAGTTAAGATATTTCCCGGTTCAAACATGGTATGAAAAAACCAGAATTTTCACTAGTTTTCAACTTCAAACAGCTCTAGAATCGCGAAATCAGCACCAAATGACCTGAAATTTGGCATTTCTATCTACTTTTATGTCCTCTACAAGAAAAAATCACCCAAAAAGTGTAAATCGGAAAAGTCCATTTTTCAAAGTGAAAGTCCCTTTTTTTTTCATTTTGCCCCATAGTATACCAGAGAGGCTTTAAGGAGTTATGTGCAAATGATGTTTAACAAAATTCAGAACTGATTCAAGTTAAGTTCATGTTATGTGAAGAATCTTTATAATTAAACGATTTCTCAAGAGGATATTAGTAGCTTCCCGAAAAGCGCATGGCGGAACAATAGCCAAAATGTAGCAGCAGCTCATTTGATGAAATTCAGCTATTTTTAAGCAATGTGCTTTCAGAGCTATCTACAAATTTAAATTTAAGACTTTTATAAATTAAAGCTGATCAATAAGATGCTCATAAAAACCTTAATATAAATGACATATATGAAATAATGAGAATTTTCAAATCCCTCGTCTCTCGTTCATCAAACTTTCTATTGTGAAGACTTATCCCACAGCGACAAACTCTCCTTCCTCCCCAAAAGTGGAAAATCTGAATGGAAGTGATTGAAATTTGATCAAATTTCCTTTTCCATGGCGACTGAATAGCTTGCATTATAGAAATCAACTCCTGCCCACTCCGAAATACAAGAAAATTTCTTAAATTAACTTGATTTATTTTCAATTTTGTTTGAATTTCTCCAATTTTTCTGTACTTCATTGAATTGTTTGTAGCTACTTTTTATAGTGTCGGTTTATAGGATTACTTTAGATATCCAAACCTAGTCACGATCATTTTTGTAAGAATCAAATCAAAGAACCTTAATTTTCGAATCTAGATTAGACCAGCACTAGTAACCTGCCCTTGATGTCTATATCTTTATTACTCCCCTGCCTCAAAACAACATCAAAACAGCCAGAACGAAGAAAACTTTTCAAGGACTTTTTTTTGTGCTTTTAAGTATTTACTGAATGTTTTACGTCAGATTATTCAATATTTAAAGAAAAGAAAGCTTTACTGTTGAATCATAAGAAAACAAGTAGTTGAAAAAAAAGTCAGAAAAATGTTATGCTTGGATTTACTCTACATACTTTTGGAATTTGATTTGACGACAAAATTGTTGTTATAGCATCTGCAAGATTCTTATTTTTAAATTACAAAGAAATGTTCAAGTTTTGGATTTTTTGGAAGGACAAGTTTAAATCTTTGTTGATAAATGTCCACTCGAGGCGATTTTGTCAATGTAAATATTGTCGAATAAAAATTCGAAGAAGGACTTGGTTGATTTTGAAATTGATACTTTTTATATTACAAAAATGTGTACACAAATAATGACTGGAAGCAGTAAGACAATAACCGTTATTTTCAGCATATATTAAGGTTTTGTGATTTAATAAAATTTCAGTATTCCCCTGATAAAATATCTTCTGCACCTCTTTAAAAGGATTTAAATAAATTTCATTGGTTTTCATGTCCAATTAAGATTAATTTTATAAATTCTAATTTAAACCTCAAATTTCAAATCAAGCCTAAAACATAGACAAACTTCACTTCATTACCTAAAATTTCCCAAAACAACAATTTTAATAAATTCTTCAAGATCAATTGATAAAAGTAATAACTTCAATTCAGGATATATCTTCAGATTTCATTTCCTTCATCATTCTGTATCTTCCTATTTACATTTATTCCCATTTCCTTTCCTCTTTACATCCATACCCCTTACCATTATTTGGTTTCCTGCTTAGTATCTTCTTATTAACAACTTTATTATGCTTTCATGAACTGTAGGTACACATATTGGGATTAATATAGACAATTTTTGTCATCATGATGAATATTTTTTTTTTGCTCATAGCTACCACATCATAATACGCATACGTGTATATGCTTATATTTATCCCGAGCGGCACAGAGGTGTCATATAACTGTCATATGACTGCCATATGTCAGCTGCCACGTGTCAATTGCCATCGTTTGATGGCAATAAAAACTGCTTTATGGCAGTCATATGACAGATAATTGCTATCGATGTTGACGATATGTCAACCAAATAGTATGATAAAGTAATCCATATGACTGCCATATGACTGCCATCAATAAAAATTGACACAAAACGGAAACTGTTATATGACAGTTTCTAGGCAGTTTTATGACAGGCACAGATGGCAGTTCTTTAATCAAATTTCAGTCAAATGGCAATTATATGGCAATGAGATGGCAATTTTAAATCAATAATATGGCAATTTAAGGCTGAAATATGAATATAAAAAATTACAAAAATATTAAGGGGTTTAAAGTTTGTGTTTATTAAAGAACTTGTTTAGGAGAAATGTAGAAAAACAAATCAATATGATGAAAAAAAAATTCAAAAAACTTTTTCAGCTTTTCCCATCGTGCGTTGCGGATTCCTGTTTGCATAGCATTTGATACTGCTATTAATTCATCAAAAGTTACTGGAACACTTCAATTGATATATCTTGAAAAAGATTCGTTCCTGTATAATATTTTTGAATGCTGAAAAATAATATATAAACAAATTTTAAATATCTTGCTCACCTTCTACTAAAGTCCATCCTACTTATTAAGTCCTAACCGATATGAATTTCAAAGGTCAAAACAAAATGAACTTTTCACTTCAAAGTCATTTAAAATGAATTTTTTCATAATTTTTCAAAAAACATTGATAACTGTGATCAATTTTTTTCTCATGGCAGTCACATGGCAGTAATATAACAGTTTTATAAAATTGTCATACAACTGCTACCAAATAACCGTCATATAACTGTTATCTGCCATTTCAAAACGATCATATAACAGTCATATGACTGACACCTGCCACCTTGTGCCGCTCGGGTATACTTACAAAGTAAATATAGATGCTGTATAGTGTGATTACATTTGGAAATATTTGGAAAACACCAGCAAATGTTCATTGAAAATATTAAATTTAGGGATTAATACAGCTCATGATATTTCGTATGTCAGCAAACATGAGACATTCAATTGAAAGATTAAAGTCCATAGTAACATATTTTCACAGCTAGTTTGTGATAAGGATTAAGATCGTATGCGACAGATATTAATGTAGCTGAGGTAGCTATGCAGTCATGATTCAAACAGTTATTTTAATGGTTTTAGCGACAGATTCAAATTTCTCAGGGGGGAAACAACATGATGAGAAAATTTTAATCAATTTCTCATAAATTTTTAACAAAGTTTAAAAAGAAAATTATTTTAAAATTTCCCATCAAAACTTTTACCCATCACGTTGTTATCCTCTTGAATGTGATGCTAGGCAAAATTTCTCCATTTAAATTCTCATGCTATTACCCGATTAACAAAAGACTTTCTGTAAATTAATTCCACAAGAATCTCTTTTGAAAAATGAACGTTATTTTCGGACGTCATAAGTGAACGATCCCTAAGACACATTCGGTCTGTAAAACAATTATTTCCACTAACTTTACTTGACAAACTTACCACACAATTTCCATCTCGATGATCAAAAAGGTTTAAAGCTACTCGAGACAACGTCGAGTAAAAAATTATAAAAATAAACAATTTCCATGTATTTTGTTGCTTTGTTCAATTCTTACCTCGTCATGACATTTTGGTGCTTATGTCTACTTTAATTCGTCTGAACATATCCACTTTTATAGAATGTGTGTTTTGCAGATTTAACTTCTTCTTACTGTCTAATCCAATTTTGTTAGAGTCATCAAAATACGTGTAAAACTTGTGTGTCACATGATGGATACGAAAAGATATTTAAGGCTGAGATTTGACTGGAATGTTTTTGTAGCATCAGTTTGGATTCTTGTCATATAGACAACGCTTTTTGAAGATATTGAGTATTCCACTTGAGCGTTCAATTTCTGATTAGAATCGAACCAGTCGCTGGTCTCTTCATTTGGCTTTAAGGTTAAAAAGCTAGTGTTGATTAGGCGTGTGCAAAAGGATTTTGAACTTTCTTGCTAGATATGCAAGGGGCAGGAGTCAATATGCCCCAAAACCTAATTTGTATAAGCTCTAAATGTATTTGTAGATGGCAACAGGTTACGTGGACGTCCCAAAAACTCTTGAAAAGAAGCTGTTGACAGAGACAGTATTGCATTTGGTATTGGTAATTGGCAAACGGTACGCAGCGATAGAGTCAGCTTCTGGCGCAACGTTAGGGAGGCCATGGATCATAATTGATCTGGTAGGCCAGCGAATAAGAAATTAAGTAAGGCCTTAATATGGATCATCTTAAATACTCTTCCTTACTTGCTGTTTCCAACACCATTTGCATGTACACTTGTGTGTATATCGTGCAATTGAGAAGTAGATTTTTACCCCCAACAAATCGTACACATTCAGGCATTTTTTTCGTATCTTTAGCATGATAACTTGATATGGATATACTAACTGTACTCAACTATGTAGATGTTTAAAGCTTAAGTGGAAAAAGATGAAGAAGAAAATAAAAATCTCTAGTGAGAATTAGGCAGACAAACAGGCAGGCAGGCATGACATAGAATTCATTTAATACATTTTGATGATAACACTTTTGGCATCACAACTTGAATGGGGAATAAGACAATAGACGATAGAGATAATAAACACAGAGAGACACACACACACAAAAAACCTTGAGTGTATTTTTGTCATGTCATATAAATCTCATTCATCCACACATATGTTTTTTCAAGTGTGGGTTGATGAGTATGTGAAGATCCTTTAAAAGGTTTTATGAGCTGCTTTACTGTGTCATTGCTCAAAACTTAATTAAATCTAATAATATTTTCTATTTTACATTTTTCGTCACGTCTAAAATTTTTGTTTTAATGTGTAGGCTGATTATGAAGCATGATAAGGATAAGATTCATTATTTTCTAGCTTCTCAAATATTTGTCAAAGGCTCAAGAAATTCAACTTATAAAAACTGATCTGATTTGTTTTATTAAAGATGAGAAAGGTTCAGAAAATTATCCAATTTATTCCTAGAATTTTTTTTTACTTTTTGTTCTGCAACTTATTGACAGTTGTTTTGCAATCAAACTGAATACTTGTTCTGTGTTCTTTTTACTTCCTTCGTTCTGCTTACTTAGACAATTTCCTTTCAACTTTTGACAAAGTTTTTTTTTTCTTTTAAAGCTTTCGATAAAGTTTTTCTTTATGGAAGTTTGTTGTTTCTTATTGTCTCTTGATTGTGATTTTTTACTAACTAGCTGTTGTCAAATGATTATGGCAGTTATAAGGCTAAGTTTATGTCTTCTTTGCTTTCATTTTTTGATTGTCATGTCAGCACATACATAGTAAGTGTAATGAATTAAGGGATTAGTTTCTAATGGGAATCGAACGCACATCCTCCCTTGCTCATGAGTTTCATGGCTACAAAGCCTTTAACCATGAACTAGCAGATTTGCCTACCAATGGTTTTTACTTGGAACTTCAGATTCAACTCTGCTCAGGCAACATTACAGCCAACATAGTTTAAGCAGAAAATAGTTTAAGTTGGCATTCTGTCAAGCTCCTTAGCAGCCAACAATAGCTCAATGGTAAGAGGATGTGGTCGGAAATCGTAAGGCCACTGGTTCGATTCCCGCTCGAGTCAAGTTGTTGAGAAGTTTACCTTTTTCTACTTAATATTTAATATCAAGTTTCTTAAGTATTAAAATCAAGTTTTGACTTTCTCTTATCAAATAATGTTTTAGGGACGTAATAATGAAAGTGTTTAATAAGCAATAATCAACACAATAAAATGCTACTAGACCATAAATAATTCAGAGAAGCTTAACAATGTAGTCTGAGGAAACTTCTAAGAAATAAACACAAAAGATCTTCTTAGAAATGGCAACAAAATAAGAGATTATTTGAGGATACAACAACCTTCATCTCCTACTCATATGTTTACTGCCTGACCATTTACAAATGAAAATGTAAAGGACAAGCTTGAAAAACGTAAAAGAAGGTTCATAAATAAATGGAATAGATTCTCATTTGCCTGATGGGCACAAAAAGTGAAATGAAAATCATAAACAAAATGACTGAAAGACTAAAAGTCAGGATTTAGGGATGCTTTTACATGCGTGGGATCTATTTTTACTGTCAAAACGTAACATTTGGTAGCCAAATGATGTCTTTTTTTGTGTAACTATAACAATTTTTTTTATATGATTGTTATCACTGGAATTAAAATCACAATGGAAATAGGAAGCAAACGAGATCCTCATAGAGATTGTTGATTGCCAATTAAAAAAAAAATTCTGACATAAAAATTAGTATGGTAGCATGTCAAATGCTATTTAGCCAAAGGGGTACTTTTGGAAGCATTTTTTTGATGTTTTTATCTTTTAACTTTAGGATGTATGGAAGTGGAGGTTTGAACAAGATTTGGTGCTGTACTTTTTATCATATCAATCATTTGATTCATATCAATCTATCAGTTCTATTGTTAGAATCGTAAAATAAATGTTTTATGATTCATTTGGAAGTTAATTGGACAAACCTGGAACATAAATTCGCAAACATTTGAAAGCAGTTCATAAAAAAAAATTTCTAAATAACATGACGAAAAAAAAGGACATTTAAATGCTTCAGGACATGAAATGCTCTTCTTATCGACAAATAATAATATGACGAGTAGCGTCATTGTCAACTGATATCATGAAACATATCGAACGAAAGACACACATGGCAATAGACATAAAAAATTGTGAGTTGAGAGAATTTGATTTTCCTTGGAATTTTCGAAAAATTCTTTAAAGCTTAGAAGATGTTTTTTGGATATTGAATAAAAAATATAGAATTATGTAAAAGCAAGTAAATATTTTTCGAGATTTGATACTTTTGGCGATGGATCTTGACAGAATTAAGAGATTTTAATATAAAATTGTTTGGCCTTGAGATATGATCTGAAGTGGATCGTAACTTTGATGCCAGAAAATTGTAACGCTGACCAGCAGATCTTGGATTTAAAACTTGACAAACCAGTTTGTAATTTTTCAAAAAGAGTGGCTTGAATTTAAAATGCAGAACCTGAGGTCGAAGTCAGTGATGTAAAGTCGATTTACTTCACTACACTTTACTCAATTCAATCGCTTTCAAGTCGACTCGAGTAAACAGGAAAAGACAAGAGTCGACTCAAAGTCAATTGAAATTTTTCATGTTCAAACCGATGAAATCTTAAATAAAGTGAACTGAGTTCGTTCCATCGACTTCGACCTCTGCAGTAGAACAATTTATATCAAAACAAGTTAGAGTCTCTTTAAGCGTCAATAGCACTGCTATAAACCTAGCTTGGATTCCTAATATTATTCCTATCCATATCAATTCTTACCTTGAAATGTGTAGATGCTTTAGTTATTTCATGAAGATTCAAATCTCAAAAAAAATATTAATTTAGACCAAATGCCTTTGACGGCTACAGAAGCAAAAAACAAGAAGCTCAAAATGAAACAAGGCACTCCAACGTGAAACAAGATTTAGATTACTTCCAGTAAGTTGTCTCGTTTTTCATCATTCTGTAATCTGTTGCTTGACAACTGTGCTATAATTTTCAAAAGAGATATTTTTTGGAAATTGATGGTTTCATGAATATTAAAGCTGTTAAAGCAACGAACCAATGTCAAACAGAATAAGCGATGAAGGTTGGGGGGTGTTCATAAATGTTAAGTATAAAATACTTGAAACTTTATATTTTTATATTTTTATATTTTTTATATTTTTTATATTTTTTATATTTTTTATATTTTTTATATTTTTATATTTTCATTTATATCTTTCATTTTTTAAGATTTTTAAAAGATGGCACTAATTAGCTGTCTTATAATTTAAAATATTTTATATCGTTTTTGAAATTTCATATTTTCCTATTATATTGCAGAATTGCAAAATATCTCTATTTTATTGCAGAATTGCAAAATATTCTTATTTTATTGCAGAATTGCAAAAAATCTTATTTTTTATCAATTACACAATATTTTAACATTCTTGACGTATTAATCATCACCACAGGTGCATGATTGATGCGTACTAAGAAAATAGTATATAAGTAACAATTTTTATTCAATAAAATTCAGTCTTATCATAGACATTAACTAAACAAGTTCTTATTAATAGTGAATAATAGTTTCAGAAATTTTGGATTATCTTAATAGATAAAAGTCCAACAAACAAATTGGTCCTTCGATAAAAAACTGAGTTTTAAAACTTAGAAATTTGACGGTAAAGTTTCTTTTCGTGGCCGGAGAAGTTACTTAAGAGCTGTCCACTTACACACTTCCTATAAACCAATAAAGACATTAAAATTGACTTAGCGATGGATACAACTGAAGAAATCACGAAGCAGAAGGCGTTACTCGACTTCCAACAAGCATTAATTCAGGAATATGAGGTTCAATATCTTAAATTCTGTTCGGAACGTAAGGATAAGAAGAAGAAGCTAGACGTTTTGAAGTTCTATGAAATCAACCGAAGAGCTGCTTGGAGGAAAATTCGCATAAATCATGAGAAATTGTCAGCAATTCCTGATTTGCCTGAAGTTTACATCAACTCTTACAAAATGTTGAGTGCAACAACAAACGAAGATTTTAAGGTGCGTTTATCAGCATGTGCTAAGGAACATTTACTAAAATTGGAAGTGGTGGAAAATGAAAATTTGATTTCTGAGACGGATGATGAAGAAGAAGAGGAAATCAAGCAAAATGAGAGCGAAGACGAAACTAAAAAACCTCTGAATGTTAAGCCATCTACTAGTAATGGAGCATTATTAGGGGAAACGTCTAAAAATACTTTGAATAAAGGTGAAAAAACCGCAAGAAATACGCAAAACGAGCAAAATGTATCACGTCCGGATAATATAAGTGAACAAAATGCTATCGTTAAACCCACGAATAATGAGCAAAATCAACATGTTCCGGCAACTTCCGGTAACTTATCTAAAACAGACAAAAATAAACGATATACTATTCATGATTCTTCAAGTGAAGAAAGCTTAAATGATCCAGCCAATACTGGAGAAAATAATCGACAAAATTCAAATGAATTTACTGCAAATTCATCTCAGCCTAATGACATAAGTGGTGCAATGAGTGCTATTGTAAACCTCGTTGGCCAACAATTTCAAATGATGCAAAATCAATATCAAAACACGCAAGCTGTTCAGAATAATGCAACTAGCATCATGCAGGAACAATTTCAAGCATTCCAAAATCAAATAGCTACCAACAACGCAGAAAAGTCGTCACTGAAGCCACAACAGATTGAAATCCCTTCATTTTCTGGAGACATTTTGGAATATAAATCATTCAAAGAGATTTTTTTCAAAGCAATTTCAAAATGTAAGTGGAGCAACCTGGAGAAATTGTTATTCCTGCTAAGTAAATTATCGGGTAGAGCCCTAGAACGAGTAAACCATCTCGCTAAAGAAGAACAAAATTATGAAATCCTATGGAACATTTTGGATAAGGAATTCTTAGTTACAAGAGCCTTAGTGCAACATAACATAAGCAAATTATTGCAAATGCAGTTTGTAAAGTTCAATGATATTCAAGCATGCAGACAATTTTATTCAACATTGACTACGATTATAGCAAATCTGAGGCAGCTTGAAGATGTAAATCCAGAGCAATGGATTTTTGAAATCGGATATGTAAATCTTGATGAACGCATAAAGCGTCGTTATGAAGATTTTATACGCGCAAAAGAATTAAAAGCGGATGTAGAGACGATTACAGAATTTATGATGGCTGAATGCAACCAACTGGAAGGACAAAATGTCACTAAACAGCCAGCTTTTCAAAAAATCAGCAACAATTATAATGTGAATGACTCCAACAACAAAAATAAACAAAGCAAAATAAGTCGCGCTCATGTTACAGTAAATAACGAAAATTCCGCGTCACCAGCGAGTAACATTGACCCAGAGAAAAAATGCTTCATCTGCAAATTAAATCATATGGTGCAAGCTTGTCCAACTTTATTGGCTAATGAAAATCGAGAAAAATTGTTACGTCATTATAAATTATGCATTTATTGTCTGAAGCATAAATTTAATTACCGCAATCCTTGTAGATCGAAGGAATCTGTGAAGTGCGATAAATGCAATGAGAATCATCATACTATTCTACATCCTTTAAATGATGCAGCAACAAAAGCGCTAGTTACCAGGTCGCAGGAATGCAGAGAATTTTCTCATGCAGCTGCTAATGCATCTTACAATTTCGTCACAAAAAACGAAGAAAATTGCAGCTTATTACCAACAGCTATTGCAAATATTGTGACAGAAAATGGCTTAACAGTTCCTGTAGCATGTCTTGTCGACAATTGTGCTGAAAGAACTTATATATCAGAACATACTGTGCAAGTACTGTCACTCAAAAAATACAAAACTAATGTAACAATTAAAGGAATTAACGACATCTTTGATACTGCAAAATCATATGTAAATTTGGCCATCAAATTGGATGATCCAAGCGTCGGCATAATTACTACTCAAGCATTAGTGGTTAGACAGATTGCATCAAACATTCCTACAATTCAAGTGGATATGAAAATGTTTGGAGACAAAAAATTGGCAAACCCTTACTTAGACAAAGTCTGTTCAGTCGGAATTCTTTTGGGCAGTGATATTTTGGCAAGTATTTTCAAGGCCGGAGGTATCCAAGAAATTACAGAAAGTGGATTATTACTGCAAGAAACACATTTAGGATGGTTGGTTAGTGGAAGAAATTCAAATCCCAAGAAAATTGTGTCATCATTTGTAACGTACAACGAATCTGCAAATAAATGCTTATCAGATGAGGATCTCAACACCAAAATATTGAAGTTTTTTGAGGTTCCCTTGGAAGAAGAAGAGCCAAATGAAGATGAAAACAAATATTGCGAAGAACTGTTCAAGACAAAACATTATAAAGACGAAACGGGACGATATGTAGTTCCAATGATTTGGAAGAAAAATCCACCACCATTAGGACATTCTTATAGAAAAACTTTAAGATTTTTCTTATGGCAAGAGAAACTATGGGCAAAGAACCCTGAGCATCAAAAACTCAACAATGAATTTATGAAAGAGTACCTTGTATTAGGTCATATGAGCGAAATCGAGAAGAAAGAGCACGGTGATGAGAGTGGCGAGTGCTTCTACATCCCATACATATCAATATTGAGGCCAGATTCACTTTCAACTCGTCTTAGAAATGTGTTCAATGCTTCTGCAGCTTCAAGTAATGGCAAAAGTTTAAATGATCAGCTATGTGCTGGTCCAAAATTGCAAAACTCCATCATAGAAATCCTTACAAAGGCTAGAACATTCCGATTTATTGTAACAGGTGATATAACTAAAATGTTTCGCCAAATTTTAATCCTCCCAGAAGATAGGAAGAAAATGAGAATAATTTGGAGAGGAAATGAAGCTGAAGAATTAAGAGAATTTCAATTAAACACAGTTACATACGGAACTGAGTGTGCACCATATCAGAGTTTAGCTTGCATATTGCAGTGTGCAATTGATCACGCACCATCAGACACCATAGCAAACATAATAAAAGAAAGTTTCTATGTCGATGATTTTATGTATGGAGGCTCTACAATTGCAGAGTGTAGAGACATAATTAACCAAGTTAATGAAACAATGGCAAAGGGAAAATTCCCGTTAACAAAATTCATGTCAAATCATCCTGACATATTGAGTGATATTCCAACAGAGAAGAAAATTACAGCATATACAAAAACCATGGAAAAATTCAAGACACTTGGACTTAACTATGATCCAATTAAAGACGATTTAAGTCTGAATGTTCAAGTTCCTTCAGAAATCATATACACAAAACGAGGAGTGTCGTCAATTGCTGCAAAAACATTTGATCCGCTGAATTATCTGTTGCCATTTACAATGCTGCTGCGTCTATTTTTACAGCAAATTTGGGCAACCAAAATTGATTGGGATGAAGAACTGGATGAAGTTTGGAAAGGAAAATTTAATGCAATAATAAAAAATATGCATAAACTGACCGAAATTAAAATCCCAAGATGGATCAAAACAGTTGAAAACAGCATGATGACTTTGATTGGCTTTAGTGATGCCAGTGGACTTGGAAAAGCTGCAGTAATATACAGCAGAACTAAGGTTGAAGAGTCATTTGCAATTAATCTAATTATTGCAAAAGGAAGCGTCAATAAACTTAAAACCACAAAAGTCGTATCATCGAATCAGGAAACGATTCCGAAACTAGAATTACAAGCATTATTAATGCTAGCAGAACTGTATGAGCAAATAAAGAAGTGCTTCAGCCATTTAAACGTCAAGTTCCAGGCATATGTAGACAGTAAAATTATTATATATTGGGTTCGTAATCTCACACCCAACAAAAATAAGTTCGTGCAGAGAAGAGTGGAAAAAATTCGAGAACTATTAAATCCCTACGATATTCATTATGTTAATACAAAATTGAATCCAGCAGACATTCCGAGTCGTGCGAGACATGTTGAAGAACTATTAGAGGAACAACTCTGGTGGGAAGGACCTGACTTCCTAAAAAGCCCAGAACTACCTTCTACCACAGATGAAGATTTGAAAAATAATACAACAAACACATTTGTAACAAAAAATGATGAAAAAGAGCCTGACATGTTTGGAAAATTTTCAAATTACAACAGATTGTTACGTAGTGTTGCGTTCATGAGACGCTGGATTGGATATAAACGACCAGCTCGAGCATCCACTGATATACCCACGAATTTCAATGCTGAAGAAATCACGAAGGCAAGAAAATGCATCATAAAATACTATCAACAAGCAGAATTATCTGAAACATTGGAACGAATGAAAGATGGCAAATTAGCACCTAAACATCAATTCCTGAGAAATTTATCACCATTAATAGACGATGAAGGTTTAATCCGAGTTGGAGGTAGACTTCAAAATGCTAAGTACCTCTCATTAAATCAAGCACAGCCAATAATTATCCCAAAATGTCATTTTTTGACATTACTATTAACGTATATCCACAACATAAATTTCCATGCACAATATTCTCTTATGCAGCGTCTAATTGTTGAAAATTATTGGATACCAGCTTTAAAATCCAACATTCACAAAGTAATTTCAACTTGCACATCATGCTCAAGGTGGATTTCAAAACCAATACAGCCAGAAATGGGACAACTACCTGAAGCTAGAATAACTCCTGCACCAACTTTTGAGAACACCGGAACTGACATTTGTGGATACTTCAACATTAGAGCATCAAATCTCAGATTTGATAGAACTATCAAAGCCTATATTGTAGTTTTTGTATGTATGGTAACAAAAAATACGCACTTAGAAGTAATTAAAGCAATTTCGACTGAGGAATTTCTTTTGGCATTCTCACGATTTACATCAAGACGTTCAAGTCCAAGTTGTATGTATTCAGATAATGGATCAAATTATATCGGATGCAACAGACTACTTAAAGATACATGGAAAAATGTGCAACAAGAAGCAAAAGATAAGCTAGCTGTACAAGAAATAAATTGGAAATTCATTCCCAGGTTTGCAGCTAACCAAGGAGGCCTTTGGGAGAGCTGTGTAGCGGCCTTAAAAAAGTTCACTAAACGCATGGAGAACATTAAAAATTTGACAATTGATGAGTTTCAGACAGTCGTATGTCGAATTGAATATTATCTTAATTCACGTCCATTATATTCACTGGGAAGCAAAGATCCGAACAATATGAGTTTAACACCATTTCACTTTCTCATTCAACGTACAGGATCGATTCATCCAATAGAAATTATCAACTCAAAATTGCCATTAACAACTAAATGGCTGCAAATAGTGCAATTACAGAAGGATTTTTGGAAAGATTTTATCCATGAATATTTAATAACATTGCAGAGAAAAACAAAATGGACCAAACCAGAGAGAAATTTACAAGTAAATGAAATCGTCATTGTAAAGGAACCGCATCTCTTACCTGGACAATTCAAATTAGCAAAAGTCATTGAAGTATTTCCAGATCATAATGGAATTATAAGAACAGTCAAAATTGAGGATGCACAAAAAACAACTCGTATTCACGCAGTCAACCTCCTTATTCCATTACTGCGAGAACCAACACACGTTGAGGAAAAAAACCTTGAGGCAATAACTAATGATAAGCAAACATCTGACACCGGACATCAAAATGCTGAGCAAGTTCCGATAAAACAGCGACTTAGAAATCACAGCAAAAAATTAACGGTAACACGAGTACTGCTCACATGGCTTGCACTTATCCATTCAACACATTCACAAATCACACAATTATACCCTGGAGTGCACACATTCATGTTAGGAAAAGCTCAAATACTAACAACTACCATCCCTGTAACTGTATTGACAGGTGTAAATGTATTTGCCGATCAAAAACTAATTAATACCAAAATTGAGGATTTTTCACATACATGCAAGCATACGACCCAGGATTTACAGACCTATTGCAGTCAGTGGAAAACAATGCTCAAAATTGAAGCAGATCAGGCATTCGAGATCATCACAAATAGCTTTTCGACAAGGAAAAAACGAAGTTTTGGAGTCTCAGCAGCAAAATTCGCAGCATACACATTCCCACATTTAATCACTGCTGGAGCATTAACTTATCAGCAAATAGAAATGAATAACTTACGCAACGATCTGGTTGATGGTAAAGAAAAACTAAAAGAAGCTACAGATATAGTCACACAAATAAGTGATCAAGCTACAAAATTGAGCAAGGAGAAAATTGATGAACTTAAGGCGATTGAGCAGAAAATTACGATTCAAACGCAAATTCAAAATGATGCTCAACAGATTTCAGACATTATCACTTTAATATCTGCAAAATATCTCGAGTTAGAGAATCTCAAGCCACTGGATGACATAACAGAAGCAGTTACGCGACAAGAATATATGGATTATCTACAGCTTCCGGAATTACTAGATAAAGATGCATTATTTGAGATATCAAAAAGGGAAAAAACTTTAAAAAATGGAGAAATCGCCTTTACATATCACATTCCTATGGTATCAACATCGAAATACAATCAATTTGCGATCATCTCAATTCCAAACGAGGATAGACAGATAACTATTGTAGATGATCATCAGACCAGTCGAATAATTACAACTATCATCATCGACGAAAACAACAGCACATATGGACTCTTAACTGAAATGGAGCAAATACATGAAAATATCTTTAGTGACAAGAGCATGAGAAGCAGCACCGAATGTTTAAGAAATCTGATGTATGAACAAATAACATCATGCAAAACAGCTCATTGGAATGAAAAAATTGATGAAATTTTTCAAGTGGGGGAGGAGTTACTGGTTATCAATGAATTAAATGAAACTGCAATGATATGTTCAACAAAAGAAGACAATATTACAACAACGAAGCAGATCTTTAACGCACATCTTCTCAAAGTTCCATCAGGATGCACGATACACACGCAGCATCATACGTTCAGTCATCCTGCTGAAGCAGAAATTAAGCTCAAAACTAATGTCACACTCGACTTCAATAAATTCAAGATAAAATATCCAATAAACATTTTTAAGGATAACTTCACACAAATAGAAGAACAAAACAATGACGTCATAGAAAAATTAAAGCAAACATTGCATTCAATCACCAATATAAATGCATTAAGTGAAAATTATACACTACCAAGTTGGAGTATTTACATAATTATGCCGGTAATGACAATTACACTAATCATATTATTTATATGCTATAAACTGTGTAAACCTAAACATACAACAACAACGCAAGACTCCTTTATCAAATGGAGCGATCTATGGGCAACGAATCATTCTACTATTAGAACTTCAACTATTCAGCCATAAAGCTTAAAAAGCAAAAAACCAATAAAGTTAGTAAAATAAGTAAAAAATATTAAAATTATACATAAATCATAAACTATAAAAAAGAAAGTGAAATTAACAAGACAATTTACAAGCTCTTAAAGAAAAATTAAATCAAGTTAAGTGAAAAGCAAAAATTGATTTGTTCTGTGTGTAAAACATCTAAAAATATTGCTTGGTGCAAGACAGCGTGTGACCATCTTCTGCATAGAGAATGCTTTGATAATCTTAAGAAGGTATCTCGAACAAAAGTATGTGCAAAGTGTAAAAGACCAGTGTTAAAAGGTCACTTAAGAACTACGACAGAAAATACAACCACCAACATTATAACGGAGAAGAATAAAATAATTGATCAGCTCCGCCAGCAAGTTAATTATGTCACATCTAACAACAACAATTTGACTACTCACTTACGTGACTATAGACGATTGATTGAGTCAATAAGTGAAATATCTCAGTCAACAATAGATAACAGATTAATACAGCGTTTAACCGAACAGTTGTCATTCGTTACGAAATTGCACACCCAAAAAACGATCGCATTCGAGATGCTGGCCGAAGAATACACCAAAGCAACCGGACGTAATATACCTTATACTCTCCACAGATTGATGCACTCTAATTTGGATAATGCAGCACGTATCGATAATTACGCTGCTCGCTTGTTCACAGCAGCCAACGAACTGTCAACAACTTACAACGCTGTGTTGAGACAACAAATACATGCAGTACAAAATGATGCACCAATAAATCCGAATCAACAAACCAACCCAATTAAATCAGAAACCAGAAATACATCTCCTGCTCCATCAGGAACAACTATTATTTCTGAAATTGATGACATCGAATCCCAGGATGTATACGCATCATTTCGCCGCCGGAGTTGTTAAGTATAAAATACTTGAAACTTTATATTTTTATATTTTTATATTTTTTATATTTTTTATATTTTTTATATTTTTTATATTTTTTATATTTTTATATTTTCATTTATATCTTTCATTTTTTAAGATTTTTAAAAGATGGCACTAATTAGCTGTCTTATAATTTAAAATATTTTATATCGTTTTTGAAATTTCATATTTTCCTATTATATTGCAGAATTGCAAAATATCTCTATTTTATTGCAGAATTGCAAAATATTCTTATTTTATTGCAGAATTGCAAAAAATCTTATTTTTTATCAATTACACAATATTTTAACATTCTTGACGTATTAATCATCACCACAGGTGCATGATTGATGCGTACTAAGAAAATAGTATATAAGTAACAATTTTTATTCAATAAAATTCAGTCTTATCATAGACATTAACTAAACAAGTTCTTATTAATAGTGAATAATAGTTTCAGAAATTTTGGATTATCTTAATAGATAAAAGTCCAACAAACATAAATGATGGCTGACTTTTAATAGTAGAATGAAACTCTAATGCCATGTAAAAATTAATACTGTAGAGAATAATACGCAAAAAAATTTTAAATTTGATTGACGTCATTTGAAAATGACCTCCAGGTGGATGGATGAAAGAGATGGATATGGAATAAATATAACAAGAATCAAAGGTATCGTTCGGATGATAAACAAACTCCACCAGCACCACATTTCCTTCATTCGATTATAAATTTCACATTGGTCTTTTTTTTCGGATGGGTAGAAAAAAAAGATAAACAAAACTGGATGACTGGATGGATGAATGAAAGTATACAGCATTCGATATTCCTTTTTGCTGATCCGTTTAAATATTTAGAGATTGTGAGGAACGAAAAAAAAAATATCTGGGATCAATTTCGGGTCATTTAATTAAATATTGATTACAGTCAACTCAAACACACCATCCCGTTGCCCAATTGCTTCCAATTTCTCATTTTGCGAGACGGCAAAATGAACGAAATAAATCCCTAGTTGAAGGTAAAAGTTACATATATGCATGATAAAATACAGAGTGTTTTATGGCTCAATTAGCATCAAGATAAATTTTTATGATTTGCTACCGTTGTTGGCTATGAAATAAAAATAAACTTACATCACATTCATTGGGATGTACAATACATATGTACGGTACAAGTTTCAATATAAAAATGAAGTCATCGGTAAAATTTATAGGACAGATACAACATTCACAACACATTGATGGAAAACGTGCTGTAAATTTTTAAATAGCATGCGAGGAAGCGGCATGAACAGAAAAAAAAATTTATAAATATTTCTGTTGGAAATAAAAGGCAAAGAATCTCCAATTTTTAATGGTCTCTGTAAAGGGGTGCAGCTAGAATTTTTTGAATTTAGACAGAAAAATTATGGAGATTGTGTGGGTGGGGGGGGGTACAAAAACCTTCATATAGAGAGAGATTTCGATTCTCCCGGCTACATCTCTGGACTACCGTGAATATCAAAGCGTGGAAATTTATCGATGAATGTTATTTTGACATGGCTGACACGAAGAAAAAAAAAAGTACACAGCACAACATTTGATTTATAAATATTGAGATACAAATATGAAATTATATGAGAAAAACTTCATCATTGAGTTCGTAAAGTAAAATAATTTTCAATTTATCAACATGCACACATAAAGTTTCTTTTTTTGTACAGTCAAAGGAAACATAAATGAGCAAAATTGTGGAGAGAAGTAAAGTTTTTTCGTGCGTGAACATTTTTTTCAAATTTCTTTCTCGGTATTTTATGTGAGAAAATTCTTTCTGTAATTATTTACTGTTTAGAAAAATATTACATTTAATTTATGTGTTATTAGGGGTCGTGCGTACATTGTGTGGATGTAAATTCTATGACGAGCAATATGTAAGTGTACAGCGAGTCGACAGGATTATTTTTCGAGGCAAATCTAATTATAGTAGAATTTATAAGTTCAAATGAGACTATAGTTCGTTTAGAATGCACTCTTGTAACCAGAAATAAAAAGTTCAAGCTTATTGATAAGTTGAGCATAGACAAGTTTATGGCAAGTCTTAACTTAAAGCTAGTTTTAACTTAAAGCTAGTCTAATCATAAAATCTAGTCTTAGCTCAAAGCTAGTCTTATCTTAAAATCTAGTCTTAGCTTAAAGCTAGTCTTATCTTAAAATCAACTCTTAGCTTAAAGCTAGTCTTATTTTAAAATCTAATCTTAGTTAAAAGCTAGTCTTAGCTCCAAGCTAGTCTTATCTTAAAATCTAGTCTCAACTTAAAGCTAGTCTTATCTAAAAATCAACTTTTAGCTTAAAGCTAGTCTTATTTTAAAATCTAATCTTAGTTAAAAGCTAGTCTTAGCTCCAAGCTAGTCTTATTTAAAATCTATTCTTAGCTTAAAGCTAGTCTTAACTTAAAATCGAGTCTTAGCTTAAAGCTAGTCTTAACATAAAATCTAGTATAACGAAAAGCTAGTTTTATCTTAAAATCTGGTCTTAGCTCCAAGCTAGTCTTATCTTAAAACCTAGTCTTAGCTTAAAGCTAATCTTATCTTAAAATCTAGTCTTAACTCAAAATCTGGTCTTAGCTTAAAATCTTGGCTTACCTCAAAGCTAGTCTTATCTTAAAACCTTGTTTTAGCTTAAAGCGAGTCTTATCTTAAAATCTATTCTTATCTTAAAATCAAGTCTTAGCTTAAAGCTGGTCTTATCTTAAAATCTATTCTTAGCTTAAAGCTAGTCTTATCTTAAAATCTAGTTTTAGCTTAAAGCTAGTTTTAACTTAAAGCTAGTATTAACTTAAAATATATTTTTAAAAGCTTGATTAGTAGAGTTATGTAAACAAAAGCAGTTCAATTAAAGTTCGTCGCCATTTCTCATTCTTCCCTTGGGAGTGTCTGCTGAACCACAATCTCGACCATCAACCTTTTTTTCTTAGCTTGAAGACAAATTAAAGATTCGTCAATTCTTCAACAGCAACAAGACTCACAGTCTTCATTTCATATTATTTAATTCAATTTCAATTTCTGTGCATGTCTACATGTCCCTCATAATTTTTTTCCATAACATCATGTCTGATATTAAATATAAAATGGGTGGATAAAAGAGAAAGTTTTGAATACAAAAATCGCACGAACGATAAAAACTTTATTTTTTTCATATTCCTCAAGACAAGAGACATTCTTTTCATAATGGAATTGCCATCATCATGAACATAACAATTGTTGAGCTTGACGATATTTTGAGATGAACGAGTTAATAAAAAATTATTTGCTGGGGAATTTCTGTTTTTTTTTTTATCGACAATGTGGGATTTTAAAAGTGGACCATAGAAAAGACATAGGAAATTCTTTTGGTTGCAGTATGCAGGCTTGTGTTAAGTTCAATATTCTGAATTCAAAAATTCCTTTTAATTGCAGTAATGGACAACCTTTTTTGTTTTGGCACACCTCAGTCTCACAATATTTTAATTTTTTTAAATTTAGGCCCT
Source organism: Chironomus riparius (assembly GCA_917627325.4). NCBI lineage: Eukaryota > Metazoa > Arthropoda > Insecta > Diptera > Chironomidae > Chironomus > Chironomus riparius. The sequence goes on along the minus strand of OU895878.1, from coordinate 49,192,600 downwards.
ACACCTCTGCATTTTTCGCCTGTGGACCGTGGCACATAGATTTTTCAACACTGAATTAGAGACTTAAATTGATTTTAAAAATGCTTAAAGCATTAATTTCAAATATTTCAATCTTCTTTTGATTATTTCATTAAAAAATTGCTTGATTTTTATTTAAATTGTTCAAATTTGAGCTTCTTATCTGAACAAATAAAACAGATTATTTAAAAGCAGCTTTTTTATTTAACAATTCTTCATGTTGGATGATCATGTAATTACTTTGGAGCTATGCAAATAGAATTTAAACTTTTTTATAATGCGTAAAAATTGCAGATTTGAGGATTTATAGGACATGCAAAGCTTTATGGTTACGAGCTGAAGTGGCTTGGTGGCGGAATGGTTTAGTACTTCGGTACCTGATTATTGCAAAACCGACATAGCGATTATGGGTTCGAGACTCAGCATGGGAAATTTTTCACTTGTCCCTTTTTCGAATAATATGTACTGGAAATGAGGCTCACAACCTTCATTTGTAGGCTACCGACAGAAATGTCATCAAAAGAGTGCTTCGGATCCCACTATAAATTGTAGGTCTAGGTTTAAGTGCAGTGCTTTAGCGCATCCTCACTTGTTCAACTCTCATTAGCTGTAAATCGCCCTATCGGCTTTCTGGATCAGAATGGACCTGAATAGGCAAAAGTTTTTTTTATGTAAAGCTTTATACAAATATCTAATTCAAATCTTCATTATAAATTCTTGCGTACGCCATGCAATACCAGAAAATTGATTAGATATACAAAATGTAGAGAAGATAATGTCAATTGCAAATCATGACATCAAGCCATGAGTTCTTTGGCATAACCAAAAATAAATTCATAATTCTGTGCTAGCGTGAGATCATCGGACAATGGTGCAGCAAGTTCGTAGACAGTTGTATACAAAGACAACATAATAAAGTTGTCATAATATTATGAACGAGATATGAAAAAAATAAAGTTTAGACTAGAACATGATAATAGATATAAAACATTTTTCGTGATCCTATTATAAATAAATTGTTGATGTCGAGTTGGACATTGTTATGGAAGGAAATTTTCTCTCGTTTTAGAATTATTTTTTAAACATGTTGGATAATAATTCGGATATTTATATGTTCAGACGAGAATAAAAACATAAAACTTTCATAATTGAGTTTGTAAATTTCTTCTAGCACAGAAAAAATTTATTTGAGCTATTTTTTCTCGTATTTTGCAAAAAGAATAAACTTTTATGTTGTATATTCAAAAACAAGAATTTCAAATACACACAAAAAATTTGACTCTCGTCTACGTGCAACATAATGAAAAAAAAAGAGATAAAAAATTTGGGAAATTCAAAAATGTGCAAGTTGTGGATTCATTGTAGACTTGATGTGGGGGATGGAAATGAAGCATTTGAATCAAACTGAAGCATTGGAATTAAATTGGAGCATTTAAATTTAACTAGTTTTTTTAAATCGTAAGCTGAGGGCAGTTCTTAAGCTACCTTAGACAACTTATCCTTGTCATAGTCAAATTCTATTTATACCTTTGAGTGTGGTATATGAGCTTTCGATACTAGTGGAGTGTTGGACTTTGTAACTGTAAGAGTTGAGTTCAAGAGCTGCCCAGGATACATAACCCTAGTAAAAGTTAAATTTTAAATAAATTATATTTCACACTATATCAGTTTTCAATTCATGGCTAGCTTACTCTGAGTATCTCTTAAAAACCGACCCCTGGCTTACAAATTTAAAGATTCAGACTTCTCAGGTACCCCTCATTCACTATTGAAATGAGAAAATAATGATTTACTGACACAAATATTGAAAATTTATTCAAACCCCATCACAACAAAAATCATTCACTCAGTTAGATATTCAATACCAAAAATCAGACATAAAGCTATTCACACAATTCCTATAAAAAGAATACATACTGCTCATATAAATCATCTCATAAAAAATTTTATCAAATTCACTTTAAAAACACAAACAAAAGAATGATAAAAATCAAACAAAGCATGAGTGAGAGATATGGCAGCATCACATCTGTATATGATAAATCAGTTGGATGAGAAAAAATAGTTTTTAAATGTTTTAACGCGCAAAGTTATTTAAATTCTTTTAATTGAAAGTTAGGAGAGTTTAAAATGGATTAAGGATTGGATGTTGGATTATAGTAAGAATAGGCTTATTGGGTCATCGGAACAGTGGGGGTGCTAGAAAGATAATTGAAGCTAGGTGCTCTTTAAATATATGAAATCTCGTGGAAATAAATTTTTTAGGAATTGCCAAGAAGTCAAGGGAAGGAGATAAGGATTAGGGTTGACTTTTGAAAAGCGGAGGGTTTTTTTGACTACAATTGCAACAAAAGCAACAACATGTTGCCACAGGTCATATGCCAGCCAGAAAGTAATCTTTATTGAGCCTCAATGCCAACATGAGCCAAATATTGGATCGGTTATGCTTAGTCATTCTCAGAGTTCGAAGTCGACTAGTGATTTTCATCGATTTTGTATGGCGAAGTTGATTCCGAGTAGACTCGACCTCCATACAAAATTTCATCGATTTCGAGCTATAAACATTCTAAACTATATGAGAAAAGAAATTCAAAAACATTTCAAAAATATTAAAAAAAAATTAAAATAAAATCAAAAACATTTCAAAAATATTAAATAAAAATTAGAAAACATTTCAAAAATATTTTTTCAATTTTTTTTCGGACTATCTTCAATATTATTTTAAGCAACATTAAATGATATTAATCTCAAATTTCAACATATCATTCAGGCTCATGTTTAGAAAATGCTCAATTATTCATGAGTTGTTTTTAAAGCATTAATCCTAAACAAACAGCCATTGTGCTCTCGAAAAATTCACAATTTCCCATAAAAATCACCATCATCAGAAGAAAAAAGTTTCCGGGGGACAAATCATATGATATGATGATGACGATATCATTTTTCCATACAAAAAGCTCATTTTTTTCTCACCGATGACACAGAAACAAAAAAAAAAATTTCATAGCTTTTTTTTGATATGTTTATGCAAATAAGAGACATCAGTTGGGATGGATACAATATGGTGCCAGAAATGTTTATTTTTTGAATAGTTTACTCTAGATTTTTTAACTCATTGATTTTTTTTTTCGTTGTCTGTTTTGGGATTTTTTGAAGCGGCAAAATTTTTATGTTCTGATATTTTTTTTGTTGGATGTTGAATTTTTAATATTTGGAGATAGGAGAAAAAAAAATCGATGAAATGCTGAAGGCTTGTTGATACGGCACAGCGAATTGTAAGTATATTTTATAAAACAAGGAGTAGACTTGGTAAGTATTGAATAATTCTTTTATTAATATTTTTGCGACTTCCATAAAAGTGTCTGCGAGTTGTTATTAAAAATGGAGTTCAGACTCTTTAAGACACATGTTAAGTTTCCTTAATATAAATTTTTGGAAACCATAATTTTTCCCGACCTCAGACCCCCCCCCCTCCCCCTCCACCTTCTTCAACGACATCAGACATAGAAAATAAGTCTAAAAGTTATTATTTATTCAACATGCAGGAAGATAAAAAAAAATCCACAAAATAAGAACATTTCGTGTACTCAAAAACAAAAAGCATGTCTCATTAATTTTTCCAAAGGAAATTATTCTTTTACGTAAATATTATATATCATATTAAAACAATGTCTACACACGTACACGTGCGGATTACAAGATTTTTTAAGAAGCAAAAAGAAGAGAGAAAAAAATTAATCCTTTACATAAATATGCATGAAGAAAAATTATCTTCAAACCCAATTTTTCAAGGAAGAAGAAGTAAAAGAGAGAGAAAAAAAATGGAAATAAAAATGAAATGAAGAGAAATTTTTCATTGAAATGGAAATATGAATTTTTAGATATTCTGGGATGTTAAGAGTCGATGGCGTAGGTAGGAAATATTTCAGGTGATGTTTTTAACTGAGGGTTGGGCTTGGGATCTGTGGCTGAAGTACATCTGGATAAAACCTCAAATCAAAATGAAACCTTCGATTCAATATCGTCAAATTTTAATAAGCAATATCCTAATTTCAAAGTTTCGGAGCTGACTGAATTTTTCTGATGCTTTAAAGTCGGGTTGAGAAGATCAAGAAATCCAGGTAATAATACAAGGGATACTTGAAGAAGCACGTCCTTGAATATGTTAGGGGTTGTTTACTTATGACGTCCGAAATTAGCGGTCATTTTTCAAAAAAGAACGAAGGATTTACAGGAATTTCTATTATTCGTTTCTTGCTGACCCCTCCCCGACGTCATAAGTGAGCGGCCCCTTATTAAAAAACGACAATATTTTATTAAAAATTATTTTGAGGTTAAAGCGGTTAAAGTTATAATTTCGTTGAATGAATCGCTGGCATCGAAACTTATAAAATTCCTGGAAATAAGCCTCACAATTTTTTAAAAACTTTAAAATCTTAAATTAAATTCAAATTTTAAAGTTTCAACAATATTCTCTCCATGACTATAACCTCCAATTAAATCCTAATATCCACATTCCCTAAAATTCATAAAATTTAAAAATTCTCCAGCGTAGTTTTATTTTTCCAATTAAAAGCAACAGCCAGAAACTTCAACAATTCCACAATAACTAAGTATATAAACACAATTATGTTAATTTCATGACCATCTCTTGTATAATTAACAAAAAAAAAAATCTCAATCTATTGTGAACATTGTAGGATTAAAATTAGGGAATATGTAAAATCTCAACAACTTAAAAATTCCTCTTTTTTTGTCTCATCTTTGTTAACAACTTTCACTCCAACCCTTTCTTTCCATCCACTCAATTCTAACGAGTTCTTTTCCTCGAACATGCCCCCAAGTAAACAATTTTTTTCTCGTATGCCTAAAATAACGAATAAGAAAGAACAGCAAGCAACATCATTCTATATTATAATAATAATAAGTAATAACACTTTCATTCATTCACAAAATAAAAGAAATGGAAGAGACTGAAAAAATTTTTTCATCTTCATTTGAAAATGGCATATCATTTTAGTGTCATAAAGGGAAGAATAAGTAGAATTACAAGAACAAGGCAAAAAAATGAGATGAAATGAGTTGAAATGGAAAAGAATTGTATGGAAAAGAAGAACAGAACACATGTAGGTCAACATAAAAATAAAATACGATTATTACTCTTCTTCCTCCTCTTTTGGTTTTTTTTGCCAGTTTTCGTGTTTTTATTGTCAGTAGGAGGGAACTTTTTGAGTGGATTTAACACCTTTGCCAGATGAGTTTTGAGTGGATGATTAAGAGTAGTTGCAAAACTTTGAAATTTATAAGAATTTAGATAATAGAAATATAGTTAAGTGCTATTTAAAAAATCATCAAACTACAGTCGTTTATTCTCTGAACAATAGTTGCTTGCCACATATTCTTCAAACAACAGTTGCTTGCCAGATATTCTTTGAACAACAGTTGCTTGCCATATATTATTCTGAACAACAGTTGCTTGCCATATATTCTTCAAACAACAGTTGCGCTCTAGATATTCTTTGAACAACAGTTGATTACCATGTTTGCTTCAAACAACAAATACTTGCCATACATTCTTGAAACAAATGCGACACGATCCTTAAAATCTCCCAACAATAAAAACAAAGCCATAATACCATCCCTTGGCACTTTCTGAAATTCCACAATTTATTTATGAAAAATAGACGTAATAGCAGAAGAGATTCAAGCGATAGACAGTAAAAAAGAAAGAATCTTTATGCTATGGAATTTTCACATCACGGTTTACATTCTTTTTTTGTTTTTTCTCGGTAGCTGTGTACTGTACATAACGGCATAAGAAGCCATTCACATATATTGAATGTTTATAGTCACTGTTTAATATAAATTTACTCACTCACTTCGTTGCCTTCACGATTTTCTTCTTCGCCACCTCAATAAGGATAAAACTTCTTGCCTTACAACATCCATGTGAATTTGGCAATAGAAGAAAAGAAAGGAATAAAGTAAATTGAATTACATTATGTAAGTGTGTATATCTATTTATTATATTTGCGCGATGTTGTTGCCTCTTCATTTCTTGATTGAATTTTATTATTTGGCATTGAAGGGAGTACAATAAGACTACAAGTTTGCCTTACTGGATTATTTCCTACATCTATTGATGTGAACACGCGAAGGCATTGTGTTGGAAAAAAAGAACTGAATACGACAGCTGATAATGTTGAAGGTGCACTTTTGTGTAATTTTTAAGAAGAATTCTATTTCAATATTTGCTTTGTACTGTTGTCTGTCTTTATTTGTTTGGTATCTTTATAAGGATGCAATTGAGAAGTTTGACATTTTAAGGGTAAACATGAGTTTGATTTGATTGTTTGGATATTAATAGATCTGTATGGGATTAGAAACAAGTGCTGAGTCATATGCAGTTAACATCTGACACAAGATTTTCCAGTTTGCGCTTAAGACACCAAACTAAACATCATTTCCATACCTTTTAGATTGCATCTTATTCTTCTCTCACTTCTTGCTACTGTTGTGAATTGAGTTTATGCAAATATTCAGCCACAATCATATCTAATCATAACAAGAATAACATGAAGTCTGTTATTAGTATTTTTATTGAATTTTGTATACTCATCGTGTATCTGCACCACATGATGAGATGATATAAAGTTTCTAGGTAGATATTTGCATATAAAAAAACTTATGAGAAGGTAAAGAAAAGTGTTGTGGAAGAAGCTAGGATGATTATTTTTGGTGTATATAAACAGTAATGTCTGCTATCTTTTTTGTTCATTAAACACTTGAAGTAAGACTTATATGAGCATCTTATGAGCTTTTGAAATTTCAACTTTATAAACAGCTTGTTTACGTCAGCAATATTTCCATGGCTTTATAACCTATAATTTGACATGAATAGAAATTTATTTTTCATGAAGAATATGAATCGATACATAAAAGGCAAATTAATGCTTTGATGTAAGAAAATAATGAAATATTTTTGAGAATGGAATTAAAATTATTTTGCAGTTCTAAAATATTAAAATAGATTTAATTAAAACTGTGAGAAGTCGAAATCAATTAAATTTATCTCCATGCCAGCCTAACGCTGATCTGGAACTTCTATTTCCATTGATCTACCTAATTCTATGTTTAAGACAAGAAGCAAGGGCCCGGAACCAAATGTAGAATATAACACACAAAATTGTATTTTTCATCAATAATATCACGGTCTTTCCTACAGCCCTGCTAACGTACAGCAACCCTGCAAAAATGCAAGAAATTCTTCGTATGACAAACAACACAAGACAGCGAGTCATTCATTGTAAAAACATTGTTATACTTTAACCGCACACATGTCTGCATTACTCTATAATCTCACGTTTCCACAAGAAGCATCAAAATCAAAGTTGTCGCTTTTATTTCTAAACAACTTGAATTTCCATTTAAACTCAGAACGACACTCAGTATGAGGGTGTTAAACAGTGCTTCTCAAATATGCTGCACGACACAATGTTGTATCGCTTTAACTTTGAAATGAGTGACAAAAATTGCAAAATTTAAACTTTATCAAGGGCCACACAGTTTGAGAACCACTGGTGGAGTAGCAATAAGCGAAACTTGTATTTCACTTCCTTCAACGAATTGCAGAAGAAGTTTTACTCACAGCTGTATTAACTGTATTGTGTGGGTTTCAAAACTTCTCGTATACAAATAAACGTCATTGAATACGGAGAAAAGAAATAAGGAAATGACTTTATTTCAAAGGCTTCATAATCAGAATAAGAGGAAGTAAAAAGTTTTATAAATATTTAATTAAATTATTTCTGGTTTTATATGATGGAAACTATGTTGTTTTATAGTTATTTAAATGAAAGTATGCTTGTGAATCTATAGAATATTGAAAAGTAATTTTACGGTGAAAAACTTTCACTTACTTTTCTCATTTTAGTAGTAAGAGCAGTATTGATGTTGATGTATGATGTAAAGGAAACATAACGACTTTATTTGAAGGGAGAGTCGAACCTTTGAGCTGTCGTTAAAAGTTTAAATTGTTTTTATTAATTAAGATCGAGTATCTAGCAATATGTAGGCAAATCTGCTAGGGAGAAAGAAAGACCTTTGTGGTCGAGTGGTTAAGGTAAAGGTCAGTTAACTGTAAACCTTTAATTTGTGAGGATTTGTGTTCGATTCCCATCAAAATTTGGTATCTGATTCATTCTTTGAAGTTTTGTCGATATGACAAGGATTCGTAAAATGCTTACGATAGAACCAACTCTGTAATGAATGCTTTCCTTGCAAAAGTAACAAGTTGGTGGTAACTGATACGAACAATTCGATGGTTTCGACCGTTACAGTTTCAAGAAAACTTGTAAAAATATCTTATTTGTCTGTCTGCCATACAAAATTCGAAGTTTTATACCCTGCAGCTCGAAATTTTCGAAAATTAGGAAAAAATTAAAACTTAAATTGAGAAAGATTTATTCGAAATTTAGATGAAAATATTATGTAGTCATTTAATGTTAAGCATAATATAGATAAATCTTTTTCAAAACTATCAAAAGTTCCAATAAAATCAACAAAATTGTAACGGTTTTTTTTTCAAATTTAAACTTTTCGAACGTGCATATCATAACTTCCCTAGACTTTCGATAAGTCTGTCGAACATTAATTGTTCGTATCAGAGTGGTTATTTAATGATTGATTTTGAAACGAACAATTCATGTTCGATAGTCTTATCGAAAATCTAACGGTGTTATAATATGCACGTTCGAAAAATTTAAAATTTCAAAAACCGTTTTAAGTTTTAGTCGTTTTCTTAGAGTTTTTAGTTCATTCTATGAAAGTTTTAACTACATTATGTTCCTTAGCAACTGATTACATAATATTATCACTTATTAAGTTTTTATTTTTTCCGAAAATTCGAAATCAGAGTGCGAAAATTCGATATTTTTTATTGCAGACAGACAGATAAGACATTTTCACAAGTTTTTTTGTAAACTGTAACGGTCACAATTCCTAAGTTGTTCGCATAAGGATTGAATATTCAAATGCCTTCAATATAATATTACAACTAGAAGATTCATTCATACGATTTCGATTAATATCAAATCCACCCCTCTACTCCCTCTCCCTCAAAAAATTCAAATTTGTTCAACTTCAAAAGACAATAAAAATAATGAAAGTTAGTTCTTCTGTAAATTTTTTTATATCTATAACTTTTGGTTCTTACTCTATGCAATAAAATAAATTTATGAATGTACGCGGTTTCAATAAAATAAAAGTGTAAAGAAAAACGCATAATAATAAAATGAGGAGGAAGATAATGGTGAAAAGACAAGCGCTGGAAAAACTTTTTTCCCACTTTTTCATTATCAAAAGAAGAGAAAAACTTTTCTCATTACTCAATAACAGAACATAACATTTATGGCATGAAACTTTTCATTTGTGCAACATCTAACGACTTTCTGTCGATGTTGTGTTGCTCTAAATTTAAATGTGTGGCTTGTAACATGCCACAAGTCTCAAAAACGTTAGAAAAAAATTTAAATTTCAAGTGACAGAATCAAAATGTGTACATGCTGTGAATCACATGCTATACAACACAAGGAGAAGATTTTGTGTCTTGGAAAAGTGCGCAGCTTTCAAACTTATCTATTCATTTCCATACAATTTCCACAACTGCGTCGCACAAAAGAGTGGGGCGTGTAGCAATCAGCATGAAGTTGGTGATGCAAAGTTTAGTGGGGACATCCAATGAATGGAAGTAAAAGCTTCCAAACGGGAAAAAAGCACTGGAAAAATCACTTCCAGTAGCCTTCATTGGAAAAGTTATTTCAGCATCACTTAACCGTCTTCTTTTGTATTCTCTATCGGAAGCTCATAATGTGATAAAGCATCAGCACATAAAGCTGTCGGGAAATCGCGCTCCTAACGTTTCTCCTTCTGATCAATCACATCAGAAAGGAAGTTTTTTTTTGTATTGTGCAGTGAGAAAGGAAGGAACAAAAAATAAAACGCAACAGTCATAAATATTCGTGATCATAGAATAATAAAAAAAATACGCGGTCGTGTTTGACCTTCCCGGAGTTATGCTAATATATTTATATTAAAATCGCATGAATTATTAAACATTCGATTTATAGCTAAGAGTGGCAATATTTTAGAATCTATACTGCCAGTGTCTCTACACACATATAAAAATTGTTTGTTGCTCTTGTTTCGGCATAACAGCAATAGCAGCAATATGAATGAGTGAAATTGTGGAAAAATAAAAATGAATATCAAATGATGTTGTTTTGAAAGTACCAAAAAAAAAAAGTTAAACTGTACAAGGGATGCAGTAATACAAATGATAATAATAATCATAACCGGAAAAAAAGCAGTCGTAGGAGAGTAACTCTTACCTTTTTACCTGTATTACAATTGCTTCCCATATCAATTCTTCGTTTCCTTCTTAAACACTTGAAATGTGAACGATGTAAATAAATCATACAGACAAACATACAATGGTATGTGCTGCGAATAAAGAAAGTAGAAAGGATGTGAAGGGAGTTGAACGTTTTGAATGATGTGCGGTAATTTATCAATCAATTGTTATTTGTGAAAAGAAAAGAAATTTATGCAGAAGAATAAAAGCCTTTAAAAAAATAGAGAAAAAGACATCAAACACATTGTTCGAGTTAAAGGAAGACTTTGTGATTTTTCTTGTTTAACTTCTGTGCTTCTTTTGATTTTTAGTCAATTTGTGGTTTGGGGTGACTAGGTGTGATGTGAAGTTGAGACACTGTGAGAAAATTTTTTGAATATTTTTGAGAACTTGCTTGATCTAGTCGCTTGCTGGTGTTCGGACTGTTGTAGACACCCCAAGAACTAATATTTGAAGACACTCAAGAGTTTTGTGACTCAAAATTTAAGCAAAGCTAGTGAAAAAGTTAAAAAATTTCCAAGCAATCCAATTCTTTGAAGGATCTCGTTAAAAAATTCAAAAAAATAAGGACACCCCCTTAACCTCAAAAAGGATATTTCCTTAAAAACAAAGCAGATAGTCAACCTAACTTAGGCTGTAACTTAATAAACTCAAAAGAAACTTTTTTTCTGCCCTGAAGTGAAACATTAACACACAAAAATTTGATCGGATTATTTTGTTTTGTGAATGAAAAAGGAGCAAAAGTTCTAGTGCTGTATTTTCTTTAAGCTAGTTTACCAAGAAATTGAAAATATTAATTTAGTTCCAAAAATGATGTTCAAAAAGGATTATTGCATATAAATAGACTTCAATCATCCCACAAAGGTTATCAAGGATTTGTCCAAAACTTTATGACAAAGGAAATGATTTAGTGCTTAATGTAAAATAATTGTGGTATATAACAAGAATTTAATAGTTTTAAATTGTGAATCTCATTTGTAAAAAGTGAGCATCAAGTCCTTAATTCTAATGAACATATTTGACTTTTGCAATTGCCAAATATCTGGATCAGATTTCAAACTGAATAGCTGTACTGTGTTATTGATCTATTGAAGTGAATTTCTTGATAATTAATAATTAATTGGACATAATTAAAGATCTTATTCAACCTATTCTAATTAAATAATTACAAATTTTAATTATCTACCATTTACTACTTAATGTAACTAAGGATATTTAATATATAATTGGACTGACAACTTCAACCAGATTAAAACAAATTGGATTTGATTAAAATTCAACCTAAAATAAAATAATTAGTGATTTATGCTGTACAATTTGGATTATTGTGAGGTTTGAAACATAAATAAATTGATTTTAAAATCAAAACCATTAACCACAAAAAAAAAACCGCATTTTAAACACAAAAACTATAGTGCATAGAAAATAAATTTAGGTATTATAAACTATACATTGATATATTGTGGATTATATTAATAGTTTACTATCAATATAGTAAATAATCTCAACAAGTTTGAAGTATATACAGTAATAGGATTTGCATGTTTTTTCAGAGTGGATTTTACTCGATTGTAAATTACAAACTAAGCTTTATTTATTTTTTAAAGCTTGATAACGTTGAGCTGAAGTATCTCAGTGGCTTAATGGTTTTGGACTGACGCAGGTTAATTATTTAAATACTGACCACGGCAATTATGGGTTGGAGATTCATCAAAAATGAAGTGTCTAGGCACTGAACTCGGTTTCATTAGGTTGAACTCGGATCTATAACTTAATTTTTGTCCTGCGTTATGAGATTATTGATCCTTAGTTACCACTGTTAGCAAAGAGAACAGAGCACAATGATTCAGATTCGGAAAAAATGTTCAAAAATTCCTTGTGCACAATATTTTTCTGACACATTAGAAAATTGAAAGTTTTTGTTGATTTCTTTTGATTTGATTCTTTTAGCATCTTCTACATAATATTTTCGTTCATTGCTCAAAAAATCAGTCCTTAATATAAAGGATAAACATGTTTTTTTATCAAAAGTTTGTAAAAGTTTATCAAAAAATATTGTGCATGATCAAACTTTGTATGAAATTTTATGTAAACTTTGATCGCAAATATCTCGAAAACGGCATCAAACGGCATGTCCTCAGTTGTATGGGAGATAGATTTAAGCTTAATTAATTGATTTGTATAGGTTTAAGAGAGGTCTTTGGAAGACTTTTAAACTTATGAATAGTTTAAGTTTTGTAAAAATACTCAGATTTCAATTCCATTTTTAAGGCTTAATAAGCAGATTTCTATTGAGTTGGTTGTTTTAATATGTAGAGCTAAGCTTAAATTAGCTAGCAACTGCTTTCAAGACATCCAAATAACAACTTAAAGTAGAAAAAATCACATTTCTTTTTTCATACTCAAATTGTAAACAAATTTTGGGTGAGATTAAATTAATGATTTCTGGAGTTAGACAGCAAATAGGAACGAGATATTTTTAAAGGATATGCACAAAGGAAAGATCTTTAATCTGGCATTTAAAAGACAAAGTTTAATTAACATGAAATTTTTGAATTTTTGAACATTTTTTTCGATTCTGAATCATTGTGCAGAGTCCGTTACAGACGAAAAAATTTCAAAATTTTCGCACGGTATTTTTTTAAAATTTCAAAATAAGAAAGTCCGTTACTTTTTATTTTTTTTTAACTAGCTGTTTTTTAAAGCATAAACATTTAAGGAATGCAATTTCATCACAGTGATTATCTTAATTATAAAAACTAGTAGGAATGTTCACTAAAATTACAAATTACTCGAAAAAAAATAATTCATAACGAATTTTTTTAAAAATAAGAACTTCGAAGATTCGATTTTCGAAAAATAAGAACCTCAAAAACTCGAAGTTCCAATAATAAGAACTCAAAAATTTCTGTTTGCTAGCATTGGCTTAGTTAAAAACTATTTTTGATTTCAAATTAGAAGGTTTGTTGTTTTCTTTGAAATGTTGATTTCGGAAATGGTTGGTTGTAAACCTCTTCATCCCTAGCCTGAATATGGGGCTGTCAATCTACAGACGTTGTTTGGATAGGCTTTTAATTTATCCTTTAAAGTACTTATTCCAGCACTGGATTATGTATGTCGCCAACGGTGCATTTAGCGGAATCAAGGGATACCACGAGAAGGTATGCACTTGATATTTGGTCAGCTTTGTAGCTAGACTTCGGCTTTCCCAATCCCTCAAATTAGAAGGTTGAAGTTCCTTAAAGCCAACTCTTCTACCAGCTATGCTCCTCGAATGTGAAAAAAGAATGATTTATTAAATAAACGACGTGAGGAATTATTTATAACTTTGTAGTAACAGCAACAAAGTAATCCTTCATTCCTCAATCAACTTCATTAATTTTTTTCTAATATTCATCACACATGAGTAATTTTTTACTATGAAATTTATCAAGAAGAAGAAAAAAATGATGAATCTCCAATGATAATTTACTATCTATGATTATGAGGCAAATTTACTCATTACAAATGGAATATTAAAGAGGGAAATGTGAACATGAAATGTACATCTCTGAACACCCTTACAGGACATGTATGTATGTAGACATTTAGAGGAAAGATTTAACATAATTAAATTACTTCATAATTAATGAATAAAAGTTTGTTTTTTTTTGGAGTGATTCATCAACCGTTAATTTAGAAATGATAGAATTAAGTGTAGGGAGACTAGTTTGGGATAGTGGTTCATTTAATGCCATAAATATGGACAATATTCGGATTTTGTATCTACATGTCTTCTGAAAATCTTGAAAATCTCAGATTTTTCGATAGCGTTAGGATTTAATTGGGTGCTTTGGTCCAGAAATAGAGTTGTGATCCAGATCGCCTGTCACAGATACAGGTGACAGGCAATATTTTTTTTTTTGTCATGCAGTGCCTTTTAACAGGTAATGTTTGTGACAAATTTGCAAATAATCTTGTGTATCGCAACTCTGCCCACAAAGGAGTGCCAATGAGACCGGAATTGGCTGATATTTTGATGAATAGAGACTATTAGGGATATTGAAGCAAAAGGAATTCGAAAAACTATTTTACCAAAAAGTTACTAAGAACTAGTCATGAACAGACTATAAACTATGAAAAATTATCATGTTCTACCTTCATGGTCACCCTTTTTATACCACAATAACCCAAAGAAGAAAAAAATATTAGAAAAATGAAAGAGATGAAAAAATAAATAAGGAACAATTTTTTTCTCGTTAATTAAGGAACTGCTCATTTGGAAATGATCACGAAGAAGAAATAAATCACATAATTTGCGTGTATTTACTGGTTCTTTCCCACACTTCTACATCCTAGTCCTTTAAAAAAAATATACCAAATAGAGGCGTAGCCAGGAATTTGAAGAAGAAAATTTTTTTTTGGGGGGGGGGGGGATTTTTAAGATTTTCTTCATAAAAATCCTAAAAAAATGAAGAAATTTTAACCCCCCCCCCCCTTCCTTCCTTCATGGCTACGCTCCTGACACCAAGGAAAGCCATTGAATTTGACAAGAAAGGAAGAAAAATTAATTTCATGAGTGAAAATTTTCCTTTTCATGCCAAATACTTTCATCTTCTACTTCCCCTAGAAAAAAAATCCTCTTTTCCATTTAATGTTTTGTTTATTTCCTCTCATATGTGCCTGTGTATTTATTCATCCATTCAGTACAATAATATGAAACGTGCGTGTAGCTTGAAAAGCTTTCGATGTCAAGATTAATGATTAAATGAGATTTATAGCATAACAGAACATTCAAAAGCGTCACAGAGAGGAAGGGGAAAGAGATACAAACGACAGAAGCTCTTTTTTTGAAGTTGATGTGGATATAAAAGTGGTGACGGTTGCTTATGCCTGAATGCTCTACTTAATATCATTAATTTTTTAATTTTTTCTCTGGATTGCTTTACCTCAAAAATAATTAATTTTCAAATTTATGTCATGCTTAATCCTTTAAACAAAGCGAGCATTGATTTATGCTTGTCTTTAAATTCATTTGCGGTTTTAATCACGTGCGTTTGACTGTGTTGGTGATTATGAAATATCTTGAAGCTCATTAAGATAACTCGTTTGAATTTTTAATGAGTTTTATGTGAAATCTTCAAAAAGCTCATTTTCTATAAAAGCTCGTAAAAAGTTACTTGTGTGAAGTTAGCGGTTTTGGCAGATTTATTAAAATTGGAAATAAGTTTTGGAAATTTCATGTGATTTGATACGAAATTTAAATGATATTGGTACTTTAGAATGTTGATGAAATAAGCTAGAACGTGTTCAAGATTTTCGAAAGGTTTCATTTGAAGCTTTGATATTAATAGGGATCTTATTTTAAAATCCTAACCTCAAAATAAAATTTTAGTGATGAAGAAATATGCCAATACTCTTAAAAATCAATTATTTCATATTCAGAAGTTCCTTGCGATTCAGAATATCCTGTGACTGAAGGTAACTAGGTTTCCACTAGGTTTCCATATAAGGTAAAAACAGGCACTCTCAGGGTACAATTTCTCGAGGACACTCTCCTAATATATTCTAGTATGGCTTAAAACCACTGTAGTTGATACCCGAGAAATTGAAATCTAGGGTTTGGCTTTGGTATATCCTAAGGTTACCTCTAAAATGCACCTGAGAACAATAAAGCAGTTCAGAGACTTAGTAACGTATTATCCAATATATTCGCAGTCTGTAGCATCTCATGGATGATTTACAAATTGAATTAGCTTCCGTAACACTTAATTTGTGATTTTTCTGAACTTTTTGAATTCATTAGTAATATTTTTAAGGAAATTTCGAAACTAAAGATTGAAGGATTGACTTCCAAACTCCTCTTATTTAAAAAGCTTATTAGTTGATATGCCGAAAAATCAGAAAACAAATTAAAGAACAACTTCAAACAAATTCCACAATTTTGAAGTCATAAATTCTTGAAAATGACGGAAGCGCTACCCATAAAGCTACCCTATAACAGTCAACTCTCTACTATAGTAATAACCGTCGAAATCTTTATAGTAATAATAATTTTGAAACTTCATTTTCATTCAACTTTTTTAAGTACCGCTCATATACATTTAGAACAAGACAATAGAGCTAGTAGGTGTATTTTGACTAAGTAATTCATATATGCATGAGCACCATGAGCTCATACCAATGACAATGACAATGATGATGATCATCATAAAAAAGTGAATAAAGATGTCGTAAATGTTATTTCGCATAGAATTAATTCTCATTTTCATGTCATTATGATATTCATTATCTCTTCATTCTCCTCCTCATTGTTCTTAAGTACTTTACATATCTTTAACTTAAATGATGTAAAATGAAAATGAAACAAAAGCAATGCGAGTGAATAATATAATTTATTTATGAAAGTGGCTGTATGGTGGCTCTTTTTTGGGGAGAAGTTATTATTATACTCGTAAAAAATATGATTTAATATTTTGAGACATGATTACATTTTTTTTCATCCATTTTCATGAGGAATAGAAGCTTTTTCTTGGATTTTGTGGAGTAATGGCAAAACCAGGGGGAGGACCAAGAGCTTTTAAAGGTCATTCATTCATTAGGTAACGAAAACAATCAATTTTTAGACCTCTTCTTCCCTAGTCACAAAATTTCTATTGCTCGAACCAGGGAATAGTCTGGACATCCCCTAAAAATGTTGTCCCGTGCACATTAGGAAAAAAAGCTTCCAAAACTTGACTTGGTTTGGGATTGAACCCAGAACCTTTGACACGTAAGGCCATCGCGCTACCACTGAGGCCACTGATGCCATTTCATCCTCGGACTTGGAGAGGTCCAAGTGCTTATTGTATTAAAAATATTCTGATACTCCCTAAATGCTTTTCTCTCCCTCCCCCTTCCCCCCAATTCGACAAAATTTCTATCTACGCCCTCTATTCCCATTCCCAGTAATGTTATAAGCTCTGTTTTCATATAAGCAGCAAAGATCTTGTAATCCTACATTTGATTGAAGTGGAGAATGAAAAAAATGAGATAAATAAGTATAATATAAGATTCACTAGATGCTTTTTCAATGTTGCTATGTGAATGTATGGAAACGCATTTTCGAGTGTCCTTCAACATCATATGCTTTATAAATTAGACTCGAAAACTTTGTAAGGATGCTTGAGATTGTTGAAGAAAATTTATGATTAAGTGCTTGAAAATGAGCATGTCTCTAATTAGTATGGTTGAAAAAAAAAACCGATACGAATTGGGATCGAGCTTTGCTAATTAGGATGGGATGGATCCATTTTTGAAGAAATTAACACACGAGGTTTGGTGGAAGTGTGTCGTTAAGTAGTGCTTGTTATAGATTATAAGACCGCAATCCCACAACTTTGTTGCATTACAATATTGTTGACTGTTGAAAGTGGATCTTTAAAACCAAATTCCTGTGAAAAACATAGTCATTATCTGAAGTTGGCTTATTAGTTTCTCAAGATAACATGCTGACGTAAATAAAATGCTAGTTAACTCTGAATATGACAACTTATACTTAAAAGCAGCCATTTCTGTAATTTCCTCTTATTTTCCACACAATTTTGCTAAAAAAAATCTTGTAGACTTATGATGAAGGCATGTTGAATAAATAACAAGCGAAGTTTTGCTCAATACTTTCATTTTGCCATCGTCTGAAGCATCAGTAGCACCACAGCAGTCATTTTAAATGAGATTTTATTTCACTGTATGAAAAGCAAAAATGAAAGGGAAAAAAAAATCTTTTCAAGGCAGACCGCATTCATCCGGGTATATGAACATAAAATTGAGTTTAATAAGTGTGTGTGTGTGTGGGATTTTCTCAAAACATTGGTTGCTGATGCTTCTCGCTGTTCATCATTTCGTTCTTGAATCCTCATCTACTTAAAAATAATAATTTTCGAATAAGATGAGGAAGGCTGGAAATTATTCTTAAGATGTTTTTCTTCAATCTCTTCATTTTCTTCGTATGCTATCGTCGACTCTGAAAGGCTTATCATTCTACAACTTGTATTTTGAAAAAGATTTTCATCTTTTTATATACTTGCTGCAAAGATAGAATGACAAGTCAATAAGTCAATTGGGATAATCTAGCTAATAAATCTTTAAAATCACAATAAGTATGGAATAAAAAGACGGAAAATATGTTTAAGGAGTTACTTGGAATTTATGATGATATTTATTTGATGCGACATCAATATTCATAAATATATTATCTGTAAACTCACTTAATGCTATCATAAACAAAATAAAGGTACTCGAATAAAATTGAGTTACTAGGAATTGGCTTAAGGGTGTTATTTTGATGATTTGACATGATTTGGAAGCTAGAAGAATTGCTTAAGAAATTTCAAAAATGCTAAAGCTTTTCAAGAATTTCATTAGGCTTTACTGAGACGAAATGTCATTAGTAACCTAAGTGGTAGAGGTATTAATCTAACGAGCCAAAGGTCCTGGCTAGTAGATTTAAAGAAGGATACACGTTATGTGTCAAAGAACTTAAAACAACACCTATCACACGAACCAAGCTGCGTAACCAGATCGGTAATATGGACAAGGAGCTTCTTAAATTTGACTTGGTCTGGGATTGAACCCAGGATCTTTGGCTAGTAAGGCCAACTGGTTACGCAGCTCGGTTCGTGTGATAGGTGTTGTTTAAATTCTTTGGGACATAACATGTATCCTTCTCTAAATATACTAGCCAGGACCTTTGGCTTGTAAAGCCAAAGCCTCCATCACTTAAGTCCCTGATGACGTTTCGTCGTAATAAAGCCTAATGGAATGCTTCCAAAGCTTTAGCATTTTTAAAATTGCTTTAGCAATTCTTCTAGCTTCTAAATTATCTCAAATCTGGATGACTTCATTATGGCATCTTGCTCACATGAATTGTGACTAGAAACGTTGTAGGGTACATCAGGTCTTTAAACCTGCTTGTGTCTTTGCGATTTGCAGAGCTTGCAAGTGGTTCGGATTTCACCATAAACTGTAGGTCTTAAGGATGTGGTATAATCGATTTACAATTGCAGTGCCTTCAGCTCAAAAAAGACTGAGCCCTTCAAGCATTGTGCATAGTAAGGCTATATGTGTTTCAAAAATGTGAACCATTTTGTATGTAATTTTAAATTACAAATTTCATCTTTAAAAACCACCAAAAATATCTCTCAAAATCATCCAAAGCATTAAAAGTCCATAAAAGTTCCAAGAAATGTAATCAATAAATTACCCAACCATAAACAGTACCCAAATCAAAATTCATCCTCGCAATGCCATAGCATGAAAATTCCATTAACCACATTAAAGGTATAAAAACATGTCATACCTTAAATTCCGCAAGAAAAAAAATGTTGCTGGCTCAACATTACTAGCTTAAAATTTCAAAATTGTCTTCAGAGCAACCCTCAACCCTTTTCATCTTCCTACTTTTTTATATTATTTTATTTTATTTTATTCTGCGAAAGTAGCAAAGACAGCGCGTCATCTTCATTTTGATCTTCACATTCATACATCCTCTTCCGTTCTACATTTTTCCTTTCCATTCCAGGTTCTTCATTTTTATCATTCTCATTGCAATGTGAAAAGGAACGGGGAGGCAAGGGGGTGGCAGAGGAAATATATATTTTTTCTAATATCATTCGCTATGAAGGAGGTAGTTTATCATCATATAATGATAACATTGCGAAAAAGGAATGAAGAAACGAGTGTAGCCAAAAAAAAAATTTATCTTTATGATTTCAAGCACAAAAGCTATATTTTTTGTTTAAAATGTATGTTCTCCCCTCATTCTTCTATCACACGCAAAATAGCAAAAATATCTCTCATGTCATTGCTGTCGTCTGCTGGTTCATATAGCTTAATATGTGCGAAAATTTTCTTCATACCGAAATTGAATTTTTGCTCGCGATTTTCATGATGAAATTTGATTGAGAAAAAAAGAGACTTTTTTTTGTGTCAATATTGTTATAAAAAATTTTCCCTCATCTGTCGTTTTGCGAAAAAAAAAAATTCTTTCACTTCTATTTTCTTGCGTCTTTGCAGACGACGAAATTAAAAACATAAGCGAAGCTGTTTTCGTCAATTTTGCTTGTATTGTTGGTGTTATCAGTATGTAGAAGAAGAAATTGATGCTGATGATCTTTGGAATATTTTATACATTTGTAAACAAAGGATAGAAAGGTGTGAAAGAAGTAATAGAAACAGAGTGGATGGAAGGCATCTTAGATGAGATAGACTTAGAGTTCACGGTGTGGGTTGTTAATGGATAGCATCAAAAAATCTTAGTAATTAGTTTCCGTGTGGGATGCTGATAAGTTGGAAGTCGAAGCTTTAATGTGTTCGTAATGTGGTGTAAGAATCTTTTTAAAGTATCTGGTTGGTGTTACCACGAAAGGCACATGTCAATCTTGCGTCTAGGACGGCATTAACGCCCTGGTAGCTAGAAAGGTATCTACTTGGTATCATCCATTTCTAAGTCGTGTGTCTTTCGGATTAGAGATGGCAATTTATGTATTTATTTGAAAATTTTCTAAAGGGGTCATTCATAAATGACGCTTAGTATTTAAAGGAAAGTTTTGGGTGCTGTAAGACACTGTGTGGACCCGATTTGACCTCCCTGGTTACTCTCATGGGAAAATTTAAATTTTTGATAAACGTCATTTATGAATGAATCTACATCCTTCTGAAAATAACCATGCCTTGGAAGCTCCAACACCAATGCAGAATAATTCCAAAAAAGACGTGATAGTATGGCTTAATGAACATCAGCAATTGATATGGTTAAATAAAAGGATAAGAAAATTGAGTCAAGACTGACAAGAATGCTGATATTTTTGGATTTTTTATCGCCTCTCCTTTTTTATCATGTCATATTTTTTTGAATACGCCAGCGATTGTGATTTTATTTATTTAAAGCGCGTACATCGTTCAAATAGAGCATTTATTACGCATTCTTGTACCCTATTGTGTTACATTTTGTTGCTTAACAATAGAGTATATGAATTCAACATTCACGATTTTACCTCCTAAATATTTACGTTATTTGCTTTGTGCTTGGTTGTTACTATGATAGTTGAGAATGAAAACAAGCCAATCTAACAACCGCTGTGTGTATAAATTCATGGTGGAAATCACAAACAAAAAATGATATGGTGTATATTTTATACGGGAGATTCAAGGGGGTAACAACATGTTGGGAAACATTTCAAACAACAATCGGAACATTTTTCTCCAATTTTTTATCATTTTAATGGATGATCTGTGATACAAAAATGTCAAAATCTACCAAAACTAGTGTTACATAACATCCAAACAACCCCAATCAACCATAAAAACTAAAAGAATAGTGAGATTATCATTTTCATGTATAGCATCTATCCCGTATATCCTTTCATCCATTCTCTGTATGCCTTTTCTATGTACTTTTCACTTTCACTTCGTGACAGCCTTGGAATAGCTGTCCAAGTGTAGAAATGAATAATTGAATGAGTAAGAAAAATAAGAGAGTTCGTGAAGAAAATGAAAAAAGTTTGCTTCTGGTCGAGGATCATTGAGTTTGAGGCTTTTAGTTATTCGAGAGGAAACTTTTTGAGATCTCTATTTTTTTGATAAAATATTGTTGATACGCACTCTTGATTGTCTGATTAAATTGAAGATAAATAGATTCTAAGGAGCACGATTTGAGACATTATCACGTTCATAATCACGAGGCTTTTATGTTTGTATTAAAGGAAGGGATGCTAATGGATCAAGGGGTGGACTTTGAGGAATAGTGGGGAGTATTAGAGCTAAATACATCGACAGGCGTGTAGCCAGGGGGGGGATTTGGAAAACAAATCCCTCAACATGAACAGAAATTTCTTTATTTTGCTAGGGTTTTTATGAAAAAATCACCACCCCCCCCCCCCCCCCCCCTTAAATTTTTCGATACAAAAAATTTTTTTGTCCCCCGCTCTTCAAATCCCTGGCTACGCCCCTGTACATCAATTTTCATTTCTTAGGATAAGACACGCCCGAGAGCCCGAGAAACGGACCCAGGAGTAGTGTTGGACATTCACCCATAAAAACATTGAATAAAAGATGGCGATAAGGGTCAGATTTATTTTCAAGAACTCATTCAGCAAAGACCATCCAGACAGCTTCGATTTTTTTTTCTGACTTTAATATCAAACCTTTCTTAAAGCCCAAATCTTCTTATACTCAATTCCTTTAGCTAGATTCATTTAATTCATACAAATGACTCTACTAAAAACCAGAAAATTATAACAAATTCAGTTGATATAAATCAAAAAACGCCCACACAGCATGACTCTATTCTATGAAAAAAATATTAAATTATATTCATTTATCTACAACATTTCTTATTCCAAAGAATCCAGCCAACACACTTTATCTCTTCAATTTCTACAAATTCATTTATCTTCAATTTTCCTCGTATTTTTCTTCATGTCCATTTTCCATGAAACAATTCAGAGAAAGTAAACTCTACAGCAAAACGAGCAATCATAAAGAAAGGCAAGCAGAAGAATCCTTTTAGGATAATACAATAGATGCACGTGCGTGTATATTTTTATTTATATTTATCTCTTCTTCTTTGTTCTACGTGCGTTAGAGTATTCTCTTTTTGCGTTATCATATTTTTTTTGCTTGCATTTCATGGTTCAAATGTGAATTTAGCAAAAAAGAGGATAAGTCATTTGGCAAGGTACGGAAATTGGGATTTTTGTAGAAGAATGTTGTGAATTTTTTTAATGAAATTCTATTTGAAAGGATGGATCACAATTGATCTGTACGGCTAGTGAAAAAGTCTATTTGATTGCTATTCAGTTAAGTTTGTTGTGATGTTTGAATATTGAATTAAGGTTTCACATTTACCAGCTGGGACAAAGCCTTAATTCTGTAAAATTCAACTTCACATTGCTTTGATTTAATGCTCTTTGGTACTAAGTTTGTGAATCGTTCCATTAAGCTACTTTATTTCGTTCTGGGCATTTATTGTAAATATTAAAATTTTGCTAGGTTTTATAAGATGATTAAGATCTACCCGTGGTACCCTAAAGCAAAAATTAATATCGATGCCTTAAACTATGAAATGTATTCAAAATTGATCTTAGACTAAGGTAGAGTACCTAAGGAAGCCCTAGAAACCGGGCCTTGGATTTATCAAAACTTTTAATTATTTTTTTTTCCTTTTAAACCAGTGTTGTCTAAACTGTGTGCCGTGGCACAATGGTGTGCCGTATGACATCCTTAGGTCTGCTGTGGAAAAAATAATAAAAATCCCAAAAATATGTAGTTTTTCAGGAATTTGTAGATTTTACACTAGATAGAATGTTTGGACAAAAAGTTTGGACAACACTATTTTAAACAGATAGCTAGCATTACAATAAGATAAGGGTACCCAAGAGACAAATAATTTATCTATTTAAAAGATTGATTCTGGTTTTTTCAGTGTCTTTGTGATGGGGAACTGACTAGGGAAAGTTTGTGGAAGACCCAGGATCCCAATGAATGCATTTTTTAAGACAAGACTGTCAGTAGCTGCTACCATCACTTTAGTATGCTATTAATCCTAGTCCCTGTAGGCCATTTCAATTAAGTAAGCAATTTTAGTTCCAGATATCAATCCCGAAAAATTATTTTTAATCAAATAGCAAATTTTCTGGAACCAAATCCCATTCTTTATTAAATTACAAGAAACAATCACTTTCATACTTTATTATAATCCATATAGGCTATATGTATAATTTCGCGAGGGAATATCCTTCATTACTGCCTCAAAAAAAGAACAAAACTCTAATCATCATTATGACAAGAAGAATGAAAATTCATCCCTTTTCCGTACCACGCCTTTTAAGAATCATCTGAAGAATGATAAGCAGGAATAATCCTGCTCAAAGTAAGAATGTCATGGGAATAATTCTTGGAATTCTTTGACTGCACACGCAAAGCAAAAAAAAAGCTTTAACCATATAAAAATGTTTGTTAATTAAATTTGCGAGAAGAAAAATGGAAAAGAATTTTTCTTCAACAAAAAAAAAAGTAGGAAACAGCAGAAAAATAAAAGAGGGAGAGGAAAGACATAAGCAAGCAATTTCATCAGGAATTTCTGCTCTTAAGATACACAAAAGAAGAAAAAGAAGTTGAGAAAAAAAAATTCATGTAAAAAGGAAAGAAGTCAAGACAATAGAAAAGAAAGAGGAGAGATTAAATGTTTGTTGAGAATACAAAATTGCTTCCGACCAATTAGATGAAAATGCTGTACAGTTTTCCTTTCCATCCATTCATAATTGCTATTGTCCATAAGTAAATACTTGAGTAAAGTTGCTTGAATAAGAGGAATTAGGTTTTTTGTCTTAATCACAAGGAATTTTAGCAGTGTTGGTATTTTGTCATGGCTGTTGAAAAAGCAGCAGTGGCTTAGTGGTAAGAGTGTTGGTCAACCAACCCTAACGACCCGGGTTCAATCCCAGAATGTCTAGTTGGATTTTGGGAGCTTTTTTCGCTGTTCTAGTCATAAAAACTAGGTTTGTATGATTTGTGACGTGCAAACTGTGGCTAGGTACTTTGCATTGATATACCCTGAGTCAATGCAATTGAGGAGAGTTGCAAATACGCAATCGTCCGTTGAAGACAAAATTTGCCTGTAAAAAGACAAAAACCAATTGTCCGTTTAGGTCAAAAATAATCAAACAATTTTGATTATACAAATCTATAATTAAGTTGTAATAGCCACTGGCTCTAGCCAGCAAAGGGGAAGTTCGGCCTCCTACTCAGAAAGTTTACACTTGATATTATTGAACATTCTTAGCTTTTACGTACCTAGCTCATCTAAGGGGTCTGAACCGCCCTTCCTGGCTACACACATGACTTCTACTACGTCTCTGGTCTAGATATCTTGTTGATTAAGTATCATGTGTTTCTGGATTCTGCTTAGACTTGTAAATATTGCACTTAGCTACCTTCTAGCAATAGCTTTACAATCTTAGTAATTCATAATATATGATACCTTAAACATCAAGATTACCAATTCTGATTTTGACTTTTCATTCAACCCGACATACATTAGCTGTGTGCCTTCACATTACCATTCATGCACGACTTAAATATGAGATTATGTAGATAGATAGAGCTCATAATGGTGGCTTGTTTTGTAATTAATTTTTATGCCTCACATAAGACATATTTACATTCATGTACTACATTACATTGAGTCGATGAAAAAGCTGTAGAGATTAATCTAAAGATGTAGAACATTATAAACATATTATGTACATTTATGCTTAAAATTCCTCCTTCTTACTTCCAACTCAAGCAATAATAATGTATAAAAATTAAAGATTTTATCATGACTCTTACCTCTTTCTTCAAGCGAGGCGACAGCAGTCGAAAATAGCAGCGCCATATTCTTAATTTTACTTTTCTATAGTAAGCAACTAATTGCTAAAGATGATTCCATTGAGATTATTTTAAAAGCTCTTCGCTCTTTTCTATGCTGAAAAAAAAGTTAATTAAAGCTGCATTGAAAAAGGATGAAAAAGATGAAAAATTTAATTAAACTTTCTTTTCTTTAATGTGAAAAAGGCTCATTCTACTTTTGTTTCCAACACCTTCATTACCCAAGAAAAAAAGCTTTTTACTTTGCGTTAATGGCAACAATTTTATAACACCAAAGACAGCAAGAATTAATAAACCTAATTAGAGCTTTGACTGTGAATTTCTTTTGAAGTTTAATGACACACTCGTGGATTTTTTGGGGCGTAATTTTCTTGAAAATCTTGTGACTTGGTGATGATTAAAAATTTTGATTTAATCTGGAATGTGATGGAATTTTTTTAAGAATGAAAAGGAACTAGACATGAAAATTATTTTAAACGTGACTTTTTGTCAAGGAAACGAGACTGAATCCTAAGAATGCCTTTAGTAATGACGTCCATCGAGACATGAAACTTTCTAATCACCCTCATCCCCATCCTTAAACGTTTGAATTCATAAGGAGTCGTTCACTTATAAGGTCCGAAATTAACGGTCATTTTTCAAAAAAAACAATGGATTTCCAGTTATTTCTATTGTTTTTTTTTGCTGACTCCCCCCCCCCCCCCCCCCCTGGACGTCATAAGTGAACGGATCCTAAGTGCTTAATCTTTAATGGCTACACAAGTTTGAAAGAAACGTTTTTTAAATATCAAAAATATATTTAAGAGTCAGCCTGAAATAATTGACATACAGCTTATGACACCACCCCATAAAATACCTCATAACTGTCAAAACTTCCAAAAATATTCCATCTCATAAAAAAGCAAATAAAAGCTGCACCAAAACACAGCAGCTTAAAGGATATTTTAAATTTTCAAGTCTCGTATTCATATGCCAATATCGATTTTATATTCAAATTTCATACAATTCCTAATCTTCAGTCGTCTTGATGATTTCCTTTTAGTTCTCAGACACAGGGCAACGAGCCAAAAGCTACATCATTTGTGTCAAACAATAGTCTCAATAGTCATGTAAATGTTATTGCTACCAAGTTGAATTCTTATTCATTTTACTTAAAAATGAGAAGAAAATGAGAAAAGAAGTGCTTTTGAAAATATATTTGTAATATTTAAGTATGCGAGTGAGGCGTTGGTGCTATTTGAATTTTGAGGGTATCTTGTTGTATGAAGAGGAATCTGCCAGTGATAGGATATGGTCTATATAACCGATTGGTTAAGCAATAGACTTAGAATTTTTCATTTTCTCATCCACAAAATTTATGTTCGATTCTTATCAAACTTGACTTGTGCCCATTTAGTGCTTGCGACACTTCTGATTGATATCCTTAATGTTGAGTTTGAATTAGAAGCTACAAAAGCTTCATAGCAGAATATAATACAAAAAAATGACCCATGAAATCTATCAAATTAACAATAAAACCCAATTTCCAAATTAACGTCAGTTCCGAACAACCCCAAACAATTTTCAAAACCATTCCGAAATTCCAGCTTTTAGCTTTCGCCGTTGACTTTCCAAATCAACGCTTTAAACTCATTAGAATCAACTCAGTTGAATAACATTAATAGAATTGAAATGAAGAACTAAAAACACTTCAACTGTGAAAAAAAAGTTTTGCTGATTCTGTAGCTTAACTGGATTTTCGCCATTTCTTCTTCTGCCATCATTCCTTCAATATTTTGTAGCTTGTGCAATTTTTATTTTTCGGAGGGAGAAAAAAAATTAACGAGGAGTGGAAATAAGAAGTAAATATGTTCTTTTCGCTATTTCAATTAATTCAATTTACGCTCATTTATGATGGCAGCGTTAACAGAAAGCAAGCAAGTAATAGAACAAGAAGAAATGTCAAGACATTTAGTTTTGTGTATTTTATTCTTTACATAAATAAAAATTTAATGAAACGAAAATCTGTGGGTGATGATGACAAAAGGCACTTGTGCTGAGGCTGAAAGCGCTAGAAAAAAAAATTAACAAGCGCTATTCTCAGCGGATTCGTAATGTCAACAATTTGATTTAACATAATTTTTTTTTCTATATTCTGAAAATTTTTTCGTATTTTATTTTTTTATCTATTTGAGCTTTTGCTGATTTCTTTTTCGGAATGTATAGGAAAAGAAAATATATAAAACATAGAGTGGGCGATCCCAAAAAAAAAAACTAAAATAAAAGAAAGAAAAAAACTTTTGTCGATGACAGCGAAATCATAAAGACAATTTATATTTGGCAGTCTCGTAAGGCCTCAGCATTTATAGATTCTCGTTTCTCCAATATTTTGCCTTAATCCTAAAGCGACACTATATATATTGACGACATAAAACTTTACCATATCGTTAAGCTATCGTCTGCAATAGAAGAAGAACAAAAAAACTTGTATGGATTGTAGTAGATGAACACTATTCATCTAGATGTCGATGTCAACTCAAATGACAATGATGATTATTATTATTATGAAAATTGTTCCTTATTTATCACAATTGCAAATGATAAACTTTTGATCCTATAAACGATATTGATCGCATTGAGCTAAAACTGAATATTTATAATAAGCATGGCAAAGAAGGAATTAAAACTAAGTTGGGGATTTATTGGTTTGTCGAAGTGATTGTGACGTCTTTATAAATGCTTTTATTTATTTCTGTGGAGATTAAGCTAAGGTCTATTGTAGTCTTTGGATAGTTGTTGTTTAGCTACTGATTTAAAAAGAATTTATCATAAATCTGAGAGCTTTGCCTAGCTTATATATGTGTTAATATCTCAGATTACTCTATAGTCTATTCAATCAGGAAAAAAATCTAAGGATATTTATGAAAATAAATCAATAAATAAACTAATAATTATTGTAAACCTTTCTCATGGTTGCGCTAAGCATCTTATTGATTAAAATCCTAAAAGCCCGTATGGGTATACACACATACATACATACATAAATACATTGCTGGCTTTACAGATCAATTGTGATCCAAACCCTCCCTTAGTAGGCGTCTGAAAAAGACTCTGTCTTTGGCTACTCTGTCAACAGCTTCCATCCCGTTTGAGTATGCCCTTGCTATTATAATTTGTACGGCAACTCTATTGAAGATAAACTAGCTTGAGAATTAGCATTTGTGCCATAATTTCCGTCTAAGCTTCATGTCTTTTTTATTGGAATTAAGCAACACTATTTAGACAACTCCATAGGCCGGGTTTATTATCCTTTAATTATGCCACTGACTGCCTTAGTCTTTTAACATCTGAATCTAGTGTTCGACAACATACTAGGTTTCTCATCAAAAGTATTTCTTGATTTCCAAAATCTACAGGACTCTATAAGGACCAGATTCATCTTAAAACATAGCGTCCTTATATAAGCCCTACTGTTTTAATTTAAGGTTGTACAAAAACCACTGTATAACTTAATATAAAGGCAAGAGGGGCCGGAATGATGATTTTCAGAACAGCTATTAATTTGAACGACGTCAGAAGTTTCTGAAAATTTGATAAATTTTGTTCTGACAAGAGGAGTTAACCCTAGTCTAGTCTAATGCTAAGAAGCAATTAAAATAATTTTTCATGAAAGTTTAAAGGAAATTTGAGAACACTAGAGTCTAAAAAACATTACTTTAATAAACGTCATTTTTTAAAAAAAGTCTTAAATTCAAAACTCTAATAAGCAAAAAGCTAACAACCGAAGAAACTTTTAACAAGATCTCGTATTAATTTCACTAAGCAACAAAAACAAGCCATGACTGAAAAATATTTTCCAGATTTCTTTGCAAACCAGAACACTAAGTAAATAGCATTACCAAACAAAAATAATATTCCATAGTGAATTAATACTCATCATAAGTTCTTCCTTCTGTTGTTTCGAGAAGGAGAGGAGAAAAAAATTGAATTGAAAAAATAAGAAGTATTGAGGATTATGGGAATGATGATGTGCATAATCTGTTTTACTGTATTGTTTACAACTTCAATTTTTGCTGTATTTTTCGACTTAACAATTTTCCCATCCTCTGCATCAAGTTTTTGAGAAAAAAAATATCGAAAACTATAACAAAAAACTTTTCTTCTTTCATTTTCGTATTATGAGGCAACCCATCATTGGCATTATGTTATGGAAATTTTTATTGCTTTCTTTTTCGTTTTTCTCACTTCCTTCCTTTTCTTTCCGATCTGTTTTTATATTTTTCAATTTGAACCCATTGCTTTTTTTTTGTTGATGGGAAATTTTATTTTTTAGAAGCCGGGAGAGGATTTTATTTTTGTTATTTTGATGCTGAAAGAGATATTTGTTGTAATTGTTTTTTTTTAAAGAGTGTTGAGTGAGCTCTACTCGTTTATTAAAGTCTTAATGACATTTTCTTGAAAATTAAATGTTGACAGTCTTTAATGTCCATCAGAAATTTTCAACATTTTTGTTAAGAAAGTTCTTGAAATTATTTTGAACCTAGCTATATGCCTTTTACTTAAGCATGTGTCTATATCAGTGGTGGACAACCTTTTTGTACCACAGCACACATTGGCGGTAAAGCATGACTTAAACCACACACGACATATGGTTCATGGGCTTTCTAGAATGTTCTTTAGTGTTCCGTGGCATATGGTTTGGCCATCACTGATATAGACTAAGGTATCAAGTGCTTAATGAGTAAATTCTATACAAACTACTAATGGTTGAAAAAGGTTACGGGGGAATAGTCAGGAAACTGAGGGGAGGAGTGGAAGGGATAAAAGGAGATTAGGGTTAAACACTAAGATCATTTTCTAAGGTTTAGGAGAAATGATCCCAAATTAAGGTACAAGTGGGTTTTTAGAGAATGTTTAAAAATCAGCACTTACTTACACTCTAGACGCTCAAATATTCAAAATTCTAGCCAAAGCAAAATTAAATTCACAAATATCAAATGTACAATCTAGAAAAACTACAAAACTTATTGCTTCTATTTCTTTAGTCTCACAAATTAAATGCTTACCGCTGTTTCATTAAGTAAAATTCATTCGAAACTAATACTTTATATCCTTTTAGATCCCATAAATTAAACAAATTTTCTTCTACTAACACAAAACAAGAAGCAAGAAAATAGATCCTCGACAAAAAAGCTTCCAAAAAACTTTTAAACCCAGCAACACAAACACAGAAATTGTCTCTTATCTTAGAATATTCCAAACAGCAACTAGATACCAGAACTTTAGCATTTCCATACGAAAAAGAAAAGTTATCCTCATCTCATTTCACTTTCATTCACACAATATAATCATCATTGCCGTCATCATGATTATCATCACCCACCATCAACCTCATGATGTGAAAAGGCTACAAAATAAAGTATAAAAAAAGAGAAATAATAGGGAGGAAGTAAAAAATAGAAAAGATGTTATCATAAAATATCAGATCATCGAAAAAAAAAGCTTCTTTAGAACAATTTTCTCTACTTTTTCAATAAGAAAGTTGAATTGCAGGGGTGTGGATAGAAATAGAAGGGGTGTCATTTTCATCTGAACTAGAAAATTGGAAAAGCTTTTAAAAATTTATGAATTGAAAAAATTCTAGACAAAAGGGGAGGCTGAAAGTAAACATCCCCCCCCCCCTCCCCCCATAAATTTTATTTTCTATTTTAAAAAAAATATTTTGAGTCCATTAATTTTTACTTTTTTATCGAAATTCCCAGGAAGGGGGGGGGGGGTCAGGCCGAATCAGTCGCTCGTTTTACACCCCTGTTGGATTAACAACAACAAAAACTTTTTACTACCAATGCGATAATAGAAAAGTTAACATTCATATCCACTTGATACTTATTACTTTGTTTGTTTTTGTGGATGAAAGCCAAGGAATAAGAAGAAGAAATTTTTTAATAAAAATAAAAATTTTCATTTTGTGGGAAAGGAACGAAAAAAAAATATTTTTTTAAAAATGTCGTTTTCAGACATGGATCTTAAAAGCCTTTCTCGATGTTACATAGAAAAGGGAGAAATAATAAACATTTTCAAGCAAATGAACCATTGCTTCTTCTTTTGTTCCTGTCATTTTCTTTTTTTGGGCGGCATTTAAAAGGAAATTTTGTGTAATTTTAATAAAATTATGAGCTTAAAGAGTTTTTTGTTGTAAATCAGAAATATTTTTGTCATTGAAAATTTTTGTGGGTTGTTTAAATGTTATGTAAAATTTTAAATTAGGGTTTAGTTCCCTCCTTTTTCCTGAGATTGGTTTTTAAGGGCTACACGAGGCACCCTAACCTAGTCTCATATTAATTCAATTTACATCCCATATTGTTGTGAATTAAAATTCATTTTTCTGCTCGAGGGTGCTTGGATAGCTAAGAAACCGTTTCCTGATGTCAAGTTTGAACTCCGAGTAGCAACTAGATTGCTGTAAATTCTGGCAATGCTGAGAAAAGTTCGATTTCCTTCCATGATTGTTTTTCGTTTCTGCCTCAGATCATTGATGTCCATCATTTATGAACAACCCCCACCATTTCCTTTATTTTCATGGCATAAACAGACCAAACAAAAATTATATTCAAACCAAACAAGCAGTCATAATGGCATAATTTAAAAAAGCCACCCAATGTCATCATAAATACAAAGAATTTCCAATGAAGGACCTCAAGGGAGAAAAATATTCGGAAAAACCAAATAAAGGAAGAAAATTGTAAATGAAAGGAAGCTACACGTGCAGCATCATTTGACATTGGTAGGGAAAAATTTAATTCCAATAAAAAAGAACCTTAAATATAAAAAAAATAAATTAAATTGCTACAATTATTAAAGGAAAAGGAATAACTTACAACGTGCTTAATAAGCTCAAAAGGAAGAAGGAAGAAGGTCACGAAACTTGATTAAAAATTTATTTTGTAGTAATTTCCAAGATTCTTCTATATGGGCTACATAGCATGATTCTGGTACCCATTTGCACATTAATTATGGATACTGTAATAGCTGACCTTACAAATCGTATTAAGTATTCTATCAAACATTAATGGACTAGACCAGTATTGTCCAAGCTGTGTGCTGCGGCACGCTAGCATGGTGTGGATTTTTTTTTTGAAATCACGCAAACCACATGCTGTATGTGAGTTCGGCTATTTCTTACCTCTAAGCTGTTCTGTGACTTAAAAAGTTTGGACAACACTGGACTAGATGCTTGACAGCAGAAACTTTCCAAATTGGTTAAATCTCAAAGATTTTTTTACTCTATTCGGTTGTTGAGAGGTCGTTTGCTGTACAACATACATACGTACATCAATTGTGATCCATAGCCTTCCATCACCAATAGATACTGGTATTTGCAAATTGAATATATCTGGCAATACTTTTTTTTTGCGATGCTGCTTATTGAGTTAATTAAATAAGATTTTTTGAAATAAGATCTTTTCGTTTTGAATCTAATTATCCTTCAAGTTTTATTTTATTTAAGTATGTGGGTCGAGTTATTTATGAAGTTTATTGACTATGGCAGGGTGCGCTTTTCCCAACAACTCACTTTTTTAAATTTAATTTATTTACTTTGTAAAAAAAATGCAGCTTTACTTCATGAAATTCCACAAAATTCTTTAAATTCTCAAACCTAAGTACGCAGATAAAAATATGTTTCAGGTTCTTATTTGATTTTAAAGCACTCACATGGCTCATGCAGTAAATTTTTAAAATTCTTCTATTTACTTTTGCATTAAAGAAAATGAAAAAATAAATAAATTTTTTATCTAGTGTAAATAAGTAGAAAGGAAAACACAGCCAGAAAGCATTAAACAAGCTTTATATCAAGTTTGCTAGCATCTATGCATCTGGCAAATTTGTTGCAATTAGGATGTTGAGGTTTTGAGGCGCTATAAGTAATGAAATATTCAAAACACATTAGGATTAAAAGCTGAAGCAGATTTAAGACATGTTTTGAGCAATGACATAATTTGATGTGTTAACCAAAGCTGCTTGAGTGATGTCGGGTTGAAAGGATTATGATTAGCTTTGAGGCAATTAGATTTTGAGATGATTTCAGCTTTAATTTTTTTTTTCTAGATTGTCTTTGGTTTTGGGTGTGGATTGGGTTGTCCAATGAAGCCTAAGAATCCAGTTGATCTATGATTTAAAAAATTCCAACCCTCTCCTGTCAAGACAAGCTCAAATGCTTCACTATTGTTTTTAAAATTTCCCCACATCCCATAAACTTGCATCATTTCCTAAAATCCCATAAACTATATTTTATATGTTTGTGAGTATTAAATAAATTTATTATAGACCAACTTTATAGAAAGAAAAGGGGGAAAATAAAATGAAGAAAAGTTAACTGTAGTTGAACAAAAGCCATGCAGGAAAAATTCATGTTGAATGTAAATAATGCTGTGTATATGTCTCAAGTGTTTCTCATAATTAAGTGATGTAGAAATCCTATTTTAAAGTCGTAGCCCCAAATGGCTTAAAATGATATTAAATTTGCATACACATTCTCTTTGCCGAGTACATAACACACATTTCTTCTCTCTTTCTGTTAGTGAGATATAATATACATGCTAATAACATGCTAAGAGGATGAAGAGTTGAACAAGATTGTTTTTAGGACGTGGGAAATATTTTTGTTCGTATGAAAAAATAAATAATTTTTGTGGTGAATTTCAAATGAAAAATTAAAATTTTAAAGCTTTTTATTTTCTGGTCAAGGATGCAGGGGTGAAGTCTATCCGGAAATTGATACTAAAGCAGTGGTTCTCAAACTATTTCAGTTGTTCAGCAAAAAAATATTGATTGCTGAAACTCGACCTATGACTTCTAAAATCTTGTGCCGCAAAAATTTTATGGAAAAACACATGTCGTGACCCAAAAAGGTTGAGAAACACTGCACTAGAGTATAAACAAATCTTGTGTGGTAGAAAGAGGTTATTAATTTTTTTCTTATAGATTTTAAATTTTCAAAATGCATAAGGATTTTTTCTAAGGCATGCTTTTAAGTTCTTAACAAATAATCGAAACTGAATGAACAGCTCTTTGAATATTAATAAAATTTGATATTTACTGGGGTGGGGTACCCTGAGTTGCACTAGACTCTGGCTCTTAAACAACCTTTGAGCCCTTTAGCTATACATCATCATTAGATTCGCTCTTAGTAGCTTTTAGAGAGAACTATCTGACCAGAACCGTCAAAACATAGTTTTAGGCAAGCCTTAAGCTAGTCTATGCATTTAATCTTGCTTTAAAGTTTAAACTAAATGCGGACTCGTTCTTAATCTACTGACGCAGGAGTTTGAATTGAGGATCTTCTACTTATTTAAATAATTAAACCTCAACCACAATTCCTCTTTACAATCTTCTCATTCCATTATCTGACCTCCTTCCTACTACTGGCCGTTTCATAACAACCGCATTAATGTTATTTAAATGATAACAAAAATGAAAAAGCTTTTTAATTTGAAATTTAAATCATTTTTTAACATGAAAAAATTAAAATAATAAAACTTTGAATAAATTTTCCTGTGAAAAAAGAAGTTCTGCAGAAAATAATTAACAAATTGTTGAATTTAAAAGTTACGCAGACAAACCCAACAAAATTAATTCATTGTGGTTGAAAAAATCTGATTTGAGCGGCATAAATTTTCTTTCCCATAGCCTTGGTTACACCCTAAAGTATACATTTTGATCGAGAATTATTAAATTTAATTGAGAATTTATTACAAAAGTTTTGAGGCCCCTTACATAATCAACTTCTTCATCAATCTTTTGAAGTTCACGCTAATTGTTGTTTCATTTCATTAAAAAGACATTTGAAAGTTCATCAAATTACAAAATAACAAAAACTTTTGTTAAACTCATCAATGAAACTTTTCCATTGTCACAATTTCATTCTATAAAAGCTATCACAATGGATGAAATTTAATTCTTCATTGTCTTCGGTTCTACCTTTACCTTGAAAAAAGTTATTCTAACCTTTTTTGTCCACATAACTTGTAATTAATTACTTACATATTATCTACCTTGACTATATATTACGAAAGCTATAGTTGGTCTATCCTTTCACGATGGGCGGTCTTACCTTCATAAATTATTGTTACTCGGATGTTAGATGAAATTTATGTTAAGGAATGTTGCCTGATTATAAATTGTCAAGTTCATAAGATGAAGTGAGAGGACCGAGGGATGAGAATTTTTGGAAATACTTAAAATTAAATTTGTAGCAGTTTTGCTGTGTTTTTGGATCACTATATTTATATATATATTTATATTTGGACTATATGAAGGTTGAAGTGTAAAGACAGGTGATATGCATCTATAAAGAGTTAACGATCAACTTGAGGTGACAATCACTCTTAGCTTATTGACAGCTTTTTATTCGCTTGATGGAATTAACTGAACTTTCGAGGATTCAAAGGTGTAGGAATAATTATCAAATAATAAAGTGCCAAGTTCCACCAATCGCGATCATTTCTGGTTGGGGTTAGAGTGACTACAACCTTGCTACGTTAGTCAGAGCTAGAATTCAATTCTTATCAAATAGCATTAAAATCACAGACGAGAAGATATGGATTAAGGAAAGTTAATCGAGAAATGGCTCGAGCGATTTAAAAATCTAGAGTAACAGTTTGAAGTTTGACCCAAACCACTCTTCAAGAACATTTGACTTTAGCCTAAAACTAGAAAGCTTCGTCCAAGTTGTGCGTTTGAAAAAGCTAAAATTGACAATATTTTTCATTCCGAGTCTCGAACCTATGATCGTTGTGTTTAAATGAATTCGAGTACATTGAGTACTGAACCATGAAACCATTACGCTACCGAGCGACTTTAGCTCACAAAGATTAACAAAGCAAAGTGTTCTATTTAACAAAAATAATCTTAAAATCACTCTTAAATTTTCCAGCCCTTGCCAAAAATCTATTTATGTTATGGAAGTAAAGGTGGGAAAAGGGATCAACTAAGTTTCAAACACACAAAATTATTGTCTGGTAAAATTGATTATGGATGTAGAAATTAGTGAGATTATTAGAGGAACATTAGAAATATTACAGACATTTAAATTCCAATTTGAGGACTTAAAGATAAAGATTAAAATAATTTTAATAATTAATGCCAAAAAGAAGGGATGTCACATCCGAAAATTCTGACTCCGCACTGTCCAAAATTCATTAATTTGTAAATTATTAAAATACTGTATATATTTCAAGCTGTTTGAATAATTAATCATATATTAAAATCCCATTTGCATATGTCTCATAGATAGAGATATAGGCAAGTAAACATCATAAAAAATTTACATATTGTATTCCACATGAAATAGAGTCGAGCAGCAGCAACAGCACACAGAAATAAAAATAATATCATGACGAGTGAGAGATAAACAATATTATAAAGTAATAGTAATGTTGATAATAAAGTGCATAGTGTATCCTGAAGGTATTCTCGTGAAAAAGTGAAAAATGATGAAAATTTTATGAAAAAAAAAAATCACATAAAAAAAGTGAAATAAGTTTTTAAAATAACATTTATGCTCCCGTAGCTATAAAGTGAAAATTTTTCACTTAGTGTCTAGTGCTAGATAAGATAAGTGACGAGAGGAAAATGAATGCGACTGGAGATAGACAACATAGCTCATATGGATTACCACTTTATAGATATGCCAACAAGAGCCGGAGAAAATTGCAACCATCCATAATTCTTATCCTCTTATCAATGATGGCGTTCTCAGTGCCATTCATGAGCATATTTGTGAATTGTGACGATAAAGTTGTTCGTATAGATCCATTAGGTATGGCTTAAAAAAATTTTATTTCTAATCTCACCTCCATGTATAAACGTACAACATAGATTTCTATCTCTAAAATCCTATGTCTTCATCTTCCATCTAGTATATAGCATGTTATGCTATTTCAGGATGATTATAAAATGACATAAATCCTCGTATGATCGTACTTCATATTTATACATACATGAAGATGAAGACCACAAATCTTTATGATTTTCATTAAACATGTCTCTGATTGCCGACCAAAAAAATAGACGTGCTTTAAAATTCTCACATCACTCATATCCATAGATGATGACGTGAGTGATGAGAAATTAGAATGAAAGAATTAAATTAACAGACTTTTTTTAGACAACTTCACTCTTCGTTAGCCGCAATGATGAACATTTTTTTTGGATGATGATCATGTGTGGGTGTGTGAGAAGTTAAGTATGCAAATGAATGAATGGAGACGAAAAGCTTTGAGTGGTGGGAAAAATTAGAAAAAAATATTATATTGTCAATTTTGAGCTTTAAGTTTTTTAAGAACTTGATTAATTGTGGTGATCTATAGTTCTAATACTTAATGTCAGTGGAGTTCATAAAAGCTGTAAAACTGTTTTTGGCTATGTAGGCGCGTAGCTAGGAGGAATTTTGAGGACAAATCACCACTATTCTTCTAAAATTTCTTCATTTTGCTTATGGGTTATTATTAAAAAATCTCATTTGTATTCTTAGCAAAGACCCTATTGTTATTCTTCATACCAGTTATTATCAACCCATGTGCCGCGAAACTATTCAGGAAATCACATGATCTTTTTTCGTTAACGGCCAATTAAGGTCAATCAACCATCAAGTTGTGTCATGGCACAAAAAAGGTTGACCTCCCCTGCTTCATGACACCACATTTACAAAGACAATTTAAGAATTCATGGTTAAAACTCCAAAGATGTCCATCAAAAACTGATATTTCACCAGCCAGACGTGATTTATGCCATAGATTAAAAATTCTCTTACCAACCGGTATTCCATTAATCAAATAATTCATTATATAGGTCACCATATCGATTGCATCTCTAATTGTCAATTATCAATTCCAATTCAATAATCCACGAATGCTCTGGAACAAATTAAATGGAATTTTAGGAAGAAAATCTAAATTTAAAATGGAGTTCATCAATAATAATGGCTCAATCATAACCGATGAGTTAGAAATGGCTGAGAAGATCAACGAATTCTTTATCAAAAATGTTACAGAAACAGTAAACGACCAAAGAATATGCCCAAAAACCCTAAAATTTTCATCTGTTAAACATTCTTTAGTGTTGGAAGAAGCCGACGAGAAAGAAATCGTATTGATCATTGAAAACCTTACAAACTCATCTGCTGGATATGATAACATCTCATCGCAAGACGTAAAAATGTTATGCAAAGAGCTCTCACCAGTTCTATGTCACCTTATTAATGCAATCAACAAAACAGGGAAATTCCCAAAAGCGTTTAAATTCGCAACAGTGATACCATTAAGCAAAACGGGTAACTCTAATGACATGAATGACTTAAGACCCATCTCTATTCTATCAACCTTCAACAAAATAGTGGAAAAATTTCTGTATAACCGAATAATGAAATTCGTCCTTAAAAACAATCTTTTATCTAGCAATCAATTTGGATTCCGACCTAAAAGCTGTACGGAAACAGCAGCAATAGAACTTGTTAGCACTATAAGAAAATCTATGGATAAAAAAAATCACTTCAGTCGTGTTTATGGACCTGAAGAAGGCTTTTGATCTTGTGGACAGAAAAATCCTTATGAGAATGCTTAATCTAGCGGGAATTAGAGGAAAAGCTGAAGAAGTTATCCACAGCTATTTATCGAATAGATTACAAGTGGTCAAAGTCGACAGCAAATGCAGCAAGCCAATTGAAGTTATATACGGAGTCGTGCAAGGAAGTGTATTGGGTAGTCTGCTATTTAATATATTCTTCAATGAAATATCCAAGTTGGAAGGGCTTTTAGGAAAAATAATACTTTACGCAGATGATGTTGCCTTGATTAATGAACATGCTGCAAATGATGATATTTCACCAGTAATCAAAAACGACATGGTAATAATAATAAACTTCTTGATGCAACAGAAAATGATAATCAACACAAAAAAAAACAAACTTCATGATATTTCATTCCCCATTCATAAAAAGCAGTCAGCCACAAGAAATAGAGATAAATAAAGATTTTACGATTACCAGAATAATGTCAATGAAGTATTTAGGCCTTTTTCTGGATCCTCATCTAAAATGGGATGTGCACGGAACCCAAGTGGAAAAGAAATTATCATCAGCAGCATGTATAATGTGGAAGTTAAAGAACGTATTGCCAATGTCAGCCAAAAAGAAGATCTATCACTCGCTTTTTGCTACACACATCAACTATATGATAAATATATGGGGTAATGCATGTGATACGGTCATCAGACCCATCCAAACAATCCAGAACCGAATGATTAGAAATATGTATGGATTTGACAGACTTTACAACAGAATTGAAATGTATAAAAGCCTGACCAAAGACAATATTCTTCCTATACGTGCGATAAATTTCGTCAATACTGCTTGTTTTATATTCCTGTGCCGAAACAAATTAATCCACACCAATGTCACATTAGAGTGCAATAAGGGAGCACGGAATAAAATGAATCTTCGACCAGCAGCTGCAAATAATAACTATGGTAGAAAAAATATTGATCACTTTGGAATTAACGTATATAACGACTTACCACTGCAAATCAGGAAGGCTGTCCACATCCATTCGTTTAAATATCAGACAAGACAATTTGTGTCGAGTGAACAGTTCCTATCTATGTGCTTTAATAACAGCTACTTAAAGTTTTTTGGGTGATACTGATAGCTAAAATTGCATAAAAGAAAGTATTAGCAAAAAAAAAATTACTAATTGTCCTGCAATTGGTTTTTCCATACCTATTCTTGAATACATGTGTTTAAAAGCTCCGGTTTTAAGATGTTGATATTTCCAAGACACACACCAAAAGTCTAATACGACAAAATCTCTATAAGTTAAATTTGTTTTAACCGTTAATGTTTTAAATGAATATATCTAGGGTTACCATCTAATTTTCATGAAAATACAGGACATTTGGTAAATTTTTTCGAAAAAAACAGGACATAGAGTAAAATTTGAAAATTAACGGAAATTTTCATGAAAAAAATACAGGACCAAGAACAAAATTTAAAAATTTATACAGGACAGTCTTGAAAAATACGGGACTGTCCGTTGAAAAACTACGCAGATGGTCACCCTAAATATATCTCGTTAGTTTTAAGTTCTTTAACGATATTCCTATATCATTGAATCTTAAACAATATATGTAATAATAAGTTGATTAAGGTTTTTATGCCGGATGAAACTGTGCAAATACATTTCAAATGGCTTTTCCTTAAAAAAGATAAAATGAAGAAATAAATAATAATAATAATAATAATAATAATAATAATTCAGCGTCAAATTGCGCGATCAACTTTCGAATTATAATTTTAATTTTCTGATTAAAATCCATTCCAAATTACCAATAATTGTAATCGCTTCCATTCAATTTAAATACCTATTATTATATTTTAATTAAAAATAGTTCAGATAGTGAATTATATAAAGTTCAATGCGTTTAAAATCAATGCAACTCAACATCAGCAGTCATCAGCTATAAATTGATTTCAAATCGAATCGTAATTTTCATAAGTAATTGCTTTTAATAGAAAAATCTGGGAAAATGTTGAAGAAAAATTGAGAAATTATTTTTCTACATCCAATAATAGTTCATTAAAAAGGAATTATCGATGATCAACATTTGCTGGAATATTTCATTTATATTGAAATAAAGCTTTCACTTGCGTAGACAAGAGATGACAAACAGGACTCATTTTAAATAATATTATACTAAATTTCAAGCCACAATCCTTAGCTACGCTATAGACGGTAATGAAATTTTGGGATGGGGGGGGGGGGGGGGTTTGATTAGCGCTCGCTGATTTAACAATCAACCTTTCCAAATTGACTATGGAAAACTTTAATTAAAATTTAAATCAACTCAACTTAGTCTTCAATCCTGTTCAATCCATACAAAACTGCTTCTAGAATTGAATGAATTAATATTTTTTTTATTCAACGGGAAACAATATTTTTCCCTCATTCAAATAAAGTTGAAGAGAGAAGAGAAAAAAAAAAATTTATCCACAATAAAAACCTCAAACATCAACAACATCTGCGGAAATTTCTCTTCCTTCCGATTTCTGTTCGATTAAATCGAGTTGAATTGAAAAATGGTGTTTTATAAATTCATTCATCACGTGAAAAGTTTTCTTATTTAAATGAATAAAATATATATTTTATTATTGACAGTTTTAAAGGGAGATGAAGTTATTGTGTCCGTTTTGGAAAAGTTTTGTTTCTGGAAAATATCAAATTGAGGAGCATCAGCTGCGTAGATATGTAAAGAGTTAAGAAGTGGCAGTAATAAATCACGATGTGATCAA
Source organism: Chironomus riparius (assembly GCA_917627325.4). Taxonomy (NCBI): domain Eukaryota; kingdom Metazoa; phylum Arthropoda; class Insecta; order Diptera; family Chironomidae; genus Chironomus; species Chironomus riparius. The sequence goes on along the minus strand of OU895878.1, from coordinate 49,150,463 downwards.
TTTTTGATAAATTTGAAAGACAATTTTTTTTGAATTTGAAAGAAACATTTTATTTTGGTCAGCGGTTGCCAACCTTTTTGGTGGGACTGCACAGCAGAGCTCGAAGTCGACTCGAGTTGACTCGAACCCTATTGACTTCGAGCTCTGCTGCACACTTTGATGGTACGCCATCTGGTTCTTGAGATTTCCTGATTTTTTAAGCAGCACATAGGTTGGCCATTACTGATTTAAATTGTTCAATAATAATCACATTTAAATTTATAATAACCAGGAGCTAGATAACCGATTTGGATAAAGTTCTTGACCGGTAATTGAGTTTCAAACCTTACGAAATTGTGCGTTCAAATCCTTTATTTGTAAACCTTTTGTGTAAAAACTGTGTAAGGTGGGTTTAGTTTTAAGAGTCAATATTAGAAGCCTCTTCAGAATTTCCAATAAAAACACGGATGTAGATGGGACTTGACTCCTTAACAAACTTTTAACTACGGTCACTTCGGGCATGGAGCGGGGATAGGAGTCAAAGATTTTGTGACAATTCAAACTAATCAAATTTTTTTCCATATAAATTTTGTGGCAGAGGGGGGGGGGGGGGTAAAAGGGGGTCTAAAAATCATGTTTTCTGACGGACATCATAAGTAATTGATCCTTAAGCTACGTTCAATCAGCAACATTATAGAAAACCAAGATTTGCTTTAATATCAGGAACAATAAATCAATAAATTAAAGCTAGCATCCGCAAACAAAATAAACACACACCGAATTATGGATCAATAACTGAGCTTTCAGTTAAGATTAGCTTTTCAATGACAAAAATATTCAATATAATTAATTAATACGCATAATTATTTTCATGAATGAATGGAAATCTTAATTGATTACGCAATTTAAGGCAGTACAAAAAATAAGAAAATAGCTTTGGTGCTGTCAGTGACAACTCAATTATATTGAGATGCTAATACGGAGAATTTCTTACATTAATTAATTCAATTTTAATTACTTTTTTGCACGTTAAACATTAACAGTTTTATTATTAATCGAATACTTTATATATTACGAACACGAATAATTATGAATTTATAATGTGATAAATGGCTTAATTACTTAATTTCAAAATTGTAGATTTAATATGCAAAATATGAAACTTTTAATTATTATTGTGCCACGATATTATATTCATTCATCATATTTTTTTGCTGGTGTAAATAATTAAAATTAAGCTTAATTGCAAACCTTCAACCGCAACAATAATTTTTTATGATGAATATTATTATTTTTTTTTGTTCTGATTTTTGAAATGACCACATCATTATGATATTTGTTGTTTATGCATTTTCATATTTTTGCGAGACTGAAAGCATAATATTAATTTCTAATTCAAATGTGAATGAAACAAATGTTTAATTTTATTAGTCAAAATATTTGTAATTATTTGATTATGAAACAAAAAGTTGTGTCGTAATTTTGGTGACGTATTTAATTTTCAATCAACATCGTGTTACGAATGCTAATTTGTGATTGCAATTAGTGAAAGTATGCAAGGGATTAGAGATTGATGGATTGAATCTCTAGCTTGATGAAGGGTCCCAAATGTCATAAATCGGTTAATCTATTAGAAATCTGGCACCAAGCAGGGCACCAAGCCAATGTGATTCTGACATGGTTGTGGATTAAAATCTAAGCTAGCATCATGCCATCTTGGCACTGAATTTCTATTCGATTAACCGACTTATGCTTTTAAGGGGTGTCTTTATTTGAAAATTGTTTGAAGATCTGACCAACACTGATGTAAAATCATGTTCTGGATGAGTTCTGGATCCTTTTTGGACCAACACTGATGTAAACTCATGTTATGATAAGTTCTGGATCCTCTGGAACCCCCTGAAGAAGCATAATATAATAAAATTTAAAAGTTGTCTCACATTTCAAATAAAATGAGCATTAAAGTTCACAAACTGTAAAGCTTTAATACTTTAACTCAACTCTCAAAACCAGAGACTCATTTTCATTCTACAAAATGAGCAATTTTCCTGAAAACACTGCAAAAAAAAAGAGTAATTAAAAATACGCCACAGTCAAGTGATGTTTATGAACAAAGAAACAGAGAAACAGTTTTCTGGAAATGAAAGATTTTAAAATTGTAACACAGGAAGAAAGTTTCATGAAGAAAAAAAAACATTCTTGGGGGTTGTTCATTTGTTATGGAACACAAAAATTAATTTTTTAAGCTGCTTCTTTCGATTCATACCCTTAAGAGCCCCCACTAACCTGATCGGTACGTATTGAAATTCATTAAAATGTTTGCCACCGAAGGACAAGTTAATAGTGTAATTAGAACCAAGCGGCAACCACTTAGCATTCGGTTGGAAAGCTTTCAATTCTAATTATCCTATCAACCCGAACTCCGGTTGGCAAACATTTCAATGTGTGTGTTCGGATGATTTTAAATTTTTCAAATTAAATTAATATTCAAATTCCTAGTCGACTTTCAATTTAGAACGTAATAAGTGAACGACCCCCGCTGCTATTTAATAACACTTTTTCATCACATTTCAGTTCTTTCTTTTCCACAGCATATGTTTGTGAAAATATGAATCTTTTTTCTAAAATGTTATAAAAAGTCTTGAAATAAATATGAAAATCGCTTGCCACGCGCTTATTAAACTTCCCTACATGATTTAACAATGTCAGTGCTTCAAAAAACACAAAAATGTCCGCCCACTGCAAACAACGGTTGTATGTTGTTCTAATAAATAAAATATCACATATGAATATTTTGGTGGTTACCATAATTATTATAATAATCATGTCATTATTTTTTAAATCTATTATTTTCATAAATTAATTGGATAGTTTTTGAATTTCAAATGGATTTTATGTTTTGATAATTTTAGTTTAGATTGTTGATTATGTTGACTCCAAATATTTAACATATTTAATTGAAATCTGATTTTAATTGTCCTGAGTTGCTTATTTATTTTATTTGGTCCTTAAGTTGAGATTTTAATATTCGTTCATTTATGAAGACCGAAATTAACCGGACAGCTTTCAAAAAAAATAATGGATTTCCAGGAATTTCTATTGTTCTTTTCTTGGTTGACCCCCCCCCCCCCCCTGGACGTCATAAATGGACGGCCTATAAGAAAACAAAGAAAAACAAAGTTAAAGAGTTAAGAATTAATGAAATTGTTTGTTCATCCAAAGTGCAACCTAAAAAAGCAAAACATCAACTTACTTTATCAAATGCTTGATTAAAATACTCAAATAAATCATTCATATCTAATCAAGAAGAATTTAATAAATGAGGATTTAATCCATTTAATTAATTAAACTAAAGGTTGTAAATCTTATTTTATTACAAATAATAATTAAGTCTCAAACTCTTAAATCAGAGTTCCTGACCATTCTTAACACAATCATCATCCACTTAAAATCCCTATCTAAAGCAGCTGATAACAACAAATGTCGAAATGATAAGATAAAATGACACAAATACTCCATTAGCTGTCAATGTAGTCTCTTCATCTAATCCGAAAAAATCCATAATGCCACCCAAATGTTTCTCTTGCCATTTCAAATTGTCATCAATTGCAGCTTTAATCTCATCAACTTGTGCTTGCGTCAAGATTTTGTCATTAAGCGCCTCAGTGAGTAGTAATTTGAGCTCATCGAATTTCTCTTGTGTGTTAATTGCTGCAATAATTTGTGATTTAAATGGAATAATTTTCTCGACATTCCTTCGAATATAATCAAATGCAACATTAAAACTAATTGGGCTTGACGTGAGGAGGAAATTTGTGATGTTACCGCGTTCGTATGCGGTTAAAATATTTTTATCATCCTCAATGGCTGCAATGAGAACGCCGAGATAATCTTTATTCATTGTGCAATGAATTGTTCGTGCAATTAAATTTCGATTTTTAAGACTCGTGTTCGTGATTAATTCATGAAGATAGTAATCGTAAATATCCTGTCCGGCAAGGCGGAAACCTGAACAGAAATCTGGTGCTGGATTTTCATTCTCATTTTCATGATATTTAATTAATTTTGTGTGTTCATGCTGCATGCAATTATCGTCAAATGCATAACAATTTATTGTCTTGGCACGCAATCGAAGCTGTGTAATTTCTAACAGCTCTGAATCTGTTGCCTCATATCCAATCTCATCGATTATTGGCTTTGTAATTAATCGTAGAAATTTCATGTAATTTTCATACACAACTGTGTTCATTAGTGTTCGATTTAGGAATTGGAAATTATTATTTGCGTCATTCCAAACTAAATAGCTTTCCTCATTCTCGAGTGTATTTAGCATTTCCAACATTGTAGCTGCTGATATGCTCTTGCTGACTGTCATTCCAATATTTAATTCTTCTTGCAAAATTCTACGATTAATCAAATGAATTTTTTTGACATCATGACGTAATCCATCTGCGATAGCAAGCCATAAATCATCACTGTAGTCAATTCGGTAATAACCGACTTGTTGGTTATTGAAAATGATCCAATCTGTTCCATTTAAACCAAATACATTGACGTCGACTTCCTCTTCCTTTGCTTTAATCCAATAACCTGCTGTTTTATCATCAAATTTTGCATTTGATTTTGTCGCAAATGTAAGAGGAATTGCATAAATTTCACCATTTCCTGTTGGATATCGCTGTTGGCTGAATTTCAATTTATTTCCACTCCGTTCGACACGTAAAATTGGAAAACCTGCTTGTGTCGTCCAACTGCTCATTGCGGTAGCAATATTCAATTGATTTTCGTCACCAAAAGATGATTGAAGAGAAGTAAACAGTTTATTTGGATTTCCGATTCCATAATAATTATTTGTCAAATACTTTGTAAGTCCATGATGGAAAATGTCTGTCCCAAGGGCTTCTAAGAACATCATAAGCACTGTGCCTGCTTTTTGATATGATATAAAATTGAATCGTCCACGAATAGCTGTAGGATCTTCAACATAATGAGACATTGGAACGGAAGCTGCATTTGACGTCAAATCATTTCGTAACGAAGCTTGAAGACATGCAGTACGAAAGTCTTCTCTGAAGTTTAGGTTTGGGTAGAGTAGATGTGGTATGAGATATTCATAGAGCGTTGCGAAACCTTCATTTAGCCACAAATGTGTCCACCTGTAATTTGATAACGGTCGAGAATTAGACTTTATCTTCAGTAATATTTGATAGAATATTTTATTACCATTCCGGGGCTACAGTGTTACCAAACCACTGATGAGCTACCTTTATAAATGGAAATTGCTTAATTAATTTGTGGCCGGGATCATTTAATGATGTATAAATATTTAAATTTTATGGGAAAAGTTGCAGGTGTAATGAGATGTGATGTATGTCTTATTTTTGTGACATTTGTGTCAATGAAATATCCAGATCTTCAAAAAATAGCAATTGTAAGTTAAATGGGTGAATTTAATCATTCCTTCCCAATACTATGTCATTGATTTATGAAAATTAGAGCAACATTAAGTCTTAATGCAATTTTGTACTTCTATAAAAGCTTTAATGGACTTGTGAGCAATTGATTTTGGGCATTGTACCAAATTTACACTTCAAAGCTTTTGTACAATTCTATATTGACCTGATTTAAGCTTGAGATAAACCAAAATAATGTAATAAAAAATGAAATCCAAACCGAACAGCACATAATGAAAAATACTGTCAAGAGATTGACAACGTTATGATGCTCTCGTAGGCTTAAACACCCACAAAATTAAATAAATTTACAAACAAACCTCATGAGCAACAACCCTCGCAATATACTTCGTATAAGTCAGATTTTGTGCAGGCGTATAATTTTTTTTCAGCAACAATGCAACCTCTTGATAGCTTATAAATCCAAAATTCTCCATAGCACCACTTGGAAATTGCGTAATAGCAGCATGATCCAGTTTCGGTAATGGATATTTTACATCAAGTAATTCTTCAAACTTTTTCAATATTCCATCTGAGATGCTTGCGGCATAGTCACCCTCACCGTCATCAATTGACTGTGGCTTAGCGAATATTCGTTGTTCAACGACTGTGGCATTATTCGAAACATATTTAAAAGCAGACACGAGAAATGCAAGTAAATAAGTTTGCATTGGCGGTGTGTCCTCAAATTCAGAAATGACATAATCACTTCCATTAACCACATAGCGATTTTTGAGTGGCATATTAGCATATGTGTTATAACTCTTATCATGTTGAACTTGTAATCCAATTGCTGCACGAATTGCTGGTTCATCATAACATGGCATTAAATGACGTGCATGATGCGGTTCAAATTTAGTTGTTGCATACCATATTGTCTCGTTATTAGCTGTGATGTAATATGCTTTGTAAAATCCATTATTGCTTGGTTCATGCAATTCACCGTGATAAATGATGTCGAGTGTGAATCGAGCATCTATGTTTACAGAACTTCCGAGGTGAATTTTCAAAAACTCATGACTCAATGGCTCGAGGTACTCAAATGTTAAGTTCTCGCCTATTTTCAATTCATTCTCGTCAAATAAATCAATTTGGTCTATCACAATGTCTCGATACTGCAATGTTACATAATCTGTCTGTTCAATCGCACGAACTTGAATCTTTACATGTCCTTCAAAATTGAAATTCTCTTTCTCGACATCAGTCTTCACCCAAAGGTCATATCGCACAGGGAGCGTATTGTTCGGCAGACGATAAGTGATGCTATCATCAGATTTCAAAGAAATGTCTGTTATGATTTTGCCATCAATAAATTTGAATTCAACTTGTTTCTCCAACTCATCTGGCAGTTGAAAGCTTTCAAACTTTGTGGGTGGTGAAACTGGATTGGATATTGCTATGGTTATTGACAGAAGAAATACTGCAGCTTTAAGATTTTCCTTCATTATTGAATGGATTGCTGAATTGAACTAATAAATTGGATTAATTTTGAAATAATTCTTATGTGGTTTATCTTATCAATTGCACGTAGCTTAATAATAGACTAGACTGTGATAATAATAATAGAATGCTAATCTTAAGAGTTAGACTGACGATTATGCACTTGAAATGAATTGATGATAAATGAAGAGGTTCTTAATATGATAAGCTGTGTTGTTATTTTGAGTGGTTTGTGAGGTTGAGATATTTGAGATTGAGAGGCGCATCTAGAGAAGGGGATCGGCTTAAAGAGTTTCATATTTTTTTCGCTAAAAATACAGTTTGTGAAGGTGTATAAGTTTTAACTAAACAGCTTTATTGCTTATAAAGCTTTTTACATTGTTCACAATGATGAATTATAAGGTAAAATCTGTGAAATGGCATCAATAGCTTAGTGATAGAGTTAGTCTTACGAGCTAAAGGTTACGGATTCAATCTTAGATTAAGCACAGCTATAAGCTTGTTAATCCTTCATCGTTCTGGTTACGAAACTCGGTTCGAGTGTTGGGTTATAGTTTTGAAGTCTTTGGCACGCAATGTCTTCTTTACTAGGTTTACAAGGATAAACTAGCGACTAAATGATTTCAAAAGATCTTAAGACATACTCGCGTCTTTTCAAAATAGAAACCTTGTCAGTAGCTTGGATTGCACTATAAACTGTGAGTGTAAATAGTGTGCTTTAATTATGATTAAAAGAATTCATTCTGATTTAATCGAGGTGTCTTAAGCTCAAAAGGCCGAACCCCATATACATTGCTATTGATAAAGGTATGGCTCTAAAACTCTCATTCTTAAATTAAAATCTCTTTATCTTTAATAATAAGCTAATTTGCATCCATTATCTATAGAAAGACCAAATACAGCATCTGCTTAAGAATTGGAACAAGATTGTGCACATAAAATATTAATTGACCGAAAACATTTTTCAATTTTTCATCTCAATATCAAAACTAGAAAATCTCTTTGGTTCCTAAAGCCTATCTTCTCTGAATGATTGAAAAGATTTACTAAATGAACTTACCTTTGTGCTTACCTTTAATACCGTACAGATGAGAGTCTTTCTTGTTCTTTGAAGCAGGTAAATTTAATAAAAAGAAAATTGTAAGGCAAAGAAGAACATTTTGTTCAATCTAATCAGGTTGATTTTTTTGAGTATCTAAAAGATCAAGAATGCCATTTGAGTCCAAGAATGAAAATAATCGAATCAAACCTTTGTACAGAAAGGACTTGTTTCCTTAAGAATTCTCAAATATCCAGGAAACAATCAAAAAGGCAGCCGTCAAATCCAAAATAAGAAGAATCAACTTATTTTAATTTACTGAACTGTTAAATCGCAACTTATTTTATATAAAAAGAAATCAATTCATTTGTTCTGAATTCAAGTTTTTCATTTCCACTGACATTATTTCTAATTTATAATTCTCTTATCAGCAAATAACGATATTGCTTGTTGTTTCATCAGAACCGAAGCCAAACGATGATAAATGCAACAATTTTCATGCTCCAATTGACTGTTCCGTTTGCCTGGGAACAGAAAGTCAGAGAAGACAAATCTCAGAATTGGGTCGTTCGTAATTGATGTCAACTGTTTTGGGAATACACTTGCATTTCTGTGAGACTTTAGCAAATATGTCCTGAAAAGTTTTTGATTGGGAGTTTGGGAGGCGGAGCTGGGGGGGTTGGTTGGAGCCTCATTGATTACGTCCAGAAAACACAATTTTCTTCCAGACATAATTTACAATCGATCCCCATTAAAAAACAACTCAGAGTCTTTTCCTTTCACTTGAATGAAAATTGAGGAAAGAAGCATTTTAAAGCTACTGCTTTGATAGCAAACAATTTTAACAGGAAATTCCATTTTTCATTCCTCTCTGTGTTTGTGCTTTTGTTAAAAAAAACTGACTTTCAGTGCTTCTTCCAAAAAAAAGCTGCTTATGCTTCTCTTTGAATGTACATCTGAAGAATTCCTAGAAAAAAAAATTTTGTTTTTTTGTCAAGCTCACACAAAACGGAGCTTTTTGTGTAGAAATGAAAGCATTAAAAAGATGAAAATTCCATAGCAACAGTGACTTTGTGCTTCTAACAGAAAAAAGTATGTAGATGTGAGTCGATGACTTTGAGTCTCTTCTTTGCTATAGTGCCTTTGAGTTCCTTCCCTATATTGAGCTCTACAGCCTTACATCAGTTATGCAGCTCAAGTTCTCAGCCCCATCTGAATCTAGGACATCCTAAGTGAACAGCCCCCAAAGAAACATTCAATCTTATTAAATGGTAACAGCAGCATCAGCATAATTCAAAAAAATGCAGCTAAAATCATAACATTGTGCCTTATTCTGCTTATCTCACATGAATAAAAATTCTCTCGTTCGATATTCGACATCCTTTATAAGTTTATGTGCATTCAAAAAAAAAAATACAGAGAATTGAATGCTTTTTATTATTCATGGAGATGCGAGCAAAAGCAGCAACATGGTAAATAATAAAAAAATAAATTTTAAACTCTCCATAATGTATGCTCGATCGGAGCTATTGCCAATGACTAAGCATAAAAGGATGCGGCATCGATTTTTATGGCATTCGACTCTATAAATTTATTCTACTATCATCTAACCTTTTCCTCCTCGTCCTCCATAGAGCATAATATGTATTAAATACTGCTATCGTTGGACATAAAAATCATCTTTTTTTTCTCATCTCTAAACGAGGCACATGCATGTTTACACATGTTGGGATATGTCCATTTTAACATGTGTTGGCACTAAAAAAAATTTATAATTTTTAAATCTCATCGTGCTCGTCTTCTACGAGTGTGTGATGTCAATTTGCTCTCTAAAACGTAATAAAATAAGATACAATCTATCATCCATCGACATGCCAAAGCTGAATTTTTATTATTTTTTTGTTGCATCGTTCATGTCGGCAATTTTTTTGTGCAGCTTTTTTTGAGGTAAATTGGATCAGATTGGGAATTTTCGGATATTGTTCTATAGGCTTTTGTTCCTGTGGTAAATCAACGGTTCTTTAAGTTGATTCTAAGCTTCGTGCATCAAACAATGACCTTTGCTAAGACAATTGCAGCAAAAACCTGCAAGAAACTCGATCCTGATTTTGAAGTCTTTTTTGGCCAAATGAAAACAAACTTCATTCAATTAGCAACAAAATATCAATGATTATGTCACATGATTACCCCCTTCTATCCCCCCTTCCCCCTTCCCTGATCATTTTTGATCATTTAATCAGTACCGCAACCTTGGTCCCCCCTCCTCTCCCCCCAACTTCAAAACTCATAAATGATTACAAAATAAAGGAAGGAATCTTAAAGAGGCCAACAGCATGATGATGATGAAAAATGAAAAGCAATAAAATTTTGTTATATGCTCATGTTTCACTCACTCATACACTCTATAACATCTCTCATCCACTCCCACCATTTCCTTTCATGTTATGCCTTTTGAAAATTTATTTCTTGTTGAGATATTTATTTATATGCTATATCCAACACAAAATTTGTGTAGCAAACATTCAGTTTTGAATATCGAATAAGGCTTTTGTAGAGGGGGTGGGGTGGGGGAGGGGATGTTTGTAAGTTTTGTTCTTTTTCTTGGCATCGTAAATGGAGTTTGGGGTCAGTTGCTTATGGTACATTTATGTTGTTCTCTCTCTGAGACAGGTGCGTAGCCAGAATTTTTTGAGGGAGTGCTTAATTTTTTTGGGGGGGGGGGGTGTTTTCGGTATTAATTCTCAAAAAACCATAGCGTATTGTTAAAGTTTTTCATTGGCTATGCCGCTAATCTGGGGTTAATTTTCTGAATTTACTCTAGAATTAACCTCATCTAAACTTCAATATATGACTGAGGTGCACTTTAGTAACCAACCAAAGACGTATGGTCTAAGGTTTACTTAAGAAATCAAACGATGAAGCTATTAAACACTCTTAACAGACTAAAATTTCTACTCAGATGCAGAACTAGCATCAAAAAATCCCAATTTATTAATAGACGTCATTTCCAACCAACCCCTAAGTGGAATAAGAAAGAGAATATTGGTGAGAGAGACAAGCAATATTTATTAGCATAATTAAAGTGAAATCAATTTTCCTCCCTAAAAATCCTTCATTTAAATTTATTCTGTTTTTCTTAGCTGCTTTCGTGCCTTCATTCAAAATTTATTTGATATTGGAGATAAAAAAGGAAAAAAATCTTTCGATTAAATTGCTTTGATTAAATCTTTTTTATCTTATCTTAGAATAATACTAAATTTTATAGGAGATAAGAAGAACTCCTTAAGAAGTTCAGCGTACTTAGAATTATTGGCGTGCTATTGAATCTCTTAAAATTCCGTTTGAAGTACGCTGTAAAAAGTTTATATCATTACTATGCATCATAGAGCTTTGATTTATTAGAACTTTAGAGATATTGTAGATCAGTGTTGCATTCTGGCTATTTGTCTGGATCAGATAAATTCTGAGACAGAAATTTCTTCATAAAGATCGATTCTACATGAAGATAGAAAATCTAATCTACACAAAGATTATTTCTACATAAAGAATCTGTCTACATAAAGATTCGATGTAGATGTCTACAATTCTACATTCTTCTCTGATGAAGACCTGGAAAAAATGTAGAATTGTAGACATCTACATCGAATCTTTATGTAGACAGATTCTTTATGTAGAAATAATCTTTGTGTAGATTAGATTTTCTATCTTCATGTAGAATCAATCTTTATGAAGAAAGTTTCTTAGCTAGACAAAAACTATTGGAGAATCTACATTCTTCATCTAGTGTAGACATCTACATTTGCAACACTGCTGTAGATAAAGCGGAGGTAGTCGATCGCAAAAGTTTTGATACCTTGTTTACTGATTTGAGTTGTTTCTGTTTAGATAAGCTTTGTGATTTAATTTTGATTGGAATTTTTGAAACTCGATTTTTTTGGAATTTAATGTGAAAGTTCTTGCATATTTTAAGCATCAGTTCCTTATATAACTTTCTAAAATACAATAAATGCCACTTCATTTGAAGCAAATCCAAAATTTAATTTCTTTGGGAATTCAAGCGACACATTTTATGGAAAGCCAACCTCAACAAGATTTTTCGTCTCATTCCTTCAATTTCTCAAATACCTTGCCATGCAATTCACACAAAAAAAAATTAAATTTGTTATTTTTTATTGCACAACAATTTATAAAAGCTCTTGAGCATGCCACAGATCCGAAAAAAACAAATTCCATTTTGGAATTCAATTTCCTACAAACTCACCATTTCCTTTTTTATTACTTTTTTGTTGGATGTATTCGTACATAGGAATTTTAAAGCATCACAAGATAATAAATGCAAGCAATGCAGTTTTTTTCTCATTTTGTGGTTTCTTTTCATATCAGATAAGAGATTTCATGCCACAAACCTAAGTTCCAAAGGAATAAAATAAGGAGGATGAAAAATGCAACAAAAAGCAAAGAAATCTTTCATTCCATTATGTTAAGCTATTTCTATATAAAATGAGAATGCATGTTGGGAGTTGGGGGAGCTAAGAGGAATAACTGTAGCTATATCTTTGGTAAAGAAAATTATTAAGCATTATATGTGGAGAATATTGTGTGCAATAATGCAATGAAAAGCATATACACACTTTAGGAGATGTACACAAAAGATTGTTCAGCAAATTGTGGAAAGAAACAAGCATGAGAGAATTAAATGAAGAGGAAAATAAATAATAAAATAAATTTTCTTCTTCCTTCATTGAGGAGGATGGAAGCAATGGATGGAAATTGAAAGAACAATTGACATGAACTTATCCGAATAGCAATAGTTGGTTAATCGAATAGCAATCTGGTGCCTAGCCGACATGACTTTAGCATTGTGCTTCGATTAACATTCAGCACCATGCCAGAATTAGGTTTGGGTGTAAACGTTTCAAATCAATTGTAATCTTCAACTTCTTCTAGATTTCGACTGAAGTTGACTCTAACGCAAGCTACAGCTCGTTTGCTTATCAACAAACCAACAGCTACTTCATAAGTCAATGACTCCTATTTTATACTAAAACCTTCCATCTCTTGCATTAGAAATCTTAAAACTGCAACGAAAGAAGCTAAAAAAATTTCAAGAGGATGTTCTGCGAATCTTTTCCTTTTATCTAATGTTTTTTGAAATAAAAATACTTTACAATAATACACAACGAAACATGAAGATAGCATGAGAAGAATGAAATTTATTGATACGATTATGATGATACAAGCATCATCAAAATTTATTTTAATTTAATTTTCTCATTTTAAAAATGAATGAATGAAATTTTCGCTTAGTGTGACAAAATTTTGTTGAAACAATAATGAATTTAAATTTGTAATAAATGAATTTTCAAGTAGAAATTGCATATGAAGGTTTAATGAGTTTGTCATTATTTTATAGCATGTTGTATACATTTTATGATTTGCAACTAAACAATTTTAGATTATTGTAATTTTTGGGGCGATGTGCTTATAATGTATGGCATTTAGGGGATTGAAGGGAGTGCAAAGCTCTGTGATATTCACATTGAAATGATTTTATTTGAATATATTGGAGCTTGTGGTCAATTTTTATATCGTCTCGGAACATTTCAGTGTGCTATATCTTTAAGAGCAACTCCAAAGAAATGTGGCAATTAAAGTAAGTTTAAATCATCGTTGATCAGCTTTTGACATGAATCGAACCTTCAAGTATTCTGCTTTCATTAGGAATGGAAGCTTTAGTATTCTGCTTTTGATAGGAATCGAACCTTCAAGTATTTTGCTTTCATTAGGAATCGAACCTTTAGTATTCTGCTTTTGATAGGAATCGAACCTTTAGTATTCTGCTTTTGATAGGAATCGAACATACGTCTTCACAATAGAAAGGAATATATATTTAACGACTGTTGCCTACACAGCCACTGGTGCTTTTACCTGACAATGACAGAATCACTTAATTGAAACTCAGCATCCCAGATTATATCTTACTTCGAAATTATAAAAAAGCCACATAAAAAAAGGACTCAGAAAACAATTTTATTTTGTTAAATTCATTTCATTCAATTCTTTTACTTTCATATTTAAGAATTCCAAGCCCGCACCTGACCTGTTATAGAGTTTAAAGCAAAAACTACTGAATTTTAACTTTACCTTAAAAAATCACAATCAAAAATTTATCAAATTTATGCTTCAATAATAACAAAAATTACCTTTTATCATCAACCAGCATACTTCTCATAACTTCTCAATGCCTTCATAATATCCCATTACCAAAAAAAAAAAATGCTAAACAGCTTCAATCAATCTTAATCAAACTTTTTGTTGTTAATAATATAGTTCTACAAGCTTTTGAATCTTTCCATTTTTCATTCAAAACACGAGCTTAAAAGCTTTAAGGAAGACAGACAGCAGTTCCAGTGAAAATAATTTAAATTCAACAAAAATTTACGAATGAATTTCAAAATTATTATAATTATCTCATCTAAATTTCTTTTTTTTCTCCTCGATAATCCTTTTTGCATCACATTAAATCCTCAACATTTTCCAACTTTAATTATAATTAGAACAACTATACATTTGAAAATATACATAAATTATTCGAATATAATCTTCTTTGATTGTGATAAAAACTGGAAAGCGACCGAAATTATTTTCTCTTTCTAATTTTTCCTTTCGTTTTTTTGGCTCATCTTTCTGGTCCTTTTGAAATGATTTTTTTTTTTGTTCTGACTAAATTCTTTGAGGAATGAAGAGTTGAATATTTTTTTTTGTTTGTGGTTTTAATGAAAATTAAGGATGACATGAATAATACAGTGTTGTTTGGTTGGATGTGATTGAAACACTTTGAAATTGTTGTTTGATTTTTGGTGTGGTCAACTAAGCGACAATGACCAATGGTGAGGAATTGATCAACTGATTTTTGGATGATTTTGATTAATTGTGCGCTAAATCGATCATCTGGCACAGTTTATTTTGAACTTGACACTAATCCAAATGGCACAAGTCGGTTAATCGCATAGAAATCAGGCACCCAGTTGACATGACTCTAGCATGGTGCTGGCTTCGATTTAAATCCAGCACCATGCGAGAGTCATGCCCACTGGGTGCCGGATTTCTATTCGATTAACCGACTTGTGCCATCCGGGTAAGAATATCCCATTATTAAAGGTCATGGATTAAATAGCGAGAAAGACTTGAACAAGATTGTGCTTGCATTATTAAGCACACATCAAGATCTTTGTTCATTACAAATTATGAATTCTAGGTCGTCGTTACAGAGGCACCAAGAGACGTTATCTTGGCTATTTAAGAGTTGTTGTAGCTTTGATAATAATTCGGATTTGACGAGAATTGAACTCGTGTTGTCAACAGAAATGATATTCAACTACTTGGTTAGACATCTCTGACACTAGGCCACTGATGTGCTTGAAGCACTTTGCCTATCCGTTACACTTATACAACCAGTTTCACCACAAGCCCCATAATAATGTGAGAGGGTTCCAGCCAAGCGATATGTTTCTACACGGTGCGACGAACTGGAGGCAGGGGTGTAGCCAGGATTTTTAAAAAAAGAGGCTGCCCGGGCACCTAAGGAACCCCCTGGGTTCTGCCTCTGGCTGGAGGTACTGCGATCCTTATCGATTATACAATCTTTTGTACCACACAAGCCCCATACTAATCCATATCTTCCTTAGATATGCTATCTGAACGCTTGCTCATGCTGCAAAACTACATTTTGAACACGAAATATTTGAAACCTAAAATTTATGTCTTTTTCAAAGCTTAATGTAGAACTGTGTGAAATAAAATACTAAAGCAACATCTCTGCCATTTAAAAAAGTTCCCATCCTGTTAAGTATAAAATACTTGAAACTTTATATTTTTATATTTTTTATATTTTTTATATTTTTTATATTTTTTATATTTTTTATATTTTTTATATTTTTATATTTTAATTTATATCTTTCATTTTTTAAGATTTTTAAAAGATGGCACTAATTAGCTGTCTTATAATTTAAAATATTTTATATCGTTTTTGAAATTTCATATTTTCCTTTTATATTGCAGAATTGCAAAATATCTCTATTTTATTGCAGAATTGCAAAAAATCTTATTTTTTATCAATTACACAATATTTTAACATTCTTGACGTATTAATCATCACCACAGGTGCATGATTGATGCGTACTAAGAAAATAGTATATAAGTAACAATTTTTATTCAATAAAATTCAGTCTTATCAGAACACTTAAGCAAATAAGTTCTTATTAATAGTGAATAATAGTTTCAGAAATTTTGGATTATCTTAATAGATAAAAGTCCAACAAACAAATTGGTCCTTCGATAAAAAACTGAGTTTTAAAACTTAGAAATTTGACGGTGAAGTTTCTTTTCGTGGCCGGAGAAGTTACTTAAGAGCTGTCCACTTACACACTTCCTATAAACCAATAAAGACATTAAATTTGACTTAGCGATGGATACAACTGAAGAAATCACGAAGCAGAAGGCGTTACTCGACTTCCAACAAGCATTAATTCAGGAATATGAGGTTCAATATCTTAAATTCTGTTCGGAACGTAAGGATAAGAAGAAGAAGCTAGACGTTTTGAAATTCTATGAAATCAACCGAAGAGCTGCTTGGAGGAAAATTCGCATAAATCATGAGAAATTGTCAGCAATTCCTGATTTGCCTGAAGTTTACATCAACTCTTACAAAATGTTGAGTGCAACAACAAACGAAGATTTTAAGGTGCGTTTATCAGCATGTGCTAAGGAACATTTACTAAAATTGGAAGTGGTGGAAAATGAAAATTTGATTTCTGAGACGGATGATGAAGAAGAAGAGGAAATCAAGCAAAATGAGAGCGAAGACGAAACTAAAAAACCTCTGAATGTTAAGCCATCTACTAGTAATGGAGCATTATTAGGGGAAACGTCTAAAAATACTTTGAATAAAGGTGAAAAAACCGCAAGAAATACGCAAAACGAGCAAAATGTATCACGTCCGGATAATATAAGTGAACAAAATGCTATCGTTAAACCCACGAATAATGAGCAAAATCAACATGTTCCGGCAACTTCCGGTAACTTATCTAAAACAGACAAAAATAAACGATATACTATTCATGATTCTTCAAGTGAAGAAAGCTTAAATGATCCAGCCAATACTGGAGAAAATAATCGACAAAATTCAAATGAATTTACTGCAAATTCATCTCAGCCTAATGACATAAGTGGTGCAATGAGTGCTATTGTAAACCTCGTTGGCCAACAATTTCAAATGATGCAAAATCAATATCAAAGCACGCAAGCTGTTCAGAATAATGCAACCAGCATCATGCAGGAACAATTTCAAGCATTCCAAAATCAAATAGCTACTAACAACGCAGAAAAGTCGTCACTGAAGCCACAACAGATTGAAATCCCTTCATTTTCTGGAGACATTTTGGAATATAAATCATTCAAAGAGATTTTTTTTTAAAGCAATCTCAAAATGTAAGTGGAGCAACCTGGAGAAATTGTTATTCCTGCTAAGTAAATTATCGGGTAGAGCCCTAGAACGAGTAAACCATCTCGCTAAAGAAGAACAAAATTATGAAATCCTATGGAACATTTTGGATAAGGAATTCTTAGTTACAAGAGCCTTAGTGCAACATAACATAAGCAAATTATTGCAAATGCAGTTTGTAAAGTTCAATGATATTCAAGCATGCAGACAATTTTATTCAACATTGACTACGATTATAGCAAATCTGAGGCAGCTAGAAGATGTAAATCCAGAGCAATGGATTTTTGAAATCGGATATGTAAATCTTGATGAACGCATAAAGCGTCGTTATGAAGATTTTATACGTGCAAAAGAATTAAAAGCGGATGTAGAGACGATTACAGAATTTATGATGGCTGAATGCAACCAACTGGAAGGACAAAATGTCACTAAACAGCCAGCTTTTCAAAAAATCAGCAACAATTATAATGTGAATGACTCCAACAACAACAAAAATAAACAAAGCAAAATAAGTCGCGCTCATGTTACAGTAAATAACGAAAATTCCGCGTCACCAGCGAGTAACATTGACCCAGAGAAAAAATGCTTCATCTGCAAATTAAATCATATGGTGCAAGCTTGCCCAACTTTATTGGCTAATGACAATAGAGAAAAATTATTGCGTCATTATAAATTATGCATTTATTGCCTGAAGCATAAATTTAATTACCGCAATCCTTGTAGATCGAAGGAATCTGTGAAGTGCGATAAATGCAATGAGAATCATCATACTATTCTACATCCTTTAAATGATGCAGCAACAAAAGCGCTAGTTACCAGGTCGCAGGAATGCAGAGAATTTTCTCATGCAGCTGCTAATGCATCTTACAATTTCGTCACAAAAAACGAAGAAAATTGCAGCTTATTACCAACAGCTATTGCAAATATTGTGACAGAAAATGGCTTAACAGTTCCTGTAGCATGTCTTGTCGACAATTGTGCTGAAAGAACTTATATATCAGAACATACTGTGCAAGTACTGTCTCTCAAAAAATACAAAACTAATGTAACAATTAAAGGAATTAACGACATCTTTGATACTGCAAAATCATATGTAAATTTGGCCATCAAATTGGATGATCCAAGCATCGGCATAATTACTACTCAAGCATTAGTGGTTAGACAGATTGCATCAAACATTCCTACAATTCAAGTGGATATGAAAATGTTTGGAGACAAAAAATTGGCAAACCCTTACTTAGACAAAGTCTGTTCAGTCGGAATTCTTTTGGGCAGTGATATTTTGGCAAGTATTTTCAAGGCCGGAGGTATCCAAGAAATTACAGAAAGTGGATTATTACTGCAAGAAACACATTTAGGATGGTTGGTTAGTGGAAGAAATTCAAATCCCAAGAAAATTGTGTCATCATTTGTAACGTACAACGAATCTGCAAATAAATGCTTATCAGATGAGGATCTCAACACCAAAATATTGAAGTTTTTTGAGGTTCCCTTGGAAGAAGAAGAGCCAAATGAAGATGAAAACAAATATTGCGAAGAACTGTTCAAGACAAAACATTATAAAGACGAAACGGGACGATATGTAGTTCCAATGATTTGGAAGAAAAATCCACCACCATTAGGACATTCTTATAGAAAAACTTTAAGATTTTTCTTATGGCAAGAGAAACTATGGGCAAAGAACCCTGAGCATCAAAAACTCAACAATGAATTTATGAAAGAGTACCTTGTATTAGGTCATATGAGCGAAATCGAGAAGAAAGAGCACGGTGATGAGAGTGGCGAGTGCTTCTACATCCCATACATATCAATATTGAGGCCAGATTCACTTTCAACTCGTCTTAGAAATGTGTTCAATGCTTCTGCAGCTTCAAGTAATGGCAAAAGTTTAAATGATCAGCTATGTGCTGGTCCAAAATTGCAAAACTCCATCATAGAAATCCTTACAAAGGCTAGAACATTCCGATTTATTGTAACAGGTGATATAACTAAAATGTTTCGCCAAATTTTAATCCTCCCAGAAGATAGGAAGAAAATGAGAATAATTTGGAGAGGAAATGAAGCTGAAGAATTAAGAGAATTTCAATTAAACACAGTTACATACGGAACTGAGTGTGCACCATATCAGAGTTTAGCTTGCATATTGCAGTGTGCAATTGATCACGCACCATCAGACACCATAGCAAACATAATAAAAGAAAGTTTCTATGTCGATGATTTTATGTATGGAGGCTCTACAATTGCAGAGTGTAGAGACATAATTAACCAAGTTAATGAAACAATGGCAAAGGGAAAATTCCCGTTAACAAAATTCATGTCAAATCATCCTGACATATTGAGTGATATTCCAACAGAGAAGAAAATTACAGCATATACAAAAACCATGGAAAAATTCAAGACACTTGGACTTAACTATGATCCAATTAAAGACGATTTAAGTCTGAATGTTCAAGTTCCTTCAGAAATCATATACACAAAACGAGGAGTGTCGTCAATTGCTGCAAAAACATTTGATCCGCTGAATTATCTGTTGCCATTTACAATGCTGCTGCGTCTATTTTTACAGCAAATTTGGGCAACCAAAATTGATTGGGATGAAGAACTGGATGAAGTTTGGAAAGGAAAATTTAATGCAATAATAAAAAATATGCATAAACTGACCGAAATTAAAATCCCAAGATGGATCAAAACAGTTGAAAACAGCATGATGACTTTGATTGGCTTTAGTGATGCCAGTGGACTTGGAAAAGCTGCAGTAATATACAGCAGAACTAAGGTTGAAGAGTCATTTGCAATTAATCTAATTATTGCAAAAGGAAGCGTCAATAAACTTAAAACATCAAAAGTCGTATCATCGAATCAGGAAACGATTCCGAAACTAGAATTACAAGCATTATTAATGCTAGCAGAACTGTATGAGCAAATAAAGAAGTGCTTCAGCCATTTAAACGTCAAGTTCCAGGCATATGTAGACAGTAAAATTATTATATATTGGGTTCGTAATCTCACACCCAACAAAAATAAGTTCGTGCAGAGAAGAGTGGAAAAAATTCGAGAACTATTAAATCCCTACGATATTCATTATGTCAATACAAAATTGAATCCAGCAGACATTCCGAGTCGTGCGAGACATGTTGAAGAACTATTAGAGGAACAACTCTGGTGGGAAGGAACTGACTTCCTAAAAAGCCCAGAACTACCTACTACCACAGATGAAGATTTGAAAAATTCAACAACAAACACATTTGTCACAAAAAATGATGAAAAAGAGCCTGACATGTTTGGAAAATTTTCAAATTACAACAGATTGTTACGTAGTGTTGCGTTCATGAGACGCTGGATTGGATATAAACGACCAGCTCGAGCATCCACTGATATACCCACGAATTTCAGTGCTGAAGAAATCACGAAGGCAAGAAAATGCATCATAAAATACTATCAACAAGCAGAATTATCTGACACATTGGAACGAATTAAAAATGGCAAATTAGCACCTAAACATCAATTTCTGAGAAATTTATCACCATTAATAGACGATGAAGGTTTAATCCGAGTTGGAGGTAGACTTCAAAATGCTAAGTACCTCTCATTAAATCAAGCACAGCCAATAATTATCCCAAAATGTCATTTTTTGACATTACTATTAACGTATATCCACAACATAAATTTCCATGCACAATATTCTCTTATGCAGCGTCTAATTGTTGAAAATTATTGGATACCAGCTTTAAAATCCAACATTCACAAAGTAATTTCAACTTGCACATCATGCTCAAGGTGGATTTCAAAACCAATACAGCCAGAAATGGGACAACTACCTGAAGCTAGAATAACTCCTGCACCAACTTTTGAGAACACCGGAACTGACATTTGTGGATACTTCAACATTAGAGCATCAAATCTCAGATTTGATAGAACTATCAAAGCCTATATTGTAGTTTTTGTATGTATGGTAACAAAAAATACGCACTTAGAAGTAATTAAAGCAATTTCAACTGAGGAATTTCTTTTGGCATTCTCACGATTTACATCAAGACGTTCAAGTCCAAGTTGTATGTATTCAGATAATGGATCAAATTATATCGGATGCAACAGACTACTTAAAGATACATGGAAAAATGTGCAACAAGAAGCAAAAGATAAGCTAGCTGTACAAGAAATAAATTGGAAATTCATTCCCAGGTTTGCAGCTAACCAAGGAGGCCTTTGGGAGAGCTGTGTAGCGGCCTTAAAACGGTTCACTAAACGCATGGAGAACATTAAAAATTTGACAATTGATGAGTTTCAGACAGTCGTATGTCGAATTGAATATTATCTTAATTCACGTCCATTATATTCACTGGGAAGCAAAGATCCGAACAATATGAGTTTAACACCATTTCACTTTCTCATTCAACGTACAGGATCGATTCATCCAATAGAAATTATCAACTCAAAATTGCCATTAACAACTAAATGGCTGCAAATAGTGCAATTACAGAAGGATTTTTGGAAAGATTTTATCCATGAATATTTAATAACATTGCAGAGAAAAACAAAATGGACCAAACCAGAGAGAAATTTACAAGTAAATGAAATCGTCATTGTAAAGGAACCGCATCTGTTACCTGGACAATTCAAATTAGCAAAAGTCATTGAAGTATTTCCAGATCATAATGGAATTATAAGAACAGTCAAAATTGAGGATGCACAAAAAACAACTCGTATTCACGCAGTCAACCTCCTTATTCCATTACTGCGAGAAACAACACACGTTGAGGAAAAAAACCTTGAGGCAATAACTAATGATAAGCAAACATCTGACACCGGACATCAAAATGCTGAGCAAGTTCCGATAAAACAGCGACTTAGAAATCACAGCAAAAAATTAACGGTAACACGAGTACTGCTCACATGGCTTGCACTTATCCATTCAACACATTCACAAATCACACAATTATACCCTGGAGTGCACACATTCATGTTAGGAAAAGCTCAAATACTAACAACTACCATCCCTGTAACTGTATTGACAGGTGTAAATGTATTTGCCGATCAAAAACTAATTAATACCAAAATTGAGGATTTTTCACATACATGCAAGCATACGACCCAGGATTTACAGACCTATTGCAGTCAGTGGAAAACAATGCTCAAAATTGAAGCAGATCAGGCATTCGAGATCATCACCAATAGCTTTTCGACAAGGAAAAAACGAAGTTTTGGAGTCTCAGCAGCAAAATTCGCAGCATACACATTCCCACATTTAATTACTGCTGGAGCATTAACTTATCAGCAAATAGAAATGAATAACTTACGCAACGATCTGGTTGATGGTAAAGAAAAACTAAAAGAAGCTACAGATATAGTCACACAAATAAGTGATCAAGCTACAAAATTGAGCAAGGAGAAAATTGATGAACTTAAGGCAATTGAGCAGAAAATTACAATTCAAACGCAAATTCAAAATGATGCTCAACAGATTTCAGACATTATCACTTTAATATCTGCAAAATATCTCGAGTTAGAGAATCTCAAGCCACTGGATGACATAACAGAAGCAGTTACGCGACAAGAATATATGGATTATCTACAGCTTCCGGAATTACTAGATAAAGATGCATTATTTGAGATATCAAAAAGGGAAAAAAACTTTAAAAAATGGAGAAATCGCCTTTACATATCACATTCCTATGGTATCAACATCGAAATACAATCAATTTGCGATCATCTCAATTCCAAACGAGGATAGACAGATAACTATTGTAGATGATCATCAGACCAGTCGAATAATTACAACTATCATCATCGACGAAAACAACAGCACATATGGACTCTTAACTGAAATGGAGCAAATACATGAAAATATCTTTAGTGACAAGAGCATGAGAAGCAGCACCGAATGTTTAAGAAATCTGATGTATGAACAAATAACATCATGCAAAACAGCTCATTGGAATGAAAAAATTGATGAAATTTTTCAAGTGGGGGAGGAGTTACTGGTTATCAATGAATTAAATGAAACTGCAATGATATGTTCAACAAAAGAAGACAATATTACAACAACGAAGCAGATCTTTAACGCACATCTTCTCAAAGTTCCATCAGGATGCACGATACACACGCAGCATCATACGTTCAGTCATCCTGCTGAAGCAGAAATTAAGCTCAAAACTAATGTCACACTCGACTTCAATAAATTCAAGATAAAATATCCAATAAACATTTTTAAGGATAACTTCACACAAATAGAAGAACAAAACAATGACGTCATAGAAAAATTAAAGCAAACATTGCATTCAATCACCAATATAAATGCATTAAGTGAAAATTATACACTACCAAGTTGGAGTATTTACATAATTATGCCGGTAATGACAATTATACTAATCATATTATTTATATGCTATAAACTGTGTAAACCTAAACATACAACAACAACGCAAGACTCCTTTATCAAATGGAGCGATCTATGGGCAACGAATCATTCTACTATTAGAACTTCAACTATTCAGCCATAAAGCTTAAAAAGCAAAAAACCAATAAAATAGGAAAATGCGCTAAAAATATTAAAAATTTACATAAATCATAAACTATAAAAAAGAAAGTGAAATTAACAAGACAATTTACAAGCTCTTAAAGAAAAATTAAATCAAGTTAAGTGAAAAGCAAAAAATGATTTGTTCTGTGTGTAAAACATCTAAAAATATTGCTTGGTGCAAGACAGCGTGTGACCATCTTCTGCATAGAGAATGCTTTGATAATCTTAAGAAGGTATCTCGAACAAAAGTATGTGCAACGTGTAAAAGACCAGTGTTAAAAGGTCACTTAAGAACTACGACAGAAAATACAACCACCAACATTATAACGGAGAAGAATAAAATAATTGATCAGCTCCGCCAGCAAGTTAATTATGTCACATCTAACAACGACAATTTGACTACTCACTTACGTGACTATAGACAACTGATTGAGTCAATAAGTGAAATATCTCAGTCAACAATAGACAATAGATTAATTCAGCGTTTAACCGAACAGTTGTCTTTCGTTAAGAAATTGCACACCCAAAAAACGATCGCATTCGAGATGCTGGCCGAAGAATACACCAAAGCAACCGGACGTAATATACCTTATAATCTCCACAGATTGATGCACTCTAATTTGGATAATGCAGCACGTATCGATAATTACGCTGCTCGCTTGTTCACAGCAGCCAACGAACTGTCAACAACTTACAACGCTGTGTTGAGACAACAAATACATGCAGCACAAAATAATGCACCAATAAATCCGAATCAACAAACCAACCCAATTAAATCAGAAACCAGAAATACATCTCCTGCTCCATCAGGAACAACTATTATTTCTGACATTGATGACATCGAATCCCAGGATGTATACGCATCATTTCGCCGCCGGAGTTGTTAAGTATAAAATACTTGAAACTTTATATTTTTATATTTTTTATATTTTTTATATTTTTTATATTTTTTATATTTTTTATATTTTTTATATTTTTATATTTTAATTTATATCTTTCATTTTTTAAGATTTTTAAAAGATGGCACTAATTAGCTGTCTTATAATTTAAAATATTTTATATCGTTTTTGAAATTTCATATTTTCCTTTTATATTGCAGAATTGCAAAATATCTCTATTTTATTGCAGAATTGCAAAAAATCTTATTTTTTATCAATTACACAATATTTTAACATTCTTGACGTATTAATCATCACCACAGGTGCATGATTGATGCGTACTAAGAAAATAGTATATAAGTAACAATTTTTATTCAATAAAATTCAGTCTTATCAGAACACTTAAGCAAATAAGTTCTTATTAATAGTGAATAATAGTTTCAGAAATTTTGGATTATCTTAATAGATAAAAGTCCAACAAACACATCCATCCAACGTATTCAAACAAAGAGAAGAAAAAAAAATCATCATCATCCCCACAAAGCCCATCCATTAATTTTTATTCAACATTCCATAGTTATAACTAGATATAAATGTCTCTTCTATGCATACAAATGTCTCCTTTATAATTGTGTCCCCAAAAAGAAAGAAGAAAAAAATTCTGTGACTACAATACGATATAAAAAAAAGTATATATTCATCTATATAGAGTGTCGCATTAATAAAAAGGAGAGACAGAGTCCCTTTTTCTTCACATAATCATCCGATAATATCATCCATGCATAGGACAGAGAAAGACAAAATTAAAAAGAATTGAAAGGACACAGAGAGCAGCAGCAGCAACTAAAAAGAAAGTTTTGAACAAACAAACGAAAAGGAAAAAAGGATTCTTTTGTGGTTCCATTTTTAAAGTTGAGTTATAGAGCAAAAGATGTGTGAAATGAAAACCACAATGCATGAGATATATAAGTCCTATCTCTTTTATGTGAGGCAAAAAAAAAAAGGTTAAGTTTATGTCATTGTACATTAGTGTACATAAGATTCTATGTGTGCATACTCGTCTTGTTTATATTATTCTTGTGTTGATACTTAAAATGGAAATTTTAAGGAAAAGTTGATATAATAAAGTTGACAAGACTGGCAGTTCCAAAAGCAAATTGACATAAACATACATATGCATATATAGCATGTAGATGTTTACTCAAAAGACTATCATGAGAAGTTAATTGAGTGTCATTTTATTTCTTAAGAATTCATCATTTTGTATGTTGAGGAAATATTATGTTTGAGGACTGAAGGCTTGAAGTTTATGTTTTAAGGTGAAATTTAATGCTTTATTGTTTAAAATAGATTGCAGAATCAGGAAATTTACAAATTTTATCACTTAAGATGGAATTTTCTACTTTAATAGTTTTACTAGCTTTACTAGCTTTTCTTTATTAGCTTTCATAAACTAGCTTTCCTATACTAGCTTTCTTATAGTAGCTTTCCTAAACTAGCTTTCCTAAACTAGCTTATTTATACTATTTTTCCTATATTAGATATCCTATACTAGCTTATCTTTACTAGCTTTGTTATACTAGCTCTCCTACACTAGTTTTTCTAAACTAGCTTTCCTTTCCTAGCTTTGTTATACTAGCTTTGTTGTACTAGCTTTCTAATACTAGCTTTTTTACAGTAGATTTTCTAAACTAGCTTTCTTTTACTAGCTCTCCAATACTAAAATAACATTGTATTAGCCTGGAATTTTTGATTTGACTTAATTCGTCCAATATTAGTTTTCTGAAAATTCTTAAAAATTCCTCATAATTAATTCAACTCTGAAATATCAAAATATCAATTGATTCCCATTTCATACGAAAAATACAACTTCAAAGCGGTTGAAATAATTAACATTTATCAACAATTGCATATAAATATTGAATTATATCAAGCCTCATTCACAACAAAATGATACGCTTCACAAAATAAATTAGCTAGTGTCAAAAATCCCAATAGATTATCTCGCTCCACTAATGTGAACTATTTTTTGATATGCACAAATCATTGTATACAAAAAAATAATATTCAGCAGATGTACAACAAAGATTAACAAAATAGTTTATCATTCCATCATCGTGATCATCATCATTGTGTCGAAAATAAAATGCAATAATGTGGAAAACTATTGCAAATTATAATACAAATAGATGAGAAAAATGTTGAATATGGCGATATAGTTTTTAGAGCGTTTTTATGAAGGGATGGTGAGCTTTTTTGGGCACTTTGTATGATATATAGTCTAATTTGTAAAACAACAAGTCTCTGAACTTCAACATTATCATGCAATGGTTCAAAAAAAATTGTACACAACAATGTTATCTGAACGAAAATGCCATTTTTTTATTTTTGTGGGAATCGAACTCAAATCGTCAAATTTAAATGGTTACAGAGTTGTTAAACCACTGAACCATTGATACTTTCTATCAACAGATGGCAAGTTCGACTACATTATGCTTGGTATTTTTGATTATACTCAACTACGACCATAAGATTGACTAGTGACTAGGCTAAAGAAGGTGTCCTTAGAATGCACTCGAGTAATCAGTTAAAGGGCCCCTATGCTACACTACTTAGACTTATGACCAACATTTTACTAGAAGCTACACTTAAATTTGTTGCATTTATATTGTACTTTATTAAAGAGTCAAGTTTTTCCCTCCTAAACAGCAAGAAATGATCCCAGTGACTGATTTATGCGCCTTTCATCATCTCAATATCATTTTTTACCATTTTAGAAAATGTGAAATTTCAAAAATGACCTTTATAGCATAAATTTTCAATATTTTTTATTTTTTTACATTTTCCCTCATGCATTCATTTCATTTGTTTGTGGGGATGAAAAAGCACCAGCAAAATTTTGTATTTTATCCAAACAATGAAATACGAGGCGAGTTGTTGAAGCAAAAATTGTATTTTGAACGCTTTTATGGAAATGAAATTAGAAACTTTTAGGATCTGTTATTATCGAAATAATTATATGTTTCGGAATCTGTTGATATAAAGTTTTAGAATCATGTTGAAAACTAATTAAAAATTTCACTGTCCTGTGATGCTTTGTTTAAAGTTCAGAAAACGACGATAAAATTTTTTGTGCATATAAAAAAAGGAATATTGCATAAAAAATAAATATCAGTATTTGAAAATGCATAGAATAAATTTTTACGCTCTGACAGAAACAAGCAAGGACAGCATCAGCACTATAAATATAAAATATTAAAAAATAGATACAAAAACTAGTTTTTAATTTTGCTTGTGAATGTTTATTTGTGTAATATGATGACGATGAGTTTTAGAGCTATTTTTTGGGGATATTTGTAGCACATTTTAATGAGCAAATATCATGAAAAATGAAATTTTATTAGTCTAATTAGCAGCTGTTGAGCAATTTTTTTTTCTATAATTTATTTCCCCACTCACATTCATATGTTATTGTTAGGGCAAAAAATAACTGTTATTAATGTTTTTTTTTCTAGTTTTGCCAGTTTTGCATTGAATTTAAAATTATTTCATTTTGTATTGTTTAGCTTGAAATTTATTCATGTCTGATATTTTTGTAAAGCTATTAAAAACAAGCAAGAATTCTAACGAATCATGAAACATTCTGTAAAAATATTTTTTAAATCTCATTTATTATGCTTTTATTAATAACACGAGCTGTTATTGCTGAATATTTTGAACAGTTTTGATGAATAGATGTGGCATTAATTTTATGAAATTAGAAATAAATAAATATTCATAGTTATAACGAAGCTATCCCTAACAGACAAAGAGCATGCTCTCAATGAGTATGCTCACTTATATGTACTGACTGAGTTAACTCGTGAGCATACTCAGCTAATATATTTTAGTGAGCATACTCATTGAGAGCATGCTCTTTGTCTATTAGGGTATAGAGACTTTAAGAGATGTAGATAGGCTGTTCATCCTAGAATTTTTGAGCCGGACATTCTCATTCTTTCGAACAAAGTTCCACCTAAAATCCTTAATATCCAGCTTTTTTGAACCTATATTTCTTAGAAAATGGTTGAAAATTTGGTCTGTTGCGCTTTTTAGAGCTGAAATCAGGACATGTTACGCTTTTTTACCAAAAATCGGCAAAACCCGATGGAAAGCCTAGATGTAGCTTTTAAAACTATATCCAGGTCAGCTCTATTTCCTACCCCATCGCTATTAAGCTTAGCTCTTGACTCAAATCAAATTATCTTTCATTATAAAACACAAACCTCTCAAATCTTTAAGCTAAAATAAGAAAAAAAATCGATAAATGAAAAATTGACCCAGACACAGCACCATATTTTTTGCTGCTTGTTCAAACAAGAAGCCATGAAAAAGGGATAATGGTATTAGAAGGTTAAAACGCATAAGCCTGTTGCCAAAGATTCATTTAGACGCCTACACGTAAGACACTTAATTTATAAAATCTAGAAGACGTTCTCGAGAGAGGATTAATGTTTGAAGTGAAGATTTCTTGCACTTAATAATCAAAAACGTGCAGCACAAGAGGCTTCGATGTTGTGTGCTGATCAAAAGTTTTGATATTATTTACCATGAGAGCATATATAATTAGATGAATATTGATGTATTATGAGCTTAAATTAAGGATGTGTCTTCTATTGAAAGTGGGAAAATATGAAAACTGATTAAAGGTTTTATTTCAGCCAAGGACAATATTTTGAGAGCGATGGAAGGGGGAGTGGCAGGAGGTTAAGTATTTGAGGTGTTTTTTTTTATAAACCCTAGTAATTTGAAGTCTTAAAGGCTTTAGGAAATTCCAATTTAGGATAGGAATCGAACCCATATTCTCATAATTTAAATAGATGCAGATTTTCAATCTCTCACTAGCCATTAGGTCACATAGATCTTTCTCATGCACTGGCAGATGCGCCTTCACATAAATAAGTATCCTAGATGCCATTATGCATTAAAAAATATATTTGATTGACGTCATTTATCAATGACCCATGTTGAACTTTATAGCATTCAAAAGAAGACATAAATATTCCATCATTAAATTATGGATTGATGTTTTTATTCAACTTAATCAACCCTTTTTCGATTGCAGACTGTAAGGCATACTTAATTAAATTACAAGCTCATAAATTTCATAATTAGATTACTGTGAAAAACTTTTTAATTCATGATGAAAATCAACTTTATTCCATCACCACAACTTTGAAAATTAAATTTCTCATTTGCCTCCATTGCTCAAAACTTATTCGTAGCTTTCTAATGTTAAATAACGAACTAGCAAGCTAGTTTAATCAACAATTTCAACAATATTTTGTAATAATAACTTGCAGACACTTTTCATTAGTCGTATTTTGTTCTTATTCTTGTTGATCTTTACATCTTTGCTTTGTTGTCAGCATGCATAGACACACATTAAGTAAACAATATAACTTTTATAATTGATATGAAATTGAGGGGATAACAACATGATGGGAATTTTCTTAAAATTTCATCCAAAATTTTTGTCATTTCCCGTGAATTTTTTGATAAACTACTAAAAAATTTTTTCATCATGTTGTTATCCCCCTGCAGAAAATTAAAGATGGAGGCTCATATTCTTTAATAATAACTTCGTGTCTATGTATACTGAAGGATGTTTATATTTACACATTCAAATTTAATGAAGAAAAGTTCATCATCCGTGTTAAATTCGAGAGATTGTTAATTTCCGTAAGCAGTGCTTACAAATTCATTCGCCATTTCTATGATTACTAATATTCAAGGTAAATTTTAGGAATGGCAGTTGGTGTATTATGTTACATTGCTACCTACCTTAGAGCTATGCACGAGAATTTTGATGATGCTGAGGACCACGAGTATCTCAGCAAACCAGTCTTAGCTGCACTGAATTTAAAAAATCAACAGCAGTTAATGGTTGTAATAAAATTTCCAAGAAGATCCACTTTCCAACAGAGATAACATAAATTAAGAGAAGCTTGCAAACTTTTTTTAAATGCTAAAGGTTTGATGCTAAAGGATGATTTTTACAGACCAACTTTGTAGCTCTCTGTTTTTTTGCGTTGCTCATTAATCTTTAATGCTGATGGTTGAGATTTATGAATTAACTTGGCTTCTATACATCAAAGAAAATGGACAGATGTGTAGATGGAAGAAACATCATGCTGTCTGGCTTCCTTTATTTTATTTGTTGACCTACTTCAATCATTTCATTCGTTATACATTTGAATTAATGGCCCGACGGGGTCGTTCAACAATGATGTCATTTAAGGTTAGGATTTGAATGTCCGACTCCTCAAATTTATTTTGTTGAAACTGTAAACTCATCCTTTAATGAGACGTCATAAATGAATGATCCCCAACTTAACGAAAGGAATTGCTTCAACTTGTGTAATTTCCTTGCAAGATTTATATCTCCCTAGCTGCACACACATGCTGGAGGAAAAATATGAAATTTTTTGCAGCAATGATGAAACTCGTGATATAAATCAATGATGAAAAATGCGAAAACCATGGTAACATAAAGTAAATTACCATCTTCCCTGCAAACCATTTTTGCTTCTTATCTCATTTCGTTCGCTATGATGATACTTTGTGTCTATGCTCCATTCCATAAATACATGAGTAGAATAGAAGACAACAACAAAAAAATTGAACATTAAATATAATAGAGATAGATAGAAGTTGTGATACATTTGCCACATTGCCAATCCTCTACGTAATGATGGCAAAGACCTCGTTAGTGTGTTTTAATGACACTGGTTATTGCTTGTTATTGATTCATTCATGAAAAGCTTCTTAGAAATGAATTTTAATTAGTATTTTGTGAATATATTGGTCTTGTGTGCCTTTGACATTAATTTTGAAGGGGATATGCTTAATAATATTTAGATTGTATCATTTCTGGTATGGAGAAGCTAGTCTACTTTGATATTTAGGACTGTCTTGATCAGATCTTGTTTCTGTGCCATTTCTAAGAATATTCATGCTAAAGTTGATGTCAGGCGCATAGCGAGAGGGGGGAGTGGTCAAATGCAGAGTTGCGAAACAGGCACCTGTGACAGGTGAGAACCCTACAAATCCTTGATAATTTATAAGGCTTTTCTAACAAAACCATACAAATTATCAAGGAATTGAACGGTTCTCAACTGTCACAGGTGACCTGTTTCGCAACTCTGGTCAAATGTCCTTACAAACCTCCTGGTAATGTCCATCATCTCCATGTTAAGAACAGACGAAACCACAGTCGTTAAAAGAGCAACTAGGATCCAGTCCTTAACAGCAAAAATAATATTGACTTCGAAATTAAATTTCCGTTAAAGCCACTACATTGTATGCTTTCATCATTAATATGCAACCATACAAAAAAATCCCATTATCATACCTGCATTTTTATCACTTTGAATATAAATCCATGGATTGATGAAAATTCAATCAAAATTATTGACGCAAAAATTTATTCCAATTCTCATAGCCCGCACTACAAAATCTCTTCAACAACAGAGTAAATTGAACTGATATTTAAATTTTAATACCAATAATTGAAAATGATTAATTATGATATTTTTGTGTGTATGTGTGTGTGTGCATGCATGAAAGGTATGATTGATCTTAATTATTTCAGTTACAATGTCTGATATGCGGCTCATCAATTTTTATTTTCATATTTATTTCAATTAATATGGATATACGGCATGTGACCATATAAAAACATTTTATCGATTTATCGCTTAAGTGGCTTGAAATATTGACATAATGAAATGGTCGCAATTTATTTCCAATAAATATATTTTTGCAATATTTTGTTTGTCGTTTCTTGTCCAGTAATTGCCTATGTTTCTCATGGCTATTGCTTCTTTTTTATATGATTCAAATAGACATTTGGCACCATTTGGTTATTAGCACTAAGACTATAACTTTGTCATTTCCATTTTAATATTATTTCTTTTTCTCTCTTTTTCTCCATTTATTGCAGCACTTTTATCGCAAACTTTACGTACCTATACGAGAACTGGTTGTGAACATGAGCCCATTACATTAAGCTGTCCTCGAGGCACGTCCATTTCGATAGATGTAGCACAATATATGCCAACAACAATTGAGAATGAATGTGTAACAGTGACTGAGAATATCATTCAGGATGGCGTTGTTAATGCTGGTACGGAAATTGAAATTAAAGCGCCAGAGAAATGCTCGAGTTGGCAAAATGAATTAAGTGTAAGTAACAAATAGATTTTTCTTTTTTTCCTCATTTTCACATGTTAACAGAGAAAAAGTACAAAAAATGGGTAAGAAGAAAAATTGTACATGCTGCCAGGGGTGTATGGAGATGGGGAGGAGGGATTGGGTTGGAATTTCATTCCAAAGAAATTCAGTAGCTTAAAGAATCATTCGATGGATTGAGGCTAACCTACAAAATCCCCCTAGCTACATCCCTGCAAGCTTAATACAAGAAACTTTTTCATTCCGTCTTCAACTGTTCTGTACTATGTGTAATGTGAGAACAAAATAACATCAATCATTGCAAAAAAAAAATGTCGCTTGAAAAAAATAGGAACGAGCGAGAATTTTGTTTTGCAAAAATGAAGGGAATGGCAACAGCAAGATGACGTAAATTGCGGTTGATGACAGTTTTAGAAATTATTGACCGTGAAATTTTTTCTTCATTGGAAATTTATGGCTTTGAATAATGACTTTTTTTGGGCGGAAAAGAAAACAGACATTGGTTCACACTTTAATTTTAAATGTGTCTTGCCAGAATTTTTTAAGATGAAGTTTAAGTTAAGGACCAAAAAGTTTTTCAATTTTGAGGTTAGAAATCATAATTTTATTTGAATTGGCTTAGGTGATGGAAGTCTTAGAAGCTTAGAAGAGGGGGAGGGGGGGGGGGGGGGGGAATGCACGTAGTCTGACCCCCCCCCCCCCCTTAAAATTTCTGACTCCTCCCATTTGGGGAAGGGGGGGGGTCAAATATATCTGACCAAAAATGATATAATTTAAATTTACTTAAAGGCAAGAAATAATTGAAAATAATTAAATTTTATATTTCAATACCTCATAAGTCACCCATCCTTACCACCGCTTGAACATGAAAAAACTTTTCATTTTAAAAAATTTGTAAAAAATGTTCTCTCAAACATTCGTACACGAAACTTTATCCTTACATAACACTTCCTCATACACAAAAGTTCTAAAAGTGTTAAAACTCCTCGTGCATAGAAAAATTGATGTTTACGGCATTTACAAAATAAAAGAAAATTTTTTGAGTGAAATGTATGAACAAAAAAAAGTTGCGAACATAAACTTTTACATTCAATTGCGTCATTAAGTCTCATTTTAAAGCCTCTCGAAACTTCAGTTAGCATTCCATTGTGCCCCCAGTTACCTCATGAAAATTATTTATCTCTCGCTCGTTATTTTCAAAGAATTATTTGACATTAGCAGCAATACAGAACAGCTTGTCAAGTCTGTGTCATCAGAGTTAAAAAATATTCTATTCCATTTTTTGTTTGAATGAAAAAAAAAATTCACGAAAATGTCACGTATTTGACTGCTGTTGCTAAACGTTTATGTACTTTAATAATTCCATTGTGCATACGCACGCTCATCTTTAATAACGGAAAGAATGGCTTCCTGGATTTGACACAGTCATCGTTCTTCCTATTTTGTTTAACGACGTTTCATGTTGCTTTGTTATTGTCAAATTTTTCAACTAGAAACATCTATCATTTTAAATTGTCTATAAAGGGAAATGTGGAAGCGAGAATGGAATTTATGGAGTAGCTTGATAATGAAAAAGACAGGTACTGAGCTAGCAGAAATTTTCTAATAAATTCAATTATTTCTACCGAACTTGAAGTTTTGTTTGATGTTTTATTAAATTTATAAAAGATAGAAAGGAGGAAGTTCTGAGAATTTTTGTTGAGTAATTCCTGAAAATTCGAGATAAATTAGAGCAGATTAGAGGATTAATTTGAGGAATTACAATTCCTTTGATGTTGTGGATGAAGATTTTGTCAGATTTCTGTTATTTTTTGATAACTTTGTTTCGTGTGTTAAGGAATTGTTTCTTAACTATTGTCTCAGGCTCGGAAACTAGGCTGTACACCGCCAAATACCCTCAACTTCCATACAAATACCGTCAAATACTGCTAAACTCCATACAAATACCTCCAAACACCCAAAAATACCACCTATTAATATGAAATACCGCTAAATACCGTGATTAAAATACTGCCTAGTTTCCGAGACTGGCTTTTGACTACACCCGAAAAGCACAAGTCGGTTAATCGATCAGAAATTCAACACCAAGCCAGTGTGACTCTAGTTTGATGCCCGTGTGGCTCTAGCTTGATGCCGGTGTGACTCTAGTTTGATGCCGGTGTGACTCTAGTTTGATGCCCGTGTGACTCTAGCTTGATGCCCATGTGACTCTAGTTTGGTGCCTGATTTCTTATTAATTAACCGATTTATGCCATTCGGGATGCAAAGAGGTGCTACTGTAGATACCTTCCACAGACACTTTTGATGGATTCTGACCAAGATTTTGAACAGTATAGAATGGCTAATAATCTACTAGCTACAAAATGCTACTAATCAAGTAGAGTTAAATACAGCTCAATGACATTTCTTAAATAAACTTCAAACTAAGCCAAAAAGTATCAGCAATTAAGTTGTTATGATCTACAACTTTCCCAAATTCAAACATTTATTTTTGACAATCTTAATTTCTTTAAACTGCTTCAAAGCTGTAAATCATTTTTCCTCCAAACCCACTCACACAAATTAATGCAAAAAAATGTTCAAAGAAACATCAAAAAATTAATCAAATAATTTAATTAAAAAATATACGCGATATACACTCAAAAAATCATCTCGTCTGTAATTAAAAAATCTCGTTTGCATGCTTTTGACTCAAACATAAACACGCTGTGATGATTGAGTTAAATTTTATTTACAATCCTTTCAATTAGTCTGATTAGCTGTTGATGATTCAAAAATGTTGAATTAATTAGGTTTTTTCGAAATCAGAATCATGTTTGTGAATGACACATGTCACGTAGACTCTGATAGGTTCAAAAGTTACAAAAACCACAGTTCACATATCCAACTTTATGTCATCAGCAGTATTATTTTAATTCGAGTTTTCCCGTAATTATCACTTTCTGTCTTCGGCTCACACACCATTCATTATTTATATGTGTGCCACACGTGTCCCTCATCTGAAATTTCACTATAATTAGATTAGATTAAAATTAACTAAAGCAACAGAAAAAAAAAGTTTGGGGATGCTAATGAACATGTAAATTAAGCAGATCCTTTTGCCGCATGCCTCGTCCCTTTTCAGTATTTTATTAACATATTTTGATGACATTATATATGCCAATTAATATAATTTATATGCTTGACGAGGAAGTCTGAATATATACCGCAATTTAATATAAAATACTGCAAAATACAAACACTTTATTACTGAAATAATTTGAATATACTTCATGCCATTTTCATTAATGTACAAGAGTGCTTTTAAGTTATTCGATGTCCGCAAAACGTGAGGCGACATGTTGATAAGGTAGATTTATTTTTTCATTGACTTAAATATGTTTTTTTTTTTGGGTAGAGTTAATTAAATGTCAGCAAAATCATTGCAAATTTTAAACAAAACTGCTTTTAAACTCCTTTAAATTAATTTTAAAAAATCAATGACTTATTTGTGTGCAGCTGTGTTGCGAGAATTGAAACTTAACAGCATACCGTTGATCTGACTAGTCGGTAGATTGTATATGCCACCAGCACAGTCAAATCCTTATCAAGATTCAATTAAACTCAAGCAAATATCAACTCTGTTCCTCTTTTAAGCTTTTTCCCAACCTCAATCTTCAAAAATCGAGGATAAAATTTCATTTTAGGTCAAATTCAATCACAATCAAGCACCACATGCTCCTCGCATACACAAAACATCGTGGCACACATGTGAATTCATATTCTCTTTCGTGCTATACAGGCACATGATGTCACAGATATGAGAGAATAAATGTACTTAATTTAAATTGATAAAAAAAGGCGTGGATCACACGCATCTCTTCCCTAAAGATAGGAATATTGTGTCAATGCTACTCTTTCCAAGTATAATATTTCCCAAAAATTAAATTTAAATTAAATGAAATGCCGGATGTTTCGCAAGGGGGTAACAACATGATGGGGAAATTTTTTGATGGAAATTTAAATTTTTCGTTTAGCAAATTGATGATAAATAAAAAAATATTTGAAATTCACTTGAATTTTTGTTAACCCATCATGTTGTTTCCCCCTTTCACATTTCACGCATATACAAGCACTTTCTCTCCACATTCTGCGTCCAATGAACTAGAAAATTTCTGTCATTCACATCCAATTTCCTCGCTTTTGTGTCTTTTTTCACACTTGCTGTTGCTGCCATCAAAACAAATGTTACAAAGGGAATTGATTCCGCATAGAAATTAGAGTTTACACAGCTTGATATTTTGATTTTTGAGCTACCCAAGATTGAATTTTTGATTTGACACCAAAAAAGATCATAGACATATAAATTGGAATAATGTTGAACAAACGATGACATGCTGTAGATTGTGAATATAAACATGCCTTAGAAATTTAATTCTCTGAGCAATTATTGAGACAATTTATGAGCCATTTTGATTCTATAGCTAACAAGACCAAGACTGAGAATATATTCACATAATAGCAATTCTCATTACGATTATCCAGATATATGGCAGTAATAAAGATAAAATTTTATAATTGAATTAAAACCATATCAGCATCATTGTCGGGTTAAATGTCTAGTGATGTGTAAGAATCAATGTCAAT
This sequence comes from Chironomus riparius, assembly GCA_917627325.4. NCBI lineage: Eukaryota > Metazoa > Arthropoda > Insecta > Diptera > Chironomidae > Chironomus > Chironomus riparius. Next base: position 49,112,794 of record OU895878.1, on the reverse strand, counting down.
ATGAATTTAGAATTGCCCCGAAAGACACGAGTGCAAAGTTTCTATTTATATTTCTTCATTTTGATGCCATTACCAATATGTGAATCAACATAAAAATGTCTCAATCTCAATTTTGGATTATCATGTCATGAGAGCAGATTGAGAAGCTTTTTCGAACATGCAATTACATTATTTTTAGTTTTATCTTCATTTCGAATTTAATTTCGATTTATAGATTTTGCTTTTGGAAAAGCTTAGTCATCGGGGGTGGGGACTCGATATTAGTTTGAATATAATTCAAGGTATGTTAAAAATTCTCCTTTTAAAGCTAGCGACTTAATACATGATTAAGTATAATGAGCTAGAAACCATTGATTAGGAACCAAAGAACTCGAGATCAAGCACTGAGGATCATAACTTAAAATAGTACAATCATGATTAGTCTTGCTTTTGGGGAGGGGGGGGGGGGCACTATGAACTTTAGTCGAGATTAAATCGTACGTAGCAACATCTTAACATTTAATCCTGATACGAACAATTCAAGAGTTTAGACCGTTACAGTTTCCAAGAACACTTGTAAAAATGTCTTATTTGTCTGTCTGCCATGCAAAATTCGAAGTTTCATACCCTGCAGTTCGAAATTTTCGAAAATTAGGAAATATTAAAAACTTAAATTAAGCAATTTTTTCATGAATTTTAGATGAACATATTATTTTATCATTTGATAATAAGCATAATATAGCTAAATTTGTTTTCAAAACTATCAAAAACTTGAATAAAATGACCAAAAATTGTAACGGTTTTTCAAATTTAAATTTTTCGAACGTGCATATTAAAACACCCCTAGACTTTCGATAAGTCTGTCGAACATGAATTGAACGTATCAGATTTAATCTTAAACTATTAAACACTTACATCACAAAAACTGACCCCTCGACAAATCTTAAAATCAATTTTCACTTAGGAGCCGTTCACTTATTACGTAACGCTTTTAGGGGGGAGAGGGGGTCTAAGATTTTGTTAAAAAAAATTTTTCATACAAATTTTGTTACGAGGGGGGGAGGGGGGTCAAAAAAGTCGTTTTTTCACATTACCTAATACATGAACGACCCCTTACCACCCCCTCAAAAAATTCCCAATAAAATAATGAATGAATTAAACTACACAACTCGTGATGAATTGGAAATTAAATGAACAGAGAAAAAGAAATTCGCAATCTGTGAGTTTGTTCGTTCTTTTTGAAAGCTCAGCATGATTTGATGGAACTTCGCATAACTGTTAATTAAATATTCCATTGAGTGAGCATTTTTGGCAGTCTGGCAAAAGTATTTTATCATGGAATGATTCGAAGAAAAAAAATGAAAGCTGGCATTTTGTAGTCAGTCATTCGCAGTCAAAAAAAAAACTTTGTTCTATTGACTGTGTTAAAAGCTGATGACATCAACAAATGTGTTATTGAATGGGGAAAAGGAGGAAAAGGAAGCTGTGATGAAGAAGAAATTTGGATGAATAATTGGAAAGTAATTCTTTTTATAGATAGATTAAATGAAGTAAATGGTTAGTTTGACTGAAATCTAGTCAGATTAAAGATATTTACTTAGACAATATCTCAATCTAAGCCAGTATGAGCCAACCCTTTTTTTTGCCACCGCTCACTTGATGATATGCAATGACCGAAATCGCACACAGCGTGGGATATCTCAATTATTTTCATGGAACACTAGTGTGCCGCGGCACACGTATTGGTCATCACTGATCTAGACAATTATGTTGTATTTGGACTGAAAATCCCTTAAATACTCTTACAGAATCAAGAGTGCAGAGTCACAAAATCACATATTCAAAATGATGCCTATTAAACTTCTAATCAAAAGGGGTTGAGAAAACCAAGGAAGTGAAAATAATCTTTTTTGCATATTTTTTAAGTCGTACCTTTGTGACAGGAGTAGGTGTTGTTAAAGGAAGTCTACCGAACGAAGATTCATACTAGGCCATTAGCAACTAGCTCAGCTTATCACTTAAAGTAATTAAGTTTTTAGAGAAAAAATCCTAAACTAATTCCGTAACTCATGAAAACTTAAAGATCTCATTCATAAGCTTCTTCATCTTTTTAAAAATTCATAATCCCACAAACAAATTCCAAACCCGATTATCTAACAGATAATTGTATACACATTTTTGCCAAAAGGCTCTTCAATTTTATTGCGGTAGCCCCCATTGATGATGTAACAAATATTTAAACTTCATCTTTTTCCACAAACTTCATTCATATTTTGAGGGGTTGATAAGAGACCTAAAAAAAAATTCTTATCATCATTATTGCATCTCGTTCACATTAAAAAAAGCTCATAAAGACCTTTCCAATTCAATCCTTTTTCTTTATGCTCTCGCTTCTTGTTTCTTTTATTATTATATGTATATCATCAATGCAATAAATTCTTAACTCTTGGAGAAAAGCGATTTCTAAATCGCTCGTAAAAATGGCTTCAACAGCGAGAATTAAGGATATATCATAAAATTAAAATACAATAAACTGTTCATGTGGAAGGCTATAGCTCAAAATGAGAAGGGTTATAAAGGGCTTTCCTCAAATGATCGATTTCAGGGCTTCTCCTTCTTTGCCTCTTTTCTATCTTTCATTTTTGTCGGATTAATTTAGATGGAAGGAACCTTCTCTCTTTTGACATCAACGGAATGTAAATGTAATGTATACAAATAGTTGGAATTTTTTTCTAAATTCCTTTGCTTTTATGAGTGTGAAAGGCGCTGTTGATGCTTAAGTTTAAATATTCGATTGACGCTTAATTGCTTGTAAGAGATTTACAATATTATGTTCCGAAAAACTTTATAATGTGCTAAAGGGTCGTTCACTTATGACGTCCAACACTTAGGGGGGGGGGGGGGGGTTAAAAAATTTGTGACACATTATGACAGGGGTGGGAGGGGGTCAATTTTAATCGATTTTTAATTTTTTGTGTCTGGGATTGGACGTCACAGGGGAGGGGGGTAATGACAACTGTGACAGAGGGGGGAGGGGGTCTAATAAAATTAGGTTAGGTTTTTTGATGGACGTCATAAGTGAACGACCCCTAATGGGATAAAGTTTTTTGATAAATTGAAATTTCGCATATTTTACAAAATGTAAGAGGTGAAGCAGATCAATCCAAAAGCCAATAGTACAGCAATCGTAAGATTGAAAATCAATAAAGCTCTAGAAATGATTTATACCAGTAATGCCCAACCCATTTTGTGCCACGGCACACTTTGGTGGTAAGCCATGACCGAAACCGCAAACGACATTTAACCCGTGGCATTTTCTGATTTTTTTTGCATCACACTAGTGTGCTGCAGCACGTTGGTTGGCCCTCACTGGTTCATAGCGCTATCAGAAGTATCCTTTACCAGTAAGATGCAAAATGCAAATAAGTCTAAATTAGGGAAAGCCGATTGACTCTAGGAATTGACCTTAGGATTCAAACTTAGGACTTTCGAGTTTAGATTACAATTTTTTCATTAAAATAATGCTTACCAACTATCCCACAAAGCTAGCAACATACAAAAGACTCCAATCACAAACCAGCTAGACATTAAGTCAAAATACAGAACTTTAAACATTTCTTCCCATTTTACAGCTACTCAAGCTATTTAAATGCTAAGAGCTTGTCTAAAAAAATCAACAAAGAGAATGAAAAGGATTGAAAAACATTTACTATTGAGCCTTTTTTGCTACTTGCTGATTACTTCTCTTAAATTATAAGCCTCATTTCAATTTTATTCAACACACAAAAAGAGAAAAATAATTAAGCAATAAACATTAAGAGATGAAGGAAATGAGGAGAGAAGGATTTAATTTTCATTCTCAATAAATCCTCACTCATTCTATTTTTATGCTGAAAAATTCTTTAAAGGCATCGATGGATAGATTTTAAGCCCTTTCTTTCAATCGCATTTTTCCGAATTGCCTTAGTGGGTCGAGTGAAAATAACAGAAGCAAAACGCAATAAATTTCCCAAGCTGTCGATTATGTAAGAAGAAGGCAAACTGAGTTGTAGGATGAAAGGTTTTTTGGCATTGAAGATGATTCCTTTCATGTATTACGACATTTCCATTAAAGATAATCCACTTCATGGTATAGAATACACTCAAAAAAGAAATGGATGGAATTAGGGGCAGCATGTCTACTTTCATCTGAAGTCATAGCTATTCTCAAGTCAATTTTCAGACTCTCTATCCTTTAAAAATTTCCTAGTTCAACCCTGGCACACGTGAACTGCTCTTGAATTTTAAGAAGCTTCTCCCCCTTCTCATTTCCTTTATTGTTTCACCAGCAGTGAAGAGATATCTCAATAAATTTCATTTTTATACACATTGACTTGCCGATCACAATCAGAGCGTTTGTAAACCTTTCCTGAGGAAGTAAATAATGTTACCGGGAACTGCTTCATTCCTTAATCACACACTTCAGATTTTTATCTTCTTTTTTTTTTGATTCTAAAATGATTTTCTTAATGAAATATTCAGCTATAGATTTTAATTTGAATGACATAATTTAAGGGCTGAAAGGTTTAGGTAAATAGCATAACAAAGGAAAAATAATAAAAGGGATTAAGTGTATTTTAATAGCTTTTTCAATTTTTTTGTGTCTTTAAATCGCGTTGTAAAAATAAATGTTTAACATTTTAATAGGAATTTGACTCTTTTGTGATTTTAATGGGGGTGATATACATAATATGTTGCGATGCTTAGGTGATAGAAAGTTCTAAGGTAATGTCAGTGTTGTGGAGGTTAGGGTTATGCTTGCAGATGGCTTTTGAAGCACCACTGTTGTGACATGAAAAAATTGTAGCTAGAAACTTGAAATTAGATCGGATTTTGAATTTTTTTGTATGAAAAGATAAGGATTTCTGGGTTAGAAGGGGACATAGAAAGCCTTGCAACTGCCATTTCTAAATACGCGTCAAGGTAAGGATACTAGGATCTGGTTTTTTAGGTCTACTTTGCATAAGAGGAGTAGGATTATCTATAAAGTTGTTAAGTTTAGGGAAGCTCCATATAATCCAAGGCCTGGAAACTATCCCAAATATCCCATTTATCCCATATATCCCAAAAATATTCAAAATAATCCCTGAGCCTGTATGCATTAGAATTGAGATATCCCATCATATCCTGAAATTACACGTCCAATACACTAAGGATACGTTGGGATATCTTTATTATCGTGCATAAATGCTTAGGATTGGTTTTTGAATATTTTTGGGATATATGGGGTAAATATGATATTTGGGATAGTTTCCACGCCTTGATACAATCAGTATAAATTCGGGAAGGAGATGTATGCATAGAGGTTCCACTAGCTTTCTTTAAATAAAACTTGATCAGACTTCTACTAAGTTTCAAAATATTTCTTAAATAAGATTCTTAAATATTTTACTACAAAAACAATATATTGGTCTGGAAAAGCAACTTGAGTCATTACTTAATGTACAAGAGCCTTCCAAGAAAATCGAAAGAACAAACATTTTTTAAAATTGACACTTTACTCAGCATTTTAGATTCGAATAATTTAATTGCTACCTAAATTCCTCAGCACTCGCTTTTGTAAGAAAAAATCAATATTTTATTTATTATTTCACTTGTAACAAATTTTTTAAAGACTTCCCATCAAAAGGCAGTATTGAATTACATTTTCACTTATACCTTCATCCTTCTTGGAAGTAATTCTAGATTATCCATTGACATTTGCCTTCATCTTGTCACCTTTTATCTCTCTTTTTATTTCAATTCTGAACATTTTTGCACCTTTATTATTTACGTCTTTTGAATTTGAATAAGTAGAAGTGTTGATTTAGTTCAAACTTGTTAAAGCTGTCTTTAATGGATGTTAAGGGAGCGGTATGGAGGATGGTGATATGCCTTACCTGACGTCATCAGATCTCTAAGAACACCTAAAAATCAATTTCCACATCATCAGAATTTAAAGCCCACACAGCTTAAAAAATTCAATTTTAAGCGACATTTGCAGCTCATAAAAAATTTAAGCAACATAATTGAACTTTGATTTCCCCACAGAATTACATCATACATTTCAATTTCAATATTTTTGTCACATTTGTCACAAGTAAATAAGAAATGAGCTCAGAAAAATCAGAAGTCAATCAATCAATTAAAAATAATTGAAAAATTGACAAAATTTCGAAATTGAAATCAGAACTTAAAACTTTTATGCTGCCTTAAAAATTAAATTCCTAAAGCCTAGCAAATTCATCATCTTGAAAGACATTTTAGATGAACTAAAGTAAATTGGAAGTAGACATGGGTTAGCTACTGTTGAATTATAAAATAATAATTTCGTTATTCTCCGCAAAACTTGATAAATTTATCGTCGTAAAAGATAGACAATCGACCGCAATAACTTTGTAGATATAAGCTGTAAATCCATTAAGCACACAGTCTCTGTTGCGAGAAAAAAAAGTTCTTATTCTTCCCATCATTTGCTCTTGAAAGCTCTTTTTTTTTGAATGAGTGAATGAAGGCTTCTTAGTCAGTGTTGTTGGATGAGTATCTGCGTGGGTTCATGTCAAAAAAGAGTCAGCTTCAGATTGTTTGAGAGGTAATCAATGTCAAATTTTTGAGGTAACACGAACATTTTACTTGCTTACTTCTCTGGACGTACAGATCAATTGTGATCCATAGATGGCGCATGAAGTTGGCTCTATCGCAGGCTACCGCTTGCCAATTACCAATACCAACACGAACATCATGGATAATAAGTCCTGTTTGGATCATGTTTTATACCAGTCATCGATTTGATAGTTACATAATTACCGATGAATAGGAAGAAACCATGTTGGAAGAGGGGGGCGGTATAGCTCACTCAAAGCTAGCTTCTTAAGATTATAGAATGACTGGGATTCTGGGTTCTGTTGGCTCAACCCATTCTCTTTCAAAATGTTCAGACCCCGCAACAATAAATCAACCTTGATGCTACTATCGACACACTTAGGATTTTCTAGCGGAGCAGTAGTTCTCCACAGAGCGTAGATTGAGTACTGTTAGCTTAGACAGCATCGTTGGTTCGAAATCTCATGAATTTTATGTGCAGCGAAACCCTCAAAAATATAAATTTTCAATGAATGACATTTTGAAACGACCCCATGATGTTTAATTCCAAGACATCTAGCTTTAACAACCCTGCAAACATTCTCCATCTCAAGTCTGCCTTCCTTTTATTTTACTGAACATAAAAAACCCCCACAACAAGTAAACATCTCATCTCATCACATAACAATGCAGTGTCAGTAAGAGATGAGCAAGTGAGAGTCAAAAGAGAAGCTAAAGGAATCAAATAAGAATTGAAATGAATGTAGTATGCCAACTTGTGTGTTGTTGATCTTTCATTCATAAAGTTTTCTCTTTTATTTATTTATTGTTATTCATCAACATATTTTCCATTCTTGTTATTGAATTCAAATAACAATAACAACAGTATTAAAGGAAGCAGCAAATGTAGAAAGAAGAAAAATGTAAGGAGGAGTTTACATTCACTCTCACCACAATACAACTGATGTGGATCTTTGGAATATTTATGGATTCCTCCCTGCTGAGTTGTATGGAAATGAATAAAAGGAAGACTTTTTTTATTTTCAATAGAAGTGTATGTTGTTAATTTTTGAGGAATATTGTTGATATTTGGGGTTGTTCATAAATAATGACTCTCCCAGTTTGCCGCTGTGAGACACATCTATGTAAAATGAAATATTTTTGGATCAAAGTTGAGCTATAGAAGTGAAAAGGTGGTCTAAAATTCTAGCCTTATTGACACCATTTATGAATGAACCCCTAAACATAGTAATTGATACATAATTCTGTTTTTAACGAAAGGACAATCCAGATAGCAACCATACAATTACTATAGAAAAGATTCCCTTACAATTGGAATCTGCATCAAGCTTCCTTTTACATCATTTTCTGCTTATTAAATTCCTTTTGATTTCAATGACCTAGTTTTTAAAATAAATTTAATGCTTGAACTATTGAACTGAAATGGAAGCATTTTTCAAAATAAAAACAAATACATTTGGGATGCTTGGATATGTCTGGAGTGCTTTAGAGTTTGTACAGAAAATAAAACATTTTTCCTTTTAACTTCTCATGCTGACGATAACATCCCATAAAGGATTTTTTTACGGTTGATATATTTTTTGGACATCTGTTTCAAATTGAAAAAGTGTTAATGGAATGGCTGCAGTTGTTTGTTGTGGATTTGTTTCAGAATCTGAATCTGATTTGATACATGTTGAGAAGTAGGATTTGACTCAAAATGTTCCTAGTGATGAATTTTGTCTTTAATGACCTTTTAGTTTAGAAAAGTGTTTAAAAACGGCAAATCCAAAATTATCGTCGATAAACTAATCACTTGATTGAGTCAATCATTATAGAAATGTAAAATGATATAAAACTTTACAGCTTAAGGATGTAAATATCAAGAAAAATTAGAATACACATTTACTTCCCCCAATTTAGGTTGACTTTCCCATGCCATCCCCGAAAAAATTCTCATTCATCTTAAAAAAGATCTCTTCTTCATTTCTCGAGCATATAAACTTAATAGTAATAAGTATGGCAATAGAACATATAGTTGAACTGAATAAATTATAAGACATTAAGTTGTAGTTCAACTTACATATATTACCATCATTATTATACAAAACAGTAATAACAATCATGAATGAACATTAAGCACTTCCACATCCCCCTTAAAGTGGTGCCATTTGTAGAGCTGAATTTTAATAATTTATTAACATTCGCTCCAAGACGTGATTCTAGAAGGCATAACATTTCGACTTGAAAAATGTTTCAATTTGTCAAATCAGTTCAGATAAATAAAAAATAAAAAAATATAGAACGAGAAATTCCATTTCCAATCGATACGACATTTTCCATTGTGGATGCCTATTTGTTCAGCTGACGAGAACAGAAGTAAAGGGAATGAGAAAAAGCTGTCGGGACGCTTTAAAAAAGCATGACAAGACAAGAAATTCTAGGCACAGAAAAAAGAGCATAAAAAAATCAATAATTTAAATAAAAGAGATGTAAAGAGGAATTTGGTGCTGCAGATGAAGACAAAAAACTGTCACAGCGACAATAAAAACTTGAAAAATCTACATAGATAGTTCTTTATGGGCTTGATGTCTCCTTATTTTTTTGAGAATATCTCTGTTTTAGCTTTTCATCAAGTCTAGGATTAGTCTAAGCTCTAGCTTACAATGTGGCTTGGTCTAAGCTTCAAATTAAAATAAATTAGCTTTAGGAAAAGCCATAAATCAGGAGATTTAAATTCTTTAAACTTTTAGCCGTGGTTTTCGAGATAAAAGCTAGATAATTTATTATTTAACTCTGATTTCCTTACCTTGCAGCTTTTTTTATGTGCTCCACATATTTTCTCTCTATCAAGACGTCGACTTATTCAGCATATGTTACAGACACAATATAGAGAATTTCAAAGCATCTTCTTACATCCATTGTATGCCACTTTTTCACTAAGAGAAGTTTTATTCAATGGCAAGGGACACAAGCCAAGAATATAAAATTTAAATGTCGGTACTTTTTTTTTTGTTTTGTGTCAAGGGGGATTGTGGCTTGGTGTAAGGAATCTAAAGAGGCATAAATGTGCTAGCTTTTTTTTATCATCCTCATCATAGTTGTAGGTATGTTAAGGCTTCTTATTTAAGTACATGTCTAAATAATTAATTGTGAGATTAATAAGTGCCATTGGTTAGTATTTTGTGCTCTAGAGCAGTGGTAGTCAACCTTTTTTGTGCAACGACACACCTTGATGATAAGCCATAACCGAAACAGCACATTACATACCGTTCGTGCGATTTCTCGAATTTTTTTGCAGCTCCCTTGTGTTTCGTGATACATGAGTTGGTCATCACTGCTCTAGAGAACTGAAAAGTTAATTCAACTGTCTTGGGTTCGAGACTTAATTCTGTAGGTAAGTTCATAGAAACTCCACCTGAATTATATGATGTAGGGGGAGGGGGGGGGGGATTGACATCTGTGACAGAGAAGAGAGGGGGTCTTAAAATTAGGTTTTTTGATGGACGTCATAAGTGACTCCTTTAGAATATGAAGAAAATTGAATTCTGAGTATCCCGAGTAGCCTTTTAAAATGTAGCCCCTGCAGCCGATTTAGAGATAAGTCGGAATCTCGTTTAAAACATATAAAAACCTCCAAAAATTCAAAACTGGGCCAGAAAAAAAAGCTCAAAAAGAAGCTTCAACAATATTAAATTACTTCCTTCAAGTCACACATCCCCCTTCCCGATTTTCCAGTTCACTTTTATCTTTGCATGTTGTAAATTAAAGAGAAGCAAATGAAATCCTTTTCCCACTTTACCTTTTTAGTATGTTTATCTGTAAAGTGGAAACATGAATAGGAAAAGGCAAATACAAGGATTTTAGGGAACTACATATGAAGAAGAATGAAAAAAAAAATATGAGGTTAAAGAAACCATTTTCCTGGCTGAATGTACAGTCATCATCTGATAACAGACTTGAATAGGTACAAAGAATTTTAATGTTGTTTTTACATTTGTTTATTTATGAGCTGTATTTTGTATATAGAAGGGAATTTACTTGAGAGATGGAAGATCAATTTGAATTTATTTGAAGTAATTCTACGAAATGTATCAGTATGTATTTCAGGATAGCAACGTTGTAGCACTTTTTGGGTAGAAATGATGCATTAGAATTTAAATTCTAAGAAAGCTTCCTTTTGAATTTTAAAGGCTTTCGTGTAAATTGATGTGAAAATATTCCTAAGAATCTTGCAGCTCATGTAAAGCGTTAAATGTGAGTTGTCACGTATTTTCATTCCGATTTCTACTTACGCATCCCATCATTCCTGATTCTTTATTCAAAGTCTTCATTCCTAGGAATGAAAAGCCAAACTTTTTTTATTTGTTAAAAATCTCAATGAATTTTCCACGTTATCATAATGCCTCCATTCAATCCTCAACAATGGCACCAAAATTTCCTCCATAACAAAAAAAAACATTCCATCAATTGAGGAGCTTCATTCAGCAAGTAAATATATTTTATTCATATGTTTAAGTCAATTTCCAATCAACAATTCCTGCTTAATATCCTCGAAAGAAAAATTTAAATTTCCTTCTTCAATTTACATGCTGTCGATCATCACGAACGGGAAAAGAAAGTTTTTCTGTTGCTGTATCCAACCTCTCGATATGTTTTGCTTACTCCGTCATCGCTTTTCAACAAACTTGTATTTCTTATTCTTTAAAGGAGTTGAGAGCATGAATGAATCTTGTGTCAGTTGAAAGCAATAAACAAACTTCACAGATTCAGATGAACTGAAAAGGGGAGAAAAAATTCTTTTTTCCCACGTCAAATTTATCGAATGAATGAAAGTCAAGGAAACAAGTCAAGAGAGACTTGTCAAGCGGGGAGATGAAAGGATTACTCAGTGATATTCCTTAATATTCATTTCATTCTCTGTCAGAAATGAGAAATGAAGAGATGCACGAAAAAAAGTTATGAAAAGAAAAGAAAAGCACTGACTTGATGTTGCTTCATTTATTCTTTATCTCAGTCAGTCGAGCTTAATCGAATGCTTCGTTTTGTTAAGATTGTTTGGCTTTCTTTTTGTGTTTTTGACACAGCTAGACAATAATTTATGAATGCACATTGGAGGGATGGTGACAGAAGTATTCCGTGATGAAAATTGATGCAGCTTTGGTTTTTGGTATTTCGAGAGTTTTTAAATTCAGTGCATGTTATGAAATATTTGGAATTAAGCTTGTGGTATCTTAATTTGACCTAGAAGCCCGAATAGCACAAGTCGGTTAATCGAAAAGCAATCTAGCACCGAGCCGGCATGATTCTGGCATGGTATTGCCTTTAATTTTAATCCAGCACCATGCTAGAGTCACACCGGCTCGGTAACGGATTTCTGATCGATTAACCGACTTGTGCCTTTCAGGAAGTAGAATTAGTGGTTCAAAAACCTTGTAAAAATTTTTCTAAGTTCCATAAAAGTGGGATTTGAATCTAAAGCTTTTAAACTTGAAAATTTCTGATTATCGGTCAAGCTCCTAAGCTGTTTGCTTCCTTGATTGACATATAATAACCATTGCGTGGTCATTTAAGCTCCAACCTTGATATCAACTAAGTTTAAGTCGACTTTAGTTGACTCAAAAATTAGTTGACTCAAAAACCAGTCGACTTCAAGCAAATTAGGACTTCAAACATTAATTTATTATTATTTATTTGTCGACGTTACCGTCCGCAAGAATTAGTATTTATACATGTTTTTACTTTTTACATTGATTAGTGATACATTTCACATCACTATGGGTGACGTAGAATCAAGCTTCTAATTTTCAAATCTAGGTTTCAAATAAACTAAGGCTCTCGTTTCAATCTTCTGTGGGCGTGACGTGATACATTTCAGGTCCGTTCTGACAATATTCGATTATAAGGTAATCTTGTAGCTCTCGTTCCTATTTCTCCCGCTACACTTCAAGTTCCTGATCCGTTCCTTAATCCAACGTTACCCAAAATGCCCAATTATGGCTTGACTCGTACATTAAGCAGTCGAAGTATCTAAACTTCTGAAAAAGAACAAATTTGGAAATGGCTGGATTCGAACCGACGACCTTCGAGTTACCATACCAAATTTGAGCCAAGCGCCTTACGTATTCGACCAGCAAAGCACTTAACTGCTTTATTTATATTTAACTTAGTTTTGGAATTATGCAATATATTTTCCTATTCACACTATCTTACATGCATCGAATTGAGGCAAAATTCAACATATTCATCTTAAAACGTTTAATCAACCAGAAATAAAAGCTTCAAACTAAATAGATTTATTCAAAATCGCAAAATTTCATCTTATTATCCTCCCAATGCTTTATCTTTACATTTCGTTCGTTGCTTAAACCCAAGGGGAGTACAACTTCATGGGAAATTCTCAACACAACTAGAAATTTTCCTTAGATTTTTCATCATTATTGTTTTAAATTGATGAAAAAAATTTAACCACCAAAAAAAACTTCCCCATAATGTTGTTTCCCCCCTCGCTTATTCCTCATTTTTATCACCAATTTTAATGTATGTACATCTAGAATGTCTGCATATCTACATTTGAATTCCTTACATTTTGATTCACAGCGAGGGAAAAAAACAAGAATTTAAATGTATTTTTAAGTTTCTCACAATGTTGTTTTCTGCTGCTTCTGTTGTCTATTCAATTCGTATATGATGAAATTTATTCTGTTGTTCAATTCTTCGAAATACAACAAAAAAAATTATCTACATTCCCAGTTTTTTTATTCTTTCTCTCATATATCTCTATTATCGTCGTCATTGCGCTCGAAGGAAATAAATGCTTTCAATCATACATTTTGGAAGGAATTCGAGCGAAAACATTTTGATATTTTTTTTCTACTGTCGTCTTTTTCTTTACTTAGTCATAAGTTGTTTTCTGAATTGATTTCTTTTTTTTCTTTGCTGTTTCCATCTCCTTTGGCATGGCTTCCACCAATACTTGTGCTGTTCCAGTTTCTTACATGAATAAATTACAAATTTTTCTCATCCATTCAATCGGATGAAAAATATTTTTTTTTTGTTCAGCTAACGATTGATGAAAAAATGAAAATGGATCAAAGTTGGATTATAGCTCAAATGATGGGGCTTTTGATTCCATCGCTTCCATTCTTTTTTGTCTCTTTCGATTTATATCTCAAAAGGATGAAACTCAGCTTTCTTAAAGAAAAATTTATTCTGTAAACATTTTGTCAAAATGGTAGATTTGTCAAAATGAATTTCATTAGTTGAAGGAACTTGGAATGGCTCAAAAGTATCATTGGATGAGAAAATATTATCAGAATACATTTTATAAAGGAATGAGCTTGTCTAGCATTATAGCTGCTTAGACTTATTACAAATCGAATTGATCTTGTCAACAGAAGAGTTTTGAGAGTTGAGGATGGATATGAGGATTCGTGAATGCTTTGCTTATAAAAGTTCCTCCTCAGACTATAATTAATGCTACTCAGGGGTGTAGCCAGGAATTTGAAAAGGGGGGGGGGGGCAAATAAATTTATATGGAAAATTCATAGGGAAGAAGATTTTTTCATAAAACTCCTAGCAAAATGAAGAAATTTCTGTTAACGTCGAGGGATTTATCTCCCAAATCTCCCTCCTGGTTGCGCGCCTGATGCTACTTAACCTATGCTCTTTGACAGAAAAGGACACGACTAATCAAACTAAGCTACGCGACACTCTTTTGCATCATTAGCTAAATAAGTTTAATATAAAGTGAGTGTCTGGTTTAGCCAATATGTTCGTGTCTGAATTGATTAAGGTACAATCTTTACTGTCCCCAATATCCGACTGAGAACCGAACCAATAATCTCGCAAAATAGTAGACTGCAGTTCTTTAGACTCTTTCCTAACCACTCTGCCACAGTGACTTTACTCTCGCAATGACAGATTCACTTACAAATATCTCAATACCTAAGACTGCACACAGATTCTCAGACACCACTTAAGTAACAATCAAAATAAAAACGTGAGTTAAAAGCCACACAACATCACATACACAAGAGATAATAAATCATCTTCTGTCCCCGCATTTCATGTCTTTAATTGTTTTCTCATCTCATTTTAATATATGTTTTCATGTACAATAGATTACGGAAAGCATTTTCATGATTATATAAGTATTATATGGAATTGAGGATATGCCAACATCAGCTAAAGCATCGTCAAGCATGAAAAAAGAATTTTTTTTTTCCTTAATCTTCGTCTCATCTTCTTATTCTGTTTTCGCAACTACTCTAAATGGTAATTTCTTGCTGATGCTGGCTTGAATATTATTTCTTTATTCTATTTTATTTCATTTTATTAAAGGCGATAAAATAAAAAAATTTTATACTTTTTATCCCAATGTGTGTGGCTGATAATTTCTCAATAGTTTTTACTGCGCTTTTTTTGCTATAAAAATTAGAAGAGCCCTCAAAATATTTATATTGCTTTATATGGGGTGGGTGGATTAGAGGTTCTAAAAGCGATTTTTTAGAGGTATTTATGGAATAATGTGATGGATATAGTCAAGCATTAGATTGTTTGGATTTTAATATTTATGGATTGCATAGTGAGACTTAGAGGTTTAATTGTTTTAAATCTCATACCTGAGCAGCAAATTATTGTAGTTTGAAGTTTAATTGGATTTGACTCAATGTCTAAGGGGGCTCAAATTGATCATATGCTAATCTACTTACTTACTTTCTTCGATGAACTTACAGATCAATTGTGATCCATGGCCTCCCTCAGATGCAACCTAAAACTGGATCTATCGCTGGCTACCGCTTGCCAATTTTCTATACCAAATGTAATACTGTCTCTTTCAACAGCTTGTTCCATGAGTTCCTTGGAATTCTTTGAATATTCAAATCACTTTTTATAATTATACCTGTGGTGTCTGAGCAAACTGGGTATCGAGCTAAATATATATAAATGACAAGGATTTCTACAATCTTCATGAAATTTTAATACCTAAGAAACTGGTCACTGGCACAGATCTGTCACAGCAGATATGCAGACAAAATCCTATATTTCAAGTATATGATTGATAAAGTGATACTAGTGGGTCTTTAGTTGCTTCTTTTTACATTATTAATTACATCTGCAATAAAATCTACCGTAACATTGCAGAATCCTTTTCCTCAAATGGAATATTAACCCATTTTTGTAGCAATCATCTGCTCGGAATAGCTTCAAGCTTGTAATAAAGTGTATTAAATTCTTTCTCGATTTACAGCAAAATTATCAATAATAAAAAATCTGATAGAAATTCTTTTTTCAATTTCCCCTCGAAACACGAGAATCTCAATATTTTCATGCCCCTAAGATAAAGCATTGAATTAAGTTCTGTGTGAATTTTAAAGGCACTTTTTTATTGAATTTTTATTGAAACTATAAAATCCAGAAATTTATTCAACACAAACATATATTTTTCATTTATCTTCTCGCTCCACTAGACTGACATTTATGTGCACCGGAAACCTCTTGACACTGGTTGAAAAATAAGTTTACTTTTTATTTCTCTGGCTTTTTTTTATGACACTGAAAATTTTATGTATGTAGTCATAAATGAGGAGCAAAAAAAAGTTTATGTTGCCCCGACCAAAGGAAGTTGAGAATTTATGAATATGCCGAACTTGAGATCAACGATTGAAGAAAATGTTTAAAAAAGTTCCACAGAGATTGTCGAAAGATTCTCACTTGACACAGAAAAAAATTTTGCCACTGGGCTTAGAATATAGAACATATGAACCAGAATATGTCCTTGAACATTTTTTTTTATGAACGACATTTTCTTCTTATTTTTTTTGCGGTGCCACACAAACTGGATGAAAAATTTCCTTCATGTCTTTCACGATCCTATGCTGTACAGCTTTACGTACTTATCCCAATGACATTTTCTTTCTTCCAATATTTTTTTTTGCTTCCTACGAAACTTTTTCCTACTTCTGGTTTTTTTTTTCATTTTTATCTGTTTTAATTTTTACTTTTTCTGGGGGGTTGCTTTTGAGTGACGTCAGCCATGGAATTGGAAGTTGACTGTAAAAATAATACTATAAAATGTTTAACAGCACTCAGTGAGGTTATTTTGTACCTCGAAGCAGAGCTCGAAGTCGACTCCATACAAAATTTCATCGACTTCGAGCTCTGCCTAGGAGAGATCTTTGATCTAGTTTTGGAATTAAATCAAATGTTTGGATACTTTGCTCTTCTCTATAATGCTTCTCACTACTAATGTTCATAAAATTTTGCAAATTGACATGTTTGACATCCTTTTGAAACGTTAGAGGTTCTTACAAATACTTTTCGAGGCCCTCTTCCTTCTTTAGAGTAAAGACGACCTTTCGAGAGAAGAACAGATTTTTTTTCCAAAGCAATTTCAACCTTGAAGTTGTATTTTGACTCCAATGAGCCCTTTACTGCCTTCTGCTTACCCATAGACTTCTTTACAATTGGTCTTACCAGAGGCCAAGAGCTTTAACCAGTGCTTCAACCCTTAAAATCCTTAATTTCCCAGATAACTGAAATTAATCAAAAAATTAACAATCCCTTTTAAAAATCCTAGCTAGCTCAACTACTAAAATAATTGACGTCATAAGTAAACGATCCCCATCTTGAAAAAAATTTTCATCCTCCAAGTTGGAGGCTCCAACATCATTTCATAAGAAAAACGAATAATGTACTTATTTCGCTGTTTGAAAATATTTTAATATATTTTTTTTCCCGACGAGCTCAAAACTTTTTTTTAATGAGGGTGAAATGTGAAATTCTTAGAAGTTGAAATTCAATTAAGTAAGGGATAGAAGCTTAACTTTAAGTGCTTTATCTGAGTTATTAAATTTCCCAATTTAAGTTTCTCTTTAAATGCTATAAATTTCTCAACGATGCTCAAGTTCAGTTCAATGAACGTAAAAGTCGTATTTTATTGTCGTTGTGAGAATAACTTTCTGTAATGGGCACTTTCGAGTGATTCGTGGAATATTTTATGGACGAATGAATTTTATTTACAAATTGTAATTTAAAAGGTTTTTTAAGAATAATTTGGTCGAATTGTGATTTTTTTGATGCATTTTTGGTAGAATTGTGAATTTTCGGATAGTTTTCTGGATTTTGAGGGACTTTTTGGTCGAAATTTAAATTTGAGGCACTTTTCTGGTCAAATTGTGAATTTTAGGGTAATTTTTGGTTGAATTGTAAATTTTGAGGCAATTTTCTGATCGAATTCTGAAATTTTAGCAAATTTTTGGTCGAATTGTGAATTTTGAGGTAATTTTTGATCGAATTGTGAATTTTGAAACATTTTATGATCGAATTCTGAAAATTTAGCAAATTTTTGGTCGAATTGTGAATTTTGATGCAATTTTTGATCGAACTGTGAATTTTAAGACATTTTCTGATCGAATTCTGAAATTTGAGGCAATTTTTTGTTGAATTGTGAATTTTGAGGCAATTTTTGGTCGAATTCTAAAATTTGAGGTAATTTTTGGTTGAATTGTAAATTTTGAGACACGTTTTGATGAAATTTTCAGGTCGAATTAAACTTTTGAGAAACCTTTCTGACCAAACAAAACTCAAAATTGAAAATTGTTGAAATAAGTCTTATCAAAACTAAAAATGAGTTCAAATGTTATCGATTTTCATCAATACTCTACCTGAATATATGATTGCACAGTCTAATTTTAATAAAATCACATTTAATTTTAAACTTAATTGATCCCTTTTATCAACTCAGTATAATCCAATCGATTCGAAATTGAATTCTCAATAAAGCTTATATTCAATATTGAATTACTAGTCAAATAGCACAAACGCTCATAATCCACAATATTTATGCAATTTAATCTTCCATTCATTTGCAATTAACACTTTTCCATTATCTCAATTGCTCACCTCTTTTTCCTATTTCCAATGCCATGCCATTAATTTTCACTTCGTATAACAGCAAACAACTTTTTCGTCGAATTTATTGGCATTCCAATGTGTATTATCGAAATGCTTTCACATCTCCACATGAACATAACGAGAGCATTAATTTATGTATTTTAGTTTAAGTATGTTTGAGTGCTTCGACGTTTCTCAAATTTTATTTCCTGTACATTTAAAGCAAATAAATAAAAAACAAAATTATTTTGTACGAAATTGATTGCTATTCTGTGGTTTAATACACTTAATGTCTGAATAATGTGCAAAAGGATTATTGCATCCAATTTCGACAATGTGCAATAGGAAATTTTATGCTGAAAAAAAATTACGAATAAAATTAAGGAAAATGAACAAAATTCAGAGATAACAGTCGTGGTTTATGTGGAGGAATCCATTAAACAAACTATTCGGTGCATTTATTTTTTAGCTGTAAAAGAACTGAGTGCATATCAATGAACAGGAATAACTGACAGAGTTCAGCGTGAAACTAGTAAGGATGTGGTCACTCTTTATTGATGAAAGTGCATTTTGTTTGAATTGAAATTTGGTTTAAGGGCTGATTTGAAGAGCTACTAGGGGGGGGGGGGGGGCACATTGAATATGAATTGAGAATCAATGAAAGATATTTTGAGGCTATTCACTAATTACGTTCATTTTAAAGCGAAGAGGTGGTTTAAGATTTGGGGACAGCTCAAACTAAATCCGGTACGAAAATTTGTAAAGAGAGTGGGGGAGGGGGAGTGGTTCAAAGAAGAACTCTTAGTATTATTATTATTTATTTGTCGACGTTACCTTCCGAAAGAATTAGTATTTATAAATGTTTTACTTTTTACATTGATTAGTGATACATTTCATATCACTATGGATGACGTAGAATCAAGCTTCTAATCTTCAAATCTAGGTTTCGATTAAATTCAGGCTCTCGTTTCAATCTTCTGTGGGCGTGACGTGATACATTTCAGGTCCGTTCTGACAATATTCCATTCGTGGATAATCTTGTAGCTCTCGTTCCTTTTTCTCCCGTATCTAAACTTCCGAAAAAGAACAAATTTGGAAATGGCTGATACTCATATCATTAACTTCGAGTAAAGTTGGAAAAAATTTAAAAAGCCTTTGTACAATAACGCGGGTAGGCAGACAGACAGGCACACAAACAGAGAAACATGTGCACAGACAGACAAACAAACAGAAAAAGTGTCGACAACAATGTAGCTAAAAAGAGAGTTATTTTTTGTGAATTTAAACATTTTACTGTCTGTAGATTTTTTTTTTCACTAGGAAAAATGGAAATTTTTTAGGAACAAGATTAAAAGTCAATATAAAACAGACATTTGGTTCTGTTGAACTGATAAAAAATGGATACGCCATGAAATAGAGGAATTGGAGCGAATTTTTCAAGTATTGCAATTGTATGAGGTGTAAATGGAGAGTTTAAGTGTCTCCTATAATTGATGCAGTGCATAATTGAGCACTATTGCAAAGGACGAAAATATGAAATAACTTAACTTGGGCCCTCCTCCCCTTTTGAAGACTTGACACGTCTGTCTCAACTTTGCTTAAGTCTTCTTCCTTCAATCCTTTTTATAAGTTTCATCAAAAAGCTTTTAAAAGAATTCCACTTGATACTGAAACTACCAAAGCTTTTGACCCAATAATATCAAATGGTAATGTCACAAAGCTATTTAACTTTTAATACTTTTGACCTGTCGACATTCCATTAACAATCCATAAAATCATTTAAACTGATATCAATTTCAAAAGCTTTTATTAAGTGTCGGAATTCTACAAACTTTCTTCACACAACATTACCATTAAATGCTGCTTTTCATTCAACTTTTGCAAAAGGTTTCATTTGATTCTTTTTTTGTGTTCAATTAGCAAAAAATTAATGCAAGCATACCATGTCATCCACATAATTGTTTTACTAATTACTACCATCAGATGAAACTCCTCTTTTAATTTTCTTGTCCATATAAGTTTTCATTTTTATATTGAATGAAATTTAAGTTATGCTACACAACTAAAGCTTTTAATTGTGAAATTAAATTCACATAACAAACTTTTCTTCATGTACAGTTACAATTAAAACTTACTCATGGATTGCATTTTTCTTGCTTGTGTTTTCGAAAAAGTACATTTTATTGTATTGTTGCTATTGAAAATTTGGCAATTGTTCAATATTTATACTTTCCAAAAAGTTAAAAAAAATTTTTTTAAAAGCTCAAATTTTCATTTTCGAAAAAGTTCAAATTTTCATTTTGGAAAAAAACGCAAACTTTCAATTTCGAAAAAGCTCAATATTTTATTTTCGAAATGCTCAAATTTTCATCTTGAAAGAAGTTCAAATTTTTATCTCCGAAAAATCTCAAATTTTCATTTTCGAAAAAGCTCAAATTTTCATTTTGGAAAAAAACGCAAACTTTCAATTTCGAAAAAGCTCAATATTTTATTTTCGAAATGCTCAAATTTTCATCTTGAAAGAAGTTCAAATTTTTATCTCCGAAAAATCTCAAATTTTCATTTTCGAAAAATTTCAAATTTTTATTTTGAAAAAGTTCAAATTTCATTTTCGAAAAAGATTAAACTTTCGATTTCGAAAAAGCTCATTTTTGTTTTCGAAAAGCTCAAATTTCTATCCCCGAAAAAGCTCAGACTTTCAATTTTGAAAAAGCTCATTTATTAATTTCCAAAAAGCTTTCAACCCTCGAATTGAATGCAAACAGTTAAAAATAATAATAACAATAATTATATTAAGCACCCCAATGCAGTTCCTCCAATTTCACCACAAAACTTGATCCTTATTGTTAAATTAATTTTATTGAAAACTTTCACGTACATTTTAGCTTCTTTACTTACTTTATGAACCGTACAGACACAGCTATATATTAACACATGTGAGAAGGAAAAGACTCAATGAACTGGAAATTCCAAAAAGGCAAAGGCAGATTGCATTGTTTAATTATTGAAAACTTAATTTTGAGTTTGTTTCATCCTCTCGGAATTGATGCGAGAAATGATTTTGTCTCCCTTGTCTATACTGTACAGTGTATAAATATATATAAAGTTATTCTTACTTCTTTATGCTTGCGACAATGAGAACGATAATAGCAATGAAAATAGTTCGATAACAGTAAGAACAGATACGGAATGAGAAAATGGATACAGAAGCATTGAAATGGATAAAGTTTCTCTCCACTTCCCTCTAAGTGCTTTTAAAGCTTTAAATTTTTTTTCTTCTCAAAATTTGAAATGGAGAGCTGTAGAGTAAGGACAGAATGGAGAATACTGAAAAACAAATGATTTTGCTCTAATTTTTATTGGTGACAAATGTATGAAAGAGATTTTGATTTTATTATCAATTCTAGTTCAAAAATGTTTTATGCTAGACAGCAAGGGATGGGCGTGAGTTGTAGAAAGCTATTTGTTTGAATCTAGAGAGTTGACAATCTGTCAGTTGGCCGTTTGAGGGTATATCTGATACTCTGTGCGGCTGTGCTTCTTTTCGGCTATGAGCTTTTCTAGCTGTGAGTCCTTCTGGCTGTGCGTACTTTCGGCTGTGCGATTTATCGGCTATGCGTTCTTACAGCTGTGCGTTTTTTTAAATTTCTCAATATAGCTGTTCATCTGATAGTCTGTCTGACTGCGCGTCTTTACAGCTGTGATTTGTTGCGGCTGTGCGTCTTTACAACTGTGATTTGTTGCGAGTGTGCGTTTTCAGGATGTACGTCCTTCTAGCTGTGCGTTTGACAATTTGTCAATCAAATGCAAGCAAACTAATCTTCCAATTTGTCTAGCATTGAATTTTATGTACCAAAATTGGCTCCTTAATTCCAAAACATCCTCAAATGTATCATCACACACGTACAACCACCTCCCCTTGAATGTTACCAAATAAACCATAAGAAGAATCACTTTACTCACTAGAAATGAAAAATTATCTTTTTTTTTGGAAAGCTTTCAACTTATGGAATTATTTCAAGCTTCCCCAACAGAGATTTGTCACTGATTCCAAATGTGTCTTTTCTGTTCCGAAATTTTATTTGTTTGCCTGTAAATACATTTATAGAGATGATAAAATGACTGTGTGTACGAAATGATTGAAAAACTTCACTCTTAATCTGCTTGTATTTGTTTGTGCATAAAGCTATATTTAGACGTGCTTTTATATTTTTTTTCCAATCTGAACTAAGATTGACATTCCCTTCAGACAATTTATTCCCTCATTCCTTACCAATTCACTTTAATTTCTTTAGATGCTGTCAATTTACTTCCGGAATATAAATATTTTTCTTTTTTACAGCATGAACATTCATTTGGTGCAGATTCATATTTATGGATGTGTATTGAACGGAAAAGATGAGATAGTTCAAGTAAATTTCAATTGAAGAATTTTTACGATATGCAATGATGAAGTTTTTGGATATCGTGCTTGGGATAGGAGGTGCAAGGGGTTGGAACTGCGATGCTTCATTCTTGTGAGAACTTTTTATAAAGCCTTTAGATAGGGTGTCATTTTAAAATCGGCACTTCTAGGTAGCGTGTACCACTGATCTGAGTAGAGAGTGCATTTGGATAAGTAGACATAAGTTCCTACCTAAAAGTTCATTTCCCTTGCATTTCTCAATTCGCATAGCTTTCAAAAGCATTTCTTCCTCACTTCGATAAAAAAAATTTCACATGCTCAATGTCCGTAACATATTGGAAGTAAGTAATCAAGCGAATCCGAATGAAAGTTCGACAATATTGAAGATTGGCAAAAAAAGAAATATTTTTACTATCTATGCTATATATAGCAGGAGGATAAATAAGAAAATGGAAAAGCCAGTAACTAGCAAAAACTATTTTTATTTTCTGTGCTGTCCTGCAGGTTGTAATTTTGTATCTTTATGATTCTAGAGTCAGCACAATATTGGAATGTGTGCTCTGCAATGTTGGCATTATGGTCTTTTGTGGGCATTGATTAGAAAAACATAAGAGGATGAAAATGAAGATTGAGAGTCGAATAAGATAAAAAGAAGGAGTTCAACTATTGAGAAGCAACTGCAAATTACAGGATTAAGATAAAATGAAAAATTTCAGAAATTCTCTTGTGTTTGAAAATAATTTTTGGGGTTTTGAGGATGTCAAATAGAATTAAATTTATTTTCAATATATCACAGAACTGATTGTTAACAAAGGAATTAGATTCAATTTATTTACAAGACTCAGTGTGGATTTATTTGGTTTAGATTGGTTGTGAAGCGAGGAATTGATAATGTAGTCTCCTTAATTGTAATCCAAACATATTAAATCTGTGTCATTATCAGTATCTATGCCAATTTCATGAAGCTATTAACTTTATGCATACTAATTAGCATAGCTTTAGCAGTCCATATGACTTATTTGTGAAAGTCCCAGACTGAGAACTGTAAGTTCTTAAGTTCGAAAGTATGTGTTCGAATCCCAACGCTTATTAAAAATTAAAATCTATTATTAAAACAAATGAGGGTAGCTTCAGGTCAAACCTAGTTCGAATCCCATACATTCTATCAATCCTACCTTCAATTTTATCAGGAAACGCCTTCATTGTTTAATCTTTAAAATCCAACACTGAATACATAAAATTAAATTCAAACTAAATTCAATAAAAATAAATTCATGTAAATCCTTTATGTACATCAAAGCTTGATAGAAACATTCAATTTGTGAAAATTTTGATAAAATTAATTTTATTTCATTTTCAATTACTTTGCAAAAATTTTTTTTTTTTGATTTTTACTGAAAATATATTTCCAGTCATCAAATGAAATTGTATCAATTAAGTTACGACATATAAAAATGTTTGATGAATGTAATTGCCTTTTATGGTCTCTCGAGTAAATGTTCAAATAAATTTGTAGGCGTTCCATAGCTGACAAAAAAAAAAATATCACAACTTTGACTTTATGTCACGAAGTTGAGTTGACTGAAACACACATCAGAAAAAAAAATATTGAATCAATTTTAATTTTCCAACATTTCATTTTATAAATATTTGATGTAAATGAATAAAAAGCAAGCATACACATGAGTAGCTGTTGCCAATGGTTGTGATTCAAACATGCCACATGTAAATATTCTTTTTATTTGGCTCGTATGTGCCAATAAAATAAAACTTTGATATCAATTCGTACATGAATATATTGGCTTTATATGGTATATTACTATTGCTCTTTTGCATCAGCTATAGTTATTGAAATATTTTGGTAATATGCATCTCGGCTGCATATGTGAAATATTTTCGAATAAATTTTTGATTTCTCACATTTCGAATGGGTAAATTTTTTTGTAATTTCCAGATTCATTTGACACGTTTTAGATATGAATAGAAGTAGAATTAGAATATATGTCGAGTATGAAGTCTATTTTTAGCTAGGCATGATACAGCCGATTGCTATCGTCAAATTAAAACTACATTTTAAATTATTTGACTTGTGTTGTTAATTAAAAATTGTAGAATTTTGAAACTTTTTTGGTAAAATTATTTTCCTGATAGAAACACCTAGTAAGTATCAGGCGCTTAGATAGGGTGAAAAGGGTAGATGGTGGTCAAATCGGTGTGCTGAAGTGGCTCGGTAGTGAAATGGTTTAGTACTTTGGTACCTAATTATTGCAATAATGACACAGCGATCATGGGTTCGAGACTCGGCATCATATGTACTGGAAATGAGACTCATAGCCTTCCTTTTTAGGCTACAGGCAGAAATGTCATCAGAGGAGTGGTTCAGATCCCACTGTAAACTGTAGGTCTAGATTTGAGCGGGAGGTCTGGCGAACCCTCTCTCGTTAAACTATCATTAGCCTTGCAATACATTAAACGTGCAGCTATGGGATCTTTAAGGTCTGAATGCCAAAGTTTATTTTTTTATTTTATTGTTTTTTTTTAAAAAATAAATACACCCTTTCCCCTAATTTTTTCCAAACAAAAAATCCCCCCCCCCCCCCCCCCTCCTCTTCTCCTTGAATTCCTTGCTACGCTCCTAGTAGGTGTGCATTCAAGTCACAAAAAATTCAAAAAAAATTGAAGATTTTCAACAAGAGGGGGTTCGAGGAAGGGGGAGAGGGTGAACTTGGACTCTAAATTTCTGCAATTCCTTTTTTGTAACTTTCAAAGCTGTTAACAAACGTAAAATTTAAATTAATTTAATACTAGAGCTCGAAATCGACGTAATTTTGTATGAAGTCTAGTCGACTCTACCATACAAAATCGATAAAAATCCCAAATCGACTTCGAGCTCTGTTTAATACTTTAAATTAAAAATCAAGCTACATCACCATATCCACAAAAAAATATAAATAACACTTTTCAATTCCTCATTTATTTTATTTCCAGTATTCACTGCTTCAAACGGTCGTTGAAGCTTGCCAAAAGAAGCGTCATTGTAAATTCATTGCATCACAAAAGTCATTACAAGTAGATCCATGTCCAGCAGTTAGAAAATTTGTTGAAGTATCATACAAATGTAGACCATGTGAGTATATAACATACACAAAATTATTCGTCGTTCCAATGCGAGCATTCATCAATGTGTAAATGAAAATTACATAAAAATTGTATAAAGAGGAAATAATGTGAACAAGCAATTAAAATGTAGCAACAGAAGCATTGGCAGCAAAGTTAATGAAATGAAGCTCAATATTGAACAGAAAAGAACTTGATTTGCTTCCAATTTTCTCCTTCATATTCAATTTTATGTCACTGTTCAGTGAATAAATTGCCTTTATAAAAGTTTCACTACGTATTTACTGTTGTGCACACATACTCATATGAATAATAGTATAGAGTGTGAGTTTATTGACATGTTGAGATAACAAAATAATTATATTGAGGATGTAAGAAGACATTAGAGATTCAGATTTATTGTGGGAACGATTTGAGCAGAACAATGCTTGTAAATGATTTAATGCTCAATTTCCGTAGCTTTTTACATTTAAATTAAATTAGATTTTAGCCGATTTTGGATTTAAAATGTTGTCCATATAGAGTATAATCAGAATTATGTTACCAAGATCCTTCAGGGTCCTAAAATCTGCTTGGTTCTAATTAAAGTCTTTGCTTAGCCACTTTATGGATAACATTTTCATTTTACCAACTGGAAAATTTCACTTTTTTGTTGTCATAGTGCCTATAGGACACTCCATATCTCTATGACGGCAACCTATCGTTACTCTGACAACAACCTTGTGCCACTCAGAATATCTAGCTGATTTTCAATTGGTTTTTAGTTTTTAAACTCAAATCAAATAGTTCAGTGCTTCTCAAACTATGTTCTTCGTCCCTACTGTGTTGCTCAACCTTCTAGATGAGGCACGGCACATTTTCACTAAATAAAGCATTTCCTGTGTCACGGTCCCAAAAGTTTGAGAACCACTGGACTAAGCTCTCAAAAATTCACAATATCTCGAACAATAATGTACCCCTAATTTCCACTCCAACTCATCCAACCATTAACACAACCAAACTGCACAAAAAGGCTTAGATGAAGATATATAGACAGATAGGATGATGCATCTGAAGTGGCATTAAATGGCCATTCACACATTTTGTGCTAATTGATTATTCTCTTTTGTAAATAACTATAGCCGCTCTTGCTGATCAAACATGCTTCATGCGATTATTGAAACATAAATTGTTGATGCTAATCCTAATGCAGTGATGTCTTTTGTTGCTTTGGCATAGGATTTATTTTTTTGATGTCATGAATTTAAAGCTTTGCAACATAATAAAAGTTTAACTGAACCTTTGCTGATCAGCGAGCTATTTCATTGTTTTCAATCGCAGTAATCAATTTCTTTTGAAGCTACAAAGCATGAGTGGAACTCTTGATTGTATTTTTGAGTCCACGATATGCAACGACTGCCCAACTTTAAAGAACACGAAATAAAATGTAATTAACATGTTGTTGAAGCTCGTTGTTGAGTACTTTGGTAGATATTGAGTTTCATAGTCAACAGATTTGAATGCCACAGGCTTTGTGTTTGCTTACATATGCTTAATATCCAGGTACTTCTAATTTCCATAAATAAAGGATTTTGCTAGACCAAATGGAAATCTCAATTTATGGAAATTTTGTTTATTTTTGTGATAAAGAATATTCAATTATAGCTGGAAGTGCTCGGTTATGCTTCAATATATTCTTATATTCATCAAATTGACCACAATATTTTCCTTTCTAGACGAATTCCGCAGCAAAGTGGCTTGTGAAAATGATGTGATTCAATTAATGTGCAATCCTTATTCGAGAATTGCTGTTTATGGAGCAAGCTATGGAAAAACCGAATATGAAAGTTTACAATGCGCTCAGCCATCACAAGCATCAAAAGATGAGAGTAAGTTTGTCATGATAACTTCGCATCATTTTTAGGGGTTCGTTAATAAATGACGTCTATCAAAAATAATGTTTTTAAAAATTTTCTATACCACTCTGCCGCAAAAATATATAAAAGAGACACATAGAGTCTTTTACAGGACGTCATTTATGAACGACCTCATCCTCTTTCATTTTGCAACTTGGTTTTTGTGGCTTTTTTAATTTGCATTTTAATTCCATCCTTTTTCTTACTCCAACAATAAATTTACACAGTATGTCCAGCAACATACACAACCGAGACTGTAATGAAAATTTGTCATGGACAGAGGAAGTGCTTATTAACAGCTGATAGTGCCACATTTGGTAAGCCTTGTAAGCCCGAAGTGAGAATGACTCTCAAAGTGGTTTACACTTGTGGTAAGTTGAATAATCAATCATGTCCTTTTGTTGTGCTGTTGTGTATCTTGTGTCCAAGAAAATTAATATTTCACATGTCTTATTTACATACACAGTACCGAAGAAAGTTCTCAAAGATCGATTTGATACGCCACCTGAGCCCGATGAGCCACATCAAAAAGATATAGAACATGACCATGATGAATTGTATGATGACGATCAATTTTACAAAGAACCGGAAGCAGTTCCACCTGAGCCAAAACTACAAGGTGATTTAGCTAAGGATCGTTCTCAGGATATTATTCCTCAGATTATCTCATTCCAACCATCGTCTGTTCGACCGCCGATGAGAAATCGTGATGATTCATCACTCGAAGGTAAGTTCTTTTTGGACTTTTGTTTATGTCGGTGATTTATTTTCAAAACTGAGTCATATCAAAATGACGATAATGATGATGATGGTGATATATAAAATTTTGGGTTTGCATCCAGAAAGGATTTAAGGCAGGGATAGATGAAATCTTGATAGACGACTGAAGTGTCTAGTGCTGTTTTTAGGTGCACCTTAATATATTATCGTGTATGGCTGGGGTCTGCTAGGGTTTTTAAAAGAAACCAGATCACGTATGTCATAAACTTTGCATGTCTTTAACATTTCAAGGATCTATAGCTTAAATGTGCTTGGTTATTTTGAACCACTGTACCTTTACAGACAGTAAAAAAAAAAAGTTCATTCAAAAATCATATCTTCCTGAATATCAAATCTCAAAATCCCATTTAATAAAATAAAAATAGAAAAGCATTTCTACCAAAAAAAAATCACTGATCATGATAAGCACAAAAGAAGGAAAGAAATCACTTAAACATTTTTCTTCTTCCATCCTAAAACTGTTAAATCGCAAAATAATTCTTAACAAAAGAATGAAAAATCTCACAACAGACGCACACACAAAAAAAAGAAATCCTTCGTCAAAAAAAGGGAAGTATTGAAAGTAGAGAGATAAAAAGTATTTCCTCTATCAAAATCACAAAAGCTCACATACATCATGTATGCTGTAAAAGTATGAAATGTAAAATATTCTTTTTAAAGAATAAATTTTTCTCAAGAGTCATGCTTAGGGTTACCATCTAATTTTCATGAAAATACAGGACTTTTGGTAAATTTTTTCGAAAAATACAGGACATAGAGTAAAATTCGAAAATTAACGGAAATTTTCGTGAAAAAAATACAGGACCTGGAACAAAGTTTTCAAATTTATACAGGACAGGGTTTTGAAATACAGGACTGTCCGTTGTAAAACTACGCAGATGGTCACCCTAGTCATGCTTAAATCCTTTCCAGAGATTTAACATTTACATACTCTTGATGTGCCCTTTTTCAGCTGCTAGGCACCTTTCTTTCATATCTTTGTTTGATGTGGGAAGTAAAATTAAAGGAAGTATTTCAATTCCAAAGAGTCAAAAGAAATTCTCGAGAAAATTATAATCTTTATGTATGCAAGGCATTAAAGTTGAAGGTACTTGTGTGTTTTTGTGATATTTTCTTCAGGACTTCCTAGAATGCTTATCTAATCGTGTGTTGCTAGGATTTAATTTATTGAGTGACTTTTGCTGGTTTGTGTTATTTGACTTACAAATTAAATTAACGGATCAGATCAAACCTCCCGAAAACCTCAAAAGACGACCTTGAAAACTCCAGACAATGACAATGACATTTAGTCTTCAAAATACATCTGTCCAATTCTCGTGGCACTTTCAACCGTCTGTACACGCTCGGTTCAATTTAAAAGCTTTACATAAATTTAAAATGTTTCTTGGTAACAATAAAATCTCAAGCAAAAGAACCGAGCCAAATGACATTCGAGAATAAAAAAAGAATGAAATGGGACTAAAAAGGAACATCAAGAAAATCCATCAAAATCCATCTTAAAAAGGGTTTCCAGTTCTTCTTCTTTGCCTGCTCTATTTAGAAATAATAAAAAATTGTTTTCTTCTTTCTCTCCATTTAACCACTCAATGCTGCTGTACTGAAGGCTTATAATTGAATAATTTCATTTTTCATTTTATGTCAGAGGAGCTCA
The DNA here is from genome assembly GCA_917627325.4 of Chironomus riparius. Classification (NCBI taxonomy): domain Eukaryota; kingdom Metazoa; phylum Arthropoda; class Insecta; order Diptera; family Chironomidae; genus Chironomus; species Chironomus riparius. Next base: position 49,082,469 of record OU895878.1, on the reverse strand, counting down.
GAGTGAGGAATGAAAAGTTGGTCGACGCCACAATCTTACTCTACCTTTTTATTTCACTTTAAAATTGTTTGAAATATTTTTGCATATCAAACCGATTTATTTCTGATGCTTTATGCTGTGTGGTGGGAAAAAAGGGAATCTCTGGTCATATTTTGTTTGGTAGAGAATATGCAAATAGTTTGCAATAGGAGGTGAATTTTCTTGATGAAATTCTAGATTCCAGGGCTACATTTTTCTGATGCTTGTAAAGTCTCCAGTCCAGTGGTGGAGAACCTTTTTTTTGTCCCACGACAAACTTGATAATTAGCTACGACCAAACACGCATATGGTTCGTGGAACTTTTCTATAGACACTGATGTGACGCGGCACATAGGTTGGTCGTCACTGCTCTAGTCTAAATGAAGAATGACTGAACTAAGGCTGGTTTTATTATTAAACATTATTAGAACACAGCTATGTCTCGCTCCCTGGCCTTTTATATGGAGCTGGTATCTAAGCACTTGACTTAGGAGTTTGAATACAATTAGTCCTGAACAGTCTTAATTGATAAGATTCACATCCTGATTGAGTTATGATATTCAAGCATGAATTGACTGCTTTCAGTATTAAAGTCTTTTTGCCTAGAACAATGAATATTAATGAAGTTTTTATGAATTTCAAAAAAATGTCTTAAATGGAAAAATATTTTGTAGCACATAAAGGTATTTCAATAACAGACATATCAGCATCATAACTCTTTGAGTTGTAAACCAAATGGAATTTTGAATATCAAATACACAAACAACTGGAAATATTCTTCAATCGTAATTCCAAGCGCTCATGATTCCTGCTAAATCAATTGGTTCTGTTATTTCATCGAGAACATTCTGCAGTTGATTTTGTGTTATGATTACAAGCTGTTGATTTTGTTTCATTTTTGGTTAGATTTTTGGGTGTTGATTCAGTCATTTTGGTATTTAATTGTTAACTGTTCTTTCTTGTATCTTGGGAGCATTTGATGAAACATTTTGTGACATATTTATCCCATTAATTCGTGGTTCCTTTAATGTTGATTAAGGGGCTTGTTGTGGGGCTGATAGTAGTTAGCCTTCCGATTTTAGAAGGATGTAATGTTGAGAGCATCGAGCAAAGCCTTGTCATATGTACGTTACTATATAATTATGCAGAGATCGGTCTCTGGTGGGAATCGTACCCACATCCACACAAAGGAGTTTTACAGATATCTTGTTTGTTCGCTAACCACTCACGTCACAGGGTTCTAACTCACGCAATGACAGTTTTTACTTTATATCACTCAATCCTCCAGATTTCACTCTGTTCCGTGTTTTATGTCCTCATATGTCGGCATCGTATCAGCTCAGTACTAATTTCAAGCTAAATCTTGTTTTACATCAGTTTCATGACGAATTGTTGTTGTATTTTCTTAACTTGTACTGCTCGGGCCTAACTCTTCCTAGAAACACAAAAACCTAATTCACAAGAATTTCGTTTTCTGAATTCTTATTACAGAATATCGACCAACATTCTCAGAAAATTATTTCGCATTTCGTGCTTCAGAAAATAGCTTTAAATTCCTGTTAATCGAACTTCCAATGTAACAAGTTAAAGAATTTCAATTCGAAATAATTCGAAGAAATGAGTAAATTTAAATCAAACAGCATCAATTCTTAATAAAATGCACACACAAAGAACAACTTCATCAAAAGCTCACCACGTGTTTAAGAAGGTTCGTCTTTTTGGTTAAAAAAATACCAAACGGAGCTAATGGAATGTTAAAATGGATTTAAACTTGTTTACAATAGAATAAATTCCTCATCTTTAATGCATTATGTACATTCATTCTAAAGCTTACAAGAAAAGGAGAGGAAAAATGGAGGAAATTATTCAAAGTGCTTTTTAGGAGGGATTGAATTTTTTTTTGTTGCTTCTTTTCTTTCTCGTTTGTCCATTGAACAAACTTCATCATCATAATTTATAAGGCCAGACTTGGTTGTGAAAAGAGGGCTTTCCATAAATGATGTCTATTGGTTTAAGAATAAAATGTGAATTTTGCTAATTTGTAATGGTTTGTGGAGGAATGGGGTCGATTTGAGAGTTTTGTGATAATTCGAAGTTTAAATAAGGTGGAGCCAGGAGGTTCTGAGCACACATGGTTTAAACAAAGGCAAGTAGGGGCCCAGTCAATGACTAATGATCATAATAGACAAGTTTGGGGATGCACCCAGTATAGATTTACTTTTGATCATCCAAATATATGAGCAACTCTTCTATAGTAGCTTTTCTCTCAAATATCATAGATGAAAACTAGAAATGCTACTTTGAAGACTGTAGCTTTTAATTATGACTGTAAAACTTTGATTCTAGGCTGATAAGATTCGAAAAGTTGCCATTAAAAAATTTGCTTTACTGAGTCTCGAACCCATGACCATTGAGTAGGTTTCGTAACAAGCACTTAACCACTACGTCACCGAACCAAATAACTTACCACAAATACGATTAGAAATTTGTAATAGACTATCAAGAAATGGAGGAGATTAATTAACCCCTTTTTATTATGGACATCATTTGTATACAGCTCCCAAAAAAAAAAACATTTTGATTATCATTTTTACTAGTGCTTAAAATTTCAAAAGAAAATGTTGATTTTTTTTTTGTATCAAAACACGGATATACTTCAATTTAAATGATTTTAAATTTTCCCACTGAGATTTTGTTGTTCCAAATACAATGTTTAATAAGTTTCGTCCGCTTCTATTGCTTTGAGTCAATTTTTTTGCTTCAATTTCACAAGAAAAAAAGTTCTTCTTTTTAAGTTTTTTTCTCTTTGCATTTTTTGCGCCTTCGCCTTTGCTTTTTATTAATTCATTCAGCATTCAGTGGTATCCGAAAAGTGGAATAAGATGAAACATAAAAAAAAAAATCTTCTGGCTTTTTGCCACACGAGAAAGTGAAAAGAAATAGTCCCAGATTTCGAATAAAATTATGAATTTGTTATGACTCGGATTCTTTTAGACATTTTGAGTTATTTTTTATAGCTTTCTTTAAAGCCACAAGCTATTTGAATGGAAAAGGAATTATTTGGATTGAAGTTTTTTAAGAAATTTGAATTTAATTTAAATTGTGAGGGTGGCTTTCATATTATAAGTTTGAAAATTTATGGTGGAGGCATGGAGTTGATCCTGCAAAGTAGCTAGAAGTGGATATATAGAGTCAATTCCTCTACGACCTGAAATATTAATTTAACATAGAATCAATAAAATTTTAGAGAATTTTTGTGATTTTTTGATAAAAATCGAGCTCAAGTCTTTACAAAAATTGAAAATTTCAAGTCAATCTAGCTTTTTTTGTCCTTTAGAGCCGCCTACATATGCTTCATTGCTTCTAATGATGTGTTGATGTAAACATATTAATTATCTTAATTTGTTTTCCACAAAACACTCTGAAAATTCAAAATTCAAATCACAACCTTAATCATCTTAATTATTTCAAGTTTCAAATATTTAAAAACATTTCCAATAATTTCAATCGCAATGAATTCCCTAAAATAAATTAAGAATCGCTTCCAAAAGTTACCCAATTAAAACAACAAAGTCGTTCAAAAGCTTCTTAAAATTCTCGTAATAAATAAAAAAGTATTTTTTTTGTTGGAATTATTTTTAATGAATTCTCACGAAATTCTCATTTTCCCATTAATTTTAAATTTATACAACAAAAACATCTTCATTGTATTTCAATTAGGAACTTAATTTGCATTAATATATTTTTGTTGTAATGTAAGCTTACTTAATTCTGCTAAATTTTTTTAGTATCACTTAATTTGCATACAACTTTGTAATGTGATACTTTGTTGTTGAAATAGAAGCAGATACAGTTTCGTCGAATTTTGAATTTTTTCAAATTTAGAATTTTTATAAAAAATTTTGAATTTTAAAAAATAATTTTGAATATTTTTCAATTTTGAATTTTTTAAAATTTTGAATTATAAATATTATTTTTTATTTTTTTTTTAAATTTTGAACTTTTTCACATTCTAAATTTTAAATCAATTAAAAAATAATTTTGAAATGTTCAAAAGAATTTAAAAATAATTTAAGACTTCAAAAAATTATTCAAAAAATATCAAGTTGGACATAATAGTCATCAACCCCCTTATACAGCCGCAACATCATCACAAAATAAAACCCAACATGATAGAAAAAAAGTTAAAGATTCAATTCAATCATCAAACATTGAAAACTGTCCCAATCAGCAGCCATTTCATTCCAAAAAAAAGGTCCTCGTCTAAACATTTCATTTTGTTGTCTTCTGCAAACTTTATCTTAAAGGCATTTCAAGCTCCAAAAAAAAAATGTCTCTGAGCACACAAAAAAATACTGAAAACAAGCACAAAGCAAAAAATTGTAGCTGAAATGAGAATGAAATTAATTAATTTTATTTTATTCAATTTTTTATGTGCACATCGTACTTAAGTGTCGACCGTTTTTTTTTTTTGTTACAATGTTGACTGTCGCACTTCTCATTTTTTGTGTATGTCCACTTTTAAAATGACAAGTGCAGAAATGAAAGGTCAGAGATTTCTAATTATGTTTTAAGCATCTCGAATGAGTGGACGGATGAGGCTGCAGGATTTGAACTTTTTGATAATTTTTAAAGAATTTTTTTTTGAATTGGTAGCTGATGGAATTTTGTAACTTTGTAGTGCTGAGCACTTCATATTCTGAGTGGATCATAAATATATTGGAGTATTTGTTGATAAAAGAATTAATCTTCTATGGACGAGTCGCTAAGCAAATTATTAGAAATCTTTAGCAATCCCAAGCACAAAGACGATGGTTCGAGTCCCATTGGAAGTCAATCTCTCAGATTACAGCCATTAGCGTAGTCCATTAGAGGACATTATTAAGTGCCCCCCCCCCCCGTAAATTTGAATGAGGCTAAACCCTTCAATTTTATATCATCCTCCCAAAACGTTTAGACTCGAATCTGGCTATCTTCCCGAGTTTTTCAGCTACTTATCTTCCATACAGGATGATCTAAAAAGATTCAAGTAGCTGAACATCCTTCAAATAGTAATTATAAGTTCATTAACTATAACAAATCATATCAATCCAAGAACTCCATACATTTTCCATCATTTTAATCAAATTTGTCACGTCTTTAAAAAACAATTACAAGTCATGACACTTTAAGAATCATTATTAACAAATCATAAAGTTAGAAGCAAAGATTATTCTTCATCATATCTCATTCCCGCCATGTTGAATGATTTACAGTTCATTAAATTGAGATATTTATCTACAAATGCATGACTTATGAGTTTTTCAAGCATAGAAAAAAAGGAAGCAGCATTTCATACGTCGACAATTGTAAGCATAGATTGCTCATAATTCTCAGTTGAAATGGCAAAAGCAAGCAGAACGTTGAGTTACGAAATGACACTAATTAAAACGATTTGTATAACTTTTTTTTCTTGTTCCAATGCTTCAATTTTGTTCTTAATGTCTTTTCATTACTCAAACTTACAAACTTGGGTGAATGTACTCAAATATCTGCACAGAACTGAGATTTATAAAGGACGTCAATTGAGAATTTTCTTTTGAGTTGCTTATAAACGATCATTTTAGAAAATTAATTTTTAAGTTTAAAAAGAGTTCCTTTGAATATTCTATAAAAGCTGAACATTTTTCTTTTTCATCGTCGTCCATTTTAATTTTAAGTCACAATTTGAGTTTACTTATATACCCATGTAGCTGGAAAATGTTGCAATTAAAAATGCTTTAATTACAAATTCAATTGAGATAAAATTGCATGGAGGAAAAGATGCAGAAAGGAAGTTCTTAGTGCATTGCCTGGTAAATATATAAAGCAGAACGGGTTAGTTTGAATGTGATGGCTGTCAATGTTAGTGAAGCTGGGATGACCTAAACTCTTACTTCCAATCGAGGGCTTCCTGGTTGTGTGGGTAAAACTTGCCATTTCTCTTGAGTAGCCTCAGAAACTTGAGATAAAATTTCAAGGTTCCGGGGGGTTTCATATTTTGGGTTCAAGCAACCCATCCCCCTCTAAACCCATACAGTTTACTAGCGTTGAAAGAAAGTCATTGCATAAAAATTCAAATGACAAGATCCTAAATTTTGGAATTAGTATAAGACAGTGGTGGACAACCTTTTTTGTGCCGCGGTTCACCTTAGTATTAAGTCATGACTAAAACCACACGCGGCCCATGATTCTTGTGATTTTTACAAAAAAATTTGTGGCACACATAGGTTTGCCATCACTGGTTTAAAGCATCCTGAATCTATTTTAAACTACTTCTCCTCCTGCGATAGTTTGCATGTGCCATTCAATTTATCCTAAAAATCTATTTATTGATAGACATCATTCACAAAAAACCCCATCCGAAGGATGCAGAAGTGAAATTTTAATGAATCGCTACGACGGCGACAATACTGCTTCGCTCGTTTCTACTTCCACTTACTTTTGCCTTGACTGTGATTGAGAGTCATTACGGGAACAATTTTCTTTTCGTTTTTTCACTCGCTATATATTTTTTTATTCATTTTTTAATACTCAATGCCACGATGATAAATTGGAAAGGAAGGCAAAATGGGAAACGAAAAATAAGAGAGAATTTCTTCAGGTGTTTTGGGATTTTTCGTTGCTGCATGAATTATTTTGTCAAATTATTTGATGTGAATATTTCTTTCTCGTACGTGAAATTAGAGAAATTGAAGGATTAAAAAAATGTTTATTGATGGAAGGAACTGAAGCTTTTGTTGGTTCTATTGAAGCTTTCATGCAGTTGTTATGTGAAAAATGTTCATGTGGATGGAGCACAATCAGAATGTGCATATAGACGTCATGATAGCATTAATCAGCTTATGTACATCATTATGCATGCTTATGCACCAGAACTGCTGCATTTTCAATAAGAATTATTGTTGCCAATTTGTTTTAATCAGAAAAGGATAATGAGGGCGATTCGCAGTTAATGAGAGTTTAACAAGTGAAGATGTACATAAATCTAGACCTACACTTTAAGTGTGACCCGAACCACGTTTATGATGACATTTCTTCCTGTAGCCTACAAAGTAAGGCTGTGAGCCTCATTTCCAGGACATATGATTCGAAAAAGGACAAGTGAAAAATTTCTCATACCCAGTCTCGAACCCATGATCGCTGTGTTGGTATTGCAATAATTAGGTACCAAAGTACTAAACCATTCCACCACCGAGCCACTGCACCTCACAGATAGACACTCACGACCCACAAACTTAACCTATAAATTTTTTTTTCAATCGAATAAATTTTAAAAAAATTTAATCCTTAAATTGTCAAAAAATTTAATTGCCTTTATTAAATTACATAAAATATCAGTACATAAACCTATTGATTCAATTGCAGACATCCATTAAATAATAAAAGCACATTGACGAATAGTGTCACTGATTGTCATTTTTCATCGCGATATTGTGTGACATCAATTATGACTTTTTATTCAGCACACAAAAAAAGAAGAGAATATTTTGCAATTCAATGTATGGTAGAAGAATCAACAAATAAAAATTGGAATCATTGATGCTACATAAATGACATGACATATTGATTTTGATTGAATATTTTTTTTAAAATTGTGAAAAAATTGTTAAAGCATCAAGCGTGGTTGGTGTGATGTGCGTCATCAAAATGTATTTTATTCATCAAAAATTGTGTCTTCATGTCATCGAGGAATCAAAATTGAGGCACTGGATGTGAAAAATGATAGAGAACAAGTATTTTAATGGTTTAGAGTGTCATAGAGTTTTTATGCATTCATGTGGAGGGATGTTTGAATGATTGAAGCTATATAAAAGCAAAATGACTTCAAAATTTGAAACATAAGTCTATAAATGAGTTCTGGTAGTTCTAAAACTAGGTTTTTAGATTTGTCAAGGGGATTTTATCCTATACAGACTCAATATAAAGTGAATTGATGTTCTTCCAGCTTAATAAGCTAGAAATTTTCTTAAAATTATCTTCCCTAGTCACTGTTGACATTTATTAATACACCAATGTGTACGATTGCTAGCGTAGCCCCAGTAGCCCGTGAAATCGACGACATGAGTAAGTCATATTCACAACTACATCCCAGCTACATCCCATAATCTCATCATTCAACAAACTCATTCTTTCATTAAAGCAATAAACATAAATTTGGAATGAGAAGCACTTAAAATAGGCCATGATCAAAATATTTGTATTCCAGCACCGCATATGCTAAATAGACACTCACTTCCTAAATAATTGTCTCGTTCATGACAGAAAATTCCTTCCGATACTCCTTCCGATGCCCTTACTTATGTTGTCTCCTATTTATGTTCACCGACATACGACGAATTTAATATGACTGGCTGACATTAAGAAAATTCAATCGTCGTTTAAGGCAAGCTTGTGTGGATGCAACAAAAGGAGGGGAATTAGATTACACAACATAAACATAAACATGATATAAATTGTATTTAAGCGTAAATTCCATAACAATATGAGCGGTTTTTGTGGTTATAATGTGTATGTTGTACAACAGAATTCGAAATCTGTAAACTTATTGACAATTTATGAATGCCACGTGATGAATTGAACTTCTATCGCGGAAATGGAATGGAAAGAGTGGGGCGACAAATTTCGAGACAATACTTAAATTAATGATAATGAATATCTTAAATTATTGTTATTATCATTTATTGCGTTGCACTATGAATATATATGAGCTTTTAACAGATCGTACTAATGCATGCGTGCAATTAGAATTGAATAAGCTTTTTTTCTAGGTTAAATTGTTTTGCCCTAGTTTTAATAGAACTATTATTGCTATTAATTTATTATGAAAGATGATAAAGCAGTGATGGTCAACTCATGTGCCGCGGCACACTGATGTAAAGAATCGAGTAATCCCACGAATCGTATACAATTTTGGTCATGGTTTACAACCAATGTGTGCCATGTCACACAAAAGGTTGTGTACCACTGCATTAGAGTTTTTTGGAGCTTAATTTTCAATGCTAGATTAGCTTCTGGCGTACCGTGAGGATAAAAGGTTGAGAATCCCTGCTTGATGGTGTCATTTCTTCACATATCCAACTTGTGGTAAAATATAAATAAAACTGACAACCATTTATAGCTCAAAGCAACGCTAATGGAAAATAGACAAGATTTAAATCCACATAGTTTATGCTTAATGCATAAATACTTTCCGTTTGCTCCAATTTCATGCTCAAAGAAGATTAAAATAAAAAAAATTCACTTTTAAATTTTTTTTTATCCTCTACTAGCTGTAAAACTTTCCTGTAAAATGGATAAAATCGCTATAGAGTTTTTAAAAGCCATATTTACTGACTAAAAGCACTTTTATTCATTTAACGCTGAAGCATCCTCAACTGAGATTTCATAAAGTAAAAGGAAAACATTAATTCTAATTACTAAAGTTATGCAAACATGTAAATGAATGAAGTTATGGGAAAATAGTGCAGTGTGGTTAGGTTGGATGCGCATTTAATAGGTAAAAATAAAACAGCAACCAGAAGCAGTGTTGAAAGAGTTTTCTAACCCTCCATGGCTGTAGAGCTGGGTCGAGATTTTATGAGTTTTGGTTTTTGGTTCTTGAAGGTTCTTGGTTACCTCGGGCCAACCTGATCCAAATCTATGAATTCTTAAATTATTGCAACATTTACCCAGCAATTGAAGGTTCGAGACTCTGCTTGAAATTTATTTCGTTGTCTTTTGAATGTACTGAAAATGAAGAATAGCAGTTTTTGGGGAGCTACTGGCAGAAATGTCATCAAAGGCTCTAGATTCTTGACGTTGCAATGACATGTAAGCCTGAAATGAGTACTTTGAGAAGCTTTAGTTGTGCGAATTTATGTTAATTCTAATTTTCATTTGGTTTTCAAAAAATGGCAACTTATACCTTGTTTTGCTTGGTAAAAACCACCTAGCGACAAAAAGTTTCGAGTTCAAGCTACTGCATTGTAACTCACGCGAGAATATGGAGGTCAGGCGTGACATCATGTCACTAAAGAACTGATTTTTATATCTTGTAAACACTCAATTAAAATTTTCTTCATAATCAGCACCAACCTCAATTGTAAACGGCTGGACTCCCTTATTAGATTCCCACCTTTCATATAAACTCCAATCTGACACAAGACTGACAAAATACAAGCTTCAATTCTATTTGCCATAAAAAAATAACCACAAATAAATGAAAACTGTTGAGAAATTGCGATGCATCATGCTGCACATTTTCCTATTTGTGCAATTTTCAGCATTTTTTTTATTTTTCCATTATATTAACCACACAAGAGGATGCTTTTTTTCGCTCTCTCTCTTTCGGTACGCTTCATAATTAATATTTATTTTTCAAACAGGAAGCAAACGTGGTGGTTGAGGATGAAAAAAATTATGAACAAAAATAACTCAGCGAAATAAAATATTAAAATGCGGTTCTACGATGTAAAGTAATGAAATGAATATTGAATTTACACCAGGTACGGCGAGGATGGATTGTAAAATGTAAAGTGTATGAAACTTCTTTTGATCTTCACCACTTCAATTTTCTTTGATGCAGGCATTAAAATTTTTAATATCGTAATGAAAATTTAATAATTTTAATAGGATAATGGTGGATTATGTGGGAATGGGAAGGACATTGGAGCTTGGGAACATTTTGGATGGCAATTTTCAGTAGTAATTAGCTATTGAATTTTTTCAATCCATGTAACATTATTGACCAGATATTTGATTTAAATTTACAATCTTTCATGTTTTTATTCATACAATCGACACTATCCATAGCTAAATTAACCCCAACCACCCTGCGTACCCCCTCCGTAATGTGTGAAGTTTAAAATCCTATTCAATCAGCATCAAAATTCAAAATTAGACTATCTATTGATCCATTAATAATCAATAATCCACTAAAATTTAAACACATAAAATAAAATTCAGCTATGATTGACAATTATTTCCATAATCAAACACAAATTAATGAATTTTTCACCCCTTTTGGCAATTTGTATTTCACCCTAAAACCTGAATTTGTTTAATCCTAGAAAATGTAATTAAAATTGAATTGAATATTTTTAGAGAAATTCATTAATTGAAGGAATTTTTCAGCTAGAATTGGTTGATTTCTTGAATTAATTAACTTTAATAATTCCTTTCTGTAGAATTTAATTGATTATTTAAGTTTGATAGATTTTTCTAGAAGCTTGTCTGATTGACACACAGTGAAATGTTTTACGGGTTAATAGTATAATTAGAACCAAGCATCAGGAAGTCATTTGATGGCCGCTATCATTGCCAAGTGGCTGCCGCTTGGATCAATGATTTTCAATTTGTGCCGATAGGATTAGGGATCGTTCACTTATGACGTCCAAAAATAACGGTCATTTTTCAAAATAAAACAATAAATTTCCAGGATTTCTATTGTTTTTTTCTTGCTGACTCGCCCCCCCCCCCCCCCCCTGGACGTCATAAGTGAACAGTCCCTTAGCAATTTATGGTTAAAAATTGAATATTAAATGACATTAAGCTGTTACTTTTTAAAGTACTTGATTGAAACTTTAATGTCCGTAAATGAAATATTGCATCTTTAAGCTTTGTTGAAAATTTATCTTACTTTTTATTAAAAGCATCCGAATATCATGAACAAGTCCTTATCTTAAACATCAATTTTCATATTTAACCCTTTTTAAACTGCAATTCAAAGACATTGTCCTTGGACCTAAAAAGTCAATTGTATGAAGAAGACAGAATTACATCAAAAAGAAAATTGGATAAAGAAAGCCCACTTCTGCAATTTTCCACCAAATTAATCCTAAGTACTCTTAGCCCTCAATAATTTTATCATTGCCTGAATTTCTTTACATTCTTGTTTCGACATTTTTCCTCTTAATATTGCTCGTACTTTTACAGTGAATGAATAAAAGAAAGAAAGACTGAATGAGGTGCTGAGTGAGAAGGAAAGATAAGAAAGAAAAAAACGTAAAACAAAATTTTTTTCTTCAATATTTATTCAGCTCAAGTTGGAAGAGGTTTCGCTCTTTAAATCATCGTAAAAAAATATTTTACTGTCGCCGTGAAGCCTCCTCGAAAGATTTTCTTCTTCTTTCTTATGAATGTAAAAGACACTTTTTGTGCTTTATTTTTATAATTCAAAATATGTGAAGCCATAAAAACTAAAATAAAGCTTATGTGGGAAGGAAACTTGAGAGTCAATAAAGGAGTTGTTTGGGGATGATGTATGAGAATGAGTAAAGAGGGTTGATGTTGGGCAAATTAAAGTAACGGAGCTATTGCTAAAATCCTTGAATCATTCATCCTGTAATGTCGCGAGTATTGTGCGATTCTTTTTCATATCGGCAGTCCTCTTAATAATGATTCAGTGGGAATCGAACACAGACAACTCACAAAATAAGGTTACAAATATCTGGTCTGTTGCTTAACTATTCGCGCCACAGAGGCCTAGCTCTTGCAATGGCAGATTCGTCTTTTTATGGCTCGATACCCCAGATTATACTCTTCATTCTACTTTCTATACATCACATATCCCTAAAAGATCGTTTAATTATTAAGTTTTAAAATTATGAACTTCAACTTCCTTGGAGGTCAATTTCTAGGGAGTCTTCATTGACTACACTTTAGGGTTTCCATAAATATTGAATGCATTTTGTGTTGCTCAAAAACCAGCTCTTGGCTGTACCCTAGCCTTCATAAGAACCTATTAAAGTTAAACCAATGTATAGAGATCTTATATTGATAAAAATCCAAGATACAAATCATTCGATTGCTGTCGCTTCCTACATCACACCATATCTAAATGACTCCATTATTTATATCCCATCGGGATTGGATCATGACAAACATGCCATTCTTGGAATCAATGAAATAAATATTAAGAACTTTTTCTCTCGAATTCCGTTCCATCAAAATTGATTTGGACTTTTTTTTACTGTCCTAAATACACAAATTTTGAATTTATTCGTGCTTTTTTTTTCAGTTCCTTTTAACTCCTTTCCTTCATGCCGTTGGGCTGTTGTGCTACACAAAAAATCAATTGAACATATTTATTTTGTTGCTTGTTTTTTTTTATGTCCAACTTGAAATGATTTCATTTAAAATTCCTGGATGGAATATTTTTTATGCATCCGAGGGATATTGAGAATTGAATGCAAAAATAATGGACTTCAGTAATTTAATCAGCAACTTTTGTGAAATATTGATACGGCGGGTCAGTTGAGGATTAAAATAATGATGAAGTTTTTTGAGTTTATTTATATGGACTCGACTGGAGATGTCATTTTGTATTTATTTTTAAAAAAAGCTTTAATTCACATAAAATTTTCATTCATGTGACCCCGAGTGACTCAAAGTTAACAAATTCAGAATTGACCATAATAATATTAATGCTTTGTTGATTGAAATTTCCACTTCGCAAATGCCTGCCGTCGTTCCTTCAATGCACACACAATAAAAAGTAAAATTTCATCTTCATAATTCCAATCAAATATTCCTAAAATAGAAATAGAATCAACATTCATGAGATGACGAGCACAGGCCAAAAGAACGAGGCTTAATAATATTGTCAGACGTGATGATGTTCAAGCTGAGTTTGTCAACAGCGGAAAAAAATATATTTTCATCTTATTAGCTCATCAAAATTTACATTCAACAAATTTTTCTGTATTTAAATAAGAAATTTCTAGTAAATAAGAATGGATGTGATGATGCGCTGATGGGGTCGTTTGCAAATGATGTTCAAAAAAAAATCTTTTGTAAGTTTTTAAGTCAAGTCATCGATTAATTTTGCTGCTGCTGCTGCAACCATGTTCTTATGTAGAGCTTAAATTACAACAAAAAGCTTTCATCTGACTCTGTTGCTGGCTCCAGCACCTAGTTTGTACAATTTCTTTGTCTGAGCATTACCTAGCTGACATTCTTTCATCACTGTTTTGCGCGAAGTATCTTTTGTAACTCCTGAACGATCGAAAACTTTTAAGATCCAATTAACAGTTTAAGTTGGCAATTTGTTAAGCTACAAAGCAACCTGAGATAGCTTAGTGCTTATAAAATACAAATAGTCTGGGTTCGATTCCCAATTGATTCAAATTAACTTATGAAATATATTTTAAAGTTCCTCAAATATCAAAATCAAGTTCCTCTAAGATCCAAAGCTCCCACACCCCAAAATAATGGACACATTCTCAACGCTTTGTTAAAGACATCAACTTAACAGACAGCAAAAGCTTTTTGAAGCATGTAAAAGGTCAAAAAATATGGCACAAAATTATTCAAAAAATGTTCATCGTACACTTTGATGTTTCATATTCCTTACAGCCAACTTTATCTTCCTCTTTTCCTTAATATATATTTTTTCGTTCTTTTCATCTCATCTAGCATGCCAATCCCTCACAGTTTCCTTCACTTCTTCCTTTATATTCTCAGAAATAATAATAACAATAATAGAAGTAGTAATAATATCATCAAGATGATGATGAAGATGATACGCTGTAAGCTAGAAATTATTATTGTTGCTGCTTTTTTTTTCTTCTACATCTTCTCACTTTTTTTGTGTGATAATTTTGTGTTCTTTGGCGTTATTACAAGGACTATGCAGCAGGGATTTTGGAATAGAAATGAACTCATTAATGTAGATGAATTTGTCTGAATACTTTATCTTTTTATGGTAAGATTAAGTTGTAGATGCATATTGCTGTTGTAAGGTCGAATGACTTTATCAAAGAAATTACGAAAAGGTGAGCTTACTAATGTGATGGCATTATAAGGAGATGAACACTTCTTGACTTTTTGAGATTTTGCATTAGATTAGTGATGGTCAACCCATACTTACTTACTTTTAGGTTTCTTAAGGTTTCAACAAAAGGATTTCCATCTGACTCTGTTGCTGGCTCTGTCATCTAGTTTGTACAACTTCTCTGTCCGCACATTAAGCTGACATTCTTTCATGGTCAACACATGTGCTGCAAATAAATTTCGGAAATCCCACAAATCTTGTGCTGCTCGCGGTTTCTATCAAGGCTGTCCGTCGCATAAAAAAGGTTGTCAGCTAATACTTTAGAGCAGTTTTTACTTGAATAGTCCAAAATAATTTTTTTGAATAAGATCACGATTGATCTTAGCAGATAATTGGATTCCAGGACATATTTGCTTACGAAACCCTGGAATTGAAATGTGGCCAGTGGTTTTTTGATGTATTAGTTAAGGAGCATAAAACATAGCGAGAAGCATACCATTTTACAAGGAAAGGTTCGAAACTTTTATGCAAAAATTAAAGTATGGCTTCAATATAATTAACTCTAAGCTTCATGGCATCCTTCATTGCCTGTCTTTCATTCCCCCTTAATGAAATATTTCTGGCTACTCCCCTAAACCCACATAATCCTTTGACCTGAAATCACCGAAATTAAAATTATTTGTCCACAATTGACATTCCAATCGATACTTTATTTCGGAAATTAATGAATGTATAATCACAAACTCATCAATATTATTATGCAACTCACATTTATTAAATTTATGAAAGAACTTTTCGGGACTAATTAATGAATGATTAAGCATAATTTTTTTTGCAAACTCATTTAATGAATTATTATTTTTTTCAATCTCTACAAAAAAAAATATCTGCGGTCAAAAAGCTGCTAAGCAACTGCTGTGCTGAAGTCATTCTCATCAACCTATAATCACAATATTGTTTTTTTTGTCAGACTTCATTAAAGTTTCATAACTTAATTGTGAAAAAATAATTCGTGGTCTGAGGCACTCAATTCCTATCATAAAAAAAATAATCTAAATGAAGATGAAGAAAACTTTGAAATAAAAAAAAAATAATTAGCATGAAAATGAAGACAAAAAAATCATCTTGAAATATGATTCGCAAAAAAGGCTGCAAGAGAAATCTCTGTTGAGCAAAGTTTTTTTTTCTGTTCTTCCTCTACAAGCTCTGACCTTTTATGTTGTGATGAGATGTTCAGCTCATCTCTCACAATACTTATTATGGATGTCATACAACTCATTGTAACTTGATCGTGATTCTCGACAAGGTTTTGCTTTCTTTTACTTTTACTTTTGCGGATGCCTTACAGTGTTGTTGAACTAGATGTCGAAGGTTGACTCAGATGTCATTTAGACATCAACTGGACATGACGTTGTCGAAACAGATTAAATGTTGTAGTCTAGGGCAAGATCATAACCTGTATTGAAGGCCAAATGGATGTCTAACACAGATCTGAATATCATAACTGTAGCATGATGATGATTTGAATCCAGCAACATGTTAGAATCACGCTGGCAGAAAGTTAAGGTTTATCCAGAATAGCTGAGGTTAAAGAATAACTCTCAATAGCCATTTAATCTTTACCAAAAAGTTCAAACTCCATGGCTCTAGAAAATCATCCACCAACACTGCTTTCTCATTCATATCTAATGTTTTTTTAAAGAAACACCACATTTGAGCATTCCTTTTCATAGATGTAATTTATTTATACACCTTTATTATCTGTACATAACTAAACCAAACTTAACTTTCATCTTCAAACATGGAAAAAACAAAGCTGAGGTAGACAGTAAAGAGATGAATAATGCGATGAAAATATACACAAAAATAATGATAAAGTAAGGTGATATATGTGTGTCATCCGTATAAATACATACACAGTCACCCGCTCATTGTGTACACAAATAATTTACAGGAAACATAGAGCTGAGTAAATTTATTCACACAATTCATTCAATTATTTTTTGCATAATTTTTTCTCATCTTCAAACTGTTTCCTTTCCTTTTTTTGTGAGGATAAGAAGATGAAGAATGTTGTGGGAATTGAAGGAGGAAAAGGCACGAAAATTTTGCTATCACATCGTTGTTCCTGTTTTGGAAGGATTATGAGATTTATGGAAGGTTTTTTAAAAGCATTATTGAAATTAATGAGGAAAAGCTTTTAATTTTTTAGGGTCCTTTTGGGATTTAACTTTTTATTTTGTTGTGTGATGGATGTTGAAAGGTTTGTGGAATGGATAGGTTGGAAGTTACCATTACTAATGTACAGTGTTGTTTAAATAAAGGTAATTTTTGGCATCATTTGAATTAAATAATAATATTCTTGAAAGTTTTCTAAGTTCAATGAATTATCTGAAGTATCGATCTTTAAATAGGCGAAACTCCAAAAGCAAAAGTAGACCTTCAGTAATCGAAAAGCAAGGCAATCGACCCAAAAACTGGATTTCTCAATTAAAATTGTGTTCGATTCTTACCAGAGGCTGATTCCCACTCTTTATTTCCTCTCCTATTCCCTCTTCTTATTCTCTCACCTTATTCCCTCCCCTGATTCCCTCTCCTTATTCCCTCTCCTTATTCCTTCTCCTTGTTCCCACTCCTATTTCCTTCTCCGTATTCCTTCTCCTTGTTCCCACTCCTATTTTCTTCTCCTTATTCCTTCTTCTTTTTTCCTTTACCCATTCTCTCTCCCTGTTTAGAGTATAATCTAGTTACAGAAGCTAGTATACATGAACTAGAATACAAAAGCTAGTTAACAGAAGCTAGTATAGAGAATCTAGTGCATCAGAATAAGAATACAGAAACTAGTGCATCAGAATAAGAATACAGAAACTAGTATATAGAAGCTAGTTTAAAATAGCAGAAGTAAAGTCATCTTTGCAATAGGAATTGAATATCAAGCAATATCCGGATCAATTGCTGAAAACGCTTCGTTTTAATGATTTGAAGTCATTATATAACCCAACGCTTCTCACCAATAAAATCGTAACAATTGTCTCAAAAAATAATTTTAGATTAAATTTTCAATAATTCACAAAAAAAGTACAGCAAACCCGCAATCCTATTTGTCTAAAATATCTCACCACAAAAATTACTTCTAAATAATTCAAAATCATCGAATTTTAATACGAAAAAGATTCACATCAATGCACAAGTACGTAAAGCGAATACAAAAAGCAAAAGATTCTTAACTTTTAAGTGAGGTATAAAAGATTCACTCTCGAGAACGATGAAATTTAATTCGTTTTGGGTATACGACAACGCATGCATGGAGCAATAAAAGAAACATATACGATGAGCAAATAAAAATGTTGAAATTTTTTTGTACTGTGGCAAGCTTACCTCTTGAATTGACTTTACATCATTTTATTTTGCCACAAATTGAATGAAATTGATTGAATAGTGGAGCGGAAAACAAGAAAAATTTGAGATTTGATTTCAATAAAGGTTAAACATTTTAGAATGTCAGTTTTTTTTTGTTTGTTTCCACTTGAGTGGGATTGGTGTCAGTGAATTGCTTCGCTTTTAATAAGAATGTCACATGAACCTTTTTTTATTGAGTATGTAAAATTGAAGAGACAAGGAGCAACACCAAAGACATCAACTATATTGATCGTTTTAAACTTGAAAAGAGGTTCTGATACTCTATCTAAGGATGTTATCGTAACCTGGACCTAAACCTGTCTTAACAAGCATGCCAAATTCTCCATCAGTTTCAATCCTGAGCTGCACACTTTAATTTTACATTTTTTTCATCCTAATTGTGCAATTATAAACTTACAACATAATTCTGCAAGACAGTTCCATTCAAAAAAAAAACATTGTATTTCCTCCACTTCCGTTAATCTTCATCATATTGAAATATCCGCAGCAATCAATCAAATATCCATAGCAGCATATAATGGAATCATTCATACGAGCAATAACATTTAATAGATGTAATAAACTTTATTTTTATACCACAATCCATGTGCTATTTATACAACATGAGGAAATTTATTGCAAGCTTATTATCGGATAACGATTTAATGTAACATTGAAATTATTTTATCAGATTTCCTCATTTTCGGAGAAACATTATGTTGTCTTCGTGTATTAGGATAGGAATGATTCCATGATCAACGGATTTGAAATTCCTGTTACTTTGAAAATGAAGCTCTTTATTAAGTTCAAATTCTTTACTGAATGAACATTATAGAAATGTTGAGTATTTTGGATGTTTAAAGGATCAAAGGAAGGATTTGTGCTTCCTGAAAATTTATGAATTAATGTTATGGAAGTATTGTAAGTTATTGATCTGTTTTTGTTTTGCTGTAGTTTTCAGTTTTAAGAATTTAGAAATTGGCAATTTTACGGAATATTAAGCTTCCTTTACTCCTAAGTCTTCCAACTCTTCAAAGAGAATTTTACTTCGGAGATTAAATTTCGTTTGACATCCTTAAATATAGCGCATATCAAAACGTTGGTAAATGAATGGAAAGATTTAATCAATATGATGTTTAAGTAAGCTCCATTATAAGTGGTAAGACCTACAATGGTAAAGCAACAAATTAACAATTGGAACAGTGAAATCTTACAAAAGGAGAGGAGCTTCTTAAGCAAGAGTATTGAACTGAATCAAACTGAAAAACATTTAGTGCTGACCAGAATTTGACGCAAATGGCTTAATTCTCCCTAAAAACTCGTCGTCTAAAGAGTGTGGTACAGTTGAATCACCGTGCTACCAATCAAAAAAACTCGAGGACTTTTCATGATTTACCGTTTTTAAAAATTAGACAAAATTAAGTCGTGACAATAAGTTTATTGCCCGGTTGTCAGCAAAGTGGACTCTTAGGGATATAAAGGCGAATCTACCAGTTCGAGATTTAGACCTCTGTGGCGTGAATCGTTAGGCAACAGACCGAATATCTGTTCCTCTTCTGTGATTACGTAGGTTCGATTCCCACCAGAGACCGATCTCTCAATCCTTTATTAAGAGTCTTGTTGAAATGAAATTAGTACAAGATTAGTTCAGATATTGTTAATTGAGACATCTTTACTCTAAAGTTTCTTAGGTTAGACACCTCCTGAGGTCAAGCATATATATTTCTAACATAATCAAATTTAATTAAGCAAGTCCATAGGAAACAACAAAGTAATGAAACCTTAGAACATTGAAAAAGTTGTTCTTTAAAGTTTTATTAAATTTCCAAGTAAAGAATATCTCAAAATGTTTATATAGCTGGGTATATAAAGCCAAAAACTTTTATCATAAAGATTCTTTTGGTCTCTCTCACAAAAAAAAAGCCATCATCATCATCGTCTTCATGTTATTACGCATTGACTTTCAATAAGGCAGAATAAAATGTGTCTCTTAAAATTCATTCATGCATAAAATATTATTTTTTTTTCATTCCTTACCTTCTTTTCAATTTTCCACAGAGCATCACGAACGTTACTATTTGTATCTCATCATCTCAGTGACGGTCGGCGTGTTGTTATGCTTGATAATAATCACCGGTCGAATTATAATACAGAAGCAACGTGATGAGGGCGAAGATCGTGGCAAAGATGAGCCGAAATTTCATAAATCAAGTACAGGTGAGACGACAATCACCAAGGGCTTTTCTGGCGATAATATTTCTGAGGTTGAGGGTGGCGATATTGATCTCACAACACCAATTTCCATGTCTAATTTGCCGATGAAAAATGAGGTGAGTATTTTTTTCTATTTTTTTGGGGACCTTCATAAATGATGCCTAATCTTTAAGTATGAAAATATTCTGACAAGGAGGTTTGGGGGTCTTTATATCCAATATTTTGATTGACATCATTTATGAACGAATTCTAACGTGATAACTGATACTTTTTTGTTTCTATCCTGAAAAAACAATCACATAGAAGTCATCATTCAACACGTACACACCACCACTAGCGCCGTATGTCAGTATCGTGCCGACAAGTTCAACATCGAGTGGATTATTAATAAGACCGCAACATCAGCAAGTCGCTATGGGTGTTGTGCCACCACCATCATCAATTTTAATAGGCTCTGGTGGATTAAATAGCAACAATCCATCAATATTAGCTCAATCACCATCCAATTTAGGTAAGCGTGAAAAATATTTTTTGCCAATTTTACAGTTTTAAGTTATTGAGGAGGACGGGACATAAAATAAGAAGGCAAGAAGTGGAAAATAAATGAGAAACGGAAGCTTTAAAGATGGAAAATTCTACTCATTATTAATAATAATCGAATTAATATTCATTAAGCCCTCAGGCATGTCGTTTCATCTATCCATCCTTCCATAAAGCCTTTTTCTCTTCATTTCATCGCCAAAACTTTATATTTTTTTCCCCCATTTCATTCCTCGTCATCATGATTGTTGCCCGCAACCCTTGAAAATTGTGAAATGAAGAAGAAAAGGATGGGAAGAGAAAAAAGGCAAGGAAGTGAATTTTAAATGGACGAGAAAATAATGAAAAGAAAATTTTTTAATTAAAGTTTTTTTTTTGGCTTTTTTTAATTGCAACTTTTTTATATTCTGTTGAAAAGTTTTGTTTTGGAAGTCATTCGAGGAATTAAATTGAAATTGAGAAAGCCAACTTTTTTTGGAACTAAACTTCGTTGGAAGTTTTTGGTGTCAAATTAAATTTTTATTTTTGGTGTAAAAATTGGAAAAGTTTCGTGATGAAGTTTAGACTAAGTTTGGATCAATTTTGATGATATTAGGGGTCGTTCACTTATGAAGTTTAACATTTAGGCGAGGAGGGGGTTAGGAAATTTGTGACACATTGTGACAAGGGACGGAGGGGGTCAGGAAGTTTGTGACATCCAATTTTTTAATCAGGAAATTATAATTTTTCTGTGTCTTGGAATGGACGTCAAAAGGGGTCTGGGGGGGGGGGTCAAATATTAAGTTTTTTGATGGACGTCATAAGTGAACGGTCCCTTAAATGTTTGGTGGCAAGAATATAGTCCTTCAATCCACTAAGCATTATTTACAGAGCAATGCAACAACAAGTTTGACAAAAAATTCAATTGAGGTTTACAATTTTAACTCAAAAGGCCCTAAGACATTCTTACTGTTTTTCTGGATGTACATAAACCTTAGCTTAGTCCTTCATTCTCAAAAGAAATCCTAAAATTCAAGTCTACTTCCTTCAATTCCCAATAAAAATCTTTTTTTCCAGAACAATCATCTCAAAGACAAGTTTAAACTTTATTAAAAAAATTATGACATTTTTCAGCATATGCTTCATAAAAAATCACAGTCAATTTTTGTTGCCAAAATTACACAAGAAAAAAAAATCAAATCAAAATCGTTTTATTTCCCGGATATACGATCTTTCTTGTGCGATTATGGGTGACTCGTGAGGGATTAGTTATAAATTACGTAACGCAAAAAAGGACCTTTTTGATTTCCTTGTTTTAACTATCTCAACCCCTCCCCCCTCCCTTCCCCTCCTCCCTAAAGCATTACGTAATATGAGAATGTGGGGTCCTTCAAAAATGATGTCTCTAAAGTTATAAAATGTAAAAATAAAATTATGTGACAGAAGTGGGAGGGAGTTTAAAAAAACCCATTCTTTGACATACGCCATTTATGAACGAACCCTAAAGTTATGGTGAAAAATTTTAATCTTATAAAAATTTATGTTTTTGTGGGTGGCAAAATTCATTTTTTTATATTTTCATGGCATGATTTATTGAAGGTAATTTTTAAAGCATAAAGTTTCGAAATGAAAGAGAGAAGGAATTTTAATCAGCCTAATGATTCCACACATTTTAAAATTTATCATGCAGCTTGAGCTTTAGCAACAAGAAGCTCTTTGATACATTTTTTTAAGATTTAATTTAAGCCTGATTTTTCACATATTTTCTAAGAAAAAAAAGACTTTCTTTTTACTTCCAATTTTTTTCTTCTCACGTAAATTTTTTTTTTGACTTTTTCTCTTGTAATTTTGAGTAATTTTTCATCTTCTTCTTCTGTATGCTGCACGAATTCCATCTCATTCTTCATTTTCCACATCATATTTATAAAAATTCTATTTTCTTCTCGCTATGTTGGTGCTGTTGTGCTTACAGCAACAGTGAAATTCTCTCTTTTTACCACAAGTGTGTTTGGTTGAAATAACACGAGGGAATACTAAGAAGGTAGCACAAGTATGAAAATGTTTTTAAAATGAACAACAACATTATGATGTTAGCTATTAGTTGATGGGGGATATTTAAGGCTTGAAAGCATAAAACCTTCAATACTCGGAATTGATGCATCATTATGAAGTAAGTTGGGCATTAACTTTGGCATGGACTAATGCATGGACTATCCTGAAACAATAAGAATCACTGAGCTGTATGCAATGACTAAACAACAAATCATTGCAGACGAAGTTATGAAAAGGAAATGTAACTGGATTGGCCATACATTAAGGAAAGACCATACAGATATCGCAAGGCAAGCGATCTTCTGGAATGTCCAAGGAAATAGGACTACGGGCCGACGGAGAATTACTTGGCGTACAACTGTTGAACGGGAGGCGGAAATAGCAGCTTTGGCCCAGAATCGAGTGCGATTCAAATGCTTTGTGGACGCCCTACGCTTCATAGTGGAGTAATAGGAACTCATCATCATCAATGCTTAAATTGGTCCTATAATACTGGTGGGGAGGAGGAGGGGTTTTGTAACAGCTCATACCAAGAATTAAAATTTCGAAAAGAAGGTTGCGTAACGTAATAAGTAAACGAGCCTTCTTATCAGCAGCTTTATTACATAAGTGTTTAGCAATTGAGAATGACGGGTCTTGGCTCTAGGAATCATTAAAAATAAACAAAATGGTAAAGGGATCGTTCATAAATGATGTTCGAATTTCAGCAAATTTTATTTTTCTTTGACATCTTTCTCTCCTTGTGACGTCATGACCCCACACAAAGTAACGCCAAAAGAATTTTAGGGACTGTTAATTTTTGATTCAGCAGCAATATTTGAGCAGCACTGGTTTAGTAAAAATTTATACCATACAACATGTAAGGGGTAGAGGGAAGGTTTGATCAGTAAGTTGTTATCATATTTATAGCCATTAAACTTAGTAGAATTCGAATTTTTGGGAATCAAAAATACTCTAAAAACGCCCCCTCCCACCACAATTCCCTCCAGCTTTCCAATAAAACATGCTCAAAAAATGTAAAAAAAAAATAATAATTTTTATGTATGTGTTGAGATTTTCCAGGCATTAAAAAAGAAAATAGAATAAAAAGCACAAACAAGGCAATAAATATGAAAATTAATGATTGGAGATGATTTGAGGTTTTTTATGTTTTGCCAAAAGCACTTTTCTTCTTTACTTCCTGTATCATTCAATGATGAATCTGCTGAATTTTCCACTTCTTTCTTCTAAGAATTGTTTTTGGCATTAAACAATGGATTATCAATTAAGCATTTATGGATGGTTGAATAATAATTTTTCTTTCTTTTTTTCAACAGCAAATTTACAATTTCGTACATTACCACGTCAGCCACCGACACAACATATAAATGTAAATAGAAATGACAGTAGTGCCCTAGTTAGTGTTATCCCATCACCATCAACATTCATGAGTGGCTCAGTAATGGGTCATCATACAATTCGTCGTTCCACCCAAAGTGGTCTAGTCGAGGCGATTCCAGCGAACATGACGGGAAGCTTTTATCCAGCTATACGTCAAAATCAACAGCCGCAAGCATTGTCAATCAATACATCACAGCATCAACAATATTTTTACGGATGACAAACAATGAGTCCTGTGTCGTCCGCTTTGCCGTCACCCGTTGTGCCACCATCAATCTTAAAACAATCAATAAATTATCAAAAGCCACCGACGGTGCAAGAACAATGTGACGAGAATATCTGCAAAGAGAGACGTGACATGACATGAGTGTCATTTGATCTCGACGATGTTTGTCTATAAAATACTTTCGAGTATAAGTGATTATTATAGAATATTAAATGGAATGAGACATGAAGTTTGTTTATAGTTTACGAGGATAAAAAAAGAACGTGAATCTGTAATTGTAACGCCTTAAAAATAGTAAAAAAAGTATAGAATTTATAAATTTTAAGTGTAAGGTAAACTTTTAGGACATAAAATTTAAACTAGATTAATTTAGATATTAAAATTAAGGAACCACCAATATGTCGTAAGAATGTTAAAACTTTAAAATATAAGAATCGGAAAAAAATCAGCATGAGCGAGAATCTTATGCTATAAAAAAAGGTAAAACAAAAATCAATTGAGAAAATTATGACAAATATTGGCACTAGATGCCAATTTCCGACAATTTGTCATTTTCAATTTCAACAATTAATAGCTTTTCCAAGCTAGATGATACACACTAGATGAAAATATAACAACTAGCAGAGATCTAAGTCGATTTGAATTTTTTTTATGAAGTCAAACTGACTTTTTCATAGAAAATTTGAAATGAAAAACCGAATCGACTTGAAATCTTGGCTATCAAAGTTTAAATGATTCCAATATCCGTAAATTATCCAGTATTGGAACTTGGAATTACTTTTGGAAACGATAACAATGGAACAAATTCTGAAAATCCATGAGATTCTCAAAGAGAATTCCAGATTTATCCTTAGTCTAGTAGCAAGTAGCTACCTCTAATCTCTAAAAAATCTAGAACTGATCTTGATGTTCGTTGTATTATCAATCACAAATCAAGATCTTTGTAGATTAGAGAACATTGATGCT
Source organism: Chironomus riparius (assembly GCA_917627325.4). Lineage (NCBI taxonomy): Eukaryota > Metazoa > Arthropoda > Insecta > Diptera > Chironomidae > Chironomus > Chironomus riparius. Next base: position 49,056,922 of record OU895878.1, on the reverse strand, counting down.
GTAGCTTTTGAACATCGAAAAGCTTCCCGATTGATACATATTGAAGTTTATTGAAATGTTTGCAACCTGATGACATTGGGTCGTAAACATTTTAATGTGTGCCCATCGGGCTTAATTTACTGGAAGATTGCTATATAAATTTATCAGTTTTTGGCCATTTGGGTTGTCTCTCAACAAACCATTCTCAAATGACTGCCAAACTAGTTAATTAAAATCATTTGTATTGCTCTTTTAATGCAATAAAGTTGTCCTAAAGACAGACTATCTGACAAAGCAATACTTTTGACATCCCGAATATCACAAGTCGGATAATTGAGACGAAATCCTATGATGAAAAATTCATCCTGAACTCCGTGATGTCATCCTGGCGTTAGATTTCGTCTCGATTATACGACTTGTAATATTCGAGATGTGTTTGGTAATTTGACAGTCATTTTTGCTTGGATGTTTGGTTTAATTGACTAGCACAGCAACATGGAATTTAAGGATGTTTCTACCCAATAACGACAAATTTATAAAAACCAGTCTTATAAAATATTTTAAAATCACAAATTAATATAAAATACAACAAATATCACGAAATAGTTTAAATTATTCGAAGAATGTTAGCACCTAAGGTAAGGAACTGACCAAAATGATTAAAAAATGTTTAGTTTAATTCCACATTCTTAGTTTACGCTTAATAATATTATGTGATCTCTGTGTTGCTAGTTCTCTTTTCCCTGCACTGAATGTCTCCCAAATTTCCCACAAACTAAATTTTTGCTGATTCAACAAGCATCATGAAGCAACCACACCAAGCAGAAAACTTTAAAAAAAAATTGTATCAAAAGTTTTCCAAAAGCACATGTAGCTTAAAATTGAATTACTAGACTCAAAAGTTGTAGTAAAACTTTCATGTCTTTATAAGACACTGAATGTGGATAATCAGATTTATTTGAGGTTCACACATGATTGCTTTTCCTGAATAAATTGACTTAACCTCCATATAACTTTTGAATTGGATATTTTTATCAAATTAGTTTATTATAGTTGAGGTTATAGATGTGATTTTGAGTCAATTTAAAGCTTTATTTTCATGTCACTCAACTGAGGATGCAAAATTCAATTTCCAATCTTCTCATCCTTTTATATACTGACATCAAATCAAAAAGACGATCTTAAAATAAATTTCCTCAATGCCATTAACACAGCATTGTCTATTCTTACTCAGCAATCAACCTTGCTCTCGTTACATGATTAAGCATTGCACTCTATAAAGTCACTGAATATGAAATGAGATAATTAGAAATTCAAATGAAATTGATGCTTGAGATTGCTGAAGTAATTTGAGCAAAAAATAATGTCAAAAGAAAACTTCTGAAATGTAAATTTATCTTGCCTGAAGGATCAATGCAACAAAAGAGAATTGAAAATTGCACAGCAAATGGATTGAAAGGACATTTTGGAAATGACATCTTTCTGTTTCAAGGACTTTTGAAATAAAGAAAAAAACTTTCCGAATATAAACCAAAATGATGCTTTCTTTTTTTGTTGCTTTTATTTTTATAAAGATAAAATAATTTTTTGGTAGATTCAGATTGAGATTTTTTGGGGAAATAGCTTGAAGGTCTTTATGGTTGTTCTCATTTTATTGCAAAATATTAATTCCTTTGTTATTATTTTTCGTTATCATTATGATAAAGGCTGGATGGAAGTCACTAGATTATTGGATTTATTGTAATTAAGCGCATATTCTTTAATACTTTAGTTTTAAGTTTCTAGCATCGGAACTAATTATCTGATTGCCATAAATATCATTGAGACGCTGGATTTGTTAGAATTTGACTTACTTTTATTGATTCTAAGAACTCTTGAACTACAATCATTAAAGAAATCAACGAAATTGATCAAAAGTCCGAACGGCATATTTTAAAATGTTTATGACCCGGTGCCCGTTGATACTAATATGTTCGGGAAGTCAGCGAGATCAGGTTCCAAAATGCACAAGTCGGTAAATCGAATAGAAATCCAGCGCCCAGCTGATTACTCAGGCATGGTTCTGGCTTCAATTTAAATCCAGCATCATGCCAAAGTCACATCAGATTGGTACCGGATTTCTGATCGATTAGCAGACTTGTGCCATTCGGGGTTCCACATTATTGAATTTAAGTTGTAAACAAGAATTCAGCTTGTCTAGTCTTGAAAATTGTCCACTATACACAGAAACTACTCTGAATTCAAATTTCCATACTAAAATTTGTCTATGAAAATCAGTAAAATTTATCCAATAACAACTTGTTTCTTAGCTTCTAATCAGACTAAATGAATTGAACTTCCTCAGATTTCTCAAATTCAGCCACAATTGAAAAAGAAAGAAATAACGATTTGATTATAAAAGAACAAGTAAATAAAAATAACCTCAGGTTGTTTGGGATTATTTTCCGAATAATCGATGCGAATGCTTCCATTTTTTTTGTTTATCCTAAAGCTCATTTTTTTGGAAGTTTGTTTGATATTTATGAGGAAAATTTAATCTCAGATGTATCGATAAGTTATGATTGTGAGATCATGACTACCCGAATGGCACAAGTCGGTTAATCGATCTGAAATCTGGCACCAAGCTAGTGTGAATCTGGGATGGTTCTGGATTTATATCGAAAGCAGCATCATGCCGACTAAGCACCGGATTTCTATTCGATTAACCAACTTGTGCTATTCGGGCTAGAATCAAACTTATTCCATGTAAGTCTGTTAATTCTCAGTGACATTTTGAACCTTTCATTATGTTAGGTATTAGAAATATTGAATTGGAATTGAAATAAAATAAGCTTTGATTCGAATGAGAATTGGTAATCTTTCAAAAATTGTAAGTTTCAATTTCAATTTTAGATCAAAACTTTTGGTTTCAACATTTTACAAAGAAACAAAACTCAATTGATTTCAGTTCTGGGTCATTGCAGACTTAATTCTATGCAAACAAAAAAATGTTTTACAAATCAAAAGGAAAGTAAATCTATTGAAAATTCACTGAATGTTTAGTTATCAATCAGGTTTGATGCAAAACTGATGAATCAAAGGCAAAGATGAATAAATGGTAGTTTTGGGGAAGGTTTATGAATGACGTTCAATGTTAAGGGAATAATAGATGGAGGATAAGGTTTGGAGATGCATATTGCTCCTCAAGCTACTCTCCAGTGTTCAATCACTGTTTTACTTTCCAAACGGAGGCTTCAATCAGGATTTCTTGAGAAAAAGTCATGAACTATAAAATTTAAGAATGTTTTTGAGTCATTTTCTTCAAAGAAGGTGTTGAGTCCCCAAAACCCATCCTTAAAGACTCTTCTTATAGACTTCAGCTGATGCATGACCCCCGTTTGACTGAAACAACAATTTTCCATAACAACAAGTGAATGAATGAAAAAATAGAGCAACCGAAATTGGGAGGAAATAAAGATAAATACAGAAAGACTCAACATGTTCTCAAATAAAAATGCATAAACCAATTTGCATAAAAGAGAAACTCAAATTGCAGCCGATAAATCGATAAATGAAAAGCACACAAATTGAAAAGTTTTGGAATTGTTAGAAAAAAGTTTTTACGGAACTGATTGAGAATATTGTTTCAGAAAAATTTTGATTTTCGCTCAATTCAACTTGGCATTAGATTACATTGAGGAATGTAGATGAAGTAATAGTTTCTGGTTGTAAAAACTTTGAAATTTAATTTCATTCAAAAATATCAATTGATTGTTTTTACAAAAAGTGCTGAATTAATTGATTTGGAAATGTTCAATGTAAATTCAGTCGACTAGTTTCGTTAAGCCATTCTTCTGGATGCTTGGGTTTCTAAAAAAATATTAGAAAATAAACTTTCGCTTTTTCTGATCCTCGCATTGAATTGAACTTTTTAAATGCTGCTGCTCTGTTGTTTTAGTATTTTGTTATAAACTTATGCTGGACAGAACTTGTGCGTACTAACCTTGATGAAGTTTTGACTCACCAAAGCCAAAATATGAGTTTTGAATCCAAATATTGATTAACTTTGAATGGGCTAGTTGAGGAGAGTCTGAGCTAGTCTAAAAATATTTAAGTAAGATCCTCAAGCTATCGTTGACTCGAAAAACCTCAAACCGAGTATCACATCGTTAAATTTGAGTTCGAAGTTGACATAACTCAACATGACCTTTAGGCTGGATTTTTGAATTCATCAAATTTTGAAAATTGATTTGCATCCCGAGTAGCACAAGTCGGTTAATCGATCAGAAATCCGAGGTCAAACTGGCATGGCTCTAGCATTGAATTCATTTGTGAGACATTCGATTACTTACTTTCTTTCTTGGCTGGGGCCCAAGTGGGCCCATTGCCGCGCTTAGAGATCGTCTGAAGACAGCTCTATCCTTAGAAACCTTCTGCTAGTTCGGGATATTAAGGACTTTAGCGTCCTTTTCAACACATCCAATCCACGAGACATTCGGTTATGATTCATTAATTAAATTAGAACATACCTTCCTACTATGGGAATTGACATATAAAAACAAAATATAGCTGAACAATATTTTATTAAAATAAATCAAGAAAAATTTATTTGTTGAATATTTTTTAAGTCTATAAGTAAACATAAATGAATCATCCTATATTTATAGTTCAATTAAAATTTATTGATCTCATTGTTTATTTAATTAATAATTAAATAAATTATTTAAATAAATGTTTCAGTAAGTCAAGGACTTACTTTGGGGTGCTACATTGTTGATAAATTAATTCTGAGCTTTTAAAAACAAGCTTTTGTTGATTGTTTAGACACGAGGATTATTAAAACAGTTTCTGTTGCTGAAATCGTGAATTTAGGACATTTAAAGGCATAAGGCTGACTCGACGAAGTAGAAAACTTGCAAAAAGAAGTGATCAGTCTGACGTAAAGCTGAATTAGAGTCAGATTCAATTGATTTTGACTTGCATAAGCTTTACAGTAGAGTGGTGCTACTGTTGCCAGTTTTGTACATCGTTTGTCATTCAAGTAAGGCAAAAGTGAACTTCACTGTTCGGGACGGGATGCAATTTTATTAATTTCCGCTAATTTGCAATTTTTCCATTCATTTGAATAGAACGAAGTGATTGAAATTAAAGAATTAGACAAAAATCAATCCAATTCTATTAAGTTGGTGCAGATTTTGGACTTAGCCATCTAGAAAATCGTCTGGCTACATCCCAGCTTCACACTGCATTTAAGTAGCATTATTAATTTGAAGGAAACTTCTTTCAAACTATATCAACAAGTTATTTACAATTTTTAAGTTTCCATGAAACTATAGAAAACAGCAAAGTGATGGATGTAGTCAGGAAACTTTTGAAAAAGGGGAGTCTGACCTCCTTAATAATTTTTTTCTTTGCACTTTAAATTTTCCAAGGGTGTGGAACTGAAAAATTACATTTTGATCATTTTTGATCATTTTTTGATCATTTTTGATCATTTTTGATCATTTTTTGATCATTTTTGATCATTTCATCAGTACCACACCCTTGAAATTTTCGAGAATAGCAACATTGAATTTTTTAATCTCGAGGGTGGTTTTGGACTTTCTTTCAAGCTACACCCCTGAATTTTATAAAAAAAAAATAATTTACCTTAGGGAATTTCTGTAAATTAAGAAGTAAAACTTTACTACATGAAAAAGTTTCCATATTTACAAGTTTCAAATAACAGGAAAACTTTTTTTGCAAATAAATAAATTTTCAACAAATAAAGAAGTTTTAAAAAGAATGAAGAAAAACTATTTTTATGTATTATGTGCAGTGAAAAAATTAATTTTGCAGCTTTTTTTTTTGTTTTTAGTTTACTTAAAAAGTTAACAAAAAAATCTGAAGCATTTAAATTTTGATTTTTCAAACATGAAAGAATTGAAATAATTTTAGCTTTTTGAGTTGTTTTATGAAAAAGTGACTCAATATCATAAACTGAAATTCATAAGAATTTTTTAAAATTTTTAAACACCATTGGAAATACATAACATCAATGAAAGGGCCTTTCTTTTATGACGTCTAGGAGGGGGGGGGGGGCAAAAGAAACGAACAATAGAAATTCTTGGAAATCTATTGTTATTTTTAAAAAATGACCGTTGATTTCGGACGTCATAAATGAACGACCCTTTACCCTTTACTAGGGCACACTTAATGATTTTCATGACCTTTTTGAAGTTGTCCCGGCACAGATCTCAAATATGTTTCCTCAATTATGTAAAAAAAACTGTGCATCTCACTTAGAAATTTCACATTGCAAATAAATTCATGTAAATAATTTTTAAATTGCAAAGTTGTGTAAACTGCAACAAAGTTACTCATTACACCAGAAGTGCACAGTCAAATGATAAAAAAGCACTTTTCGATTCTCGAAGGACATCAGATGATAGAGTAATTTTAAATGCACAGCAAAATGAAAAGTTTTGAGTCAAGAAAAAAAAAATTTAAATGTAAATTTATGAAATAAAATGACTTTTGTGTTTACTGCTGGATGCAGGGACGTAAAGGGTGTGGATTAATTGCTGCAACTTCGATTAAGCAATGAGAAATGAGTTCATACTCATGATAAGGATTTATTCAGAAATGTTAGGCTCAGATTTTGAAGGAGTCATTAACAAAATATGTCTAAATTAGACTGGCTTACATTAGAATTGGCGTCTTTTGATACATAAGGTTGGTTTCTGATACAATCTATGGTCCATAAGAAGTTCATCAAGGTAGGGTTAGGTCTTCTAGGTACAATACCCGATAGGCACAAATTAAAGTGTTTGCCATGAGGATGCCGCTTGGTTTTAATTATACTATCAACCTGGCTGTCCGGTGGCAAACATTTCAATGAATTTCAATTGTACCGATCGAGATAGTGTTGCCAGGAAAATATCAAGAACTAGGAACCGTTTTTTTTTAAATTTTTCTAAGGAGTTCTAATGTTTTCCAATATGAGAGGTATGTAAACCTCCACAGACCCCTCTCTGGCTACGTTTATAGCCTGGTAGTCCTTGAAACCGTCCCAAGAACCTGAATATATCCCAGAACGCCATGTATATAATGTTTCTGTACATAAAACTACCATTAGAAAGAATCAAAAAAAAAAACAAAGCAAAGTGAAAACGAAAACTTTAAATTGACTTCAATTTGCAAAAAGTCAAATAAAAGTCAAAAATACAATTTTTTTTTTCATTTTCTCAAGAAAAACAATTTAAATGTTTGAAAAAGAAAAAAAAACGGAATGAAAAAAAATAAGTTCAATCAACTTTATCATGTTGACCGATGTTTACTACATAAAAGAATTTCAAGACTCAGACTACATTTATCCCTTCCATTTTTCTAGATCTATAAAAGTTTTTAGTTTATAAAGCAATAAAAGAGAGTGGATAACGTTGACCATGTAAATAATATAAAAAAAAAAATCGAAAAAAAATACTGGAATTAAGTATCAATTTATGTCCACAGAATTTTTGTAGAAGATTCATTGAAAGATAAAAAAAGGAAGGTCCTTTGTAAATAATTCATCAGAACTTACTTAAAAATTATTAAGAAAATGTTACATCATCATACATATTTACATATACATCCATTGAAAATAATAAATTAAGGAATAATTCATCAACATGAGCAAAAAACTTACACAATTCTGTCGATGGTTTATAAGAAATTGATTAATTAGATAAAAAATTTAAAAGGAAAATTTTTCAAAATAAAAAAAAAATATTATAAAAATGAAGGAACTGGTTTTTTATTTTTTTTGAATTTTTATTTAATTTCCAGGTTTATTTTTACAGCATAGGAGCAATCAATGACGGTGGCAAAGATGCGAACCTAAAATGTGCATTAGAAACTGAAATTAATCTAAACCAGTGATGTCCAAAATTTTTGACTCATGACACAGCTTAAGGGTTGTTGGAATATGCGATTCCATGTAATAGCCAGTCAACGACGAATCATGTGGTGCAAGGGAACAGTAAAAATAGTGAAACTTATATATGGTATTTAGCGACAAAGCCGTCTAATCCTTGATAGCTCAGTGGCAGGTGGCAGGAGCATGCAACTGGAAATCGTAAGACGTGGATTCGAGTCTCGCTCGGGATCCGTTATTTGGAGTCATACTTTTTTCTGTGGTTTTGTCATCTAGAAGTTTGCTTCTTCCTTCTAGATGTTTTAATAGGGGCATGGTCAAAGCCGCAAACAGCATTCCTTGCTTCATTTTCAAAAATTTCTACGGCACACAGTTTGGACAACACTGATCTAAACTTTCAGGTTTAAAGTATTTTTAAATGTCCTTGGCTTTATCACTTATTGTGCTAGTATCTAAAAGATTTGAGTAGTTTCCTCCAGTGCTAATGATCCGTAATTGATCCAGGAGATGAAAAGTCGGATTAAGGCACTATAGTTTTCTATAAAATAGAACAAATTGCTAAATTGAACTGTCCTTAATACACTAGTGAACTTAATGCAGTTCAGGGGCGTAGCCAGAAAAATTTTAAGGGGGGGGGCCCATTTTCGAAAATTAAAAAACCGTTATTTTGTATCCTTAAATCTATATTCATTCTTCATAAGTTTAAATATTTAATTCACTATTCATACATTAAATTTAATTTTTCGTGCTGATTTTGACATTTCTTTCATCACTTCCTCTACATTAACTGGTTCTTCTCTATAAATACTTAATAAAACAATTATCAGATTTTCGTAGGGGGGCCCGGGCCCCCTATGCCCCCCCCCCCTGACTACGCCCCTGATGCAGTTCCCTACAGTGTGTGGAACTGATCAAAATGATCAAAACGTGATTTTTCAGTTCTACATTATTAGATGCGCAATTAATTATAAAATTCTTACCAAAATCATTAACTTATCTTTCCAGTTCAAACCAAAAAGTATCCACATTCCTAATTAGACTTCATAACATCTTGGCTTCGTCAATTATTAAGTTAAAAAGCAAATATTAAAATTTACCAACATTTCTTACAAGCATTCAAGTAAATTGTTGAAACTTTATTAACAATGTGGTTTCATGGCTTTTTCCTGTTCCTTACGAACTTTATACATTGTATCATATGCATCAGGAAAGACTCTGATTTGCTTGATCAAATATTTGATAAAATGTAAAGTTTATGCTTTATGATTATGGTATTGGTTGAAGGAGAGATAGGGCAGGGATGTGTTGAGGGGTCAGTTTTTAAGGGAGTTCAAGCTTAGTAAGTCTAGGATTTTTATCAATTATTGAAGTGCAGTTTGTGAAATAAATTATCTCGGATAGCTATAGAAATCGATTATTACGGTCTAACCAGGATATTGCTCAAAAAAGAGGTGTTAGAGACAAATGGCAAGTTAAACCGATACTTTAGCTACTTTTTGGTGACTATCGTCATTAAAGACTACCAGACGCATTTGATACTCGACGACTAAAGTCAATGACAACTCCCCGCATGCCAGCTCTTGTTCGAAATCAAAACTCTTTCGACACACTTCTTGATACGTCTCTGAATCCTTAAATTAAAGCATTCAAAAATGAACATCACAAGCTAGCAATATTCTATATTGTGAAATCTATAAATATTTATTCTAAAATCATTTTAAAAATTCATAAAATTTCAAAATATTTTTTTTTGTCAATTTAAATAATAAGTAAACATAAAACTTTCCCCATTTTTGCCATCAGCATGCTAATTAATGAACTAATTATCTCCAATTTGTTTTTAACAAACAAAAAACTTTTTTTCACAGATAAAACTCGCTGTGCTTTGAGCAACTCAATCTTAAAGTCGATGAACTTCTCGTTAAAGGATGTAAAAAATTTCCACATAAGAGGAAAAAAAATCATTTCAGTTTCATGAAAATTTTATTCTCAGCACAAAGTAAAATAATCAATCACTTTTTACGTTGTTTGTTACTGTTGCCATTAGAATCTTGGCCTTTGGAGGAATGTCGAGACACGAGATATAAAACAGATAGAAAAACAGAACATGATGAAGAAATAGAAATAAGAGAAGATTGAAATTTGCCATACTGATTTTGACTGTGCTGAAATCAGCATGAAGGGAAGAAGAGAGAGTGAGTGATGTTAAGGGCTATGCAAGGTTAGGTCAAGGTTTAAATAATCGTCATCATTGGGAAGTTATAGGAAGCTTAAAGCAACAAAAAAAAATGTACTCAAATTGACTAGTTTCTTACAAATTTGTAGGATTGCATCCGAATTTTGTAGTAGTTGCTGTCCAACCTATTCCTAGTATGTCCTACAGTCCAAAAACATTAAACAACTAAGGGGTCGTTCACTTATGACGTCCGAAATTAACGGTCATTTTTCAAAAAAGAACAATTGATTTCCAGGAATTTCTATTCTTGCTGACCCCCCCCCCGGACGTCATAAGTGAACGGTCCCTAATATCAAACCCGAATGGCACAAGTCGGATAATCGATCAAAAATCCGGCACTAAGCTTGTCGTAGTATTTCTATTCGATTAACCGACTTGTGCTAGTCGGGAAAATCTATAAAAATGTTTCATCAACTTTCCCTACCTCTGCACATCCCAAGTCATAATTACATTCACATTAACATCTTCTGTAGACCTTATGACTGCCTTCTTTAGCATTCGACTCACAATTAATTAAATCAGACGTAAAACATAATGTGACTGGAGACTTTTGGCTTCCTCAATTCCCAAAAAATAAAACAAAATGTGTTAAGAAACTTTGTGACATTGGCATGATCGAGTGTGGTTAAATCGATTTATATTTAATGCAAGTTTATAACAAATTAGAAGGAAAGGAACAAAAGAGAATGAAAAGTTTTACAGCATTTTCAAGGGGGAAACAACTTGATGGAAAATTTTCCACCATGATGAAAAAATTGATGAAAAATGATGAAAAAATTGATAAAAAATCATGGAAAATTTTGCTTCAATTTTTTTCCATCAAGTGATTTTCCCCTGAGCATTTTTCATTGTGCTATTTTGCCAATGGTTAATTGACCATGTTCAGTTTACCAGAAATCAAAATGAGAAAAAGTTTGAGATTATTTTTGTGGGAATCGCTACGAAAATGGAAGTTTTGGAGATTTTAAGTGGAATTTCATGAACAAATAATTGAATTGTTTTTTTTCTCGCTGACCCCCCCCCCCCCCCCCAAGACGTCATAAATGAACGGCTCCTTAGATGATAATGTGCATTCAAACTTTTGTCCAAAATCTCAATAAAGGATCAGTAGAATCCCTGACCTCAAGCTCAATTTCAACTCATTTGTTCAACATTGATTGATTCATTCAAGGCAAACGATCAAGAGACTAGCTTCCAGTTCCAATGAATTAAAAGTGAAACACGAGCCAAAATTGTTAATTAAATTTTCATTGTTGCTGAAAAAATTTTAATTGAATTTTTTATCGATGAAAATTCAAGTTAAAGGCAGCCTTCAATATTTTATAAATTACATGTTTCAATTGTGTGGATCTCAGATGTGTAAAAATAGATTAAATAAGATTCCTCGATTGACACAAATCATTCATGATGAACGGGTAGCAACCATGGCTCTTTGTTTTGACAACTTTTGTTGAAGAACTTAGCTTTGATGCTAGAACAGGGATTTGAACAATTAGCTTTCAAAGCTTGGTTTGTAATTGATTTCAAGATCTTTAGCATTTAAACACTTCCTCTAGTTACAAACCCAAGTTTGTAGTTTAAGCAACCGATGTCCTTTGAACATGTGCATTTTGTAAGTTTACCTGCTCGAATGCAAGCAAGTCCAGCTCCAATAAAACAACACTGAATCTCGTCTTTAAATCCAATATCATCTAATTGAATTTTCCACAACTCAGTATCGAGACAAAATTCGATGAAGCATAAAAATATACTTTCTAACTTTAAATGTCAATCTTCTCATCCATTATACCTATCTTGTTGTTCATAACAGGCTTTGATTATCTTTTTATTCTCACAATCCCCGAAATTGAGATTGCGGTAGCCTTAAAAATCAATATACAATACAGTATATCAATAACATCTTACGGAAAATGATCAATCATGATGATAATAATGCTGTCACTGCTGTCAGACATAACAACCTCTTGTCTTTCATTTGACTCATGCCACTGATTATAATCATTCGTTCTTGCGTGTATGATAAGATGTAGATTGCATTGCTACAGCAACTGTCGGCCTTAACAATATTTTCTATCCTGTTTATGAGAAGCTCAAGCTTTTGTTTACTTCGATGGCTTCTTTTTTCTTACATCTCTGTTAAGAGTAAACAAGTAAAGTTACACCAATAGCAGGGGAGAGCAATATTGAATTTAATATGATTTAATATATCAATCTTGATACATCCATCCATCCTTATTGTCAAGTTTTCTCTATTTAACAAACATTGTGGATGTAAGCAAGAAAACTTCAGTCGGATGGAGACAAAGAAGAGAAAGTTATGAAGTACTTTACTCTTGACTTTGATGAAAAATAGATGAAGCACTCAAGTAAATATATTGGATATGATGAAAAACAATTCACGAAAATGTGAAGAGGATTCTTCTTCTTCATCAAGGAAAAGATATCAGAATACAATTTATGTCACTCTTTGTATGAATAACATCAATAAATTTTATAGATGGAAATGCTAGCTGAATAATTGAGATCGTGAAATGCTTAGATATATTTTAAAAGCTATTCATATGTCTGTTCTATTGAAATTGGAGTAGTGAAGATGGAGCTTGTTTGAAGTTTTTAAGTAAAGTCACATTCTGATCAGAGTGTAGTTTAGGGGCGACTAATGTCAAATTTCAAATAGAACTGATTTCGATTCCTATTATAGACAAATTGTTGGTAACTTTCAAGGTAAGCTTACTTTAATGTTTAAACTAAATGTTTAAAAAATGAGGGTGGATATGGCTCGAAGAGCATATCTGTAGTAGATAGGCCTTCTCGCGTTGAAACTGGTATATGTGTATGACGGATAGTCAAAGTGAGATAAGTACCTCAATGGCCGAGTGGCAGAGATCTCTGATCAAGTGGTCAGAAATCTCCTCTTTTGAGGTCGTGGTTTTGATTCCCATCGAACCAGGCTTGTTTTACATTACTTTATAAATTCACATAAAGCAGTTATAGGGAGATCTACAGTAAGTTCATTAAGCTTCATCATCAAGTTTTAAATAGAGTTTATAGCTCAGAAGTATGAGTAAGCTACCTCAGACCAATGTTTAATTCCCAACAAGATAAAACCAAGTTCAAAAAAATTAGTATTTAAATATGGATTTTCAAAAATAGAATGTTTTTGTGGTAGGAACAATAAATTTATTGATATAAAATTATTCACTCTTATCATGCAACAGCCAGTAATATTATATCGAGCAGATATAATGAATGCATGATAATAATAATATGAAAACTTTTTCAATTAAAATAAACATCAAGAACTTTATTATATCTTCTAAGAATTAAGTTTATTAATGATGTAAGATGATCGGATAAATAAATGCAAGACTATTAAGCATTTAAAATATTTGTTGAGATTTAAACAATTGATAGTTGTGGAATAGTTTAATGATTGAAACTAATGCAAATTTGGAATTAGAGTTCATTAGGATTTGGACCATCTAGTCTGAAAAATCGACCTTAGGTATGATATACATAGGATGACCATCTGCTTGGTTTTTCAGAGGACAGTCCTATATTTTTTTCTTAGTTTTCAAAAATGAAAAAATTTGTTTTGTTCTAATTCGTTCAGAAAACGAATTAATTTGATTGGCAAGTGGGAGGTTCTCTATTTTACTTTAAGGTTCTCTATTTTTCAAAAATATATGGTCATCTTCGATACACATCAGAGTTGCGATCTATCATAGTTTAAGAGCTACGAGAAACTTTTCACAGGTTATTATAGCTACCTGTTGACAGATTTTTACCTACGATCTATATTCACAACTCTGATCCACATCAAAGACGTAGTTCTTTCCCTCTCCTGTTTTGAAACTCAGGCTTACTCGTTTAAGCCTTTGATTGAGCCAATTTAATGAAAAATTTTACTTAATACTTAATATTTCAGCTCATCCTACAAGAATCAGCAACTCTTTCATACCTTATAATTTCTTTAAGAATTTCATTTCCCATTCACATGCATAAGTACAATCACAAATGTGATGTTATGTTAAATAACAAGTATAAGTTCATTTCCTTATCTTACAGCATGCAAAATGAACAGAAAAGAAGATTTTCTTCATTGCTTATTCCCATTTCAACATCACGCGAACTCAACAACATGCCACATCTTGACGGTTAATTTAATTTTTGTCCTTCACATGATGAAGAAGAGTTGTGCTTATATCTGTGCCATCCATATATGTATGCATGCATTGTAATTTAATGAAATATAAAAAATCTCGTTTCTTATTTCCGTCAGACAAGGATAAAAAAAAAACTTTCTATGTCTCATTTTTTTCTTCTTCTTCATATCATGTTTTTAATATGAAAATGTGCGTGAGTTAAATTAAGGAAGAGGCAAAAATGGAATAGAAAGCTTGTAGCGAGGAAAAAGAAAGTGGAGATACATAAAATTACATTTCAAAAAAAAAAAAGTGAAATAGAAAGATTGCAAAAAAATCGTTCTTTTTTGCTCTTGCTTCGTGTTTATTTTTTTGGAGCAGTTTTTGATGTGTGAAAAGCTTGGTTTTGCGTTGTTTGTCTTGGATTGTTGACTTTACTAGAACGATATTAAGCAACTGACTTATAACGTTCATCATTTAAAGATAAATCAATGGTGCGGAACTGGTAAGTTCTGCACTCTTATGAAGAAGTAGGTCAAAGATTTTCTAAGAATTTCTATTGTTCTTTACTTGCTGACGTCTCTGGACATCAAAAGTGAACGGCTCTTTGTAAGAGTTATTAAGAAGCTAGACTGTATGCTAACTTAAGCATTGTTCGAATCCTTATCATATTAAAAATATCGGGCTTTGATGGGATTCGAACTCATGTAATCATAAATGAGTGTACTCCAGATACTTCATGCTGAGAACTCCATGCTCACCATATCCTTATTCTTGCACTGACAGATTCACCTACACATTGGTCTAAAAATCTTTAAGTCATCAAAAATCTCTTTGATTCTCAAACGGTTCTGAAAATTACCAAAAAGTCTCTAAACTTTGATTTTAAAGTTCCTTGAAAAAAAAAACTTGAAAGAACATTTCTGAGAAGTATTTCGAACCAATATTTATATTCATCTCATTACATGGCGCTTCTTCTTATCCATCCATTTATTAACTTGTTTCTTTGTTTTTTTTTGTTGGTTTCCCTTGAGGCTTTTCTCCCTTCTTTTCCGCTTTCTTTCTCATTGTTTCTTGTTCTTATTTTTTTTTTGCTTCTCAATTTTTATTACTTCCTTTTTTTGTATACTTAATGAGTTATACAACTCTTTCCGTATGCTCGCTTATTTTTCACAAAAGAACAACAAACGTTTTCACTAGATTTTTTAATTTAAATGGTTCTGAATAAAAAGAAAGTTTAAGAAAAATTTATAACTTGGACTCTTGACTTTATAGTTGTGTTAAATCAATGTCTTTAAAAGTTTTAAGTCTGTGACATAACTTTTGATAGTTTTCAGGCCAAAGATCTAGTTTGAACTAGTTTAGACTAGTTCAGACTAGTTTAGACTAGTTTAGACTAGTTCAGACTAGTTTTAGACTAGTTCAGACTAGCTTAAACTAGTTTCAACTAGTTTCAACTTGTTTAGACTATTTCGGACAAGTTTAGACTAGTTGGACTAGTTCTGACTAGTTCAGAGAAGCTCAACATTGTTCAGATTAGTTCAAACTAGTTTAGATAAGTTTAGACTCGTTTAGACAAGTTCAGACTAGTTCCGACTAGTTTAGACTAGTTAAGACTAGTTCCCACTAGTTTAGACTAGTTCAGACAAGTTTAGACAAGTTCAGACTAGTTGGGACTAGTTCCGACTAGTTAAGACTAGTTTCAACTAGTTTGGAATAGTTAAGACTAGTTTGGACTAGTTTAGATTAGTTCTGACTAGTTTCGAAAAGTTTCAACTTTATTTCATCTATTCACATCCCCATCAATTAAAACCTAATTGCTGAAAAGACACTTAATCAAAAAATTCATAAAAAATTGTCGAAATTTCCGAGCTGTTTAGCATGAATAGCTTCTTGAATAACTTATTGATACCTACACGTGACATATTTCACAGTTCGCTGTACCACCAATTTAGAAACGTAAATTACAAGACATTAAAGAATACGAAGAATAAAAAGTATAACAATCAATTTTGATTTTGATCAAAGCGTATGAAAAATTTGTTCTTTGTTCCTGTTCTTGTACATATTTAATATTTATATTTTTTCTCGACAGATATTTGTTTGAGAAATTGCTTGTTTTCACTTTGCCTTAAACACACGCATGCAAGAAAAGAAAGAAAAAAAAATTCTCACTTTTATTTTGTGTCACAAAGAAAATTGTTTGAAAATTCCATTTTCTATTATTTGTCAATTCGCTCATAAATTATTCAAGCTGTTATCTTATCAGTCTAACGAATCGATTTCCATTATTTTCTTACTTCTTCAATTCCATTTCGTTTTGTTGAAATATCAGCAGAAGTAGTGAGCTACTGCTGTGCCTCCTTTCTTATTTTCTGAATTGAAATGAACAATGTAAGTTAGAGAAAAAGCCATGAATGGGCTGGAAAGACGATGGAATATAAGAATTTTCTTTCATAGATTGAGCAATCTATTAATAAATGAAGATGGAGTAGATACATTAACGTTTTCGTAAGCATTTCAAGGGCATGGACACAAATATTTTCTTTGTTCTGCTTTCTGCTGGCTAGAAATGACTTTTAGGGGTTATGAGGACATTTGTAGCAGAGATGGAAACAAAAAATTTAAGAACGTTTAAAGAAAACTGAAAATTTTAATTTTCATTTTCGAAAATTACATTTTTTTATTTTTTTAACTTTCGACAATGAAAATGTTCACTTTCCAAAATCAGAATTTTTCACTTTCGAAAATCAAAATATTCACTTTCGAAAATCAAAGTTTTAACTTTCGAAAATCAAAATATTCACTTTCGAAAATCAAAATATTAATTTTTGAAAATCAAAGTTTTCACTTTCAGAAATCAAAATATTCACTTTCGAAATTAAAAATTTTCACTTTGAAAAATCAAAATTTTCACTTTCGAAAATCAAAATCTTTACTTTCGAAAATTAAAATCTTTACTTTCGAAAATTAAAATTTTTAATATCGAAAATGAAAATATTCACTTTCGAAAATCAAAATTTTCACATTGGAAAATCAAAATTTTCACTTTGAAAATTCAAAATTTTCACTTTCGAAAATCAAAATCTTTACTTTCGAAAATTAAAATCTTTACTTTCGAAAATCAAAATATTCACTTTCGAAATTAAAAATTTTCACTTTCGAAAATCAAAATTTTCACTTTCCAAAATCAAAATATTCACTTTCGAAAATCAAAGTTTTTACTTTCGAAAATCAAAATATTCACTTTCGAAATTAAAAATTTTCACTTTCGAAAATCAAAATCTTCACTTTCCAAAATCAGAATTTTCACTTTTGAAAATCAAAATCTTAATTTTCGAAAATCAAAGTTTTCACTTTCAGAAATCAAAATATTCACTTTGGAAATTAAAAATTTTCACTTTGAAAAATCAAAATTTTCACTTTCGAAAATCATAATCTTTACTTTCGAAAATTAAAATCTTTACTTTCGAAAATCAAAATATTCACTTTCGAAATTAAAAATTTTCACTTTCGAAAATCAAAATTTTCACTTTCCAAAATCAAAATATTCACTTTCGAAAATCAAAGTTTTTACTTTCGAAAATCAAAATATTCACTTTCGAAATTAAAAATTTTCACTTTCGAAAATCAAAATTTTCACTTTCCAAAATCAGAATTTTCACTTTTGAAAATCAAAATATTAATTTTCGAAAATCAAAATTTTCACTTTCGAAAATCAAAATTTTCACTTTCGAATAACAAAATTTTCACAAGCCAAAACAAACCCAACAACCCTGTCCTGCTTGTTCATTTCTCTCACAATGTCTTTATTTATGTGTAAATTCTCAGCCTTCTTCTGGCATTTGCTGACTAAGAGAAAAAGACACAAAACAGTCGACAATTTCTACGAATGACATTAAAATGGACTTTTTCTTTTTCCCCCTTCCTTTTAATGTCGCTTTATTTCTACTCAACTGATACGATTAGTATCAGAAGACCGTGAAGAAGGAAAATAACAGTTTTCATCCCGTCTTAAATTAATAACATCTTCCGTCGTCTGTTTCTTTAATGAGGGAATGAAGATTTAAAGAAAGATGTGTTGAAATTGGGGATTAAAAAATTTCAAGGAACACGTTTTCATGTTTTAAGATTATAATTGCAGCAATTAAGCTGATTAAATTTTTAATTTTTGTTTGAATTTATAAAATTAAATAATTTTGAGAATCTTTAAATTTGTGATAGAGACAAAATCACGTGATTAAAAGAGAGGGATGGAACCAATAGAGTATCTGATTAGCTGTTGCATTTCTTCTTTATTGGTTTTGAATGTTTAAAGGAATTTATTTTGAATTGTCACCCTTCTCTCCTCCTACACTCCTTAGTTTCAGAATTTCCTTAATTCAAACTTATCATTATCAAATAACTCTTCTAGAACCCTCTTTAAATACCATAGAATAGAGCATGGGGGTGTAATCCAAGTGCTACAATACTATCATAACAATTAAGCATCACACAAAAATAGAAATTGTGTCAAAATAAATATTTACTCATTAAGCATCAATTAAATTAAAATGTCAATGCTTGAATTAGCTCAAGAATATTTCCATCTTCCACCATTGTAGCTTTGTTTTTCTTATATCCATAAATTTTCCCTTTTTATAAGACATTTCCATTTTCAATGCCAAATGACAAGGGAAAAAAATATTCTATATAATTAATGTAATATTGCTGATTATCTTAAGAGTCGCAATTAATTTCGTTGAAATGCTTTGAATGTTAAACAAAAAGACGCGAATAGCAAAACAACAAAAAAAAAGAGAATTTCAATTCTGATCTCGTCGCTATTTCATTGACACTGTCATATCTTTTGAAATGAGAGCTAGTAACACAGAACGCGAAGCAGGCAGCAAGAGAGATGAAAGATTTTTATTTCATGCTTATATTTCTCATGTTTTTTTTTGCGATAATTGATAAACGGAAATTGAATTTTTGCTTCCAATTTCTCAAAGCTTCGCTGATTTCATTCTTGTAACTTGCGTCGTATAAAGGCACGATACTTAAATAAATTGTTATAACAACACGAGCAATCACAGCAACAAAATGTAAACATCAAAAGGAATATGTACAAGCCTTGAAATTAGCTGTTTTCGTTTATTTTTGATTTCTGAATATTTTGATTTTTAGCTTTTGAAATAGACGAGTCTTTTTTAGGAATTTGAAGGTTCTTTTACGTTTCGATTTATTTATTATCATTCTCACGGACTCAGAAATTCAATCTATTGCTTTTGTCGAAAAACCTTCAAAAAAGGAAGTCGTAATTAAGCGCAATGCTCATAAAAAATCTGTTTGAGAATGAAAAATATTTTTTTATCATGTGAACTCACATTTCCTTTGACTTACCTTCTATACCTTTTGCATAATATTATGTAGATATACTTTATGTACGACGTATAAATATTTTCCTATAAATTCACATTTATTTGATGATTCAAGATGTGGAAAATTTTTCATAAGAGCAAGGTAAATAGAATGTAAAATTTAAACTTCCCCTACAGCACCCAATTATGGCTGAAACTTTTCTTCTTCAAAAATTTTTTTTTTACAATTCATCTTAATGTCATTTTGGAGGTTTGTATACTTTGTCGTCGATTTTGGGGGCTGTTTAATTATTAAGGAGCAAAGGGAGTTTCCAGGGGGCTTAGTCTTGTCAAAAAGATAGCTACCTTAACCCAAATACCTTATGTTTTAACCAAGATCCAATACTAAAGTGTTTTGCAAGCTTGTTCGATTTGCAGCATGCAATTCTTATATTATTTAAAAACCAGCTGGTCCTCTAGATTCCTAGGAAATATAAATTAACATAAGTTTAGAAGATAAAGTAGCTAAGTTAAACGCTAGGTGTGTTGCAGTACTTACTTACTTACTGTAACCATGTTCCTATGTGAAGCTTAGGTTACAATAAAAGGCTATTCATCTGACTCTGTTGCTGGCTCTGTTACCTGGTTTGTATAACTTCTCTCTCCGCACATTAAACTGACATTAGGTGTGTTGAAGTTTATTTTTAAATTAATCTGAATTATTCTGTCAGTTACGACATCTTGGTCTGTTCATAAAGGACATATTCAGCTCCTGTTTCTCTTTTGTTCTAACAACATTCGACTTGTCCCATTTCTGATTCTCTTATTGTCAGTTTCTATATGTAAACTGCTTCAATTAAGAAGTTGTAGTATCTAAAACTACAGAAAAATTATTGAACTAATGATAGGACTCGAACTCAATAAATCCCATTTTTCGTAAACCTTACTTTATCAACTGAGCTATTTAGACTCTTTGTCTGAATTTCGATTGCTAAAATTCCACCATAAACATTAAACAGGATGAAGTGTGTCTAAAAAATTACAAAAAAACGTTACATAACATTCGATCAACCCCATTCATAAGTATATAAAAAATTACGCTTACTTACATTCGTAAGCAAATAGAGCTGAAGTTGAAAGGGGAAAAAGTAGCATTTTTATTTGCATGATAAAAATAAAAGACAAGAAGAAAAATGGCAACAAAAATAATTTTTTATCAAGATTGAAGTGCAACAGCCATGATGGAAAAAATTTTTTTTAAACATTTTCTTCCTCGTCTCTTTATACTTCATGAAAAGACCATCAAATCATATCTGTGGTTAAATTTTCTGTATCTTCATTTCCATCATCATGTCATTGGCACGATGAGAGAAAAAGAAAAAAAAAGTTTTTTGCACTCATTTTCGTTTATTTAAACGTAGACATTCGAGCTTGTGTGCTTTAGCATGTCGAGAGCAAATTTTTATTCCATAAATTTTCATCACACATGTACGTAGATCCTTTTTTGCTGAAAGAAATGTGTGTCAGTCTATGTCCTCTGATAACCTTTTTGTGATATAGACAAGCTGTTTCTTCTCTCTCATCATGCTATAAGTTTCAATAAATGTTTGCTATAACAGTGTCAATAGCTTTTTTTTGGACGATTCTAGAGCTTTGAAATGACTTTAATATATGATATAATATGATTATGATTTTAATGTTTGTGCAGTTTGATAAGCAGCATCTTATTTAATTTTAGAGTTAGATGGTCAAAGACTTTGGGGTTTGGTTTTGAAGTTTAAAGCAACTGAGTATTGCATTGCTTCAAATCAATAAACTTTTCCCCTTCCCCGCACTCTTTTCCTTCTATATTCGCTTTATAGTGTCGTACAGGCGCGTAGGTATGAGGTTCTTGTCCCCCTCTTAAGCGTTTAAGGTCGTGCTCTCATTTCAATTCAAAACATTTAAGGGGGGAGGGGGGAGGGGCAAGAACCTCACGTAAACGCGCCTGGTGTCGTAGCAAAAGAGCTTATTTTTGAACCTTTGTCTTTTTAAAAGAGTTTGACGCCAAATCTAATCGATTGACAATCATTGAATTAGGTGGACAAAAAAATTAGGTGAGGGGGGGGGGGGGATGGGTTGTGAATTTTTTTAAAAAACTCTAGCAAATTGAAGAATTTTTTTTCAAAAAAGGAGGTTTGATGCCAACGCCCCTTCCCCCTTACCATAGCCCTTACTTTAGCTATAGCCTTAAGGCTCTAAAGGGGGGTCTATGTTCTTCATAATCCTTCAATCTTCATCCACATCAATTTCCAAAATTTTTATAAAACATAATTTGCTTTCTGACTCAAAAAAGATCAAAAATTTAAACAAGTTCCAAAAAAATTGCTTTATCATTCAGTAATACGATGAACTTTTAGATGAAAATATTTTTTTTTTTGTAGAAAGGACCTAAATCAAACATCTATTGCAATAAATTTCAAAAAAAAATGTTTTATTTTTGCTTGCTGTGCCTTCTTGGAAGATGAAATTGTTAATTATAGGGATCTCGAGATCTTCAAACGAAGGAAGTATCCTAATGGATCTTAATTGAAATGGATGTAAGGAAATTATTTTATTTGATTTTTGTTGAAGCTTAATTTTTTTCCCAAGAATCTTTGTTTATTGAAAATCAGGGGAAAATTAAGAGTGATCTGAGTAGGACACAAAAACATGACCGTCATTAAGTAGCTATTTGAAGAAAAAAAGGGGGAAACAGCATGATGGGAAAAAATTTGATAGAAAGTTTCCAACATGATCTAAAAATTTGCATAAAATTCTTTTCCCATCATGTTGTTATCCCCTTGAATTATCCAATTTCTATATGAATAACTGGTTATCACATATTATGTTGCTCGAGACCCAAAGCAGGTTATTGGCGTGTTGCAATTATTATGCCATTTATGCTTAAAAGCCATTGATGCCTTCTATTAACAGATTTTCATGGCTACCAAAAATATCAAGCCTGCATGCAGTGTTCGAAAGTATTTTGTCAATTTTACAACTCCTACAATTAAACTGCCTATAAAACCATTCAGAACGAGAAAATCCGTTAAAAAGAACGAGAAGCCATCATCCATTCAATCATAAATCAATAAAACTGAAAAGATTAAATCGTCGCTATTTTTCCAGCACTTTCAATACATTGCTAAATCCTTCGAAACTCAAATTTTTTTTAATTCATTTCTTTTGTACTTCATTTTTGTGCATGTAGACATAATGCTTAGGCGTTAAACGTTAAAATTCACATTGAGCGTCAAGCCGTTGCATTGTGACTGACATTCTAACGAGACATTGTAGAATGAATCATATTTTTTCAAACTGTCAGTATTTTTTTTCTGTTATCCTAAATATCTGGCACAGATGAAAAGAAATAAAAATTGAATAGAAATTGCATCGACGGGAAAAGCGAGGCAAAGGCAAACAAGCAATATGTCTATAAGAACATGAATATGTATGTATATATACTATAAGGATCAACAGCAATAAGCCAATGTTCTACATCACATGTCGTTCATATATCGCATCTATCTTTATTTTCAATCGCAAATAGGGAAATGAAAGTGATTTTATATTTTTTTTTCGTCTTCCTTTTCGATCTGCTATATTTTTTTGCATTTCATAACATCTAGTGCACCGTTATGCAAGGTAGCAAGTAAGAGAAATTATAGAATTGAAATATTTGAATATAAAATTGTTTTTTCAGCATTTTTCGATAGATTGAAAGTATGTTTTTTAAGTTGGATGTTGAAATTGGATGATTTTTGTGAAGTAGTGCATGAAAGACTACTTATATTGGCTGTCCTTATTTATATTCATTATCAAGCCATATGTAGGGAAATCAGCTGATTCGAGAGCAATGATTTTATTGATTTGTTAAATAAAACGTGGGTTTGAATCCCACCAGTCATTATAATCATTAGGAAAACCAAAAAGACAGCTTCGGTAAAGATTGAGACGTTGATCAACAGCCAATATGAGTTTGAATCTTTAAATAAGTGTCAATGACAATTCATAACTATTGAAACAGCAAAATAAATCAAGAATAACCAAAGTTGCAACTCCAAGCATCCTCAAAGAAAATCTTGAATCCATGAACTAGCTTTCATTAAAAACGTACCAATTGCCACCTTTATTAAACAGCCACAAGCAACTGTCTGCTGCCAATGGCAGATAACATTCATCGCTAACTTCAGGGAGCTCAATAATTGACATTCAACAACCCATTTGATAAACAGCGAAAAAAGTGACTCCTTCAACAACAGCCATCGATTAAAAATCTGCTAAAAATTGGCTCATGCCAGTGAAATGGAAATAAATTATACGCCAATATTTCTCACGTTGAATCACATTTCAAACCTCAAACCACTCAATATGATTTTTTTCAGTTTCACGAAAAAAATAAAAAATCCTCTTGATTCCATCGCGCTGTTGCTGATGCTGCTTGTTTTTTGCTTGCGGTTAGTTGAATTGCAGAATAAGAAATGTAAAATAAAAATTTAGCTTGAGGGTGGCAAATTATACTTTGCAAAGTAGAAAGGAAACCGACATCGTGCTTTGAAATTTAAATTCAAGATCATCAACACTTTCGGATGAGAGATGAGGAAAATGTTTAATTAAATACAGGAAAATAATGGTCGCACATTTTGAATTGAAAATTAGAATCTCTTTTACAATTGCAGCGGTTGTGTTTGGGAAAGTCTCATGAATTAGGTCATGCTTGGATGTGGTGTAGTTAAGAGAGATGTAGATGCTTTTATTGTGACTTGAATATTGGCGATAATTAGAGCTGCTAGAGTTGATGAAAAGAGCGGGAATTCTCTTAAAAGTAAGAGCAAGGCGCGTAGCCAGGAGGGTCTTGTCCCCCCTTAAGCGTTTTGAACCGCAGCAAGAGCACGTTCTGCGCGCCTGGTAAGAGCTAAGGTGATTCCTCTACAAACTCACATACATACACATAGCAAGAGCGATGAACCAGAGTCTAGAATTGCCCAAACTGACGATGTTTACTGGTCATGGTTTACCATCAAGGTGGGCAGTTTCTCAAAAAGTTTGGACAGCACTGAACTAGAGGAACTGCAATCCAGATCGAATAATGAACCTTTTTCATTAAGCCAGTGTTGTCCAAACTTTTAAGGGCCATGGCACAACTAAGAATGTTTTACGTGCCGCGGCACACAGTTTTGACAACACTGCTTCATGTCTAGAACCTTAAAGGAAATTCAAATTTTAATAATTTTTTCACCTAAAAAGCTTTAAGAATAATTATCAAAAATTCAAGAATGAAGCCCCAAGCAATCAATAATTTAACTTCAAATATGTTTTGTCTACAGACAATAATAAAATTTTGTCGACGTAAAAAATAATTGTGAACTTCATAACCTAATTTTGCCAATCGACAATTAGCCGCATGCTTAAAAATTTATGAAATCTGCGTAAAATATTCGAAGAATATGAAGCAATTTTAAACTAATTGAATTTTAGAAAGCCTAGTGCTTCAACCATAATTAATAATTAATAGTACTTTGGATATAATAAGAAAGCTTGAAACTTGAGGACACTTTTTTGAGTGCTGAGAAATAAAAAAATTTAAACCGATTTTTTTTTTCTTCACCGTCATCATCATCATCGTCAGCAACAACCCTTCATTTATATTCACGCTTCCTTTTTTTTAGCGTATTTTCCTAAGGAACAATACGCTTTTATCTTCACTTTGGCTGGCTGGCTGGCTGGCAGGCTGGCAGGCTGGCAGGCAGGTACCGTGAGATCTCAGCAATGAAAGCACATAGAGCCTTCGGGTTTTTTGCATTCAATCGTTGCCATATTGTAGGCAAACCGAATCCGCTTTATGTTTCATAACTTCGTACCAAAACTTAATTAAATTAACTTTTATATATTTTTTGCAGCGGCTTAGCCGACTTTTGCATAACATACGAGTTTGATAGGACAATTTCAAATTTCAAAAAAGCCGTTAAAATTTTGAATGGCAAAAAACGTTTAACAAAAAAATTCTTATTGTATCCAGATTTATTTTGTTATAAACAGATTGCTTTAAAATGATAAATGTAAATATCTAGCGTTTAAAACCATTTTAATATTGCGACTTGTAATTTGTCTATATTTTGATGAAAAAATAATAAAAATTTTTGAAAATGTTTTGTCGTGTTCGAATGTCATTTGTCTTAATATAAAAAAGTTAGATTTAAATATTTTTGTGCAAATTAAAATGTTAATACGATAGTTTGTTGAAGTAAATTAAAGTGTAAAAAAACTAGAAATGAGGTGCATGATTGACTAAGGATACGATACTATTTATAGAGAAAGGAAAAAATTTAACCAAACTTTTTGACCATAATACTTTTTAAATGTGTGTGAATTAAAGTATAATAAATAGTTTTTAAATAATATATTAATAAAAACAGTCATCTAAATGTATTTAACTTGTCCTTCATTTTAATTAAAAAGTAAGTAGAAATTCAAATTCATCTAAAATGATACTTTAAATCTAAATTAAATTAAATTTCTATCCAGTGTAATTATGTCTAAAAGAAGAAAACCAACACTTACTGGAAAAACAGAGAAAGCAAAACGACAAAGACAAAGAGAAGAATATCGTAATAATCCAGATAATAGAAATAATGAATTAATTCGTGACAATGTGAGTCGTACCAGTCGTAGAAGCTCTCCACAGTACAGATCAAATGAATTAAGTCGCGATCAAACAAGTCGTACCAATCGAAGAAATTCTCCAGAATACAGAGCAGAAGAGCAACGTCGTGACCAAACTAGTCGTACCAATCGTAGAAGCTCTCCACAGTACAGAGCAAATGAACTAAGTCGCGATCAAACTAGTCGTACCAATCGAAGAAATTCTCCAGAATACAGAGCAGAAGAGCAACGTCGTGACCAAACTAGTCGTACCAGTCGCCGTACCAACCACGAATATCACGAACAAGAAAGAATTCGGGATAATAGACAGCGTCGTCAAAGAAGAGGACAAACCATTTCATGGGAAACAGCTTTGCAAAACTATGAAGCAAATATACTTGAAGGTCCGACTTATCGATGCTATAGTTGTGATAAATTGCTATTTAAAACTCAAATTAGAAGAACAACAAAAGAAATTCTCATAAATACAGGATGTAGTGAAGATTATCTTGAAAAATTAGTTCTAGAAGAGCTTCAGACCGACGATGAGTATACGTTTTGTACAACTTGCATGACCTATATAAAAAAACAAAAATTCAATATTAATTTTCAGGGTAATATCCTTATAGGTTGTTCTCCTTTCCTTTATTTGGCAAATACTGAAACGAATCTGGTACGAATTTCTTAAAGTCAATCTGGTACGAACATAAAATGTCCAAATATATTTCCATATACAGTTTCATAAAAAACGAATTTAAGTTCAATGATATAAATTAATAAAGTGTTTTTTTTTTTAAATTTCAAGCTACGATTTTTTTACTGATCTGTACGGGGAAAATACGCTGAAGTCGCCCAGATCCAAAGTACTGGCGATCTTTTTACTAGTTTATTCTAAACTTCATCTATTCATTGCTATTTTTATCTTTCTCGTTTCCTTTTTCCTTCTAATATCCCTTTCCTCTACACCATCTATAGCTTGATACAAACCATGATTAATGAACATCAATTCGCCATCAAAATGAAATTATTTTTTGAGTTATAGCGGTTTTTTTTTCTTTCATTTTTCCCATATTTTATAGACACTGAGAATGGAAAAAGTTTCGCAATTCACCTCAAACTCGGAGGCTTGTGAATGGAAATCATCATCATTATCGCAATCATTATCTTTTTGATGGCTCATGCGGTAAATACTTTATGTTTATATTCAATGGAGGAATGAAATTCGAAGAAAATTGAGTATTAATCACTTTATGTGAAATCTTTTGAGACTTATTCTTTTGATGTAGATGAAGAGTTTGAATACTTAAAATTGAGTCCAATGAAGTCTTTTTCATGGAAAATAGTTGATTATTGCAAGCATTAAACATTTGACGAACTCTTGGCTTTTAAGCCAAAAGATAATAAGCAGCTATAAAACTTTAGCTCAGTGTTTTCCAAACTGTGTGTCACGGCACGCGTAGAAATATTTTTGAAAATTCGTATGCAGGAGCGACTTTGGTTATGGCTTATCCCTAAGGAGTGAAGTTTCTTGAAAATTTTGGACAACACTGCTTTAGCTGCTGAAATCTCGATAGTTTCAATAACTTTTGATTTTCGAAATTGCAATTTTTATAGTATTTTAAATTTACCAGTTTAGCAGTTATTGCAGCATATTATCTATTCTATAGTGGGATCCGAACCACTCCTTTGCTGGCATTTCTGCCTGTAGCCTACAAAGGAAGGCTGTGAGCCTCATTTCCAGTACATACGATTCGAAAAAGAACAAGTGAAAAACTTCTCATACCCAGTCTCGAACCCATGATCGCTGTAAAGAAAAGATAAAGAACCTTTACACCAGATAAATCCAAAACATAAAAATCTCAAGCACTGCCTTTTCTTATAAATAATTGATTCTAATTCGATAAATCAGTAGAAACTGCTATTAAACTGTGCGTGTATCTCATAAACTCATTCGTTCCATTTCTCTGAATGAAATTTGATTTAAATTGGCCCATATGATATAAAGCAGTTTTAAAAGTTTTAAGAACATTTAAGACTAAATGTAAGTCATCCGGCATCACACACATAAGGGGAGCATTTGGGTATGACGACCAATGTTTTGAAGTTTTAATTTTTCAATGGAAAATAATTTTTTTGAATATAGAAAATTTTATTGGACATAACTAGAACTAGAGCTCTGCAGAACTCAACTAGAACTTCTTCTGAAAATTTAAGACTGTATTAGTAAATCAAGAGTCGGAGTTTAAGGTACGGAATTGATCAATGATTAAAACGTGATTGATCAGATCCACAAGCTTAGTTGAAATAGAACGGAATCAGGATTATTGACATCTGCCAATGTAAGATTTAAACTTCTGTGGCAGATTAAAAAAGACTAGAAATCAATTGCGAATTCTTTGGCGGTTCGAATCTCACTAGAAATTAATCTGTTGTTTCATTTTATAACGCTCGTGCTGTACTCACGACATTACACTAAGTAAGAGTAGTTGACAAATGTTTCTTATAAAACATCACTTACGCACAGTCCCCATAACAATGACACAAGAAAGCATTAATTTTCAGAAATCTCATAAAAAAATATGTGAATTACAATTCCGAAAATGCGTGACTTTATATCTTTCGATACGATCAAAAAGAATCTCTTATTTCATTCTCTCTTTCTTCTTATTATTCCTGCCCTGCAATTGTCTTTACCATCTCATATTGTTCTTCATACTAAGATTTATTTACTTGAAAAGAGATATGTTCAGCTTTGTAAGAAGCTTTAAAAACTTTTATCGCATTTTATTTAAAAGTTTTGCTCTTTTATTTTTGCTTATAGATGATATAACACATGTAACTTTTGAAAGCACGACAACGACGACAACTTAGGATGGGAGTAGACGAAGAAATTGTGAGCTTCTTTGTCATGATAATTCTAGTGATTATGTTCAGCGTATAAGTTTTTGTCAAAATAAAAATGAAAACTTTTATGAACAAGGATGAATGGAGTTGAGAGAACTTCAACAAAGAATGAGAAGAGAAGCAATGTTATCAACAGTTTACTCATCCAGAATTCATTAATTAGTTTCAATTTGAAAGCATAGAAAAGAAAGAAAATGAAATTTTCCCGCCAAAATTGCAAATTTGAATATTTCTTATTTTTTCACATTTGCATCGATTTATAGCATCTGAAAAGCCACAATTAAGCAAAAATGCTTCATAATCTAGTTTAGTAATCAGCATATTGTATTTTAAACAATCAGTAGACCAAGCCATTCTAACATAAAAGCTTCTATTTGCATGATTAATCCATGTTTATTGCCTAACCCGATCTGCACACATTAAAATTCATTGAAATGTTTTGAAGCAGCTGACATTTCCAACCGGACTTTAAGTGTTTATCACATGACTTCTATTGCTAGTTCACTGCTGCTTGGTTCTAATTATACTGTAAATCCAGCCACCGGATTTTAATGTGTGCCGATCGGGATATCTTTACTAGTTTAAAGAACCCAAAACTTCTGTTTCTTACACATGCCACATCTAATTAAGATTTCAATGAAGACTGATTATTGAAGCATCTCACAGAAATCCTTAAAAATTTATTTGACAAATTTTTACGATCACTTTATTTTCTTTTTCTCATCCACATGCCGTGATTTATAAAACAAATCTTTTTCTTAATTTTCAAACTTTTGTAAATTTTATTTTTTATTTCCTTAAAAAAAAGTCTTGTAAAATATTTAAGGACACAAAAGAAAAGTTTTTCAGTTCCTAAATCTTCTCTTTTCCTTTTCTTCTCAATTAAATGTTGCCTTTTCCCAGCCATTAGACACAATAAAATGCAAACTTTTGCTATATATATTTTTTTGGATGCTCCTTGCTTATCCTCGTGCCACACATATCCTCATAGACTTTAAATCTATGTGAGTTACTTACTAACTTGACTCCACTTGCCTTTATGTCTCATAAAATTTGCTTAATTTGATAACCTCTTTTAAAACATAAGCATAGCATAGCATAATTTATGCTGTGACTTCATCTATGTATGTACTCAAATGAATTTTCATTCTTCTTTCTTTTTCCTTAGTTCTCGACATTATTTAAGAATTTCTAGCATGAGAAAACTTTATCATCATCATCATCATTGTCGTATGAAAACAATTGGGCACATGAGCAACTTTCATATATAGCACAGCAGGAACTAAAGCCTTTCATTCTTAAAAACTTACTTCTTGTTGAATATTTTTATTTCCTTTGAACTGATTCATTCAGCCATTTACAATTATTTTGTCTATCCAAGTGAAACTAATGGTTTGACTTACAGCAATATGCTTACTTGCTTCTGAATGCAGTTATGGTAGTAATGTGCAGTAAGAGATTTTAAACGTTTTGTTCATAGCAATTGCTAATAGAGCATATTTCTTGAGATTGATTCTGCTTCTTGGTATAATGCTTCAGGTTCGCTTTAAAGTGCTAACGGTTTGGCTTAGGTACGCAGCTGCGAATTAATAGAGCAACAACTAGTGTTACCTTTCGTCGTGAATTTGATGTGAGATTGATTAATTTAAAATTTGGTTATGAGGTAGCTATAGGGTAGGTATAGGGTAGGTATAGGGTAGGTTTATGGTAGGTTTAAGGTAGGTATAGGGTAGGTATAGGGTAGGTATAGGGTAAAGTTGTGTGGGAGTGTAGTAAGGGTTAGTAATAGTATAGACACAGCTGTAAATCGGTAGACAAATCCTCTTCAACGTTTGCCATTACTTCATTTGGCTAGGGTTTTTGAGAAATAATCATTTAAACTCTCTAAACCTAGATACCTACACATCTTTACATAAAAGGTATCTTATCCCACTTCTACTTTAGTAACACGCAGATCAATTGTGATTCTAGACCAACCTTACATAGCGTCTTCAGCTGATTCTGTCATAGTAAAATAATGTCAATTCTTTGCTTTTCAAAGGCTTGATTTCATGAGTTCTCAAACCAACCACATGATATCTTATAAGATCAAGCTTAAAACCCTAACTTCCAAAAATATATTGCACAACAAAAAACTTAGAAATAATTTAAAAGTAGCAATACAATGACAATAATGAAAGAATGTTCCTTCATCATCAGAAACATTTTTTTATGCCGTTTTCCATTTTTCCGTTTGACTTGACAACAACTAAAATACATAGTTGGCTCATAATGATGAATATTTAACATTTCTCATCTCAACTCTTTCATCTCTGCTATTGCAAATGCAATTCATCAGCAATGAAATAAACAATATGAGTTATTCTTATGATTTTATTGCTAATGCTATTCATCCTGCAGTGTAATTATCATAAACTCACACATTCACAACGGAATAAAGAATGCAAAAAAAAAGAAATAGTTTCTCTGACAATAATTATTGTGCTATTCCGAGTTGAGCTTTTAATTGCAACGACATACATTCTTTTGTAACTATGCTATTCATTTTATTTGCTGATGTTGCTTCTGATGAGGATGATAGAGATTGTTATGATGATGTAATTGTAGCTATAAGTTTGCATTCCGGATTTTGATTGTAAGAAACAGTTTTTCGAGTGGATTATTCTGCACATAATAAATATTATTTTAGTAATTTTTGCGATTGTTTTGTATAAGTTTAGTTTTGGAGTCATTTTAATTGTTAACTATTTACAAACTATAAGCTAGAACTAGAAGCTGCCGTTACAGATGTGAAAGGACGAACCAAGCACATTTTCCTCGCATAGATCAGTAAAATCGTATTGAAGTCTTATGCGGAACCAGTTAAAAATCAACATCCAGTTGAAACTAAGCTGAGTGCTTCCAGTTCCGATCGAGCCGTTTTGAAACAGCTAGCCAGCCAGCCAAAGTTAAGTTCATTAAAAATTGAGCATATAAAGTGCTTTACTTCAATATTCAATCAATAAATCCAGAGCCATCATTTTCATATATATAATCTTTGAATAGCTTCGTTAAGTTTTCAACCAAACACACAAAAAAAAATCCTATCCTTTCGAAATGTCATCGCACCATTTATCAGTTTCTCGAAGATGAAAAAAAAAAATCTTCACTAAAATTAAATTAATTACGAAGCGAAACTATGAAACTCGATTGACATTTCAATATGTCACCAAACTCTTATAGCTTTCATAAAAAAGAGGAAAAAGATAATACTTTAGAATCATCGCCTTAGAGAAAATGTATCTAGTATTTTGTACGTCTTGAGTCTAGACGAATGTCTTTTTTATTAAATGAAAAATATCTCTCGTTTATTCAATAAATAACAAATTGAAAATTAAGTTTTTTTTATGTTTAGAAATCAGTGGTTGACAACCTTTTTTGTGCAACGGGACACTTTGATTGTAACCCATGACAAAAACCGCGTAAGGAACTCGGTTCGTGGGTTTTCTGCAAATTTTTTTAATGACACACACACACACACACACAAGTGTGTCGCGACGCAAAGGTTGACTATCACTGGTATGATGACTGCTGAATAAATTGATCATGTGAAATTGATTCAATAAAAAAGCTAAGTTTTGTTATAAAATCAAGTCAGCAAAAAATATTTGGCAGTAAACGAGATGAGATTATTTAATTTTGCAACATTAGTGATGGTGGTTATAATCAGTGACTTTAAGGGTCTGTTCATAAGTGATGTCCATCAAAAAAAAACTTCCCATTGTCACAAAATTCAAGGGTGTTGTACTGATGAAATGATCAAAAATGATCAAAAAATTATCAAAAATGATCAAAAATGATCAAAATGTAATTCTTCAGTTCTGCACACTAGACAAAATTTGAAGGGAAAAACTTCATTTGTTGGAACTCTAGAACCCCAACCCCCATTAATATGTGACATCATTTATGAATGGTCCCAAAGCAGTCATCCTATACACAGTCATTCACAATGGAGAGTCTGTCAATCTACTATTTTAGGAATTTAGTCATCTAGTCCAGTATTGGGCAACCTTTTTTGTGCTACGGCATCAAATTTTTTCACGACAGAAGGGTTAACCATTACTGATCTAAGTAAAAGCATGAAAAGAAATCAAGAAAAGCTTCAGAACCTCCCTTTTCAAAATTTTAATCCCTGAAACTTCCTTCTCATCACAAAAATCACGCTCCACAGACGTCAAAAAAAAACAGTTGTTTTGATAAATCATAAAAGTTAATTATGACATAAAATTGACATCCCATCAGCAAAACACATTTTAACTACACGCGAACGCAAACATTTTGTTGTTGCAAAAAAAAAAACTTTCAGCTCCAAAAATAAATTTCAAATTAAAACACAACAAATTAATTAAACAAGAATTTTTATGGCCTCCTAAAAATCCATGACTACAAAAATTCAGCATCTATTTTTAGATAATTTTACTAGACAAATTCCAAACATAAATTTTCACCGAAAATTTAATTTAGTGGATCTAATGAATAAAAATTAGAGCAACAAGCTACACGAAGAATTTAATTTATTCTCATTAGCATTGAGTAAACAAATCTTTCCCTTCAGTCCACCTAGCATATTTAATTTATTTAAGCTAAACAAAATTTTATTTCCCTTTCACTTTTCCTTCTTTTTGCTCTTCATTTCACTTTCGTGATTTCTCTTGTGCTGCAAAAAACTTTCTACGTCTACGAACACGAATACTTCTTCATACCTAAATAGCTGTAATTTGATGCTATAATTTGCTTAATAACTTATAAACTTTTCGCAATTTTCATCTCCTCATTTTCGCTTCTTTTCACCGGGAAATTTAATGTGTATGTGCAAGTTAGTATGTATAAGTGGAAATATATCATAAAAGATTCTTCTTTTTGATTCGTTTTTCGATGGAAAAATGTAGGTGTTCGTGTTTTGTCGGTTTGTCCAGCAAAACCTTCGTGTGTTTGCCCGCATGTTTGATTTTTGTAGCAATTATTCAATCCTCATCCCTCGCCCTCCTCCTTATCAACTCTGTGTCGCATAGTTCTTTCTGCCTGCTTTTATCCTGCATGTGCTTGTCTGGGCCATTTCATTGATTCAAGGAAGGTCAAACATAGTCAACTGAATCTTTCTGAACCTTCTTATACTTATAAGAGCTTGGTTATATCCTTGCAAACCTCGAATAGCACAAGTCGGATAATTGATATGAAATTCAACACAAACCAGGCTTGACTTTGTACTAATCTTAGCTTGATCATTTATGCACCTATTTAAGCTTATGTATGTTAAGGGGCCATTCACTTATTACGTAACGCTTTTAGGGGGAGGGGGGGTCTAAGATTTTGTTACGGTTCAAACAAGGAAATTTTTTTTTCATACAAATTTTGTTACGAGGGGGGGGGGGGTCATTTTTTCGCGTTACGTAATAAGTGAACAGTCCCT
Source organism: Chironomus riparius (assembly GCA_917627325.4). NCBI lineage: Eukaryota > Metazoa > Arthropoda > Insecta > Diptera > Chironomidae > Chironomus > Chironomus riparius. Next base: position 49,022,331 of record OU895878.1, on the reverse strand, counting down.
AACCTGTTAATGACTATTTTCATCTTTTTGTGATTGTTTGCAGCTTGATGAACTTATCTGAAACTTTCTGGACTTCTTATTGATTATTTGAGTCTGTCTGTACCTTTTTGAGTCTATGGAAGTCAAGGTATACCAATATTATCTTTTATGGGCTTGTTTGTCCCCTTTTGAAATTGTGTGTGCGTGTTTGTCTATCTGAACCTATAATATGCTTATCTGAGCTTCCCATTTGAGTCTATTTATGCATTCCTGCAACTGTTTGTGTTATGTGTCTGCACTTATCAGTGCCCATCTGAACCAATCTCTGCTTATCTGAATTCACATGAATTTATTTGTGTTTTCTTATGCCAATCTAAGCTTATCTGTCTTTGTCTGCAACTGTGTCCCTTTTTCTGTCAGTATTCTTCATAATTGTGTGTCATTTTCACAATCATTAATTTGAGTCCTTAGCTAGAAAAATGCTTTTTGATCCAACTACTCGCATAACTTCATTACTTGAGTCTCTCCTTCTCCTACTCGCGATATGATACACACAGGAAAAAAGAATTATATGAACGAGTAAATTTTTTTCGCAAAGCTATTAACACAACATCGAGCCATGAATATTTAATTTATAAAAGTGAGACTAATTCCAAAGGAAGGCAAAAAAAAGAATTAATTATGCGAGAATTATCAACAGCTACAGAAAATAATTTTCTATTTAATATTTTAATTATGAGATGAGATTTTAAAATCACTTGCCTCATTTGCAGAAAATAATTAAATGCCGTATTTTCGAGAGCATTTCTGAGCAGGAAATATTTGAAAGATAAAAAATTTTAGAACAGTGCGAAAAATCCATAAATTTATGAATGCTCTGTTCCTGCATATCCGAAAATGAAACATTTTTCGATATTGTTGCTTTTAAAGCTGTTATCGTGGCCATTGAATTCAAGGAATTAATAATAATTGATACACATAACAGAGAGGATTGGAAACTTTTTAATTAATTTTACTGTGTCTATTGATGTGTAGTTAAACAGTTGATGCTGTGTGGGCTGTGGTTTAGTTGGAAATCATCAATGGCTTAGTGGTTTGGATGTTGGCTCCTATGTTATGAGTTTGGTTCGATTCTAGGGTTAAATATCTCACTTAAGTCCTATATCTACGTCTAGACTCGAGAAGACATTTTTTCAAAACCTATATACATCCCTGGACATACAGTAACTCTAACCTTTGAGTTAAGGTCTGCTCAAACCAAAATTTCAAGCCCGAGTTCATTCTCAAGCCCAGTCTAAACGCTAGATACTTTTAATTCAAGCTGCCATTTCACTTTTAAAGGCATCCAGCTCGGTTTGTGTATACCTCTGTACTGCAATTTTGCATTTTTCGGCATTAAATTGTGAATATGTCAAGCATACAACTGTGAATTGAAGTATTTTTTTTTTGTTAAGCTTTCATCCTTACTCACCATTTTAATCAAGCCAGATCATCTGCTTTTAAAAAAATTAAACACTACAAAATAGCTGCATTCCATAATCTTCACTCTAAACTCCATAATCTATACAAAATCCAGCTCCACTGCGCCACAAACTAAGCAAAACTTTATCTTTTATCTATGTCATGAACACAAGAAATTGAAAGAAGACGCCTCCGCTATAAATATTCCAATATCCTCAAATAAGCTCTCGAATTATCCTTGACACAGCCAAATGTCACTTTATTATTTATGTAGAAAAATTGTGCCCACACCTTGTAAGTTGTTCAACCATTATGATTATAACATCATGACATTATGACACAAGTATGGCACATAGCAATAAGTAGCAATATATTGAATGTGACATTGTGTATGTCATAAAACAATGGAACGTGTTAAAATCAATGACATTGCTGAAAATGTATTATAAGGCACAAAAGAAGAAGAAGAATTCGTAGAAGTAGAAAAGAAAGTTAAGGTTTAATGGCTGAGGATAAAAGGAAAGTGTAACAGAAACAAGGTTTCAAGAGTCAGACGAGTAGAACGTACAAGAGGATGAAAAGGCACAAAAAAAAGAGTCGTGCTGTAAAATTATTTTAAAAGAAGGCCAAAATAAAAAGTTTGGGTTAAAGTTTCTGATTGAAAGCACTAAAAGTGTTGATACTGACTGCTGATATATCCTAAACATGCCGATTGGGGATGGTAAAAATTGATTTTTTCTTCATCATAACTGACTCTCATGCTTATTGACTGACTGACTAGCTAAAGTGAACCCTAATTTATTATATTTATGCTGTGCTGTCAGAAGCTGACTTATCAAGATTCTTATTTTTGCGTGTTTTGGGAGCTTTTGCTTGAAATGTGTTATTATTCATAAATTTTCTATCTGACTTGCTAGATCTGTTTCGATGCCAGCGCATGTGTCTGTCTTTTTGATACTTGTCTGTCCAACTGTGATTCTGTCTGGATTTCTATCTGGCTGTCATACTCAAGGATATGACCATTAGATTTGTTTTGTAGTATAAATCAGTCTTCTTGCAGCCTTGACCTGGAACGAAGTTAAGGATATTTTGTGATCTCTATTGAAGTATAACTTGGCATGTTCAGGGGCTAATATGTCAATGCTGTAGATCTCCCTATAGCTGCCATATGTGTTTACTAATGTAAAACAAGTCAGGCTTGATAGGAATCGTACCCACGACCTCAAAAGAGGCAATCTCTGACCACTCGATCAGAATTCCCTGCCACTCGACTACCGAGGTACTTATCTCACTTCGGCTATCCATCATATACATATAACCAGTTCAACGCGAGTCCTATGCTCAGGCCTATCTACTACATATATACTTTTCGAGCCATATCCACAAATGCTTAGAGGACATCAATTAAATCCTTTCTCAAATAAGGTCAATTTACCAAAAAATACGCTTTTACATCCCATCCAATACATTATTTCATACCAGTTCCTCATTGTTTCAATCTCTTGCTCCATTTTTTTGCCCTTTGCATTTATTGTTAAGCAGAAAAAAACAAAAAGAGGAAGGAAATGTTTATTATAGTTACAACTACTGATGATTATCAATACAAATTGATTTTTTTGTGCTCTACTCATGTACAAGTTCACTCCCAATTTGTCCTTATTGATGAATAATTCAGACAAAATATGATGATCATGATATTCCCTCTTCAGTATTCATGCATGTATCTAGGATGTGACCTTTCACATTCCTTCATTTTCTGTTCTGTTCTCAATTTTTTTATTATTATTAGATTTATCAGAATGAAGCTTATTCATCTTCTATACGTAATGTAATGTAGATTTATGAATATTGATTATAAAGCATGAGCGAAATGATGTGCATTTCATTGAGAATTGAATATAAAAATAGGAATAAAGCACGATATGAAATACAATTGTGCGCTTTCTATTCTTATTCATTTTCTAGTTCTTGATTGACACATTTTGGTTTATGTAGAGATGATGTACATATTAAATGGATTATTGTCATTTGGATATGACGTGGCAAAATTGATGTCGCAGATTTCTATTAAATTTGCATGGAGTTTTTCAGTATCGCGGAATGATCAGCACGAATACTAAGCAATAGATCGCTTTCTTGAAACTCACTCTTGCCAGGTGCAATCAGACATTTATGAGAGGGAAGTCTGACCTCCTGAGTCATACTACTTAAGCCGTAACTACTTTTTGTACTAAATGTTTGACGATACAGCCAACAAGCAAACTTAAGTTTCATGACTAGATCAGAAAAAACGAACAAAAAGCTTTCAACTAAACTTGTCCCAAGTTTAAGTCTTCCTGACTGACTTTAAGCTTCTCTAACATGCAATTCTCAATAGCCAGTGCACTGTAATAGATAATTTTCAATAAATGTCCCAAAAACCAACCAAACCTAGCCAAAAAAAATGTTTAAAAGTAAATCTACAGCCATAATTTCAAAATTGTCACATCCATATTCCCATCGCATCCAAACTCTTACAATTTGCTATAAAAATGTATTCTTGCATAAAAAATTCACTTCATAACAATTAAATAAGAATCAAGCATCCAAGAAAAACTCAACCATAAGCATTCACAATTCCATTCTATTAGTGCTACAAAAACAATAATTTTCGCCATTCCGCTTGTTTTAGAAGCATTTACTTTCTCGTCTCAAACGAGCACATAAAACTAGAAAAAAGGAAATAAACTTTTTGTCTTACGACTTCTTACTATTTTTGTTCCTCTTTCTCTTTTGTTACACTCATAAAGATGTTTCATTTCGCATTCGGATGTTTCTCTGCTTTCAAGCTCATTTTCCCACAGAAATCAATTCGTTGCCATCTTGTGAAATAAAATAAAATAAATTTAATGTTTTATTGTCGTTTTGGGGGTTCTAGACTTAGGGGTCGTTCACTTAGGGCAGCGCAAGAAACTAGCTTCAGATCATAGTCAAGAACCTGACTTAAGACATACACAGGCTAAGGTTTGGTGTACTTCTGGAGTATTTTTATGCTTTATTCTTATAAGAGTATATGTATAACATCCTAATTATTAAAGTATACCATGGAACCGAACCTCCTTTGTCTATTCGCAACTTATAAACACATCCCAAAAAATCCCGACCTTCAAAATCACAATTCCAAGTCATGCACCCCTCTAGCCATTAAGCAATTTTTATTTCTATAAGAAGGCAATGTAAAGTTATTTATACTTACGTTAGAGCTTATTAAAAGTAAAAGAATGGTAAGTTGATAGACGAGAAAGAGAAATATACACAATCAATAATTCAATTCAACAATTTTTCCACTACGGCTTTTACCCGAAATTTTATGGCAAATCTTATGGCTGAGTGTTAATAAAATTATTTATAGCAGCATGCAGTAGGAATTAATAGGCAATATAAGCTATAACAAATTTTCTGTTCTCTTTGTTCTTGTTATTCTCGTCTTTTTGGCTGATTTTATTAGTCGGGATCGATACTTAAGATTATTGAATGAATTAAAGAATAATCTTTTTTGGAGAGTTTAAGGTTAATGATTTGTGGAAGTTATATCTTGTGGAAATGAGAAGTTTAAAGAGATTCGTTGATGTTGTGAGAATGTTGGTCATATTGACAACATTCTGATGTTAAATTGAATTATCAAACTTTGATGGGAGTCGAACTTACGTCGTTTCAATGAAACCTTTATTTAGCTCAATATGTAGGGTAGGTGTGGCTATATGGTAGATGTAGCTTTAGGTTATATGAACCTAAAGGGTAAAAAAGGTACCTGAGTACACCTAAAATCCAACCACAGATTGTACTCTGCTTCAAAAGCTCACTTTTATGCAAAAAGAGATAATTATTATGGAAAGCAAAAAACCTAGATATCAACATTTGAACTGACCATAAAACCACCAAAAAGTTTCGTTCTTTTGAATTCAATCAAAAGAGTAATTCCGCACTATAATCACCCACAACATCAACTGACTAGTGTCAACAACAAACAAGACCAAAAAAGATTGCGGTATAAGAGATTTAATGTCACTTTTATATTTTTATTCAGAATAACTCGTTCGCATTTCATCAATTTTATGGTGACCATAGCTGTACAAAAAAAAATATTTTTTCATTCAACAACTCATCATGTTAATTAATATGTCATTAAACATGCACAAAATCATTTTCATTAAATTATTTTAATAATAATGAAATGAAAGAAAAAGAGACTTTTTATGAATGCAGCACAGTTGCATGCCGTTATGTGAACATTATCCATGATGAGAGTTTAAAAAATATTCTGGCAATTCATCATGCAAATGGATACATCATGCATCTCATAACATTTTTTTTCATCCGATTCCTTTAATCACGTTATTTAATTCATTTTGTGTCTGAAATTTAAATTATTTTCTTTTTTTCTAGTTTTTCTCATCTGCTTGATGCTCTTTCTTCATCACTTGATGAATTTAAATCTTTTTTTCCTCATATTCATCTATTAAATGGATGTTGAGGATTGAAAATTGAATAATTTTTATGTTCATTTGCATTTTTTAAACATCTGCATTTAAAGGGGGAGGGGAGGGGGGGGGGGGGGGGGTGTAGTAAGAAAAGAATAATAGAAGTTCTTCTCTAATTCTATTGAAATTAGTTGAAAAATGTCCGTTAATATCAGACGTCAAAAGTGATTGATTTTAAAATTAGTATTGGCCCAGGAGCCAAAGGATCCTATAGGATCTGATGACATAAAGTATTGACAATGAAATTAATTTTTTATAAAGCTTACTATTTAAAGCAGTGTTGTCCAAACTGTGTGCCACGGTACACTTGTGTCACAGATTTTTTATGAAAATGACACGAGCTGCATCCTGTGCGTGACTTCAGTCATGCCATATCTCTTAGGTAGGCAGTAGCTCAAGAAGTTTGGACAACACTGATTTAAAGACTAATTTTGGAACTGTTACTTTGCATAGAACATCAAAATTTATAAAGTTCTGTATTAGATCTATATTAGATCTATATTAGATCTATATTATATCTATGTGAGATCTTTAAAGTGAGCTGAAGTGGCTCGGTGGTGGAATGGTTTAGTACTTCGGTAACAAGTTATTACAATACCGATACAGCGATCATGGGTTCGAGACTCGACATGAGAAATTTTAATCTTGTCCTTTTTCGAACCATAGGTACTGGAAATAAATCTTACTGCCTTCATTTACAAGGCTACAAGCATCAATATCTTCAAAGGAGTGCTTCGGATCACACTTTAAACTACAAGTCTAAGTTTGAGTGCAGTAGTATTTAGCGCATCCTCATTCGTTAAACTCTCATTAGCTACGAATCGCCCTAGTGCACTTCTGGATCAGAATTAATCAGAAAACTTCAGAGCAGCTTTATCTCCTTACTAACAAGATCAACTCAACTCTTTTTCTTGCATTGAACTTTAATCTTGTCCTTAAAAAAGAAAATTCAGAATTTTTAAAAATTCAGACTTTAAACTTTTCTTATAAATTGCACTTGATCTTTTGACATTCAATGTTTGAACTTTTGACATTATGTCATCTTACTTGAACTTCACGCCTTTTCTCAATGTGATTGATTCAATACTTTTTATTCTTAAATCTTATTACAGCTCCTTCTTTGTTAAGAATTTATGAAAAAATGCTGAATATTTTTCTCTCATGTAGACAGCGACAATTTTTGTACATAAAGAGTCTCAGATTTCAATAAAAATAAAATAAAAAGAAGAATCATCCTCAATGAGAAATGGCATGTGCAAAATATTCAATTGAACGCAGCACTCATAAAATTATGTTCTTCTGTCAAATATTTATGTAGGAATACGTGGATATGTGAGATGGAAATTCATGTATTATTTGAATGATTTCAAGGTTGCATAAAGGTTTAATATTTGTGGATTTATTTATGGATGAGTGATGATTCGTTGAATATTTACATTTATTATAAATGAGCACGTGCACGCACCGCTCTTCACAAGTCCAGATTATGACTTAGGGTATTTAACTCTCGTTTATATTCTGAAGCGTATCTGATGCTTTTGATGATGTTGGCATCTTTATATTTATAGCTTTTGGGGTTTGTTCGTAAATGACGTCTTTTGGGAAATTTAATTTTTTTGTAGACTCAACCTCCCCTCCTTCAATCATCTTCAAATTTAACTAATTTATAAAACCATTGACGTCATTTGTGAACTGACCCCCATTGTTATGAGATTTTTTTAATGCTGCTATACTTTCGTTGAGTAATTCGCCAACATTAACTGCTTTTATAAAGAAATTCATTCTTAAATGAAACAAAAAGACGATAAATTACTGACTAAAATGTTTGTGTTTAAAGAACAAAAAAAAAGACACATATTTCAAATGATTTCCTATGTTAAACCATAAAAAGCTCTTTACTTTTTCTCATATCAAAAACTACACAGCCTTCCTATTTTCCTCCCTCTCGTGCCATTTCACTTTTCACTGCTCACTACTTAAGGGGAAAAAAAAACAATAAATTTTAGCTTTTGATAGGCCTCACGATGTTGGTGTTTAAGTGCCTTTTTATATAGTCACTTGCGAGGTAATCCGGTCTCCTTTTTCTCCTATGAATAGCCGCCTCTCTTCTTACTTTTTGATGCCCTTCTTTCGGACCGTAATTCTTAAATTTTAAGTGCGTTTTTCTCAGATTTTGAGTGTGGTTTTTTGGCTGCATGATTTTTGAGGTAATTCTGATGATGTCAACGCTTTGTCTGTTTGTCTGTCCCAGTGCTCCTCAAACTACGACTGCAAAAGAGGTATAATGGATCTAAAGACTAATCCATGTCCAAAAACGTCAAAATAACAAGAATAGCAGAACTAAATTTCCATATCAAATCACATCCATTTCCTCAAATTAAAAATGCGCTCATATCCTCTAACCTTACCACTTCCACTGTTTTTTTCAGGCGAAAAACTAAAAATAAAATAAATGAGATGAAAGAGAGCATGAAACATGTTTGTGTATTTCATTTCCAATGACGTCGAGACTGTTAATAATAATGGCTTTTTTTTCTAGAAAGATGCTTGAATGAAAAGGTTTGTGGGAAGATGCTTTATGAAAATATTGTAAGTGAAGTGAATGAAGATGCTTTTAAGGGATGGTGAAAATTGGCTTTTGTTGGAAGTCAGCACTGCGCAAATGAAGTTGAATTGGCGATGATGTAGTTGCAAGAATTGGAATTTTGAGTTTTGAACCTTGTTTTTTGGGGATTTTTTGAATATGACGTCAATAATATAGGAAGAAGGGAGTAAGAGACTTTGGGGAGAGTCTGAAAATTCCATTTTTGTTAAACGTCATTAATGAAGGACTCCTTGAATTATAAAGTAGACCGACCCCTTTCCAACGAGTGTGACGAAACATCCAGAAAGGATTTATTAATACGGATTAATACCTTAAAATGCATTTTCTGCTGTACTTAAAATAGTTCCACTTTTTACATTAGTAAAAGCTCATCAGAAATCAGCGCTGTTATCCCATCCAATGTCATTCCCTCGTGACACTTAAATTCATCACATTTAAATCCCTCAATGTCCGTTCCTACAACAATACTCCTTTTGACATAAGACTCAGCACTAAACAGTAACAATATTACCAACTGTGCGCAACCAGCATCATAATCCGCAAAAGTGAAGCGGTAAAGCATCAAGGACATAAAAAAAAAATTCGTGCTACTTCCTCAGCTTATGTTCTACATTATTTGTTTTCAAAGCAGCAAATAAAAAGCAGCACATAAAAAATAGCAATAACATAGAAATAAGAAATGTTGAAGCCAAAGAAATAATTTAAATGTGATGTAATTTGTCACTCAACTTTTGAAAATACATGCATAGATATAAACATGAGCCAATGCGCTATTGCGTCTGCTTTCATTCCATTACACTCAAAGTAAGGACGTTAAATGAAATTGATATCGATATATTTTCCATTCTATTTCAACGTTCACATAAAATGGTGTTTATGGAACACACTGACGAAAAAAAAGGTATGGATAAAGTATGGTGAGGAAGGTGGTGGAACAAGATGATGATGAAGAAGAATTAATGGGTAAAGTTTGAAATATTTTATTGATTGAATTTATTTTTTTTTGGGGTACTCAAATTGAAAGTTTAAGCGCTTTTTGTTGGGAAATAAGTTCATACTTTTGGCACTATCACTATCACTATTAAAGAGGGTTGTAGGCTCGTAGCCCAATACATCCAGACCAATCAAATAGATGGGGACATGTAAAAATTGTGCTGGTAGTTAACAGCTCTGTTAGGCACCAAGATTAAGTTTACAACAGTAATTTATGAATTTTGTAGGGCCTTAATAGATTATAACTAGAGATTCTAAGTTTAGGATGGAAGGAGAGTTAAAATGCGAGGCTGAATAGCAATTCAAACAGTACATTACAAATTCTTGAGTAAACTACAGTCATGCTATATGGATATAGTCTAGAAACCCAAGAAATCGACCTTAAAATGTACATAAATGTTCATAACTCATTCAGTTCCTATTTTATAGCTTATGGCAGTGGTTATCAAACTTATTAATCTGCGGCACAATACTGTTAATTGATCTCACCCATAACTAAAAGTTGGAGTGACATAGAAGTGTCATAGAGCATATTTGAAGAAGCAGCAACTTAAAAAGACAGAAACTTATCAATCCAACTTCTTAAGACCAATTGTAGTTAAGCTATCAAGTCATAGTCAAGCTACGACTCAGCCAAAACTTGTAATTAATAAGCATGATTACATGAATCAAGAACTTATGGATTGCATTAGTACATTAATCCAACAAATCATTCAATTCCTTTCTTGGACAAAATGAAACTCAAAACAATTCGAACCAGACTAGACGTTACCTTTCTTAGGAAATTCACTCGAAAAAAAAAGTATCGAAAAAAAGTTAAAATAAAATGAATGAGGCAGCATGGAAAGAAAATTCTCTCCATTGTGTTTAAAAGAGAGATTACAAAATATCAATCACCAACTGTGTAGCACAATGGAAATTAATTTAAATTGTAAAATAATTTATCGATAGCCATTACATGGTTGAACTATAAAAGGTATTTCACTAACAAAAGGCACTTAATGTTTAAATGAATGTACAGCATTGGAGGCATAGAACACAATTTTTCAATTTTTTGCTACACAATTCGGGTTATTCGGGTGAATTAGGTGCTTTTAATTTCACAATACAGTGAATTTTTTTTGGATGGTGGATGAAGCACAGGTATGTGTAGATGTTTTATGGAATGTACAGTTGGCGCTGAAATTGAGGACAATTTGATTTCGATAACAAATTGATTTTACATGATTTAGATGAAGTAAGGTTGTTCTTGTTAAATTCAATTGAGGGTTTGGATTATAGATTCACTTGAAGCGAAAGAGTGCAGTTCGGAGCTATAAAATCAAGAGTTGCTTCTTTTGGGACCAAGAAAGTGAAGACAATTCTACATCTACTTTGTCTCTAAAATCATTCAAGCATAAGAACGAGGCAAAGTTTCAGTTGGAATTCTGCCAAGCTTATTAGCAGCGCCCGATAGCTCAATGGTAAGTGTATGTGACTAGGAACTGAATGAACCCGAGTTCGATTCCCGCTATCGAAAAGTTTTCAGTAACTCTCATTTCTTCTGTTAAATGTTCAATCCTAAGTCAATTAAGTGTAAAAGCAGCTTTAATGACCCATCCAATCCCAAGCTTCCTCCCAATCTAGTCACATTTAAAGCAGTGCATCAAAAAAAATAATTTAATCATCTAATTCACGAACAATAAATAGTCATTAGATTCTATTCATTCACCCCTCTGTTAAACGTCCAATATTTGAATAAGACTTCCTATCCCAGACTCCTTGCAACACCTTAAGGCTCGATTGAGCTCCAAACGAAGGTAAAATCGTGAATAAAAGAACAAAAAAAACTTTTTAATGACTTTAAAATTGCCTTAAATCTTCCACTTCTTTTCGGTCCAATCCTCCTTTCCGTATTCATATTCACTTACATTTCTCTTTCCATCTGTACGCATTGAGACGGAAAATTCCTTTGGGAGAGTCGGCGAAAAGAGGAAAGAAAATCGCAAAAGAGGCATTAAAGAACAAGAAGAAAATTCTAAAGAAAAATTTGCACAGATGAATAATATTTTGTTATTTTTGGATTTAGCTGCGATGAAGAATGTAATAACTTTTTATGAAAACATGCTCACGAAGAATAGAAATAAATATTATAAATAAAGAAAAGAAAATCAAAATGTTTTAGAGGTCAATCATAAATGACGTCTATCAAAAAAATTGATTTTTGAAAACCCTTTCTCTTCTTTCCTGTCACAAATGTTAAAATAATATTTTATACAGAAATTTTGTACTGTACTCACCGACAGACCCGCTGAAATGACATCATTTTTAAACAATCCCTTATTTATTTGTGAAATTCATTTTTTTCCTTCTCTTTTATTTGTATTGGAAATTTTGAGTATTATCGATTGAGTTTTGAAAACATGAGAAAAAGTGACACTGAAAATAAATTGAATTTGTTACTTGGAATCAATCATCCTGGGGCAAGACCGCGAAAAAAGTGAACAAATATTGAAAGTTGATTCACTCAGAGTTTAGTTATTCAATCGTCACAATTCTTTCAGTGGCTTATAGCCAAATATAAAAACTGAATTTTTAACCCAATAATTTTAAAATGGCGACTTTATAAGTTAGTTTAATTTCTAAATCAAACATTCAAAGTGATTTTTATCCAAGAAGGAAGCTGTAAAAGGAGCTGATATGTTCATAAGAGTTGTTGAGAATCTTATTTTCTTTGATTTATCATACACACATTTTCAAATTAATACACAAAATTAGTTAAATTAACCAAAATTGATTTTACATATTAATTTAATGAAATTTTCATTATTGTCCCTCAAAAAGCATTAATTAATGATAAATTACAACTTTCCTGCAAGAATTTACTGCAATAAAGCCTTCTAATTTAGTTAATTTAAGTAAAAGTTTATTTTACAACTCTTTAATCAACCAAAAAATTTAAATTTTCAAAAACGGTTAAAAATTTTTGGTTAAAGTTTTTAAAGTTTTTGCTTTTTTCTTGTTCTATAACATTATATTGTGATATATTTTGCTAGAACTAAGCATATTTGATGTATAATTATCATTTTACATCATAAAATTAAAAGAATATCTATTCAATTGCCATTTAAAGGCAATTTTACAAAATGACCAAAAAAGTTAATTATACTACTTTTTTCAAAATTTTTTGACTTCTATCATAAAGCCAAGGTCTAAGACTATATTTGTGTCAAGAAAAAAGTTAAGTAAGTTAAAAATTGATAGTAAAATATAGGAAAATAAGGTTAAAAACATTAATTAAATTAACTTATTAAGTCGCCATTTTGTTTTTATTACTTTTTAATGATAACTGTTGTTTTAAACTAACTATTGCTGAAAAAACTATCGAAATCGGTGTAAAACTAAGCGAGATAGACTAGTTTTAGTAAAATTTCAAATACCCTTCCCAAAAATTCAGTGTCAGATTTTGCCTATTTTCAGGCTCTACAGCCTTAAGTATAGTACTTCCAATAAAAAGTTACATACCAAAAGATAGGCATCAAAAAGTTCTATAAAACAGTATGTTTAGTTTTACTGTAAGTATTTTCGTTACAGAGATATAAACAAAATAATAGCAAAATCTGACACTTAATCGAAAAACGGTCTTGCCCCCTGTTGTTTTTACAATTGAGATGTTGTTGTTTTTCATGAGATTCTTGTGATTTACAATTTAAATTGAACATTTTTTATTAAAATTACTTCCAGCTTTTGCTGCTTGATGAATGTTTTATGATTCTTAGTTAAATATGTTGATGGAGACAGTATTGCATTTAGTCAGGCACGTAGCTAGGGGGAGGGGGCTTTGGGGGAGAAATCTCCCAACGTAAACAGAAATTTCTTTATTTTGCTAGGGTTTTGTTGAAAAAATCATAAAAATCCACCAACCCCCCCCCCCCCCCCCCCCTCTTAAATTTTCCTTACAAAAAAGATTTTTGTCCCCCTCTTCAAAATCCTAGCTACGCCCTTGCATTTGGTATTTGAAATTGTCAAGCGGTAGCCTGAGATAGATCCAAATATAGAGCCAGCTATAGGGCCAGCTAAAATGTCAGAGCGATAGATCCAGCTAAAGAGCCTCTATCGCTGGATTGAAGCTTAAAGCGCCATCTAAGAAAGATCATGGATCACAATTGATCTGGAGAGTTATCGAAATAAGTAAGCAGTTGAATAAGTAAAGCAGTTTCCAGAGACGGGAGCCTTCTGATATGAATTCTATGAATAAGCATGCACCCTAATGACACGTGACAAGCAATATCTGTTGACAGGCAGTGCCTGTGACAGATCTGTCACCTGTGCCTGTTGACAGTTGACCAGTCTCGCAACTCTGTCTTAAAGCCATTAGTTTAATAATCAACTTTCCAAAAATTTAAACGATTCCCAAAAAAACTTCACAACAATAAAGAATATATGAAAAAGTCATTTGGCATAATAAACCACAACCCATTTATTTTCTTAAAGAGAAATGAATTCAACAATGAGATAAGAATTCAATAGAAAAGGAGGTTCTCTCAGGAGTCTTTTTGTGTAAAAGAATCCTTTACCTTTTCGACTTGGCATTCTCCACAATGGGAAATGAATATTTTTTTTTTCTTCTTCTGGTTCTTCTTACCATTTTTCTATCTATTTGCCATTTTTATTTTAAGCCTTCTACCTCTCCTTTTTGGCTGTTTTCATTGCTATGTGCTCGAGTTTGTGTGAAGAGAAATTTATCATTTTTGTATACACGAGCAAGAGAGATGGAAAGAGTGGGGAATAAAAAAGAATTAATCTTTAGAGAAAATAAATTTATAGCACAATTTTTTATCTATACAGTTATTACTATTGTTATTTTTTGTGCTTCCTCTTTAGTTTTACCGCTGGTACTGTTGGTGTCTGGACAGCCAGGAATGCCCTCTCTTTTATTTTTCTGTATGCTTATGTTTATGCTTAGTCTTGTATATGGAAAAAAAAGTATTTTTTTACCTCTTCTTGCTTTGTCGGTTTTCCCTTCTGTCTCTGGTTCTGCCTTGTGAATTAATACGAATATTTATTAGCAATTTGGATGTTGTTGGATGTTGAATATGATTTGGAATGACTTGGTGACTTAAAGTCTAATGGATGATGGTTATTTTTTTAAAAAATAAGTTGGAAGCATTCAACTAAAGTCGTAGACTGTTACGAGTATAAAATACTACTAGTCAGAATAGCACAAGTTGATTAATCTATCAGAAATTCAGGATTAATCCAACATGACTCTGGCATGGTACCAGATTTAAACCAAAGTTAAAGCTATTCGAGTATTGGCATTCTCAGCTCCTTTCAATAGCTCAGTGGCATAAGTATGTGACCGAAAACTTTAAAGAAGCTAGTTCAATTCCTATTCACTACTAATTTATGGAAGGTTTCATTTATTCTAAATAAACATTACCAATTGAGTAGACTTAAGCGTCTGAAATCAGAAAGGTGAGCTTCAATCACGACTTTATCACCCTGTCCTTCCTACATTACTCGCTACTGTCCTATATTAAATTCTCGTGAAGCCTAAAGCTTTAAAAAATGAAATTTAATAGCAATCTCAACAATAAGGCACAGTACAGTCATAATAAATACTTGCTACAAAAAAAAATTCTACAATCATGGCCATTTAGAGTCATAAATAAATTTCATCCACTCAAAACCCATTCTTCAGCCTAAATATTTTTTGAAATATTCTTTATTGATACCCTCAAAATTAACTGCCGGATGAGAAAAATGCGTTGTTTGTATATCAATAACCCATATAACCTTTTATTAATGCTTCTTATTCTAGTATCAGTATGGAAAAAAAAGGTTGAAGGAATGTATGAAAGAAGGACGAGGAAAATCTTTATGCTTCATCAAGGGGACAACAACATGATGGGGAAATATATTGATAAGCCATTTCCAATTTTTTTAAGGGACAACACTTATTTTGACTCCAAAATAGCTTCAATTTTCTAGATTTTTTTCTCAAATTTTTCCCATCAAGTTGTTTCCCCCCATGTGCCACACGAAACATTTATCATTTTTTTTTTCAAAAAAAAAAGGCAAAGAGAAAAGAGAAAAAATTTATCGAGTATTTCTTATGCTTTAGTCCACAAATCGTAAATTATATGTTTTATTGGGAAAAAGAGTTTCATTCTAGGAAGGTGAGATGATACCCTTACATCCTTACATTATTTGAGATTATTCCATTTTTTTCTTCTTCTTATTTTAAAAGATGATGATGCTGGTTGGTGGACTTTTGTTGGTAGCAATTCTAATCATCCAAATCGAAAGGTACGAAAAAAAAATGGATTTAAAGACGACCCAAAATTTGCTTTTTCTTTTTTAAAATTCCACACGATATGGTATCACTTACCATGATAAATTTGTGTACGATGTAAAGCAAAGTCAATGACTACATAGAAAATGTGTCGTATGACTGAAGGATAAATTTGTTTTGTCTATAAAAAGGAGATGATGCTGAGATTATTATTCAAATTACGATGCATTAATATTTTATGAACATCTGTGGGAGGTTATAGACCTTGTTTACAAGTCGATGTTTTCGATTGCTTTATTTACATGTTGCATTAAATGTTTGAGTAATGTATTACATGAACGGTTAGGATGGCTAGTTGATTATTATTTTCTGGGACTAATTCGATAAATTTACATGAAGCTGTCGAAGGAGTGGTTCAAATCCCACTGCAAAGTGCAAATTTGTTTTAAGAAAGGAGGCCAGGCAATCCCTAGAATCTAACGATCCAGCAAATTCTTATCAACCTATTTTTCATCTATCTGAAAGTTCTGAACACTTCATTGCTTACTGTTTAAATTGGCTATTGCTTTGTAACGAGTAAAACGCACAGCTTTAGATATTTTTAAGGTTAAGTCAGCCTAAATCCTCATTCGACTTCAACTTGTTATAAACCATGAGCAAAGCAATAGTTCGATTCTACCTTAACAGCTAGTATTCTATGTCTACTTAATAATCTTTTTAAACATAAAAATCTTAACAAGATTAAGTTCTAATAATGCCAACTTATGTGCCATCTCAAAAAATCTTAAAATGACAGCTTTTGTCAAAAAACTAGAAATCACGGGTTCAAATCCCATTATTATTTTAAAATTTTGTACGTTCTTTGGTTTAAGTTTTTTTTTTGTATCTGGTTTGTGTTTTCGTCCATAAGCTTACAATGAATAACCTATAAAATTAAACCTCGCATATTTTCCTTCTGCTCACGTCTCACGAATGTAAAATTTCATTTTGATCATGTTGGACATGAAATAAATTGGAATATAATGTACAACACATGAGCATACATCTTCACTTTTCAGTGAAGAAGAAAATGTGAAAAAATGTTGAAAATCCTACCGCTGTGTATCTCCTTCAATTTCCTTATTTTATGTATCTGCACAAAGCCACATAACGCTCATTCATTGTGTCACGTAGAGGAATTGTATTGATCAATTCTGAAATGCTCGGATGAAAAGGAATTAAACCTTTCCTGCCAACTCATTTTACTATAATTCTGCAGAAATGGAATTGAATTTTGTGGAGATGAAAATCAGGAAATGGGAAAATTGCTATTTATTCCTGTTATGGATCAAACTTGAACTCGGTGTTACAAATGTATGTCATCATTCATCAAATCCTTGAACCCTGAAGAAAAAATATATATCATAGAGTAAAATTAAAATTACTGCGGGATAACATTAGAGAAAATTGTACGGCTGCAAATAAGGAAAGCTTTAAGAACATATGTTCATAAGTGGTGTAGAAATTACTTTTAATTGGTACATGGCCATGTAAGAAAGGGGTGTCTTTACAAATGTTAAGTTACATCAATGATGTTTATATCAAAGATAATGTTTGGTGCTGATTAATTCTTTAAATAGCCTGTAATGTTTTGGATCAACCCTCAAGAGCTAAGTGATAGGAGCATGTGACAGAAAATTGTACGAGTGCGGGTTCGATTCCCATTTAGGACAATCTATTTAAGACTTAATTATTAAAAACAAGCTGAGAATTTCTAACCTTACAATTCATTTAAGCAGATGTTTTAACTGTATTAAAATCTTACAAATATATAAAATTTAAATGAGACTAGAAATCGAACCCTAGCTATCCCCACTCCCTTTATACCTATAAACATATACCAAACATATACAAAGTTTTATTACACTTGCATCCAAAAATAGAAATGAAACCAAAAGTCATTGCTGAAATTCATATTTCACTTGAGGAGTCGTTCATAAATGATGTCCCACTTCTTTGGAGGGGGTCTAATGCTTGAAAGTGGTATATCCATAGTCATAGGAAGTAGGACGAAAATATTTAAATATGGGACGTAATGAACGTAATATTGATGTAATTCTGACAAAGTTTCAACTTCACACACATCTGTGTCATTTTCATATGAAAACAAAAGGGACTTAACTTAAAAACGACCCCATTCTATAATATTAATTTCATTTTCCTTTACAGAAAAACTTTTAGTCCTTTTTTTTCTACAACACATATAAATGTTCATAAATTTTCACTTCCTTCTGTCACGCTTTCTTGCACTCGCTTGGCTACAACCTTACACGCCGTTAAATCTCATATTTTTTTCCATCTATGTACTGACATAATATCATCTCTTTTTGTTGCTCGTAGCTATCAATTTCTGTTAGGAAACCATTGCTATCGTCATATGAATCCCGCATGTTTTAGAGAACAGCAACAATAAGGTATGAATAATTCCATTTGACGATAAATGTTTTTTCATGTGTTTTGTTGTAAATAAAAAAATAACAAGCAACAGAACAGAAGGAAGAAAAAAAAATGTGAAATAGAAAAAAAATGGCTGTAAAGAACCAGAAGCTTTTCCTTTTCAATTTTCTATGTTGTGTCTTCAAGTTGAGAGAAGATGAAGAATTGGTAGGAATGTGGTCAGTTGGTGCTGACAAGAACGCATGGAAATCAACGAGATATATTTGATTGGGTTGGCAATAAGGTCTGGGGTAGCGTTAGAAGTGAATTGAATAAAATATTAATAAACATTTGCTTACTAACCTTACTTTGGATGCTATAGAGAAACTTCATAATGGTAGACTTTTGGGCACAATATCATTTAAATGTGTCTCGATCCTACTAGGTGCCACTTGTGTTTCTCAATCGTCATACAACTGAGTAGAGCTATCGCATAAAAGTCAAGACACTCGATTTTCTTATTTGATATTCAAACAGTTCTTAGTTCGATTCTTACTCAATCTTGTTCGATCCAAATGAATCCTGAGTGAGACTTAAACCTCCGTCCTTTGAGTTCCATGTTCCTACATCTTAGTTCAGTCACATAACAGACCAAATGCTACATATAACGTCCTCAAAATCTAAAATAAGAGAGCAGATGCTAATGATGCCTCCAAACAATAAGACAGACAATCAAAACATATAAAATGCTCAACTTTTCCTTCAGCAGCATCCTCTAAAGAAGCGGAAATGTAAGAAACAAGAGGAAAAAAAATGTGAAACACATAAAAACAGCTTTTCACAGGTGAATTATTTCTCCAGTAGTGATTTGCCATCACATCCCTAGCAGCTTCTTTTCTATGTTTTCTTGCTTACTTCGAATATTTTTATTCTTGTTATTTCCTTTTTTTTTCATTATTGCTGTTATTATTGTGATGAATGTGATATGTGAAGCTTGAAATAAATTCTTCTCGTAGGCTTCTTCATGTCTTGGTATCATATCACTGATATAAAATTGTTTATGTTGGCAAAAAAATATTTAGAAGCCATAATATGTTATCTTGCTGTTATTATTACATTAAGTGTAAACATCAGTTAAATTACTTTACATGGCATGGCAAAGAAAAGAAGAGCTGATGAAATGCGATAAGCATCTTGACATCGTAAGGGTATTTGGTTATAAACATATTGATTAATTTTTCCTAAAACTCGATTACTCAGCGATTGATGTGCTTTAATGGAGGTAGACGTTCTAATTTTATAGATAAATAAATTTGATATGGATTAGTCAGAGTGCTTGCAGAGCTGTTGGTCAATTAGAGCATTAGAATGAAATCTTATGCTTCCTGAGTCTCTGGTTCTTAAAATAATGCAGCACTAAATGATCCTCTTGTGGAACTTATGTAAGAGCATGTTCTTTGTTACTTTATGAGGCTCAGTACGCATATGCTTGCATGTAATATGTAGACATAGCTGTCAGTGAGAATCAAATCACCAAAAACAACATATCTGATAAGTCTAGCACTGTCTCTTTTGACTGGATGATTATTTCTTACCTGATGTCAATCTTCCAATCATTCCAGAGTATTAATTAAGTAATCTTACAATACTCACAATACTATAGCTGGATGTTCGCTTGCTTCTGGTAAAAAAACAGCTTGATGGAACTAGGTAACCTCAAATCTGTAATCATATTTCAAAGAATGACAGCTCAGAGTTCTTGATAACAATTAAAGAGACTATTTCGCACAAAGTGACAATTACAACTAAAATTCAATGCAATTTGACAATGCTTCAAAGATTTCTTCGATGATATTTCTTTTGATAATCAAAACGTTGATAGCCACACATTTTTGAGATTTTTACTCAGTTTACCGATTTTAGACACTTGTGCTTTAGGCTAAATCAACATAGATCAACACAGATGTGCTGTTGACATTTCTGATCCAAATATTTTGTAAAAATAAATATAAATCCAGTCAAAACTTCAAAACAAGCACAAATCATACAACCAATTTCTCACTCGTTACTTCCTGTTTATCAAACTCAAGTTCTTGCTTAAATAGCACTTTTGTTTCATTCCATTTCTCTACTTTTCTGAACAATTTTTTTCGCAACACTATGGGGCAAAATGAAAAAAAAAGGGACTTTCACTTTGAAAAATGGACTTTTCCGATTTACACTTTTTGGGTGATTTTTTCTTGTAGAGGACATAAAAGTAGATAGAAATGCCAAATTTCAGGTCATTTGGTGCTGATTTCGCGATTCTAGAGCTGTTTGAAGTTGAAAACTAGTGAAAATTCTGGTTTTTTCATACCATGTTTGAACCGGGAAATATCTTAACTGGTTTAAGATATTGCAAAACGGTTTTCAGTTCCTATTAGTAGTATATAAGAGCTTTATTTTGACATATAACAAAGTTTAGGTTCTGAATGTTTTCGTGCCATTATGGTAGAACATATGTGAAAATTTCAGGAAAATTATCTTCAAACAAGCCGCAACTATCATAAATGAAGAGTTTCCAGGCAAGTAAAAACGCAGTTTTGTAGCCCCATATATCTAGTTTTCAAAACTGTATAAACTTTGAAAAAGTAAGCTAACGTAATTGAGTTATGTTGATTTTAGTAGGTCGTTGAGTATTTGGCCAAAAACTAATAATTCTTTTGAAAATACGAAAACATAGTTTTAAAAATAGTTTTTTGGTGTTTTCTTATGAAAAATAACAATTTAAATGATTTTGTGAAGAAAATTTTTCAAAAACTTCAAAATCTTTCGAGATATAGGGGGTATGTGCTCTCCATCGATTTGGCCATTTGTCACCCTACTTAAACCACTATAACTTTTTTTTGAAAAAATATTTTTTAATTCTGTTTTCGGATTATTGTAGCCTAATGTAATACCTATCCAACGATATATAATACTTGCTAGTTAACTTAGTCCTGGTTATTTATAGGGCTGTTGATTGTGACATACGCAGTTTTTGAAAAATTCCCAAAAATTGCATTTTCAAAAATACCACTTTTAAGCAATCTCGAGTATTTTTTGGACTTTTTTAAGAAATGTTAAGTCTGAAAAAAGCTATTATCATTAGAGTAATAAAAAAAATACTCTGATACGCAACTATAATAGGTAAAATTAATAAAGTTTAATTTTTAGTTTAATGAAATTTTGTTTATTTGTCAAGAAATTTAATTTACATTTTTTTATCATATTTAATGAAATTTATTTATTCATTCGTTGTTTGCTTCTTCAGAATATCATGTCATTCATGGTCTTGTCCTTCGGAATAATCATAGTTTTCTGCTTGGGAAAAGTCATAACCTTCTCCTTCTGGCTCAATCAATTCAATTTCTTCCTCATCTTCTTCCTCATTTTCTGTTTGTTGCTCAGGTGTTTCACCTTCTTCTTGGACATTTTTTCTCATTAACCTTTTATTTATTACATCCATATATTTTTTTATTATTACTGGATCAGAACTGTAGAGTCTTCTATGTATAACATCCGTAAAACTGTGTATTCTTGAAGTTTTTCTGGCACGTAGTTCTCTATCTTGTCTGAGATATTTGTTTTGTGACTCCCCGGCTTCTTCACTCATTCTTCCTAGAGGTAATGGTAAGGCTTCCATGTAGTGTTTTGCATGAGCAAGTGCTCTGTGAAGTGTTACTGGTATTTTGAACCAACTATATGTTGTCAAAAACATTCTGTATGTTTCTTTACAGTACCTATCAAATTCATCTAGATCATCAACTGGTTCTAAACTTCGAATTTGGTTTAGCACATAGCATATACGTTTAATTATTTCTTCATTAAGATATAGAGTTTTAGCTAGAAGCTCTGGATTTTCAAGAACTTTTCTTGCAACGTTTCCTGTATCTGATGATCCAGCTCCCCCTTGTCTTGGTTCGAGTACACGAACATTAAATGCATCCCACATTGCTTGCTTTATTCTAGCCTTTTCAACATCTAAAACAATCTGTTCCTCTTCAGTTATCTCCAGCCAGTGTTTTTGAACATATTGTTTATATGACAAATCATATAGAGTCGTGAGTACGTTCATTGATGTATGAAGTGGCTGAGTGTTGAAATACAAGTGTTCTTTAACAAATTTTCTGTGTGTTTTTTCGAATCTTCCATTATCAAGATTATTTATGTCACTCATCTCGTTTGGTCCAGATCTACAAAGCTGACATCTGCAATATCCTGATGTTTCTGTAAGGTCTGTGTAAACTTTTCCATCTAACATTGTGGGGTAGAATTTGTACGTAATTTCCAAAAGCATGTCTTCACATATGAATCTCTGTGGTTCAAGTTTTGATATTTGATTTTTTATATCTTCATATATCCTTCTAACATTTACTCTGGTTTCTTTGGCATGTTCAAGTTGTATTGGTCGTACTGAGTATACAGATTGACTGTTTTCGTTGTCCCATAAGCAGATATAATTTCCGTTTTCGTCTTCATGTCGTAGTTGCTGAACACTCATACTAACTGTCAATAGTGATTTGTCTTCTATAATTTCATTATTAGTCGTTTGATTCGGTTGTGTTCTATCTCGTTCTTGATTTCTTGAATTTGTTTTTCCTTGGTTATACTGTGACTGTCCTGTTGTTCCGTCCATCCCCCATGTGACGATCATTTCTGCATGAATAACTTTTGGAGTTGATTCTGAAGGTAATATTTTGATTTTGTCGTATATTTCTGAATTGTGTGCTTCAATAACTCTTTTTGTGGTGAGTTGTGTCAAATTTTTTAGTGGAATAACGGCTCTTGTATCGGTGACCGTTATGTCATCAGGATAGCATTGTTTCTCTAACCTCAACAATTTTTTAGCTGTCGGTAAAACGTTTTCGCATTCCAGTTTCAGGACTTGTCGAATATTGTTGTACTGATTTCGAGATAAATTGTTAAAGGCTTTTACACCTAGAGCTACATGTATATCTAGTTGTTTAGGTTTTGATGTAGTTTTTTCTGGAAGATCCTCTCCTTTTTGGCACGCCTTAATAAATTCTTTTAACATTTTAGCTCCTTCTACTTTTCCTTCTTCTTTAGAAAGGCGAAGTGCCAAGTGAAGAACTGATAACAATGATCCTTTTGCTTCTTTTAAACTGATATCTAATTCGTCCACTCTTCTACGTCGATGCTTATCGCTTGTTAGTTGTTCAAATGATTTCCTCTTGATGCCCTTGCTGGATGAAGGCTCTATGTCATGGACGATGTATTCAATCTCATCCATATCTTCATCTGTGTCAGTAACATTTTCTGCTTCATATATAGATTCTTCCTCAAAAAGAATCCCTCCACTAGATTCGCTGAAGTATCGTGAGTCAACTTCAAATTCCTCTTCATAGAAATCTGCATGATCTCTTAATGCATTATTCCAATTTGACTGATTACAAAACATTTTTGACTTTGACTTCAGCTTGTTTAATTTATTAATTAAACTTGGTTTCTGTGATTCCGCTAATTCTCTCCCATGAATTTCTTCTATTACTGCCAAACAGTACGTGTGCTGTGTTGCAAGATTTAACGTTTTGTCGCGAAGAATTTCACAGAGTGTTTTCTTCGTAAGTGTTGAATTTTGGTTCATTTTTGAAAGTGACTTGTTCAATGAAGTTCAAAACTGATATGATGTGTAGAGAGAATTTCACGAGTATATATATAAAATAGTTTCAAAACTGAGATTTTCACACCTGATAGTGACTACCAAGGGTACTTTACAAAGTTGTTAACTAGGGAAGTAAAAAGTTTCTAAATTTAATTTTTTGGCTTTATAATCTCATAAATGTCATAAATAAACATAAAAAAGTTCTAAAAAAATACTCGAGATTGCTTAAAAGTGGTATTTTTGAAAATGCAATTTTTGGGAATTTTTCAAAAACTGCGTATGTCACAATCAACAGCCCTATAAATAACCAGGACTAAGTTAACTAGCAAGTATTATATATCGTTGGATAGGTATTACATTAGGCTACAATAATCCGAAAACAGAATTAAAAAATATTTTTTCAAAAAAAAGTTATAGTGGTTTAAGTAGGGTGACAAATGGCCAAATCGATGGAGAGCACATACCCCCTATATCTCGAAAGATTTTGAAGTTTTTGAAAAATTTTCTTCACAAAATCATTTAAATTGTTATTTTTCATAAGAAAACACCAAAAAACTATTTTTAAAACTATGTTTTCGTATTTTCAAAAGAATTATTAGTTTTTGGCCAAATACTCAACGACCTACTAAAATCAACATAACTCAATTACGTTAGCTTACTTTTTCAAAGTTTATACAGTTTTGAAAACTAGATATATGGGGCTACAAAACTGCGTTTTTACTTGCCTGGAAACTCTTCATTTATGATAGTTGCGGCTTGTTTGAAGATAATTTTCCTGAAATTTTCACATATGTTCTACCATAATGGCACGAAAACATTCAGAACCTAAACTTTGTTATATGTCAAAATAAAGCTCTTATATACTACTAATAGGAACTGAAAACCGTTTTGCAATATCTTAAACCAGTTAAGATATTTCCCGGTTCAAACATGGTATGAAAAAACCAGAATTTTCACTAGTTTTCAACTTCAAACAGCTCTAGAATCGCGAAATCAGCACCAAATGACCTGAAATTTGGCATTTCTATCTACTTTTATGTCCTCTACAAGAAAAAATCACCCAAAAAGTGTAAATCGGAAAAGTCCATTTTTCAAAGTGAAAGTCCCTTTTTTTTTCATTTTGCCCCATAGTGCGCAAGTAAAACAGAACCAGTAACATAAACATTGTGAAAAACAAACTTTAACATTGTCATTGCTTAAAGCTACGGAAAAAAGTTTTGTTCAACTTTTTAAAAACATTTTTATTTATTAAACTTGATTATCAGAATTTTTTATGATGTACTTTTAATTTGAATGTAATATTTTTGTATTTATTTGTTCTTTTCACAATCTTACTTCCGCTGTATTGGTATTTTTTCTTTGGTTTGTGAGTTTTAGAGTTCAAGGAGGGGGTCGTTATTATATTACAGCCAAAAACTATAGGACAGCACAGCACTTTCTAATCAGCAACGGTGGTTAGGGAAAAAGTTAAAGCCAGGCGCTTTCTAAAGGTACCCATGGGTTCCAATTGATCTGCTCAGTCAACGAAATAAGCAATAAAGCAGCATCTTTAAAAGAGACCAGCCTGAGCCACAAACAGCCTTTCCTTATCTACGACTCTACTCTGTTGGTATGGAAACTTTCAATTGTTGATGAGGCGAGCGTTTAAGTTATATCCAGTTATATCCTCGAAGACGTAACTTACGCACAAACCCCTTGTTGATTGAAATGTTATTATTATATATTTTTGAATGTTAAAGTTGTTCAAAATGTTTAAAAATTTAAATCAATTTAGGATAAAAAAAATTATTTCCATCATAATCAGTGCTTTAACATCCCTCGCCGTTATTTTTAACATTTCTGTGTTGGCACTGAAAGATATCGAAGGAATTGAATTTTCCATTTCTTTTCTCATCGCTTCTGTAAATACTTGAGTAATAAAAAAAGGTACAAATTTCATAGGCAAATAAAGGTACCGCTTGATATTTACATAAAGTATGAATAATTGTTCTAAGAAGGAGAAAAAGGAGATGGAATTAAAAGTCAAAAGCGGTAGCAGATGGACTTAATATTTGAGAGTAATTCATGGGTTTTAATTTTCAATGGGGAAAAATTGTTGGTAAACGATTTGAAGATGTCTGTAGCTTATTAGTGAGAGTGGCCTTTGGGATAATCAAAAGTCTAATTATCCCGAGTGACACAAGCAAGATCCAAGACTCCATTTGGATCATATATTGCTAAATACATCAAATCTTCCTAAATTCAAAAAATCCAGTAAGTTCAGCTTTATTTAAAAGAACCTCCTTTACAACTTCTTGTTTATTGTTATGGCTGCAAGATTATGTTTTCTGTATCATCGTTTTATGTTACAAAATTGGAAGATCCATGTCATTGTTCATGATTTTTGTGACTGACGACCTTTACATTAACTTCCAAGAATATTTAAACAATGTCCGATTTTCTCATAAACTTATTTGCCTCATTCTGTGTTTTATCAAGCTCAATTACTGTCTATGTCTATAATATTCATGGGAAAGCATTCAATATTTATGTATGCTTAAAATTGAACAATTTACATGCCGTCTTTTAGCCTACGAAGCATTTCTTTTGGCTGTTCCAAGGAGCCAGATGCTCGATAATAAATAAATTGTAAAATGATTTTTATGACTTTCCGTTCGCTTCTTCTTTAACATTACTCTGTCCTTATATATTTTTTTTTCTTGTGCCTTCATATCAAAACCATCGTCTGTACATATCAAGAAGAGGAAAAAAAATAACAGCTTCTCTTGACAATTTTATGACTCTTATGCCCTTACAATTCACTCGATGAAGTGAATGTGAGGCAAGCAGTTCATGACATTGGTTTTGGAGGAGGGTGAGCAATAATTTTTTTTCTTTCTTTTGTTTCTCATTCATTGTGTCTCCTTCTTCTTCTTCTTTTTGTTTATCTGTACGAGTCGCTTCCTTTTCTGTCATCCATGGGATGGTCGTTTTTTTTTCTTGGAAGTTATTAGGAGAGTGGATTTATTTACTGTTGGTGTAATGTCTTTTATCAATGTTACATTGGTTCTTAGGATTGTATTTTGACTAATGGCTTGTCAAGTGATCGGGGAGATATCCTTTGAGAGGTGTATCCAGGAGGCCAGTTTCTTGTGCTGCTCGGGATGCCATACCTTAATATTGATGCACCACAATCCACCATATAAATGAAAGTTTGATTGTGATTATTGATTACCCTGTTTAGCCATAGCTAGCTCAGTCAGTGATCCTTAGTCAGCCTCCTCTTATTCATTTCCATGCATTCACTCAAAGAATGCCAAAATTCCCATCCCTCGCTATTTATTTTCATTTCTCATATCTCATTCGATTGTTACTCAAAATAACTTATTTTATGATTTCATTTCCCTCCCTTATTCTTTCATATTTTACACTCCTCTCATCTAATGCTCAATCAATCACAACGATTGTAATTTTTAATGAACGCAATTTCATCTAAATACGACGAGATTACTCACAGAGAATGAGAAATATTTTATGTTATTTTATTATTATTATCCATTCCATATTTTTCTTTCGTGGGGGTTTTGTGGATGTTACGTAATGTTGAGAATTTTCAATTGAACTTAGGGTCGTAGCTAGGTTGAGTTTTGAGGGCAACTTTCTCTTTTCTTAGTAAAATTGACTCAATTTGGTAGTATTTTTCAGAAAAAATAACAAAGACCCACCAAACAATTTTCGACTATACAAATAACTCATTCGAAAAATTTGGCTACAGCAGGAAGAAGAGGGGGGGGGGCAAAAAAATTTTATATGGAAAGTTCAGAGGAAAGGGGGAGATTTTTATAACTTTTTATAAACTCCAAGCAAAATGAAGAAATTTCTGTTAACGTCGGAGGATTTGTCCCCCAAATCCCCCCCCCCCCCCCTGCTTACGCGCCTGGCTACAGCTTTAAATGAAGGGAAGATCAAAAAGTCATATCTACAAAGTTACAAAACTAGTAGACGACCCTTCCAAAGAATTTTTTTCTTTATTTTTTTTCCTTTTTCATATCAAATCAAACAAAAAGCGGATGTTTTCGTAAAATCTTAAGCTCACTTGCTGTCGCTGTTCTGACAATGTTTAGCACTCATAAAAAGTTATTGGATATTATTAGAAAATGGGAAAAAATAAAATACAGCGTAATGAAATTGGTGCTCATTTCAAATTGTTATATGTGTACGAGAAACAGAAATTATGGCAGTTCCATAATTGATAATTTCATTCACTGTTCAATGAATACTTTGCTTCACTCCATTTTTTTATGTTTAAATAAAAAAAAATTTCTTCACGTTTCAATGATTTTTCTGGATGAGCTGAAAAGAGCCTTTTACTCAAATAGGTTAGTCCATTAATTTTCTGTCTCCCTAGCATCCTATCCAACATTATTGTTTGCGACTCACAGCAGTGGAAAATAAGTGAGGAGAAATTTATTCATTAATCAAAATAATTCCAATATGTAGGTGACGATGGAGAATATTTTTGGCTGGTTATGGAATAATTAAAGTAGAAAGTTCAAAAGAAATTTCGGACAAATGAATGGGAGAAAGAATTTTGCAGATGAAAGGACAAAATTTTCCATATTTGCTTCTCATCCTCTCATTGATTCTCCTTTTGTGCATAACATGTTATCATTTAATGAAAGTTTTGTAGCATGATTAACAATAATTTCTTTTGAGAAGCTTTTTGCGAGGAATTTTATTAATAGAACGACGTGAAAATAATAAAATTGTTGAAGACATGAACACTTTATGTGATTGAAATTGTCTAAAAATACTTTGAACATTAATGTTCGTAAGTTTGAAGGCTGGTCGTTGGAATGGAGCTTCATTAGAATTGATAAGCAAAATGACCAGGCAGAGTGGTTTGAAACTCACTATAATCAAAAGAAAGTTCACCAGATATACCGCTAGCCATATATATTGTAGAAAGAGTTGCGATACAGGTCGCCTGTTACAGGCACAGGTGACAGATATTTCACAGATTTTATCTGTTAACAAGCAGTGCCTGTGACAGGCAATATTTTATTTTGTGTCACAGACAAAGATCTCTCAAATCTGCCCACAGATATACCAGATCTGTGACAAGCAAAAAAAATATTTCCTGTCACAGGAACTGCCTGTTAACAGGGTAGTAACAAGTAATTACCTATGACAGAACGCAACTCTGATTCTAGTATAGGATTATATTTTAGGTTAATCTGAAAAGAACCACTCGAGTTGTTGATTGATATCGATCCATGTGCATAAGGTTTGGGGTCATTTTCATTTTTCAATCTTAATCCTAATCCAGCAACCTCTAAGCCTCTATTAACTTCCTAAATATCTTATCTATCCCAAATATCCCAAAAATAACATTCAAAATAATCCCTGAACTTACTCATCACGCTTTCAGCAACCTCACATGAGTTTTTAATTTATACCAAAACAATTCCCCCCCCCCCCCCCCTTCATTGAAAAAGTTCTGACTTCACGATAGTATCATTAATGCCGGCGTCAAATGTTATTATTATGCCCAAACTATCTTTTGATACTGTAAGGCAAGGCGTGGAAACTATCCCAAATATCCCATTTATCCCATATATCCCAAAAATATTCAAAATAATCCCTGAGCCTGTATGCATTAGAATTGAGATATCCCATCATATCCTGAAATTACACGTCCAATACACTAAGGATACGTTGGGATATCTTTATTATCGTGCATACAAGCTCAGGGATTATTTTGGATATTTTTGGGATATTTGGGATAGTTTCCACGCCTTGCTGTAAGGTTTCCAGGTCTAAAAAATTGCATAATTCTATAAAAAAAAGTTCAAACCGAAGACCCCCCCCCCCCTTTCCCAATAAAATTTAAAAAAAAACATATCAACTATTCAAAAAAATATTAATTCCCCCAAAAATAATGAACACTTTAAATAAATCAATAAACGAACGAAAAAAACGAATAGCTTAAATGTAAAAAATTGTTGATGCTTTTGCCAAAAAAAAGAAGTTCATGTAATAATATAAGGGACGAAAATTATTCTGCATAAATGAACTTAAATACAATTTTTTTCCCTTTTCCATCATCGTTCATGTTAGGCCCTCATTAAATAAGACATGAAGGGTTTGATATGGATGTTCTTTTTACTTCATTCACGGAAAACTAATACATAAAAATCATTACAAGTTGAGCATTAAATTCATGGAGACCAGCAACTCATTTATAGCTTTAATTTAATTAGAAGTTAAGAAATTTTGAATGATTAAGTTTATGGATGACATCAGAAAAGTAAGAATGAAGTCCTAAATATTTGCAAAAGTGTGGCAACAAGCAAGTTCCACTACATTTGTATCCAACTACAGTTCAAGTATTTTGTTTACTGAGCTAAAACCTATGTAGCTTATAATGTTATCAAAACTTATACATTTCTCTTTGTATTTCGGTCTATAGCCTCCTACTGGCTTCCTTGCAATAATTCTCTACACAATTGATTCAAGCAGCTCCAAACAACCACAAATTGGACTTTTTTAAGTATTGAACTAAAGTTTGCTTAATAAGCATTCCAAACTAAACCACTGCACCATTAACTTACCTCAATTGCTAGTACTGTAAATGCTACATGTTAACTTAAATGAGTAGCTGTACTTAATGATACAATGT
This sequence comes from Chironomus riparius, assembly GCA_917627325.4. Lineage (NCBI taxonomy): Eukaryota > Metazoa > Arthropoda > Insecta > Diptera > Chironomidae > Chironomus > Chironomus riparius. The sequence goes on along the minus strand of OU895878.1, from coordinate 48,991,776 downwards.
GCAGCACAGAAATTATAACAATGACGTTAACAACGTGGTGATTAAATTATAATTATTGAGTTATCATGTAAAATTAAAAAGTCACCCGAAGCCAAAAATTAAACGCTGTCATCCTCTCTTTAGTAATCGCATAACATCATCATTATAATTTTTTAGCCCAAAGAGATTTTTTTTGTGTTTAATTATTTCATAATTGCAAGGCACGGTTAAAATCGCCGTTGAAAAGTTTTAAAGGTCACTGAATTGTAATAAATTTTACAGCACTTTCATATCTCTTCATGCTTAATTAAAAATCATCAAGTTGCTTGCAACCCACATTTCATCGCCATCATCATTATGAGTGCAAATATAGCAAAAAATCATCAAAAAATTCAAAACACTGTAAAAAGCATGTTGTAGTCTCGAATATAAAGTAAATTGAATGTTCTTGGTTTTTCTCAATTATTCTTACGCATTTAAAATTAGGTATTTTTGCTTCTTATACTAGAGAATTTCTCCTACATATCCTGAATAGCTTTGTATTTATTAAGCTAAGAATTTCCATGATTTTTTTTTTTCAATTATCAGAAAATTTATATCTTATAGAATTTAGTGCTATCAATTTGACTGTTTACAGTCTGACCATTTTGCATGTTTAATCATACAGTAGAAAGTCATAATACGTGAGAAATTAAAGTCAATCTAGGGATATAAGATACCACAGAGAATCTTACAAATTCTGGAATAATAGTGAAGACATGCAAAGGTTAAGCTCCCACATCAGTCGAGATAAATTTCAGCTATAAGATAACATATAGTTAAGATGCAATTTAGCTTCAAGTTGAGCTACAGCTCAGCTTCAAGTTCAGCTAAAGCCCAGCTTCAAGTTTAGTTTAAGCTTAACTTCAATTTCAGCTACAGCCCAGCTTCAACTTCAGCTTAAGTTCAAATTCAAGTTTAGCTCCAACTTAGCTTCAAGTTCAGCTAAAGCTCAACTTCAAGTTCAGCTCCAGCTCAGCTTCAAGTTCAGCTACAACTCAGCTTAAAGTTTAGCTTAAGCTTAACTTCAAGTTTAGCTACAACTTAGCTTCAAGTTCAGCTAAATCTCAACTTCAAGTTCAGCTACAGCTCAGCTTCAAGTTCAGCTACAACTCAGCTTCAACTTTAGCTTAAGCTTAACTTCAATTTCAGCTACAGCCCAGCTTCAAGCTCTGCTAAAGCTCTACTTCACGCTCAGCTACAACTCAGCTTCAAGTTCAGCTAAAGTTTAGCTTCAAGTTCAGCTACAGCTCAGCTTTAAATTCAACCTGAAATTCTTACCGAAAATCTATTGTTACGCCAAATGCGCATTTTCCCATGATTAAAAGCTGCATTCATACTTTCTAATTTCGGCATCATTCTAAAATTCCCTTTATTATTTATCATTACTTGTTATTGCTGCTGTAAGAATGAAAAAAATCTTCCGCATTAGCCCTTGAGCTGTCCATCACAAAAAATGAAAAATTTCTTTTGTTTAATATTTTTCATCACGAACATCATTATCATCATCATGGGATGTAATCATCATCATCACTTCATGGAGTATTCTTGAACAAATAACCCAAATTAAAATCTTCTTTTCATGACTTATCGCTGGCAGAAGACTTGCAATAAAATTTTACGTCAACATGTACGAGTATAATTATTAATATTTGTTGAGCCTTCCTCGTTACTCCTTCCACCAATCATTGTTTTATTTCAACTCCACAGTAGAGCTTAATTCAGGTTCAGCGGCGAGAGTGATGAGAGCTAACGAGTGGAAAAAAATTTTTTACAGCCAAGTGCATAAAAAATAATGGAAAGTACGTGAAAATGGCATCACGTTGTGTATTATAGAGGATACAGCATATAAGAGAGCTTTGAAGCTTTAAATAGAATCAAGTGAATGTAAAAAAAAAATTGAATGTTGTTAAAGCTTTGCATATTTCCAATCGCATACTTTTTGTGTTCGAAGCTTCACTTTTTCGATGTGTTTTTCTGTTGAGGTGAAAGCATGGAATGGCTGACGGGAGAAAAATTCATTTAATTGATCGATAAAATATTAATTGATGTGCTGAGGATGAAAATGGATTGTGTAACGAGGTTGACATGCACAATACAGTCGAATGGGATTATGAAAATTTTCTGGCTATAATAAAAGCAATTTTTGTGGATTTTACTCTTTTGAAATTTACATAATTATCAATTTCTTTGAATTTTCATGAGTTTGTGTGAGAATAAAGCCTCCACGATCTGATGGCTGATTTTATAGTAACTTCCGTTAAGTAGTATTTGACTTTAGCTTTTAGATTGAGTTTCGAAATATTCGAATTTAAATTATAAAAAATTCGAACATAAATTTCGAAAGATTCAAAAGGTTCAAACTTAAATTTCGAAAGATTCGAACAAAAAAATTCGAAAGGTTTAAACTTAAATTTCGAAATATTCGAACTTACTTTCGAGTATTCGAACTCAAGTTTCAAAAGATTTGAACCGAAATACGAAAGTTTTGATTTTAAATTTCAAAAGTTTCGAAATTAAATTTTGAAAGATCCTAAATCAAATTTTGAAAAAATCAAATTAAAATGGTTAAAGATTTGAATTTTAATTGCGAATAATTCGAACTTTAATTTTCAAAATTCAATTCAAATGCTTCTTTTTGTATATTCAAAAAAAATCAAATTAAACCTTCCATGTGGCTCTCGATTCAATTAGAAATTTGAAATAAATTTAACAAAACACCTGCACACAATTTCCAAATGTTTTGTTCCTAATTAACTCATATAATATTGTTCTACCTTATTGTCATAAATACCGCAGAAATCACTCCCACAGCCAAATTGAATTGAATTGTTTAAGGTTGAAAATTCCTTTTTATAGACACAAAATTTTCGACATTACGCATATTTGCATGGTGAAAATTGCTTACCATTACCGTACACAAGCACCATCATATATTTCAGTTAAGTTGAAAAGAATATATTTATAAACACAGAATATTGATATGGAAACCTCAACAGCATCAATGACTTTATCAATTTCATATAAAACACATGTAATCGTATTCCGAATGGTAGCATAATTCACTCATAAAATTTAATGCCGGAACCGCAATGAGAAAAAGAAGAGGGGTAAAAAATAAAAGCTTGCGCTTGTGTGGATACATATGTGTTAATATTTGTATATAATAATGAGTGCGAGGCGTGGGAACTTGATCTTGATTTTTGTGATATGATGGTATGGTACGGTCTCCTCAAGGGTGTCCGTAGGTTTCGTGAGGATCAAGGAACTTATTAATTTTGTAGTTTCCGCATCCTTGAGCCCTCTTTTTTCCATAGTCTATAAAAGCACGCTTTGTGTCAAGGGGTCGTTCACTTATGACGTCCAGGGGGGGTCAGCAAGAAAAATTTGATCTTTTTTTGAAAAATGACTGTTAATATCGAACGTCATAAGTGAACGACCCCTAATAGGAAAGAAGATGACACACACAACCCTAGCATTACTGTTTTGGCTAGTTTCAAGCGCTACCTAAAGCACCCTACCATCTACCCAGTAGAATATCCCGTCTTGCTTTAGAACCCAGTCTTTTCATGCTGCAAATTCTTCTATTCTTATTTAGGTATGTACAATGCCCATCCCATGCACTCATATACGAAAGAGCTATGAGAAGGGGTTTGCTATATTTTTTTAATCAAAATGACATAGGCTTTCCATTAATACATCTTTTTTCCATGTGTATACATATGGTTGATAAAATAAATATATCAATTAATTCATTAATTAATTCATGTGTAAATACCCACACCGATACATGGGCATACATCTTTTCCGATTTTATTTAATCAGATAAAAAGAATATAGGGTAAGTCATAACAACTAGTGAAAAACAAAGCGAATGGAAATTTTTTGTCCGGTTAATAATTACTGTGTTAGGGGTCAGCTGATGACATTAATTTAGGTGTTGTGTTGGAAAAAAAATTTGGGGGTGTGAACGCGTTATTGAAATTTATAGAAATGGAAAGAATTAATATGAAAAGGGCACGATGAAGGGGTTGTTCACAAATGACGTCCAGCAAAAATTGTTATTTAACCCCTTAACACACACAAAGCTCTACAACATCTCCTTTTAGACATCATTTATGATCGCAAATATATGCTAATAAATTTAAATTCCTGAAAACAAAGTTAAAAGTTTAAAGCGTAGCTGAACCTTTGCAAGTGAATCTGAATCAAATTCCTCTAATGGTTGTAAATTAATTAGTAAATGTACAAACATTCTCAAGCTGCCTTTTCTAAATTGTGTTATTTCAACATCCTTTCCACTCAACAATTTTGTGCTTATCTGACTAAAGGCAAAATGCATAGAAGTAATAAGCAAGTAATTTTATACATGGATTTAGAAATGATGTAGCACAAGAAACATTAATTTAGTGATTGTCTGTCTGCAATAGAGGCAAAGTTTGGCACACTGATTATCAATCTGTTATGGGGTCGTTCACTTATGACGTCTGAGATTTGGGGGGATCTAATATTTTGTTGGTATTAAAAATCATGTTTGTTGACGGACGTCATAAGTGAATGACCCCTATCTTATCCCTTTAAATGATATGTACTTTTCAATCTATTCCTAATGAGGCACTGACATTTCCGTTTAAAAATAATTGTATGAACATTTTATGGTAGAAGAGAGAAGTTCAAAATTCACTTTTTTGATAGACGTCATTTATGAACAACCCCAATCTATAATGAGATTTACTTCCATTAACAATATTTTAATCTTTTTTTCAAAAGTAAGCATAGAAGCTTACAAACACCTTTCATCTATTCATTTCTCTTCCTCAATGCTCTGTGCTTCATTCTTGAACATAATCCAGCTTGTTAACAAACCATATTGTTGTCTTTCTATTAACTAATGCTTACCTTTCGTTCTGTTAACTTAAAACGACTTGGTATAGTGAATTTTTACCAGGTCTTGTGAAGTTTTTCAAGTTAATTCATCAAGATGTCTTCTGTCCGATTTTTCAGTCAATCTCGAGCTATACATCGCTAGGAGTCTTATTTTTTCGCCTTTAAACGGATTTAGCAGCACTTATTGGACATCTTAGTAGAGCCCTGACTTCTAAGTTGTGTCACTCGGGTTTGCTGGTGCGGGTCAGAGAGAAAGTCAACACAATTCATGCAGACTTAATAGCCGAAAGGAAGGATGTGTTTCAAAAAGCTAGACTTTGGGCTACTCAGTATCCAAATGACATCCACAGACCGCTCTCCTCATCTAATTCTTAAAAAGTTTCATGTTATTCGAATATTATTCACGAAGGTTCTTAAACCTGAAAATTCGATGTCATTTCAGAACTTTTTGTGTCTTAAAGCTGCATCCTCGAGATACAAAATTCTCCTTGAACCATTCTTAAAATGCGCTTCTTAACGCCATCCCCGCATTCAACTTTCATCTCATCCCAATCAGACTGTGTATAAAGAGAAGATAATTTTTCCTCCTCATACTCACTTCTTATTTTTATTGAGTGAATGAGTGCCAATGAGCGGATGAAATGAAGTGAAGTGAAGTAACACAGAATATTTCTATACTTATATTACACCTTTACATGAGTATACACACCTCCTTGATTAATCGTCTTATACCAGTTTTCTCATACTCATCCTTTACGTGATTGAAAATGAAATGAAGCAGTTGTGGAAGTGAAGAAAAAAAAGGGCAACAAAACATGAGGAAAATATTGACAATAATTGAAGTGAAAATTTTCATCAGAAAATAAATTGAAGGAAAATTTCAAAAGGTTTATTATGTGACAGGTAAAAGTCATATTGGAGTGAATGGACTGCTTAGATATTTAATTCAAGATGGATTGGAGGGAGAGGAGGAAGTGATAGAGAAAAGAAGGGGTCTGATCCCTGATTCTCAATATACAAGTATCCACGATCTTCAATGATGATCCTCACAGTGAATGAAACTTTCCTATGAGATTAGAATCGAAATCAAATCATCTGCTAAGGCTCCTTGAGGCTCAGCAAATTCCAAACTCAAATGTGAGCAATTCTTGGCACTGGACGCTGAACTGTCTTCAGAATAATGCGAGCAAAGTCTGAGCAATTCTTTTAAATTGATGTCTTAAAAATAATTTACAAGAGATCGCTTGAGAGGCCAAAGAATTCATGGTAAGAGGCTGTTGAGTGTTACATTTGGTATTGGAAATTGGCAAGCGGTACCCAGTGATAGAGCCAGCTTCCGGTGGCATCTGTGGGAGGTCATGGATCACAATTGATCTATTCGACTAGCGAAATAAGTAAGGAAGTAAAAATAGTCTACAAATCCGTTCCTCAAACTAGCTTTAAACACCTTCAAATATTGCATTCTACAAATCCAATTCATAGAAAATGACTCCTCCACACCACAAAAAAATAAGAAGACATCTAAATTGCTAGGCGACAGCATAATCTTCTCCAATTGTTACAACAAACTTGATAAAAAGCAAGAAGAAGTCTTATAGTCGTTTTTGGAATGAGCAAATGAGATTGTTTTGATATTGATGTGGGTTGAATAGGAAAAGCATGAGTGTGGAATAGATGCCTCTTAGTATACATTCATGAACACTTTTTTTTCTTATCAACACCCATGCAAAAAAATGATAAAATCAAATTGACACCAAAACGAATTTTCCATGTCTTCTTTTTATAGAACGGAATTAACAGTAGCGCTCGATACTTTTTGAGGATGTGGATGTATAGAGTCGGTTATAAATGATATCCATCAAGAAAAGGGGAATTCATAAACCCTCCTTAGTCACAAAATTTATATAGAGCTGGTCCACATCAGACTCCAAAAATCAGACATCATTTACGAACAACCCCCATCAATATACGAGAATTCATGTTCTTAAGAACTTCCTCACACTTTACTTAATAATTCATTGTTCTTAACTAATCAAAAGACAAAAGATTTTATCATATCTATTCTGTTCAAGTCTAGTGCCTGCCTTACGCGACTGTAAATGTATGTATTATCTTTCTATCCTTCAAGCGGTATAGAAAAAGTTGTCGATATATATAATCAAAATTAAATTAAGCGTAATTTGACACCGTTTCTGTATTACTTTTCCATTCTTGTCTCAAGGAATGAACGGATTAGAGCAAGCAGGCATACATGTGAACTTTAAAACGATGAATATCATATTGTTGAAAGAAATTTCCTTCTTTCTGTGCATTATTTAATAGGAAAAGTAAGGTTTTTTGATGATATTCGAGGGGAAGAGGGGTTTGGTGTGTTCGTAAATGACGTCTAAAATTCAGAAATTCTTAAGCAAACCTTCATTTCCAGTACAAATGATTCGAAAAAGAACAATTTAAAAATTTTCTATGCCGTGTCTCGAACCCACGATCGTTGTGTCGGTATTGCAATAATTAAGTACTGAAGTATTAAACCACTCCACCACCAACCCACTTGAGCTCGCAATATTTTTTTGATTTTGACCTTATTTATCCAAAAAAAATACAGTAAACTTGATAGACATACAGAATCTCTTACATACCCAAGCATGAAATTTCCAAGCTCGAGGATATGTTGAAATAACAAAGTGGAAAAAAGGAGAGAAAAAATTCATCCAGAGGAAATATCAAATCAAACGAGCACGGAAAGATAAAAGTCTACAAAAAGGAAGAGAAGTTTGTTAGTAAACACAATATTATCAATGATGAGGCTGAGGACTTAAAGCACAAAAGGAAATCGAAAATGTATGTGAGAAACATGTATGACATAAATATTGAGTCATTCGTTATTCCTTATTCTTTTCATTCTTCCTATTTCCTCTTTTTTTGGGATGCTCTCTTTTTTATATATTTCATCACATCTCATCGATATTGTCGTAAAAGTTTTGTTTCCATTTGCCTACGCACATTGACATAAATTTATATGAATTTTTCTTTTCTCACCATACTTCATAAATAGATAAAGCGTGAGCTAGGACCTTCGTATAGTATCATGGATGGAATGTATATTGTCACCGTATAAAAATGACAATATGAAATGAAAATATTTCACATGAATGATGCACAATGAAATGGCACAAAATTGATTAAGGTAATAGCCAAAATGCTTTCTCATATTATTACTATTGGCCTACAATTGTGTACATTTTCGATATTTTTTTATTTGTTTTTATTTTATTCGTAAATATCAAATGATTGTACATTTGCATTGACAATTCTGATAGAATGATTCTTATTGATGCTAGAAAATTTATGTGCTTTGTACAAATGATTGAGAATGCTTCAGACAAACTATTTACATTTTACGTTCAAACTTAAATTGGCTCGACTTATTCACGCAATATTCGGAAAAATTTAAATCAAGTTCGTGATCTGTAGGCATAGACGAAGCTAGAAACTATTTCAAGATGGGCTTGTGGTGTCGGAGCAAAGTAGAATCTGATGTATCGAGTCACATATAGGAGAATCTGCCAGTGCAAGAATTAGGCCTCTGTGGCGCTAGTGGATATCTGTAACCCTCTTTTGTGAGGAAGTGGGTTCGATTCCCACCAGAGACCGGATATCTCTCAATTTTTATATAGAGTCTATATGACAAAGATTAAGTTAAATGTTCATGACATGATAAGGTTAAATATTGTGAGAGGTGGAGCAACAGAAAGCAAGCAGGTAATTAACCTCAGGTACCACAAAGAACAACCAAAAATTTCATACAAAATTGCGTAAGAAGTTTTAATGGGCATTGTTGGAATTAATCTTAAATTGAAACTTCTTTAATAATGTCCAGAATAAATCGTTTGATTCTTAAAATTCTTAATTTTTGCTCACAGTTCAATATTAAATTTAACAACAGAAATATAATTGAAAATCTATCTTTATGTACATTCTACAGATGGCGCATGCTTCAAATCAACTTTGAAACCATCTCAATAAAAGATGTCGCTACATTCGATTTATGCTGCATGAAAGAATCGAATGACTTTTTTTGTTTCCGAGAAAATTTTAACATAAATATTTACATATTTCGCTAAAGCTTCGGACACAACGAAAATGTGTAAAATGACCTGTGGGGATGTTCATAAATGATGTTGATGAAAATGAGATTTTCAGACCCCCTTACTGCCCCTCACTGTTATCAAAAAAAATTTAACCAGAATAAGAACAATTTTTTCAACTGTTACAAAACTTTAACCCTCCGCCTCTCCTTAAATATTTGACGTCATTTATGAATGGGGTTTAAAAATTAAAATGTTTTAAAATTATTTATGAATTCTTTAAACAATGGTGAGAATCTTAAAATGTTGATAATAAAAACATAAAAAGGGGCGTTCATAAATTATGTCCGATTCTAAACACGACTAGTAATGACTTGATGCCACAGCTGGAACCACCAATACCATGTTGATACCTAGCCTAGAATAGATTTGACTTGATGAATATGTAAAAATTATGTTTTTTTTTGCATTGACAATTCTTAAGATGTTGAAGATGATTTTGGCTGCAAAACTTGAATGCATTATAAAACTACGGACCAACCAGTATGGTAATTACATATCCGAAAATTCTTCTTTATTTTGATTCTTCTCTTTTAGTCATATCACATCGTCTCGAGTGATCGGAAGTGTTTTTTTTTTGTATGTTGAATTGACAAAGTTGAAGAACTTTTTGCTAATTTTTAAGCACATTTTGCAGACTTTTCTACTTAAAAATCTTGTTAAAATTTTGATTTTTTTCGAATGGTTAAAAAAATTGTTGGTGCAAAATGTTAAATCTTTTAAAATTTGAATGATCTTGAAATTTTTTTATCTATTTAAACACATTTACGCATCTTTTTTAACATTTCTGATACAAAACTGGTTGCCAGTTGTTTTTATTTGGCGATTTTGCTTAGATCTTGTTTTATTTTTCAAATATAAATTCAGACACTGCCGTAAAAGTCGTAGTTCAATTTTGATACACCAAATGTCTTACCTTCTTTAAAACATTAAATTTCATCATCTTTAAGATTATTGCTAATTGAAATTTTATTTCAAGAATATAAGATGAACAGTATAGAAGTGAGAGGAGCTTCAAAAACTTACGATAGTAAAACTCTAGTCTTAAATGGATTAAATTTGACGGTTCAAACTGGTTGGATGTGAGTAAATCAAAATTTTATTGTTTTTATCGTAAAATTTTGGTAAATCATTAACTGCCAGCTGTGTAAAAGTATTTCAGTTACTTTTGTAGTCACTCAAGAAGAGGAAATGCACAACATTAAAAAAATTAAATTTCAAATTTATTGTGTGTGCGTGTAATTTGTTTTTGCCGCTGATTCAGGGACTTTAACATAAAAATATTAATATTTTAATATTTAACTTTAAAAATCAAGGTTTATTTTGATAAAAGCCGATTAATATTAAAGCAATGCATTGGTACAATAATCAGATTTATATTCTTCTGATTTGACAATTTGCATTCCAATGACTTCTCTCAAAAGTGCATTTGGGATAAAATCACCACCTTTTTATGAACCGTATTCATCTGAACTCATACTTAAGCTTCATTCAACCTCTCTACAATGTAAACAAATCCTCAATAATTATTTTGATTCTATGATTTTAGTTATGGCTTAATTGGTCCATCTGGATGTGGGAAGACGACCCTACTCTCATGCATCCTAGGTATGAAGCAACTCGATGAAGGGACAATCAATGTTCTTGGTCAAGAAGTTTCATATAAAAATCCATCAAAATTTCCACATCGAATTGGATACATGCCACAAGAAACAGCACTGGTTCCAGAACTGACAATCAAAGAAACTTTAAATTATTTTGGAAATATTTATCAGATGAATCCATCTTTGATGAAACAACGACTAATCATGATCTGTGATTTATTGGATCTTCATGATGGCAATAAGCGTGTCAACCATCTTTCAGGTGGTGGAAAGAGACGAGTTTCATTTGCTGCTGCTTTAATTCACAATCCAGAAATTCTTATTCTTGATGAGCCAACAGTTGGACTTGATTCTATTCTTCGTGAAAAAATTTGGAAGTTTCAAATTGAATCGACAAAGTTATCAAATACGACAGTCATCATCACAACGCATTATATTGCAGAAGCAGAAAAGTCAGATTGTTGTGGATTAATGAAAAATGGAGTTTTACTGATTGAAGATAGTCCACAAAATATTTTTAAAAATTTAGGTGTTCAGAATCTTGAAGAAGCGTTCTTAAACTTGTGTATCCGAGAAAATACTGGAAATAATAAGAATAGCTTGAATGATGAACGTCCACAATGTTCGCATGAATTTGTCAATCACAAAAAAGTAAAAGAAGAAACTAAGCTGTCAACAGAAACAACAAAAGATTTGATTCATGAAAAGAAGAAAAAATTCAGCAATCAAACAATTAAAGCACTGCTGAATAAGGAGCTAGTAAGAATATTTAGACAGCCTTAGTAAGTTTTTCAAGTCAAGTATTGCTTTGATGGTCAAAATTGTTAAGGTTCAACTTAACAGGCAACCATCAAGCTTAATAAACTTCAATACGATAAATTAATAATTTAATATTTTTGTCATTGTAGTGAAATTGGATTTACATTCGTTTTTCCATTACTTCAAGTCTTCTGCTTTACTGTAGCATTAGGAAAATTTTCGAAGGAACTACCGCTTGGAGTTATAAACCGTGATGTCATTGATACTAATTTCTGCTCAGAATACTTAAAATCCACAAACTATGAATTCAACACAAGTACCTGTACTTTTGAACATCTTTCATGTTACTTCCTTAATGAAATCGATGATAAATCTGTTAAGAAGATTTACTACAATTCATTTGAAGAAGCCTTTGATGAAGCAAAAGCAGCAAAAACATTTGGATTCATTTCAATATCATCAAACTTTACAGATGTAATGAGCCAAAGAAAATTTGATTGGCAACCGATTTCCGAAAACTTTTCATACTCAAACCAAATATCAGTGTACTTGGACCACACTAGCTTGCAGTTTTCATATTATCTCAAAAATAAATTGTGGAAAACTTTTGAAAAATTCAATAAGAAAATGTTGCGGCACTGTGAATTGGATGAACGTTTAGAGGACTTTCCATTAAGATTTAATACATTTCATGGAGAATTAGATGCTGATCATACGATAATGATGTATCCTGGATTGTTTGCATTGTTGAGTATCTTTTGTAAAATGCTTTATACTTAAATACTTACTTTGACATTTCTATAGGGCGATTATGCTTGGAGGAATCCTTTTCTCAATCTCAAGTCTTTCACAGAACAGAATCGAAGGAATTTGGAATCGAACCCTCTTGGCAGGAGTTAAAACATCGGAAGTTTTATTTTCACATGTCATAATTTTGATATTTTGTGACTTGATTGAAATATTTGTTCTTAAGATCGCCACAATCTTCTTGCTTAAAAGTCCAATAATTGGCAATCAATTGCTTCTTGGATTATTCTGTTTAGTCTTGTACATGGCTGGAAACAGTATTGGACTATTCATTTCCGTTTTTACAAACAATGTAGCCGTTCTTAATAGTTCTGGAATAATGGTTGTGATTGCGTTCACTTTATCAAGTGGTGTTGTCTGGTATGTTGTTCATTAATAGACTAAATGTTCATTATAAAATTGGACATACAACCTTATTAATGTTCATTTCTAATACTCGCAGGCCCATCGAAGGACTTCATTCAGTTCTTAAATATTTTTCATATATTACACCTTTGACCTTATCAATAGCAACAATCAGAAATATTGTCTTTAAAGGTTTCACAATAACGCATCCAACTGTTTATGGAGGATTCTTGCTACTTTCTGGTTGGATTATTTTAATGCTGTTCCTGTGTTACCGGATGTTGAAGAAGAAAAAGTTTACAGATTAAAATTCAATATTTTTAAACCAAAGAAAAGCAAAAACTTCTTAATTTTTTTTTAGAATTTTAAACTAGTCTTGTAAATAAATTGAATATGTAGATCTGAAAGATCTGAGTTAATAAAGTGGTGGACCAATAATAGCAAATTTCTAAACTTTTAAGAGTAAAAAAATTTGGCAGATATTGTTAAATTCAAACAGTCACCATAACAAAGTTCCATAACAAAAAAAATTAGACAATTTTAAAAATATTGAGAAGATCATGGTTGTTTAACTTGTATTTAACGTGACGCTATAACTCAACGAGTATGTGAATATAATGTCCAAAAAAAACCTGATATTAACTTCCACGCAAAATTGTGTAAGTTATTAGTTTCAGTCAGAACATACTTGAATTTTTCTATACATAAACTTTTACAATTGCACATCATCTATGACTTCAAACCCCCAAAAAACGTTTTTAAGGTCTGAGAATTTTTTTGCGTTGACAGGCTTCGTTTCACACCCTTGCATATATAATTTGGATATATAAATGGAAAAATATGACTTACATAGAGAGCTACGAACTGGTTCTTGGTTTGAGACATCATAAAAACTTTACTGGATCTTACTGTTTAGATCCAGAAATGATTGAAACTTAACTGGATACTCAAAACACCTTTTAGTTATAAACCTACTATAATCTATAGCCGTTGAACGGAAAGAAGCTTGAATAAAATAAGTTCGAACGAAGTTTGGTCTAGTTTGAGCGAATATCACAAATTTTTAAGTCCTGAACGGAGCGTAGCGAAATGAAGGCGTGAAAATTTTACCCTCTCTAGAAGATACAGTACGCTCTAGATAATTTGGATGCATAGATGACCATAAAAATATTCAAACGTATTATTAATATATTTAAATAATTTTTTTCGATGCTAGGGAAACAGTTGAACGAAACAGAGTTAAGTTCAATGCACCTGTAATTTATTAACCTACTATAATCTATAAACAGTTGTACCAAATGGAATGAAGTTCCAGTACGATCTGAAACTTGGTTTATAAAATAAACGAGTATACGAATTTTATGATAAAAAGATCTGTTGTAGAGTATTAATGCGTTCCTGAAACTTTACTTTGTAATTTTTTAACTGTGTAATCTATTGTTTAATAAGTTTGGAAGTTCGTCATTGTCTACGTAAGTCGTGTTTTTTCTGTTCTTTTATTTCAGTTGCATCGCGTCTTTTCAAGCGATCGGAAGTAATTTTTTCGTAAAATTGTATTTTTCAACTTTTAAAAAATTCAAACATTTTCAAAATTTTATAGTTTTAATTTAAATAAATTAATAAAAAAAAGTCTGAAATTGTTTAAGGTACACAAATTTATTTTGGATTCTCTTTTATCAAAATTAAGCCAATTTATTAGAATGTCAAGATCTTTTGATTTATTATATGTCTAAAAAACTAGTCGGTTCTAAATATCAAAAGTTGAATTTTTAAAACTGTTTTATAAATTAAAATTAAAACGACAAAATGCCATCTGTCAGATGGTCTTTATGGACAAAATAATTTTATTTTTCGTACTTTATAATTTCAAAAACTCTCAGCGTAAGAAAAAATTTAAAATTGTAGAACCATGCTAGTTGAAAGTTGAATTAAAGCTGGATTCGGTAAAGTCCTGTTGCACATATTCCATGCATCTGGTATTCTTTCTTCTATCCCGTATTTTTTTCCATCCAACTAATCAATTATGATTATTCGTATTGTTCAATTCTGTTACGATTTTCTTAAATTCTCTTCACGACAGCCAAGCGGATATTAAACCAAGCTGCAACTTCTTCCAAATACTTGTCATTGGTTTAAGAGATGAACAGCATAGAAGTGAAAGGAGCTTTAAAAAGTTACGATAATAAAGTTCTAGTCTTAAATGGATTAAATTTGTCGGTTCAAACTGGTTCGATGTGAGTAAAATAATATTTCCTACTTATTTAATCAAGATTTTCTGCATAATCATCCTCGAAAAAGCTGTGAAAGATCACTAAGAATATTTTGAAGAATATCGTCGAATAAATGAATTTAAATGAACCACAACAGCAAAAAAAATAACATTTTGAAGTCACTGAAGAAGAGGATATGTGTGATAATTAGAGAGAAAAATGTAGTTTAAAAATCTTCTGCGAACGAAACTTACGTTTTAGAAAAAAATCAAAAATTGTTCAATCAGTGACTTAAATATATTTTAATAAAATATTAAAATTTCAATAACAAAATAATCAAAATTGCACTATAAAATGAAGTGAATGTAAAAAAGCTTATATAGCTTAATTTGATTGGAACTACAGCAATGGATTGGTAAAACGAACCAAATAAATATCAAGGACATCTCCAAAAAGTGCATTTGGGATAAAATCACCACCTTTTAAGAACCGTATTCACCTGAACTCATACTTAAGCTCCACCTAACCTCATCTACAAATTAAACGAATCCTCAATAATTATTTTGATTCCATGATTTTAGTTATGGCTTAATTGGTCCATCTGGATGTGGGAAGACGACCCTACTCTCATGCATCCTAGGTATGAAGCAACTCGATGAAGGGACAATCAATGTTCTTGGACAAGAAGTTTCATATAAAAATCCATCGAAATTTCCACATCGAATTGGATACATGCCACAAGAAACAGCACTGGTTCCAGAACTGACAATCAAAGAAACTTTAAATTATTTTGGAAATATTTATCAGATGAATCCATCTTTGTTGAAACAACGACTAATCATGATCTGTGATTTATTGGATCTTCATGATGGCAATAAGCGTGTCAACCATCTTTCAGGTGGTGGAAAGAGACGAGTTTCATTTGCTGCTGCTTTAATTCACAACCCAGAAATTCTCATTCTTGATGAGCCAACAGTTGGACTTGATTCAATTCTTCGTGAGAAAATTTGGAAGTTTCTTATTGAATCGACAAAGTTATCAAATACGACAGTCATCATCACAACACATTATATTGCAGAAGCAGAAAAGTCAGATTGTTGTGGATTAATGAAAAATGGAGTTTTACTGATTGAAGATAGTCCACAAAATATTTTTAAAAATTTAAGTGTTCAGAATCTTGAAGAAGCGTTCTTAAACTTGTGTATCCGAGAAAATACTGGAAATAATAAAAACAGCTTGAATGATGAACGTCCACAATGTTCGCATGAATTTGTCAATCACAAAAAAGTAAAGGAAGAAACTAAGCTGTCAACAGAAACAACAAAAGATTTGATTCATGAAAAGAAAAAGAAATTCAGCAATCAAACAATTAAAGCACTGCTGAATAAGGAGCTAGTAAGAATATTTAGACAGCCTTAGTAAGTTCTTTAAGTCAAGTATTGCTTTGATGGTCAAAATTGTTAAGGTTCAACTTAACAGGCAACCATCAAGCTTAATAAACTCCAATACGATAAATTAATAATTAAATATTTTTATCATTGCAGTGAAATTTGTTTTACATTCGTTTTTCCATTACTTCAAGTCTTCTGCTTTACTGTAGCATTAGGAAAATTTTCGAAGGAACTGCCGCTTGGAGTTATAAACCGTGATGTCATTGATACTAATTTCTGCTCAGAATACTTAAAATCCACAAACTATGAATTCAACACAAGCACCTGTACTTTTGAACATCTTTCATGTTACTTCCTTAATGAAATCGATGATAAATCTGTTAAGAAGATTTACTACAATTCCTTTGGGGAAGCTTTTAATGAAGCAAAAGCAGCAAAAACATTTGGATTCATTTCAATATCATCAAACTTTACAGATGTAATGAGCCAAAGAAAGTTTGACTGGCAACCGATTTCCGAAAACTTTTCATACTCAAACCAAATATCAGTGTACTTGGACCACACTAGCTTGCAGTTTTCATATTATCTCAAAAATAAATTGTGGAAAACTTTTGAAAAATTCAACAAGAAAATGTTGCGGCACTGTGAACTGGATGAACGTTTAGAGGACTTTCCATTAAGATTTAATACATTTCATGGAGAATTAGATGCTGATCATACAATGTTGCTGTATCCTGGATTTGTTGCAATGTTGAGTATCTTTTGTGAATGCTTTTTAAGTTAATTCTAATTTTAAACTTTTTGCAGGGCGATTATGATTGGAGGAATCCTTTTCTCAATCTCAAGTCTTTCACAGAACAGAATCGAAGGAATTTGGAATCGAACCCTCTTGGCAGGAGTTAAAACATCGGAAGTTTTATTTTCACATGTCATAATTTTGGTATTTTGTGACTTGATTGAAATTTTTGTCATTAAGATCGCCACAATCTTCTTGCTTGATGTTCCAATAATTGGCAATCAATTGCTTCTTGGATTATTCTGCTTGCTATTGTATTTGGCTGCAAATAGTATTGGATTGTTTATCTCCGTTTTTACAAGCAATGTTGCTGTTCTAAATAGTGCCGGAGTAATGGTCGTGTTCTCATTGACATTATTGTGTGGTGTATTGTGGTAAGTAATATGGCAACCTACTCCTTCTATATATCCTTTGTTTTGGATTATTCAATTGTCTGAATTTTAACTTATAATGCCAGATTAATATAAATGCTCAGATTGACACTTTTGATTAATTTTTGTGATATCATTTAATACTTTAGGCCTTTTGAAGGACTTCATCCGCTCCTAAAATTTACTGCATATGTCGCACCATTAACACTCCCAACAACAACTCTCAGAAATATTGCTTTAAAAGGATTTCCAATAACTCATCTTACTGTCTATGGTGGATTTTTGCTCCTTTCTGCTTGGATTGTTTTGATGCTGTTCTTGTGTTACTGGATATTGAAGAAGAAAAGATTTACAGATTAATAAATTGTTCAAAAAAGTACCCTGTTTTAGAGTTTTTGATTAATTCATTTTATTTAGAATAAATTTAAATAATTAAAATTGTAACTACCTAAATGTCATCGAATAAAGGAAATGAGATTTTTTTCATTTTTTTAAAAGTAGCTAAATTTCGAAGATTATTCATTCTTTTCATATTTATTCACATTATAGTTTATTGAATTCAATTTCTGCCCTAAAGTGACCAAGGTAGCCCTATAAATCAGCAACGATTAAAAATGTTCAACACAGTTCCACATCTTTGTCTGCAACACAACATTTTGCCAGAAAAATAAAAGTCACATCAAGGATATGAACTTTTGCATTAGAATATTCTTCTTTGTACAAAAAAAATATAACATGCTGTCGAAAAGAAGGAACGATCTGCAGTAATGTGGGATTTTATATAAAAAAAAAATCTTAATAATATATTAAACCATATTTGCAGTGGCACTCATTTTACAGCGTTACTTTCAATATGTTGAAATTCAAAATGGTGGATCCTTTGCTTTGGGAAAATACAAAATGGCGTTTTTGTTAACTGGATCTTAAAAAATGTGATAAAAATTGTTTTTGTTACCATTTCTTGAAAGAAGCTTAAAAGCTAGCATTCAAAAATGTTTCTGTCATATATGACGGGGGACAATACTAGCTACTGAATATTATATGACTTAGATGAATTTTTTTTTTTGAAAAATTCTTATTCTGTTCCGTTTTATCGATTTAGTAATAAAATGAACAGTATAGAGGTAAGAGATGCAACAAAAACTTACGATAGCAAGCATATTGTTTTAAATGGATTGAATTTACAAGTGCAAGCAGGTTCCATGTAAGTACATCATATGTGATGAGTAACTTTGAATTGATTAACTTCAAAATTTTATGAAAATTTGGTTCGACATCTTTAGATACGGCTTGATTGGAGCTTCAGGATGTGGAAAGACAACTCTTTTATCTTGTATTCTTGGAATGAAGCAGCTCGATGGTGGAGTTATAAAAGTTTTGGGACAAGAAGTTGTGCATGACAAATCATCAAATTTTCCTCACATTATTGGATTTATGCCTCAAGAAACTGCTTTAGTTTTGGAACTAACAATCAAAGAGACTTTGAATTATTTTGGGAATATTTTTCAAATGAATCAAGTTTTATTGAAGCAGCGTTTGTTGATGATTTGTGGTTTATTGGAACTAAATAACGTCAATAAACGAATTTCACACTTGTCAGGAGGTGAGCAAAGACGAGTATCATTTGCTGCTGCTTTAATCCATGATCCAAAAATTTTAATCCTTGACGAGCCAACAGTTGGACTTGATTCTATTCTCCGTGAAAAAATATGGACATTCTTAATTGACTCTACAAAATCTACAGATATGACTGTGATTATCACAACACATTATATTGCGGAAGCAGAAAGGTCAAACCGCTGTGGACTAATGAGCAATGGAATATTGTTGGCAGAAGACAATCCACAGAATATTTTTCGAAGTCTTAACGTTTCAAATCTTGAAGAAGCTTTCTACAAGTTATGTTATTCAGAAAGGTTTAAAGTCAATGATGAAATTGCCAATACTGATAAAGTTCAAATGGATTTGTCCAACACAATGGAAGCATCTAGTTCAAAAAAATATTCGAAAACTAATATGGAAGACAAAAAGAGAGGAAATTTCTCATTTCAAATCTTGAAAGCATTGTTTGACAAGGAAATCATAAGAATTAGGCGTCAACCAGGGTTTGTAGTTCAAAAACTCATAGGGGGAAAACAACATGATGGAAAAAAAGTCCTGATCGAAACTAAGGCAATATGATGATCAATCATCATGATTTTTTTCCCTCGTATTAGATTACATTGCGGAATTGTAAGAAATTTCGAAAAGTCTTAAAAAATTAGCAAAAATCTTTTAAAAATTATTTTTCCATCATACTGTTCTCCCCTTGGATTCAGTTTCTTGAATCCAATTAATATAAAATTTATCTCCTTAGGGAATTCGCATTCACCATTTTACTTCCGGTTGTTCAAGTCATCTGCTTTGTATTTGGAATGGGAGGCAATCCAAAAGGGTTGCAGATAGGAATTGTCAATTATGAAGTCACAGATCAAACAATCTGCTCAGAATACTTATATTCAACAAATTACGAATTTAACAGCACATCATGTTCCTTTCAACGTCTTTCATGCTATTTCCTAAATGAAATACACGATGAAAGTGCAATGAAGGTTTACCACGATTCAATCGATGAAGCTTACAAAGACGCAAAAGCTGGAAAGACAATTGGGTTTTTGATAATCGCTTCAAACTTTACAGACGTGATTAGCGAGAGGAAGAATGATTGGCAATATATCACGGAGTATAAAAACTTTACAGACGCAAACTTGATACAAATTCATCTGGATGAAAGTGATTTCACAATCAAAACATTTTTGTATATTCGGCTATTGAAAGCTTTTGAGAGATTCAACAAGAAAGTGCTCCGACAATGCAATATAAATGACAAATTTGAAGATTCTCTACTGCGTTTGAAAACATTTTATGGAGATTTTGAAGACGATTATGTTGTTACATTAATGCCATCTGTATTTGGACAGTTGAGTCAAACGGTTGATCATAAATGACGTCTATAAGTCTATTTAAGTATCGATGTCTAGCAATGATAAGATGTGATATTATAAGCTATTTATTCATTAGACGTCATTTATGAAAAACGTCTTAAAATTCTTCTTATTAAATTTCAATTTAACTTTTTAGAATCTTATTCTTTGGTGGAATCCTCTTCTCAATTTCTTGCATAGCTCAATCTCGAATTGAAGGCGTTTGGAATCGAACCATGCTGGCTGGAGTGTCTACGAATGAAGTTTTAGCCGTGCAATTTTTTATCTTATCAATATCAAATGTCATTCAAGTTTTGATATTTAAAATATTTTTTCACATATTCTTTGATACCAAAATAATTGGAAATAGTTGGCTGCTTGGTACCGTTTGTATTGGAATGTATATGGTTGGAACTAGTATGGGATTGTTCATTTCGATTTACACGAATAATATTTATATTGTAAACAGTGCTGGAGTTATGATAAGTTTGAGCTGTGGATTCCTATGCGGAGGTATTTGGTAAGTAGCTCGATACTCGATTTTCTATTACTTACATTAAATATTTTATTAATTTTTTTCTCAGGCCAATTGAAGCACAGCCTGATTATCTCAAATATATCTCTTTCATGTTACCAACGACAATTCCAAGCATAACAATTCGAAATATTATTGCAAAAGGATTTACAGTTTCACATTATACTGTGTATGGAGGACTTTTGCTAATAAGTGGATACATTATTTTATTCTTTACTCTTAGCTTTTTGACATTAAGAAG
Source organism: Chironomus riparius (assembly GCA_917627325.4). NCBI lineage: Eukaryota > Metazoa > Arthropoda > Insecta > Diptera > Chironomidae > Chironomus > Chironomus riparius. The sequence continues at coordinate 48,970,704 of OU895878.1, read as the reverse complement.
AAGAAAATTTTCAAATTAAGCTTCTGAGTTTGTAATCTTTAATAATGTTAATCTTTATCTGATTACTTCACTAAAGTGGTGTCAGGGTTAATTATCGCTTAATCTAAATTAACTTTGGTTTAATAAATTGTAGCTAGTTTCATCTTTAAAACATTTATTATTGTGGTTAATTATTGAAAGATGAAGGAATTAAACAAGATATTTCATAAAGTATTTTAGACAGTGACACATCTAGGCACCCTTTTCAGCTAAGCTAATAAAATTAACTTAGGAAACAAGCCTCCTGATTAGAGTTATTATTGTGGCATCCTAAGGTTCTCTTTGCTTTCAAACTCAGTTTATTTAATTTTTTTAAAACTATTCCACTAAAAGTGACTGTAGCAGACTTTATGGATGACAAGAGATCACGAGGAAGATCGAAGATCTCGTGGATTGGATGTGTTGAAAAAGACGCTAGATTCCTTAATATCCCGAACTGGCAGAAGGTTTCTAAGGATAGATCTGTCTACGACGATCTCTAAGCGCGGCAATGGGCCTACGTGCGTCCCAGCCAAGGAAGTAATTAAGTAAGTATTCCAATTTTCTGAGATTGTAAGTTCTGTGTCACGCGCGAAAATATAAATGCTATGTTCAGTTTTTAAACTAAAAGTCACTAGACTGTAAGTTTTTTGTGCATTTTCTTAGAGACAAAAAAGATTGTTGATCATTTATATTGGCAATGACTTCCAAGCAGCTGCCGCTTGATTCTAATTATGCTATCAACCCGGTTTTCGGGTGGCAATCATTTCAATGAACTTCAATGTGTGCCGACCGGGTTTTATTGAATTTTTAAACACAATCTTGAGTTTTACGAGTTAAGCCTGAAGAGTAAATTCTTCAGTTTTTCGATTCTTGATCTAAGAAGAATTTAAAATTTGTTTTCCTATGTTTTAAAAACCTGATCACTAAAATTACATTCTAAAAAGTTCTTTAAGTATATGCATTCGTTTGTTACGTGTTAGTGCATTCTGATTTTAAAATATTTCATAAGCATTAAAAGTTTATTAACTTCAAACATTTTAATTTATTTGAATGTGGATAGAATCAGTTGCCTTAAGTAATTAGCTTCCGAGGATCAATCCCTAGACATTAAATAAATTTAAACCCTGTTCACTATTAAATAAAACATAATGCAAATATTTTAGTTTATTTGAAAAGATGTTTGCGCACACAAGTGTAAAGTTTTTAATTCATTTCTTTTCATTCTTATTTTCAGTTGTAAAATTAAAAGCAGACGAGTCGGCAGAAGAAAATAAATAACGTAAGTTTTTTGTGCATTTTTAAGTGATGATAGAAATTTTTGCAGTTTTTCGGTTCTTGAATTTGATCTGCAAAATGACATTCTAGAAGGTTATTATTAACAATTTAAATATATTCATTTGCTGGTTTTGTGGATTCTGATTTAATATATTTTATGAGCTATGAGAGTTTATTGACTTGCAGTTTTAATTATTCAGTTGGTCTGTTGATTATATTTCAAGAACATTGACTTATCCACTGCATTAAAATTTGATAAAATGAAAAAGTAGAATTAAAAATAATGAAGAACTCTTTAAGTCCGAATAACACAAGTTGGTTAATTGATTTAATCGAGAGCAATGCCAGAGTCATGCGGGCTTGCTGCAGGCTTTCTAATTCGGGAAGATTTGAGAGTTTGAGTTCTCATTGAATCAAACTAAAGACATCACGTAAAAGTGATTAAAATATTTCTGGCCGATTTTTTAATAACTTACCCACAGTGGTCTTACTCTAGCAGATGCCTACAAATGGCTTTGATTTCAATCTGACGCAATTTTTAACCTTTTGTATTTTCGTTATTAACTAGAATTCTGTTGGAATTTGAGCTATAAAAATAAATCTGCAGAATTCATAAGAATTCTTTTTTTCTCGTTTTTAAACCATGACTCTCAAATATTCTAACCATATTGATTTTTATTGACGTATTTTTTAATTGAAGCATAGCTAAGAAGCTTTACTGACGTGTCTTGACGAGATGAACTGTATAGAAGTTCGAGGTGCTAGAAAAGACTACGACAGCAAAAATCATGTCTTGAGTGGGTTAAATCTGACAATTCAAACAGGTTCAATGTGAGTAAATGCAAATCAAATAACTTATAAGTCTCAAGACATTTTATATTTTGCGAAGTTCAGATATAGTCTCATTGGTGCATCAGGATGTGGAAAGACAACACTATTAACATGCATTCTTGGAATGAATCAACTTGATGACGGAACAATTAAGATTCTCGGACATGAAGTTTCGGTTGATAAGCCATCAAAATTTCCGCAACTTATCGGTTACATGCCTCAACAAACATCCCTAGTTCCAGAATTAACCGTCAATGAAACATTAAGTTATTTTGGAAACATTTATCAAATGAATCAAGTTTTATTGAAGCAACAAGCGAAATTCATCTGTGATTTATTGGAACTGAATGACGTTAATAAGCAAGTTAACCAACTTTCTGGTGGCGAGAAGAGACGAGTTTCATTTGCTGCTGCTTTAATACATAATCCAAAAATTGTCATTCTTGACGAGCCAACAGTTGGACTAGATTCAATTCTTCGTGAGAAAATATGGACATTCTTAATTGACTCAACAAAATCCTCAAATATGTCTGTGATCATTACAACTCATTATATTGCAGAAGCAGAAAAGTCAAATTGCTGTGGATTAATGAAAAATGGGAAGTTAATCATAGAAGACAGTCCACAGAATATTTTTAAAAGTCTTGGCGTTTCTAACCTTGAAGAAGCTTTTTATAGGTTATGTTTATTAAAAAATGAAGATGCTGATCTCCAACCAAGCTGCAGTTCTATAAAAATGCAACAAATAGACCAAATACCATTAGCAGATGATGAAAAATTGAAGAATTTTGTTAATACTAGAAAAAGTTTTTATGGTCCGACTCTAAAGGCGCTGTTTAGGAAGGAAATGCAAAGAATACGAAGACAACCAGGGTAAATGCTCTTTGGGATTGTTCACTTATAATAACGCTTGTAAAACGGAAAGTTGAGATAGTGAGTTTAAAAAGGGCTTTTTTGCGTTCTTTAATAAGTGAACAACATCTTTTCGAGATCGTTAGAATCCAAACTTAATAACTTAAACTTCTTTTTTAGGGAAATTACATTTACAATTTTACTTCCGGTTGTTCAAGTCATCTGTTTTGTATTTGGAATGGGAGGCAATCCAATGGGATTGCGGTTAGGCATTGTCAATTATGAAGTCACAGATCAAACAATCTGCTCAGAATACTTACATTCAACAAATTACGAACTTAACAGCACATCATGTTCCTTTCAACGTCTTTCATGCTATTTCTTAAATGAGATACAAGATGAAAGTGCAATTAAGGTTTACTATGACTCACTCGAAGAAGCTTACAGAGGAGCAAAAGCTGGAAAGACATTCGGATTTTTAACAATCTCTTCAAACTTTACAGGCGTGATTAATGAGAGGAAGAATGATTGGCAATATATCACTGAATATGAAAACTTTACAGACGCAAACTTGATACAGATTCATTTGGACGAAAGTGATTATACAATTTCATTATTTCTGCATATTAGGCTGATAAAAGCTTTTGAGAGATTCAACAAGAAAGTTCTTCGGGATTGCGATTTGAATGATAAGCTGGAAGACATTCCTATGGAAATAAATACTCTTTATAGACGCCTCGAAGACGACAATATTGCAACTGGAATGCCGGCACTATTTTCACAGTTGAGTATACCTTTTACTTATTGTCTGTCACTTTGGATTGCCACTTATTTTAATTGAGAATGCAGCTGTTAACATAGAGCTTTATAAATTCTTATACAATTTTCAGAGTTTTGCTGCTTTGTGGAATCCTTTTCTCCATTTCATCGATCAGTCAATCTCGAATTGAAGGTATCTGGAATCGAACAATCCTGGCTGGAGTAACAACTTCAGAAATCTTGGCAGTTCAATTATTCATACAATTAATCAATGATATCTTTCAAGTTGTTGTCTTCAAATTATTATTTAAAGTTTTATTTGATATTAAAATAGAAGGAAATGATTTACTGCTTGGAGTAATTTATCTACTTTTATGCATTGCTGGAAGTTGCATTGGATTATTTGTATCACTTCATACAAATAATTTTGCTGTTGTCAATAGTGCTGGAACTTTAGTATTTTTCACGTGTGGCGGTTTATGTGGTGGATTTTGGTAAGTTTATGATTTTAATGATAAATTTATGTGCTTAAATTATTTGAAATTGTAGGCCAATTGAAGGACAGCCACAATTCATGAGATATATCTCTGCTATTTTACCAACAACAATACCAACTGCAGGCATAAGAAATATTATTATTAAAGGATTTACAATAACTCATTACACTGTTTATGGAGCAATTTTATTACTATTTGGATATATTATAATTTTTTTGGCTGTCAGCATCTTGTCATTAAGAAAAAGGAAATTTGCATAGAAGTTTACTTAATTATCATGTTATCTCACCTAAAAAAAGTCAGTGGAAGAAAAAGACTAAATTTAAAGCAATAGAGCACAACTTCAATGCTTCAGGTTAAAGAAAAAATGAACCAATTTATTTGCGTACGATACAAATTTTATTTACTCAAAATTTGTCTGTTTTAACTTTTTAAGCTATAAATAAAGTTTTATTAAACAATACCTAGTTCTCTGTTATTATTTAATCAATATTTCATTTATAGTTCCAAATATTTTATTTCATTTCAGAGAAAACAGAGAAAAAGACGAGAGTTTGTAACAAAAGGTGGAGAATTTTCGATTAGCGTCATCACTAAACAACGTCATTGATAAACATTTTATTGTTTTCTTGTGTGACAAATAAAAATATTCTAAACTCGATCATCAAGTTCTATGTGGCGATTAAAAATACAGTAAACGACCTTGAAAAAATATTTAAACAAAAACAGGTATGTATCCAGAAATTTTTAAGGAAAGGAGGAAGGGGGAAATTGTCTTTGTTTTTTAAACAGACACAAAAAATAGGAATTAGGATTCATAGCCTTTAGACATTAAAGGAACTTTTCCAAAAGAAAGGTGAAGGTTTAACCGGTAATAACAGTTTGAAGATCCATGAGTATTTTCACGAAATTCTTACGTCACTACATCCGAACAGATCACTTGCATTTGCATAATAAGGTTGTCTGTTTTTATTTCTCAAAAAAATATTTAATTTTCCTCTTCTCCCAGCAAGTTTTCAGTTGAAATTTCAATCCCAAACGAACAACATACTGTTTTGGAGTAAGAATTTATTTAAAACTAAAGAATAAAAATTTTTAAACAGTGACTTGACTTCATACTAGCAGTGACTTGTGACTAAACAATTCAAAGATTTAAAGCTAATTACGGATTACGTCTAAAACGTTTAAAAATTTGCAAACCTCTTTGCTAAACATTTCATCAGAACTTATCTTTCTTACACATGCACTCCTCATTTAAATGAAATCTACCCCGGTCGGCACACATTAAATTCAGCTAATTAAACTATCAACCCAGTTGCCAGGCGGCAAACATTTCAATGTGTGCTGATCGGGTGGTTTAACTTAATGTTCGAAATATTATTCCATATTGCAGAATCAACATAAAAAATTTGCGGTCCCTAAAATAATTCGATTAAGGAAATGAATAGTATCGAAGTAAGAGGCGCAACATTAAGCTATGACCAAAAAAATCCAGTTTTAAATGGATTAGATTTGACTGTTCAAACAGGTTCCATGCAAGTATTTACAAATATTCGGGAATCTCCGGAATCTCCCAAAAATTGAATATTTAAATAAAATACGTAAAAACTTCTTGTTTTCTTTCATAGCTATGGCTTGATTGGTCCATCAGGATGTGGAAAAACTACATTGTTGTCATCAATACTAGGAATGAAGCAACTTGATAGTGGAACAATAAAAGTTCTTGGACAAAAAGTTGTGTATGAAAAATCATCGAAATTTTCAAACATGATTGGATACATGCCACAAGAAACAGCATTAGTTCCAGAACTGACAATTAAAGAAACTTTAAATTATTTTGGAAATATTTATCAAATGAATCAAATTTTATTGAAACAGCGACTTATCATGATTTGTGATTTATTAGAACTGAATGATGTCAATAAGCAGGTTAATCACCTTTCTGGTGGTGGAAAAAGACGAGTATCATTTGCTGCTGCTTTAATTCATGATCCTAAAATTTTAATTCTTGACGAACCAACAGTTGGACTTGATTCAATTCTCCGTGAGAAAATTTGGACATTCTTGATTGACTCTACAAAATCCTCAAATATGTCTGTGATCATCACAACACATTATATTGCAGAAGCAGAAAGATCAAACTACTGTGGATTAATGATTAATGGTGTTTTATTGGCAGACGATCATCCAAAAAATATTTTAGCAAAATTCGGTGTTCTTAATCTTGAAGAAGCTTTTCTAGCTTTGTGCTTATCAAAAAAATCTAAAGCAGAAGGCTGTGCTAGTAATGGAGTCCATTTCCCAAACTCAGCAAGCACATTTGATGGTTCGAATTCAATCCATGCAGATGACTCGAGTAATTCAACAAAAATAAATGAAAATATAATTGTTGAACTAGACAAGCGAAAAACTTTCTCAGGACAAACTTTCAGGGCACTTTTTAAGAAGGAAGTGATAAGAATACGTAGACAGCCTGGGTATGTATAATGACCGGCTATTCAATACATTTTTGAAACATTAAACAGTTGTTCTCACTTTGGAAAGTAATTGTATGAAGATATAGTGACTTAAGTGTTAAAACTTGAGCTATTAAAGAAGTCATTTATTTGGATGGTGTGCGTGCGAGTGCCACATCGGTGAAACCTTGAGATTCTCATGCGTTTATAAGCTTAAAGACCAATGAAATCTCCACCATTAATTCTTTTGACACCAGTGGTTCTCAAACTTTTAATAGCACGAAACATTAATTAAAGAAAATTTGCTGTGTCTCCATACAAATTACGATACACCAAGGAGCTTAGCCAGGAGGGTCTTGTCCCCCTCTTAAGCATTTTAAGCTGTGCTCTCGCTACGGTTCAAAACGTTTAAGGGGGGGGGGGACAAGACTCTCCTGGCTACGCACCTGGATACACCTGAGTATTAAGACACAGTAGTGTGTCGCAAACTTTATAGTTTGAGAAGCTTATACCAAAAAAAAATTAATTCTTATTTTCTTTCTAATTTTTTAGAGAAATTTTCTTCACAATTCTATTTCCATTAATTAAAGGCATTCTCTTTATTTATACAATGGGAAAAAATCCAAAAGGACTTTCAATAGGTGTTGTCAATAATGAAATATCCGACATCAATTATTGTTCAGAATATTTAAAATCAACAAATTATGAATTCAACAATAGCTCATGCAACTTTGAAAATCTATCGTGCTATTTTCTGAATGAAATTCGAGACGACACGGCAGTAAAAATCGGTTACAACTCTTTTGATGAAGCTTATAAATCTGCAAAAGCAGCAAGGATTTATGGATTCTTATCAATTGCTTCAAACTTTACAGAAGCTATAACCAAAAGGAAATCTGATTGGCAAGCATTGACTGACGATGTCTTTCTAGACCAAATTGATGTTTATTTAGATCATGAAAATTTGCAAATTGCTTCATTTTTAAAGCTCAGACTTTTTAAAGCTTTTGAAAAATTTAACAAAAAACTTTTGCAGCAATGCGATTTAAATGAAAAATTAGAGGATAGTCCGATGTCGATTGAGACTTTTTATGGAGATTTCGATAGTGATTATGTCAAAACTTTGATTCCAGCGCTATTCATACAGTTGAGTATTCAAGTCTTAAATGGGCATTTTATGGCAATAGCATTAATTATTCTCCATTTTAGGGCAATTCTGCTAAGTGGAATTCTATTTTCACTTTCATCAATCGCTCAAAGTCGTACTGGAGGTGTTTGGAATCGAACAATCATAGCTGGAGTTACAGTTTCGGAAATTATATCCGTGCAATTCACACTGTTATTTATATCAGACATTGTTCAACTTATTGTCCTTAAAATAATAACAGCTACTTTATATGATGGTGAAATAGTTGGTAATCAATGGATTCTTGGATTTTTTTGCCTAATGGTCTACATGACTGGAAGCAGCATTGGAATATTTGTCTCAATTCTTACAAATAATTTACTGATTTTAAATACTGCTGGAATGGTAATATTTTTCTTTGGTGGAAGTTTGTGCGGTGGAATGTGGTAAGTATTTAAATCTAATTAGTAATAAACTCTATTTTATGCTGTCTTTATAATCCACAGGCCAATCGAAGGACAGCCTAAGTTTCTTCAATATTTGTCAGTCACTATACCGACCACTTTACCAACAGTTACGGTTAAGAATATCATCGCTAAAGGATTCGATATGTCACATGAAACAATTTATGGTGGATTTGCGTTACTAGGAGCATATATAGCCACGATGCTAACTCTATCATTTTGGTCATTAAAGAGGACTAAATTTACAGAACAGCACTAAATTAGTTATGAAACTGAATCTATGATTTTAAGACAGCTGTCTCAAATGAACTCTCGACAGTTCAAAAAGAGAAAAATTTTTCTATCCAAATTCCAAATTTGTGTCAAAGTTATGTTTTGTTAAGTTAATAGTGAACGGTTCAGGGTGATCTATAGCAACAAACTATGATCTATTCAAGGATTTGAGCCATTTCTTCAGTTTCAAATCTGTTAAACTAATTTAATAAAGTAAAATTAATCGAATTCTAATTGTATGAATAAAATAATAAAAGCGTGTAAAAAACATTCAAAAAACTCAAAATAAACAATTTGTAAAAAGTCAATTAGCCATAATGCGTTTCTTTTTAAGCAAGAGAAAAGGAAAATAACGATAATTATAGTAAAATTAAGCTTATTAATTAGTCAACCAAGCAGAAAAAAAGGCGTGGTGATTAGAGTGTTGGCCAACCAACCCTAACGACCCGGGTTCAATCCCAGAGATTGTTCTAGTAAATCACTCTTATTATTTACGTTTTTAATAAAGTCACGTTATTCAAAGATTTAATCTCTTTCATATTATTTCTAAACATTCTTATGCAAATCAAGTATTGATGAAAGAACTTGTTACTGACCTTTTTTATAAATTTCTGTTTAAGAGCTTAGTTTCCTAAGTGTTGACAAAAATTCACAAACCGCATGGCTATTGACATCACCAGACACAAAAAGAATTGAATCGATGTAAATAACACCAAATGAGTGAATGGACTGACATTATTCAAAAAGGCAATCACGCTACGTTAAATAAATTACCAGTCAATAACAATTAATTAATTGCAATACACATTTTGACCCTATTTTATTGAAATTCTGATATATGACTATGAAAAATTGCATAAAATGTCATCATACAACAACAAGCAGCACGCTTTATTTATATTAGTCAACAAATAAAAATATTTTTCATTCTTACATTGTCTAATTAATACATTCTCGAGTTGCTGTCATTATATGAATTATTAAATTTTATTTAATTATTTAAATTTCAATCGGGCTAATTTGCAATACCAAAAATTTTGCGAGCGACTATAAAAGGCAGTGCAAATTTCTTTGGAAAGTTACACGTTTGTTAAGTGTCTTAACCAGTGCAATATAAAGAAAATCGGAGGACTTATTGTGATTTATTTATTTTTTGTGCTATATAAAGACTGTTGTGACTATACAAAACTATAAACTATTAATTTAAAGACTATAAAAATATATAAAAAGAAAATAATCAGTGAAAAAAATGGAAAATGGTGAAGATATTGTTATTTCGGGGGTATCGGGACGGTTTCCGAATTCGCGTAATTTGGATCAACTGAGTTATAATCTATTTAATAAAATTGATATGGTGGATGAAAAGGAAACGAGATGGCGTCATACAAATCCCGAAGTTCCACGTCGAATGGGTAAAACTTTGGATATTGAAAAGTTTGATGCTTCCTTTTTCGGTGTTAATTATCGTCATGCACGTACGATGGATCCGCAAGGACGAATCATACTTGAGCATGCATTTGAAAGTATTTTGGATGCAGGAATATCTCCAAAGACATTAAAGGGCAAAAATGTTGGTGTTTTCATCGGTGCTAGTTATAATGAGTCAGAAATGAAGTGGATTTACGAAAAGTTTTCCAAGGACGGTCTTGGAATTGTCGGGTCCGCAAGAGCAATGCTTGCCAATCGAATTTCATTCTCACTTGGATTTATCGGACCAAGCTTCACTCTCGACACTGCTTGTAGTTCATCTATGTATGCTTTGGATATTGCTTATAAATTGTTAAAATCTGGTGAAATTGAAGCAGCTTTAGTCGGTGGAAGTAACTTGTGCCTTCATCCTCACATAATGCTGCAATTTATTAGACTCGGTGTTGTTTCCAAAGACGGCTATTGTAGACCATTTGATAAAAATGCTTCTGGATATACAAGAGCTGAAGCTAGCTGCATTTTCTTCCTGCAGAAACGGAAGAATGCAAAGCGAGTCTATGCTACAGTTTTACATTCAAAGACTAATTGTGATGGATTCAAGGAGGAAGGAATCAATTTTCCAAGTCATCATCTTCAAGCTCAATTAATGAAAACATTTTATGAAGAAGTTGGAATTGCACCGAATGACTCAAATATTGGATATTTTGAGGCTCATTGTACTGGCACTAAGGTTAGTTGTTTATTGAATTTAGTGTAATTTTTTGAAACATTGGCATCGATATATCGTCCGTGAACTCGAGATTTGACAGCTTTAAGTAATTAAATTTGCTTTCAAACAGGTTGGGGATCCAGAAGAATGTCGTGCAATTGAAGAAGTCATGTGTAAGGGTCGTAAAGGCCCATTACTAGTCGGATCTGTAAAATCAAATATGGGTCATGCTGGTAAATATTGAAAAATTTAATTTAAAATAGTCAAGATAACAAATTTCTTCAAATTTTCAGAACCTGGTGCTGGCGTTTGTTCAATGAGCAAAATCTTACTCGTATTGGAACATGGGAAAATTCCTCCAAATATTAACATAACGGAAATTAAGCCTGAAATAGCAGGTATTATGGAGAATAAAATGAAAGTTGTTCAAGAAGTGACTGACTTAAAAGGAACAATGATCAGTTGTAACTCGTTTGGATTCGGTGGAGCCAATGCTCATGCCTTGTTTAAAGCCAATCAAAAACTTAAAGTTAATCGTGGAATTCCAAAGGATAAAGTTCCAAGGATTGTCACATGGTCAGGTCGTACAGAGGAAGCAATCAAAGCTGTTATGGATAGTGTTACAAAGCAGCCACTTGATGCTGAATATATCGGATTGCTACACAATTCTCAACGCGAATCTATCAATGCTAATTTATATAAAGGTTATGGTATTTTCAAGCAAGGCAATGACACTGAAAATGCAACTTGTGTTAGAAATGAAACTCAACATTTTAGTGGATTCAAAAGACCAATGGTGTGGGTTTATACTGGAATGGGATCTCAATGGTGTCAGATGGGTGTACATTTAATGAAAATTCCAATGTTTGCTAAATCAATTGAAAGGAGCCACAAACTTTTAGCAGATCGAGGACTAAATTTGAAGCAAATAATCACATCACCAGATCCGAAAATATTCGACAACATTCTAAATTCATTTGTTGGAATAGCTGCAATTCAAGTAGCCTTGACTGACATTTTGAAGGCTTTAGAATTAACACCTGATCACATTATTGGGCATTCAGTTGGTGAGCTTGGTTGTGCTTATGCTGATGGTTGCTTCACTGCTGAGGAAACAATTATATCCGCATATTCTCGTGGACTTGTAAGTCATGAGACAAAAGTTATTCACGGATCTATGGCTGCTGTTGGCTTAGGATATGCGCAGTTAAAGGATATTGTTCCTGAAGGAATTGAAATCGCTTGCCATAACTCATCAGAATCATCAACAATTTCAGGACCTGCTGATAAAATTGCAGCATTTGTTGAATCATTGAAGGAAAAGAAGATTTTTGCAAAGGAAGTTGAATGTTCGCATATTCCTTACCACAGCAGTTATATTAAAGATATGGGCCCAATTCTGTACAAACGTCTCAAAGAAGTTATCAAGACAAACAAGAAACGATCAAGCAAATGGATAACATCAAGTGTACCAGCATCCCAGCAACATATCGAATACTATCAATCATCTTCAGCTGAATATCAGATCAACAACTTAGTCAATCCAGTTTTGTTTGAGGAAACTCTAGCTCAGCTACCAAAAAATGCTATTTTAATTGAAATTTCACCACATGGCTTATTGCAAGCTATTTTAAAAAGGTCAATGGTTGAGTCAATCAATATTCCATTAACACAACGAGGAAATAGTAATAATGACGAGTTTTTCATGAGCGCCTTGGGAAAGTATGTCAATTATTTGTTATTCAAATTAATCGGGGAATTCTTGAAATTTTTATAATGACAAATTGGATTGAATTAAGGTTTTAGTTATTTATTTCAAGGATTTCTGATGTCTCAGCCTTAACAGATTTTCAGAATGTGTTTAAGACTTTCCAGGAAATGCTCTTTATTAATAATAATTTCATTTCTACTTCTTAGAATTTTCTGCAACGGATTTGACATCAACGTTTCAGCACTTTATCCAGCTGTTGAATTTCCTGTATCTCGTGGTACTCCAATGATTTCACCAAACATCAAGTGGGATCATAGCGATGATCATTATGTTATGCGTTTTGATGACAAGGATGACGGAAAGAGCTCGTCCAGGAAAGTCACAGTTTCATTGAGCGAACTTGAGTATGAGTTCATTCAGGGTCATTGTATTGATGGTAAATATTTTGATTCTGAGTAATTTAGTGTTTAATTTGAATGTGTGCTGTTTGTGAATATATGATTAATGTCACACATACATCAGCTGGAGATTAGCTTAAGGAAACTTACTAAACTTCATTTATTTATATTTTGTAGGACGATGCATCTTCCCAGCAACTGGCTATTTATTCTTAGCATGGGAAACATTGGCAATGATGAAGGGTCTTTTATACTTTGACATCAGTGTTGAGTTTGAGGATGTTAAATTCCACCGAGCAACATCAATGTCGAAAGAATCAGATGTCGAGTTTACAATTGTGGTTCATCCAGGAACTGGAAGATTTGAGATTTCTGAAGGTACATCCTCACTTGTTACTGGAATGATAACAGAAGTTGACAATCCAAAAATGAAGGACATCAAAGGTTCAGTTGATATTTCATCAAAGTCATTGTTGAGTAGCAAAGATTTCTATAAGGAACTTCGTCTTCGTGGATATCATTACAATGACTTATTTAGGTCTGTAACTGAAGGAAGTTTTGATGGGACATACGGAAAAATTATTTGGGATTCTAACTGGATAGCGTTCCTTGATTGTTTACTACAACTTAAAATTATTGGTAGAGATACAAGATCATTAGTTCTTCCAACTGGAATTCAAAAAATGACAATCAACACTAAAAAGCATTTAGAAATTCTGACAAAATTTGAAGACGGAGTTCAGCCAGTTTATGAAGCTTTCATCAATCCAGAACTAAAAGCAATTTCTTGTGGTGGAGTTGAAATCGTAAATATGCAAGCAAGCGTTGTTGGGAGACGAAAGCCTCCAGGAATTCCAGTCCTCGAAACTTATGAATTTATTCCTTACAACTCATCGAAGACAATCTTAACTATGAATGATGCTTGCCGTGTTATTTCTCAACTTTATATCGAAAACAATCCATCGACCATTGTTAAAGTTGTTGAAATTGATGGAAATGATGATAAGAATATGATTCTCGAGGACATGTTGGATGCACTGTCAGATTTACCGCTTATTACTACAGACTTGAAATATTTATCATCACGAACAATTGAACAATCTGATGACATCAAGGTTCTAAATGAAACTATTGACGACCATGAAGATTGTGGAATCATAATAGCTTCCAATGGAGATAGCAGCTATTCCAATAAATTGAGTAATGGTGGATTTCTAGTAATTCGAGGAGAATGTCAAAGCAATGACAAAAAATTGAAGAAAATTTCAACAATTCAGACTGAAACAGAAGTGCTGTCAATATTCCAAAAGACCAGAGAGGAGAACGAGAAAGAACCAGAAATTTATTTCATATCTGAAAAGGATTCTGAGCTCAAATGGATAAAAGACGTGCAAGCTTTAATTCAAAAGGGTCCTCTGGTTCTGGTAACAGAAAATGAGCCTACATCAGGTCTTATTGGATTAGTAAACTGTTTGCGAAGAGAACCTGGCGGTACCTCAATCCGATGTGTTTTTATTGACGACCGAAAAGCCTCCAAATTTGATCTCAAACATCCTGTTTATAGAGATCAGCTAGAACTGGGACTTGCAATTAATGTTTACAGAAGTAAAAGCTGGGGTAGTTTCAGGCATCTGAAAATTAATCCAGTCTATGTTGAACAACCAGCACTTGGTCATTGCTATGGAAACTCACTAGTAAAATCAGACTTGTCATCCTTAAAATGGTTACAAGGTCCTTTAGAACTTTCAGATGAAAACATTGTTCGAGTTCATTATGCATCCTTAAACTTCAAAGATGTCATGTTGGCAACAGGAAAAATTTCTGCAGATGTCTTTGTTGAAAGCAGAATCGGTCAGGAATGTGTCTTAGGATTTGAATATTCTGGAATCGACAGAAACAATAAACGACTTATGGGACTGATAAAAGCTGGATCTTTAGCATCATACATATCCAAAGATCCATTATTATCCTGGGATATTCCAAATAATTGGACGTTAGAGCAAGCAGCAACTGTTCCTTGTGTGTATGGAACTGTGTACTATGCATTCTTTATAATAGCTCAAATTAAGCGTGGAAGAACAATTCTCATTCATGCTGGTACAGGTGGAATTGGATTAGCTGCTATTCGAGTTGCGTTTGCTTATGGACTGGATGTGTTCACTACAGTCAGCACTGAAGAGAAGACAAATTTCTTGTTGAAAGAATTCCCAAAACTGAAAAGAGAAAACATTGGAAATTCTCGTGATACTTCATTTGAAGACATGATTATGAACCGAACAAGTGGTAAAGGTGTTGACTACGTTTTGAACTCATTGGCTGAAGAGAAGCTTCATGCATCAATCAGATGTCTTGGAAAGGGAGGAAAGTTTTTAGAAATTGGCAAGTTTGACATGGAAAAAGGAACGAAGATTGGAATGGAATGTTTCTTAAATGAAATATCCATTCACTCTGTTATGCTTGATAAGATTATGATCGGATCTGATGCTGACAAAATGGTAAGAACATCAATCATTCTAATTGAATTCGATTAGATACTAATCAAAAAATTATTTCAGGTATTGCGCAAAATTTTAGAGAACGACATCCATGCTGGAATCATCAAACCATTTAAAACAAATATTTTCCCAGCAAATCAAATCGAACAAGCGTTCCGGTTCCTAGCAAGTGGAAAGCATATGGGAAAAGTGATTCTCCAAATTAGAGAAAGAGAATCCGACAATTCAACTCTTCCGATCACAGTATTACCACGTGTTTATTGTCATCCTTACTTTACGTACATAATTTCTGGTGGTCTTGGAGGATTTGGTTTAGAATTGGCAGATTGGCTAGTATTAAGAGGATGCAGAAAGCTTGTATTGAGTTCAAGTCGTGGTATAACAAAGCAATATCAAGCATATCGTATGAAAAATTGGGAATCATATGGAGTCAGGGTCGTGGTCAACACTTCCAATATTTTAACAGAAGCAGGATGTGAGAAACTCATTTTAGACTCGAGAGTATTGGGCCCTGTCGGAGGTATTTTCAACCTTGCTGTTGTTCTACGTGATAGTATCTTTGAAAATCAAGATGCCACTAAATTTAATGAATCTATGACACCAAAAGCTGTTGCAACAAAATATTTGGATGAAATTTCTCGAGTTCTTTGCCCTGAACTTCAATATTTTGTTGTATTTTCGAGTGTGTCTTGTGGTCGTGGAAATGCTGGTCAAAGTAATTACGGTATGGCTAATTCAGTTATGGAAAGAGTGATGGAACAAAGACACAGTCTTGGATTACCAGCTAAAGCTATTCAATGGGGTGCTGTCGGTGAAGTTGGATTAGTGGCTGATATGCAAGAAGATCTTTTGGATATGGAAATTGGTGGAACTCTACAACAAAGAATTTCATCGTGTTTGGAAGAGCTCGATACATTGATGACTGTGAAAAAACCTATTGTTGCTAGTATGGTTGTTGCTGAAAAGCGATATGCATCATCAAAATCTGGCAATGTTTTCGAAGTCATTCTTAATATTATGGGTATTCGTGATGCTAAGTCTGTTTCAATGGAAACAACGTTAGCTGAATTAGGTATGGATTCATTGATGCTAGTTGAAATTCAGCAGACACTTGAACGTGAATACAATTTTGTCATTACGGCTCAAGACTTAAGATCAATGACTTTAAACAAATTGATTGAAAGTGTTGGAAGCAAATCGGTTGCTGAGAATGGAAAAGAGGAAGTTGGTGTTAATATTTTAATCAGGAATCTTGGAAATGAAGCCAACAGTAAAGAAACTTTAATTTGTTTATCCGAGAAGAAAAATACAAATCGATTGAATCTATTTTTCCCTGGAGTTGAAGGTTGTGGAGGTGATGTATGGAAGCTGATTGCGAATCGAATGACTGGATCTTCTTTTATGTTCCAGCACAAGAATGTCACGAAAGTCTCCTCAGTCAATGAGTTTGTAAATGAAATTTATTCAAAGGTTTCAAATCTCTTCAATCAATTTGCAGACATTCGTCTCATTGGATATAGTTTCGGTTCAATTATTGTCCTTAAACTTGCAGATATGCTTGAACAGCAAAATAAAGTTCCAAAAGTCACATTAATAGATGGATCTCCAATTTTCCTCAACACATTAGTCCGAGATCATTTGGTTACTAATAATTTTGAGGAAATTATTGAAACATTGATTCTTAAGACGGTCGTGGAAGGAACTGTCCGAGGTGAGAATTCAAAAGTCATTCACATACTTCAATCAAATCTTTCTCTTGTCGAGAAAATAAGTGCGTTAGTAAATGAAATTGACGGATTGAAAATTTACTCAGAAAGTCATATAGCTGAAATGATTAAAGTCATTCTGGACAGATCTCGCTTAATATACAATCTAAATATAAATGATTTTAATTCATTAAATAAAGTTAAAATAAAACTTATCAGACCACAAAGTTCTGCATTGAAAAATCTCGAAAATGATTATGGCCTAACCAGGTATTCAACTCAACCTATTGATGTAAAATTTGTAAATGGCGATCATCTTTCAATGTTAGACACAGACGACTTTCGAAATATATTAAGCGAAGATTTATAAAACAATTCAAATTGAGGTTTATTAGCCTCATAGCTATAATTATTGCATTTAGAGTGTTTGATTACTTAAAATCACAAAGTTCCTCCGTTTTCTATTAACAAGCAAATTCCTATAATTAAGCTCTCTGAAAAAATATTAAATGCATTTAAACAATTTAGTGTTAGAATAGTTTTAGTTTAGTGTTAAGTCCTAAAGTCCTACATAACAATATCATTACCATAAGCATATCATTAAATGTTGAATAAATTTAATTTAATCAAAAAAAGTTTTTTATTTCATTATAATTACTTAAGCAACCACCTTTACAGTTATATATCCCACATCCATTAGAAATCACAATATTCCATTAAATTAAATTGTGCTTCTTGAAGGAAGCTTTAGACTCCAAAGCAGGATCATTTTCGTTGATTATCTGCACGAGTTTTGGATTTTCAAGCATCGAGAAGTGATTCCCTTCAATGTACTTGATTGAAATTATTCCATTTGTTATTTTATGCAATCCATAATCTTCCTCAACATCCACAATTGAAATTTCTGTTGGTCGAATTAATGTCACTGGTGATTTCATCATATTTTTCGGGTCATGTTTATAATTCAAAACCATTTTAATTCTTTGGAATAAGCAATTAGCCATTAAACGTAAATAATCAGTACTGTAGATATATTGATCCTTAGCCATTTCCATAAGTCTATCAACTCTATCTTCCCATGTTGGATTATTAGCCATTATTTGAAGAACGTCAGCCTTTTCATCGGGATAAACAGTTCTTAAAACGCCTGCTAATAAAACAGTTTGTACAGCTTCATCCGAATCAGTCATTGGCATTTGGTCAACGACTAATTTTTTAAGGAATGTCGGTGCTCCATCTATTAATAATAATTTACCCTTTTTACCACCACGTTCCAACATTTTTGTTAATTCTATTGCAACCATTGCCCCAAATGAATAACCAACAATATAGAAATTTTCTTTTGTTTTGTCGAAGACAGTCTCAATGATGTCATCATAAACGAATTGTGTGACATCATTGACATTTTCCAAATCTTTCGAGTTCATAAGTTGCAGCATATAAGATGGTAAAGATAATCCATTTGCAACACTTCTCCAAGCATTTCCAGCAACACCTTCAATACCAGGAATTAAAAGAACACTTGAAGTATGCTTTGTGCTGTTGTCTTGTGAAATGAGTCTTAAAATAGTTTGATTTGATGTTTCTTCATCACCCAAATTTCGAAGCATAAGTTCAACACCGACTGGAACATCGTCACTGGCAAATTTAGTTTTTGCACTTTCAATTTCAACAGTTTCTGATGCAGCCATTAGTTCTTGCAATTTTCTAAATGTTAAAGATCTTAAGTCTTGTGGTGACAAGAAAAGTTCATATTCTCGTTCCAACATTTGACGAATTTCAACACCCATTAAAGAATCCATACCGATTTCTGATAATGTTGCATCCATTGATACAGATTTCATTTCACGAATTGACATTATGCTCATAACAGCTTCAATTACACTAAAACCGGCACCGACCTTTGCCTTTTTCTCAGCTACAACCATACTAGCAACTATTGGGTGATTGACAGTCAGCAATGTATCAAGTTCTTCCAAGCATGATGAAATTCTTTGTTGTAGAGTTCCACCGATTTCCATATCCAAAAGATCTTCTTGCATATCAGCCACTAATCCAACTTCACCGACAGCACCCCATTGAATAGCTTTAGCTGGTAATCCAAGACCGTGTCTTTGTTCCATCACTCTTTCCATAACTGAATTAGCCATACCGTAATTACTTTGACCAGCATTACCACGACCACAAGATACACTCGAAAATACAACAAAATATTGAAGTTCAGGGCAAAGAACTCGAGAAATTTCATCCAAATATTTTGTGGCAACAGCTTTTGGTGCCATAGATTCATTAAATTTAGTGGCATCTTGATTTTCAAAGATACTATCACGTAAGAGAACAGCGAGATTGAATATACCTCCGACTGGTCCTAATTTCATTGATTCTCGGATGAGTTCTTCACAACCTATCTTTGATGAAATGTCAGATGTATTAACAACAACTTTTACGCCATAATCTTGCCAAATTTTGATACGATATGCTTGATATTGCTTTGTAATACCACGACTTGAACTCAATACAAGCTTTCTGCATCCTCTTAATACTAACCAATCTGCCAATTCTAAACCAAATCCTCCAAGACCACCAGGAATTATATATGTATAGTAAGAATTGCAATAAGCTCTTGGTATAGCACTAATTGGAAGTGTGGCAACATCATTTTCATTTTCACGAATTTTTAGTAGAACTTTTCCAACATGTTTACCACTTGCTAGGAACCTGAATGCTTCAACTAATTCGCTTGCATTAAAAACTGTAGTTTTCAAAGGTTTAATTATTCCAGCCTGAATATCTCTTTCAACCAATCTTTGTAACACCATTTTCGCTTCATGATCTGCATGGAATAAATTATCCACTAAAACTGAATGAAAAGCTATTTCCTTTAAGAAAGAACCAAGACCGATTTTCGTGTCATTTGCTAAATCAAACTTTCCTATCTCCAAGAACTTTCCTCCCTTTCCAAGACATCGGATTGATGCATGAAGCTTCTCTTCAGCCAATGAGTTCAAAACGTAATCAACACCTTTACCACTTGTTCGATTCATAATCATGTCTTCGAAAGAAATATCACGAGAATTTCCAATGTTTTCTCTTTTCAACTGTGGGAATTCTTTCAACAAGAAATTTGTCTTCTCTTCAGTACTGACTGTAGTAAACACATCCAGTCCATAAGCAAATGCAACTCTGATTGCTGCAAGACCAACTCCACCTGAACCAGCATGAATAAGAATTGATTTTCCTTTTTCAATTTTGGTTGTAAGGAAAAATGCACTATAAACGGTTCCATAGACGACAGGAACAGTAGCTGCTTCTTCTAATGACCACTCATCAGGACAGTCCCAAAGTAATGTATCATCACCTTTAATATGAGTTGCTAAAGCACCAGAAGTTACCATTCCCATAACACGTTTTCCACTTTCATTGATTCCTGAAAATTCGAATCCCAATATACACAACTGATCTAATCTTCCAGTGCCAAAAACTTCTGCTGTTAACTTTCCAGTTGCTAACATTACATCACGGAAATTAAGTGAAGCATATTGAAGTTTAACGATATTACCATCTGGTTTTCCGTGGTTGTAAGGACCATGTAACCAAGTCAAAGACGAGAGATCTCCACGAACCAAGCAATTGGCATAACAGTGATCAATTCTTCTTCCTTCTTCTTTTACCGTTTCAAGTAATAAATGTCTGTAGCTTCCCCAATGTCCATTTTTAAACACATTTATAGCTAATCCCTGCTTCAAAAATGATTTATAGAAGTCATTATCAACATTAAACTTAGGAGATCGATAATCATCAATGAATACACATTTGAGATTTGTTCCATTCGGTTCTTTCCTTATACAATTGACAAGTCCCAATATTCCTGAGAATTCTTCCTTTTCTGAATATGCTAAGACTGGTCCTTCTTTAATAGCTTTCTTTAAGTCATTTATCCAATCGAGATTTTGAGATGTAACACGAATAACTTTTTGTGAATAACCAGGAATCTTCTTCTGACATTGAAGCATCACAATCGTTTCATTTTCTGTTGGAATTATTGCAATCAATTGATGTTTTGACGATAATTGATTGAGAACTGATAAATTAATCTCGTTTGGTTCTCTTGATATGATGAATCCATCATTTTGAACATTCCCTGAGATAGCATCTAGGAAGGTTTTATCTGATAGGCAATTGCTTCTGATCACCATAAATGCATTCTTATATGCATTTAATTTTGAATCACTAACAAGGACACTTCCAAAATCAATAGATTTTGAAGTAAGATAGTTCATTTCTGTAGTTACGAGAGGTAAATCACCATAAGCTGCAGCTAATATTTCTGACAGTGGATCTTTGCCATCATTTGCATCAATTTCAACAGAAAGGACTTTAGTTGTTGGTAAATTTTCAAGTGCTAATTGAACACAGAATCTCGCCATATCAACTTTATTCAAATATGGTGTTGGAAGATGTGGAATAAATTGATAAGTCTCAAGAACTGGAATGCCAGGTGGACGACGTCGAGCAACTGGATTTGCTTGTAATCCTCGAACTTCTATCCCGCCACATCTTAAAATATTTCGATTCTGATCTCTTAAAACTTCTAATGATATATCTTCATTTTCAAATAAATGAACAAATGTTTTATGAACATGTGGATTAATGGATAACATTTGAATTCCAGTTGGCAACAAAAGTGCTCGAGAATCTTGACCAATAATATAGATTTGAAGGAGACAATCCATAAATGCAATCCAATTTGCGTTCCATTTGACTCTTCCCAACATTCCATCGCCACGTGCTTGTTCAACTGATTTAAATAAGTTATTGTAATGATATCCACGTAAACGCAGTTCTTTATAGAAATCTTTTGTCAGTAATGTTGGATGACCATTTTCTTCAGGTCTATCAATTTCAGTTAATTTAACATTCTCGACTATTTTTACATAACCTGTTGCAAGAACACTTGTTCCTTCTGTAATCTCGAATCTTCCAGTGCCTGTGAATCAAACAAATGTCTTCATCTATTAATTCTAAATTATCGTTGTACTTACCATGTTGAATCATCACAATTAACTCAACATCTTGACTTTTGGGAAGTGCAGTAGCTCTAACAAATTTCACATCTTCAAAAATGACACCAACATCAAAATAATAAACTCCCATCATAAGACCAATTGTCTCCCATACGAAGTGAAGGTATGCTGTTGCTGGGAACAGAACTCGTCCTATGAAATTTCATGATAAAATTATAAGAACTAGCAAAATAGTTGAAAAATCTACCATCGATAGTATGTCCATTGATATAATCAAACTCTTGATCTGACAAATTAATGACAAGATGACGTTCACCACTGCGATTGGACTTCTGACTCTCAAAACGTGTTACAAACCTATCAACAAACATCTGATTACTATTATTGATTAAACTACATGATGTTAAGATTATTACCATTCCTCACTATGTTGCCATTTTATAAGCGGACTGATCATCGGAGTTCCACGTGATACAGGGAAAGACACAGGTGGATATAACTTACCAACATCCATGTCCACACCATTTTCATGTAATCTATATAAAAATTCAATTTTATGATAATTTTAAAGAATATTTCAAATGAGACTTACACTCCGAGTGAGCTCAAGAAGAATGTAGAGTTATTCTTATTTTCACGTTGAGTCAGACCTACATGTACAGCTTCTGGCATCGATTTTCTTAAAATTGCTTGAAGCAAACTATGAGGTGCGATTTCAATTGTAAGTGCATTCTTTGGAAGAAGACTCGAAGTTTCCTCAAACAAAACTGAGTTCAATAAATTGTTTGTGTGATAATATGCTGATGAATATTGTGCTTCAGGCAGATCCCACTTAACTTTTGGTACACTGGAACTTAGCCATTTATTGGATCTTTGTTTTGGCTCTTTTATGACTTCCGTGAGACGTTTTAGTAAGTTTGGTCCCATTTCAGCTATGTATTTGCTGTGATAAGGAATATTTGAACATGCTACTTCCTTTGCAAAAATATTTTTAGATTTAAGTTCTGCGACATAAGCAGCGATATTTTTTGCAGGTCCAGAAATTGTACATGAGTCAGCTGAATTGTGACAAGCAATTTCAATTCCTTCGGGAACCATTGATCGAAGCTTTTTATAACTTAATCCAACAGCAGCCATTGAACCAAACACTACATTTGTTTCAAGACTTGCCATTCCACGAGAATAAGCTGAAAGGATCATCTCTTCAGCTGTGAAGCATCCATCAGCATATGCACAACCAAGTTCACCAACTGAATGTCCAATAATAAAATCAGGCTCAATTTCTAATGCTTTAAGGATGTCTGTCAGAGCAATTTGAATTGCTGCAATTCCAACAAATGAATGCAAAATATTTTCAAACATATCTGGATACGAAGATGTAATTATGTCCTTTACATCTAGTCCTTTTGCAGCCAATATTTTATGACTCTTTTCGATGGATTCAGCAAACATTGGAATTTTCATTAAGTCAGCACCCATAGTGCACCATTGAGATCCCATTCCTGAATAAACCCACACCATTGGCCTCTTAAAAGTACTGTAATGCTTGACATCCTTACTTAAGCATGTTGCATTCGAAACTTGATCAGTCTGAGAAAAAACTCCATAACCACGATAAATATTAGCTTGATGTGATTCGCCAGCAGCACAATTATGTAACAGACCAATATATTCAGCATCTAATGGTTTTTGAACAATGCTATCCATAATTGTATTAATTCCTTCTTCAGTTCTACTTGACCATATGACAAGACGTGGCAAAGTATCAGTTGGTATTCCATGATTGACTTTCTCTTTGAGATTAGCTCTAAATAATGCATGAGCATTTCCTCCACCAAATCCAAATGAGTTGATGCTGATCAATGGACCAGTCAGATCTTCAGTCTCAGCTACAACTCTCAATCTTCCCGATTCTAATGACTCTAATCCAGGTCGAATTTCAACAAAATTTATATTCGGTGGAATTCTTCGATTTTCATACGACAATATCATTTTTGCTATCGAACATGCGCCAGCTGTACTTTCCGAATGACCCATATTTGACTTTACTGAGCCAACAGGAAGCGGCTTATCGCGACCCGTACAAAAAACAATATCCAAAGCGCGACATTCTTCAGGATCACCTAAAGTTTTAAAGGTTAAGAAGTTTAACCTTTTAAAATTATATAAAAATTTTACTTACCAACGATTGTGCCAGTACTATGAGCTTCAACATAATCGACAGAACTGGGTGCAATGTTGATATCATCATAGAATTCTTTTAACAATTTCATCTGCATTTTACCACTTGGATAAGTTATTCCTTCTTCTTTATAGCCATCACAATTGGTTTTTGAATAAAGAAGATTCGCATAGAAACGCTTAGCGTCTTTAACTTTCTGTATAAACATAACACAAATTGCTTCAGCTCTAGTATAACCAGAACCATCCTTATCAAATGGTCGGCAATAGCCATTTTGAGCTAATACACCCAAACTGTAAATTCAAAAATCAAATCTGATAATGTTCAAGTTTTGGATATAAATAACTTACCGAGCAAATTGTAATGTAACATAAGGATGAAGTAATAAGTTTGATCCACCAACAATAGCCGCTTCAATTTCACCATTTCGAATAGCATTAAAAGCACAGTCAAGAGCGTACATAGAAGAAGAGCAAGCTGTATCCAATAAAAATGAAGGCCCTGTTAATCCTAAAGTAAAAGAGATCCTATTTGCTAACATAGCGCGAGCACACCTGAATGTTAGACATAGAATATTAGACTGTTGAAATATCTGACAACTTTGTTCAAACTTTACCCAGTTATCCCAAAACCACCAGTAGAGACTTTTTCATAAAACCACGTTTTCTCAGATTCCGCAAAACAAGCACCAATAAAAACACCAGTTCGACTTCCCCGCAATGACTTTGGATTGACGCCAGCATCAAGCACTGCTTCATAAGCGTGTTCTAGATTCAAATTGACAATTTTTACACTTCGATTAATTAGCGAAACACCAGCACTTACCTAAAAGCATACGACATTGCGGATCCATTGTATGAGCTTGTTTAAAATGAACACCAAAGAAGGTTGCATCGAATCTTTCCAAATTAGAAACTTTTCCCATGCGTTTCGGAATCTCAGGGTTCGTGTGTTTCCATCGTCTTTCATCATCATCAACCATATCCACCTTATTGTAAAGGTTATGAGCAAAATCATGCATGTTATTCGAACTTGGAAATCTTCCAGAAATACCAGAAATGACAATTTCATCTTCAGGAGTTAATGGATATACACGAGAAAATAATTTTCTATTTTGTTGTTGAGGCTCAACCGATGGGCAACCTTCCATAATTTTTCTTCACAAGCTTTAAACTTAAAACGATGATTTTGGAAATTTAATGTCAAAATTTATTTTTGATTTAAACTTCCAATTGATTTAATTTTATGCACTTTTATTTGTTTCACAATTCACACAAGTTTTTCCTTTATTTGCACTAGGAGGAGTCAAAACGATAACTGAAGAAAAAGGTTCTAATGCATGTCAATTTATAGTCAAAATTTTGCATAAATTTCCAACTTTATGTTGATTAGCATAATTTTAATAAATTCATAAGTCAGCCAGTTATTGAATTTATGAATTTAAATTAGAAATAATTAAGAACAGATGGAATTCCTTATTGCCTAAAAATTATGTCAAATTATTTATCAAGTTCAAAAAGTCTTTTTGTTTGTCTTGTAAGTGAAATTAACTATTCAAATTGTCGTGTGCCATTTTTGTGTTGGAAATTAGAATAGAATTTAAGTGTTTGAACCTATTTTGCTTTTCTGTTCGGACGTTATTAATATTTGAAAGAATGGAATTGAAAACTGAAAATAATAATGAGCATTGATCAATATATTTTAAGAAAACTAAAGAAATTATCTTATTGCATCATTGAAATTATTATTGAAAAATTTAAAAGTTATAAATTTGCAATCAAAACTATCGAATGTTTTTAAATTAATGTATTCAAAACATCGTCGAGCTCCATGCAATCCTTACTTTTCAAAAACTTTATTTTAAAGAACAGGAAAAAATGTTTTGTTTGAAATTATCGAGAAACACATCGCTTTAAGAATGAAGTTTAAATTCAGAGTTTGCAAAAGCTTATTATTGCTAGTTGCAAACCCAATTACAAAGCTTTGTGTTACCCGAAATTTAATAATTCACAAAATGTTAAACTCGAGCGTAATATCTGATAAATCCCCGAATTAAAGGATTTTCAACACGAGTAAAAACGCTTGGAATCGGATATCCGCAAATGTTGCTACCAAAAGAAATTATACCGACTTGAAGACACCCGAATTGTAGAACAGCACCGCCTTTTAAACAAAGACATGAAAAGAACAAATGTAATTTATAAAGAACATTTCTTTCATTGTGTCTTACCAGAATCACCTATGTAAAAAATGATAAAGAAAATGAGTATAAACAATGTCAATTGATAAACAGCTGGTATAGCTTACCACTGCAACTGTCAACCTCATTTTCCACTGCTGCACAAAGCATTCTATCCGTGATATCACCACCCCAATTCAAATAACAAGAATCATTGTCAATAATTTCTTGATGAATTTCGAACAAGTCATTGGGATAGTATCCAACTTCATTCAGGCCCCTAGAAAAGAAATAAAATGATAAAAGATATAATCTAAAGCTTGACGAGTTTACCATCCAGCAAGCTTCACAATGGAACCAGCATTAGTTCGACATGCTTCATTGGCTAGAATAACTGGTCTAATATTAGGGACACCCCAAAAAGCTCCACGAATTCTCATAACCGCTGCATCACAATCAAGTGTAAGTGGATTATAGTCTGGATGAATGTGATATTCTTCAACATTAAACAGATATCCTCCTACAGCTCGATTTGAAGTACCACCAATGAGCGTTATCTATAACAGTGAAAATAAAAAGCTGTAAAATCAAGGAAGTATGATATGTTACACTCACATATTCCGGTGAAATTCGTGACTCGACACAATGTCCTAAATTGTAGATTAATTGATGATAAATTTGTTTCATGCTATCAATACACACTAGTAATAATTGTCACCTGCTGTTAGACTCCATATGGGAGAAATTACACTTGCGCTGCATTCAAATCTTTCGAATATGTGTAAAGATAATTTGAACGGATAATTCCTGATATCAGCCGGTTGTCCATTCAAAATGTAAGGCGAGAATGTATCGTTACCTTTATCACGAGGTGGAATACGTTTGCAAGGAGTTTCGTTTAATTTTTTATCCACAATAAATCCATTTATAGTTCCAATGATTGGCAACAGAATGCAGAAAACTACAAATGTTTTTGTTAACATTTCCGACGTAATTAAAAACCTTAAAAAACACATTTTTCTTATTTTTTGGCTTTTAATAGAAAAAAATTCCAGCTCACCTTTAACTATATTTTAAGAGTAAAGCAGTCTATTGTCTTCCGATGCCATTAAACGTTTGATAAAAATTAAACTTTCTCAAAATTACTGAGAATTTCTTATCAATGTTCTCTCTCAACATTGTAAGAGGAAACAAAAGGTGTAAAAAGAGTAGCTTGTGTATCATTTGTATACGATACAATGCCTTATCGTAAATGTTTTACAAACTTACCTGCTCATGGCTACTCATTGACTTGATCATTGTGATGAAATTGAGAAAGCATGAATGAGATGTTTTCATTGTGTTGGATGAAAGAACTTTTGATTTTTTTATATTTTAAATCTTTTGATTAATTATATCTTAGCTTTATCAAACTGATTTGGTTTGGATAGGGTAAAATTCAGAGAAAGTATAAAGCCAAATGAGATTAGATCAGCTAATCACTCCTTTGGATAGTTAATCTATACTTCCTTCATCCTTCATCCTTTCATAACTCAAATTAAACCTTTGATGCTCATCAACCTAGTAATTCAACCCTATATGATTCACATCCATTTATCTACACAATTCTTAAGGGTAGCTTATAAATCACGTCCACTAGAATCATGAGATTTTCAGATCACTTCACACTTTTCTGTCACTGAACTATTATACGACAAAGTTCCTATTGTATTGGAGTGTAATCCTAACAGACAAAAAGCATGATCTGAGCATGATTTTTAAAAAATTAATTTTTTAATTTGATGACGCTAAATTAGCGTACTCTCCAATACAAATGGAGATCGCAGCAGGGTACCACAGAAATCACGCTCTCAAGAGTACGCTTTTTTACTTGCAAATTTCACATGCAAGTTAAACTTGAGAACATGATCAAGAACATGTTCTGCTGATCATGCTTTAATTTTACTATTGAAAAAATTTTATGATCTTGTGATTGTGCTCTTGATCATGTTTTTGAGAAATTGATATAATTATTCTTTTTTGGTGATTGCCGTGATTCGAACCCGAGGACGTTGTGTTGTAGTTTGTCCTGATAACTGTTTATCTTGTCTAATGCCTTCTGAAATTGAATAACTTTCAAATGGCGATAAGACATATTTAAACTATAGAAAGTCCAAAATAATTACTTTTAATAGTGATTTCTGCTTTCTCTTGTGAAGTATATAGGAGTTATACTAGTGATTTCTGCTAGCGCTTGTGAAGGATATAGCAAGAAAAATTGTAGCATAATCTCATGAGGATGTGAATGATCATGATTTTTATATACTCTTCTGATCATGCTCTTGTGAGTATATAAAAGATTATGAAATAAAAACTTGCATGCAAGTTAGGGTAATACATTCCTTCCTTACTTACTTCGTTGGTCGTACGGATCAGTTGTGATCCATGACCTACCTTAGTCGTCCCCTAAAACTAGCTCTATCGCTGGCTACCGTCTGCCAATTGCCGATACCAAATGAAACACTGTCTCTATCAACAGCCTCTTTCCATGAGTTCTTTGGCCTTTCGAGTGATCTCTTTCCATCTACAAAATCGGATTTGAAGACCTTCCTCCCCCTCTAAAAGTTAGCCATCATTTTCGAACAATCTCTTATCGATCGATGTCAAACCATTTTCAAAAATCTTTCATGTTTAATTTTTTTATCTGAAAACAATACTTGATAAAAACTTATTTTAGAACAAAATATTGCTTGTTATTTATATGTACGTTCGGTGCTTTCCAAGTCATTGTTATTTAAGTTATTGAAAGGAAAAGAACATTTTGATATTAAGCAAACAGAACTCAACGCAAGGTTGACATGAAGAATTTGGACATTGGATTTTTGGTTATTTTATCTTTAGCTACAGTTGATCTGAAGATTATTTCAAAGAAAATTTGGCAGCCTTACATTCATGGTAACTTGCTAAATGCTCTTTATATCAACGAATTGACTAAAGTTTTCCATGAAAAACCTTTACTAGGTGGTGAAGATGTCAGGAACTTTTCAAACTTCTCATACATACTGTCAATGCGATACATAGACTTCCACATTTGTGGTGCTTCTATTATTCACTTAAGATGGGCTCTTACAGCTGCAGTAAGTATGACTAATTGGTTTTTTGCTTATCTTATACTCTTCATTCCCATTAGCACTGCTTTGACGATACACATTTTGTGGATGCGGTGTCATTTAGAGGTGGAAGTGTAAACAGATTTATTGGTGGCAAAATCATACATGCTGAGCAGTTCTTCATTCATCCTCAATATAATGCACCGACTTATGCTTTTGATGTAACTTAAATAGAATAGTCAATTTGTCACAAATTAAAAGCTTTCAAATTCTAGGTTGCCGTCGTACGAACTATTGAAGACTTGTCAGGCGATCACATGAGTCCGATTCGTTTGATTGGATTTAACACAATGCTACCTGCAGGTTTAGTTGGGTAAGGATTTAACAATATATTTGTTCTTATAAATTATGTTGCTTTTTCTAGATCAATTGCTGGATGGGGTGTTACGTCTTCTGGAAGTTTATCTATCAATCTACAACAATTGGATTTGCCAATTTGGAATCAAAGGGATTGTTCTGAACGGTGGTCGCAGAGAGTGAATTTGAAGTATGCAAACTTTTAACACAGCATTAAAGTATTCATTAATTTTACTCTTACCATTTTAGCAAATTTTGTGCAGGTGGAACTGCTGGATTTGACAGTTGCAATGGTAAGTTCTTAAAATTTTTAAATAATGAGAATTCAAATAATTAATTAAGCATATTCATAGGTGATTCTGGTGGTCCAATGGTAGTAAATGGAATGCAAGTCGGAATAATTTCAGCAGGCGGTAGTTTAAAACAGTTTAAAATAAAATGATCAACTCATCAATTCACCTGATTCTATTTTTCACAATTTCAGCGACTGATTGTGGCATTGCGTTCCCAAGTTTGTTTGTAAACATTACTCACCCATCTATCAGAGCATTTATCATGGAAAGAACTCGTGTTTAACACTGTTTAATTAATTATTTTTTGAAGAATGAGAGACAAAAATTTATTTTCAAAGATAACGTTAACGTATTTTTTATATTCAAAATTTTAAATCTAAAGTCGTTACACAAAAAAAGGTTGTTCACGACTGGTTTGGTTTTATTTACATTTAAAATTTTCAGAATTTATTACAAAAATTCATTAATTCAAGTGATTTAACTAGTTTAAAAGATGTATAATGAGTTCAGGATATGTCGAATCTGTTTAATACAAGAAGACGAGAGTGAACTAATTCCAATATACGAAAAAGACAGTGAATTAGCTACACAAATATTCTTATTATCTGGTATTAAGGTAAATAATGATTTAGATTCATTCTAATCATATTCTAAACAACTTATTTCTTAGGTTTTAGAGTTTATGAGTCATCAAGCAACAGCACTTATCTGTTCTGCATGTATTAAAGATCTTAACAAAGCTGTAAAGTTTCGGAAGAAATGTATACAGTCAGAACATCACTTTAAGAAACATTTATTGACATTTGAGCCATTTATTTGGAATGACGAACTTCGAATGATCAGTTCTAGTGATAATAATCATAAATCAATAAAAGAGGAACCTCACGAATTCAATAATGTCAACTTTTTTGAACACTATGCTGCCATTGTTGATGAAGATTGTGCAACAGATATGCTAAAAACCTCACGTCTCTCAAAATCAGTCAAGTCTTACAATGAGAATAGCCAAGCAGAACATCCTGAGAAGAAAAGACGTGTAAAAAGAAATATAAAGCATGAAAATGTTGAATCAGATTCAGAAACTCAATGTCATTTGTGCCTCAAAACATTCACAAAAATGCATTCAATGAAGAATCACATGAGAGCTGTGCATCAAGATTTAAACGAATCTGATATGTTCAAGTGCGAATATTGCGATCGACTATTTAAAATTAGATATTATTTGAGTAAGTAATCCGAAGATTAACGGTTTTCAAAAATTCAAAATCTATGCTTTCAAAATTCAAAATTTTGAAAATCGTTTAAAACTTGAAATTTAAAAAAACCGTTAAATGTCATTTTTGATATTCCAGATCGTCACATCAAAAATGCTCACACAAAAAAGAATTCGAAAAAGGAGAAACAGGCAAAGGCTAAAAATGAGGAAGACGAAGGCATATTCAATGAAAAACTTACAGGAATTAACTGTCAATACTGTAATAAATTTTTAACGAGCAGACATAGTTTAAATGATCATATAAGAGTCAGGCATTCATTCATAGATTTTAAAGACATGTATTTATGTGATGTAGGCTGTATAATTCATATCAAATAACATCGATTCTAATAAGATTCATTCTAGATTTGCGGTAAAGATTTCCCGATCAAATATTATTTAATAAGGCACATCCGAGCAGCACATCTCAAAACTATATCATATAAGAAGAAAAATATCGAATCTCTTCCATGCTCAATTTGTGGAAAGATCCTCAAAAGTAAAGGAAATCTGTCAACGCATGAAAAGACTCACAAAAAACTTACACCTGATGAATATTGGTACTGTGATTTATGTGGAAATAAGTTTAAAGGACGTGGCGAAATGAGTGTTCATATCAAGAAGAGACATTTGTATAAAATCAGATATCCATGTGAAATTTGTCCTGGAAAGTCTTGGAGAACTTTATTCCAGCTTCATCGACACATTAAAGTTATTCATCACAATATTAAGGAATTCAAATGTGAATGGTGCGGTAAAGAGTTTGGTGAGAAGAACAAGCTTCTTTGTCATACTAGAATACATACAGGTATGGGATATTGATTTGTGTTGTGTCTTTAATACCTAAAACAACTTAATTTCAGGCGAGAAGCCTTTCAAATGTAACTGGGAAGGATGTGATCGAGAGTTTACTCATCAGGTATACAGCAAAATATTATATTCATCCTTCAATTCCCTAATCATAGCTTTTTTTTATTATTCCAGACTGATTTTCGTCGGCACCGCTGGGGTCATAGTGGTTAAATGCTTAATAAACTCACATTTGAGTTATAACTAAAGGTTTCTTTTCTTTTACAGGCGTACGTCCCTACAAATGTGAAGTACCGAACTGCCTGAAAGGTTTCATGAAGAAAAGTGAACTGCTGGCCCACGAAAATAGATGCCATCCACCAAATCCACCGCCAATAAGATCAACGATCAGTAATATTCCCATTCAATATCAATATGAAATGTTGTAATAGTTTATAAATCAAATCAGAACTGAGGTTGAGGACATTCAGAATAAAATTCTCAAATATTATATGAAAAGGAAGTAAGCATTTTATTGGAATGAAGACTATAGGTTACTATTAGTAAATAAAAGTAGGTAATGATGAATTTTGAATCAAAAGTTTGTCGTGTGTGTCTTGAATGCAATGACAGTGATAGCTTTATTGACATTTTCGTAAGTGACGAAGGAATCGCTGATAAAATATTTACAATTTCAGCTGTTGTGGTGAGTTTAAAGAATTATGTTTTTTATGGACGATTTTAAGCTCTTTATGCTTTTAAGATTCTCAAGCAGGATGACTCGTGTTTTATCTGTAGATCGTGCCTTAGTCAACTGAATGATGCTATAAAATTTCGACAAAATTGCCTTAAAGCCAACGAATATTTCCAAAGTATTAATCCACAAAGTTCAGATGCTAACTTTATAATCACAGAATCACTAAGTGCTAATGAATCTTCAAGTCCAATTCCAAATGCGAACAAGGCAAATGAGTCTCAAAAGTATCAATGCACAAAATGTGCTAAACTCTTCTCATGTCGATATTATTTACAAAAGCATGAACATGTAAAGCATACAGAAGTCAATCCTAAAGACTATTTTGAATGTGATAAGTGCAGCTATAAATCGAAAACTAAATCACTGATGAAAGCTCATTTGCTTTATAATCATAAAAGTTCAAGGTAATTATGGATGTGAAATTGCCAAAAGTTCAATTCATTAAAAATCCATTTAATTTCCAGCATAAGACATCCAGAAACATTTCAATGCAAATTTTGTGGAAAGATTTGCATGAGCTCAGGTGCTCTATATGGACACGAAAAGATACACAGAACAGTCGCACCAGAAGATTACCTGAAATGCCCTCAATGCAACAAGTCGTTCAAAGAGAAACGATTGCTGAAAAATCACATCCAATTAGTGCATGAAAAGTCACGGATGTAAGTGTATATATAGTCTTAAACATTTTATTCGTAAGTAAATAATATATTTTTTATGTCACAGGAAGCAGTGTTACGAGTGTGGATTTATTGCAACATGTTCTGGGAGTCTTAATAAGCACAGAAAAGCTGTACATCTCAAAATAAGGAATCATATTTGTGACGAATGTAAACAGGGCTTTGCAACAAATCAGCAATTGCTTCGACATCTTCGAACTCATTCCGGTGCTCGTCCATATCCTTGCTTTAATACAGCCTGTGATAAATTGTTTGCAGACTCGCATGGCAGGAAGAGACACATGAAGATTTGTTCGAATAAAGGTTGAGATTCTTATATATTCACATTGTTTTGATTATAGTTGTAGTAGACGCATTCACTTCGATGGGCTATCAATTCACTACGTTTGCTGAAAGCTATTCGACATGATGTGCAGTTGTACCTTTATGAAAAATGATTAACCTTTTGAAATTGTTGATCGACGGTATGCTTTTTAGGGATACTCACTTGCGTTCTCCTGTATGCGACCAAATATGTCTTCTATAGTCGGTCTATAATGGAAAGAACATAAATATAAATTTGAACAAACTCTTCAAGGTCCTGAATAACATCAAACCTGATCATACCTCATGAGTATACTTTTTTCCACAACCAAAATAGTTACAAGTATATGGCTGCTCGCCAGTGTGTATTCTTCTATGGCATTCAAGTTTCCTCTTCTCTGGAAAGTCTTTACCGCACCTAATTAATAGATTAATACTCTGAATTACTCAATTTCCTTAATAGTAGTTCTATATCCTTACCATTCACATTTAAACTCTCGAATATTCTCATGCACAACCTTAACGTGCCTTTTCATATGATCCTTCCTCGCCCATGACTTTCCAGGACATTTATCGCACGTGTACCTTAGTTTAAGTATATGTCGTGTCTTAATGTGCAGTTCAAGGGGATTTTTCGCTCTAAATTTGTTGCCGCACATGTCACAGTAGTAATAATCTTCGGGTTTAATTTTGATATGGCTTTTTTCATGAACTTTAAGGAACGTCTTGCTAGCACAAATCTTTCCACAAACGACACATGGAAAGCATTGAACTTCTTTTGGTTCTTTTTTGATTCGTTGCTTTCTTAGCTTTGATCCTTTAAGGTGAGATTCTTTGAAATGTTTTGAAAGCTTGTTCTTTAATGTGAAGAGTTTTCCGCATTTCTGAAAAGATTTAAAGATTTTAGGTTCGGAACTAGGTTGGTTTTCTATCAAATTAGATCTTTGTTCATCCAAAATGTTTTAAAATCGAAGATTCTATTTTGAATTGTTAAGACTTAATCTCCGATTTTCTATTTCTATAAAAATCTTCAACCAAACCACTCTCAACACAAACTCACATCACATTTAAAGTCGTAAACTTCATGTTTATATCTAATATGATCCTTAAGTGCTGTGCGCTGATCAAATTGCTTCATACAATATTGGCACCCAATTATTTCATTTGATTCTTTTAATTCTATATGAACAGTCCTAAAATGTCGAGTATACTTGGATTTAAAGACAAATGTCTTGCCGCAGATCTTGAAATAGAATAAGAAAAGCTCAAATTAGCTTTAGTTCTAAATTAGCTTCAATTTTAAATGATCCAGAAGAGAGTGGCAAAGATCCAGTGACAATTCTTTGTTAAACTCTACAAGATCAGTTCTAAATGTTTTAATTTAAGTTTATAGCACATCTGGTTACTCTATATCTTCCATATCATACTTAAAATGAGAGTTTACAGCACTTAATACCTCACAAGTGAATTGCTTTTCCGGTTTTTGTTGTGTCCCATGAATTGCATTCAAATGATGCTTAAGAGCATGTTCAGATGACAACAATTGATCACAATGAATGCACTTGAACTTCTTTCTATTGGCACTTGTCAATTCCTCTTTCAGAATCACATCATCTTGGTCATCATCTAAAGAATTTTCATTAAGGATTGCTTCAGCATTGATTGTTGGATATTCAAAAAATGTTTCAATTTCTATTGGTTCTATTTTGATGGAATTAAGTACATCCTGCTCATTTTTAAACTCAAAATTGTCATGAGATTGTGCCTGGCATGTTTGATGATTATTTTCATTAAATAGTGTGTCTCTAAGGAACTGATCCGAACTTTTACAGCGATTTCTAAAAATAATTGCCCTTGAGAGATCCTCAATGCATTTTAGACATATTAAGGCAGGACATGATGGGAAATCAACAACCTGAAACATCAAGATAACTGACATTATACTTAATTCCTTCAGAATCAAATTTTAAGTCATACTTGAACTCCAGATATAGTAAAGATGTCTGAAGCAGTTCGATTGCCAGCATCCTGGAATATTGGCATTAAGTTCCCATTCCAATCATTTGCCATGCACACACGACACAGTCGCTTAACATTGTTCATTGCTGCTTAATTAATTTTTCATAGATTTCCTTTATTTTTCCTATATCTAAGTTATTGCCACAAAATTTTCTTGTTTACTTTAATCTCTTGCATAATGCTGTATTTGAAGGAAGACTTGGATGCAGCGGGAAGTTTGAAATTGGTCATTTAAATGTTGTTGCTGGATCTTTTTTGAAAGATCCAGTAAAACTTTAATTGACTGTTTTTGAGGAAGGTTGCATATTCTTGTACATCGAACTAGGATTGTCTTGATCCTCATTCTATGCAGACATGCTTATATAGTTCAAGTAAAACATACTCGATTGTTTTATCCAAAAATTGGCATAAATTTTAATCATTTTATTCTAATTGTGTACATAATTGGCATAGCCATGCTATATATTATTCATAATATTAATTAAATTTATTTCTTATTTATACAATCCCTTCCACAGCACAAGCCTATCATTATTAACTTCCTTCCGTATACAGCATATTCACGTGGACACATTTTAAAAGGTTTGAATGTTTTGTGAAACAACAAGTATTAAAACATTGAATATTGAAAACATTGACAGAAAGCTAGCTAAGCTTAATTGATTGGCATATTTGGGGGTAGATGTTGTGGAAATACATTCATCTGTTGACTTCTCCATGCTAGACAACGATTTTTGTGGGAAATTAATTCACTTCGTTTAACGAAGCCTTCGCCACACATTTGACACTTGAAGCTCTTCCTGCCTTCATGATTCCACTTGTGTCTGCGATAATCTGTTTGATGCGTAAATTTAGCATCACAATACTGACAAATGTAAGGCTGTTCGCCTGTATGGATTCTTTCGTGTGCTACAAGTTTCTTCTTTTCGCCAAAATCCTTTCCGCACCAATTACATATCCATTCTCGGATATTTTTATGACGAACTTTAATATGAATCTGGAGAGAATGATTTGTTGTATATGAGCATGGACATAATTCACATTGATAGCGAATTTTCTGGATGTGTCTCTTTCTGATGTGAATTTGCATCAGTAACTTTTCTTTAAACTTGTTGCCGCAAAGATCACAATAGAAATATTCGTGTGGCTGGAGGATCCTGTGCGTTTTTTCATGCTGTGCCAAATTTCCTGAATAAATAAAAATAGCGATCAAAAAATATTCAAAAAATAACGGTTAAAAAAGATTTGAATTTTATGAAAAATTCAAATTTTAAAAAAAACGGTGATTTTGTAAAACTAAAGCTCTTTACTGCTGATTTGAATTTGTAAACTTACGTTTATTCTTAAATATCTTTCCACAAATTGAACATGGACAAGATGGATCCTCAGAAGTTTCTCCTTGAACTGCAGTCTTCATCATTTGTTGCATTTTCTTATCAACTTTTGGAAACAGAACATCCAGCCACTTATTGTGCTTATTCTTGACATGATTCCTGTATGATTTTCTGTTCTTGAGAACTACTTTACATAAAATGCATGTCATGTCGGAGTCACTCTTCTTGACATATTTTGAGGAAACAGTCAAATGTGCTTGATGAATGTGCCTTTTTAATGGATGCTTATTTGGAAATGCTTTCCCACAATTCTGAAATTATTAAGCATAACAGTTAATTTTATAGTATTTAATGACTTATTGATACTAACATCACATTCATATTTCTTGGAAGATTGTGGCTCATGCTTAACTTGTATGTGATACTTTAATGACCTCCTTGTATTAAGCTTTTTATGACAATGTGGACATGTTAGACTTCTCAGCGTTTCTTCATCTAAAGCCATTTCATTCCAGCTTGTATTATTATGTACTGGATCTTCATAGTCATCAAACTTCCAGTTATAATCTTCCTCGTCCTCTGAATGAAATTCAATC
This sequence comes from Chironomus riparius, assembly GCA_917627325.4. Lineage (NCBI taxonomy): Eukaryota > Metazoa > Arthropoda > Insecta > Diptera > Chironomidae > Chironomus > Chironomus riparius. The sequence continues at coordinate 48,932,846 of OU895878.1, read as the reverse complement.
TGCGGTTCAACCTTAATTACTTGTCTGAATTCATTTTCACATTTAATTTTAGCATCCAATACATTTAAACTATCAAAATTCAATTCCTGACTGTCCCAAAAACATCTTTCGACTTGACTAAAGCCGTCTTTTAATAATTCATCTGAAGTTCGACATCTTTTTCTAAATTCTGTTGCTACAGTCAAGTCTGCAATGCATCTTTTACATATATAAGCTTCTTTCTGGTTCTTTATCTCAACAATCTGTAGATAAATCATCATTAACATAATTAATCAATATCAGATTACTTCAAAAAACTTACTTTTACTCCAGTCACCAAATATATATCCAAAACTGTTCTTTTGTCATCCTTAAACATTGATTCCAGATCTGTCCTTTCAGCCAAACACACTCTACACTGATTTAAAATACTCATTGTTAAATAAATTACCTTTTTTTGTCAAATATAAAAATTCACAATTTTTTTGATGTTTACTTGTTCTTCATATTTTTTTTGTGAAAGCTTTGTGCAGCATAATTGGACAGAAACTTTAAAAATTCAAATAAATTAAATCCGTTACACCTTTGTTTCGAAAGTCCTTATTTTATTAGTTTTACTTAAAATTATATACATTGTTTGCTTGTTTATCACGACTGTGACTTATGTTTTGACCATTAGTTCCAATCGAGCCATAATTTGCTTTAATTTCTCCACAGAATCACTGAAATAAAGATATAATAAGCAATTAAATATGACGAGAACATTGAAGAAACTTACGCATATAAAGGACCTTTTGAATCTAATTGACTTTCCAGATTTCCCACATAAATCACAAACAGATTCATGCTGTCTATGAAATTTTTGTCTGCTGTAACTAGCCAGATTCGTGGTAAAGTCTGCAAAAGTGTTTGAGCCTTTGATATGCCCTCTAATGGATTACTAATTCTCATAGCTGACAATAAATATCTGTTAAGTAATGATGCTATAGCGAAATTCTTTAATAAAGGATCTGCAACGATTCCTTGGAAACTGATAAAATTTCTAAAAAGCTTAATTCCGCTATAAAACTGTCGTTGAAAGAAAGCTGATGATTTTGAGTCGGAGTTTCTGTAAATGAAAGATTTTATGTTTAACAGTGTTACTTTAAATGATAATTCACACTTACTGCTTCAAAAAAATAGGGATAAAGACGTCATTGTCTAAAGCTAGCTTCATTTTGTCCGTTATTAATGAGAACAGAGCTTGCAGATTTTTCGAAGTGATTCTCAGTGATGGATAGTCATTCGATAATTGATTCAAAAGTTTTACTAATTTTAGAGTTTGTGTCGTTGAGAGTGGATCGAAACTTCCTTCAATTATTTCTTTAAATTACAAAAAAAAATATATATATATAACTGTCAAAACTATTTTGAAATTTATGATCTAAGAAAATTTGAAAATTAAATGACAGTTAAATTTTGACAGCTTTTAAAGTACGACATAAATTAACTTACTGTTTAATTTTGGCAAGACAATTTTCTCTAAAACCGTCGGAATCAAAAATACATCAGGATCGTTCCTTAATGACTCTTCTGTTTCTGTTTCTGTTCTTCCATACATAGCTGCTGGATGATACCACTTCATTTTGTCGATATCTTCATAAAATTCTGTTGAAAACGGTGTCCAAAGAATCATTTCCCATCTCATAAAAACGCCGATGACTTTTGGTAAGCATAGATGAACAAAAGCTTCTTTGTATGAATTTAAGTCCTTTTTCTTCCATTCCTCGAATTTCTGCAAAATGAATGGCAGTTCACAGTATTCATCAGTCACATCCTCGAAAAGTAACGTTGCTTCCTCCTTTATTTGTGCTGTAATAAAATTATTTTTATTGTTATTAAATTAAGCACTGATAAATGCAACCAATACTTACATATTTGTTCTTTATATTGATTATATTCAATATCAGGAACTTCATCATCGCTTGACATTCCATCATTGTGTGTTTCGTTCATGCTAAGCTTTTCACGTTCTCGTCTACGACGTGTTCTCCTGCCTTCACGTTCAGCAGCTCTTCTGACGCGCTCTTCATCCTCCTGTGTCTTTTTGCCTGTTTCTATGGATAATAAAGAGCAAATTGATTGACATATTTTTGAGAAAAATAACGATAATAAAATATTTGAAATTTAACGGCACGAAAATATTTGAATTTTTGAACTTTAAAGTTCAAAATATTTGAATATTTTTTAACCATTAAAATGTTTAAGCTCATTTGAGTGATCAGTTTTCAATTCTACTCACTTGTGTCGGTTATTTCCTTTGCTTGATCACGAACATCTTGCCGCCTCCTTTCAATCAACTTTTTCGAGTACTTTGACCTGACGCTTAATATCCTTTCTTCTAATGCTGTAATTTGTGGCACTTTTTCATTCAAGCACTCAATAAGATCATCTAAGTACAATTTTAATTCTTGATAAAAACGATATTTTGATGCAGCTTGTGGTCCATTTTTCTCACTTTCTTCCAAATCAACTCTTATGCTTGTAAATTCTTCAGTTATTCTATCAATATCCAAATAATGCTTGTGATTAAGCTCTCGTGATGACCTCAATTTATCATTAATAAGTTTAAGGATTTCTTGTGGTGTTTTTATGCCAGAACTCTTAGTCACCTCCTTTTTCTTTTCTTTCTTCATCTGTTTTGCCATTTCATAATTATTCTGTGAATAAGCTTGCTCTAAGAGTTCAGCAGTCGTTAATGGCGTTTTATCTTCAATCTTTATAGTTTTGTTGCTATTTAAAAGAGGCGGTAGTAAATATTGTGAAAGTGTCGATTCCGATTGAGCAGTCATGATTTGAGCTCCTGTAACACCTTTCCTGATTTGTTGATTTTCCCATTCATTCATTTCTAAGTCAGAATCATCATGCTCATGCTCATCCGATTGAACTGAATAAAATTGCTCGCGTCTTTCTTCTCGTTCCTTAACACCAGTTATAGCTGACATATCCACTCGCTCCTCGTCAGTTCCACTGCCTTCAACGTCTTCTTCACGAACATTTCTCTTACCTTTTCTTATTTGTTCCTGATCATCATCAATTGATATGAATTCACCTAAAATTTGACAAAACTATTAATTTTGTTACATTTTAAGAAAATAAAGGAAGCATATACCTTCTTCTCGAGCTTTTTGGCGTCTTTTTCTAGCTGCATGAATCATGGCAGCATCAGGAATCGCTCCAGACTCTAATTTCAGCTTAATTTCATCTGGTTGTGAAAACTTAATGCCTTGATATCGATCCTTTTCACTTTCTTCATTTTCATCATCTGATGACATCTCATCACGTCCAGCACATAGAGCAGCACGACCATTAAGTATCATATTGTCAGGATTAGAATTCTTGAGTCGAATCTATACAAATTTTGGGGTTTTAGAAATGAAATAAAAGAGAATAATGAGGAAATATTAGTATAAGTGAGTTGAACTAGCTTAGAAAGTATTCCAAATGAATTAAACTAAAGGTGAATGTATTTTAATTCATGTGGAAATGATCAGTAGAAAGAAGTTTGAATACAAAAAAATTTCAGTTTTAGTTTTGAAGAAAACTATTTTTGAGATTTATAGTCATGACAAATTTGTGGATTTAAGATTGGTAGAAAAAATTGAATAATAATAACCTTACCGAGAATCCATCTGATTCTGATTGAATTTCTTTCACATAATTACTCTCCTTAGTGACGTTAGAGGTAATATTATCGCGTTGGGAATTATTATTGGAATTTTGAGAGTTATTACTATTACTTTTAATGGACTTTTCGCTAGACCTATGCTTTTCTTTTTTGCGCTCTTTATAGATCTTCCGGCTATAACTCGATTTCTTTACTTGAAATGTTTCACCTTCATCTATAAAACAAAGGTTTTTATGTGTTATGTTATGCTTATTAATCATTTAAATCAATATAAATACAGTTCCTGAAACAAGAAGATTATGTTATTAAGAATTTAATGTCAGCCTTAATGGATGTTTAAACAACATCCAGACCAAATAAATTACCTTCATCAACAAAACTCAACAATGAACTTTTCTGTGGCTTAATTGGCAGCTTTTCTTTCTCTTTCTCCTTTTTCTTATCTTTTGTTGAGCTCTCTTTTCTCGATTCTCGACTATCCTCGTCTATATCCATCTTTTCAGCATTTTCTGGATCATTTTCGCTACTGAAAATTCTTCTATTTGATATAGATTTTTTCGGTTTCTTAAATAATGACATTTTTGTCTATTTGCTACACTCTCTGATGTATTCCTTAAGTGATGGCGATTCTCTTACTACTTAATAATACATTTAACTTGATTAATTGAATAGAAATTCGATAAAAATGTTAAAATAATCGTTTATCGTGCAATTTTTCGACAATTTTCTGGTTACTGTGTATTGGTGCGAATGAAAACTGATCAAGTCCAAAAATTCAGCTATTTATTTTATTTTTTCAGTGTTTTATGGATTTTGAGGAATTTCTACAGCACAACAAAGCTAAACTATCGTATTAAGTGAATAATTAAAATGACTTGGATAGGTTTTAAAACTCAAATAAGTTTGGACTTATCACATTTATACTCGAAAACATTCAAATACACTGTTTACATTTTTGGGCACTGTTTTCAAAAAATGTTAACGGAAAAATTCAAAATTATAAAAATAAAAAAATTTGTAAAACGGTTTAAGCAGCACGATTTTAATTAATTTAAGTTTTTAAGGTCATTAAAATGACTAGTGATGTGAAGAATATGTTTGATAAAGAGAGAATTAATCAGGATCTAGCTGAAAAGCTTCGAAAAGATCATCCACTGCAGTTATCTACACTAATTCGAATGCATTTAAGTTTTTTACTTGATTTAAACTGTTTAAATGAAGAGTAAATTGATTTAATTAAGTTTTATAAGCGTTTTGCAACAGAATTAATGAATTTATTTATTCAACAGTAATGAAGTGGAATCAACAGACAAGACAAAGAGTAAGAAGAACTGGTTGTTTCATAAAAAGAAGGCTTCAACAATTTGTACATCAAATCCACACAATAAATCTCCTGAAATTCCAATATTTCTGCCTGAAATGATGAAGCAGCTAATGACTCTTATTGACTTCCTTGAAAAGGATGAAAGTGAGCTATAAACATCCAGTTATCAAAATACTGTATCTGAATTAATTTAATTAAATCTAGATTTAAAGCAAGAGGGAATATTCCGTAAAACAGGATCTATAACTAGACAGCAGGACTTAAAGTTCCTCGTAAATCAATTGAGGCCTCTCATGATAGATGATACAGAATATACAGCACATGACGTTGCTAGTGTACTAAAATCAATTCTTAATGATCTTCCAGAACCAATTTTAGTCGAGGTATGTGCTGAATATGTTTTTTGGGCGTTGACATGTACATAAAATTGCCCAACATTTTTACATTCAATTAATTGACATATGATGATCGTTATTATTATTATTACATACTGTATTGTTTTATGCTTGCTTACTTTCTCTTTCGTAACTTTTATTTAGGCTTATTTTCCGGCTTACTCACAAATTGCAGATATATGTAATTCAAAAGAGAATGACGAGCATGAGAGGATCCAGAATTCATTACAGCTATTATTTTTACTGCTTCCAATTGAAAATAGAAATATACTTGAGAAGCTCATAATTTTATTACATAAAGCATCGACACTTGAGGCATTCAACAAAATGAATTCCGATTCTCTTGCGACATTATTTACACCACATTTAGTAGTTCCACGTAAGCTCTCGCCCGAAGTTCTGCATCAGACGGCTGCAAACATGACAAAAATGATTAGTTTCATAATAACTAATGGATCAAAGATCTTTTTAGTACCAGAAAAGCTAGCAACAGACATAAAGGCATATTTAATTGAGGAGAAGCGTCGAAAAGAGACACCTGAACGAATTCTAGACGAATCAGTATCTGACTCAGTTGCAAATACAGTATTTACATTTATTGACAGAGAAAAGACAGCAGAAGCACACGGGCAATCGACTACAGATACAGCATTGGCACAACTTTATGCTCATATTCAGTCGTTGCCAGAGTCATCAAAGAAAAAGAAACTTATTAAGCAATTTAATAAACAGAATGGACAAGGTGAGTTTAAAAGTTTAATGAACTGATGTTTGAGGAAAATTATGAACATGAGAAAAAATATCTCATTTGTAGTCGTTGAGAAATATTACAAAGATCTCGAGTCCATTCCAGAAAATTGCTAGCATTCTAGTAAGTCAAAATTGTTTGAGAAATTGTTATTATGATTATTAATTTAAATGCTTTTTGGTTTATGGAATGACTCTTTCTACTTCTACCAAGCGTGTTTTCTCAAGGCACTCAATAATTGGTCATTAACGTGCTATGTTTCACGTGTTATGGTTCAATGTTCTATTTCAAACCGTTATTTTTAAAGTTTGAATTTATGAGCGCTAAAATTGAAGCATAAAATTCGAATATTTTACAACCGTTATTTCTTTAACATAATTTTATCAAATAGCACTCAAATGATCATTAGTGCTGAGAAAATGCGCTTTTAACTGTCACAAACGTCCACGTCTATTCTAGTTTTCCTCTGTCTTGTACTCAAATCTTAATTTACGCTTTAATAGTCTTTAAACACCTTCACTTATTTTAATTGATTTGCTTCACAGGAACACCATTGCAATATGTCAATCGGGACAAGTCAGTCTCGACATGCCGTTCCATTGGCGATTCCATAAAAAAGCACATATTTCATAAAACACTTAATAAGACACCTAAATGTTCTACTAATACCCCATCATCATCAAAAATAACACGTACACCATCTGTACAAGTAAGTACATTCTCATCACGGTCATTAATTTGCATTAAAAGACGAAGAAAACGATTAAAATTTTGACATGCATCCTAACAACCATTAACTGCACACCATTCATGACTAACATAAAAATGTTGCATTAATTAAATTATTTCAGACCTATCCGAACAAAAGAATCTTATTCCAAAGTCCACTTCCTGCATCATCTAAACCATCACCAATACTGGAATTAAAATCATCACCTGACATTCATAATCAATCTATGAGCAATTCATCAACTTCATCTACTACCTCAACAAACAGTAACGAAATGTCACCAATGAAGGCAATAAGCAAGCAAACAAGCGATAATGAAAATAATCCTGTGGTTCCAGTTGACGATAATCAGTTTGAAATGTCGAATGAAATGATTGACGATGAAGATTTTGTTGATTCTTCGGACGAAGAGGATGAAAATCTACAAAAAACTTTAATTAATCGAAATATTATTTTGCCAGTTGATGAAATGGAGCATAAATCATTAATTTCTGGTGGATCTGAAAGGAAGAAAGCAACATCAATATTTAAATCTCGTTTAATGAAAGGCGTTAGTTTAGGGAATTTAAAGTTTCCATTCCATTCGTCCACAGCGACTCCTAAAACGTCACCAAAATTAAAGAAATCCAAATCTTCCAGCATTTTAATTGACATTGAAAAGGAAAAGTTATTAATGAAAAGTGCGACAGAAAGCTTCAATAGTTCTGAAGAATCTGAAATGTACTTTTCAATGGATCATACTAAAGAAAGTTGGCATGTTGATGTGTCTAATATTAATTATTTCTTAAATCAAACCGGCATGCAAGATCATCAAGGTGGAGTTCGAAACTCTATGTCACCAATTACTAAATCAACCCAACGAATGCCTAAATCCATGCAGGTAAGAGCTTGTGTTTCTAACATTTCTCTAATAATTCGTTTCATGTTGTGACTAACGCTTTGCGAAGCTTAATTAACAGCTGATTTTAAAATTCATTCAGTCAAACACAGTTCATTTCTGTTCAGTTCTACATTTTGAAATTTTGAAAACCGTTAAATATTCAAAACTTTATACATTATACATTCATAATTATTTAAACTCGTTCCAGGAATCGATCATGACACCGCGCTCGAGGAAACCTGTAATGTTATCGTTGTTTGGCAATTCTGAGAGACAAACGAATATTTCACAGCTTTTAGAAGAATCCGAAGAAGTTATCCAAGAAAATGAAGAGTTATCCTCTCAACCATTGCCGGTTCCAATGAAAAATTTGAACATTTTGTCAAAAAATAATCAAAATATCTCAAATGCATCATTAAATGCTGCAAATGACAATGGATTGCCAACAATACCTGAACATGGATCGTCAAATTCCTCTGGATCTTTATCAAGTGCCTTTAAGTAAGTTGCGAATTTCAAACCAAATGCAATTAAGCTTACTAATTTGATTAATGTTTTAGGGATTACATGTATTCACGTGGACATCAGATTTACGACAACGACCAAGACGATTATTCATTTTCAAGTCAATCCGATGATTTTGAATCATCAAATGAGTACCAAAAGCTAGAAGAATCTCACGAAGAAGTTAAGGATAAAAATGAATCCATAAATACAACACAAGAAATTGATATTGATAAGATCATGAATCAGTCATCGTCAATGAGCAAGAGCTTACTTCACTGTTTAGATGGAAATGAAACTTCACTTTTATCGCCGCAATCATCATTTGAGAAAAATCGGAAACGACAACTTGACAATGATTCGCTGAGAGAATCACCAACAGAATCACTAAAACGTCCTCTAATTGACAAAGATTCTAATTCGACAGACTTTTAATTATTTAACTGATTAGCTTGCTTATGGACTGGAACTATAAGTATTACCGGAGGTGCATGGACATAAATAATGTAAAAAATTCACATATTTCTTTTTCTTGATCTTGTGAATGAATTAGATATTACTTTATATAAATGACATATTCTAAAATTATAAGGATGTTAACATAACTTTCCATAACTCCATTTATATGAGAAATCAAATAATTATGAATCATTTTTAGACAGATTTTAAACTTAGAGAATAAAAAAAAGAGTTGATTTTAAAGATCATCTTATATACGTAAAAAAAAACAATGAGTTTAAATAGTCTAGTCATTATCCTCGAGCATTAGATTATTATTGATTCCTCTTTGTTTTAAGCGCTGTCGCAAAAGTGCATTTTTTTCCTGCTTTGATTCTATTTCTCGCCGTTGTGCATCGAGGATCTCTTCTACGGATACCTGAGTTAATTTACTATTAAGTTCCTGCTCCTTCTCACGGTCCTACAAAAAGATCCAGTAAGCCATTAAAGCTTTACATTTAGAATCACATTAAATACTCACAATTTCCCCAAGAAGAACTACATTCTCCCCACGAATAATGAATACTCCTCGTTCCATATCACCATACTTATCGTTCACATGAATACGTTCTGTAAATAAAGCCTTTTAAATGAATTAAAGATATGCCGAAATTTTACTGGATCTCACCAATTGCGCGATGTAACACTAAATTAGCAAATTGATCAACAGCACGAAGATATCCGATAAGTGTTCGACCGTCACGTAGAAGAATCATTAGTTTTTTATCTATCTCGTTCAACAGATGTGCTGTATTTTCCATAATTATAGCTAGTTTAAAATTTAAATTTTTTACTTGAATTGTACTCGAATTTTGTCTTCAAAACATAAACAACTTTTTGAATTTTTTGCACCCGTTAAATTTTTTTGATATCTAGCGCACTTTCGAATTTATTAAGGATATTTGTATACTTACAAGCACTGTTAAGTAAGCCAATTCACTTAAAAGCTGAAGAAAACAAGAAAATTCAAAATTAAGAAATCAAAACAATTACAGCATGTTTTGACATTTTTGAGATAAATATTATTTTTTGAAATTAATTGATTCTGTCTGATTTAGAGCTTGTTTTGAAGTAATAATGGTTCAGACTAATAAGTCTAAAAGTAATCAGTGACAAACAATTTGAGGATATTATTAATTCATCAAATCAACCCAGAAAAATCATCAAAAACTGTTTTCATTATGTTGGGAAGAATCGTCAGATCAAAATATTGCAATTTTATGCTAAGTTTAAGATCCATCAATAATGCAACAGTTATTTTCAATAAAGGTACGTCAGAACTTTAACTCTAATACAAAATATCCAATAATCATGTCCATATTCCGTAGATTTTAATGAATCCAGTTCGGAAGTTGGAACATCAACAAATCTCGTAATAAAATCCTTACAGACAGTTAACGTCCTTCCTGACTTGATACAAAATCTATCAAATGTGCATAAAAATGACATTGAGCCAGAACAGCTGACGAAGATATTTAGTAAAATTTTCGAGCTTTATAAAAATGATTTTGAGCAAAATTCACTGGACATCATCAAGACAACTGGATTTAAGAACTGCTGTGCTATACTTAAATCTCATGCTCCACGAATGGTGACAAATGATTTAGTCATATGCTTAAAGACTCTAGTAAGTCTAAACTTAAATTCTAAACATAAAATTGTTCAACAGCTTTTGTATCATATTAAAGAGGAGATTAATGAACTTTCCTTATCACAATTGGCATTCCTAAACTATCTACTGTTGAAAATGGAATCAACACCTTTAGTGAATGCATTAAAAATAGCACTTCCAATTGTATTTGATCTTAATGTAAGTCTTAAACTGAATCATGAAAATCCCGAAGAAATAATGAAGCTACTGCACTATGTGTCAGTCACGGAATTGAAAATATCTGATAAAAGTATGATGAATTTATTATCATCAATAACTCTTCATGGTACATCAATAAGCGTGCATAATGCTCAGACAGTTTTGTCAGCTGTCCGTAAACTTTCGTATAGGTATTATGAGGACTATGATGTTGTGCAGAAGCTTGTCCAAAATTGCATTCATGTACTGAATATAAAGTTTGAGGAATCAACATTTCCAAAAATGGAAGCAACACTCGAGAAGTTGATTAGGAAGTATAAATATTCAGGCATTGACGAGTTCTATAATGAAACATTTTATAATAACTGTGCAAAGCAACTGATTGAGAAGGATCTTGGATTTACTACAGCTTATCATGTGCTGAAAAAATTTAATGAAGTCAATTTTGTTAATTATGAGTTATTAAACTATATAGACAAGCAAATAATCCAAAATCACACATTATTAAGCACAATGCATCTTAATCAAGTGATGAACTTAGTGGCTGCATTCAGCACCGCTGATTACAAATCTGAGAATTGGGAAATCATTAAATCAATTTTACATGAGAATCCAGCTCTTCATAATGACATCACTAAAGGTCTGCCACATTTAAAGTTTATCTGTGAATTGCTGTCTTTGGATTTTGTCTCAAAAATATATTTTGACAAGGTCCTCAATGAGACCTTCCTGTTTGATTTCTTAAAGCAAAATTTATCGAAAAATTTCGCAAATTTACCTCAAATTCGAATCATTTATCAGACTTTAAAGTTGTTGTATCCAAAATATGACGGTATTATTCCTGACGAGATGCTCTTGAACATCGCAAATGACGCAATACCTACAGAAACAACTGGTATGAATGAAGTAACTAAAGACATGATGCAGAAGATTTTTGGCACTGGAACCGCTCAAATGAATGTGCAGTCAAAGTATGGACATTTAATAGACTTCGTAATTTCATTTGACACCCAAAATAAAGCCATTTCATTGCCATGCAAGGTTCAACTTTTTGATGACATCCCTAAAAGTCAGGTACGATCAGTTGCTGTATTCTTTCACTCTAGAAAAAATTGTCCATTGAATTTCCCAATTAAGCTGAGAGGAATCATCAGCTTGAGACGGAAAACAATGGAAGCTATGGGTATTAAAGTTGTGGATATACCATTACATTGTCTAGATCAAATACCAGAAAGTGAAAAGCTTGAGTATGTTGAAAGAGAAATTCGATATGGTTTAGAATAGTAATTAATTCTAATAAAAATAGTCTGATTATCGATGAATTTTTATACACTTAAATGTTTAATTTCAGGCATGATTTTAGATTTGATTATTCACTCTTAGACTGGGAGGGGTCCGATGGGGTCTGGACCCCCTCGAAAAAATTTATGTATAGCAAATTTTTTTTGAAAAATAACGGAACTCAAATTAAGAATTTAATCTTTAAGGCAGTGTCTTTCAAACTTTTTTGGTGGGCAACATACCCTAATGTTAAAGCCATGACTAAAACCGTCTACGGTTCGTGAGATTTTTTTCTGAATTTTTTTCTGAATAAGCCCCTGCTCTGGGGCTGAGTTTACTTATATAGCTAATAATAACACAAGCTGCAAGATCTAAAAAGCTTTTAATAAGCTTTCAGACCTACAACTGCTTTGAGGAGATTACGCAACTTACACTTGAGCTTATACAACCTAATACAGATTTAAGTTGTCATTTCAGCTATTAGGAATTCAGACACACCCAACCATTTATCCTTATCTACAAGAATCTTCTTGATTGATCTTATCAATCTTTTCGCGTGACTGAGATTAATATCTGCTCGTTTTCATCTGCTGATTAATTTTGCGGAACTGAACATGCGTGAGAAAATGCACACATTGATCGACGTAAAAATGGGATTGTAGAGGGATTAGAAAAACATTAACAATCTTCACAATTTTATCTTCAAGGACATAAGTCGTGCGTAAACAATTATGGAATTATGCAAATTGAATCATCAGTCTAATACATATTGTGATCAACTGCGTCAAAATATTTTTATATCGTCTAACACTGATGCTGATGCTGATTAAGCTAAGTACTTATGTATTAAAGAGATGATTTGAAAATTGAATAATTGATGTATTTTGAGGAGTAGATTGCTTTTAGCTTTATTTAAATCCAATAATAAAAGGACGCTGTTAATAGCAACGTAATTGTGCATCTCTAAACAACAATTCTCAACCAATCTCGAGAGAAAAGGTTTAGTATCATAATTCTTTGCTATTTTGTAATTCTTTACGATCAAAAAATTAGACTAGCTAAGAAGGTAATATATTAAATCATTTCAGATCTAATTAATTTGATACTTTATTAATTTTATCTTCAAATCACGTTTAATTTTGTTTGCAAATAAATCATACACATGATTATTCAATCATTACTCATATTAATGACTAAAAGTCTATTAAAAAGAAAGCTTAAGATAATAAAATCATAAATAAACAAATCTCTTGATATTATCAAATCTCCAATCACGAAGATAATCTGCGTAGTTTGTAAATAAAAAACCACGTGCGTTCATTGATACAGAAATGAGAGAGTAAATCAGTAATCAGTGGCTAGTATCTTATCAACATCAATGAATAAATTATGAGATAAGTGTCGAAAATTTTCATAAATCACATGGAAAATTCTCAGTACTTATAAAGCTTTTGACTGTTAATGAAGTTAGTTAAAACAGCAACATAGAAAAAATGGCGAATTACAAAATAACCAACCAGATTTTTGTCTCATTAATTGGTAAAATTCATTTTTATTTGGTTCTAGTGTATGGATTAGCTATGATTAGGATAAGTGTGATGAAAAAGCTATAAAATATTGCTTTTACATCAAGGATTATTGAGCTTTTGACAAGTTTTCAATAAAAGTCGATCATTTTCAACCCAAAGGATCTGCAGATGATATAATGAGATGAGATTTGATGTTAGAAAAAGTATAGTCGTTGAAGAAGACGATAGGGTGGGGTGTAGAAATTTCAAGAAATTCATTGTCCTTTTTTCGTCATAAATTAACGACCCCAAACTGAGTTGATACTCCAACAATGGTTCAGGACAATTACAGATTTTACAATTACCAAAAAAATTTGTTTTCTTCTTTTGAAGTCTAGGTTTAGGTTTTCCTCAAGCCACAGTTAAAAGCTAGCATAATATACAAAGTAAATACTAAAGAAAAGTTTGGCGATACACTTGATAAGATAGATTTAAATCAAAGATTTGACTCCAAAAGAAGCTCCAACAAAAGAAAAAGGAACCAAAAAATTAGTGATTTGATACTTTTAGTATAAAAGGAGAAACTTTGCTGACGGGGGTTGATTTTTTCAAAAAAAAAATAAAACACTGATAATAAATAAAGTAGAAGTTTATGAGTGTCAATTTCAATTACCACGAAAAAAGTTTACAATCAATATATTGTATGCAGATACTTATGGGATACTGTTCTGATAAGCCTTGCTAATGAATTTGATTCAAAATGATTCACATACTAAAGTTGTTACGTACATCTAGTATCAATTTAATAAAAAGCTTTAACTTTCAAAAAATTTCAGCAAATTTCGGGGCATTTCTATATGGAATAGCACTAGGATGGAGTAATGGTGTAAATGACGACATAGTGGATAGACAAGACTTCAAGTTTTACGTGTCAGCTTATCACTTTGCATGGATTGTAGCATTAATGCCTTTGGGAGGGGCATGTTCAAGTGCATTTTGTGGTGTTATGCGAAAACATATAGGAACGAAAATTACAGTTTTTATCTACGGAATTCCGATGGTTGTTGGTTATGGACTCTTATTATTTGCAGTCAATGTGGAAATGGTGAGAATGATTGATAACAAAAATAAATCTGATCATAAGCACGTGCTCATAATTTACAGCTGATGATCGGACGATTTCTTATCGGAACTTCAGCTGGATGTTATATTTTTATTCCCGTACTGTATATCGGTGAAATTGCTTCAAAAGAGATTCGTGGACTTCTTTTAAGCACCTTCTTCTTTATGGTTTATTGTGGAGTCACCTTTGTCTTTTCAATGGGTCATTATGCAAGTTTAATGTCACTACATGTCATATCAGGAGCACTTCCATTGCTATATTCAACTGTATTCATCTTCTTGCCAGAATCACCACCAATGCTTGTTAGCAAGAATCGCATTGAAGAAGCAAAGGAAACTTTAATGTTTTTACGTGGAAGTACATTTAATGTTGAAGCTGAGATTGATGATTTAAAGATTCGACATCAAGCAACAGCAGAAAGAAAAAGTTTCTTAAAAGTTTTCAGTGTTAAGTCAACGAGAAAAGCTTTGATTTTAATCGTGTGCATGTTCTTCTTCCTTCAAATGTCAGGAATAACATTGATACCATTTTATTCCCTAATGATATTTACTGAAGCTGGTTTTCAAAATCACGCAGAATTTCTTACGATTCTAGTAGCAAGTATGCAAGCACTAAGCAGTTTATTTGCACTAGCAACTGTCGATCGATATGGAAGAAGAATACTTTTGATTGGATCAACAGCAGCAATGTTTGTAAGCCTCACAGGGGTTGCAACATACTTCTTATTAAAGGAACTTAAATTTGATGTCACTAAGTTCATGTTAGCACCATTTATCCTGTTCTGTCTCTATGTTATCTCATTTTCAATTGGATTAGCACCTGTGACTTATGTTTTATTGGGAGAAATATTTTTGCAGGAAGCGAAAGTTTATGTTGCGCCAATAAGCAAATTTCTAAACTTTATGTTTGCCTTTACGGTAGCAATAACATTTCCGTTACTGACTGGAGTTCTTGGATTTGGGACAACATTTTACTTGTATGCCTTTCTAAATTTATTGGGAACATTTTTCGCAATATTTTTCGTACCTGAAACAAAAGGTGCAAGTCTAGCAGAGATTCAATCGATTTTAGGAATGGATTGGAGATTATAAATTTCTAATGAGTAGCTAGTTGGATGTATAGCTTAAGTATTATAAATAGACTAGATATTGAGCATAAAATAAAGGAAAGTTTCATTCATGAATAAAAGATTCAACGCATGATCAAGTGAGAAAAGCATAACCGATTGCTACATATATGTTGCGCAGTGAATTAGGAATACTGGCTGTGAGAATTTTAAAAAAGCGGTAAAGAAGAGAAAAAAAATTATTCAAATCGGTTCATATATTGGGTATAGTATAGTCTGAAGAAGTGTTAAGGTGTTGATGAAATTTTGTAATCTTTAACCAATTAAAACGAGTTCAATTAAATTAAATTAATCATTTAAATGTTCTGTGGACCATAGAGATTCAAAACATTATGATTGTTGGTGAAATAGGTGTGAAATTGTGTATGTAAAATTAAAATCTAATTATAAATAAATTTTTTGCAAAAAATGACTGATTTAATAAAGGGATTGTTATCGCAGATGAGCTCTAAATTCAATGAGCAAACCAATCCAGAGTTAGTGAAGAAATTGGATTTTCATGATGATAAAACACTGAAGTGGAAAACATTAATTAACAATACATACGCGAAAAAAGATCGCGAGAAACGAAATAAAAATAGAAATAAAGATGGTGAAGATTTGACGGACGATAAAAGTTCAATTCAACAGCAAGAACCATCAACATCTACTTCTTCATTAATTAATACAGATATATCATTAAATAGTTCAGATTCTGATAATAAAATTATAGATTCAGAAAGTATGGATAATGCCGAAGAAACAAAATCAAATCAAAGTATAAGTGAGAAGTTTGGTAATAATGTTAAAGAGAAAAAAATCGTAATTGACGATGATTTACATACACCCGAACAAAAAAGTAATGCTGCTGCACAACAAGCAGCCAGCACACATACACTCAAAGGCGACGACGATGAAAAAAATATTATTTCAACTAATTTACCTCAATTGAATACAAACAGTCAAGCAATTGAAAGCAGCAACACCAAAGTAACACAAACCACTGTAACAACAACAGCATTAACTGCTGATAAGAAACATGATGATAATACTGTAATAATGAGCAGTAAAATAAATGAAAACGTAAGTAGTATTGGTGTTGCTCTTAGTGATGATGATAAGAAAGCTGTCTCCTCAACATCAACAGCAGGAAAAACATCAAAAGTTCCTGCAACTATAACAAATAATAGTAATACTTGCAATAAAATTATTGATAAAACAATAAGTTCGTCACGAAATTTAAGAAGTAACCGAAATTCAACAATCCAGCAAAATATTTTACAAAATAGTTCAACAACACCAACACAGAGGCAAATGTCGAATAGTAGCAGCACTATGTCGGATGATAAAAATAAAAGTGATGAAATAGCAGTAAAAAGCGATTTAGATGAGAACGAAATAACAAATAATGAGGATTCATCGAATGCTACAACTGATACTACACCGTCTGTTGTCAAAAAAGGACGTGGTCGTCCGAGATTAGAAATTAATAAAAATTTATATAATAATAACACGAATGTTACTAATAATGTTGTTGCTTTGAAAAGTTCTAACGATGGCAGTGGTAGTGCAGCAGAGGGAAATGAAAATGAATTGGATATAAACCAAAAACGTGGTCGTGGAAGAATGCCGAAAACGCGATCGATAAATGAATCGGTAAGTGAGGAGAAAAAATGTGAGACACCCACAGAAGATGTAGATGTAAAAAAGGAAATGGAAATCGAAGAATTACCCAAACGTCGAGGTAGATCACGAAAATTGGTTGAAGGGAAAGACGCAACTGCGGACTCGTCAGTTAAAGACGAAAAAGAAATTGACATTATTCAGAGTAATGACGATGAGACATCAAAATCGCAAGATCACATGGATGCTTCAAAACGAAAGCGAGGACGATTAATGAAAAAACCAAATGAAATTGATTTACCTGTCGAGGATAAAACAGATATCAAACCATCAACTTCGGCTACAAACACACCTGAAAGTCCTGACGATGCTAAACCGCGCCTGCTTATGACAATTCGCACTGATAAATCCGCAGTTCCAAAAATTATTGCGTTAAATGCTAACACTAATGGTAATTCGTCTGAAAACTCAACAACAAATGTTGTACCAGAAAATAATGTAACAGAAGATCAGGAAAAAGTAATTAAAAAGCGAGGTCGACGACCTAAAGTAATTACTGGGAAACAAACACAAGCAAAGAAAACTACGAGATCAGCAAAAGATGAATCGGATGGAAACATATCAACTGAACAACAAATTCCAAGTCCACGAAAAGTTGACCCAGTACTTTTAGCACCACCAATTGGAAGAATGCGTTCACAGCGGCGAATTAAGCCAACTGCAAAAATTTTAGAAAACGAAGAACTTCGTCAAGGATTTGAAGTTACAAACTGCAAACGACTAAGTTTGAGCAATGAAAATTTAATCGATTCATTTATGATTGAAAGAAGTCCGCCAGCAGCAAGTCGTAGTGGTCACGATAGTAGCACCACTAGATCACCTAATGTTTCATCACCAAATCATACATCACATGATAATAATCAGGAAAATTCGCCAATACTCAATAAAATGAATTTTCCTAATAAGAAAGCATGCCGTGATCCTCAGGAATTTTTGAATGAAATTAAGAGCTTTAAAATAGGAACGAACAGGTCACCAGAGGATAATAAGAAATTAACAAAGAGTCAACATAGACGTCTAATTAAACAAAAGGAAAAGCATTTAGGCTTACTAGGTTTAAGACCTAAAAATGACTATTCAAGTAGTTCTAATGAGTCTGATTCTGAAGAATTTAATCCACATAATACGTCATCTTCAAAGAGACCTACCATAACATTAAGATTACGTAATCAACACAAATCTTCGATGGGAATATCACCTGCTGATCACAAACGCAATGTAAATTTAAGAAAACGTGAAAATGATCGTGATATTTTACAGTCAGAAAAGCGTATGAAAATGGCTAGTGTGACATCATCAGCAAAGGAAATGGAAACAAGTGATGATGATGACTGTTTTGTTGTCGAAAGTAACTCGAAAACTCAAAATGAAGGCAAAGAAAATAATCACATTAATCTCGTATGCTCGTGTCATCAGAAAACAAAGTATTACATTAAACAAGGTCAGCATGTATCTTTATCAGTTAATGGGAAGATTTTCTGTTGTGCAATAGATGAAATTGAAAAGAGAAAAATTGGATGCACAAATGAATTAACAGACTCGTTAATTTGCCTTTATCGTCCAAGTGTAAAAGTTAGCTATATGGCACTTTGTAGTAGCCATAAAAAACGTTTTGCTGCACATAATTGCTGCTCGGGATGTGGACTGTTTTGTACTCAAGGAACATTTGTTATTTGTAGCAATAAACACTTTTTCCATCGCAATTGTGCTACAAAATATATTTTAAATACACCATATGAGCCCAACAATCCGAATTATACTGGTCCCACATTACTCTTGAAGTGTCCACATTGTGGAATTGATGCGCCTGATTATGATTATCGTGTCACAATGAGATGTGAAAATTTACCAGTTTTTATACAACACCGTAGTAATGTTCCGTAAGTAGGAAGACATTTTTTTCTTTTGTTATTCTCAATGAAAAAAATAATAATGGCAATAAGCCAAGACTCAACTTAATTAAACATTTTTTCTCTTTTATTTCCTATATCTAATTAATAAAATAGTAAACCAGCGAAGATGGGTACAATGCTTCGTCATCCACAAAATAATCATGTAATCCAATTGAATAGTCTTATTCTGAACATTGATAAGTTAATTCCTGATACCGTAATGCAAATTCTAAAAACTGCTTATGATCGCTTAAAGCTACAACATGGCACATCTGATCTTTCTAAATTATTCGCACCAAAAGATGTCTTTCATGCAATTTATCGTAAAGATGGTGAAGAACGAATTTCAGAAATTATTGCATCAGGCTTTAATTTGATGACACCATTAAAAGATTTTCATAATGGAACATGCTTGCATTTAATATCAAATTTCGGAACATTGACTATGGCATATTTAATCTTGAGTCGTGCAAATTCACATGATTTTGTTAACATGATGGATAAAGAGATGAGAACACCAATTATGTATTCAGTTGCTGGCAAGAAACATGATATCTTGAAATTACTCTGTCAGTGTGGTGCAGATGTAACGATCAAAGGACCAGATGGAATGACTGTTTTACATCTTGCGGCAAAGAGTGGAAATCTTGGTGCTACTCAAATAATTTTGGAAAATTATCGTCAAATCGCTACAATATCAAAATTGCAAAAATTCATCAACACTACTGACGATGGTCATTGGACACCATTAGTATGGGCTGCTGAAAATGGACATGGAGAGATTGTAAATTATTTAATTAGCTTAGGAGCCGATCCTAACATATGTGATTCTGAGAACAACACAGTCTTACATTGGGCATCACTTGCGGGAAAACTTGAATCCATTTATCCACTAATGACCAACAGTGATCTCAACATTCAAAATATTCATGGCGACACAGCGTTGCACATCAGTGCACGTCAATCCAAGCCAAGAATTTGTATGTTGCTAATGGCACACGGTGCAAATTTAAATATTCGTAATCTTGCTAATGAAACGCCACTAGATGTAGCCGACGAAAAAGGCGAATGCGCAAAATTATTACGATTTAATATGGATTTACGAACCATTGGCATTGGTGGATTTAAAAGTAATATTGGAGATAAATTAATTTTATGCAAGTATGTTTTGCATGTTTATATGCCCTTTAATTTTTTTTAATCACATGCTTTACATTTTGTTCCACAACAATAGCGATATTTCAAATGGAAGGGAAATTTATCCGATTCAAATTTCAAGAAATCTACAACACAGTGACGAAACAATCTTGCCAGATTTTAAATACATCACAAAAAATATTCTTCTACAGAACTCAATACAAATTGATCAGCGTATATCACAAATGCGAATTTGTGCTTGTTCTGATAAGTAAGATGATGAACTTATTTCTTATTTGTTCATGTATTCATTTTTTTCTTCAATTTATGTACCTTTCTATGTCAATATGTGCAGCTGTATTTCTGAAAATTGTCAATGTGCACAAATATCATTGCAAAATTGGTACAACATTGACGGTCGTCTTATTGCCAACTTCAACTATACAGATCCACCGATGCTCTTTGAATGTAATGATGTCTGTGGATGTAATAAATTACTCTGCAAGAATCGCGTTGTTCAAAACGGAATCAAACTTCCACTTACTGTCTTCGAGTGTGATGATAAGGTTAAGGGCTTTGGTGTAAAGTGCCTCACAAGAATACGTAAAGGTTCATTCGTTGCACAATATTTAGGTAAAATGATATTCTTTGTCATTATTAGTGCTGTGCTTAATTATTGTTTTCTTATTATTTAGGTGAAATTTTAACCGATCAAGAGGCTGATCGTCGAACAGATGATAGCTATTTCTTTGATCTAGGAGCATCAGATGTAAGTTTATAATTCATGCAAAAATACATAAAAGAGTTGAAAATTGAGTCACAATTAATTTAAATTTTCTTCTATTTATAGCACTGCATTGATGCAAACTTCTATGGAAATGTAAGTCGATTCTTCAACCACTCATGCTCACCAAATATTGTTCCAGTCAGGGTCTATTTTGAGCATCAAGATTTGCGCTTTCCAAAGATCGCACTCTTTGCATCAAAGGATATTGAACCTGGCGAAGAAATTGCGTAAGTTGAGACTTTGATAACGAAATTTTATAAAATAATAAGCATGTTATTTTTCATTTAACACAGCTTTGATTATGGCGAGAAATTTTGGATGATTAAATACAAATACTTCAAATGTTTATGTAAGTCAGACAAATGCCACTATTCAGCTGATATGATAGATAAGACTGTTGCTGAATATCATAAACGTCATGGAGGTGGAGTTAGCAATTAAATTGACATTTATTTTGACTTGAGAAATGACTAAAATTTTACAAACTAATGAAAAATACAAAAAAAAAACAATATTGAGGATGAACGAACTAAATGACTAGTCATTTACAAAGAAAAATCATTGATTGATTAATAAAATTTATATATCAGGAGAATGAATGAGAGTAGAGAGGAGTAGAATTAGATTTTGATGAGATTTTCACGATAAAAAAAATTAAATATATCACTGGACTACATCCCTAAGAAAAATGAGTCGTTCACTTATTATGGAACATAAGAAAACTGACGTCTCATACCGAGATTTCTTGAGATTTAAAATTGTCTCAAAATCTCAGATCCACCTGTAATTTTGTAAGCATTGTGCCATTCTTAGTAATGATTGAGAGATCAGCCTTTAATGGAAATCGAACCAACTTCCTCATAAAAGATATAATTACAGATTTAAAGTCCGTTGACTAGCCACTCGACTACAGTTGATAGAATATTCGATTATATATGGCTCGATATCGTAGATCACACCGCTAACCAATAAAATGCGTAAATTTAATGAGTGAACGATCCAGAAATGAAAATGAAGTAGAAATCAAGTTGAAGAACTTTCCTGTAAAATTTAGATGTGAAAATTGCACGGTTTCTGTAATTATAGATAAAACACACACAAACACAAAAAAAATGAATGCATGTTAATTTCATATTTTATCAACATAAAATTAAGATTTTGCTCACTATATTAATATTAATTATCTATAGCTTCGTTAGAGCTGGCATTTTGTGATTGAGAATTTCAAGAATTTTGTCATCAAGATAAATTTGTATATTTTTTTCTACATTAATAAAAGAATTAGAAAATGTACAGAAAAAGAGATAAAATTTTTACGAGGTTCTTGAAATTTTTTCATCACTTGAAATGACTTGCACTTGTCGATGAGAAACAGAATATGCTTTATTATAATCAATTAATTGAGGAATGATTTATTTTATTAGAGAATTTAGTGATTTTGAATCTAATTAGTCAAATTTTTGCCACTGATTTAATTTCCTTTTTTTCCTTTTTTGCTAGTTTGAATTCTTTAGTCTGTGACTTTCATTATATAAATTTATCATGATAATAAGTAACGAAATTAATTAAATAATTTACTATTTACTGCCCTTTGTATACACACATACATACATAGAAACTGACGAGAAAATGATACAATTGGAAATTGTTGCCATATATATTTTTAAAACTCTTTTGACGCTAATTTACCAAAGCAAAATTTATAATTTTAATTTTAAATAAAGTAAATAACAAATATCAAGAAAAAAAAAGAAATTTATAAATTGTGAAAAAAAAACAAAGTTTTCCTATATATATTTTATAAGTACAAAAAAAAATTATTCTATGCATGATTATAATTATGTATGCCTCAAATTATGTAACCAAAGGAATAAAAATGTTCATTTACAGATATCAAATATCATTAATTATTATTAATTTATGTAATTAAACCAAATGGAGGTGTGAGAAAAAATTTCTTTTGAATAAATCACATGAAATTATTCACAAATGAAAAAATAAAGTTGTTGATAACGAATAATTGAGTAGATAAATGAGAAATACAAACAAAAATTATTGGAATGGATTTTTTTTTCTAAAATGTAATAACTCACTTGTGTGAAGATTGTTTTTAATCCATGGGTTTTCTTTATGGATTAAAAGTTGATCTTACCTAATATTAATAAATTTTTGAATTGGCAAAAAAATTAAAGATAATAAATATCTAAACAAATCGAAATTTTGATTTTCGGAGAATGCAAATGAAATTTTTTTGTTGAAGTTTTTTACAGTGTTGAATCTAAAAACCTAATAACAGTTCAATTTTATTTTTTCCTCACAGATTTTTGAGATTTTTTACGAAATTTAAAAGAAAAAGATTGGAAGACTTCGAAAAAAGTGTTTAAATTCACTAGAAAGTACACTAAGGTCGCAGAAAAAAAGGACTCCAACAGTGAAAATAATTCAATCTAATCTTTCATTGTAGGAGTTCTTTTTCTATTCGACCTAATTGTGATTTTCATTGAATTTAAACTAAATCGTAATTAGACGAAATCTCGTAGAGTCAATGAGTATGAATCAGATGTTTTTGAAAAACAGAATTCTACCTTTAAAATCCTCAGATTTACAAAAAAAGAAAATTAAATCGTTTAACAGAAAACCTTGACAAAAAGACAAGTTTTAAAGTTAAAGTCATTTTGTGTAATGATTGAGAATTTAAGTGAGAATCAAAATCTTGTTCTAAAATTAAGGATCTGCCACTGTTAAGGGATTTTCTTTTGTTTTGGGCATAAACATTTAACGCAATGACAGATTTTCTTAATTCCCCAGATTCTGCTCTATTTTGACACCACAAATGAAGAACAAGCTACACATTCAACAGTTTGTTCTCAAAGTAAATTTGAACCCTCATCTTATACTTTTCAAGTAACATATTCTTATCTCTTTGATTAAGATGATTCAGACAAAGCACAGACAAAAAAGAAGAAACAAAACATAAAAATTTATGAACAAGTTTTTTTGAAATAAGTCTCAGGAGTCTTTGTTTTTGATCTCAAATTAAGAAAGAAAAAAAATTAAGCTCGTAGTTTTTAAGATATTTATTCAGTAATATTCTAATTTTAAAGTCTTTAAGTCAAAACATACAGAAAAAGTCATCAAGAATGAAAATAAAACACTTCAGACATCAGAAAACTTCAAATTATTCCATAACATGAATATCATGATTTAATTCGAGCAAACAATTAAAATGTCCTAAAACAAACAAAGAAAGGAACAATATCGATCAAATAATCAACAACATAACTTAACGGATTCTACAAATTCAAACGGTACGTACTTCCTTACGTAAATTACATTTACATTACATAGCGTAAATTTCAAGAGAGTGAAAAATTTTATGGTACAAGAGAGTAATGCGACTATATCGTGTATACGATAGAGAAAACAAAAAAGATTACTCACAATTCAGTTGCATCAGAGAATCGGAGCTATCAACACCGAAAATATAATAATTATCGCACTCCGTGTAATTTCTCTATTTAAATTCGGTGAGAGATTTTTTTAAAAAAAAAATCAATTTTGTGGTGCAATAACTCATCTCCTTATTTGATTCCGCAAAATTCATCAAATTGGTTTAAAACAATTCAATTTAAATTAAATTGAACAAAAAAAAATTCGGTAAAAAAAAAGAAAGAAGAAAATTTTTGCATTTTTTCGTACACAGAAAATAAAGGAAGATAAAAAAGGTGTGCATAAAAAGAAGGAAAAAATTTGTGTATGCAAAAGAGAAGAAAAAAAAAGAAATAACGCAAAAGAGAAGCAAGGAAAAAAATTGTTATTGTGTTCAAAAAAAATTCTTCCTTAAAAAATAGTTTTAAAAAAAAACTTTAAGATCAAAAAGGATTTTCAACTGCAATGCGTGATTTTTGCCTCATTAACAACAACAGTACAAAGATGGCCGAGCTCAAATTTGAAGCACCATTGGCACAATTTGAGGAATCTGATGAATGGGGACCGATTGACTATCAATCAGTCACACAACCAGCTAATCCTGTCGATTCACTCAATTACTTGAACAACTTAAAGGAAAACCTTTTAACGATCGATAATAATAATCTCAATAATAATAATAACAATAATAACAATAATAATAATACAATTGAAAATTTAAAATTGAATGCAACAAATAACATTAACAATAACAACATAAAGAAGATTCTAACAAAGGATAATATTGATAACTTTAATGAGGCATTTACCGGCAGTTTGGAAGACTTAGTCAATACGTTTGACGAGAAAATTACAAAATGTTTTGGAAATTATGAGCAATCAGTTGAGGAATTAGCACCGGTTCAAGTTCGCAGTCAAGAAGAAATCATGAACGAATGCCAGTAAGTTTTATTTCTCACTTAGCACTTACATTTATATATATTTCTGTCTTCATCGAGCCGCTCAGTAAGCGCATGAAATAAAATATTTAATTAATCTTCATGTCGGTCCACCTACACATCTCATGCATACTCTCATACAATGGATGAACAAAAAAAATAATAATAATAATAAATATTGCCGTGAATTATTCAATGATGATGCTGCTGTTGCTAGCAGTTACTACGAGTGTAGGACAATTCCCCACTGTAATTTCGCCACTTTACATTTGGCCACTGACATTTCACCACCACTACATTTTGCCACCTGTATATTTTGCCACTATTTATTTGCCCACTATTTATTTGCCCACCTGTTTTTTTCGCCACTGCTTTTTTCGCCACCTTTTATTTGGTCACTATTTATTTGCCCACCTGTTTTTTTCGCCACTGCTTTTTTTGCCACTAATCATATGGCCACAAGTTTATTTGCCCACTGATTTATTTGCCCACTAAAGCAAATGATAAAATAAAAAATTGTAAAAAATATTGAAAAAATTTTGTTAAAAAAACATGAAATTTTTAAAATTATTTTTTGGAGCATTTATGGAATAATTGGCCATATTTGGGTGTTCTGAAAAAATCATGCGACCGTACGTAAATGTGCTTGAAGGTGTAACGATATATTGAGATTTGAATAATCTCTCTTCTCTGGCTTGGACTTATCATCACTTATCCACTCTTGCTTCCTTCATTTATTTTATTCTATTTTTCCTTACTAGTTTTTATTAATTTTAATGTTTAAAAAGCTTTAAAGGTTTAATTAACTCTCAATTTACTATTTCATCATTCTATGAGATAATTTGAATAGAAATTAAACGTGACGTAAGGATGCTGGGTTATAAGTCCAGAGATTATAAGTCCAGGTACAAAAATCGTGCACAGAAAATTATAAGTCCAGAAAATCAAAGTCAATAAAGGTTTATAAGTCCAGATACAAATTGCACCTGGACTTAAAAACCTCACCTGCAGTTTATAATTCCAGGTACAGATACTGCTGGAATTATAAACTGCACGAGAGGTTTTTAAGTCCAGGTACATTTTATATCTGGACTTATAAACCTCACGTGTGGTTTATAATTCCAGAAAATTTACAAATTTTACTTATAATCTCCCAGTGCGATTATAAATCCAGATACATTTTTCTGGACTTATAATCTTTGAAAATTATTTGATATAATTTCAAATTTTTATATTCATACCGTATTCACGTGTGAATCAATTGGTTTTGTTCAGATTGAAAAATCAGTTTTTTGCATTCTGTGAGAAAACAAAGCAAAGAGGATTTTGTTTCCCCTTTTTATTCTTGTATTATTTATATTTTAAATGTTAACATCCAGAGGGAAAAATGTGATTTTTATAAATTTTTACACGCTACTGTACCTTGTTTTCTATTCAATCTTTTTGTAAAAGGTAAAATCATAGTCAAAACCAGCAGAATTTACGAAAAATTACATTAACTGTAAGGACAGCTAAGCACTTGTCTAAGCTATAAACACCATCTATATTTACTACTGTTTTTACTTATACACATTAAACTACAGCTGTGAATTGATTTTTACGTAACGACGTAAGTTCATCTGTAATCTACAGCTGTAATTTTAGTACAGCTGTAATTTGATGCTAAATAGTATAAGGTAAAGATTACTATCAAAAAAGTGCGCAAATTTCAAAATATTTTTGCGCAAATTTCAAAATGAAAACTTAAATGTCAATTTAAAAAAAACAGGTGGGCAAATAAATAGTGACCAAATAAAAGGTGGCGAAAAAAGCAGTGGCGAAAAAAACAGGTGGGCAAATAAATAGTGGCAAAATATACAGGTGGCAAAATGTAGTGGTGGTGAAATGTCAGTGGCCAAATGTAAAGTGGCGAAATTACAGTGGGGAATTGTCGGTAACCCGTTACTACATGCTCATGAACATTTGCATTCTCACGGAGACGAGAGAACAGTGACAAATCATAATAAAAAGAAGAGATGCGAGAAATGAAAAGAATTTCTTGACATTTAATTGTGTCAAGAAGCAAGAAGAAACTGAATATAGAGTCTATCCTATGCCCTCAATATGTCTGCATAAACATTGAAGCTATCTGTTTTACAAATTTTCATCACTTTCATTGCCAAAAAAAAATGAACATATTTCAAGAATAATTTTTTTTTCGTTGCCTTGGAATATTTTTTTGCGTACATTATGTGCTGCTCTTCTTGTGTAAAACTAGGGAAACTATGTAGCACGTCATGGGTGGCTCTTTTTATTGTTGGAAATTTTTGGACGATTGTTGAATTTTGTTTTGTGAGTTGTTATGAACAATGCAATTAATTGACTTTTATTTTTGAACTTGTGAGAATTT
Organism: Chironomus riparius; assembly: GCA_917627325.4. Classification (NCBI taxonomy): domain Eukaryota; kingdom Metazoa; phylum Arthropoda; class Insecta; order Diptera; family Chironomidae; genus Chironomus; species Chironomus riparius. The sequence continues at coordinate 48,905,039 of OU895878.1, read as the reverse complement.
TCTGAGATTAGGTTTGGGTGGATATTAAGGCAAACACATGCATTTTGTCTTCAAGACTATGAAATCTTTTAAAAAGTAGAGATTAATGTTTCATTGATTTACTACTATAAATAGATAGCGTATTCAGCCATGAATATTTGCAATTAAGGATGATAACTGCAGCTCTATGTCAAAGACAATCTTTTTAATTAAGTCTATCTTTTTACCTATTTAAGCAAATAACTTTTTTCTATAGCTTAGTTTATGCCAAATAAAATGGTTTTTAAGACTATTGTGTTTTAGGAATTGAACCCACGACTCAATAGAATCAAAAATCATAGATGTCAAACCTCTGATCTAAACTCGACAAAGAACCTTACTTTCTTACTAGCAGAATTGCTTACATTTGACAAGACTTTTCATATTCTTTTCTACAACGACTAGATTCTTCTTTCCAAAAAAAAAAAACAATAACAAGGACAGAATGACATTCAAAATAATTCACCTAAATTCAACTCAGACTTCTTGGCAATACTACGACAAAATATGTTATGTGACGTTAGACGTAATATTGCATAAGTTACTCAATTTTGCAAACATTTTAAAATTCAATCACGTAATTTTTGGGTAATTAAATCGCAATTCCGTAAAATTTATCGAAAGAACTTTTTCTTCAAATTCTTCATTCTCAACTTATTATTGATTTTAATCGATAAAATGTCAATAATCTGCTTATGCTCATAAAGAATTATTTTTCTTATAATTTTCACGACATTTGCAGAATTTTCGACAACTTCTCTAGATAGAACGCAAAAAATAGATCCAGTGGCATAATATGTTATTGACTATTGAACGAATTTTCTTTTTATAAACTTTATTGATCCATTACTACCAACATTTAACTAGCTGAATAGGAAGTATAAAAATGTAAACGATATGAACAAAAATTTGGCAATGTGCAGAATAAAAATTGTGCCTGAAGAATATTAATTTAGAGCACAAGAAAAAGAAAGGAAATTAAATGAATTTGTCGAAAAATCTATACCAGATTTACTTTGAAGTAAGCAAATCTTTTTAGCACGTAAATTAATGAATTTTTGGGCTAGCGGCTCATGTTTCTAAAATTGTAAAATACAGTTAGGATTTGGGGATGTTTATAAGTTACGTTCAATGAAAACTTGAATTTTTTGAACCCAAGCTTACTTCTCAAAAACATATTGAGTGTCTTACAGCTCTAGGATCCTCTAGCTTCTATAATAGATGAATTATTCCCATGGTAACATCATTTTTAAATGACCCCATAAGAATATTTCAGCATTATGTCATAAGAAAGCTCAAGACCAGAATTATTGCAATTTTTATAAGGCGCACTTGACAGTTACGCTACCAAATATAGAACCTGTCTACCTGTCGCGTACGAAAAATATAAAGAATCAGTCTTGAAAAATAAACTTTATAACAAAAAAAGTGTCGATGACTCTCGAGAGGTGCTTCGAGATTGCTTTTTATTGTATTGCGGCACAAATAAAAAATCTGCAAAAAAATAAGAAGAAGTCAAAACATCTGTGGGCTGTTTTCTACTGGAAATAAGATTGATTGTTGAGATATTTTAGCAGTAAATGAACAGTTCTGCATTGCAAATTTGAATTTGTTTAAAAATTAGTTCCATTTAAAATTAATTATTCTTAAAGAAATCTCAAAAATGTCTTTCGGATGTAAAACAAAATAAATGTTCGCGATTGCGCATTGCTCACCATTGGGATCAACTTACGGACTCGATTGCATGTAAACAGAAAATTTTATAATGGAAAAAATATTTTCCTTTTCTCTCTCACTCTCTCTGGATGGCAGTAAAATATTTTTTTATACACGAAAAAAGAAAATAAAGCGTCGACAACGATGCGAATGAGAAAAATCAATATCATCAGCAGTTCCAACTCACACTGACTTTTCCTCTGTGTGCTGTATTTTAGATGGGAAATATTATGTGCGAATGTATGGGTGGAAATTATTTTGCTATGGAAGGGAAAATGCTCGATGAATCATCAGAAGCTTCTCTTCATCCATTATTTTTGGATACAGAATTTTTATATCACCTAACATCAACAACGTCATGTTACTACTCTGCATGAAACATTCATTCATGGCTTTTTTTTTCATCCCGCCTTTTATAAGTACCGAAGCAATAGAGAATGTAGACAGTGTACTACCTTTATTTCCTTAATATTTAATAAAAATAATAACAATAAGAAGCAGCGGAGCAGCAATAAACATTAAGAGAAAGAGTACATGAGATTTATATCACATAGAAACAGAGAGAGGGATGAATCTCATGCAGTTTTTATATCCAACTAGATGTGCGATGTTGCCATATTTGTCTGAAGAGAAATCTGTATCAAAAAGAGCATCGGATAGACTTTTGATTTGTTTTGGTTGTCTTTTTTTTTTTTTTTGGGTCTCAATGACACATTAATAGCTATAAGATTTCACCGATCAGTTTTTGGCAATTTTTTAATCTGCGAAATAAATTTTTTAGAGTATAAACATTTTCTATGCCTTTACGCCCACACTATTTAGCAGAGAGAGACGATGATGATGATCGCGTTTTAAATTTCTTTGTGTTTTTTTTTTGGCAAGACAAAGGAAATCGAGAAACCATTTTCGGATGATATTTAGAGATGAGATTGGATTATGATGTAAAGACAATTTGTAAATTACGACCATTGCGATTGTGATTTTTATAGCCAATCCTCTCTTTCAGTCTCAAATCGAGGGTTTATAAGAAACTAATTAGAATGCTTCCTTAAAAAGCTAAGCTCCTCTGTAAAATGTCAATAAAGGCTCGTACTCTTATGACTTTAAGGATATATTAGTAAACCATTAAATTTGGAGGTCATTAGTGAACAATCCTTAAGCTTACTTATCAATGCGAGATTTTATTTCATAATCAACAAACCTGAAAAGTGATCAGAAAATCCATTTCTTAAATAACCAAACTTACGAACAATTCAAATCGAAAAAATAAGAAACAAATTTCAAAAATATTTATTATTCATGTCATCATCATCAGCATGATGTAATTTGATACATTTTGCTAAAATGTTTCTGACGCCCGCTACAAAATTCAGTCATCAATGAACAACAATGTCTGTGAGTCATCAGAAAAAAAAGAATAAAATTTAATAACTCAAAATTGGCTTAGATCCACAAAATATTCTCGCTTATTGCCTTAAAATTCATCGCATTTGTTCTCGTATTGTTAATTTATATAAATTTTCCGTGTGAAAATGTTAACATGTTTAAATGGTGCGATCTATTTATCTATTTTTAAGAGTCTGGCTGTGAAAATAACAAATTATATGTGTCGAAAATTTATGGAAGGGATATGAGCTATAATAACCAAGAAGAAGGAACAGAGGAAAAAGAAATCTGTTAATGCTTGCTCATTGTTTTTGACGGAAGAAGAAATGTTTTTGAAATCTCGTGCTAAATTTCTCAATAATTATATACAAAATTTTAATGAAAGACGACCTTATGAGGTACATACTTAATGCTCTTTTTTGTGGTTTATGGTTACATCCTCTTATGAACAACACTTGTTGTTTTGAAAAATGAGAACTTAAGTATCTCATGTGTTTACAGTTAATTATGGAAATTATAGATTCCGTAGAGTTTGAAGTGTAACAAATAAGGTTAAGGAAGTAGGAGAGTTTGTCCATAATAAAGAAAGAAAACATGATCTAGTCTTGTCCTTCGTCATAAAGTGTCGAATGTTAAAAGAAAAAAAAAGAACTTCTTGTAGATAACAAATTTTAATGAAATTCTAAGGATTCGAACCTTTTCTAATTTTGGCTTAGATTATTAGTATTTAAACTCCTCATTTTCCATATGACTAGATATTGACAGATTTTCTTACTATATACCCGAATTGCACAAGTCGGTTAATCGAATAGAAATCCGGTGCCAAGCCGACATGATTCTTGCAAAGTGATAGCTTCGATTTAAATCCAGCACTATGTTAGTGTCACACCGGACCCTTGGTACCAGACTTCTGATCGATTGTCCGACTTGTGCTATTCGGGATAAGTTTCCATCAAAATTCTCTCAACTCTCATCCATAAAATCATCAAATAATATTAACAACCGACATTCATAACAACTTAATTACATAAATTTCACTTGCTAGCCAAGCATGAAAAACGGATTCGATTATTCAACATTTAATTTTTCAATTAATGTATCATTTGCTACATCATGTATTTGCTAATATGTGTGAATATTGCATTTCGATCATCATGTTGGAATATCATTTGTATTATTAGGTAATTTAATAAGTGCGAGTGTGGTTTAACAAGATTTTATTGGATGCAATGCATATGACTTAATTAAATGTAGGATTAGCAGCAATATTGTCATCACTTTACTTCCACAAATACCGCAAAGTGGTGCTTGTTGCTAGACAATCATCATAACAAATATCTTATAAATAGAAACAAAAAATCAGAAGTGAATATCAATAATTTTTATAGCCACAACTATGGCACCAATTCATTTTTCATTCTCTTATTCTTTACCATCGGTTTTCTATTAATTTTGTTGTATTTTATAGCTTCTCCAACTCTCTTCTTTCTCTTTATTATATTTTCACATTCTTGAGAATTCTTTTCTCGGAATTTTATCATCGATATTAGTTGCATATTGATTTATGAAGCAATTTAAGCCCTTAAAGAAAGAAAAAAAAAGTAAAGAAGAAAGCTGTTAAATTATTTTGTGTATCTTATGTCTTTAACTCGATTTTAATTTGTTGGGCGTTTTTTCGTACACAAAAATATAAAAATAATTTACAGACGGCAGACAGAATAGAATGGAGTAAGGAAGGCAGAAGAGTGAAGAGCATCATAAAAAAATGATGATGCATCTTGAGCCAAATGTTTATAATCATTCGATGCTAATTCATGTGTGCATGTTGCTACAATGTTGTTTTTTGGGTATTCAGGGGTTTAGGCTTGATTTGAACTAGTAAGCTAGCAGTGGCAATGACTTGTCCAGATAAAAAATAATATCTCGGATCAGGCTTTGATGTCTTTCAACTATATGGAAACCCAATTGTTTAATCCAGATTGTTTAGTCTATATCCAACAAGACAACTTCTAGTTCTATAAATAACCACATTTGTTAATTTGAGCAACAAAACATCTTACTTAACGCAGACTCTGGCTGCATGTTTAGATTTAAATCATCCTCAAAAGTAAATTAACGTCTGGTCCAGAAAAAATTGATTTTTAAACCATTTGATGTGATCAAGTTGATCATTTAAACCTAAATCAACAATTCTGATCAAGAATCTTTAACATTTCTTTGTGAACAAACCATTCTCGTTAACATAACAGAAGAGAATTCCCATTTACTAGTGTATGTTAATGAATCTCCTGTATGTATGTCTTATGCAAGGTACGTTAACTGTAACGTATAATCCATTAAATATGCTAAAATGAAAGTTTCTCATGAGATTTAACTTGCTTCTTCTTCATCATCCTTTTTAATCGCAATTTTTAAAATCAGTCAAGAAGCCGACGTCGCTCATTCAGCCAAGCACAAAAAAAAATCATTTAGTTACGAGAGTTGATTATTCAAAATCACGTTAAGTGTAGTAAACGAAACAGACAAAATAGAGCCACACATAAAAAACAACTTATGTGTTTTATAATAAACATAAGAAACTTTTCTCTCTCTCTATTTTTTGTGAATGCTTAAGTGAAAAAATCAATACGTAAAGAAATGAGTATGGCAGTGGAAGCAGAAGCAGAGTTTTTATTTTAAACACAAAAAAAACTTTCAATTTTCTCTGTTTTTTTGTAGACGGTGGAAGTATGAAATAAACAAATTTTAAGATAAATAAACTGAATTAGATTCAATTTTGAAGAGATTGTAGGACGTTTAGTATAAAAAGAAGAATTGTCATAGTCTTGGCCATGAAACGATATTTATTTATTTTTGGAATTGGTTGAAAAATGGCTCAGGCATTCGGCCTTGTTGATATTGACCGGATAAATAAACTAAAATGTGCTAAATATTCTCTGACATTTACTTAAATGGAAGAGTCTGTGATTTAGGGAAGATATTCCAGTTTTACTTTATAAAGAGTATATTGACATTCACGGAATGAGTAAAAGAAATTCCGTTGGGAGGCGTTGATTTGAAGACTCAATCAAGTTTTATTAAACTTTGAAGTTCAATGAGATTTATTTAATTGGGAATTAATGTGAGACGCTGTCGATCATGTTTATTGACATTACATTGAAATCTTGTAAGCTTTAAGGGTTCTGTAAGGCTGTTATTTGAGTTTTTGGCTCAAATACAAGTATTAAGCTCTTGTTTCATATTTGGTAATGAAAACTTGATGTTGCTCTGCAGGTATCTTTGATAAATAGCTAACACATGATTTTAATGCTTCGATCAAAAGCTAAACTGCACTTAAAATTTAATATTTCATCCTAGCCTAACATATTAATTTAGAGACTCTAAAATCTCTGAAATCGGCATCTTCAAATTACTAATTTCCCAGCAATATTTCAAATTATTTAATTAATCATCCATTAATATTCACTTATAAGCATAGAAAAAAGCCGATTAGCATTCATCATTAGACATGAAAATATAAACAATTCGCCTATTAAATTACAACTCAACCGCAGGTTATAAGCAATAAGCTGCTCTAACCATGTAAAGAGTCATTGCAAACAAGTTTTTTTTTCATATTTTGAGCAGTTGAAGAATGCACACATTCACCTAATGTGGATACGAAGTAAGAAGGCAACTTTTACAAATGACTTGCAGTGTAATTTTTCAAGTCTTGTACAGCAGTAAACGAACGAAAAAGATTATCTGAAGACCAAAAGCATGCTCTTGAAAAAAGTATCTGCAGCCAATTTGTTGGTATTTTAAAATTCATTAAATATTTTTAAAGGATGATTTTAAAGGTTTGCAGCATTTTTGCCCATAAATGCAAGAGAATCTGCAGAATGAACTTGTAGTCAGTCTTCTTCATGTCATTACAAAATGTTACCGTCAATTGCATAATTTATGTTACGTGCCGCTTGTATGACGGTTCAGAAAACACAAAAGGTCAATTTGTTTATGTTCTTGCAAACATTTTCTTTTTCGCCATGGATGAGTTCGTCTACAGGAAATGCGGTAAACTAGCTTTCAACTGCATTGTATGCAAAAACCAAAAATTATGAAAATTTTCACATAAATATGTTAAAAATTTTAATTTTGACGTTCGCCAAACGAAGTTAATTGATGATAAACATTTGCTGAGGAACTTAAAGTTCTTTGAACTCACGACGAAAAAAAAGTGAAAAGAATGTCTATAGGTAATATTTTTAAGGCCCCAACTGTCGAGCGTGATCAATGGCTAAAGATAGAAATTAACTGACACCACTGAGCGAACTGAGACATTTATTAAAGAAGAAAAAAAACGTGTTGGATCATAATCATCATGAGAGTGATTTCGGAAATGAAGAAAAATATGTAAAAGAATTTTGTTTTAAAGAAATGAAAATATCATTAATCTCTTCTACTTCGTAATCCCCCATTGCCAGAGCGCAAAAAAACATATTATAATGTAACATGACAGCGAAAGTAAACAAACATCGTCGCTAAATCCCATCTAATTAAGGATAGTACTATGCGTGTTTTCTTTGGGGATCATTAGCTAATGATGTCTAATGTTCTTGGTATAGTAGGGGATGGGGTTTAAATTCGGTTTTGATAATAAGTTTAGTTGTTTTTCACTCTTAATTGAGATTAAGCCAAACAAAAAATTATTTTAAATAATAGATCATGACTATGACTTGAACCTATGTCTTACAATTAACAACTGAATGATCTTACATTCAAACTGTCTTAGGTAACTTGTATATATTTGCCATAAGCAAGTTACATTATTTTCTGATTAAAAAGAGAACTTTCCATGAATTCTAATTGGTTCTTAAGACGTATCATCAGAGCTCGAAGTCATATAAAATCGATGAAAATCTCGAGTCGACTTCGAGCTTTGCTTAACATTGAAGACAGATCATGTTATTGGTCACTATTTTCAGTAAAAATTGTACAGATCTTACTCATCCAATTGAATGTGATCCTTGTCTTCTTATAGTTATTGTCTCAGGCTTTAATCACTGACTATCACCTGCTAATAATAGAAGACTGATAATTTCATTCTTCCAAGACGTCATTAATGAACAAACCCATTAGTGGAACGAGAATTTGGGTCAGAATGCTTCTTGGCGATGAATTCATGTTAGTAAAAAAGTTTTATATTTTTTAAAACTCAAATCTTTTTAACTAATGGAAAAGAGTCGTAAATGAGAAATGTAAATATGGCAATTGTGGAGATGAAGCATATTTGATTTCACTTAATGAACTTAAAAGCCAATTTTTGCCATTTTTATGTGAACGAATGATATTTTAATGATTTTTGCTCCATTTTTCTTATTCGATGCTACAGAAAATAATCTATGTAAACTTCTATGTGAATTGAGATTTCTCATCCTGATCTAAATGTCTGAACATTAAGGTTCATCCATTACCTTAACTTCTTGCCTATCTGCTAAAAAAGAATTGAAAGAAGCGGAAATGTTAGGGAATTTAATGCTCTTCACGATATTAAGCTTATTATCTCGTACCGTAATGTGCTATTGTATGAAAATATGCTCACTAACCTGAGAATAAAGCTACGATCAACATCATTGAGGGTCTTTTTCGTTTACTTTTTTTAGTGTCGATGATTTTTTTTTCAATTGAAATTTCTGCTCTGAAAAATTTTCTTTTCATTCGCATATTTTAGCCTTGAAAATCAGCCATTAGGTACTACACATTTTGCAGTTTATGGAATGTTCTATGAAAAATGTGTTATGTAGCTGAAAATTTAAATAGCATCGTTAAATGAAGTGCTGGATTTGCTATATTTGTCCCATATGGTTGTTATGGATGATGATGATTGACTTTGGTTGACTGCCAAACTTTGATTTAGTGCTTTGAAGTTGCACTGTCAAAACTATTAAGTTTGGTATATAATCAACATCACATGGTCTCTATTACAGCACTTTTAAATCATTACTGGAATTGATTTGGCATTTGAAAGATTTCAAGACATAAAATGTCTCAAAAATTATAAATAACTGACATGTGACGGACCCCGAAAGGTCCCTTAGTCAATCAAATCTAAAATAATAAACTTCCACATCAATAATCACAAAACATGAGCTCATACGAGTGCGAGAAATACAATATAGTGCGCAATTTAATTATTTATTATAGCCAGTCTATGTATTTGTAAAACTAAATCGGTTATGACATGCTCAACATAGTCACTTGTGAATGAAATGAAACACTCGAATTGATAAACGCTTTAAAATATTTTTATTTGTGTCAACAAGCGCTTAATCGGTCTTAATTAATTCAATTTTTATTTTTTTTTTCTATGCCATAACTCATAAAAATATTTTTATGGAACTTTTTAAGCAATTATTTTCGCACTCCTTAAAGATGTTTAGAAATCAATATTTTATAGACATTAGACATTGAGTCGAACAGCTTACAATTTTGAAAAAAAATTCCACTCACATTGTTTGAATGCCAAAAGTGCAGCATTAGCATTTTTATGATTTTATTGTAATTAAAAATTGCTTCTCCTTTTTTATGTCGCTCGTTATCAATGCGAAGTATTTTAATTAAGCCGTAGAATTGCTACCGACAAAGTCATAAAAAATTCTTTATGTCAAAATTATTCGCAAGGAATGCCAGAAAAGGTTTCAATCAAAGACAAAAGATATGTTCCGGTTCAAGTGTCTTGAAAGGCATACAAGAGAGTGTCACATGATATGAAGTTGAGCATAAAGCCATAAATGTTTTTACGCAACATTACAGTTCGCTTTCGCATTTAATAATAATAATAATAATAATATCCTTTATTCAATGCATATTATAAGGCGGAACAGAAATTAAATATTTTTGATGTTAACCTTTGTCGGTTTTAAATCAATCGCTTATGTGAGGGTGTTTAAAGTAGTTGCTTGAAGTAAAAATGAAATTTATAATGAAGTTAAGGCAAAAAAATAGTTAAAAAAGCCAAAAAATTTTTTTAGAAAAATAGAAAAATTTAAAAATTAGAGGAAATGAATAATTAAGAAAGAATGCATTTACCGGCATTTACATCAATTAACAGCTCTTGGTAATCTATGTTTAACTCTAAAGCTCAGAGAATCGTAATTATATTGACCAAGAGAAGAGATGAGATCGTTTGGATGGTGTGAAATTTTGTCATAGAAATTATTGGTGATATTATTAATAAAGTTATTAATTGAGGGAAGATTTGATGAATCATGTAGCATATCGTTTGATAAGAAGTCAGACCAGTGAACACCATGGATCATTCTTAGAATTTTATTTTGGAATAATTGCAGCTTATTCAAATGACAAGCAGCAGAATTCGAGAAAATTGGACAGCCGTACGTTAAAATTGGTCTGATAAAGGATTTATAAATTCTAAGTTTAGAGTCTTTAGAGGCAACTGAGTTCCTGCTCAATAAGCAATAGAGACTCGAGAAACTTGCAGCACTGGCTTTGTTTATCGCTGAGGCAATATGCTGTTTAAAGGATAGTTTCCTATCTAGAACGACACCAAGATACTTCACTGCCTCTTTCCAAGAAAATAGTTGACCATTGAAGCTAATTGAATCATTTGCGGTTTTCTCAATCATTTTAGTGGATTTAGAGAACACAATGAATTCTGTTTTAGACTCATTAATTTGAATTTTCCAATCCTGAAAATAGGTTTGCAAGGAACCTACAGTTTTGACAAGTTCAAGCTTAATTGCTTTCAGATTTTTCCATGCCATCTGAACAGAAAATGCAGTGTCATCTGCATAAAGAGACAAATGACCTTTCCGCGGGATTGGGATATCATTTAAGAATAAATTAAACAAGTGTGGAGCAATAAGCGAACCTTGGGGGACACCAGCAGTTACATCAAAATAGAAGGAATCTGCTGATTGACAAGTGACATAAGCAATACGATCACTCAAGTATGATTGTATAATTTTAATCAAATAAACAGGATAGTTGTATTGTAATAGCTTATGAATTAAACCGTCATGCCAAACACTATCGAAAGCTTTGCGCAAATCCAGTAAAACCATACCAGTGCTCTTGTTGTTATTGAATCCGAATGACACATTTTCTGAGATTCGCAGGATCTGATGAACTGTGGAATGAAGAGATCGAAAACCACACTGCTGTTTAATAAATATACTGTTCTCGAATTCAAAATCATTCATCCTGTTTAATATAATTTTCTCAAAACACTTTCCGAGACAAGAGAGAAGAGATATAGGACGAAAGTCATCAGGAGAAGTGCATGTTAGTTTACCTTTGAATAAAGGCATGATCTTTGCAATCTTCCAATCCTTTGGAAAGTACGAGAGTTTTAAGCATGAGTTGAAGAGGCATGAACAAAGAGAAACAAAGTCATGAGAACAACTTAAAAAAGATAAAGCACAGTTAGGAACGTTATCGTGTCCAGATGCCTTACGAGGATTTAATGACTTAAGAACGGAAGAGACTTCATCGATTGAAATTGGATCGAATGATGGAGGACTTACAGTATTGAGACTTTGAATTGATTTAAGAACCAAAGCATCATATTTTGATCGAGAATTTTTCGTGATATCAAATGATTGTTGAAAACATCGAGCAAAGGCATTCGCTTTATCCTGATCTGAATAGTGAAGACCTGACTGATCTGAAAGAGGAGGAATTAACCGCTTCTTTCTTTTGAGTGACTTTGCAAAACGAAAAAGAGAGTTATCTTTAAATGACAACGAACTTAGTTTGTCTTCAAAATCAGACTTCCTCTCATACAAAACGCGTTGTCTGATGTGTTTGTTTAACAAATTAAAAGATGATTTAAAAGCTGGATCCTTGGTGCGTTTGTACAAATTACGGAAATGATTGCGACTCTTAATCATATTGCTGACCACTAGCGAGAATTTGTAACGAAATGGATTCAGCTTTTTCCTAGGAGCAGAGTGGTTTAAAGCAGTTGTGATCAAAGATGAGATGGAATTTACTGTCGAGTCTATCAAGGCAGTAGAAGATAAGTCGTCAGGAATCGAAGATAAGCTACTCGAATTAATTAACCGATGAAATTTCTTCCAATTGACTTTAGAGAGGTTTAAATGATTTTTAGTGTACAAATGAGACATTGTCCCTTCAATTGAAAAGAATAATGGCAAGTGGTCAGAAGACAACTCGTTTAAGACTTTAATTCTGCTGACGGAAAAGAAGTTTTTGGCAACAACAAAATCTACAATCGATGGGTCGCCAACGTAAGGTATTAAGGTAGGTTCGTCGGGTTTGAAAATACGAAAGTTTAAACTGTCCAAAATTTTCAGCAGATCTGATCCTTTACGATCATTTTTAGAGTTGTTCCATTCTACATGTTTGCAATTAAAGTCACCAACAATCACATGAGAGCCAGATTGAGACAAAATTTTCTCGAAAAAAGCTTTGGATTGCGCACGCGTTGCAGATGGAGAACAGTAAATGGATGAAATTTTAACAATTGAATTATTTAAGTATAACGATATGGAACATGATTCAGCATAATCAAATCTGGTATTTGAAAAGGAAGAATGAGGAATAGATGAGCGAATAAAAATGGCAACACCACCACGAAATCTATCTGATCTATAAGAGCTAAAACCAGGAATATTAAAGGATATATCCTCAGTAAGCCAAGTTTCATTAATTAAGATGATGTCAATAGAAAGACTATCGACAAGAATTGAAAGTTCTGTGAACTTGTTCCGCAATGAATGTGAATTCCAACTCATGACTTTAAGAGCCATTATTAGAAAAGGTAAAAGAAGTACAGTACTTGGTGAAGATGGTTAAATGGCCTTGTTGGTCATTGCAGGCACTAAGCTCGTCTACCATATTAACAAAGAGTTCAATTGAATGATCAATGTTTGGCAAAGAGCTCAGTTTAGCTTGAGCTTGTGTAAGTCTCATGAACAGATTAGAACTACGACTACTTGTGTTTGATTCTTTGAGCTTTTGAGAAAAACTTACATTTGTGTTGGAGCTACCGGAAGGAACTGAAGCAGGAACTTCTTGAGAATGAAGACGAGGAAACTGAACATCGATGTCTACCGGAACTTGAGTGCGTTGAACTGGAGCTGATGATGATGAAGATGGCTTTTTCTTAGAACGTATTCTAAGCTTCTCCATATGTTCGCTGTAAGCTGGACAGCCACGATGATTGGATGTATGTGGGCCACCACAATTGCAACACTTTGGATCGCCATTACGAGATGTACGCGTACAAGCTCCTGGATCATGAGAATCGGAACATTTGACACATCGAGCAGGAAGTCCACAGTTGATTGAAGCATGTCCCCACTTTTGGCATCGAAAGCATTGCGTAACTTTCTTATTTGACTTCTTAACGATTTCCCATTTCACAACGATGCCGTCGACATGTTTATGAGAATAATTCAGCATGTTGATATTGACTGAATTGTCAAAGTGCACCAAAAACAGTACGTAATTGTCTTTACGAATAAAGTCAGTGACTTTCAATGCAGGAACGCCTGAAGCTTTGAGAGCAGCAAGAGTTTCATCACACGTAGCATCATAAAATCCTCGCAGCAGAAAGTATGTAGGTTTGTCAGCAGAATCCGTAAAGGTGTGAAATCCGATTTGCTGGATTTGCAATTTATTAATGAGCATCTTCTTGTCATCAATGTTTTCACACAGGATTTGAGTTGAATTGCTTCCTCTTACCTTACATAAAGGAATTGAGTTGAACTTAACTGAGCTTAGAACATTCTTGATGACTTTGATGTTTGTGTTCGCAAACACTGGCTTGACTGCTTTTCCAGACACAGAAACTTGAACATTTGATGAACTTGATGTTTTTGGCAATGACTGATTTGTCACAGCTGCTTGATGTTGAAGAGGAACGTCAGGTTTTACCTTCTTTGGCATTGAATTTTTTGCAGCAACTGGCGACTTGGATTTTTTCCTTTTATTGCCTCTTAGTCGACCCATCCTTCACTTGAGTCACTAAAGCAACCAATAAATTTATCAAAACTCACTCACTGTAATTAATTACACTCTTTAAGGCACTTTAATTAGTTTAAATTTGCTAAGAGAATATTTTTTATTGTTTATGTTTGTGAGGGGCAAACGACTTTTTTTTTCTTTCGCATTTAAATGTCAGCATAAATCAAAGACAATTTTCGAGTGACTCCAGATTCGAGGACAAATATTTGTAGGAGCATATATAAAAGCAGAACATGAGTTGCAATATAAATTTAATCCACATAGGAATGAATGATGAAGAAGCGATTGAAATATGAGATTTGAAATGAAATCATTCAACATTAACATACATCGTGGATATGTGTAGAAAAATATATATCCATGGATATTCATAAATCGTACGTTATAGTAACATGAAACCTAAGAAAATATTTTCATATTCATGAATAAAGTGCACAAATCTTTTAGGGCTTCTCTTTCACCTCATTTTTTTGGATTGTCTGATGTTAAACAGGTTTATTATTAAATTTTGTTGAATGAATCATTAAAAATATGTCATGGGAATTTCACAACACTAAGTTGGAAAGGGTTTGTTCAAAATATTGAGGTATAAGTTGGAATGTAATTAGAATAAAGTTGATAGTCATGAATTTTATTTAACAAACTGTTTTGGAGATGCGAATAGAATCCTAAATAGACATTTGATGACATAGAAATGAATTATTATCCATCATTTAAGAGAGCAGGGTGATCATCTAAAGTTCCAAAATATGCTTCAAACCCCTCTAGAGCTACAATAAATGAATCAAACAGTTAATTGAAAAACTTTTGTTTTTTAACAAAATTCAAAATTTGCAACAACATTCCTTTGATGCTTAATAAACACTTCAGATTTATCATATTATTTCCACAATATGAATGAATTAATTTTCTTCAAAATTTCAAAACTATTCCACAAAACTAAAGCTTTAAACGAAACAAATCAAATTATTATGAAAAATATTCTTCAAACATTTTCAAAAAAAAATATTTACAGCACTTATAATTGCTGAGCTTGTGCGAAAACTGCCTTAATTGCATTCTTAGCTGATTTTAAAATATTTTTTTGCTAATGATGCAATCTTGCTATATAAAACATTTATGCTAAAATTGCTTGATTTTCAATTTCTACGATTTTATTCACAAATATTAATTAGGACACAGATTCAATGATTGAGTTCGATTAAAAAACTTTGACTATCGATAATTGAAAAAGTTTTTCAATTTATTTATTTTCAATTTTAGGAGTTGTTCAGTTGTGATGTCTAATCAGAGTAGATTGAGCTTTGTAATAATTCATTGATCATTTGAATATTTGATCTACGACTGAGATGAGCAGAAGTTCCAAATAATTGAATTTTCCCATTACTTATGAATAACTCCCAATAGTCTTTCTCCATTCAATCATCATCAAATTCTTCTTTTGGACACAAAAATCATTTTCATTAATTGTCAACAAATTAACTTCTTTGACCGAACCGAATACAACGTCACGACACTAATCTATCACAATGAAAGATCAATTAATTTCCATTTCTGTACACTTTGATTTTTATACTGCAATTTTAGTGACATGGCGAACGTTAATGCCTTTATTTATTAATGGATAACGAAACCAATAAAATGCTCAATCATCGAAGTCTTTTTTTCACAGTTTTAATTTTATGTAATCTTTAATTCCTAAGGAAATCCATCGTTAAAAAAATGTGGACACAAAAGTTAATTAAAAATGTCTATATTGAATACACAAATCGATGTTCGACGAGACAAAAAAATGTATTCGCAGACATGATATTAGATTTTTTATGTCAACATACATCAACACGAATTTTGTGTTTGTGGCTTTATGGGGACTATGAGATACCCGATAATAAGTAATTGAAGGTCATTTCGTTGTTAAATTTAATGTTTTGATATTTGAGGGTTGATATTTTTATTGATTTTCATGAAAGCTCTTTTTATATTAACGCAAAATGACAAAAATTCTGAAATGTATGATGTGAGGACAAGACCTTTACAGTTTGACACTTATGACAGACTTAAATGATGTCTTGTATTGATTTAAATTGAGGATTTATAATGACGAGATTAAACGATTTCCCTTTCAAATGTGCCATAATGTCTGTCATAATGTTTTGTTAATGCTTTTAAAATATACGAAAAATTTCATGTCATAAATGCTAAATTAATATGTACATAAATTAAAGATGAATCTTTTAAAATATTCAATTCACTTCCGAAACCATAAATTTCTCAGAAATATAACTCTTATAATATCGGTTCACAGTCGTTGAAAAAATGAACGTTTTTTTTTCGGTATAAATCAGTATAAATAAATGTTAAGTTTGTCGCCTAGTCAGTTTTTGCGATGGATGCTGAATATGGTTGTTGGTGTACATATTACTTTCAAATGGTATCCAATATTGTAATTTAAATGAACTATGTTACTCAAGCTTCTCAATATTTTCAGTAAAAATATTTTAATACCTCAAAATAGCCTCAAACCTCCCAAAAAAAAGCCACAATCCCCAAAAAATCAACTCTAAAATATTAAAATAAGAAGATTCCTACCTGAAAATACTTTGGTAGATTAAAATATTACCATCCATAAAAGTCTCGAGCTTTCGATTGTATAAAGTCATAAATTAGTTCCACATTGTCTTAAGCTCCATTGGAAATCATCATCGATACTCTTCATCGTTGATTTTTCCGCTTAATATAAAAATAAATAAATAAAAAAAAATCTCAAATTATTTTATAACTCACGACCAGCAGTGATTTCCTCAATACTATTTTTTTTATTTATTCATCTACTCAACTCCGGAACACACACTATGGAAATGTTCTAACAACGACAACATAATTTATTTACTTTTTTACATCATCGTTTATTATGATACAAAATTAAATTAGCTTTCAATATATCTATAGCAATTTATATGGCACAATAATGAAGAGTGAAGTGATGAGAATACAATGATTTGAGTCGATGAATAATGCACTCCACGATACCGAGTCATCTGGTCACTCATATATTTCAATTTAAAATGTACAACTACATCTGGATGCAATCACAAAAAAAAATATATAACAACATTGAACTTGTTCTTGGCTCAGTGAGCTCAGTGCAATTGAATTTAAATTCTATTTCTGTTTCTTTTCCACATATTTCATCGTGTTGGGGTTGTGTGGCTGTGATGTTCAATAATTAAGGAAGATTAGTGTGTCTAAAGCTATTTGTGATTTGTTTTTATATTTTTTGAAGAAAAAAACTAGAAATGTTAAGGTGGAGAGTTAAGTAGAAAATTGATATTACGTCTCTTGAACCGTACAATACTCATTTTTTTGCCATCAAATTGTTTAAGTCAGGATACATTTACGTCTTTTTGATGTTATCTTAGCTTTAAAACGCTTTACTAGCTTCTGTTTTGTGCCATTTGTGGCTTTTTGTCTTTTTAAGTTGACTTACACTTGATTCTTAAGGATAGCACAAGTCGGTTAATGGATCAGAAATCTGGCACCTTCGACAAACCGGCATGACTCTGGCATGATGCTGACTTCGATTTAAATCCAGCACCATGCCAGAGTCATGAAGGCTTGGTGCTGGATTTCTTTTCGATTAAACGACTTGTGCTATTCGGGCAAAACTTTGTTCAGATTCCTAGTCATATGCATATACTAAGCGGGTAACTAGCTTCGATCCTAGTTTGAACAAATAAATTTATAACCGACTCCTAATGTCACTTTAGCAATAATAAACATAATTAAAAAAGTGCAATAAAATGCATTATGATTTTATGCTGCAATCATAACTAGACGCGGCGTTATTCATCATGCGTAATGTTTTAATCACTTTATTTTTACAATTTCACATGCGACTAAAATACTTTATGAATGAAAAATTACTACAATGTAGATAGATGGGAATGAAATTCACAACTAGTGAGTAATTGCAAAACATAAAAGAAGAAAGGAAAAGATTTCTATATTTAATATTATAAACTTTCACATGATTTTAGAGATGTTAGATGAAATAAAAAAAAAAATTAAATAAATAAAGAGGTAACGTGTGCTTCTTAGTGTCCATTGTGTAATAGCATGCCGCACTACATTTTTTTTAACAAATCATAATTACAATTCGTTACGTCTTATTTCACAGTCTATCATCGAATAACATCTGTGCGAATGAGACTTTTTTTTAGCATGTCTCGATTAAAAAAAGGTGATAAAATTAAAATTAGATGCCGATGAATATTTTTTAAGGCATTTACACCTTTGATATAACCGCTTTTGATTTTAATGATCCATGAGCTTTATTCAGTGTATTTCGAAATGAGTTTTTAATCTGGAGTTATCCGCAAAAATGTCTATTGTTCGATCTACAAAAGAAAATTAAAACTACAGCATGCCAAATGCGAAAGTTATGGCATATTTGCTAAGAAAAATATTATATTTAACTGTTTCTAAAATTGAAAATATGATTTCACATTTTTTTTGCGCTAAAATATATAAAATACAAAAAAGCAATAATAAGTGAGCGAGTAACATTCATTTGTAGATCCGTTTGTTCATGAATTATTATTAATCTGATGACAAATTTTTTTATGTTCTCTCAAATTATAACAATCATACATCATCGCTACAAATATGTACACTTATGTGGTATGGATGTGGATTGATGGATATTTGACAGAGTTGGTGATGTGTAACAGTGTTTATTGGTCTATAGCTTTTCTGATTTATAAAACTCAGTCAAAAAGGAACTAGCAGATCAACCTGGGAACTGCTAAATGTCACGTGGCGTCTAACTGATGAAAATAATCGAAAAGGTCAAACACGATCGTTTTCGATCAACGAAAATACCAGTTGATCATTTTTACACACTTGATGTAGCTGTCATCTAACCTCTAAACTTAAAACTGCCTCAAAATTCAGATTTGGCAAAGATTTCGTCAAGTGCAATAGTAAGTGACAAGACTCTGACCCATTGAACAGCAATTCAAAAATTAACAGTTCCTTAAAATTCTAGAGGTCCCTAAATGTCCAAAGATCAACCCAGTAATAATTTATTTCATCGTCATCATCAGACATGATAGACATTAAATAGACAAAGTAATAAAAGGTGGAATATTAGGCAAATGTAATAAAATCAAAACACCTAATAAATCATAAATGAGACGCGCTCTGATTCCCGCTGTATCAAATTCTCATTATAAGCTATTCTCTTCACGTTCCTCTTTGATTTGATCTTCTATTCTATTTAAAAATCCATTTATATTAGAATATCGTTATTTAGAAACGATTTCGCGACTTAGAAGGCATGATGAAGAAGAAATAGCCACAAGAGATACAGTTTCGAGATTATTTTTCAGTGCCTCAAAAGAAACTATGAATCTCCAATAATTTTTTTTATTGTAATACACTTTATTAGACAGGATAGATTCACTGATTCCATTATGGAAATGAATGATGCTTACAAGTAATGATCGAGATTAGAATGTTGACCCTTGAAGAATTTCTTACAAAGTTTTGAACTTTATCTTGTAACTGGAGATTCATAATCGTAATTGCATTTAAGATTTTTAAAAGACATAGCGACCAGCTTCGATTCTGAGAACTAGGTTTGCATTTTTGGGAAAACCTTGTACTATTCTGTTATATTAAAAATCATGCTGGACCTGAACAGCCCAAATAACACGTAACATGATCCAAATGACTCAATTGACAATATTACTATCTGCAGACTACAATTAGAGACTGTGTGCTTCATTTGCAATGGCCAAGTCTTGGCTGACACATACGTGGGCACATTTCTTTGCGTAGAAACATAGCTACATTAGTTGGTCTCAATGGGATACAATTATTCAACCTTTCAATTTCTGAATTATTAAAATCCGTACGTAATATTCGCATGGGAAAAGCTTTCAAGTGCTTAACAAGCAATATCAATTGACCATTGAAAATCTCCCCATTGCTTCCACTCACTCCATTCAAATTTTCTAAAGAGCTTATTTACAATGAGAATATAGTCACAGTATGTCGCTAACTTGTTAGGTATTATAGGAAATAACCGTTTAAGTTTCACAAACGTTTACTTTAAGAATGAAAAAAAATGTTTTGATTTGAATTATTAGGCGAGAATTTTGGCACTGCTTGGAACATTAGACACAATAATTCAAGTCTTTTCTTCTTACATGCTTAAAAGCTATTGTAAATTTAAATAAAAATCAATTTGATAGAAAGAACATGACTGGAAAATTTATTGTTGAAACATTTGTTGTAGAAATTAAATCGGGGGATTTTATGTATACAGGAACAGATTTTCAAATTATTCAGAAACACAAGACACAAATAAATCAATTGTTCTCGTCTCATTGTCATGAAATTAGTTTATCTTAAACATTTCCATCAATTCAATTCACAAAATTTTCAAAATCCATCTTAATGCGCATTTTACGTGATTTAATATTATCTCAAAATTAAAATCAATGCTCCATATTAAGCATGTCGAATTATTTCATTATGAAACGGAATTTTTCTATAGATGTGATTTCAGAATTTGATACGAGTGCACATTATGTGATGCTGATAAGTATGTCGAATTAATAAAGCGAGGTCTAATTAAAATACATTGTGTATGTGGATATCATGCAATGTTTATTTAATGAGAATTATAGCTATGCTATGAATATTCAACTGAAGCTCTTGATTCTATTGGGACACTTTAGGATTATTAAAAACTGATGTATTTGATAGATATTAAAATTATTATAGAAGCCATAAAGTTCTAATTTTAATTAGGATTCGTTCGTAAATGACGTGTTTGGTGTTCGAAATTAAGATTCATTCTGATTCATCAAAGTGCTGTTTTGATAAATTTAATATTTGTCAAGTTTAAAAGCTAGCTCGATTAGAACAAACGATTGGAAATCAAAAGAACTTGGGTTCGATTCTCACTATGCCGAATATATTAATAACGCGTGTTCAAATTCCAATGCTGCAAAACTATGAAAGATTGACTAATGACTAATAATCCTATATATGTTCCTGTCACAAACAAATCCTGATAATATAATAAATAGGACATAAAAAATTCCAAGAGAATATCACAACTCATTTTATATTCAGCAATAAAATTGAAACAGTTTACAGCAAAAATTAATGATCCCCCCTATTCATGTTCGTATCTAGATATAAATTTACAATATCAGTAATATATGACATAAATAGATGACTAGCACAACAGAAAATATAATGAATGCTATCAGAAATAGAATAAGCACAAATGAATGACTGATGCAGGCAATTGAATAAATTCAGGACATAAATTTTCCCAAGGAAAACAGATCCTCTCATTCAATTCATTGATTGCTGAAACTTTATTTCAGTCTAAATTGCAGGCATAAGCTCAAAGTTGATTGATAAATGGAAAATAAAATTCTGCTGATATGAGTAAAAATGTGACGATTGTGAACTAAATTAAATTGTTGTATTCGATCAAGAACTGCTACATTGTTGTATATATGATTGTTGTACGTGCTGTATCATGGTCACAAAACGACAAAGTTTTAGGTCTGTAATCATTTTTATTGCAAAATATAGAATCAATAAAGCAAACTCAGTGAGACTCTTTTTTTGATCTCAAATATCAAGTTTGGATGCTAGACAAAAATAAATAAGATGAATGGAAAAAGTTTTAACTCAATTTTTTTCCATATCGATACCAGACACATCATCGTATAAAGTTTGACTATAGAAAGCTATAACATTGGAATAATAATCAAATTATTTTGATACTTTTGTTTATTACCAATCCATAAAATTATTTACATCTAATCGATATTATACTTTCTCTAATTTAAAAGTTCCAATAGACTGAAACCACGTTGAGTGATAATTTTAAGTATTATGTTGCGGCATACATGGAAGTAAGGTAAAAAATGCATTTTCCAATCTTGTAAAACAACCTTTATCGAGCATTAATTAATTACTGAAGTTATTAAGTTGATGTATGTTAATTTGAATAGGTATTTCTAATTTGTAAGACATGGATATGCAAATTTAATTTTCTTCAAGAGATTATTAATTATCAAGGAAGAACTGGATGATATTATTGTGTCAGTGGGGTAAGAGATTATGTTGATACTGGTTGCAATTGACTGCAATGACTAAAATTAAACATGTTCTGATATCCTATTTAAATTCTAAATTAAAAACTCATTTTGCTACCCAAAATTAATAACCTCGAGTAACTTTGTGGTCTTTAATGGTTAAGTCCTCGATTTCTAGAAACGAAGTGATTATGAGTTCGATTCTCAGTAAGCAACAAAGTAGAATTTGAATCATAAATGCTAGTTGCATTCTTCCTTTGTTGTCTAGCGACACAATGTCAGTTTACAGTCAGACATTCCTTCTATAAACTAGTAGTCGGATGCATTCATACTTATTCACACCTTAATTGCTACAAACCACAATTAGTCGGCGGTACCATATGAAAATCAAACATTTCATGCTCTCAAATAAGACTTCGAAACGTAATCATCAATAAATTTGTAATAAATTCAAACCAGCACTTACTCTTACTTATTTCTAAACTAACCACTTCCCATACAAGTACAAATTTAATCAATTATGTCAGCATTCCATCCAACGGTATATCTGGCGCCTCTATGCTAACAAAAAAATAGATAATTAGATGTCTTATCTTCAATTAGAATTCTATTTCTTAAGGTGAATTGATATTTAGGCATTTTCAAGTCACATGAAGCTAATCCTCGAAATAAGTCACAATTCAGGTATCACATTTGCATAACAATCGAAAGACTTTTTACTTTATTACAAGTACATCCCATGTAAATATCGATGAAGTCAATTCCGATTTCAATCACGTACCAACGGCATCAGACACAAATTTGATATAAGCCTTAATACTTTATCACATAAAATTTTGTTATTATTCATGTCGATTGTTTTGTAACTTCATTATGGCGACATTTGATAGACTAAAAGAGCAAAACTAAGCAGAGCAGAAAGCGGAAAGCATGCACTATGCAGCGATAAAAATTCAAGCTGCATTTTTTTTCTTTCTTCCTTCCATTTACCGCTAAACTTTATCAGCCAGTTTTACAGCATAGAAAATAAATGAATTTTTTTTTTCATCTCGTGATTCCGCAGTTGTTCATGTGATGGAAAAAAATTTCCATACGAGCAATTTTTCATTTTTAGAATGTCGAGTGACAATTACGCAAGAACAAACGAAACGAACGACTTGAAAATAATGATGCATGGAAGTGCAACAAACATGAAAAAAATTGTGCATTTCCTCGTAAATTCTTTTTTTTGTGCTCGTGCTATATAATTTTCTTTTTATTTTGAAAAAAGCGAGATTCATGGTTGAAATTCCATAGTAATTAATGATACGCAGATACTCGTGATGGTGGTGATGATGATGGAATCTAAAAATACGTAAAGTCGAGACTTGAAATGATTCCCATAATGAGTAAATTCCACTTAAAAATCTCAATCTCATTTTGAGTCAACGTCATATTATGTGCTCGTGCATTCTGAATGACTGAGATGCTGATTTTGAGATGATTTAAGTGCTTACTTGGAAATTTGCTCTGATTTTGTGGAAGTTTTTGAAATTATTTTTTGTACATTTTCTTGAAAATTTCTGATATTGGCAGTTTTTTTGGCGTTTATAGGTTAATGCTTGAAAGAATGAAGAGTGAAAATTATGGGATTCAGTCCCTTTAAACTAGAATCCCTTAAAAAAAAATAGCTAAATCAGAATCAGGTTCCAAATGATATGCCACATTCAATAATTAAATTATCTTAATCTAAATTGAGTTCCATCATTTTAAATCAAGACTTTTCTATAAAACTGTAAAACTATTGTAAAGTCATCCATGTCAAATTGAAAAGATTAAGTCCCGCATGACTTTCCATACTCGTATCCAACCTCTCGACACATTTATTCTCTAGCTAGAATTTCTAAGTAGACTTTAATGATGTGTATTTTGGAGCAGACAACTGCAACGAATTTTGTTGATGAAACCAAAAGAAGAAATATTAATGTAACGGCATTGAGTGTGTTCTTTGACACTCCCCGCATGTAAGCGTGATTACCAAAATGAATAATAAATAAAAAACAACTTCCATTGACATTGAATTTTCATATTTTTTCGTCACATTTCGTCTTGCGCAATAATAATCATCATGATGGTTGATAACAAGTTGTTTTTACGCAAATAAAACACAGCAGAAAATTATTACAATATGACAGAGGTCATTAGTGTAGATGAACTTTCAAAATCAGTTTATTACAACTTTTTCTATAGTCTGGGGTCAGTCAATGATGCTGTCATTTGAAGAAGATTACATTACATTCACCAGTGACAAACACAGGGTCAAAGATCAATTTTTGACACACATCATTAATAAACGAACCCCAATAAGTGGTATGGAAAACTTTTTTGCGGACATCATACAAATTGCAAGTCATTTGTCATAAAGCAACACTTTAAGAGCGAAATATTATTAATTCATTACATAAAAGAATCATTAGACGTCGAGGGAAAGGACGGAATCTAATGACCGTGTATTTTGTCTTTTGCCATGCAAATTTCTTGTCTCATTCACTTGTTAATGAACTTAAATTATGGCAATTTGTTGTGGGAAGGAATTTCAGTTATTTCTATATCAAAATTAAGTTAGAATTAATGGCATCAAATTAACTGTGAATTCATGACGTCTTTCAAGTACAGTTCTATGTTTTTTTTTTCGCATGCAAAATGAATCATGGGTAAATTTTGAATAATGACATATTTATAAGCGTCGGAGCTCCCTTCACATTAACTAATTGCTGTCTCAGACAGTGTAATAAGAAAAACTTTTTTTAAAATCCGAAAACACGCAATCGCTGATAAGATTTTGTTTTAAATCGCTGCGTTGTTGCCAATTTTTAGTGTAAATTCCACTTGCTCTACCACCCGCTATAGCTAACATGTGATTCAATTGGATAAATAATTCAAGTTTATTGTTCCGATTATTATTTTTTGTTCCTATGAAGTATTTTTTTAGCACATTTGGCATTGCTTCGAAAAAGGGCCTGCGTTAAATAAAATTTAAAAATAAATAATGAGAAAAATATGTTTTAATCCTCTGCTGTGTGTGTGGAAAGATTTGATTCTGATAAAAAAGAAGAAATAGATTTTAATTAATACAGTAAATTGGTCGTTTTCAATGAGGTCACTAGTCACTATTAAATGGTAGCAATGCTAGTAAATAGCAGTGCCATTAAGCCACGACTCCTCACTACTGGTCACTAGTAACATAATTTATTAATAGACGTCATTTATGATCCACCCTAAGATAATAATGAGCAACTTATTTGAACTTTTGCTTCCAATGAGTCAAGCCTGTAATTACTTGAAATTCTATTTAATTAAATTACGACTTCTATGGAACTTAGTATTATATAATCAAATACAAATTGTAGACTCATTATTCATCATCCCACTTCAAAATTGTAATAATTTATTTTCTCAACAAATTTTGGAAAAAAAAATTTTTTCGGAAGTAATCCAACCTAAGGTCAAGAATTAAATAACACAAGCTTTTCAACATCTTCATTACTTCTCGCTACGATTCTCAATATCCAAAGTCGTTACTGTTAATGAATTAATTCAACTGAATCGAACCAAATATTTATTCGAGTTCGCAAGCATTTTTCTATTCTCATTGAACATTTAATTGAATTAAAGAAATTTTTTGCGATATGAAAAAGCACTGTAAATCCTGCTGTGTTAAATATAGAAGGAGTACGAAGCTATTGAGGTTAATTTAAAATTGCAAAAAATTTATGTCTTTCATTAACTTATATTCATGCTGTTTGTGAGTTTTGTTGCTACCCTCTTATCTATTTGGGTTGCGGTCATGGAATTATCTTTATCGGATAACATATGTTTTAATTAAAATTTAATCTAATCATGAGAATGAACAGGGATTGGACCCCAGGGATGGTGAATGGGAAATGAATACGAGAATGTCGCACATATTAGTGAGTATACGAGAAGTTTAGATTGTTGGAAATTATTTATTTGCTGTTTTGATAGAATTAAATGTATTGAGGTTATATTGTCTTTATAACGTTCTTTAATCTTCAAATTTGTGTCAGAATTGTCACTTAGATAGAAAAAATGCATCAACAGCTGAACAAATACAGCCAGCTAGTGGATAAGCCAGGAACAGATTTAGTCAAGTTTTATTAATATCTCAGATATTGATATTCGATTTTAGGTTAATGTTCCCCTGGATTTTGAGGAATGAAGCTTTAAAATTGTAAAACAAATAGATTGATACTTCTGAGATGCTTACTCATATTTGACGCGAGAAAATCCCTCAAGACTATAAAAAAAATTAAGTATCACAAAAAGCTCTCAAGGTCTTTTAGACGACATAAAAATTACATTATAAATATTTAAATTTCACAAAACTTCAACTCAGGGCTTGAAAAACTCATTTTCTTATTTGACAGCACCAACATTTTTCACAGTTGACAGTTTTTCAGCTACTGACTTTACAATGTTTCATAATTTATATCGAAGTTTAATATAATTTACTGCCATTATATTTCATAATTTCTTATATGCAAACGAAATGATTTAGAAACTTTTAATGAAAAGAATATAGCGCCGCGTAGGTGTCGAAGAAATAACTCACGAGACAAAACTGTTTAATTTATATTATCTTCAAAACGGCTTCGAGCATAAATAAACACAAAATTTAATAAATTAAAATTATCTCGGGCATATTTCGACAAAACTGTTTTCATTAATCTTTTCTTCCTCTAAACTTTTTCTTCAATAATTTTTTTTAAAACTTAAATTTCAAATTAAAATGAATCAGATTTCAATCTTCATTTTTTTTTGAGACGCCTACACTGGGGATAGTGTGAAATAATCTTATGACTCAATTTAAAGAATTAAAAAGAGCGACGAAAAGAAAATAAAATTTCAAAATTTGTGTCATTGATATTGAAGACAGTGTTGGGAGTTGAGGAGTTCCTACCTTCATATCCTTAGGCAGGAGTGTTGAAAAGGAAGTTGAAACGAATGAAGTCGAAGCTTACGAGAATTATCTATCAAGTTTTGATCAATTTTGATGATTATGATCAGTTTTACGCCTTTGATAGGTCCACAACTTAATGTGTACTGAACCAAAGATTTGTTCAAATGTACAATTTCGATCAGTGCCTCTTAACCAATGTGTCCCGAGATTCTTAAGTATACACCTCAATCTAAAGTGTATCTAGAGTTGCATAAATCAATTATAGTTCAAAAATGAAGTTAGTTCCGGTTAAAACCTTATCTGTTAACCCAGGAACAACACTGCATCCGCTTGAATGCGCTCGAACTATAAACACAGTTTCAGTTCACAACGAACAAAATAAAAAATGAAAAAAATATGCTCAACAAATATTTCATAGCTAGTGTGAGAGAAAATATAAGAAATTTAAGTAAATTAAAGTCATCAAATAAAGCATATAGGCAGCAAACAGAAGAAAAATGAAGCGGATCAACATCAGTTACTTTGAAATATAAGCAGTAAATAAACAAAGAAGAGAATCATCTCTTACAAGCTTCTGTAACTTCTTTACATTACTATACAAATAAAAGAAGAACGTCGAAAAATTCCGAACGCATTCACAATGGAAATAAGTGTGGAAAATAAAATGTCATAAAAATGGAATTGTAGCGAACTATTAAGTATAGAAAAAGGTTTTTTTTATGACATCGTTGTTCTTTTTGATTCCTCATGTAGCACTCAGAATGGCTTATTTCCATGGCAATATAAAACTTCTGTTTCTCCATATTTTATGACATTTTATTTTTATTATGAAAATTGAATTGCTACTGCATGTGGATTATATTTCGCGTAAAGAAACATAATTTTCCAGTTGTTAAGTCCGTAACGATATTTACTGTATTTCCACCTACACGCACAAAGGTAAAAAAAATCCATCAAGTTCATAACACGATCAATCACCAAAAATAATACATAAAGCAGAAGAAAAATCCAGTTTGTATTTGCTTCTTTTTATGTGGCCCTGGCCTTCACATCGGCATGGAGAAAAAAAGCTCATTTTTTACACGAGAAACTCAGTGACGTCAGACCAGCGTAGTAAAAAGGGTCAAGTTAATTAAACAACCAGCACCAAAACGATAATAATCAGCCGTTAGCGCCAAATGTTCGTTTATTATTTACGTTATGATGAAAGGGTTTATCGAAAGGCATTTGAGGCAGATTGAGTTGTGGATCAAAAGTAGATCGTGTGTCTGTATGGAATTTCAGACGATAAGTTCAATTAGAAATGACGTCAAGGTCGATAATTCCTCACTTTTAAGTTTGCTTGGTAGCTTGGTAGCAGCATATGATGTATTTTGTAGAGACTTCTTCTGCTAGTAGCTAGGAGCTTACAAACCTACTTCTGCTAGTTTCTTTTTCTGTTCCTCCACCTCGTATCCCTCCAAAATTATACATATCATTTATGAATGATCCCCAAAAAATAAAGATATATCCACTTCAAAAAAAAAACTCTCTTGTTGTGTCTATTAATAAACATAGTTCATGCTTATTAATTGTTTGAAAATTGATATTGAGACTTTTGTGTATATTAACAAGGAGCCGGCATCAATCATGACCAACTTTATTCAATTCTGATGAGTACTTGATTATTAAGTAAATCTGCACTGAGAAATTAGCACTCGAAGAGCAGTAATTATTTTTACACATTAAGTAGCATCTTTCAGTCCTTCTGGCATTGAAAAAGACTGCGCAAATTCCTTCTGTCTTCTTATTTCTGCAATTAAAATTATTCTCGTTCCTCGCAATTGATTATTTACACATGACGTCAATATGGTCTGAATAAAAAAACAAGCAAAAAAGATCTTTAACATAAACATAAGGCAGCCTCAAATGTGAGAGAAAAAAAAATATGAAATCTTAGAGTAGCTGTGATGATGCCGAAAAGATAATAATTTTCATCTGACTGAGGCTTCTGTTTTGAATTTTTCCAGACAATTTAACTTTATCGACACTAAAGTAAAAAGAGAGAAACATGAAGATACACAAAAATAATAATTTTCTATTGTGCATATTCATTTAATGGCTGGTTAATTAAATTTATTAACAACAACACTGCGGTATGCTTTCATCTTTGTTTTGGTGTGAATGAAAAAGGGCAGATATCTTGAAAGTTGTGATGCTTTTTGAGTTAAAGATGTTTTTTTTTTGGGCTTCTAAAATTAATGTCTTTGAGATAGCTTATGGATATTTAAAGACGTTTTCTTGAAAACTTCAGGAGTTCATTCTAAATTTAGATTTGTCATCTAGCTCGCAGATTCAATCCAATGACGAAGAATCTAAGTTTCAACGTAGGAACAAACTTGATTTTAAGAAACTGATCATAAAAAACCAAAACTAAAGCCATCAACTCACAATTCAAATATAATACTAAATTGGACAATTCATTAGCTACAGCAATGCTCAAAACCATCCATATGAAAAGATTTTCTCGTCATTGTTCAGTTTTTCCATTAGTGCACTGAATTAGAAACAAAGAAAAGAAAAAATTCAGTTGTTGGAAAATAAATCAATAAACTAAATTGAATTTTTATATGGAAGGGATTCTATGCGTACTGACATTTTCTTCAAAATAATAAAGTTGTAGCTGTCCCGCAGTAATTTACATTTGTACTTAGTTTTTTCCATTTAAAAACTTCATATAAAGAGGGATGGAAAATGGAAAAATCTAATTGAATGGCGCCAGAAATGCTCGACGAAGGAAATTTAATGAATTAAGTGACTTGCTGTGCATCGGAGGGTTTGACATTGAGTTGCTTTATAGATTGAGTAGCTTGTAGGATTTAAGTATCTTATCTATATTAGGATCTTGACAAATTCTTTCCTTATGTCGATGTAAGTCATGCGATACCTAAAACCACTAAACCAAATAACAACAAAAAGGAATTAATAGCCAAAATAATTTCTTATCAAGACATTTTCATTTTCCTCTTGTAAATGCCGCCATTATCAGTCCGTTTACTCTTCCTTTTACTATATAGTCTCCCCACATATCAAGCTAGCATTTTTCCATTCCATTGTTCACGAAATTGTCGTCATGTTGTAAGCAAGCTAATAAAAATATATATTTTATATAATGCTTCGTAAGTTTCGACACACTAAATTTAGCTCTGCTTTCTCCAACTCCTTTATGGATCATGCTTAGCTTACAACTTTTACCGGGTGTGAAAATATAATAATCGATAGCTTGAAATGTTTATGATGATGAAAGAATTCCTTTTTCTTTTTACTAATTAAGTTTCGCTCGTGGATGATTAAAATACCTTTGAATGTGAATTATGATTAGACTTAAAAAACTCATCAACACCTGCCACACCCTTATCCATAATTCCGTTTACGTTTTGAGTTTGTTTTTTTTTTGTTTTTCCTTCTTTTACAAATAAAAGTCGCTCAATTGTATAATTACGAAACCGCTCACTTTACCGATTGTCAAAATATGCCAGAATTTTTTATTATTATTACACATTTTCGACGTGTGCTCATTGCGCAATTACATTATTTTTAGAATATCTTAAGAAGTCGGTGTGCTGTTTATTGGAAAATTTTACGCTTCGAGTAATCGAATTAAAAATATTATTGCTTACAAATTTCATGATTGTCGAGTGCTTCAACTTTTATTGATAATGTTATGTGCTATACGTTGACGGGATTAAGGTGCTTTTAATGAAGCAATTTATTTTGGAGAAGCAATCATTTGGATTTTCTAGACAGATCGATAGACATATAGAAAGAAGAATCGAGCACAGCATCATGACAATGTCATGTGATTGTCATTGCCATAGGATGATTAAAGAAGCACATCACAATAATCTAGAAATTTCTCCTTATTAGAAATTGTTGTTCTTTCCGTTCATGCGATTTATTGGAGCATTCATGGTGCATAAAATCTGGGTCAGAGTTGCCTGGATATAAAAAACTATTGCATGAACTTAAAATGTCTATTTTAGTCATGTCCTACTGTACGTAAATTTAGAACATACTTCAAAGATTTTCAAATTAATAAAAGGATGACAATTCGCTTAGCATATGTTAGATAGACTTATGATTTTGATAGTTTCGTACATATTTCATGTCTTAATTCACATTTAAGTGCTTTCGGGTGGAGAAAACAAATTTCAAGACAAATAAAATTGAATATTTATAACCTTAAAGGTTTCAAAAGCTCAACTTATCTTTATAACATTTCAAAATTGAACTGAAAACCTTCGTTGGAAAACTCAAAGATCAACCAAGTTCTAAAGCAATCACTAATCCATCAAAGTTTAATTGGCAACACAAATCCAAATGAACGACACTACGATTTGTCTAGCAAATGTCTAGTTCAAAGGACGACAAATCATCGCAATTAAATGTTGCTAGTCATCCTTAAAACCAAACATTAACTATACCAATCGTTCAGTGTCCACTCTTTAAAGAGTTTCAAATCTAAAGCTTGACTTCAACTTTATTTATTAAGGCTATCATGTAATAAATTGGCAGACACAGACCAAATCCTTGATTTTTGAAGTTTTTACTATCTTTTGTTCAAAATAACATCAATTTTATTTTTAATACCCTACCAAATAAGATCAATGATCTCAATTTCTGAAGTCCAAAACTGTACGCAATTTTAATGACTTTGTTTTTGAGCCATAAAGTATTAAATAAGGAGCTATGACTAGTTGAAAAAAACCCAATAAATCAAAATCATTGAAATTTAAATAATCATCATTTAATACATTAAAATCACAATAGAATGTTGTTTTTATGATAAGGCAAATATAGAACGAACTCTATTCATGTTATCCAAAGTTCAAGCTTCTAAATATGCCAAGTATTATCACATGTGTATCTCTAGATTGTTTACTTTAACAGAGATTTGATTTTATATTTCCCAAAAATAGTTTTACGACCTTTTGAAATTTCTTAATTTTCCGATTCATTTATTAAAATTCTATAAAAGTTCCCCAATTTGTCAACCTTAAACTTAACGTTTTTCTTAATAATTTTACGATCGTCAGTTATAAAATTTCAATATGTCTATTACAGAAATAATCATAACGATATCTAGTTAGTGTCACTCTCATAAAAACAATTTTTATGATTGAAAAATTTGAGCAAAGCGACGATGTGAGAAAAAAATAAGAAATTTGTTTTATTGCTCATTCAAGGTATTTTAGACGACATTAAATTTTTAACTCTTAAAAAAAAGCAAATAAAAAGAAGAAAATTTTCATAATTTCTCACAGTTTGCAGCCAAGAGTTTTGGCATTAAACAATGCGTGCGGTCATTTGTAAATAATTTAATTTGCCTCAAGCATAACTTCATATTTAAGGAAATGGTTACAAAATAGAAAGTCTAATCGATTATCGAAATGTCAAGCAACAGCTGACAGTTAATCTTTTGAAGAGTATGACTAATCAATGTCAACAATTGCCGAAAATAATTTGTATGAATTTTAATATTATGTGACTTTAAATTGTCGCGACGTCCATAAAACATAAGCATGCCTTATTTGAACTATATATTTATTCTTAATAGTCCAGACAATAATAATAATGCGCCATAAATTAAACAATACAATACAAAAAGCATTAAAATCGATTCAGGTTGGATTAATCCTTAAAAGTTGCACATTGTTGATTGCATAACAATAAGCCATGCAGTAATCGAAATTCAAGCTATGGACATTTGAGAAAAAATCAGTTACAAAAGATTTTGAATTATAAAGCATAAAATTTAAAAATTGATTGGCAGTTATTTTTCAAATATTTTTAAACCGTTATTTTATGAAACTTAATTAGGAGTTCTTAAGTTTCAAATGTTCAATCTCTAATGACCAAAGCATGATTTTCCTCATACGTGAAATCTCAGCAGTATGCAATTTGAATTATTGCATTAAATATTCATTATAATTCCACTCTTTTAATGCTCTCAATGGGATATTGCATTTTTGAGAATAAATTGCTCTTTAATATTGAAGAAATCACGGGAATAAAGATTATGCACCTGGCGCTCGAGCAATATTCCACATTTTTATTGCCTTATCTATCGCTATTTTCTTGCTTATTCCATCTTCTCATAAGCCTCAAATTGATTTTTTTCGTTATCTCAAAAGTCTCATAAATATTTTCGCTTGCTGCTTCCTCTACAGTCTATAATACACAAAACATACAATAGATTGAACAATCTCGAGATCCCACTCTTATTTCTGAAACTGTTGCTGTTTTGTCGGTGCCAAACAGCGGATGAAAATAAAGTCTTTTGTATTCAAAATCAAAGAAACTAAAACTTTTCGTCTGGACAATATGGGTTCGTTCACTTATTACGTAACGCACTAGGGGGGGAGGGGGGGTCTAAGATTTTGTTATTGTTTGTTACAGGGGGAGGGGGGGGTCTAAATTTTGTTACGTAACTTTTCAAAAATTATATTTTTTTATAATTTTTTCTATATTAATTTTAAAATTTTTTTAACGTTAAATTTTAACTTAAGAACATTTTCAACCAATTTGGGAAAACGACTAATGATTACAAAACTTATGAGTTTTTTTTTGCGTTTAGTTAATAATATGGATGTAAACGATTAATATATTTTTTTATTGCTTTCCTTCTATTTACTTTTACATACTTAAAGGAAGTATAATAAACATTTGATAAACAATTTAAATGAAAAAAATTATTGTTACGTTATGGGGGGGGAGGGGGGGTCTAAGATTTTGTTACGCTTTGTTACAGGGGGGGGAGGGGGGGTCTAAAAACTCGTTTTTTTGCGTTACGTAATAAGTGAACGAGCCCTATGGTCTAGAGCTTAAATGATACATCAATTACCATTTTTTGTGTAAATCTCATGAGATTAAGCCTTATATGGAAGTTACTCGATAACTCGTCAAACATAAATTGATCATTGATCATAAAAATATTTGAACAGCAATTAGATGCTCAATATTTGCCATAAGTACATAAAAATCTTCAATTATCAAGAATGAGCCTTAACAATGACAGTAATGAGCTTTGTTTATCACAAAAAAATTTAATTGATCATCAATGTCAGCTTAAAGCGTGCGAAGTAAAATTCTCATTGTCGGCGCTGATTTGTTTTTAAACAACAAGCCAATTAATATCAATTTGTGAGCCTATTTGCTACCACTTTACTACCAAAAATTACACATATTCAAATTGTTATGGAGAGAGCAAAAAAATTATCTGTTAGACCTTCTTCATTGAAATAAACATAAATATGTATTTTAAAAATTTGTTAAGGTAACATCCGCTGTACGACTCTTGAGAGTATTGCGGGTATTGAAACACACTTGATGTGTGATTTTTGAGAAGGTAGAGACGACAAGTAAGTTATGCATGATACCTGAAAGATATAAAGACGAATAACACCAGTTTGGGATAGGTTTAGTCTAAATTTTGGAACGAATTCTATAATATTGATTTTTGAAAAATTTAAAATTAATTTGGAAAGTAAAATGACGGAAAATCTGACTGGATCTTTCAACATTTTGCATCAACATTTCTAATATGATAAATAACTGGGTCCAAACGTTTTTACCCACCACTCAAGTGACACGATTTAGTCGCTGGAATGCTAATACTTCAGCTATCTTTTTTGAAAGCCAAAGATAACCAAGTCTAAACTAGAGGTTGGTTCTTATTAACCTCTGAATTACCCGAAGCAATTCATAAGGCTGCTCAAAGCCACCATTGAGTCAAAAATCGATGTGCTGTTTCTAGAAAGAAGTTTCAGATCCAATTGGGGGAGCATATTTTGTTGGAAAAAAATTTGTTGGATCGGAATTTTTTGGAACGGATTTTGTTGGAAAATAATTTGTTGGAAGTGAAAAAATTTGGAATGGAAAAATTTGGAAGAACATTTTTTTGGAACGGATTTATTTGGAAAATAAAAATTTGGAACTCATTTTTTTTGGAACAGAAATTTTTGGAAAATACATTTTACCTGAATGTTCAACTGTTAAATCTTATATAGCGTTTTAATCCTTCATACATAAAATGAAATTAAAGAAAATATATTTTTGAGAAAAATATCATTGACATTAGATTATGAAAGCTTATTTCTTTCTTACTCCACTTATCCGAAGACTTTCCCCGTCACTCACGTATAATTTTTGGAAATTTCGCTATGTCTTCATTGGAGTAAGTGATGCTTTTATTGATATTTATGTTGGTGATCAAATTACTATTTTTATGAAAAATTCAATAACAGAAGTAAGCTAAATCTGAAAACATACTTAATTTTACTCTTTAAATTAAATCCATTTTTTTTTGTTTTTTGTTCTTTAAATTAAATCCTTAAAAACACTTAAACATGGTAATAAAATTTTAAAATTATTTATTTTTTGAATTTTTACTTGAGGTTTCTTATAAGATTTAATAGTTGAACATTCAGGTTCAAATCATATTTTCCAAAAATTTCTGTTCCAAAAAAAATAATTTCCAAATTTTTATTTTTTAAATTTTTTATTTTCCAAATAATGCACTTCCAAATAAATCCGTTCCCAAAAAATGTTTTTCCAAATTTTTCCATTCCAAATTTTTTCACTTCCAAATAAATATTTTCCAACAAAAAATGTTCCGCCATCCAATTTACATATTAAGCATATCATTTCCAACAATTCCTCATCGTAGATCACGATAAAATAAAATTCTCACGTTCCTTTCACAAATATTCTACATAATCCCATCTTTAAATTCTCATAAGCTTTCCAAAGTGTTAAAAATTGACCTGAGAGAGAATACTGACCTTTACACACAATATCCAAATCGACATCACATTGTGTTGTACCAGCATATTTCAGTCATAGAAAGCAAAAAAATAAATAAAAACAATACAATTCGTAGGTTGAAATTCTTCGTACCGAAAAGGTGCTGAAAACCTTCTTGATCGCTGTATTTTATAAATTCCAAAGGAGTTCCACAGATGAATCCTCAATTGAGCTATGAGCAGCACACATTACGTCAAAATTAGCATGAAACAATACCTGCTATTTAAAGACAAAAAGTCGTGTTGAGTGCACACTGAATGGCATTGAAATTTTGTTTAAATCTATAATAAGAGAGTAAATAATAGTTTATGATTGAAGTAACAGAGATCTGAAAATTTGTGTGGGCAAGCATATTTGTGTACGTTTAATGAGATGACAAAAGTATTGGCATTGCATGTACAACTGCCATTTAGTCGTTTGTGAGTGGCTGAAGACAGACGATTGAGTTAAGACAGCAACTGGAATTAAATCTTAATTTTCTATCTAATTATTATAGGATGTGGTGGACGATTACAGGCAATTTTGGTAACATTTTACCCATTGATTGGTCTAAATCTTTTGCAAAACAAATGCACGTTCCAGCATTAAAATTGAACGAGCGAGCAGCAATAACGCCCGATGACGAAATTCAAGATTTAAGTTCGGAGGATGAGGCAGTTGCGAATGACTTGGATTTACATCAATTAATACTTGGCGGCATGCAAGCTGATCACGGACCTATTCAGACAGCTGAGGAAGTGATGAAAGAGATTGATGACATAATGGATGAGCACACACCATCGGAAGGTGATGTCTTGGAGAGTGAGGTAATGGAAAAGGCAAAAGAAGTTCTCGGCTCACCATTATATGAAGACAGTAAGTTCTATATCCATTTTTTAATTGCTTTTAGTCATAAAAACTATTTTAATTTACAGAATTAAAGGAAATGACGATAGTACAGTTGAATGATCTCTATATGGAAATGGAAGTTCTAATTCGTGAATTTTCTGAAACACTTATATCGGAGCTTGCACTTCGTGACGAATTGGAATACGAGAAAGAGTTGAAAAATACATTCATTTCATTATTGCTCGCTGTACAGAATAAGCGGCGCCAATATCATGTAGAAAAGAAAAAGGGAAAAATGCAATCATCAATGACGTCATCGACGCAATCGTTAAATGGTGGACAAAATGGCACCAGCCCAAGACCAAATGGTCTCGGTGTGAATTCATCAACAGATCCTAAATATTTAACTACGGTCATTCCGTATCATTTAGATGCTGGACCTCCTGAGAATCAGGCACTACAAGTGCTTATTAAAAGTAAGTTTTGAACATTTTATAAATGTCTATTTAACATAATTAATTTTGAATTTTAACTCTTTTACAGTTTTGAAAGCCATAAATGAGGATAGCCCAACAGTTCCAACTTTGCTAACCGATTACATATTAAAAGTCCTGTGTCCCACGTGAACGCAACTTAAAGAGCTTACACTAACGTAAAAGAAAAAGTGAAGAAAATTTCCAATTTATGATTTTTCGGTGTTCTCTCTAAATTCTATTAATTGCAATTAATTGAGAATGAAAAACTCAAGTTGATTGATTAGTCATATACCACTGAAAAAATGAGTTGTTTCCTGTTTCCTATTTCCCTGTCCACTCCCTTCAAATGAGAAAAATTATAATCATTATGAAGCCTATCAAAAATTCTATCTTAACAATATTAATTAACATTATTAACTTCAATGTGCTTTCTAAATTAAGAAAGAAAAAAAATGTTTGAATGATAAGCAGCCTTTATGCCTAGTATAAAATTCACATTTACATACATACGAACTTATTTGCTCATTTATCTGCACGCACCTTAAATTTTTTTCTTCTTTTTCTTGAATTAATAATTAATTATTTTCCCCAATACGGCAATGTCTTACATATGAGTGCTTGTGAGCAATACAACATTAATGGTAGTTTAAAATTTAAATGCAAACCAATTTAAATTCAAATTATCCGTTAAAAGCCTCTAAAGCTAAAAATGAACAGACATTAAAGTTTTCATCATTACTAATTCCCTTCACAAAACGAAAAATCGAAGTTAAAAAACATGTTGAATTTTTTTTAATTTTTTAAAAAATGGACTGTGTGATATTATTTAATTATAATTAAAGTGAAACAAACAAAAATGCTGATAATTTTATTTATTTAAGTTAATAAGTTTTAAGTATCGATTTATTGTATATTTGCACCTGAGCAGCCTAGCTTGGACGACCATACAAAAAAAAACTCTTTCTTTTATGCTCTTTTGTTTTAAAAGCAAACAAATAAAATTCGAATGACTGAAATGAGTTATGAACTCGCGATATGAAAAAAAGTAGGAGAAAGAAAGAAAGCAGTCATGCCATATGTAAAATTTTATAAGTTAAGAATGTGAGTTAATTAATTTGCTCTCCTTTTGTAAATAGCAGAAGAAAATTGATAATCTATGAGAAGTATTGACAAGCTTTACAAGTCGCAATATCAAAGTCCTCAAAACAGTTATTAGTTCCGACAAACAACTAGAAAAATTGTTAAAGATATTTATCATAAAGAAATAGTGTCCAACATACGACTTATGAATGTGTTCAGTAAAGTTTTTTGATAGTAATAGAGTTGTAGCATTTTAATCCTTGTTGCTGACAAAGATCCAGCTTATCAAAGCTTCTCATATCGACCTATTTACTTTCCTCTTTATGTATCCTGCATTTTATGAATGAAGCAGTTTGTTGCTTTATTTTCTCATACAAATTAAAGTCATTTTGTGGTTCAGTTGATATTAAAAGCTGGCTATAGCTGCTTTCGACATTTCGAATTAGTTGGATGTTCTTACACATTTAAGAACGTAAAAAAGCACCAATTTTGGCAAAGCATCTAAATTTCGATCCCACAAAACATTTTTGTATGAGAAAACACAGCTAAAATTGCAATTAAATTAAAATTAGAAATGACACAAAAAGTTTGTATAAAGGACGTAGTCAAGAATGCTAAAAAATTATTCACATTAATTACACACATATTATGTAAAAGCATGAAGATATTAGATTTGATGTTAAATCATTCGCTATAATCATGTAGATCAATAAAGCGCAAAATAAAATTCTTTAAAAAAATCCTTTTCTGCATTTTACATGTTGTCATTAAGAGTTATGAAGTGAAAATTAAAAATAAATTAAATTTGTCTTTCATCAATTTAGAAGAAAAAAAAAATAATAATAATAAATTAAAATTTCAAGAGCTTCTTTTATTTTTTATACATATGGAATTAATTAATTAATTGCTGCACCTTTAAACGTAAAAAAAAGAATCCATTTAATAACATTGTATCCAAGTTTAAAACTGTAATACTCAAAATCTATTATGCAGCGGACATTAATCGAGACTGGTCGAATTTTGTGGAAATTTCAAATTTTGACAAATTGAAATTTTCATAAAATTGAGACCATTACAAGCCTCAAGCAGATGAAAACTATGAGAAATTCGCAAAAAATTAATATGCATAATAATTATAACAATAAAAAATAATTAAGATTAATATATACAGAAATCAGATACACAATTCACATCTTCTACGACAGCTATGGCCGAGAAATTAAAAGTAAATTGAATGAAATTGCTTGAATTTTTGCGCAATTCTTCATTTCTCTTATTGTCTTAAAAACTACAATTCTCTTGCTAATAAAATAATAATAATTATAATTATAATAATGTGAATTGGAAGGCATAAATCTTCAAATATGTATGAAGAGAATGGATTTCATTAAATTAACAAATAGAGAAAATTATGATCAAATTGATGTAACATTCGATATTTGTAAAACCAAAACTTATATAGCTATTTAAACTAAATTAAAACAGATAAAAAAAAGGCATGTTTATAAGAGAAAATTATGATTAAAAAAACTAGCTTGAACATGAAATATTGAAATATATTCAGAAAGGAAAGATTGTATTAAGAATGGAATGAAATAAAGAAACGCTTCGATACAGAATAAAAATCATAAAACATTTGGCATTATCATTTAATAATAGCTTGAGATTTCAGAGATTCAGCATAAAGTCCTTCAAAAAACCGTTGGAGAAAATTTTAAATTTTATGTTGTCTTTGTGAAATTTCAAATATTTTTTTACCGTTAAAAATTAAACAAACGAAATGATGATTTTATAGCTTGAACTCTAGGGGTGGCGAACAGAGCTATTACCGTTAAATTCGGAAAAATTTGAATATATTTTTAAAACTCACTTACACCAACATAAAATATTCGAATGTAAACATTGAAAATGTTTTATTGAAATTTGACTTAATTTCAACTAATTTTGTGTGCAGGACATGATGAGTTGCTTAATGCAGCTTTAGTAAAGATTAATGGATGCTTTAAACAAGCTTTAGAGTATGATTTAATGGATAAATTAAAAAAATGCTTGAACTGAATTAAACATAGATTTATATTAAACCTTTATCTCCCAATGTTCTATTTACAAGGCTATCTAGTTGCAGTTCAAGCTACATCAAGGAATAAGATCTTTTTAAACATTTCTAATAAATACCTTGCATACAGACGTTACTTCTCACTATTCTTCTTTTCAATCAGCTCATCCAAATGCGACGATATTTCCCTGAGTACTTTATGCGAATATTTGGTTCTATTGCATTCACTATGCTCAGTTATGTCGATGAATTTCTTAGTTCGTTGATCGAGTATTTCAGCATCATCTTTGAGTCCTTTAACAAGCTCTTTTTGATCAGATCCAATGAATATATTAGCTACTTCCTTCATCAAATCTTGTTCCTCTTTCTTTAGCTGCTCTAGCTTTAACATCAATTCCCGATTTTCCTTTTCCATTTCTAGGAACTTGTTTTGTTCATAATCAATCTTCTTTTCTAATGATTCAGTTTTATTTGCATTCCGACGCTTTAATTCATGATTAACTAGATCCTCGACCTTTTCTCTAATCATTTTCTTCTCGGAGTATGAAAGATTAATTTTTGACAACTGGAAGTTATCAAGATCTACAAAATAGGCTTATTTAATCAACTGGATCTGTTTATTCTAATGGATTACATACCTAGCAATGTCTCTCCATTCCCCAAATCTATGTAGTCACTGATTCTTACGGATAATAATGCATGTTCAATGTTTTTCTTTGATTCAGCAGAAATATTGCTTGGAAAGTCTTGAATCGTCAATTTTGAAAGACATTCCAATATTAGCTCATTCTTGGACAGCTTCTTATGCTCTTCATCATAAATTCTCTTCAGATCCTCCTCGGAATTAGCGAATAAAGTCTTATTAAGAAAATCCATTTTATTATTGACGGTTTTTTCGCAACTCAAATTCAAAAATACTTCGTTTTTTAAACACAAAAAAGTAAGCAATTCAAAAATTAAAAATTCGTTAAGAATAAATTTGTACTTTATTAGGTAAAATTGCGAAATAATGCTTAAATACTGTATAATTGAGTAAACTTAATGCTGTATCTGGTACCATTGAGGATTCCACGGTCGTATTACAAGCCTTTTCTTCTTCGTTGGCTCTGGATGAGGTAATTCTTTTACGATTTGTTCTTTAGGCTCTTCATCATCACTGACTTTTGTCCATAGCTCATCCAGCTCACTACTATCTGAATCATAGACATACTTAGCATTGTTCTTGCCAGCTAATCTATCTTCTAAAGCTTTCTGTGCCTGCATTACGCTGTCATAACTAGGTATTTCGATTCGATTTACTTTCTTGTCTTTTGGTTCTTTTGGCACTTTCTTCTTCTTTTTCTTCGACTTCCTTGGCTTATTTAATGAAAAATCTTCATCGTGTAAATCATCTGGCGTGTCTATGTCACTTTCACTGTCTGAATTCTGGGATTTTTCCTTTTGTTCAGGCTCTTTTTGCGTACAAGTCCGTCTAGGACGTTGGACATCGTAATATGAGTGATCCAAATCAATTGATGCCATTGTAGCACCTTAATTATAATTTGTACGCTGATTTCATCGGTTAATTATAGTAGAATTAAAGATTTTTGAATAATTTTTTGATGAATTTTATTGTTTACAAACAATGATTAATTTGTAAACACGTCTGATCTGGTTGATTGCTAATCAGGCTTAGCGAAGATTTTTGTGTACACTTTATTTGAATTTCAGAAAACCGTTTTTCCTATTGTTATGACTAATCCATGTGACTCTAAAGTGATTGGATTGTGTAAGTTATTTTGGACACAATATTTGAATTGGAAAAATCATCATCAAAAAGTTCAGAAATTTGTGAATTAAATTAATTTCTCTATTAAATACGTAGTTAAAGACTATTCAATATGCCGGATCATTTAGGAGACGATATGAGGAAGGTGAAGGTAGAAGAAAAGGAAAAAGAGGAGAAAGAAATTAAAGGTAAAATTGATAAAAGTGTAAATTTGTCAAGTCATTCATTCTGATCTTTGTGATTTTATTTTTAAATAGATCTCGATGAAGGTGATATTGAGCTGCTCAAAACTTATGGACAGGGTCAATACCATAAGAGTATCAAGACAATAGAGGATGATATTCAGAAAGCGATAAAACAAGTAAATGAATTGACTGGAATTAAGGAAAGTGATACAGGATTAGCTCCACCAGCTTTATGGGATTTAGCAGCTGATAAACAGACACTCCAGAATGAGCAGCCATTGCAAGTAGCTCGCTGCACAAAGATCATTAATGCTGATTCAGATGATCCAAAATATATAATTAATGTCAAGCAGTTTGCTAAATTCGTAGTAGATTTAGCTGATTCCGTTGCACCGACAGACATAGAAGAAGGAATGCGCGTTGGCGTTGACCGAAATAAATATCAAATTCATATTCCTTTACCACCAAAAATTGATCCAACAGTTACAATGATGCAGGTCGAAGATAAGCCTGATGTCACGTACTCGGATGTTGGTGGATGTAAGGAACAGATTGAAAAGCTTCGAGAAGTCGTTGAAACTCCATTACTTCATCCAGAAAAGTTTGTTACACTCGGTATTGAGCCACCAAAAGGAGTTTTACTCTTCGGACCTGTAAGTTCTATCATATTCTTTAATTATCAATGTCTAATAGCTTTAATTTGTATGCAGCCTGGAACTGGTAAAACATTGTGTGCTCGAGCAGTCGCCAATAGAACTGATGCATGCTTTATTCGTGTCATTGGATCAGAATTGGTTCAAAAGTATGTCGGAGAAGGTGCTCGAATGGTCCGTGAATTGTTTGAAATGGCTAGAAGTAAGAAAGCATGTTTGATCTTTTTTGATGAGATTGATGCTATTGGCGGTGCCCGATTTGATGATGGTGCTGGTGGAGATAATGAAGTTCAGAGAACTATGTTGGAATTAATTAATCAACTTGATGGTTTTGATCCTCGAGGAAATATTAAAGTTCTTATGGCTACAAATCGACCAGACACATTAGATCCAGCATTAATGCGTC
The DNA here is from genome assembly GCA_917627325.4 of Chironomus riparius. NCBI lineage: Eukaryota > Metazoa > Arthropoda > Insecta > Diptera > Chironomidae > Chironomus > Chironomus riparius. The sequence goes on along the minus strand of OU895878.1, from coordinate 48,861,542 downwards.
CTGGACGTCTCGATCGTAAAGTAGAATTTGGATTGCCTGATTTAGAAGGAAGAACTCACATTTTTAAGATTCATGCTCGCTCAATGTCAGTCGAACGTGATATTCGCTTCGAATTACTTGCTCGATTATGTCCCAATTCGACTGGTGCTGAAATCAGATCAGTATGCACAGAAGCTGGTATGTTTGCGATTCGTGCAAGACGTAAAGTAGCAACAGAAAAGGACTTCCTTGAAGCCGTGAACAAAGTCATTAAGAGTTATGCTAAATTCTCAGCAACACCACGCTACATGACTTATAATTAAGCATATATTTGATGTACTTTAGGTTCCACATTTATTAATATTCGTGTATTTTCATTTTTTTTCATGATTAATAAAAATTTCTTCTGAAAATAACGAACTTTTTGGATTTGAATTTCACCTCTATAATATCAACAACTATTTTTCAATCAGATTGCACTCAAAATCATCAACAAAACAATTGAGAAAAATTAAATTTGACTTAAATTAATTAATTTAACCATGGAGAAGCCACAGAAAATGCCGAAAGTTGCAAAAGTAAAGAATAAAGCACCAGCAGAGATACAAATTACTGCAGAACAGCTGCTGCGTGAGGCAAAAGAAAGAGATTTAGAAATTTTACCTCCACCACCAAAACAGAAAATATCAGATGAAGCTGAACTAGCTGATTACCAGCAAAGAAAGAGAAAAGTCTTTGAGGATAACTTGCGAAAGAATAAAAGTGTAAGTAATGAATATATTAATTGATAAAATAAATAAATTTAAACGTTTATAATCGTACTTTTCAGGTTGTCAGTAACTGGATCAAGTATGCACAATGGGAGGAATCACAGAAGGAGATTAAAAGAGCTCGTTCAATTTGGGAACGTGCATTGGACAATGATCATCGAAACATCACATTATGGCTGAAATATGCAGAAATGGAAATGAAGAACAAGCAAATTAATCATGCCAGAAATCTTTGGGATAGAGCCATAACAATCATGCCTAGAGTCAACCAGTTTTGGTATAAATACACATATATGGAAGAGATGCTTGAAAATGTTGCAGGAGCACGTCAAGTTTTTGAAAGATGGATTGAATGGCAGCCAGAAGAACAAGCTTGGCAAACATACATCAACTTTGAGCTTAGATACAAGGAACTAGATAGAGCTAGAAAAATCTATGAACGATTTGTTATGGTACATCCAGAAATTAAGAATTGGATTAAATATGCGAGATTTGAAGAGACTCATGGATTTATTAATAGCGCTAGAACTGTCTATGAACGAGCAATTGAGTTTTATGGCGATGATCATATGGATGAGCGACTATACATTGGATTTGCCAAGTTCGAAGAGAATCAGAGAGAACATGATAGAGCTCGAGTGATTTACAAGTATGCATTAGATCATTTACCAAAAGAAAAGTCACTGGATCTTTATAAAGCATATAGTATTCATGAGAAAAAGTTTGGTGACAAAGCTGGCATTGAGGATGTGATCACGTCTAAAAGAAAGTTCCAATATGAGCAGGAAATCCTTGAAAATCCAACAAACTATGATGCTTGGTTTGATTACATCAGATTAATTGAGAATGAAGGAGAGGTGGACATAACGAGAGATAAATACGAACAAGCTATTGCTAATAAGCCTCCTGGAAATGACAAAAATCTCTGGCGTCGATATGTTTATTTATGGATTAATTATGCATTATTTGAGGAACTAGAAACTGAAGATATTGAAAGAACTCGAGAAATCTACAAGACATGTCTTGAGCATATCCCTCACAAATTATTCACATTCAGTAAAATTTGGCTTTATTATGCACAATTTGAAATCCGTCAAAAGAATCTTCAAATTGCTAGAAAAACACTTGGAATGGCTATTGGAATGTGTCCACGTGATAAAATCTATCGTGGATATATAGAAATTGAGATCCAGTTACGTGAATTTGACAGATGTCGAATCCTTTATGAAAAATTCATTGAATTTAATCCAGAAAATTGCACGACATGGATTAAATTTGCGGAACTAGAGACACTACTCGGTGATGCTGAACGAGCCAGAGCTATTTACGAATTAGCAATTAATCAGTCTCGTTTGGATATGCCAGAATTATTATGGAAAAGTTTCATCGACTTTGAAGTGCAGCAAGGTGAAATTGAGTATGCTAGACAGCTTTATGAGCGACTACTCGAGAGATCTGGTCACGTAAAAGTTTGGATATCGTACGCGAATTTTGAGCTTACTTCCGAAACAACAGAGGATGGCATGAATGTCTCATTAGCAAGACGAGTTTATGAGCGAGGAAATGATGGGCAAAAGAATCTTAATGACCGCGATTCAAGAGTTTTACTGCTCGAGTCATGGAGAGATTTTGAAAAAGAACATGGCGATGATGAATATCTTGAAAAAGTGCTTGCAAAAATGCCACGACGTGTCAAGAAGCGACAAAAGATTGTATCAGAATCAGGCGAAACAGAAGGTTGGGAGGAAGTTTTCGACTACATTTTCCCAGAAGACGAAATGGCTAAACCTAATCTTAAACTTCTTGCTGCTGCTAAAAACTGGAAAAAGAATATGGATGTCCCAATTAGAGCATCTAATGATGGCGATCAAGGAAATGACAATAATGACTTAGACCGAGATGATTCTGAAGAGAGCAGCGACTCAGAGAAACAAGACGGCGATGAATAAACATTTTCTTTTTATAAATTAAGTATTTTAAATAAAAATAATAGGAACTAGCTATTTCCACAAGAATTTTCGCGTGTATTTATTTAAAACTGTCGCATACACTACACGACCAACTGACGATAGGGGAAAAAATGTTATTTTAAGGAGTGTTTTCGTCATGAGACTATACAATCATAATTGGCAGCAGTAATGTATAAAAAGTATAAAGTAAATAGGACAAAATGTATTCAAATTACGTTAAAGGATTGGAAATAAAACTGGTTGTGTAATTGATATCAGTAGCTTGCCAAAGTCCATTCCTGGATTAGCTGGATGATTGAGGCAAGGTTGATAGTTTTGATGCATTTTGTCTTTGAAATTTTTAAAATATTTGCTGTTTTAGTGTTTTGAAGCACTTTGTAGCTGTTGTAAGGTTTTTAAAAATACCGACATTTAAAGATTTCAAATATTATTGAAGCAATACAACAGCAATAAAATTCAAAATTTACTGTTGTAAGGTTTTATTTTAAAAGTTCAAAACCTTACAACAGCAAAAATGTCTAAAACTTTAAAAATGTTTTAATATTTAAGCATTACAACAGCAATATAATCATGAATTCGTACTGTTTCAAGCTTCTAATTATGAACTTTTTAATTCCGTTAAAATTTGAATTCTTTAATATATCTTTTTTGAAAATTTTAAAACCGTTATAAATCAAAATCCACGATATTTAAAGCCACAGAAATGCGCTCAACTTCCCAAAATGTCAACCCTACCGCTCACATGCATTTTATTTTAGATTAATTTTATACAAATGCGGCATGATATAATCAATGAACTTTCAACCGTTGACTAAAAGACATGTAAGTATATTTTAATCGTGAATTAAATGTGTGACAATTAGTCAGGAAAATTCTATTTATAAATTCAGGAAGAGCATTCGAAGGTTTAGAATTAAGCCACTCATGTGTCTTGCATTTTTGAGCTTTTTGGGCTTCACGTTCTTCCTGACTTCAACAATTTTGGTATTTGTGTATTATGACAGCCTTAAAGAGTTCCTTCATAGCCATTATGGAGCTAAAATTGGTAAAATCAACATTATCGATGTAAATTCTTAAAAAAATTAAATAATTCTGTTAATTTTAGACCATATGATAGGCTTCATTATTCTCAGTGGATTTCATGCCTTTGCATTTGGCTTAATAACAATTCAATTGGTTGTGGTAAAGCCGAAAACAACAAAAGTCATTATTCCACTTGTCATTGTCGTTTCGACAGCATTTTTTCTACTTGTTGCAATTGATTTCTTTATTGAAGTCCATCTACTCCATGTAACGCCAAAGGAACAGCTGACAAAGACTCATGATGACAAGGCTGAAATGCCAGAAGATGACCAGACTAAAAAATTAAAAAAGAAAGGAAAAGGATTTAAATTGGGATATTTGGTGATATATTCGAGCATGTGTGTTGTCGTGTGGTTCCTATATCTCGCTTTTAAGGATCTTGAAGAGGATTTGGAGCGACAAAAGAGTGAAAATGAGCCGATGGAAATCACAATCAGTCATATCACATAAAATTTTATGCAATTTTCTCCAAACACGCAGTAACTGCCACATGATGCTTGTTTTTCTTCAGATTCTCAGTGTGTGCTGGTTTTTAAGCATAAATTTGTGCTTGCAAGCTTCATTTGGCAATTTTAGTTATTAATTTTGTAACATTTTGGAAGTGATAAATGGATTCAATAGTTTTTGACACATAAGAAATAACAAAAATGGTTAATAATCCTTCAAATTCAATAAATTTAATTCCAAATGATTTAATTAAACTTTTACATATCATGATTTTAGTATGTAACACACAGATTGTGAGAAAAAAGGATTAGTTTTAATTTTGCAGCATCGATTACTTTGAAGAAATTCCCCAAAAAAAGCAGTTAATAAGTCAAGAGCTTTACTTTCTTGAATGTTGGATTTCTTTTTACAGTAACTCTGCAAATTAAAACAGATGCAATAGATAATTATTAAGGCAGTATTTTAACACATTTGTAGTCTTACTCTCGTGGAGGAACCAATTCTTTTTCTAATGAATCCTTTTTTTGAAAAAGTGTCGTGACTTTTGATGGATTGTTGACAAACTGGTCAGGCACGCTTAATGTCATTTTTTGGAATATGCTGAAATGTACAGGAAGACAATAATGAGCTAGCTATTCTTAGTATTTTGGAATTTATTACTTCTTGATGACGGAGAAAGCAGCAGCTTTTATATCCATGCTACATTGATACGAATGAGCTGATTGGAAAATCTTTTGTGCATTTTTAGCACATAAAATTTTAAGCATTCCTTCCTCACAAATGGCTTTTAGACCTTCAATTTGATAGTAATCGGAAGCATACAAAAGATCGAAGACATGCTCAGATAAGTTGTGGACCTCGTCAGTATAGATGTATCGAATTAGTTCCTTAAATGATGCTGCCTTAAGATTTTGCGAGTTGACAATTTGCTGATTAAGATTCTTTTCCTTAAAATCCGAATAGAACATTTTTTCGAACACTGGACTGCGAGCTTAATTAAATAATCAATTAGTTTACAATATATTTAACTTAATACTACTAAATACTAACCAGCTAATATGATCTTGCTGACTGGAATCTTCTCATTTTCAACAATGAAGGTAAAGTCGCTTAACATTTGATTAAATAGCATTCTTTTCATGTCAGACTTGAGATTACTCTCGTTTTTAGATGATGTTTGGGATATCTAGGTGTATCAAAAATAATTATTATATACAGCACATCCGAAAATCGAGGAACACTGGATTTGTAAATCTATTGATTTGCTTACGTTGATTTCTACTGCTTTTCTCGAGGAGGGATAGCCACAGCAGTAAGATTTAGCACTTTTTGGCCGATTACAAAACATGCAGAAGTCGGTGACAGTCAAGTCTAAAGTTCTGGATGTTCCAAATATTCAAGTAAATTTTGAAAAACTTAAAATTATCACTTACATATCGTTTCCATCGACTTTTTGTGTAATCTTGGTCGAAGACAAGTCATCTGTCTTCCAGTGAGCCTTCTCCATGATCGATTTTAGTAGTAAAACTTTAATTAATGATGATTTTTATATTTAACAAAATCACAAAATTTTAAGTTCAAAACATGAAAAAAAAAATTGAACTTTGATAAATTCAAAATCTCAAAATTCGTTATATTATTGAACTCAAAACTTAATAGTTCGTAAAAAGGTTTAAAATGTTAAAATCACACAGAAATAGTTTATTTTCTTCCCTTAAATTTACATATTAACTCATTAGTATGTATTTATTTTAAAATTTAAATTGTTGTGATTAAAAATAGAATTAGATGCTCTGGCATGGCTGACTTAAGTCTGAATGATAACTTAAAAATGGACGAACTTAATTATTGTTGATCACCTGGAATAAAGCTCATCTGTAGGTTTACTTCTTACTCTTTGGTATAGTAATTGCCAATTCCTTTTCCAATGATTCTTTCTTCTCAAATAGCTTGGCTACTTTTGATGGATTATTGACGAATTCTTCAGGCACGATTAAGTTCATACTCTGAAATATGCTGTAAAATAAATGAAGTTAATAGTGAACTTGGTAAGTTGAGATTTTTTACTTCTTGATGATGAGGAAAGCAGCAGATTTCAATACACTTTTACACTGATACGAATGAGCTGATTGGAATATCTTGTAGGCATTATTAGCACATAAAATCTTTTGCAGCTCTTCTTCGCAAATAGCTTTTAGACCTTCAACTTGGTAATGGTCAGCTGTGTGCAATAGATCAAAAACATACTTCGATATGTTGCAGACTTCACCAGTGTAAATATATCGAATCAGTTCTTTAAATGCTTGCTTTAGAAGTGGTGACTTGATGGTTAGCTCATTTTTATTCTTTTCCTTAAAGTCTGTGAAGAACATTCGTTTAAACACAGGACTGCGGGCTAAAGATTAAAAGAGTCAGTATAAACTTAATTATGCTATTTAATAAGCACATACCAGCTAGAATAATCTTGCTCACAGGAATTCTTTCAATATCCACAATAAAGATAAAATCACTTAAATTTTCATCGAATAGAGCTTTCTTCATATCAGCTTTAAGATCGCAGTTGTGCTCTATACTTGCCTGAAGTACACAAAATACTTATTTAATTGAAATAGTTTAATTAAATTAACTTACTCACATTAACTTCTAGATTTATAATATTAGAAGTATAAGAGCCACAGCATGAATAATCATTTTTACGCTCTCGTTTGCAGTATGAACACAGCTTTTTTGGAACCAGCTTCAAAGTTCTGATTTAAAAATCAATTTTAATTAAAATACACAAAAAAGGAATAAAAACAGAGAAAAATCTTACAATGTGCCGCTTCTGAAGCATCCTTTAATTGGAGCTGGAATCTTAGAAATCAAGTCATCTACTTTGATAGTTATTTCGTCCATTGTTCTTATTAATTAAAGTTAAATTAATTTTTTCACAATCGAAGAATTAAAATGTGTTTTGAGTTTAAAACTGAAAGTTTTGGTTCAAAAATTGAACTTTAGAAGATTTAAATAGCAGAAGTTCGTTTAATTTAAATCATCGCTCATCATCGAAACCGGTATTAATATTTAATGTTGAAAATAAAGGTTGGAAAAAGGCTTAAACAAGTATAATCGCTAGATTTAACCATTCAGTTCCTTCTCAAATGAATCCAATTTATCAAAAAGTTTGGCAATCTTTGTTGGAGTGTACAGGAACTCATCTGAAAACTTGTAGCTCTTAGCTTCAAAAATCTTGAATCACACAAAAATGTTTTATGAACTTACTTCTTAATTAAAGCATAAGAAGCTTCCTTCAAGTCAAATGTGCATTGATACAAGTGAGCAGCCTGGAAAATTTTGTTTGCATTCTCTTCAGTTAAGCATGAGTGCAGTTCATCCTCGCAAGTTTTCTTCAAACCTTCAACTTGATAATAGTCAGCAGCATGCAACAAATCAAATACATGACTATATAAGTAATAGACTTCACCAATATAGATGAATCTGATCAGTTCCTTAAAAGCCTCATTTGGAATTGTTGTATTCAGAACATGCGAATCTTTAGTCTTTTCTTTAAAGTTCGAATTGACAACTTGTTAAAAACGGGACTTCTGGCTGTAATACAGGAGAAATAAGTAAATTATAGCACTTTCTGAGGTCTTGAAATGAGCTTTTACCTGATAAATAATGATCTTGCTGACTGGAATCTTTTCGTTCTCTAAGCTGAATGTAAAGTCATTTAGACTCTCATTGAACAAAGCCTTTTCAAGGTCAAAGATTAGTTCCTTTTTGTACTTATTAGTGGCTTGCAAAATCTACGAGAAATGTTTAAATTAATTTTAAATTGTTATTTTTAAATGTAATAGCCTTTACATTAATTTCACATCCTTGTTTCCAGGTACTATAACCACAACAGATAATATTATTATTCTTCTCTTTGCTACAATAATGACACAAATCCTTTACGATAAAATCTAAAGTTCTGGATGTTGAAAAAATAATTTCAAGTAAACAAAAAATCAGCAAATTTTAAATTTAAAGCACTTACACATCGTCTCCATTGACTTCTTGACTAATGTTAGTCGAAACTAAGTTTTCAATTAACCAGCTAGATTTGTCCATAGTTGATTTGAGTTATAAACTATAATTATCGATGATTTTAATCAATTTTAATGTTTAACAAAACAAAATCACAAGACTCAAAGTTCAAATCAGAAATGAGCGTTAATTTTTCAAATTTGAATCTTCCGTTATTCTTTATTAATCTTAGATTTTTATTTTATGTTTGATATTATATTCAGTTTTTGTTGATTATAGTCAGTTCCAACAATTCACGTTCTAAGGACTGTTTCCTTTCAATTATCTTTTGAATCTTATATGGATGATTGATGTATTCTTGAGGCAGTGCATAGTTCTTAGATTGAAACATCCTAAAGCCAAAAAGACAAGAATTTTAAAAAAGCAGCAAAAATTATGAATAGCCTACGTACTTTTTGATAAAGCCATAAGCAGCTATTTTCAATTCATCGCTGCAACGATACAAATGAGCAGCTTGAAAGACTTCGTTTGCATTAGTGTTATTTAAATTAGCTAGCAATGCCTTTTCGCAGATAGCTTTAAGGCTATCGATTTGAAAGAAATCAGCAGCATGAAGCAATTCTAATGCATGCTTGGTTAATTCGCTGACGTCATTAATGTAAATGTAGCGAATCAGTTCCTTAAATGCTTCAGTTGATATTTTGACACCCAAATTTTGTTGATTTTCAGCCTTTTCCTTAAAGTCCGAGTAGAACATCTTTGCAAACACCGGACTTCTAGCTGAAATGTATAAATCTGATAAGAAACAGTCAGTAAGAGCTAGAAACGACATGTTACAGACCAGCAAGAATGAATTTGTTGACTGGAACTTTTTCATCGTTTACGATGAAAGTAAAGTCACTTAAAGTGTCGCTAAACAATGTTTTCTCTAGATCAGTCTTAAGCTCACAATTGTGATGAACAGTTGCCTTTAATTAGAGTAAATTAATAAATATAATTTAAAATAAATATTTTAACTGTATATACCTTAATATGAAGGCATTTCTTATATGCATAATATCCGCAAACGCAACCACAATGAACGTTTCCTCTGACTCTCTTGCAGCTTGGACAAATTTCATTTTGATTTATGTCCAAAATCCTAAAATAATGCAAAATGAATGAAATATTCTTAAAATTGATTAAATAAAGCTCACAGTGAATCGTTTCGCAATTCCGCTGATAGTTGTGTTTTGTAATTTGCTTCAAAAGTGCCTACAGTCCAGACTGCTTCTTCCATCTTGCTTTAATTCACTTTAATTCACTGAATTTTTGAAAGTCACAAAATTGTAAACAAGACAAATTCTAGTACTTCATAAAATTCAAATTTGTTGTTCGTTATAAAACAAAATAGAAAAATCTTTGATTTATTTAATGATGAAGTCATTTTATCTATTTTAATAGATCATAGATGTTTGACAAGTATTTTAATCACTTCCCAACTGCAATATTAAGAGTAAAGCTATCCAATTATCTAAAAGAATTTGTTTAAAATGACTTAAAATTTGATTTTATTCATTTTCTTTATTGAGATTGATCTATAATTCAATTTTCTTAGCTTATTGGATTGTTTATCTTCCTGATTTTCTTCATATTGCATTTCTATGGAAAATTCTATTTGTATTTCACAATAACGTTACGCAAAAAACGTCTTTTTTCAACCACCCCCCCCCCCCCCCTTGTTACAATTTGTTACAACTCACAACCGCCCCTCCCTGAACGTTCGTTCCCCCTAAAATGCGAACGTAATAAGTGAACGGCCCCTTACATATTTTTTAAGGGGCCTTTCACTTATTACGTTACGCCATCCCCCCATCCCCCCTTGCCCTTACAATAGCCCTTACAATATGTTACAACTCACGACCCCCCCCCCCCCCCCCCCCCCCCCTGAACGTTCATAATTTATTTTATTTTGATAATTTTTTATTCTAAAAAGACGGTTAAATTTCTTTTGTATTTTTTTCTTAAACATCAAAATACTGTACAGCTGAATAGGTCATGTTTTGATTGATACTATTAGTATTCTCATGAATTATTGGTTTGAGATATAAAGCAAAAATTTGTTTTTTTTTTGAAGAAAATTCAAAAATATTATGCCCGATCGAATTTTGGAAAATTCAATCAACTTTGAATGTAAATATCACAATGATGGGATCATATTAATCATCATATGAATGACAGATTTAGAGAGATTTATTTTTAAACTTATGATTGATTTAATTTTGAAAATTTCCACAAATTATGATTGTATTTTAAAGTCTTGTAAACCAGTTTTCTATTGATTTGTTACTTTATATAACAAAAACTATGTATTGCCTAGCTTTCAAAAGAGATCTGGACATTTATAAATCATTTAAAAGGTGGAAAATTTAAAAAAATGTTTTTGGTATGAATTTGTAAACAAATATTTTTTTCGTGAACTTTTTTTTTAAAAGACAGACGACAGTTTGAACGTTACATACTTTTAACCCCCCCCCCCCCCCTATGTTACATTTGCTTACAATTTTTCAAACCCCCCCTCCCCCCTTAAATGCGAACGTAAACGGCCCCTAAGCTGCTGCAATGATTTTTTTTTTGTAACGACATTAGTACCGATATTCAGGAAATTTTCATAGATCAAAGGAATGGAATTGAAACACTAGTTTACATTCGACATGCACATACATTTATGTTAAATTCTAAAATGGAAATAGCTTACCTACTGAGTTTTTTTTATGCTGATCTTATGAAAAAGGAATTCATTAAATTTAATGAATTTCATACTATTTGAAAAATGTAATTTTACAATCAATCTACAGCATCTAGACATACATTTTGGACAGCTTTTTCGTTCAATCTGATCTACTTGAAACATGGATTTGTGAAAACAATAAATTAATTTTGATAACTTTTAATGATTTATCCTACATTCAGAAATTCTACACGAAAAACGAATTTCTTGAAAGTTAAATCTTAAGAATAAGAATACTTCCACTTGGATTATAAAAAGCTGAAATAAGTAAGTTACAAGAAAATATTCACATGATGTAGGATGATCTCTTGATTAACATTTGCATACATTTGTTATAAGTATACATAAGTGCCTCTGTCTCATAACAATCACAAGAAGAAGAAGAAACACAGTAAAAGAGTCACAACTCTAGAATTTAAAACATTTCACCTTCTTGTGTAAACAAGAGCGCAAGTTTCTCGGAAATTGCGATTTTAAATAGAATCAAAGAATCATTTGTATTCCATACATTGATATAGAACATAATGAAGACGTTTGAAGTTCCATTTTCTTTAAAAATGAATCTGTAGAATAACGAAAGTACAATGGAATCAAAGGATTTCTATCAATCAGTATGGAGATTACAGATTAATCTGGTATTGGAAATCTTAAAAATATATGAACTCCCACGCATACCATTATCGGATTCATATATCTTTCTTTTGTTTGTTTAAGAACTGCATTAGAGTCAACCAACTGTTGTGGGCGTCTGGAAAATTGCAAAGAAAAACTTTTTTAAATGAATCGTTGAATTTATGAGTTTCAAATTACGTTTTGTTTATTTTTCGATCTGATTATTCGGAATTAACCTTAAAATTTGTGAATATAGCAATAATTATTTTCTTAGGAGATTAAATCTCCGTTTCAAGTTAACTTTATATCAATTTGTAAATAAAATGCTAATTCAATGGAAAATTTCAAATCCTTCCAAACAACAAATGAATCGAATTGAAAATCCAATAAATTCTAATCTAAATAATTCAATTCTTCTTAAATCCATTAAAATAAATTTGAGAAATTTTAAACAATCTTATTGAAATGTTTTTATTCTCGCTTAGATTTCATCGACGCCTTTTTTCCATCGCATCTATGATGATAGCAACAAAAGCTCACAATTCTTTTGACTTTGTAGTGTAATTGACTGTGAAGGTAGCAAATATTAAACATGACCTCAATAACATTTTGCATTCCTCCCAATAAAACATCATTAGCAATGGGTTCTCATTAAACTGAAGGAATAGGATTAAGCATCACTATTTGCTGTTGGATGTCATTGAATAAATGTAATAAATATCTTCGTGTGGGCGGTTCATAAATGAGGTTTAGCATAGAATGTCACCCCTTCCTCTTTGTCTATGTAGTTGTTATTCAAATATCTTTAGTCCTCCAACCCATTACATACAAGACATTGTAAGAAGATAACCCTCCATAAAAGATACACAGAAACAATAAAATATTACAGATTCATGTTGTATGACACAACTAACCTCCTTTTGCTCAACAAGAAATGCATTTCATTTCTGTACTGATTGATATGATGAATGTTGAATCAATCATTTCTTAATGAACTGTCATACTCAACATATAGACATACCATATCTACAAACTGTCGAGATCAGCATAAAGATAAACATGGAGAAGAAGTTGTGAGCATATAGATATAACGTAACATAAAAGTGCATTAATATAAGGAAAGTCAAAGTGAATTGACGACTTGGAAACTATAAAGTGGTATGGAGTGTGTATTTAAAACCTTATAATCATCAATTACAGTGCCAACTCTTCGTATATTTGCCATTTACATCATAATTATTCTGCATCTCGAATGATGTATCCATTAATTTGTTTACTATGGGATGCACGCTACTTTAATGTTTTTATTTTTTATGTAGCTTATTTTAAAACGTTAAAGCGTAGAATAATGTAGGTATGGCTGGAGGACTCAGGGATTATTATTAATTATTTTGGATCCAATTGATTATATGATTAATAAACATGAGCAACATGTTTGATAACATGGTTAATGATGAGCAACATCCTTAATAAAAATTGCAAATTAATCTTCCAGCTGATAATCTTTAAATAAGCATTGAAATAAAAGCGTTCTTTTCAAGCTACAATACTATAGAATAGGAACTTAAATAGATTTTATAGCATATCATTAAAGATGTGAATGACACATGTTGCAATTTTAACATCTTTATTATTATTAGATCTATCCTACAATTTTCAACTCAGAATCAGCCTTCTTATAAACAATTAAAAATAATGAGACATTCAGCTGTATCCTCAATGAAGTGTTAATCAAAGTTTAAGTATTTTATGTGACGCGGGTGTTATGAACTAAATAGGAATCTTCATGAGTGGGCTTGATAATTCGAGTATATGTTGAGAGTATATTTGTTGGAAACGGACTGAAATCTTTGTTGAATGCCAATTAGTTTATTGTGGAATACTCAAACATTTCCAGTACGATTGAAGTTGACTGTAGGATTTTGAAACAATAAACTAGAGCTGAAAACATTGATTTCGAAAGGCGTTTTTTGATATTGATAGAATTTTTAAAAAAAAAATCTAAAAATAGGAAGACTGAATTGGATCTAAATTAAGTTTTAACATTCTAGGCGGTGTTGGTTGGCAACTTCATTGATTTATATCGTCAAGTATCAAGCTCTTTTGTAGACTATATTATAATTTTATTTTGAAGTATGGAACTCAACTAAGCTTAACACAAACTTCAAATCCCTGACGTAAATAACAAAAAAGTATGGAAACAAATAAAACTTTTTCAGAAAATGTTGAGGAACAAAGTTTTAAATAAACAAAGGCGATAATAGCTAACTATGCACGCTCGAATGAAGCAAAAGAAACTTTATTTTATCATCAAAGTGTTCATCAGAATTTATTTCTTCATTTCTATCCATCTCTCTTTTTCAGACATGTGCTGCCATTTATCATTTATCGCCTTTCTTTTTGTTCTTTTTCCATACAAAAAAGTGCAACGTGCTACAATATTTTTTCTCATCATGATTGTTTTTCAGTCTGCAAATAAAAATTGACACAAAAATCTTCGCTCGCAAATCGAACCCAATTTGTCTTTCTCATTAAAATAAGTAAAAAGACGTGCATGGAATGAGCTTGGATAGTACTTAACGAAAGAAGTGATTTATTATAGTACTACTGTGGAAATGCGGAAGCCTTTAAGTCCGCACTATAGTTGGAATTATTGAAAAGATCATTTGCAAGCGAGATTGTACAATTCATATTTTAGCTTCTGACTCAGAAGTTATGATAAATTGAATGCTTTAAGAATTGCTATATTTTAATGTCAGAAACGCATTAAGTATTCCCATTCACAACTTCTGTATCTTATAAATGCATTTATCATATTATCAGCCAATTCTTGATTTATACTTGCACATTTTCTAGCATTTAATTAACTCGTGTGGATTGGATTTTGACTTTTTTGTCACCTGGAATTTTCGAAACTGTAATTTTAATTTAATATCGAATAGATCAACATTGAAATGATTGAAAAGTGATTAAAACGAGTGAGCAAAAGAGTGATTATCAAAATTATGTCTTAAGTCAACCTGCAAATTGATAAATTCAATTTTTGAAATTTTAAATCAACATTTGAAATAAAAAATGGTGGTAAATAAAAGAATCAAAAGAAATAACGTTTACAAAGCCAATCCACAGCATCTAAAATCAAACAAAAAACATCAAAACTGAAATGCTGTTGCATTTAACAGATAATGATCGATTGTAATTATTATAAAAGCTTATTAGCAAAGAATGGAACATATTTTAAACGAAACATTCAATAACTAAATGGAATTTTATCTCCGTTTTGAGATCTTGTCATTTCTTTTTACTTTAATAACGCTTTAGATTTTTTTTTCACATTTATGATTTTTATAGCCTATAGCATTCTTTTTTTAAATGCACCTATATATGATGTATAACGTTAATTTAATTTAATGTTAATTAATGCCGCTTTTTTGCAGTATTTCTTACAAATGCGAGCAAAGCTCAAGAAGAAGAATTCAATCAAATGAAATGTGGTAAAGTGAGCGAGAACTGGCAAAATGCGCATGAAACGAGATTCCAAAATGCATTTTCACGTAGCAAGCAGCTCATGAAAAATGAATGAAAGGAAAAAAGTTATAAACCTTTCTGTAATTGATCTACTACAGTTGCTTGCTTTTTAATGATCCATATCAGTTTTTTTCTCTCTACAATCTTTCGATTATAAATTCATAACTAATTTGTTATGATTCATGGTTGCATGCTGCTTTCGCAATAGAGTTCATTTTTATTATTATTTCTAGTGCTGTCTTTTTTATGACTGAAACTGGGTGTATGAGATCATACATTGTTAGTTTTATGATTGATAAGTGGATCACATTAAGGATGTTGATTTTTATTACACTAAACAAACTTTATATAAATCTCTGCTACACGTGTTGGAAAAAGAATTAATTGAGGAAATTGATTTGAGTGTAAACAATCTGTTGAAGCAGTTGAAGATTTTCACAAGCGCCTATTCATTAGAAAGGTAAATTCTATAGAAATTGTTTATTTTTACCACGAAAAAATTGAGTGGGAGAGTTTTGTAATGCTTTTGAATGCTAAGAAGACTAATCATTTACTTACAGGATTATTGAGAATTTCATGGTAATTCTTAAACATATTTAAAGATACAGAATCGCAATTTATTTAGGAAAACCTTTATTATACAAGTGATTGTTAGGAGTGGGAGATACCTGTGCTTAGTAGAATAGCCAAAGAAGACCAAACTTTTTCCTGGTAACGGTGAAAGATGAAAGCAGTCAAAAATTAACTTTAAATAATTCAAAAAAAATTAATTGATCAATTATAAATAATTCAGTAATCATCCTTAATCAACCTTAATCATCTTAAATTATTTCAATTATTTCACACAAGATGCTGTGACTTATGAAACAGTCTAAAATAATTGAATGTTGATGCTGTATGTAAGAAAATAATTTTTGCCACAAGATTAAATTTATTGGTCATATTGATGTAATTTAATAAATGTCTGGACGGATACCCGAGCAACATCAAAGTGAAAATGTGTTGATAATGAAATTAATTTGAAAGCTTAAATTTTTAAAAGTGGTACAGCATTGTAACACTTAGTCTGTTTGATTTTAATTAATTTTAGAGAATAGAAGGATAGTGTTGGAAGCTAGATCTTTTGAAAAACTTCAATTTGTTGTAAAAACTTACTCATTTCATTTTAAAAATGAGAAAGATTTTAAGATTTTATTCTGCAAAAGCCCTGTATTTAAGTGCACATAAAAATATAATTTCCAAATTGTGCTCCTCGGTTTTAATGATTAAGTACACATAAAAATATAATTTCCAAATTGTGCTCCTCGGTTTTAATGATTTGTTTCCATACAATAAATCATTTCACTAGCGTCGAAATAATCAGAAATTTCTGTTTATTTCTCATCTTTATGATACATGAACTAATAAACGCTAATAAAGTTCCAATTAACATTTTTCGAGGAGACATTGAACGATGGGTAAAACTTTGCTGGAATAAGTAAATTTTGATGAAGGTTTACTGAAAAAATGCAACAAAATTTCATATAAAACAATTAATCATTATTTTATTGAAATAAAACTTCACTATATTGTAATTTATTCACAACTTACAAAAAGCTTATTTAAAATAGAAAAACCATGATTTTACTTACCACACTTTTATATTATCAATTGCGGCATTTTTATTGATTCTATTAATAAACATTTTTATGATTTGATAAAATGACGATTTATTCATCCAAAAATATTTCATTTTTTTTTTTTCAATAAATCGTTCCATCATTAAAAGTGGTTTTCTGTTACCTATTAGATATCAATTATTCATGTGTTGTTTATAAAATAAATTGAAGTGAAATTATCCGAAAAATACAATTTATTACGGGAAATGTCAATGCCTTTTCATTAGAAACAACCAGAATAACCCTAAAAAAGCAGCTTAAATAAATTACAAGAACAAAACTCACTGGTGCAAGTCTCACACCTAATTGATTCCATAAATGATATATATCGGAAAGTTTAAATGTTTCCCATAAATAGAAATATCCATTTTATGTGATGAACAAATAGTTGCTCAGTGTATAATACCGAAGCTTATGTCTTCTCTCAGTGATTTATCTTTTTAAACCTTTTTTCTTATTTTTACTTACTTTATTTTTTTAAAAAGAAACTTTTCTTTAATAAACTTCTAGAAAGTAGAAGACGAGAATTGTTGATTATCTGTTCTTTGTTTTTAAAAATAAGCAGCAAACCAGTTAATTAAAGAACACTTGAAGTTTATATCCATAACTTTTAATTTTCTATTGACAGTCAGTTTAATTAAATTATTCTTTAAAACGTTTAAGTTTTGTTCTTGAACTAAATTGAATTAATTTTATTAAATTTATTGCTTAACTGGAAATATTTATGTCAAAAAGGCAATTTCTTATTCTGAGAAGGAACCATTATTAAAGAATACATCTTGATATTTATTTGATGAATTCTTTAGAATTTTCTGTTCGGTGAATTTTTGATTTCTTTTTAAAACCTTTTCTGTGATTATTAAATCAGGTAAATAACAAAAGTTAAGAGAAAGTAAATAGATTTATATTTATAAATGAGCAGGATGTTTTGTGTGCTGGGATGAAAATTTCTGTAGGAAATATTTCTTTTGTTTGATAAAGCCTCAGCTCTTAAAGTAAGAAATGAATTACTTTTCTTATTACCTTTATCGAACAACGTCTAAATTACTTTCGGAGGCTTCACACCAACAATCTAATCAAGTTAATGTCATATGCTAAAATGAAAATGAAGAAATTACGTTATGTAAGTTTACTAATTTTTCTAAAGACTTCCAAACCTTAAATGACATTTTCACTGAACCAATATAATTAATGACACAATCAACCGCTGTTTCTTGATTCTGTAATCAATGCTGATTTTCTGGTAATTAATTTTTTTATTCTTTCGTACACTAACTGGTATTGCAGCTTCGATGTCTGATGTCATGCTGTTAATTTAATTTATAAAAGTTGATTTTTTTTTGTTTAAATGGCTAAATGAAAACTGGAACGACTTAAATTAAAGTATTGAAGATTTCTGTAGAGGAATTGAAGCCACAAACGATCTTCGAAGCCTTAATAAATAAAATTGAAAATTTAAACAGGAACAGAAGCATCAAAGAAGATGCTTCGACTAAAAAGATAAAAATGTTTTGTTGAGTTTTTTCAAAAGTTTTTCATCTTCCATGCAACCTTATTTAGATGCAATTCACGCTATGGATCAAGTTCTCAACTTGAGTATCTCAAGTGATGATGCTTGAAAAATATGGAAAATGCAATTAACATTCTCTTTAAATCCTTAGTGCGAAAGCTGTTGAATGTGGGTGAATTAATGCTGTAAAGAATTTTATGGTCTTTTAATTCCACTCACTTTTCCATTGACAGTAATAGATAAAAAAAAATGCCAAGAATGATAATTTTGATCTAGATCTGTTTATTTGTTCCACATTGTTATACACAAGAAGGAAAATAAAACATTTTTTTTCTCATTTATTAATACAAAAATTTTTTTTTACTACACATTTTATGCATTTTATGTATCTGTACAGGGGTGGCAAATTTTTATTTATGTTTTTCTTAAATTTCTCCAAAAGTTTTTGAATATTTTTTTTTGAGATTCTTACTTAGGGGCCGTTCACTTATTACGTTACGCAAAAAACCGACTTTTTTTACCCCCCCTCCCCCCTTGTTACAATATGTTACAACTCGCAACCCCCCTAAGAACTAGTTTTTGAATTTTAAAACTTTAATTAAGAACTAATTTTTGAGTTTATGAAATAGTTTTCGAATTTTAGAACTAGATTTCGAATCCTAGAACCAGTATTTGAACTTTAGAACTACATTTCGAATTCTAGAACCAGATTTTGAATTGAAGAACCAGTTTTCGAATTTTTAAACTTAATTTTCAAACTTTTAATCATTTTCAAAAACTGAAATTTAAAATTTACAGCTTTACACCAAACCAATTGGTAAAGATTTTACCACCCCTTTGTATTTACATCAAAGATTCATGCAGCATTTCCTATAATTGTGGGTGTATATGCTTTGTGCCTTCGTCATCATCTTTATCTTACTTATCTTTATTCTTATAGTTTTCAAATGAATGTTTCCATCTGTTCATGATATGAGAATATGATGAAGATCTTTTTGTCATGTACTTAGTATATACTATTTTTCCACATTTTCCAACGCTTTTCCGTTCATTTACAGAATAAAATTTCAAAAGAAATCATTTGTTGATATAGTTTATTGTTACTCAATGCCACACATGATGTAGGTGGAATAGAAAAGAAAAACAAGAAAGAGAGCTTATTGTTTGCATAAAAGTTAAGCATAAAGGAATACAGTTTCTCTATAACATCATCTACTGTTTGTGTCAGCAATAATAGTGCTCTGACGGTCAAAATTAACAACTTTATGAGGCCGATGAATGGATACTGAACGTGCTGATGAATTTGTTAGAGATGTTGTTACTGTCGAGCTCGTTAATGTCCTTTGACCTCTCAAATATTTATGCGACGAATGATCTCCAGGGTCTTTACAGCAAAATATTTTTGACAGCCAACGGTAAGCCGATGTACGTCTGTGATATAGGGATTTAAAGAAAAGATGAATTATCAAAAAAACGCAATATTAATTTTCTATTTTTGTACTTACTTAAATCCTCGCATGAGTTGCGTCGAAAACAGACAATAAATCAAGGGATTTGCTGCTGAATTGAGCGGTGCGAGACTCTGAATGAATGTTGCAACCGCTATGTTCGTTTGTGTCTTTGGAATTTGATCAAATACTTGTAATAGATCGAATACGATATATGGCGACCAGCATGCAATAAATACAATCACTATCACAAAAGTCATTTTTATTGTTTTTACTTTGGCACGTGGAATAATACCACGGGAACTCGCCCGTCTACTTCCTCTATCATCCTCATCACAGCTCAATCGATTACGACTCTTTCGATCCTTCTTTGGCACTTTATAGGTACCCTTGTCCCATATAGTTTTAACAATAATTGCATAACATAATGTTATGATAATAGCAGGAATGAAGAAAAGTGATGCTGACACCAATGTCATGTATAATTGCCATCTCCATGCATCTCCTAATTCTATCCAACATTGTGTTACTCCCTGAATTACAGTTTCTTCATATAATATAAATAAAGGTATTGAGAATAGTCCACTGAAAAACCATGCAAATATTACAAGCAATTTTGCACGTTTCCCTATAAATATATTGTCCATGCACAAGACATCGACAGTGTGTGAATGAAAAATAGATAGAGAAAAGATAGAGCTGTTAATTGAATATTTAACCTAAGGATAGCAAAAAAAACTAAATTTATGGCATGACGAGTATAAAAACATGAGTAAAGAATTTTACTTTTTTAAGAATGGTTGAAGATTCTGTGAGCGCATTTCTTACATTAAGACATTCTATCTTTTAAAGTCAACTCGAATCGACTTCAGAATTAAATGTCAACACGAAAGATGGTTCATAGTAAGAAGGTAAACAGGATGATGAGAAATCGGTGGGAGTTTTTCATCCAGACCTTCCAATTATGATGTTTTGCTATGGTTTGAAGACATTTGGAAAACATGAGGTAGATTCGAGTCCATCATAGTTGTCTTTAAACTAATAATAGCTCTTAGCAGATATCTTAACTCAAAAGAAGACTAGACAAACCAGCAGATGGACAGAATAGAAATAATCACACATCTTTCTCAGAAAACAATCATATTTAAAACATTGAATCATTCACTTAAAAATACATAGGACGTACAGCAATTGGAAAAGTTCATCGGGTGTGTTATAGCATCATAGCGGTCAATGCTGAGAGCCACAAGTACATAGGTCGATCCATAAGTGACTAGAGCTTGCATAAATTTTATAAATTTACATGCAAGATTTCCTGCTTCCCATGTAACTGTAAATCTCCATACTATGTCGACCATAACGTTGAGTAAGCCAACACAGAGATCTGGAAAGGACAAAGAATATTTTTTTTTTTGAAAAATCTTGATTGTAATTTTAATTTTTTTTAACTTATCTTCAATTTATTTTCCTTTATGTAATTAAGATTGTGTTAAGATTCAATCTTTACCTGCAATAGCCAGTTGCTTAATGAAAAAGTTCATCCTTGACTTTCGTTTATTTAGGTATAAAGTGACAAGTACTGCACTATTTCCTAATACAATCACAGCAAAAAGTATCCACAAAACTGTAAACTGTTCTGTCTGTAAAATAAAGGAACGGAAATTAAAATGATTATGAAACATTTAAGCAAACAAACAGATTGATGTAAATTGTGAATTCATCCCTCGAGCAGAATATTTGTTTGAATGTATGTATCACACATATGAATATACATGCCACTGCACACAATGTTTTAAAATTAAATTGAAACTTTTCTATATAAATTGTTGAATTGGATTGTTGGGAATTGCGACATTTATGATAGAATTTTGTTATGAACTCAGTTGTATCAGAGATAATCGAACTTTCAGAGCTGATACATATTCCTCTTGTTCATGAACTTTATCATGTTTAACATTGGAATCTATTCTATTGTTTGAAGCTTTACTAGATTTTTATGCTTGATTTTATAGAAATCTAAATCATATCTTTAAAAGTTAAAAGTTGAGATCAAAACCAAAAATCGCATATGTCAATTAAGTCTGAATCAGTAAAGAATCGATGTTTTGATTTTTTAATACAATAATAATATGAAGTTTTAACAGAACCAAATGAAAACCGATAAAAATCTTTGGTTCGATAGATATAAAATTACTGAAACACCCACAATAAACCTTTACATCTACTAGCAGAAAGCTTTAATGTTTCTCTAAAAAAAGGATCCGAGAATGAAACATCAAATGAAAAAAGAATATTGTCAGAAGTATTTTCATATTCGAAACCACTCACAAGGGCTTGTTTTAAATGAAATAAGAGCAACGAATAGATCAGTTGATATTAAATTCCTCAATGGCTCGAGTTTATGTTGATTATATAGCTTCAACAATCAAAAAGGTTTCATTTTCTTCATTTTGTCTAAAACATTGTCGATAAAGTCTATAGATATCTACAAGACCTTGACATTTCTATTCGACATGCACAAAGGGCTCTAATTTTTTTTAGAGAAGTAACTTACATTTTATTAAAATTAAACAGAAACTTACTGTGTTTTGATCTTTCCTGAATTGAGGCAGAAAGTTTTGAAATGAAGTCATTTGGTTACCATGAGTTTAATGCGTAATGTAATAAATTTTTGGAAATATCTTCCACAATACTAAGCAAAAGGTTGATCATTATTAATTAAAGTTGAAAGTCCTTAGAGGAATTTTGAATGATATTTTTAAGTAATCTTGTCAATATTTTGGAGGACGCTTGAATGTTACGTATAAAGGAAATTATTATTTTTGGACTCAGCAGAATAATTGTAATGAGATCTGTTCTTGGGCGTCGTCAAAAAAAGTCAAACTTTTAAGTGGAGAGATTTAAACCTGATTATACTTTGCTTTTGTCGTCTGCATTTTAGAAGTTATTAATATTCTTTTAATTAAAAGAACAAAATGCGATTAAGGTAGGAAGTAAAAGGAATAGACGTCAATTTCGAATTACTACTTCAGTAGTTCACATAATCTTCAAGCACTAATATACATTCTTCTAAACGTCATGCTTTATTTCTAGCAAATACAAAAGTCAACAAAAAAATTAATTTCTTAAATTGAACGACTTTTCTGATTTTTTCTCATGTATGCTTCAAAAAGCACCCCAGAGAGTTTACTTTTCTAAATGAGAAATAAGAATAAGCTTGTACTGTAGTGAGGCATAACAAATTAGAAGAGAAACGGAATGAAAGATTCAAGAGTGTTCACATATTCATGTGTTAACATGCTCGAATTGAAGATAAAGAAATCTGACTGAATGTTTTATGTCTTAACAAGTATAGACAAGAATGACGAGTGAATTTATTACAGCTTTTATTTTCATTCTAAGAAGAAGGTAAGCCAAATTTATCTTACTTTTCGTAAATAATGTGTATGAAAAAATATGATTGCAATGCGGCACTATATCAAGTTGCATAGCGCTGTATTAAGGAGCTTTTTAATAGAATTTTTGAAAGCTTGTGTAATGGTTCGTTCGGTCGCTGGGCTGAGTATTAAAATCTCCTCAATCAGACATCCTAGAGAGATCTGATTTCTATTATTAGCTCAGTTTCAACTAATTATTTTGGTTGCGATTAGGGAGAAAGCTTACAACAATTTATTTATACTATAATTATTGATTTTTTGATTTAATTTATAAAACACGTGATGAGTGCGTTTAGAATTTTAAAGAAAGTTCTGTAATTATGAATTTTGAATTTTAAAAAACCGTTAACTGCCAAAAGAAATGAGATATATCATAAATAAGTAAATACCCTCTTAATACAGAAAAGATAGATACTTCCTTTATCCTACACCTCAGCTGAAAATATTCGAGCTAACAAAATTCCAAGAACAAGAGCACTTAAGAAAATTTAAAGCATTTCATTGTCTTACGAATTTTATTTGTAGCATTTTTTTACGATGACTGAATAAATCCTGTGTAGGCGAATATTTCTAGTCATGATTATGCCAATTTTTCCTTCTGCTTCCTTTTCGTAAATCTTTAATAATCTTCTTTAAAGACATCTGAAATTCAAATTTAAGAACTTTTTCATTCTCTTAAGTGATGAAAATCATTTCCATTATGTGATTGACGAGAAATTATGTTGATTGACATTGTCACTTTAACCTTGATTGTGGATTCATTTTGATTATGTGGGAGGTTTTTTGAAATGCTGTCTAAAAAATTGAGGAATGTGGGATGAAAATTTTCTTTTACATCTATATTCTTAAAACTGAAGGTTTTGATTATCTTGACGGATACAATGTTTCAAAGGATCATGCTACGCAATTACATGTAATGAGGAAAAAAAATCCTAATAATATCTAAAGTATTCCCATGAGAATAAAGCTAATGTTGAAGAATATAGCAAAGCCAAGGGATTATTCATAAATGATTTTCAGCTTTTCAGAGGGTCCAGTCACTGCATGACATTTCCATACAAAAGGGAAATTTTATGAAAAGTGTGTCCAAAAATATTTTTTTCATAGATGTCATTTGTGAATGCACCCCTTTGTTCTAATCTTCAAAACGCTCTTGTAACTCGACCTTGAATACTAATCACTACTAATAAGGTCCAAGAACAACCTATCCATTGCAGATCTTAAAGATTTATCAAGTACCAATAATGAAAATCAGCTCATGTTCTGCCCCGTGAAACATTTCCTGGAAACATCAATTTAGGAATTTAATAACGATATCAATTTAGAGCAGCTAATTACTCATGTAACATTTGTTCGTTCTATTTTTCTGCACGAAAATGTACTTAATTTACTTTGTGAGCGTATTTTTAAATTACAAATAAAATTAAAACTTAAAAAATTATTATTTTTATCTTCTTAATATTCAAATTCGATAAGGGGCCATTCACTTATTACGTAACGCTTTTAGGGGGACGGGGGGTCTAAGATTTTGTTACGGTTCAAACAAGGAAATTTTTTTTTCATACAAATTTTGTTATCTAAAAGGGTCTAAAAAGTCATTTTTTCGCGTTACGTAATAAGTGAACAGCCCCTAAGTAGAAGTTGTGTTTTTGTTCAATAACAAAATTATGAAGCTTTAAGCAGTTGTGGCCGAGTGGTTAAGGCGTCTGACTAGAAATCAGATTCTATCTTAGAGCGTAGGTTCGAGTCCTGCCAACTGCGATAGTGTCAGTATTTTGGCGAAGTCTAGTCCTTTTTTGATGATTTTTGATATGGATGAATTTTGAATGATGATTGGAAGAGCTTTCAACATTTTAAATTGTTTTGAATACGTTCGCTTAATTATCGTTATTTTTCAAGAAAATTTCGACCGTTAATTATCTGAATAAGTTACACCTAAAATAAATCGTTTTAAATACATTGAAATTCCACATTAATCAATGTCTATAGTCAACTACCAATAAAATTCCCACAGATTTGATAGTTGTGTGTTAAATAAAATTATTTTCACATCATATAGACTTTTACCTTCATAAATTGGGTGCGAATCCCTATAATTTATCTCTTATAAATGGCATAATAAATTTTCTCAAACTTATCTTAGAGGATAAGAACATAAAGAAGAAGGATTTATCCAAAATTGTTTAAATGAAAAAAGGTCGCAAAAAAATATGCTTGGTTGAGATGATATATAGCACAACATTAGCACGACTTGGTGGAAATTGTCACCATATTTTCAAATTTAATTACAACGAGAATCTGATTCTTTTTCTTGCATTTCCTTAAATGTATTTATTATCTTTTTAACAACATCTTTTGGTATGAAACTGATTTAATGTAAGTGTCATGTCTTTAGGGGATAGAAAAGAAGTAAAAGTGAGTTATGTTCTTTTGAAGTCAAAGACACTTTCATGATGATTTTTATCATGGACAGAAGATCTCTCTTTGGGATTTGCTCATAAATGATGTCTAGGCAGGGGTTTTAGCTAGAGGGAGGGCTATTGGTCAGTGCTTTATAAGCTATGATTCATGTTCATAGTTCCCTGGCACTACACTGGCTATCGAAATGATAAACGACGTTGTAGCATCCATAATGAAGAATAGAATCAACGTTGAGTATGTTTGGGGCTGTATATATGGCATGAACTGGTTCCTTATGCTATCTTTCATGCCCAGCCTTAGAATGGACCATTTTTGTGACAATTTTGTTTATCAAGGTGCTTTAGCTAGCATTGAAAACCAGCCTTAAATATGCTTTGTCCAGCTTTATCAAGGTTAGAAACGTAAGTACGTGCAGCAAGGAGATTGTCAGCCAGTCTCTAGCGACATTTGATCAACACACTGTTTTTTTAAGACGTTATTCATGAATTTATCCCTCTTCAGAAACGCAAACTATGAATCATAGTGCAAGCCAAAACAAAAACAAATTAAAAAAAAATATGGAGCAAGTCATCCCAAAGCGACCGAACATAGTTGGGAATGAAATTGGAGCAAAGTCAGATGGTATTTGACCCAATTCTGTATCCTTAATCGTTATTTCTTTTTTTTTCATATGACACTCATACGATATTATAGAATTTCATCTTTGTTTGTCTCTTCCATTTCCCCGACCATATTATGAAAGATTTATTATGTATGTCCAATAAGAAAACAGAGTCTGCATGGGGTGGGAGATATAAAAGATGAATGGTGGGAATAAAACGAATGTAAATTTACCGACGATGAAACCAATATGTTAACGCATTTTATATTGATATCGTGTTGAATACTAATGTGCTAGCACATTCATTATCTTCATCCTTAATACTTTATGTCTTTTATAAAGCTTTGTCGTCTTCAGAATTATTTCTTCTTTGTCTTGAGTGTTCTTGTCTATGAAATATGTGATTATGATTTTGATGACAATCTGTTAGTATTTTTTGGACTTTACGATCTTGTGAAACAGATTGATTATTGCTCTTTGAAATTAGTTCTGGGTTTGATAACCAGATGTAAAAGATTTTTGATGTCATTATTGATTCTTGTGATTTTTGTGAGGGAAATCACTCTTGTCCTCATTTTATTGAGCATGTTTTTAAGCAAAAGGCAGTATTGTTTAATTAATTTGACTGAATGACTGGATTTGGATGGCTTAAATAAGTGAAACCAGCATAAGAAGCAACAGGATATAGAATATAGCATCATAACGTTCATTTGACATTTGGGCGATTCTCCAGATAGGTTGAATGCTTAAAAACAGAACTGTAATTCCACTGCTACTTGAAATTTTTAAATTTTTGAAATACGTTGGGAAAGATGTAAACAAAGACTTGTTTACAAAAATAAAATTTTGTTTTAATTTATAAAAATCATTTTTTTTATATGTTTTAATTAAACAAAAGGTAATTAATAATTAATATTGCACTCAATCATCATCGTTTCTTTTAAAAATATTCCATTTAAATTTATAACGTATTTGAAAAATTTGAATCTCACAAATTAGTTTCAAGCGCTTTAAAAATTACTCGAAGACAAAATTTTCATCAAAAGAATTGAATTTTCTTGTGAAATTTGTATTAAGCTTAATAAAATTGTTGTCATATATGATAAAGTAGTTCGTTTTCTATCGATTGGTATTTATATCATATGTCAAAGAATAGTTTTTAATACTTAATTTTTGATTATAAAAATCAAAATTCCATATTTTGTCTTCGAGAAATCGTCCGAAGAATCGAAATATTTCCTTAATTAGAGTATATTGAAAGCATTTAATTATACATATTTGTAGAGTTTAAAAAGTTGTACAATATTAATTTGTCTTTCAAGGCTCTCTAATGGAAAAAAATTATAAAAAATTCATTTTAGTGGTGGTTTTTTGAAAATTTTTATCTGGAGAATCGCCCATTTATATAATATTCATTGTTACATAGTTGTTTGCCCCTTTTCAAACAAATTTTCAGTCTGTCCCCAAACTTTAAATAATTCAAAAGACAATCTTTATGAATTTATTAAAAGTGTTGCAACTTCAGGTTGTCATTAAAATCATAAGCTTCTAACAAAAGGAAACCTAACACTGAGTAGAACTAGCTTTGATGTATTAATTTTAAGTTTTCCCAACGATCTTCTTTCTTCCTACATCAGAATACAATCCTTATTTCATAGGAATTCATTATTTTTTATTCACAATACACCTACTTATGGTTTATAACTTGAAATCGTGTCTGAATATTTATTTAAATGCTTTTATTCAATTCAACATAAAGAGAATTAGAGGAAGTAACATAAATCTTTTCATCCGCATGATTTTCAGAGTCGCAGTGAAATTCTAAAAATTCAACAAGGTTACAAAATGTTTATAAATCATATTGACCATAACTGTTGTAAAATGGCAACCGAAAAGGTCTGCAATGTTACGAATGACAGTCTTCATACAGTACATAAAAGAATTGAATTTGTACGATAAAATCTAACCGAAGTTATGTTACCGAAATAACAAAAATGTAAATATTTTGTATTCATTAGGTTTTTTATGCCGTTTGAAATAGTTTAAGTACTTTTCAGGCGGATTTTTCCTTTTAAATTACAGTCTTCTAATGTTTTTGACAACTTACAAATTTCATTTCTGAAAATTTTGTGAAAAACGACACAAAAAATGTCAAAGTTGTCAACAAAACAGCATGAAGAAGTCGAATGAAAACGTCAATTCTACTTCATCTTATAAAAATTCAAGTTTAAGAACAGATCCATAAAGTTAAAATCATAGCCACAGAAAATAACCTTTACATTTAATATTTGAACGATAACAACCACATATTTTCAGATTCACGGAAATCATCGGAATCATTCATCACCGCAGCATATGTAAATAATAATTGGGGTGTGTGAAAAGCCACAAAGCTACAATTGAAGTGGTTACCTTTAAATGTTGTTCAACATTAAAAAGTTCAATAAAAATTTAGAAAAAAACCTCCCGAATAGCACAAACCGGTTAATCGATCAGAAATCCAGCACCAAGTAGGTTTGACTCTAGCATGGTGCTGAATTTAAATCAAAGCGTGTGATTTCTGATCGTTTAACCGACCATTGTGACATTTAGGCCTGTTCTAGTGCAACACTAAAGTTACATCTACCCTGTTTTTTCGTTATAAGCTAGTAGCTTAGTAGAATAAAAAAGTGATTTTTTTGGCTCACTAGTAGCTTAGTAACGAGCAGTAGCTTAGTAAAGAAATTGAACTTCAATGAAAATTTTGAATTTTTTAACTTAATTAAAGAAATTTTGCTATCTTCTCGATTTTATTTCATTGACAATGTCATAAGGCATTGAAACTGATACATAGAAAGTTGAAAAAGATTAATTATACTTTATTTTTGGTAGTACCTTAGTAAGGATTACAAAAAAATTTCAAGTTCAAAAAAACTTTACTAAGCTAGTAGCTTAGTAACGAGTAGTAGCTTATAACGAAAAAACAGGGTAGGTAGGACTAGTTATAGAGGATACCTTAGGCCTAAAACTATCTAAAACTGCATTCTTATTTATAAATTGACGACAGCAAGAACAGAAGCGGATCTAAATGCTTAATAACATTAGTTTCTGGTGACTGTCTCTTATAAAAAAGCTCTCAGTCGATTAAATAAAAAGAAATAAGCTTCAAAAGCTAATCCAAAGAAAACTCTATGTTAATGTCTTCATACATCATAGAATCCAATTTATGATCCTAACTTAATGGATTTTTTAATGCAAAATAAATTAATTGGAACGAAAAACAATAATGAGGATAAATTTAATGCACGATTTCACAAGCGGCACGAGAAGTTTAAGATCAGAAATTTTTCATTATTGAATATTTGTAACAGCCTGTTGTTTACTCAGATGAGAATGAGTGTATTTTTATCACTTTTTATGTATCCATAGTGTTGATGTTGTAGATGACATGTAGTATGAAACATATGAAAAGATGGAACAGGTTCACATTGTTGCATGCGACATGAGCGAAAAACATTCAAATATTTAAAACAGAAATTCATGGAAACAATATAGTCATAAAGTTTTAATACAGTTTTTATGAGGTTGTATTATTGAATGATAAACAGACTGGTAAAAGTGATAAGGCAGATACTTAAAGTACATAAGGGTAAATTTTATGCAGTTGTGGCCGAGCGGTTAAGGCGTCTGACTAGAAATCAGATTCACTCTGTGAGCGTAGGTTCAAGTCCTACCAACTGCGAACTTATTTTTTTGTTTGCCTTAAATTTACTTTTATTTTGTCAAAAGTCCTCATAATGAAATAAAGACAGCTAGCATGTTTAAATTCAAAGCACACAAATGAACTCAATTAATGTCATTTCATCTTCATTCATTGGAGATTCAATTGAATTTCTTTTTTTTTTTGGTGAAATAAAGTAACCTATTGGATATGAGTGTCAAGTTGATCTTTTTACGCATGCTGTGGACATTGTAAATAATTTTAATAAATTTAAAATTTTTTTAACGGTTTCAAAAAATATTCAAATTCATAACGGTTTTGAAAGTTCAAACTTTCACAGGAATGACAAAATTCAAACTTTTTAACAGTTTTTGAAAATTCAAATTTTTAACGGATTTTTTAAAAGTTCACACTTTTAACGGTTTCAAAAATTCAAATTTTTAATAGATTTGAACGGTTTTGAATTCAGATTATAAAACAACAAAATTTTCCCTGAAATTTATCTTTTAAATTATTTTGTGATACCCAAAATTGTTATTTCTTCTCTCAACTTTTTCTTTCATTTTTAAAGCAGATATGCATCAAAGATAATTGAAACTGATTGAAAATTATTCTCACGTATTTTTCATTTCATATTTTTTACTACAAACTTTTTCGTATGCGATTCGTGTCAAATGCGATATATCGCCATCAAATGTCTATTTTATTTTAGAAAACTTAAGTAAGAAATGAATTGAATTGAATTATGGTTAGCGACTGCACTATGGGGCAAAATGAAAAAAAAAGGGACTTTCACTTTGAAAAATGGACTTTTCCGATTTACACTTTTTGGGTGATTTTTTCTTGTAGAGGACATAAAAGTAGATAGAAATGCCAAATTTCAGGTCATTTGGTGCTGATTTCGCGATTCTAGAGCTGTTTGAAGTTGAAAACTAGTGAAAATTCTGGTTTTTTCATACCATGTTTGAACCGGGAAATATCTTAACTGGTTTAAGATATTGCAAAACGGTTTTCAGTTCCTATTAGTAGTATATAAGAGCTTTATTTTGACATATAACAAAGTTTAGGTTCTGAATGTTTTCGTGCCATTATGGTAGAACATATGTGAAAATTTCAGGAAAATTATCTTCAAACAAGCCGCAACTATCATAAATGAAGAGTTTCCAGGCAAGTAAAAACGCAGTTTTGTAGCCCCATATATCTAGTTTTCAAAACTGTATAAACTTTGAAAAAGTAAGCTAACGTAATTGAGTTATGTTGATTTTAGTAGGTCGTTGAGTATTTGGCCAAAAACTAATAATTCTTTTGAAAATACGAAAACATAGTTTTAAAAATAGTTTTTTGGTGTTTTCTTATGAAAAATAACAATTTAAATGATTTTGTGAAGAAAATTTTTCAAAAACTTCAAAATCTTTCGAGATATAGGGGGTATGTGCTCTCCATCGATTTGGCCATTTGTCACCCTACTTAAACCACTATAACTTTTTTTTGAAAAAATATTTTTTAATTCTGTTTTCGGATTATTGTAGCCTAATGTAATACCTATCCAACGATATATAATACTTGCTAGTTAACTTAGTCCTGGTTATTTATAGGGCTGTTGATTGTGACATACGCAGTTTTTGAAAAATTCCCAAAAATTGCATTTTCAAAAATACCACTTTTAAGCAATCTCGAGTATTTTTTTAGAACTTTTTTATGTTTATTTATGACATTTATGAGATTATAAAGCCAAAAAATTAAATTTAGAAACTTTTTACTTCCCTAGTTAACAACTTTGTAAAGTACCCTTGGTAGTCACTATCAGGTGTGAAAATCTCAGTTTTGAAACTATTTTATATATATACTCGTGAAATTCTCTCTACACATCATATCAGTTTTGAACTTCATTGAACAAGTCACTTTCAAAAATGAACCAAAATTCAACACTTACGAAGAAAACACTCTGTGAAATTCTTCGCGACAAAACGTTAAATCTTGCAACACAGCACACGTACTGTTTGGCAGTAATAGAAGAAATTCATGGGAGAGAATTAGCGGAATCACAGAAACCAAGTTTAATTAATAAATTAAACAAGCTGAAGTCAAAGTCAAAAATGTTTTGTAATCAGTCAAATTGGAATAATGCATTAAGAGATCATGCAGATTTCTATGAAGAGGAATTTGAAGTTGACTCACGATACTTCAGCGAATCTAGTGGAGGGATTCTTTTTGAGGAAGAATCTATATATGAAGCAGAAAATGTTACTGACACAGATGAAGATATGGATGAGATTGAATACATCGTCCATGACATAGAGCCTTCATCCAGCAAGGGCATCAAGAGGAAATCATTTGAACAACTAACAAGCGATAAGCATCGACGTAGAAGAGTGGACGAATTAGATATCAGTTTAAAAGAAGCAAAAGGATCATTGTTATCAGTTCTTCACTTGGCACTTCGCCTTTCTAAAGAAGAAGGAAAAGTAGAAGGAGCTAAAATGTTAAAAGAATTTATTAAGGCGTGCCAAAAAGGAGAGGATCTTCCAGAAAAAACTACATCAAAACCTAAACAACTAGATATACATGTAGCTCTAGGTGTAAAAGCCTTTAACAATTTATCTCGAAATCAGTACAACAATATTCGACAAGTCCTGAAACTGGAATGCGAAAACGTTTTACCGACAGCTAAAAAATTGTTGAGGTTAGAGAAACAATGCTATCCTGATGACATAACGGTCACCGATACAAGAGCCGTTATTCCACTAAAAAATTTGACACAACTCACCACAAAAAGAGTTATTGAAGCACACAATTCAGAAATATACGACAAAATCAAAATATTACCTTCAGAATCAACTCCAAAAGTTATTCATGCAGAAATGATCGTCACATGGGGGATGGACGGAACAACAGGACAGTCACAGTATAACCAAGGAAAAACAAATTCAAGAAATCAAGAACGAGATAGAACACAACCGAATCAAACGACTAATAATGAAATTATAGAAGACAAATCACTATTGACAGTTAGTATGAGTGTTCAGCAACTACGACATGAAGACGAAAACGGAAATTATATCTGCTTATGGGACAACGAAAACAGTCAATCTGTATACTCAGTACGACCAATACAACTTGAACATGCCAAAGAAACCAGAGTAAATGTTAGAAGGATATATGAAGATATAAAAAATCAAATATCAAAACTTGAACCACAGAGATTCATATGTGAAGACATGCTTTTGGAAATTACGTACAAATTCTACCCCACAATGTTAGATGGAAAAGTTTACACAGACCTTACAGAAACATCAGGATATTGCAGATGTCAGCTTTGTAGATCTGGACCAAACGAGATGAGTGACATAAATAATCTTGATAATGGAAGATTCGAAAAAACACACAGAAAATTTGTTAAAGAACACTTGTATTTCAACACTCAGCCACTTCATACATCAATGAACGTACTCACGACTCTATATGATTTGTCATATAAACAATATGTTCAAAAACACTGGCTGGAGATAACTGAAGAGGAACAGATTGTTTTAGATGTTGAAAAGGCTAGAATAAAGCAAGCAATGTGGGATGCATTTAATGTTCGTGTACTCGAACCAAGACAAGGGGGAGCTGGATCATCAGATACAGGAAACGTTGCAAGAAAAGTTCTTGAAAATCCAGAGCTTCTAGCTAAAACTCTATATCTTAATGAAGAAATAATTAAACGTATATGCTATGTGCTAAACCAAATTCGAAGTTTAGAACCAGTTGATGATCTAGATGAATTTGATAGGTACTGTAAAGAAACATACAGAATGTTTTTGACAACATATAGTTGGTTCAAAATACCAGTAACACTTCACAGAGCACTTGCTCATGCAAAACACTACATGGAAGCCTTACCATTACCTCTAGGAAGAATGAGTGAAGAAGCCGGGGAGTCACAAAACAAATATCTCAGACAAGATAGAGAACTACGTGCCAGAAAAACTTCAAGAATACACAGTTTTACGGATGTTATACATAGAAGACTCTACAGTTCTGATCCAGTAATAATAAAAAAATATATGGATGTAATAAATAAAAGGTTAATGAGAAAAAATGTCCAAGAAGAAGGTGAAACACCTGAGCAACAAACAGAAAATGAGGAAGAAGATGAGGAAGAAATTGAATTGATTGAGCCAGAAGGAGAAGGTTATGACTTTTCCCAAGCAGAAAACTATGATTATTCCGAAGGACAAGACCATGAATGACATGATATTCTGAAGAAGCAAACAACGAATGAATAAATAAATTTCATTAAATATGATAAAAAAATGTAAATTAAATTTCTTGACAAATAAACAAAATTTCATTAAACTAAAAATTAAACTTTATTAATTTTACCTATTATAGTTGCGTATCAGAGTATTTTTTTTATTACTCTAATGATAATAGCTTTTTTCAGACTTAACATTTCTTAAAAAAGTCCAAAAAATACTCGAGATTGCTTAAAAGTGGTATTTTTGAAAATGCAATTTTTGGGAATTTTTCAAAAACTGCGTATGTCACAATCAACAGCCCTATAAATAACCAGGACTAAGTTAACTAGCAAGTATTATATATCGTTGGATAGGTATTACATTAGGCTACAATAATCCGAAAACAGAATTAAAAAATATTTTTTCAAAAAAAAGTTATAGTGGTTTAAGTAGGGTGACAAATGGCCAAATCGATGGAGAGCACATACCCCCTATATCTCGAAAGATTTTGAAGTTTTTGAAAAATTTTCTTCACAAAATCATTTAAATTGTTATTTTTCATAAGAAAACACCAAAAAACTATTTTTAAAACTATGTTTTCGTATTTTCAAAAGAATTATTAGTTTTTGGCCAAATACTCAACGACCTACTAAAATCAACATAACTCAATTACGTTAGCTTACTTTTTCAAAGTTTATACAGTTTTGAAAACTAGATATATGGGGCTACAAAACTGCGTTTTTACTTGCCTGGAAACTCTTCATTTATGATAGTTGCGGCTTGTTTGAAGATAATTTTCCTGAAATTTTCACATATGTTCTACCATAATGGCACGAAAACATTCAGAACCTAAACTTTGTTATATGTCAAAATAAAGCTCTTATATACTACTAATAGGAACTGAAAACCGTTTTGCAATATCTTAAACCAGTTAAGATATTTCCCGGTTCAAACATGGTATGAAAAAACCAGAATTTTCACTAGTTTTCAACTTCAAACAGCTCTAGAATCGCGAAATCAGCACCAAATGACCTGAAATTTGGCATTTCTATCTACTTTTATGTCCTCTACAAGAAAAAATCACCCAAAAAGTGTAAATCGGAAAAGTCCATTTTTCAAAGTGAAAGTCCCTTTTTTTTTCATTTTGCCCCATAGTGGACTGATTACTTGACACCTTTTGAGAGAAATTGCTCTGCTAGTTTTTTTTTTATGATGTTGTTACTTGAATTTATTAGCACGTTTTATTGCTCACTCGTTTGCAGCAGAAATTTACATTAAAATCCTAAAATGAGCATCGGCAACATTCCACCTTGTTTTATGTATTTATTTATGTATGCTTGGATATCTAAGATGGAAAATAAAAGGCGAATAAAATTGAATAATTTATACGAACAGTTAAACAACAGAGCTCTTTAAAGACTGATTAATGTGTCTTGATTTGCTCCGTCAGCTACTGATTTTTATTAATGGGAACTAGTAAATATTCAACTTGGATTATGCCAAGTGACTATGGGGTTGATCCCTAATGAGGTCTCTAAAAGGTGGGTCTTGATTGATTAGATTGGTAACTTCAGATATGATTCATATTAGATATGAAATGGGGGGGGGGGGGGGCTAGGGACTAAAATTGCAACTTCTCAAACGACGTAATTGATGAATAAACCCTCTATCATGTAGGAGTCACAAGAGCATTAATTCATGAGAGAAGCATCGGATAAGGTATCGAGTATCGATATTAAGATTGTCGATATGGGTAATGGGATAACTGTTTCGAATGAATGGAATATCCGATGCTTTTAAAGAGATTAATTTAGAGAAAAACGTGCCATATTAGTGTGCCCCGATTCAAAATCGTAAGCAATGTCGTTGATTCAGATGGTTGAGCTAGCATGATAATGAATATTTGAGGAGATTACATCAGTGATGGTCAACCTTACATTTGTTCTGCGAAAATATTCGGAAAATCTCATCCCGTATTCCGTGTTCGGTTTCAATCAAGCCTCACCATAAAGGTGTGCCGTGGCACGAAAAAGGTTAATCACCACTGGATTACATTAATAACAGACAGTGTAATGGCCAGACATCAGCTGACTTAGTCAAGGAAACCATTAGTTCAAATTTTGACCTGGCCAAAAGGTTAGATTGTAAATTTTTTTCTTAGATAAAATGCGAGAAAGCTACAATTTGTTAAGTACCTATAAAGTAGCTTGCCCCTTATACAAAAATGAGGGAAAACAACTTTGTGCAAACCGACATCCGGAGGGAAGGGGGGGGGGGGGGGGGGGGAAGCAAGAAAAAAACAATAGAAATTCCTAGAAAACCAATGTTCTTTTTTGAAAAATGACCATTAATTTAGGACGTCATAATCGAACGATTTCTTTTTTTAACACGTTTTTTGCTCGAAAATTAAAATAAATCAAATAAACTACAATATTTTTTTAGTGAAAAATGTAAAGTAGAAGTGGAAAACATCATTTGTTCTCATGACATTGACTTTTATATTCAGTAAAATTATGCAGAAATGTTTTGGCGCCAAAATGCAAAATTTTTTGAATTAATTTACTTTTTCTAAGTAAAATTGTTCATTAAAATTCTTTTAGTGCATGCAAATTGAGCACGATGACAGAATTATTGACATGCACAAAAGATTCATAAATTCTTAAAATTTACTTGCGTAAAAGATTTGAC
Source organism: Chironomus riparius (assembly GCA_917627325.4). Taxonomy (NCBI): domain Eukaryota; kingdom Metazoa; phylum Arthropoda; class Insecta; order Diptera; family Chironomidae; genus Chironomus; species Chironomus riparius. Next base: position 48,824,686 of record OU895878.1, on the reverse strand, counting down.
ACTTCCAATAAATATTAATATACAGTTTCATTCATAATTCATTACTGTTTAATAAAACTTTTAAAAATAATTCACGTAAACAGTTTAATAAGGCGAAAGCAAGAAGATTGACGTATTATGAAGCATAATGTATATCTCAAATTTCCTCACATCCAGCTCGAATGTTTACGGCGCGAAGACGAGTTCATTAACTTCTATTAATTTTCGTTCGAATTCATCAAATCTTTTTTTTTTGTAAAAATGAAAAAAAAAACGTGAAAATTTTTTAATGGTTGATATAACACATCTGCCTGGTTATTAATGTCTTGTTATTATTGTTTGCTATGACGAAGGAGGTGTTGAACAGAATGATTTTTCACTGTGACCGAACAAAATAATATTAATAACATCATTCTCATGGCTTTTAACGAATTTTCATCGTTGACATATATTGAGGATGAAATGAAAGCGATGTGTGGCATTCGAACTAATTTATATCTGTGCGGTTGTGCGGTTCAAGTCATTCATTCACAGTAAATAATGAAAGGGAATTTTTCAAGACACTTCGGCGTCATGTCGTACATCAAGGTACTGTCAAATTGCTTTTTGAGAATTGACATGAATAAATTGAGAGCGGATGATACGCGCGTACATGAAAGTATTAAAATACAAAATAAGAGTAATTATCAAATGAAATAAAAACAGAAATATGTAGAACGATCAGATACAATGTTATTTATCTTTGAGTCTAATGATTAAAGACTTTAAAGACGCAGGAACAGTGTTGTTGTATGAACTATCGCTTGTGCTAGACATTATCTACGCCAAAATAAAACTCGTGTGAATCAAAATATTGTTATCTATAAAAACTCTGACAACAACCTTTACAGGCTTTTAAACGCCCAGGCACAATCTGGAAAGGTTTAAGAACCCAAACACTTCAATGTTATCTTTAACAACTTGAGTGTGCAAAGTATTAGACACGTTTGGTGAAGCCTTTAAGACACTTAGAGGTAATATCCTGATCAAAACAGCCATTTTCAAGTGGATGCTAAGTTGTTGCCAATCAAGTATGAATCAGTTAAGCAACGCAGTCTGTAAGTTCTTATGAACAGTCATTGATATCATTTGGACGCATGAAAGTGTAGACTAGACAACGATTAGTCCAGCTGATATCTAGTCACTGTTAAGCTTTTTTGACACACATTTCTTTAGGCATCTAGATATACAACACTGTACACAAACATACTCTGTTGAGGGATGAAAATATGTGCTCAATTTTCATTAAGCAATAAATTGCCAAGAGCACTTTCGTTCTTATACTGTCTCGAATCATTAACAGCCTGATTTTACCAAAAAGGATAATGATTAACAGAAACTAATTCTAATAAGTCCAGACGACGCTAATGTACTTGCAGAATTACCACACAAAAAAGAGTAACTTACCTCATAAAAATAAAACTGATTAATTTCATCAGTTGTTACATTCTCAGTGGTTGCTTTAGTGATGCTAGAGATTGTTGATGTTGTCAATGTTGACGCCATGGTCGGGTCATAAATCTGAAATTAATCAGGGAGAAAACAAAATTCTTTGTTCAAATAAGTGAATAGAATGAGAGAATTATTTGTGTGTGAGTATGTGCTCGTTTGTCTTTTGGAGCGTGTGGCATGGATCGATTAAATTTACAGTCTGTTAGCAACTCTTCAATTTCAGAGAGTTTGGATGTAAAACAATGTAAACAAAATATTTTACATTTTTTTTAAATAAAATTTTGCGCGAAAATTGAAAAATCATCAAATCTAGGAATGTTTAAAGTTATTTGTACAGGTATAGTATATTTTCTGTTTTGCTCATGCTTGTTTTATGATATGAACTCATAAAAATGACAAACTGAATCTTAATTATTCCAAATTTAGCTTATAAAAATCTCAAGTGGGAAAAAATCAGCCATTTTGAAAAAAAAAATGCAAAACTCAGACGAAAACTATTAAATGCAATCTAAACTAGCTTGGATATGCACATATATGCATACTAAATTTCCTCTTTTCGTGACAAAGACAGAAACTATGTAGATTTACGTTATGTAAAATGAATGGCAAAGATTTACGAGCAACTAGAATCATTTTCAGATTCTCACAACTATCACAAAAACTACGTACCGTGGTCATTGTTGTTGCCATCGTCGCATACTCAGCAGCCGTTTGATATGCGATATGCTGCTCACTTTCAAAAACCGAGTCATTATTGTGGAGAGCCATCGACAAATTTGTTGTGGATGGATATGGAATTGCTGTGGTCGTGCTGATATTCATTATTATTACACTCATATTTTACTTTATATGAACTTTGAAATCAAATATAGAATTGACTGTTGTCTCCTTTATATTCTTGTGCTTCTTATTCGTTTATTTTTGATAGCTGTGGTGCCGCAAATAATTGAATAAATTGAATCGTTTATAAAGTAATGAAGACTCTCTGCGAATAAGATGGTAATTGAAAATGAAAATAAACTGGACATCGGATAACATCTTTTCGCTCTCTTAAAAAAGAAGAATCTTGGGCTTTCAGCACACTCTCGCTTTCTTGTACTGCCTCAAGTACTTTAAACGTTTTTGATCTTTCTTGGTAATTTTGCTTGCTTCTTCTGTTTGTAACTGTTTCACTACGAAATTGAGACCTGATAAACACCAGAAAGATAAAAGAGAATGAAAATAGAGATAAATTAATGAATTTTTGAAGCTTTATGGATATTTTTTTACAATTGTATAATATGAAGGCAGAGGTAACAGATTGTAAAATTGGAACATATTATTCTAGAGTACTAGAAGATCTGTCTTGTTAACTACTTTTTCAAAAATCAATTTTATAAAACCACTTTTCAAAAATCAAAAACTACCTAACGGTTTTTAAAAATTTGAATATTTTTGTTCTTTTGTTCTTTCAAAATTTAACGATTTTCCGTAATGACAGACCACCAATGAGAATTTTCCACTCACAAACAAGCACCGCGCCATGAAATGAGAGATAAAGCGATTAAGTCATAAACATTAGTCTTGATAAACAATTTTATTTCCTTTCCTTATAACTCAGAAAGCAGAAACTTTTTTCTTCTATTGAAAATAAATTTTTATTTGCCAAATTAATGGATATAACCATTTTTTCCACCTCTTCATTGAATTCCTCTTCTCTTTTAGGTTAAGAAGAAAATAATAATAATATAATCGAATAGAAATGTAAAAAAATCGTGACTCAATAAACTATAATTTTTTTGCAACGAAAAAAATGTGTTTATTATTAATTCTTTCTTTATTCATATCTTCACATCATATATGGATATGACGATTGTGTGTGACAAATCAAAGAAAAGATAATAAAGTGAATGTGATGTATGAAATGATTGGCGTTTGTGTGTTTATATTTTCTCTACTTTCATTCACTTTTCTGACTTGATAAATTGGATCTTTTCTTATGAAATTCATCCGTGAATCATTTTGACAAAATAGATTGAGTCTTGAGTGAAGATGTGACCCGATTTGGGTAGAATTGATTGCTTATATACAAGACCATTTCCGGAAGTATTGAACTTAATTTAAGTCGAGTGCCTCAAGAATCTTATTTAGATTTATTTATAAAATTTGTTTTCAAATATTTACAGAATTTCATTGAAAATATATTGAATGGATTGTGCCTACACAATAATTTATTTTTGATAACAAGAATGAAAGCTTGAGCTTTACTATGAGATCGTTATAAATGAAGCATGCCAGGGATGATGTTGTTATCAATCAAATTCTGATTTTTTCTAATTTTTGTTTTTAAACACAATTATTTCGTTTTAAAATAAATAGAAAGAAAATAGAACGGAAGGCAGAACAACAGAACAAGAAGTTGCAGGAAAAAGCAGCTTTGGCCCAGAATCGAGTGCGATTCAAATGCTTTGTGGACGCCCTACGCTTCATAGTGGAGCAATAAGAACCTATCATCAGTTATTTTTCGAACAATTAATTTTTCCCGCATTTTTTAAGACTTTTAAGATTAGTGAATAAGATTTTTTATTTTTAAGAATTTTTATGCATTTTTAAAATAAGAACTTGATGGAATAAGCTTTGCTCAGTGTTTTTAAAGAGTTTACCTTCTTTAAAGTTATAAATTAACGCGTGATTAAGCCAAAATTCAAGTTCAAAGTCACCAAGTGAGAATGTAAACAAACATTATTTTTTGCATTTTTGAATTTAATTTGACCATTAGATTGTAATGGTTTGAAAGCTCAACTTTACAATGAAGAATTAAATTTAATACTGTTTATTTTAAGATCTTTAGATGATTCGAAAGTAAATTTAGAAATAATCGAATTGATAACCTAAAAGCTTACAAACCCTGTGAAGAATCACAGAACAACATGAAATAAAATTTTAATATTTTGAATTACTTTTGATAAAATATATCAAAACAAGTAATTTCCAGAAATAGAAACAAAAATTACGATCCAATTAGAGAAAGAATAATTTGATCTTAAATTATTTCCAATCCTATTGTAGCTAGGTTATCTACAATATATAAATGGAAATATCTCATTTACATGCCTCGTTATAGGATGAGAAATTATTGAGAAATATTTCATTCAGCAACCTACTTTTAGTTCCAAATTGATTGCTAGCAATTCCAATAAAAATTTATAGGATAAAACAATAAGTGCGTTAAAGTAATTAATTAAGCTAGTGACATCTGTAGCAGAGATAAAGAATATTCAATTTATTTGTAATTTGAGAAAGTCTGTAGGCAAAACAGATCGAATTTCACACGAATGATTGAATGTAGTCATAACAATCGATGCCACATTGTGATCATGGTGATCGGTCAGACGCAATAACAATGAATGAATGTCATCATTTCGCAAAAATGTTTGTAGTAAAAATATTTCAATAGATAATCAGCAGTCAATTGTCAATTATAAAATGGAAAATACGATATGTGTGTTCAAAATTGAGGTAATTAGGTGAATTGTGTAGAAGACTTTTTTATGGGAAATTATTTTTTATTCTCAGAATGGGGAGATGAATCACTTGTGCATGACAACGATTGTTGAAGAAGTCGCTATTGTCCATTAATGATGTACATACAAAATGGAATTATTAGACCTTTTTTGAGAGATTTTAGAGACGCTGATGTCGATGCATACTTGTTCATCAGGATATAGCTGTTTTTAGATTACGATCTCTGAACACGGCAATGGGCCCAGGTGCGCCCTAGCCAAGGAAGTAAGTATGTAAGTATCTGCTGGTCACACCCCTGATTAAATGGGTCCATCAATACATCTTTATCATCAACCACCTGTCTTTCCACAAAAATACCAAAATGATGACAATTTCCAACGTTACTTAATATCCAAACGACCCAAGAGAACGATCCCATAAACAATAAACAATTTTTCATTCAGAACTAGACGCAAATGTATAACAGCTTATTTTAAGTCATGTAAATCATCTGTTTAATTTATGCGTGCGAGAGAAATTTAGAGACGTTTATAAAGTCGCGACATCGTTACTTCTGTTTCGCATAAAAAAAAGTCTTTTGATGATGATCAGGTTTTTATGTGAAAATATCTTTTTATTGTAACGTTCGCTTTCTGTGCTATATTCGTGGGTGATTAAAATATCTTTTTTTTTTGTCCAAAAATAATATTAAAGTTACGAGTGTGCATACGCAAATGTTTACACTACAAACAACACAAATTCCCGATTGGAAATGTTTTCTTGCTTGCTCGTAAGTTGTAGGTAAGTTGAGAACATATCGGGTCTGTGTGGCTACAGCGCATTTTTGGTCTCTGAACTGTTAAAGAGTGAATCAGCCAGGCTGTTCGATAGTCAAGCAGTGAGTTCACAAGTCAAGTAATGAGGCAGTCAAATAGTCAGGAAGTCAAGCAGTCAAGCACTAACGCAGTCAGGTCAGTTTACCATTCATACATTTATGCAATCAAGTCTCAATTTGCTCAAATAGTTCAGCACTCATTAAGATAAATATTTTAGGAATCGAACATTCTTTATGTCAAGCAGTTAAGTATTTACGCAATTACATGATCAGTCAAGTATCAAGCTAGTAAGTCACGTCAACCAGCCAACCGGAAAGCCTCATTAACGCATATTTTTTTCATCAGAATTCCGCGCGTCAATTAGGGACGGCCACACATGCATGTTGAGATTAGTAATAAATTTCTCTTAATTAATTGGTAATTAATGTCAAGGTAGTAATTTCATAAGAAAAAGATATTACAATAAAAGTGACTATACTCCTCCTTGACAAGACATAGAAAATTATTTTATTGATGTCGCGAACACAGTTTTTTTGCTTCATCTTGCTGTGAAAATGATATTCATAAAAAATCTTCTTCAAATAAATCAGTTTCATTATTGTTTTTCATATGTCAAATGAAATGAATTGAGTATAGCGATTTACAGTGAACTACGTAAAACATGTTTTTTTTTTGCGAAATTGACTGCATTTTTCATGAACATCTAGACGATCGTCAGTCACCGACCGAAATTCGAGTCTGGAGAGAAGTATGAATTATTGTGAAAACATCGACATGCTATCTTGAGTCAACAGCTGAGAGTAAATAACAAAAAAAATAATTTATAAAAAAAACTTTTTAAAAAAAACTACGTTTTTCGCGTAGACTAAAAAGTAGAAAATAACTTTTATTCTTGGTTGTAAAGAATTTGGTTTTAAATTTTCAGATTATATTTAATAAATTTTTATATCCTAGTCAATATTGTTCACAAAGTTTCGAATAAGTGCACTTTGATCTTATCGTATAACTCAACAACTTAAAAACGTGGGCGCATTATAAGAGGAGAAATAAGTTTATGTGAAATCAATACTTTATGATAAACTTAAATTAATGCGCCCACGTTTTTAAGTTGTTGAGTTATACGATAAGATCAAAGTGCACTTATTCGAAACTTTGTGAACAATATTGACTAGGATATAAAAATTTATTAAATATAATCTGAAAATTTAAAACCAAATTCTTTACAACCAAGAATAAAAGTTATTTTCTACTTTTTAGTCTACGCGAAAAACGTAGTTTTTTTTAAAAAGTTTTTTTTATAAATTATTTTATTTTCTATTTTTTAGTCTTATTCTAATGAAATAGAGAAATAAAGATTATAGGGGGTTTATAGGTTACAGGTGTGTTGAACTCCACTTCGTTGCACTTCGTTACGTTCAACTGTTTATAGATTACAGTAGGTTCATAGGTTACAGGTGTGTTGAACTCCACTCCGTTTCACTCCGTTACGTTCAACTGCTTATAGATTACAGTAGGTTTATAGGTTACAGGTGTGTTGAACTTCACTTTGTTGCACTTCGTTACGTTCAACTGTTTATAGATTACAGTAGGTTTATAGGTTACAGGTGTGTTGAACTTCACTTCGTTGCACTTCGTTACGTTCAACTGTTTATAGATTACAGTAGGTTTATAGGTTACAGGTGTGTTGAACTTCACTTTGTTGCACTTCGTTACGTTCAACTGTTTATAGATTACAGTAGGTTTATAGTTCACAGGTGTGTTGAACTTCACTTCGTTACGTTCAACTGTTTATAGATTACAGTAGGTTCATAGGTTACAGGTGTGTTGAACTCCACTTCGTTGCACTTCGTTACGTTCAACTGTTTATAGATTACAGTAGGTTCATAGGTTACAGGTGTGTTGAACTCCACTTCGTTGCACTTCGTTACGTTCAACTGTTTATAGATTACAGTAGGTTCATAGGTTACAGGTGTGCTGAACTTCACTTCGTTACGTTCAACTGTTTATAGATTACAGTAGGTTCATAGGTTACAGGTGTGTTGAACTCCACTTCGTTGCACTTCGTTACGTTCAACTGTTTATAGATTACAGTAGGTTTATAGGTTACAGGTGTGTTGAACTCCACTTCGTTACGTTTAACTGTTTATAGATTACAGTAGGTTCATAGGTTACAGGTGTGTTGAACTCCACTTCGTTGCACTTCGTTACGTTCAACTGTTTATAGATTACAGTAGGTTTATAGGTTACAGGTGTGTTGAACTCCACTTCGTTACGTTCAACTGTTTATAGATTACAGTAGGTTCATAGGTTACAGGTGTGTTGAACTCCACTTCGTTACGTTCAACTGTTTATAGATTACAGTAGGTTCATAGGTTACAGGTGTGTTGAACTCCACTTCGTTGCACTTCGTTACGTTCAACTGTTTATAGATTACAGTAGGTTTATAGGTTACAGGTGTGTTGAACTTCACTTCGTTGCACTTCGTTACGTTCAACTGTTTATAAATTACCAGTTTTCAATGGGAAATTAGTAACGACTTTCAAAATTTTTCATTCGTTTTATAAAATTTAATTTTTTTAAAGCATTCATCAGTAAAGTACATTAAAAATCACTCGTAAAGATTTTGTGTTTATCTGTACCATTTCTACTTCATAACTTGTGGATTCTTAACATAAAGATGCAAATCACATCTATATGTAACGTATTTATAACGGATTTTCAAATTTAAATTCAATGAATATCATTTATATGTTATGCAAAAATACGTCAAGCCGTTAATAAAAAGAAAAGTCAATTTAATTAAGTTGGTGAAGTGTTATAAATAATGCAATACATTTAAAACAGCTGAATTTATGCTCAAACTATGTGTGCTAAATGCACATCGCACATTAATAGTTATTTTGCATTAATTCGTAACGGACTTGTGCTTAACGGTTTTTTTGAAAATTCAAATTTTCACTTACGAATATTCATGAAAAAATTACATGTCAATTTTTTTGTCTTACCAGAATATCTTTAGCTGCTCAAATTTATGGTATAATTAATAATTAGTAATATTAATTAAACTATAATGAATCATATAAATGACTTTAGAGCATCACAAGTATAATATTTAATGCAAATCAAAATTTTATATCATTGACATTGGATTTTTTTCCCATATAAAAAAGTTTTACATAAATTGTACTATAATTAAGCATTTTTGTGTTTTCAAAGTGTTAAAATATTGTATTGTCACCGGGAATACGTGTGAATAAAAAATTTGAGCTCGATTGGAGCAGTAGAAGTGGTCGAAAAATCGATTACAAGATTTGCCCTCGACAATCAAACAGATAAGAAAGCAAGTTAAGAAAAACGTAGTAATTAAGAAAAACGTAGTAATAAAAAGAAGAAGTAATTTCTGCACGGTGCATTCAAGTTCATTCTCGTGGTTTCGCAACTGAAATCTATTGTTTTCATTAATTAAGAGTAAGTTAATTGATTGTTCGTTCTGACATGTTTAGTAAACAAGAAGCTCAGTTACGAGAGTAATGCATTAAATTCTGTAGTCTCTTTTGAAATTAACAAGTGTACGAATAATCCTGTGCAGCGTACTCAATCAAAATAGTTTTAGTGAAATTAATTTTGCCACTTTATGAGTGGGTCGTTCGCAAGTGATGTCATGTTTTTGAGGATGTGACAGGCTAGTAATGTTTAGAAATAAATTATTTACAAATGGGTAGAAAAGGGTAGTGGGGAGAGGAATGTGTCTTAAAAATCCATTTTTGAAAAATGACATCATTTATAAACGACCCCAGTACATAAAATGGATAATATTATTCTCGTCTCAAACTTTATGCCGCTTCAATAATTTTATGAGTTTACTATATTTTGTTCAAGAGCTGTTATCTAGATATTTATCAGGTCAGGGTTATGTAACGATAAGGCTTTAGAATCACGTTTTTAGAAGAGTCTTTAATGAGATAAGGTAGAAGTTTTTTAGTTGTGGATGGTAGGAATATTAATTACTTAACATCCTTTGAGTCATTTATTAAAAAAGTTGAAAACATATGAATTGTGTGCTGTTTTAGTCATGGCTTTCTGCAAAATGTATGCCTTAATATAAAAAAGGTTTTGCACCACTGGTCTATTGAACAATGGGATTTTTAAAATCTGTTGAAACTTTGTCAAAATAACGTTCATTTACGTCCCGTATTTAAGTACTTTCGTCCTATTTCCAATAGCTACTTTCAATTTTGGGTATATTTTAAGGTTATATCACTTTTTCAGCGGTTTGGGCTGGTTTCTTGGGCTACTCGGAGCACTTTTGGCTTAGTTTTCAACTAAATTAAAATGTGTGGTTCATCGAATTTTCGATTCTAAAGAAAGGATGTCCTTGGTAGCCCCAGAAACCAGCTCCTGGCTCCGTCACTAGAAATTATTGAGCTGAAAATTCATCGAATTTTTTTTAATTCAGCTGTAATGAGCTCAGTTGAGTATTGATGGATATTCAATCCTTTAACATACTTTATTTCTTTGAATCTTACCTCGATACACACCCAACCAATAAGTTTTCATTACAAACTCTATCTCTTCATAATGAGGATATCGATACCAAGTTTATAAAGCTGTTATTTGATAGTATTTATTATAAAGTTGTGAAAGCTTTCTACACGTTTTGAAAATCAATGTCATCTATTTATCTATCGAGTATCTATGGATTCATAAAATTGCAGTAGATACTAAATGTTGACGAAGGAACTTTCAGATTTATTCTCAGAAAAGAATAAATTTGAATTAAAATGATAAAATTGCTTCGATTTTCTTTTAAAAAAGTTTTTAAAAGCTGACTTAAATAGAATTTAAATTATGGTTTGAAGAATTTGGAAAGGTATGGCATTCTGTTGAACCATAGATTTAAGGTCTAATATAGAAGCCCAAAAGTAGGCTTGCAGATTAGATGATTGAAGAGATAAGAGCAACTGAATACCGAAAAAAAGTAAGTTTTACAAGAGAATCAAGATTATTTTCATTTAAAATCAATTCCTACCTCAAAATAGAACCAAAATAAAGTTCATAAAACAAACTCAAAGGCAGAAATATGTAAATAATCTTTGCAGTTATTTAAGCTCCTCGATAATCCTTCCTCAAAAATCATATCTTCTTAGGAACAGTAACATCTTATAATAAATTCCATAGAAAAGCCATGCTACGGACATTTCAGTGTCGAATTTTTTCGACATGTTTAAATTTAGTCGACCAAGCGTTTGAATATGTTAAAACCGTTAAAAATCTGTCAGTTTTAAGATTTTAAGCATTAATATTTAAATTCCTGTATTTTCCTTGGATGATTTTAGCTAAACTTAGATAAACACGAAGCTGAGAATAAGAATCGTTTGCCCAAGCCTTGTTTTTGCAAGAAATTTTCATGAAAATTTAACGGTTTTTTGACATTCAAAACAAAAAATAACGGACTTTTCGACGTGTCCGTAGCATGAGAAAAGCACTTTAAGACAAGCAAAATTTCCCACGAGAGGAAAGAATGAAAAATTATTAAAGGAAATTGAATTCTATTGCTTTAAAGGTACGACAACAAAGATTTTTTTTTTCTATGAACACAATTTACGATACACTTCAGACATATGTATGATTTATTTCATGAAGAGCATCTAGATCACGTTTGTTTATCAAATAATATTTCGCTTTTAAGCCTACACAAAACAGAGAATAAACGTTGATACTTCTCGAGCACGAGGCTCATGAAATATGTATAAATTTTTTGGGAGTTTCATATTCACACAAAATTTTCAATTTTTGTGAATATATCTTTTTTTTTCAAAAAAGTTTCCATCTCTAGCGGCATACAAATTAAATGCTCAAAAAGTTATGCATTTACTTGGATTTTATCTCTTTTTAATTTTGTTTTTTTTTTTTTGTTATGCCAAAATAAGATTTTCTGTTCTGTGCATGTCATTCTTTATGTAAGGTGAGGTGAGATTATTCTCGCGTTATTTTTTAATGAAGATGAAGTCGCTGTGGGGGCTGCATTAATAATTATGAATGTTTTATCTTTCTCAGCAATAGTAAATCAAGAAAAGTGCATTAAAGAAAAGTTAAGCTCAATTGGATCTGTGACGTTAGAGATTAAATTATCAAATAAGATATCATAGGTTCAAGACTTGGTCACATGTTGCACATGTTTCTAATTTTTTCACATGCTGCTTTCTTAAATCATGTGGATTGAAAACGAAGCTCACAATCTTTTTAGCGCATTTCTGAAACCTGTTTCGAAAAGGTAGCTTAATAATACACTTTGTTCGTTCGTTTGCAGAAAAACTTTTTAAACAGATATCGTAGAGAGCTCGCGTTTGTTTTATTAGCTCCGTTACTATCGATTTATCGGCCCATCGAATGGTTAAAAGTCTTTAAATCAAGTATTTATACTGTAATTATTAATTTTTTTTTGTTTTCAGTGAAACCTGTCCAAAATTTTATTTTACCTCTTTAATTTCAAATTTTTTCTAGCCGTTGTAAAATGTGAATTTCAAAAAACCGTTATATGATAAACCTTTTCTATAAATTCGTTGCACCAAATTATCAATTATACTATAATTAATGTTTTTGTAGTGCAACTTTTAGCGCAAAATTTCAAATTATTTATTTACCGTTAGAAAATTTGAACTTCAAAAGACCGTTAAATAATAAAGCCTTTCTAATGATCTGTAAACGAACGCAAAATAATTAGATAATCAAATACTGATCGCTGCGTCAAAAATGCGCTTAAGTCCCTCGATCAATAACACGAGGACTTTTGTAATTTTTTTTATAAAGAGTGGTGTCGAGTCATTTGTATCGAGCGATAAGATATCCAATTTGTGAGACCGTGGGCTTGATTCCCACCGATCTCTAAATCATTCTTATAGTTCGGTTGATTAGAAAAGGATTCGTGCAATTCTCAGGACATTTGACAAGGTTTAACGATTCTGTCAAAAACCAGCAAATACGAATAAATTACAAATTGAATCAAGAAGTAAGAACCAGCATGAAGACGATGGAGTATAAAATATAACGTAGAAAACATAAAATAAATGTGTGCAACAAAAAAAAATGATTTTCTTTTTAAAATCTTTTAAATAGGGTAAACCATGTTGAAATTTGTGCAATGTTGAAATTTGTGCGCTCAAATTTAATGCAAATCATCATTAATAAGCCATTTATACTGAACATTTGTATGCAGTTCTATATAAAATAGATGTCCAAATGTTTCTACCTCATTTAAGATGATCTTGAAACCTTAGGCAGCTCTAAATTTGAAAAAATCAAAACCCCATACAAAATTTTAATTTTTATCTTTTAAATTTTTTGGACATAACAAGTGCTTCTAAATAGCATAAAAGTGATGAAATATCGAATTTGAATATTGTTTAATCATTTAAAAATGTTTCTGGTCATAAAACGCCATTAGAAGTGCTCTAATAATTGATTTTAAAATCACAGGTTTTTAAATGTTAAAATTTGTGTAAAATATTTTGACAAATGTTAAACTTTGTGCGTTTTTCATCGTAGATTGCCTGCTACGACACATTTTGTCAACAATAAATATTATTTTTGTATGAAATTCATGTTTTTAGAAGTACAAATGAGAAATAGCATGATTGGAACTCCTCAATGTTAAAAACCAATAGTTAAAAAAATGCGTCTCGTTCAAAACTGTAGAAAATATTATGAAAAACTTCGAAACCTTCAAAAAAATTATTAATCTCCCCAAAGCATTCATATGTACATCCTCTTTTTTTTTCAATTTAAGATCATTTTCAAAAATGCTTTATGAATATTTTACTGTTTAATAAGCTCAGTCAAAATTAATTAAGTTGAATCTTGTATCTTGCATGCATCTTAAGAAATTGTTTTTAATTTTTCCTTGTAAAAAGAAGGAGAAGTAGTGAATAAAACTCAATTATAATAATAATAATAAAAAAAATAAAAAATAAATAAATTTCAGCTGAGTAGTTCTTATTTGGTTTTAATTTGATTCAGATATTTTCCTTGCCACAAATCGCGATTTAAGTTCCAAAAAATTGTAAACAAAATGTTTGTTTACATTTGAGAATTGAAATTATGCCAAAGTTTGCTATCAAAAAAGTGCACAAGTTTCAACATTTTTTCGAACAAATTTTAAAATTTTTCGCACAAATTTCAACATTTGACCAAAAATGTCAAAATTCTCTTCCCATAAGCAGCACATCTTTCATAACATAATGTAAAATGAAAACTCTTACAAATTGTGATCTTTTAAGCTTATAATCAGATTATCATTATTAGCCATTAAAAAGTTACATGCAAATCAAATCTTCATGTGCAAAAACACACAAATTTCAACATGGTTTACCCTATTCAAATGACTTTATCGTAAATTCAAAAAATATGCTAATGAAATTGATTATTATGATTAAATGATTTAATTAAATTATTTGCTCTCTCATTTGTACCAATTTCTAAAATAGATGAAACACTTGCCATTTCGCGCATCTAAAAATAACTTCTTTATGAATTTACTAAAATCATTCCTAGGAACAATCATTAAATTAATTAAAGTTTATTATCTTAACGCACATCAATAAATTAATTAGGCATCTCAAGATGAAAATAGAGTTTTTTGAAATTCGATATTAAGCGGAAGTTCTGTCTGTGTTATGTTAATGATTGATTTTTTTTAAAAAAATAAGGAAAGAGGCTCATTAGCTTATTATGTTTTGGGGAGTATCAAGAGTGTAAGGCAGTAATGTCCAAACTTTGTGCCATCACAGAAAAATTCAGGAAATGCCACGAATCGCATGTTGTGTGATTTTTTGGTCGTAGAGTACCATTGAGGTGTGCCGTGTCCATAGAAAGTTGAGATAACATTAGGGCAAGGGGTCTGAAAATCCATTTTTTGAGGGATTTTATAAGATGATGGTGTCAAAAAGATTAGGCATGATCTGGTTAAGCCTAACCTCTTAAGAGAGTTTGACACTCCTGACATTGATTGGAAGTTGGATCAGAAGTTGGCTCTGCCGCTAGCTTTGATAGTTTAATACTCCTGAATTGGATTAGAAGTTGTATTGACTAGTTCATGATAAGCCCCTTCCAGAGACCAAATATTATATTCAAATTTCTATTTCCTCCTTCTAGATCCGCCTAAATAAACCATCAATTAAGATGCAATCTGTGTTATTGTGTTGATTATTCACATCCTATAAATATTTCCTAATCATTTATTTAGTCTGTTGACTCAAGTCTAAATAAATTGCGTTTCAACGAAAATTTCTCGCACATTAAGCATGAGAAAGAGCTTTTTAATAGCCAACTAAGTTCTAAACATGAAGATATATGTATGACACATGACACATGTCATAACATGAAAATGTTAGGAAGCACTCGGAACGTGAGCAAATGATTGTATATTTTGTGCTATTATTTATGATGAAAGACAGAGATTAAAAGTCACTCAAGTGTTATTTTCTCCGCTCCTTGTGTAAACAAGCACATTCATATTGCTGTCATAGAAAGTGCTCTACAAAGTGTTTATAATTCAATGTAGTATGATGAAATTTTTTTTAAGATTTTTCTTGTATTGTTTATTGTAATGGGGGAGCGAGCAGGTAAGGTAGCACAAAAAAGGCTGATTTGATTGACACATCAAGATCTTCAAGAAAAAAAAAGAGTCTGCATCGAAGAGTAAATATTATTTTTAAAGTTTATAATGCGTTGGTTTTCTAGTTGAATGAGGAAGATTTTTGGGTGGAGTGACTGCAGCGGAGAGCTTAAAATCAATCAATTTAACTTGGATCAATTGGATTTGAAATAATTTCATATTAAACTAAGTTCCAATGAACTCCAGTCAACTCAAACACTAAAATTAACTCTGATTAGGATTAGGATATCCCGGGGAGCCCTAATAACCATCCCTAGATTACGAGTTGACTTCAACTGCGCATTTTTAATGAAAATCAATTTTAACTCTTTGAAATTGAAGCCAGAAGAACAGTTTAGGATGTAATTATTTTTTTATTTTAATTATCTACTCACCACCTTCAAGGATCGCTATTTACCAGCATTATGAATGTTTAAAAAAACTTGCAATTTTTCAGCACTTGAACTGTTAATAAATACATTGATTTCTATAGGAATACAAAACAACTGCAATAGCATTGCCATCGTATAGACTGCAATCAACTCGTGCCAACTTTAAGCACATATGCAACTCAATCACATCATCCTGTAGATGCTTCGCTTCAAAGGAATTGAAATGATGAACTTGAATTACATTTGAAATAAATGAAAATTTTCAATTTCAAGGCAAACTTTGATTGAATGTTAAAAGATGAAATTGTGTTGAGATATTACTAGGGTGACCAGATACTTTTTGAATAAATAGAGGACATCCCATGTGCCTACCAATTTTACGAACGAATTAGAACAAAACAAAACTATTTTATTTTTAAATAATGTAAAATAAGAGGTCTGTCTTTGGAAAAACCCAGCAGATGGTCAGCCTACATATGACTCTCAATTTGAAGTATTGTTGAATGAAATATAACTTTGTTATCAATAGTTTGCAACGAACAAATGATTGATTGTGGAAAATGACAATGTTATTTGGTTCATAAAACTCTCTGAAAATTGCAGACTCAGATTATTCTCAATAGAGTTCTAGATTTCAATTGTTCAGGATTTTAAGAGTAGTTGGAAGCAGATACTTGTCCAAAAATAAAGGCAAGTCATCAGATAAATTTAACAGTTGTCTCTGAATCAATTATTCCTATAAATCCCGTCTATTTGTATATCTTCAACCACAACTTAATGCAAAGCTAGAAACAGAATTTAATCCATTTTTAAAACTGATAATAGAAAGCCATAATCCAAAGTGAGAACAACAGCACACCTCCATTTAAAAATGTCCACAAAAAAAGCACACGAAACGATGATAAAAACTTTGAAGAAGGTAGCAAGCAAACACGAACCCAAATGAACAACTTAATAAAAAATTCATTTGCGTCTCGTTTTTCTTCGTTGGCAATTAATTAAAGAAAATTCATTAAAAATTCGATTATAATCTCACTCTTGCTTACACAAAAAAAAAACAGCTATGGAATAACCGCAATCACGATTAAATTACAATGAAGCTTTATGTTAACTTATGATTACATATAATGTTACATCTGACTACAGTTTGATGTCACAATCATTAGTTATTCTCAAATCGTTTCTGCAATTGAAATCGATTCGATGAATGAATCACAAGAAAAAAAAAAACTGCAATGTCTTGTGCTTGTGTGCATATTGAGCTGTATTGAGTATCTCTTTTTTTTTTTGCGAAAAAAAAAATCACCATGTGTTGCACCATCAATTGAATGCATTTCTTTCTTTTTATCTACAGAGTTAATTTCAAAATTCCATATTGTTAAATGCAGTGACATTATTAGCGTAGCTTTAAAAACGATTTAAAAAATATTTTTAAAAACTTTTTTTTCTAGATGGTGAAAAGTCGATAATGTGCATAATGTCTGTCTGTGGTGTGATGAAGTTGTTTGAGGAGGAAATCAGATGGAAATTGAGATTGTCATTGAGTATCCGATGACGATGTCATAAAGGAGACAATGAGGCATTCAGAATGCGGTTTGGGAGATTGTTATAAAGTATTTAAGAAGTGAGGTTGGTTTGTTGTTGAGAGGATATCAAAGACTGACCAAGTAGTTGGATTAGCTGATAATTAGAAAGGTAGCAGAAACATAAGAGAATAAAGGCAAAAGCAAGTACTTTTTGTGTCTTGACAATCCCCTCCCCCTTCTCTCCTTTTTTAGACAATGCCACAAGTAGGGGCGTAACCAAGATATTTGGGCTCAACCCCCTTTTTGGAAAAATGTCTTCAACTTGCTAGGATTTTTGAAGAAAAACTTTGCAACCAGCCCCCTCCCCCCCTCTTAGAATATTTCTGAATACGAAGCCAGGAATTTGAAGGAGGAGGGGGGTGGGGGGCAAAAAAATTTACGCGGGGATTTTTGAGATTTCGAATAGAAAAATTTCTAATGTCGAAGTGGGTTTGGTCCCCTCTGGCCATAATTGTTAAACTCTCATTGATTCTTAACTCACAAAATGCGCCTTCAAAATCCATACCCACAAACTTTCACTACCATTTTTCTCGTTCCTTCAACATCGCTTGCTTATTGACAAAAAAATGCAGCGACTATTAAGACTTTAAGAATAAATTGCAGTTTATTATTGAGAAATACAAAGAATTAATTATTTTATTGAGTCTTATTCATGCCATCTTTAATATTATTTACTGCTTATCATTAATATTTAAATTGATTGATTGACGGATATAAATTGATTAAAAAAGTCATTTCCGAAAATGAAATAAAAATGTTTTGCTTTTGCGAATTTATATAAAAAAATCTTTTTAAATAATTGATGAAGTTTGAACTTGAAGTATCTTGAGTGGTTGTTTTTGTACACGTGGATGAACTTAGCTGTAAGCATAAGTTGACTTTTAATATTTAATTTAGGGGCCGTTCACTTATGACGTCCGACATTTAGGGGGGGAGGGGGGTCAAGAATTTTGTGACAGTTCAAACAATGGAAATTTTTTCTATAGAATTTTTGTGACAGAGGGGGAGAGGGGGGTCTAAAAATCAGGTTTTTTGATGGACGTCATAAGTGAACGACCCCTTATTTGTATTAATGAAATGGCACACTTAGGAAGAGACATTTTCAAAGACTAAAAGCTATAGCTCGGAGTGGACCCGAATTTACTCGACTTCATTTTTTCCGACTCAAGTCAAGTCGACTCGGAATTGATTTTGAAAAATGACTCAAAAAAATGCGACACAAAAAACGTGTAGTAACACATCGCCAGGCTTGAATCCTCTCACATTATTATTATTTTATCGAGTGCTGCAAAAAATTAAAGCACCCAACGGAGCTAAAAAAGAGAAAACTTCGCAACCTCAACTGTTAATTTATTTTCGATAAAATATTCAATAATTTGAAAACTTATTTACAAATTTATTTACATTAAAAAATCAACAAACCAAACTCTGAGGCTTTATTTCAATTTTAGTAATGAATGGCTTGGAAAGTTCCTCACAAAAAAGAGAATAAAACTGGGGAATAATGTTGAGCTTGAAATTTTATTTTAAAAAATACATAATAGCTCTATACAATTTTGAAATAATCATTAAAACTCAAAAGCACAAATTATCTGCTCAAATGAGCTTTTCTCTAGATGTACTTATGCTCATTAGAATACAACGTGATTAAAAATATGAAAAAAAATGCTCAAGAATTGCGGGAATATTTATTTTTTTTGCTATTATAAAAATGAACAAATTCATCATGCTTAATGCATATGCTTGAAAACAAAGGATATTAAGAGCATTTTAAAAAGTTCTAGTGCTTGAAATATTTCAATAAAAAAGAACTTCTGCATTTGTTGAAAGCTCTTTTTAAAGAACCTAAATATTTCGTAATGCTTGTTGAGAAAAGATGGGAAACTTAAGTTTACTAATGAAATTTCACCATCAGACTAGTTCATTCATTAATGATAGTTTTAGACTCCCTCACTGCTGTGCTAATATTTTCAATCAATCAGTTTTTATTCATGAATGCATCACAAATCAACAAAAACTTTGACATCCTTTATAAAAGATTTCGAAGAAAAATAAAAATTTTGCTCGAAGCTATAAAGCTTTATGAACTTTATCAAGAAAGCTTTACAGTGCAACCATAAAAGCAACACCTACGACAAAATTTCAAAACCCACAACGCACCACATTTCATGAATACATTCGAATCCTTTCATAAACAAATTGCTGCAATAAAGAAAACCTTCAAAAAATTAATTGCTGTAAGTTGAATCAAAAAGCTACATTTTGGACATAGAATCAAACAATTCTAGGAAATTTTTATGATCTTTCCAACCATAAAAGCAGACACAAATCAACCTGATGCCCAAATTGAATTTATTCATCGTCTCATGCTAGCAATTTTTGTTCATGAGCACCTCATTTTTATTATCACAGTGAAATATTATGATACAATTTATTAGCGACCCTCCCGGGATATACTTCCATTCTTATCAAATTATTACAGGTAATCTCTTCTCAAATGAGTGAGCATATTTTAATGTTTCATGGCAGTTTTTTGCTTCATGATTGAATAAGAAGACATTGAAAAGAGGAGAAAACTTGTTTGATAAGTTTGGACTAGGATCAGACGATTTGATTGATGATGTTACCCGAATGGCACAAGTGGGTTGATCAATAAGAAATCTGGTAAAAACCGATGTGAGTCAGGCATGGTGCTGGATTTAAACTAACCTCATCTTTTGTTACCGTAGAACAATGGGAATTCAATTAATTTAAAATCATAAGGAAAAATGGGATACAAAGTTTTGATTTGATGGAAATTGAGCATTCGTGTAATATAGAAGAAGTCTATGTAGGTTCAGATCAGGAAATAATTCATTTTCCTTCTTTAACTTCAAAATAAAAAGAAGAATTCGAAACTGTGAGCTATCCAATGGTTTGGGTAGTCACATAGGTTTTTTGATTTCCATAACCTTTAATTTGAAAACTTTTAAACTTCAAAACATGCCCATATATAGGCAAATTTGATCACAAATATCAATTTAAAAAGCTAAGAGATCTCTCGCGATTGCAACAATCCAATGCTAGCAAACAGAAATTTTTGAGTTCTTATTATTCGGACTCTGTTCTCTTTGCTGACATTGGGCCACAATATGGAAGAGATTTGTTAAAAATCTTAATATATTTGTGAGTTACGCAGTTTTGAATATTCCCCATCGATTCCTCTCTTTAACTTCAATACATGATTGATTATCTCGGTTCTGATCATTTTTCTCAATTTGGCTGTATTTACAGCTATGTATATTCTTGTTTTCTACTGGGACTTAAATGATAAGAGATTTTCTGAATAAGCTTTAATTTTATAACAAAAAACATTTTTCACAAGTTAAATGTCAGGCCTGATTTATTATGTTTTGTTTAAAGAATTGCTGGACATTTTGTCTGAAACAATTTGAAACTACCAAAAAAAAGTTTTTAAATCCACAGTAAATTTATAGCTGTTTATGATAACAATGAAATATTTGAAGAAGATCATCAAATGCTTCAGTTTAATTTATGTGCTTAGTTATCCAACCCATGCAGCCCGTTTTCAAACTAGAATGTTTAAGAATTTATTAACGGGTTGATCATAAATTAAGTCTGATTTTTAAAGAAGTGTAAGCTTCGGTAGGAAGCGTAATTTGATGGAGATTAGGCTCAGAGAGGTTGTTAAGGGTTAATTTTTAGATAATTGACATAATTTATCAGAAATCTAAATTTCATTTAAGTCTTTAAAAAGTAATTTGATAATAAAATGCATTCATCTTTGTTGAATTAAAAATTTCATCATGTTTTTAATCTTTCTCTCATCTCCAGGATTAAGAAGATTGAAAAACGAATAATTGAACAAACAGCTGCATTGCTGTAGCATGCAAAAATGATTTTCAAATGCACATTAAGAATTTGCTTTTAATAAAATTAAAGGAAAAACTTAAATCTGCTCCAATTCTTTTACAATCAATACTTTCCAGTGCCCAAACCTTAAAATCCAAAGGATTTATTTTTTTGCGGCATTCTTTACCTTCAAAACACGATTATGTCAAATTATTTTCACAGCTTTCGCGGTCTCTGATAAAAATTTGTTCACTACACTTTAAGTCAAATTTTTTTTTTCTCTTTGTTATTTATTCCTTTTTCTTCTTTGCATCCACAAAGTTATTAGATTTAAGCTTCTCTTTTTTCACTTATTTTAATATTATCAGCAACAAAACTTTCTTAAATAGAGTTACAGAAATTATATATTAGCGTTAAACTTTGCCTTGTTTTGTTGCAAACTTTTCTTTTATTTTCTTCGTCGTATGCCTGTTTGAGGGGGGTCGTTCATAAATGATGGTTGATGGACTTGTAGAAAATAAAAGATAAGAGTGAGGATCGATTGCAAACCTTGACACAACTCTTAAATTAGTATTTTTTAAGTCAACGACAGCTCCGATTTCTTGGATGACAACAAATCCAAAGAGAAGAACTTTAATAAGGAAGCTGTGGATTGATAAGGTGCTGAGTTTGATTTTGAAAATTGCAGAGCACGAAAATGTCTCGAGATTTTCATCGATTTTGTATGTCTCCGTACAAAATTTCATCGACTTCGAGCTCTAGAAAATTGGCAGGTTGTAACTGGTTAAACAACCAGGTAGACCATAGAAGACTTTGGACTAAAATCGACAACTAATACCTATTAATAAGTAACCATGATGCAGTGGGGTAAAAGGGCTATGGTAAAAAAGATTCTGATCTGAAACGGCTTGGCCCTTTCTATGATTTTTGGGAAAGAAGGGTGCGGAGTTGGTTCGTAATTAATAATTTTTATTTAAACCTAGAAAACTGACTTTTTTAATGCTTCGTTCCTGCCATGACACTCCGGGTTTAAATCTCATTTTTTCATCCTTATTATGTCATTTAAGGATTAAGTCCTGGTTCTTTCCCAGAAAAAAAAAAATTATTCCCAAAAATTCACTTCACAGAACCTCAAAAAATCCAATTTCCATACATCCATCACTTACAAACGACACCGACTTTTCCTCGCATGGAAATTTACTTTTTCTATGCTCGTCCAACTGTATAAGAACTTAGATGATAATTTTATCTTTTCTTCTGAATGACTCAAACTTTATTTTGGAACTTCACACAATTATCTTCACTGATGAGAAATCATTTACAGTTGTTGAGTCATTCAAGCAGCATAAAATTCACATCACTTTTTTTTTTATTTATTTTTTGGACACAAAAAATTCACGTGTGAGGAAGAAGAACATTTTTTGGCATGTTTTATTTCCGGCTATATTTTTTTTTTCAATTCAAGAACTATAAAGATGTTCAGCTTTAACGACTCTGATTATTAATACAAAGTTTCAAAACTTGTACCACAAGCTCTAATGGATGTTGTGAGATAATTTTGCGCGCCTCTTCAATAGATCCATTCAGCTCGAGTATCAAACGCAAACTACGAATGTCGCTCTGCCCGTCTGTAGATATAAAAAAAAATTATTTCTTTACAAAGAAAAAATGCGAAAGTAAAAATGATTTTTGTTGCGCCAGAATCACAGAAGAAAGAAAGTCGCGTGACATGTTTCGAATTCAATATCGTTCCTGGATGTTTTTCATTGGCATGCTGAATGTTTTCTTCATCTCAGTTTGTGTTCCTCAAATTAATAAATTACGTTAAATGACTGACTCGCGTATGATAATCAATCAATCTATTAGTTTAATTAATTATAGCATATTAATAAATCTGTACGGTCTATTAAGGAGGATGTGAGCATTATGTTGTCACATAAACAATTTGTTAACATTTATTAAGTGTTAAGAGATTTGTTGCTACTCTCTGACTCTCTAAGTCCAAAAATTCTAACATGCTTTTCTCCAGAGAATTGTGTCAACGAGACTTACATCATATCCAGTTTATTTTAATATAAACATTCACATTGTGTTATTGACAGCGATTGTCTTTTTTTGTTTTGTAAATTCAACAATAAAGCTTATTGTTGGATGGAAGTTTCTTGTTAAACAAACAAACATTTCTCTTGCGGAAATTCTTTCTCTTTTCATTCTTCTCATCGTTTACTGTTTTGTTGCTATGAAAATTTTGTTCTGTTCTGTTCTTAAATTCAGTCCATTGTCTTTGAATTGTTATTCTTGTTTCTTCGATGTTTTGAGTAAGTTATTGAGTAAGATGAGCTGGGTTTAGTTTGCACTTTTTCTAGAACTGAGTGATTTTGCCCAGATCTCGAAGTTAAATCGAGATTTCCATCGATTTTGTATGGCGCTGTATGACTGCATACAAAATTTCATCAACTTCTAGCTCTAATCTTGCCACAGCAACTTTATCTAGAATAACTTTAATGCGTGTATCGAGGAACAAGGGTTGAGCAGCACTGAAAGATATATTAGAGATTAGACTCTTCAAGGGAGTCAATAAGAAAAGAACAATGGAAATTCCTGGAAATCCATTGTTCTTTTTTGAAAAATGCCCGTTAATTTCGGACGTCATATGTGAACGATCCCTTTGCTTTCTTGCTGGAGCATTTGGTTGTAATTTTCCTAGATTACAGTGCAGTGGTGCTCAAAACTTAGGGTTTAATCCTCTTTTATTTCAGAAATGTTCTTAACTTGTTTGATAATCTCTTCTCGATCGGCACACATTGTAATTCCGGAAACTATAATTAAAACTGAGCGGTTGTCGCTTAGAAGCCATGTCTAAGTGGATGTCAAGTATTTGCCCAATGACTATAATTGACAAAACGGTTCTAGTTATCCTATCAAACCGCCTGCCATGTGGTATCCACTTAGAGATGGCTTCCAAGCGACAGCCGCTTTGTTCATTTATGGTTCTTAAATTAAAGCACTCAGATCATCTTCAGCAATACTGATAACCTGCTCTGTCAATTGAAAATTTTGCAGGCATCTTAGGCTGTATTCATCTTTTTGAAGCTAATTATATCATCTAAAAATAAATGATCTTAAAAATTTAATTAACACTTAATGACGACAACAATTATTGCAAGAAGTTAATTAACATTTATTAAGAATTTATTTCTTTTATCGCGTGGAGGTGAGGAAATTGAAAATAGAATCTTTTGGAGAAGACGCAGAAATTCTAAATGCTTGGCTGACAACGATTGAAAGCTTTTATGTTGATAATTTAAGAATACATAAAAGTTCTATTCAGATTTTAATGTAGAAGTCTTCGAATGAAAAATATGTTGCATATGAATTAATTTTTATAAAAGCCATTATCATAATTAAAGAAGAATAGAAGAAAATAACAATACAAATGAAAATAATAGAACGATGTGCATTTGTCAATGGAAGAATACATAAATTAACTGTGTCATTATTTTTATTTTGTATCATAGGGTTTTGTCCAGGTGCGTAGCCAGGAGGGTCTTCTCCCACCCTTAAACGTTTTGAACCGCATCGAGAGCACGGCCGAAAACGCTTAAAAGTGGGACAAGACCCTCCTTGCTACACGCCTGGTTGTGTATGATCAAAATTATAGTTTAAATTTTACATACAAAAAAAAAATTAAAACTATTCGTATTGCGATCCGGAGCACGGAGATTCACGGATAATAAGCGTTAATTAAGTGGGGATGCACCAGACCACTTAACATAGACCTAGACATTCAGTTTGAAGCGAGGTTCGAACCACTCCTTGATGACATTCCTGCCTGTAGCCGAACATTCAATTAAAATAAATTTAATTAATAAATTGCAGGCTTTAATTTTTCATCAAATCTTAATCCTCTTATGGGACGTTCACTTATGACGTCCAAGGAATTTCTACATATTGTTCTTGCTGACCCCCCAGATCGTCACAAATGAACGGCCCCTTATTCAAGTGCGACTGTTTAAATAAAATCTCTCATGAAAATGAATGACAATTAAAACCTTAATCAGCATAAAATGTTCATTACGAATTCTACTTTGTTGCAGATTTTTAAAAAAAAACTTTTTGCATAACTTTGTAAAAAAATATAAATGCACAAAACATCATTAAATTAATTACACAATCATAATTCCAGTTTACATTAAACATTCAACAAGTAAAATCCTTTCGGCAACACTTAAAAATAGCTTGCAGTAGCAGTTATAGCTTTTAACGATACACGATTATCATTTTATAGTTGCCATTTTCAATTCGCATGTGCTTACATTTGAATTATACATCAGATATCATTTACGCACTCTGTATTCTGTGTTTGGAACACGCATAAATTATACCTTATATATATACTGGATGTATGTTGACACAATCTACACTACTAATTTAATTATATCAATGAGATCTGTGTTGTTGTTGTTGTCAATTAACCTGTAAACTCAATAAATTATGCATGCAGTTGGTAATTTCATTTCTTTATGATAAACTGTACGGATTTAAATTTACAATTCAGCCTTCCTTTTTTATTCATCTGTAATTCAGTTTAATACTTGGAAGTAGGAAAAGTTGTGGAGGTTGTGAATGCTTTGAGAGCTTACTTGTCGTATGTAGAGTAAGAAAAAGTAGAATTTTGGTAAAGTAGCCTTAGAAACATGATGACGAAGCTGCAGCTTGTTAAGCATGACTTCAAAAAATATTTCACAGGTCAGTGAAAATTAAATTAAAAAGTTTTTATTCTAAAAATGGAAAACAAGTCGTTCACTAATGACGTCTATCATAAAATGGGACCCCTACATCCCTTGTTAATACCCTGTTGTCCCTCCTGCCCTTAACTGAGTGATGCCCAACCCATGTGCCGTGAAAAAAATAAGTAAATCCCACCAACCGTATGCGTGTGCAGTTTCGTTCATGGCTCATCATCAAGCTGCATCGTGGCACATGAAAGGTTGGCCATCTCTTTTCTAAATGATTAACGTCATGAGTGAGTTCCGGCAATATCACAAAATATTTTTTTTTGTTACACAATGGGCCGTTCACATATTACGTAATGCTTTTAGAGGCTAAGATTATGTTACGGTTTAAACAAAAAAAATTTTTTTTCATACAAACTTTGTTCCAAGCAGGTTATAAGGGAGAAGGTGAGGGGGTCTCAAAAGTAATTTTTTGCGTTACGTAATAAGCGAACGGCCCCTTCAAAACATTTTAATTAAAATTTTTCACTTAACTCGAGGACGTCGTTAACATGAACATTCTACACAGAAACAAAAATTAACTTTGAAGAAGCACTAGAGTTTCGTAAATAAGTTCTTCTTGTATCCACTTCATTGAAAATAAATTTTATGATTAAAAGCTGTTATGGAGTAATTTAAATAAATTTTATGAGGAAAGTTGGAAACAAGGGGGTCAGTTGTTAAAAATAAATGGACTTAAATAGGTACATTAAGTAGATACCCAGTAGACACGGTAGCCTCTATATGAGCTAGATATGGACTATTACCGCTCGATAAGTCGCATTTTCAATTTAAATAGTATAAGCACCAACATTTCTTACAATAAGCCAATCCCCTTTAATATTCGAATTTTTTTAATGAGTAAAATAGTTTTTTTCCATCATAACAATTTAACCTTGAACTTGTGAATTATAATAGCCTCAATTTAACAACAGATGTTGATTTTTTTAACCATACCTGCAATTCAAGTCTACCTTTTTGGTTACCAGACAAACAAACGAGAAGCTTTTTTCCACCTTTTCCTGAAGAAAGACGAGATAAAAATAAATAATTTGATTATTTTCCTGCATACATGATACGACATGTTCATAAATCTTGTCTAATGATAGAAATAAAATTCAATTTCATCCATTTCTCATTCAATTATTCGAGTTTCATTTTTTTTTCTTGCTTAACGTTCTTAAATTGTATGATAACGAGAAACTTTTTATATGTTGCACCATTTAAGTCGTTTCTTAGCTTAAGTTGGGGGTCGTTTAGACATGACGTCTGGGTTTTGGGTGTTGGGAGGAGGTCGGAGGGACGATCATTGAAGATGTGTAACACATCTGATCTATTCCTTTGCTAAAGGCGGGGGGGGGGGGGGGGGGGGTGGTTGTTCTCAAACGAATCTATCTTAAAAGGACGACTTAGAGCATTGGTTTTTAAACTTTTGGATCAGTGCATAGTTAGTTTACAGTTAGTGGTCCTGAATTTGGGTCTATGTAGGTTTAAGAAGCGGCAAAGATCCTTTATCATAGTTTGAGCTTAGTTTAACCATAGTTTGAGAAAAGCTGCTTAAGATCATAAAATCTAATATTCAAATAAATGTCAGGGGTGAAGGAAGTGCTGAAAACTGGTTGTCCACCTCAACCCTCCTCCTGATCCAACTTGAACATCATTTACGAACGACCCCACATATATTATTGGTACTGATTATAACGTTTTAGTAATTTTGCAATATATACTTTATAATTTTTTTGTTGGCCAAAGGCTAGACGACTAGCAATTACCATTATTTTATTTCACATGAAGCATGTATATCAAGTTAATATTGGGTATTTAAATAAATAAACTCGTATGTATGGACACAAGCTCGTATGATAAGCGTATAATTTTCGATGTTCCATTTAATCGCTCGATAGTTTAAATAAGCCTTCAATATGCCTTGTCCACAACTCGATGTGAGGTGATTTAGGTGATTTTATTTAATATGAAAGAAATATTGAAATTATCACATAATAATATAAAAATTATTCTTGTCCGGCTAATTATCTCATTAAATTTATTGCTTTATTCAATTAATAAGATGAGAATTATAATTGGATAATCATGCTCAATTTTACCACCTTTATAATGATGTCTTCGATAGAAGTTTCTTATTTTTTCTTCTACTGAATGAATTCTAATCTTCTTATGGAAGAGTTTTGCTTCTTTTTTAAACTTTCCGGTATGCTTCACGCTGATAATCATCTTATTTTCTAATAATAATAATAATTTTTTTGCTGAGGGGTTTTTGTACAAATAATGTCACACGAGTGGTAGTTCATCTCGATATTTACAAACTAGGAGCATTGCAATCTGTGCATGCTAGTGAGCCATAAATTTGAAGAAAAAAACAGCAAAATTTTTATCAAAATAGCAAAATTTCAAATTATTTATTGACCGTTGAATAATAAAGCTTTTCTATATAAGCATTCATTGTAAATGTTTTGTTAATTACACTAAAATTAATGATCTTTTAATCTTCTGTAAATGAACGCAAAGAAATTACATAATCAAATACTGATCGCTAACACAAAAATGCGCTTAAGTCCCTCGATCAATAACACGATGACTTCTGTAATTTTTTGAATAGCATTCATCAGTAGAGGTCGATAACTTAAGACGTCCTATATTTGAGAGTCTAGAATTTTGTGCCAGCTCAAAAAAAGAATTTTGTTTTTCATACAAATTTTGTGATATAAAGGGGGGGAGGGGGAGGTGGAATTGGACCAATTATGGACACTATTATGTGCAGTCAGAATTGACAGCTAGAGGAACAGATTTTTAAAATTTAAAGACGACAATGTAGATTTGTACCTCGAAAAAATATTATGGTTTTGCCTTTGTAGCGGTATAGCTTGGAAAGTTAATTTGATTAGAATGAAAACTTACTTCCCCAAATGGATCTAAAATTTGTGTTAAGACAGGGTTGTATCCACTTGGTCTACCGTAATTTAATTCACTGAAAGTTATGAAACGACCGTGTAACCACGAATTGTCTTGAAAACCACTCATACACGTGTTGAATTGAATAAATATGATGTTTTTATAATATAAACCACTTGTTTAAGTTCTTTTATGCTTCAAATTTGTCCAGTTATGCACCAGAACTATGAATGTTACTTTTATTTTGTAAACTTTATGCAAATTTACTAAATGTGTTCTAAATCTAATAAAAATTATATTTTGGCCTCAATTATGCATCAAAAACACCAAAATTCAAGAAATATGCAATTATTTTGCTTTGTGCAAGCTTCAGAATTGCTAATAAATGTATATATAATCTTTATATGCTTTATTGTTGCATAAATTTAATTAATTTCAAAATATTGCAAAAAATGCGTTTTGTTGATCTCTGTATGCATTGGTGACTCCCTCTCCTCTCTATCGCTATAAGAAAAGATGAAGACTTATAAGAAAAGATACAACATAATTAAGGGGGGGGGGGGGAAACGGGGTCTAAAAAGTTGTTTTTTTTTGAAGGACGAAATTAATGAATGTTCCCCTTTTGACTTACAAGATTTAAATGCTAAGCAGAACGTTTATAAAATGTTAAATTTTTGAATTTTTTAACATTACTCCTAATTTAAGAGACATCACATTTGAATGAATCCCAAAGCAACTCGAATTCACCACATTATCATGCTGCTATGTCCATATAATCTTGTTTTTCTTATCCTCAATTCGAGGAAAAAATTCGATGCTTTAAGCTTTTCATTCTTAAACAATAGCAACAGAATGTTTTAAATTGTTTCTACAATATCTTTAATTTACCTTTGAAACATCGTTTTGCATGGTTATAAAAAGTTTGGGAATTGAGAATGGATCCAGTTTTTTTTAAATTGGTGATCTTAGTAAAAATGTATCAAAAAATCAGGCATGCTTAAGTTGTACTTATTAAAAGGTATTTTTTAAATGTTTTTGAATTTTAGCTGCGTCATTGTTCAAACAGGTACCTACTTCCGAACGCATGGCTAAGAGCGAATTAGAAGACAAACAAACAGGGTGCAACCAGGGATCCTGAACATTTTTTTTTACCAAAAAAGGAATTCCTACTAAATAGTTTTCTGGATACGCTTTGATCATTTTCAATAATTGGTAGCTCATAAATAGTTCCTTCCTTCTCCGACCTCTTCATTCTCCCCTGGTTACTTTGCTTACTTTAGAATCCATTTAATATGATTAAGCTTGAATCTACGCACATGAACAATTTCAAATATTTATTCGGTATTTTCGTACATCTCATAACTCTCATTTGCTTTCAACGGAAATTTCATTTTTTAAAGTACACAAATTTTAATGTCAAACAAATCAACTAGAAGCATTCAAGAGTTAATCAATTAAATTTTAAAAAATCTAAAATATTCTAGAAAATCATGAGATTAAATCAAATTATCAAAATTAAGTTTATTTTTCAAAATCATAACTTATAAAAAAAGATCTTAAAATTTCGAGTGTGCTGAAAAAATGTTTTCAATTTTCTCAGTAATTTAAATTAACTTTTCAATTTAATTGGAAAATCCATTTGGTAAACAATTTTTCG
This sequence comes from Chironomus riparius, assembly GCA_917627325.4. Lineage (NCBI taxonomy): Eukaryota > Metazoa > Arthropoda > Insecta > Diptera > Chironomidae > Chironomus > Chironomus riparius. Next base: position 48,794,073 of record OU895878.1, on the reverse strand, counting down.
AACATTTGCACTTTATTTTTCTTTGATGTGCTTAATTACTACTTAAAGGAATTTAAAAACATTTAAATGAATTTTTAATGAAATTCGTAACATGTCACGTTTTTTTAAGAAGCTTACATTCATCGCGAACTCCATCAACATTCCCAATTAATTGAAAATATATTTGTCATGTGGAAAATATATTATCATTTTGTGTTCATTTGTCCAATCTTTTCCGTGGTTTACGCATCGTTAGGAGTGCTCTGTTGTCCTCAATTGAATTGTAAGCAGTTAATTATGCTCTAAATAATAATCAATGATTCGTATTTTAATTCTAGATTCACCCATTTATGCTTTATCTCATTTTATTCACACCGTCTGTAACTTTTGTAAAGTCTAATATTTTATTATTAAGGCAAGTTCCAAATTTTAATCTCGAATAGATAAATATAGATGCAATGAGAAATTATTTAAGGAGGTTGAATTCATTTCCCATCAATATTACTTTGGAACTTCAAAATCATGCAGAAACTTTTGAGCATTAAAATCATCCGTGGTACTGAATTTAAATCATTTTTCAATGTGATTCAAAACAAATAATCCCTTGGATCACGTTGTAGTTACATAGAAGTTCTGTATAACGACATTTTAACCATCGAGAATAAATTTTAAATCGAAAATAAGTGAATTACATGTGCTTTTAATCAGATTTATCTTTAGATTGGAAAATGGTCAAGTATTTATTTTAAAATTCTCTGCAGATGAACTTGAGCTTTTGCATAACAAACTTGTACAAATGAAGTTGTTGTGGTAAAGGATTATAGACATATTAAAGGTTTTTAGGGACAGGGGGAGGTGTTGGTGAGGGGGATTTTTAAGAAAAGTCCCGATTCGTCTTCCCTTCCTCATAATTGAAGTGTCAATTGAGACTTGATTTTTAAAATCTGTAAATTAGATTTTGCTCAACCCGATCCTTTCAAGAATTCTACTTTACACCACTCTTAAATCTTTGTTTGATATTATTAGTCAACAACTTAGTGGCATAACTAGGGAACTAGATTGGAATCTGCAGAATCGAGCTATGTAATGTAGACGAATCTTCCAAAGCGAAGTTAAGATAGTTTGAAAACGGACCGGAAAATCTGAAAATCATAGTTTTGTGAGGACGTGAGTTCAACTCCTTCTAAACGTATATAAGATACGATTGATAGACATTACACGAACTGAATCTAATATTACGGCATGAATATAGTGAGGCACTCTAAATAATCTTTCCACTCTGTAGTTTGATACAAAAATTGATTAAATCTGCCTTTCGCTGTGTTGGATTGTTCCGATTATGCGAAATAATCTGCCCATATTTTTTAATATCCATTCTCTATATCAAATTGTTTGATTCTCTCTGTCTCTCATCATCACGGTCGTAATTATTAAACACTACAAAATAAAAAAGCATTGAATATAAAAAAAAAATTGAAATTGAGAGTATTACGACTATAATCACATTTATTACCATCAGTATATTTATTTCGGAAATTTAAAAACCATTCTGGAGTGGATTTTAAACCACAGATGTTATTCTGTTGCCATCGCAATCGGTTGAGTGAGAAATTTTGATTGAGTGTAAATTTTATTTTTTTTGTTGTTATTGAACTTGAATGATGGATGTACGCCACATACTCGTATATGCCGTTGGGTAATGCCACAATGATTCAGATTTGAAAAAAATGTTCAAATAATCCTTGTGCATAATATTTTTCAGACACATTGAAGTAATGAAATTTTTTATTGATATTCTCTAGTTTAGGACTTTTAATGCCTTTAATCTTACTTGATTATTGATTCCTCAAAATATTAAGTCATGAAATTGAGGATAAATAAGTTTTTTTTTACAAATTTCACAAATGTTTATCAAAAAATTTGGCGCACGATAGTAATTTGTATGAAAAATTAACTAATTTTCAATCGCAAATATCTCGCTTCGGGCATATTTGGGCATGTACACATTAATATGGAAGGTTAATTAGACTTTGTTCTTTATATTTAAATAGGTTTGGTAGAAGCGGAAAGACGCGAATTTAACTTATGAGTGTTTAAAGTCTTGGTAAATTTCAAAAAAATTAATCATGTATATTCGCCCAATTAATAGGTTTTCTTTTGGTTTCTTCACACAAACACAAAGTACTAAGCTTAATTAAGCTGGTTATCAGGATTAAAACAAGAAATTTGAAGTGGAAAGGAGAAAAAATTTAAGAAAAATATTTGTTGTCATTTTGTAAACAAATTTATTGGCATCTTAAAATCGAATTTTTGTGAATTAGACAACAAATTGGAATGTGATATTTTTACAGAACATAAAACACATCATGTTCTTTAATCTGGCATTTAAAACATATAGTTTAATTAACTTGTTATTTTTGAATTTTTGAACATTTTTTTCAAATCTGAATCATTGTGTAATGTGCTTTATTTTTATATATTTTTTTTAGCGTGAATCTAGAAAATATTCATTCAGAAAAAAAAGTATAAAGGAACAACAAAAAATAAATTCATTTTTATTTCGTAGAATTTTCCATAATTTACAATTTTTGCACGGTGCCACGGTTGATTTGAGATGTAGCAATTTTGATGTGACTCGATTGAGTGAGATTTCGTATCAATGTGGAAAGGAATTGACGTGCTTTTTTGAAAACATTCATTCGGATAATGAGACGCAGTTTGTGTATTCTGCAGACCGATATGTACATTCTTACAAGTGCCTTGGATTTGTTAATTCATCCATCGATCAACTACCGATTGACATATTCAAACGATATCCAAATATAGAGATTTTATATGCTGCAAACTTGGGTTTAAAGTCTGTGAGCCGGTCGTTATTTGAGACAGCTGGGAAGCTTGTTGATTTACATTTAGAAGGAAATAACATAACAGGTATAAATGATGCTGTTTTTAGTGCATTTTATGTGATGGAGATAATCTGTTCTTATTGAGATAGAACTTAGTTTGATTTTACATTCATTGAAAGGATAATTGAGCTTGTGTTTGCTAAATAAGTGATTATTAATTTGAAATTTGATGAGAATCGAACCTGTGATTAAAGAGTAAATTTATGATAGGAATATATTGTTATTAGGGTTTTAACTAGGGTTGGGCAGAATCGTATTCGAATATATTCGAATATAATGTGCGCACATAAATGTGCGCATATATTCGAATATATATTCGAATGTACATAATTCAAAAATAACCGTTATTAATCGTGATTTTTTTTTTAATAAATGTTTAACAATTAATTAAATAACTTACAACTACAATATCGACGTATTCGGCTAAAGAAAGTAATCCCATTGCTTTTCCATTAAAATTAGATCTATTTTAGTAATTGTTTAACATGATTTGTTCCAATGAATTTCCATATAGAAAAAGTTTATCGTTTAACGGTTTTTTGAGATTCAAATTTTCTAATAGTCAGTAAGTTTTTGAAATTTTTCGTCAAAGGATACACAAAAAATCATTAATTATAGCATATTTAACAATTTAATATCTTTAATTCTCATGTATAAATTGTTTATCATTTACAAATTACAGGCAGTTGTAAAATGCTAATTAACAAATAACGTATTTTTTCATTTTTGAATTTCTAATATTCGAATATATATTCGAATATATTCGAATATTTTTTTGTTCATATTCAAAAAAATATTCGAATATATTCGAATATATTCGAATATTTGCCCAACCCTATGAATTTCTAGCTACACTCCTGGGTTAGAAGCTTAATAAAAAATCAAAGTCTAAGAAACAATTTTAATGATAATATTGTGATTAAGGAAATGGAAGGAAGTCTGAAAACCAAAGATTTTGATGAACGTCATTTGTGAACAAACCCTAGCTTTCCCGAAAGGCACACAGCGTAAAATCTTGCCTTCAATCTGGCATCCTAAACGCGGTACCACGCACCAAATCCTTGATGCCAGATAGAAAGCTATTTTTACGCCGTGTGCCTTTTGGGTATTTATCATAAAATAAGATCCTAATGCTTAATACTTACCCAAATGGCACAAGTCGGTTAATCGATCAGAAATCCGGCATCAGCTGGTATGACTTTGGTATGATGCTGGATTTAAATCGAAGCCAGTATCATGCGAGGGTCATGCCAGCTTTAAGCCGGATTTCTATTCGATTAACCAACTTGTGCTATTCAGGTTAGTTCGATACTGCCTTGATTACCAGTTTCTTTGGCAGAGCTTTCTTCCAGATTCAAACCATTTAGCAATAAATGCGCTAAAATCTCCACAAACAAAAAAATCAATAATTTTATCACTATATTATCTATTTTATGTATAACATCTTTTTTCCCAATTTCCTCATGAAAACATCTACATGCTACATGCAATGAATACAAATCATACATGCTTCCACATCACTCCACGACCAAAAATATACATCGATGTATGTAGATTTGGAAAACTTTTTATTCTATGGTGCGTTAAATTTACGTCGCGTCATGCTGTCTCATAATGAAATCACATCGATTGGAAAGGATGCATTTAAGAAAATGACAATAAAGCCAGTAACGGTTTATGACAACACATTTCAGCAGAAACTTGAAGAGATTGATTTATCGCATAATAAACTGACAAATCTTCATCATGAGACATTTTCCCAGCTGAATTCATTGATAATCTTGAATCTTAAGCATAATAATATCCGCTTAAAGTATGGACAATTTCCTTTAACACTTAAACGACTTGATTTGAGCTACAATCAATTGAAGGATTTTACATTGAGACAACTTTTAGGTTCGCAGCTATTAGAGGAATTGAAGCTGAACGGAAACTTTTTCGATAATGCAAAAATTGAGTTTTTATTCCCGGAAGCAATATTTCAACTGATGCATGTCTATCGTTTCGAGATGTCAGACACGTTTAATTGCATGCAGTTGGCTGATGTGTTGCTCTATTTTAAAAAAATAAACCGTAATATAATCGTGCAATTTGAAAATGAAGTGACGAACTCGTCAAATATTTTTGGAATTTCATGCGTTGACGCAAGTGACACGAGCTAGGAATTATGATGATAATTGACGTCATGCATCGATGAGAATGAAATCGAATGTGGTCAAAAAAATGTAATTTGAGTTGTTTTTATTAAAGAAATGAAGAACTTGTAATTTATTCACATTTTCATGAATTTTGATTTGTGAATGTTGGAAGTATTTTGAAATTAAATCTAATAAATATGAAGATAATTTTTAAATATTAACTTTAGACATCTAGACTTTATTATTTCAAATAATAATTTTTTGAAATTAATTTTTAAAAATGTTAGAACTTTTTTAATTCAAAAAAATCAAATTTTATAAATGTGAAAAAATTAAATTTTTGAAATGTAAAAAATTTAAATTTTTGAAATGTAAAAAATTTAAATTTATTCTTTTTTGAAGTTGAAAAAATTCAAATTCTTTTAATTCGAAGAAATTCAAAATTTTGAAATTTAAAAAAACTCACATTTTTGAAATTTGAAAAAAATTCGTTGAATTTTGAAAAAAATATTATTTTTTTTGAATTTTCAAATGTAAAAGATTACAATTTTTGAAATGTAAAAAATTTAAATTTATTCTTTTTTGAAGTTGAAAAAATTCAAATTCTTTTAATTCGAAAAAATTCAAAATTTTGAAATTTAAAAAAACTCACATTTTTGAAATTTGAAAAAAATTCGTTGAATTTTGAAAAAAATATTAATTTTTTTAAAATTTTAAAAAAAATTATTGTTGAACATTTTTAAAATTTTTGAAGATTTTTTTTTTCAAAATTTCAATTTGAGAAAACTTAAATCAAATATGCTCTCATCTTCCATACCAAAACTTGAAATTACTGTAACAATGAACTTGCATGCCAGTTGCAAGATGCTGCAGATTCAAGAATGATACTAGTTTGTTGATTTTCAGGAAGTATTGTTGTGGCTTGTTGTGAAAATTGAATTTTCATTGTTAACTTTACATGCTGCAGGAAGTGGTTTTAACAACAAATTTAATTGAAATTTGTTTAATGCGATTTGTTGCACTTATCAAGGCTAGCAGCATATCAAGACGATGAGTAGGAACACGAAAAAACACGTTTTATAGAACCTAGACATTCCATTGAGTTAAGGAATCAACTCTTTTCTTGAGTCTATTCAAACTAGTTAAATTTCATAATAAAAAGTTATTCAAAAACGTAATTCCTTCCACGTCAAAAGCACAAGCTGGAAAGTCAAAAGTCACATTATATCCGAAACTTTACGATACATGTTAATTAAAATTCTTTAAAACAAGCGAATTTCATGTAACGCTATGCAGCATAAAATACAAGATTGTCATAGCGTGACAAAAGTGTAAAACTTTAATTATTCCCGAGCAACAAAGTGTCAGACTTAATTATAATTTGTGCACTTAAACTTTAACTATATTAAAAGAAGAAAAAAAAATACCAACTTTCGTTTCCTTTCTCTCTGCGACTCATACCTGCACATATCAGTCATCGTCATCATCATAATCTCGCAAAGAGACTTGACTTGCTGCTGCTGCTGCACTCTTGCTCTTATTCAAATAGATATGATAATCATTAAGTTTAATTCAGCACGAGTCAAGTGAGTCGTTCTTTAACATACGCATATTGAATAAATTTGCATAATAAATTTTACAAGCATGACTTTAATTGAATGAAATTATGTCTTGTTATCTCATTGTAAAAAGAGCTTTTGAAATTGTTAATGTGCATGCTTACAATATGGTCGAATTGTGGGTTTTAAAATTTTTCAGGTTTGGTCAATTAAAGTTTATTGGTGATTTCGGAAGTTGCGAACAAGTTTTGTAATTGTTTTTTAAATTGCGGTGAGCAGTGGTGAGTTGTTGACATTTGAGGTCGTAGCTTCCAGCTTTTTGTAGCTTTATGGATAGCTTATAGACAAGTTGATTGATCTAAAGCGGTAAGCTTCTTATTCTTTAAGCATAACATAAACTTTTAACAGATATTTTGCAATTTGTTCTTAGCAGGCGCGTAGCAAGGAGGGTCTTTTCACCCCCCCCCCCCTCCCCCTTTAAACGTTTTGAACTGCGGCGAGAGCACCGCCTAAAACGCTTAAGAGGGGGACAAGACCCTCCTGGCTACGCGTCTGGTTCTTAGAATGAAGCTTTAGATCATGTAGGTGTGTGTTTTAGCTTTCCTAATATTTCCTTCTGTGGTATATCCATAAATATATTTTTATTACAAAATTTCCGCAACCAAAACAGACGCAAACCATATTTTCAAGATTATCTTAGAAACATCCACTTCCGAAAATTAAAATTAATTAGACATTCAGTCAGGGATAAATGATATATTTAGATTTAACTTCCAAGAATTAAGGGTCCGTTTCAGCATATAAAATGGAAATAATGCTAATTTATCATTTATAAATAGCCTTTAAGAGCCGATCCTATACAAATAAAAACCATTTCTTCTAATAATTAAAGATTCTTTCCACGTGCTGTGGTGGCAAAGCAGATTGGAATCTAGGGGATCGAGCCATATGTACGCAAAACTGCCAGTGTGATAGTAAGTCTTCTGTGGCGTGAGTGGTAAGACTACAGAATGAAAAACTGTAACCCTGTTTTGTAAGGACGTGGGTTCGATTCGCACTAGAGACCAATCTCTGGATTTGTTCAATGCTCATGATATAACACGTGCCTAAAGATTTTGATGTACTTGACGAAGGACTGAAGAATGACGAGACATGAAATGATAAAATCAACACAGAAAAATTATTCTTCCGTCTTAAATCAAACCACCATAAAATGCTTTTCTGTTGAAAGCTCAGTGAGCAATGTTAAAGAATATTTCCTCAAAACTTACTCTTCCACGTCCGTGATTTATCGTGTCCGATTCGCAAGAGAGACTGTTGCAGAATTGAGATAAATCTCATTGTTTATGTGCTGAGAAAATGTTGTACGACATAAGTTTCAAATTCTAATTTGTTCTGCTCGTGTTGCTGCTTTCATCACTTACCTACCACAATACAGCAGCAATGGACATTCTTAAGAGACATGCGAGCAATTACTTAAGATTCTTTTTTTATATATTTTAAATGAGATTATTATGATCAACTGGATTCCAACTGTGTTTGTTGTGCGAATATATGCAGCACACGAGTACGGAGAGAAATCATGCTGACATTTAATTAAATTTATCTTCATGACATGATGATGAATGAGTGATAAAATTAGTGGGGAAATTAAAAAAATGACCAAATTTAATTAATTTTTTATATATTTTTTACAGACATCATCGATGACTATGCAAACTTTATTGAGTTAATAAATTTTAAATTCCGCACGTCAATTAGTGCGTATCCAGAGTATAATTGAATTATTTGATAGTTCATTAAAGCACATTGTCCAGTGGATATTTTTTAAAGCCACCATAAATGGCCATAAGGAAGTAACCGTGTTGTGCTGGTTGTTCATTCTATTTGAATAATAATGCTGATGATATCTAAAACATATGTATGCTGCAAAAAAATAAAAAAATTTCAATAAACTTTTTTTTTCATACAAATGGCATGCATTCAACCTGTTGAAAGAGAGATCACTTTATGTCGATTGCATGTTTTACAATAGCAATGTTGGAAGAGAGAAAAAATGTGCATAGAAAAAAAATCTTTCCATTCTTTCTTCTTTTTGTTTTGTTCGCTTAGAGATAGTTCTACATATAGTGTTTGGCTGTTAGTATTCTTTTCTCTATCTATTACGTGAATATGATGCTGTTGGAGACTCACGACACTGAAAAGCACAACAAATGGATTTCTAATGTTTGAATATATAATTGGATAAGTTATAAAATCAAGTTGATGAGTATGAGGTATGGGATGCATGTAAATGAGTTAGATCGAGTGCGGAGGGGGGGGGGGGGGGGGGTTCTTGTATAATTTTTTTACGAATTAAGTTGTTTGTAAGCTCCTTTCGTCACTTGAAGTCCTTCATTAATGACAACTAAAGAGCCAATCACTAAAATAAATCCAGAGAAGTAGCCGAAAAGGGGGGGGGGGGGGGGGGCTTCCATGTTTAAAATTTCTCTTAGTGTTCAATAATCAGACCTAGAAGACGAGATTTGGTGTCTGTTCTAGGCACTTGCCCAAAAACCGTGTCATTTACCCGTCTCAGAGTAAGATATATGTCCTAGGACGGGAAGGGGGGGGGGGGGGCTACCATCGCACCAATATTTCTGTCTTTACACATACTGAACTTTATTAAAATGTGGTAGGTAAACAAAGCACCACATTATGCATGTCAATCATTTGCAACCACATGAGATACTTAAATTTGTAAACATGTCAATCCATGAACTGTCAGAAAGTGCTAACCTACAATATGGCTAGCTACTATCGACAACAATTTCCCAATATTCACAAAATGCAACTCCTTGATATTAAACGAAATAAAATGCTAACTCTATAACTGCATGTATCAACAAGTTCGACGATAACAACTAGCGCTAAAAATTACCACTTTGTTATCCTATCGCAAATATGAGATCGAAAGCATATAAATTATGCAAATGTCATCGATTTCAATCTCGTGCATAAATCTTGAAATTATTCATTTGAACTTCTGTGTTTAATGATATTACCATTTTCACGTTGTGTGCTGTATTATTATTATTTATTTTACTACTTTATTACATGAATTGACTGTGGTGAGGCGGATTGCAGTCAATTAGGTAATTGCCATTTGATGACTAACCGAGATAAGCACAAAAATCTTTTTTTGTTTGTTCACAATTTACGAGATTTATATAAATGCACAGTCACAGGTTTTTGAGGTCAATGCTATTCTAGTTCATAATAATTCTGCAATGTTCTAGCCATACGTCGATATAGCCTCAGTTCTTCTTACTCTAATGCTTTACTTTTATGTAACGTGCACAAGATTTTCTCATTTTTTTTCGTGCTTGCAATATGCAAATGTGAGCTAACGGTTCTGATGTATGAGCATGCAATTTCCTTTATTAAATTCTTATTTATTTACTTTTTATGAAAACAAGTTTAAAAAACTGTATTTTATTTTTGGAAAACTAAAGCGCATTTTTTTTGTTTACAGACAATACAGCAATTCAGCAATACAGTAACTCAGCAATCCAGCACATCAGCAATTCAGGAATTCAACAATTCACCAATTCAGCAATCTAGCTAGTCAGCAATTCAGCTATTCAGTAATTCAGGAGTTCAGTAATGCAGCAAACTAGTAACCCAATAATTCAGCATTTCAGTAATTCAGCAATTCAGCAGTCCAGCAATTCAACTATTCAACAATTCAGCTATTCAGCAAGTCAACAAATAAGTAATTCAGCAATTCATCAAATCAACAAGGAGGAAATTAAGGAATTCAGGAATTCATCAGTTCAGCAATTCAGCAACTCAACAATTCAAAAGTTCAGCAATGCAGCAAACCAGTAATTCAGCATTCCAGTAATTCGGCAATTCAGCAATCCAGCAACTCATCTATTCAACAATTCAGCTATTCAGCAATTTGGTAATTCAGCAAGTCAACAAGTAATGAATTCAGCAAGTCAGCATGCAATCCAGCCACCTCCCCATCCAGCCAACCAACAAATATTTTGCACAAGTTTAACAAGTTTTTTAAGCCGCAAATAACGAAGCACGAGAAAGAAAAACGGAAGAAGAACGAAGAAAGTGGAATATTTTAAGTATAAATATCGTTAATGGTTATTTATTGAATCTTCAGTCGCATTCTTGGTATATAATTATCTCATCATTTGTTCTCAGAAAGTGTACTCAAAATTTTGATGAGCTGTAAGCCTACACATGCCGTCTTATGCTATATTTGCATGTTGCAAAGGTTGTAACATTTCTATTCCGTAATTATGTAAGGAAATTCGTTCAAGATCATATGCCATGTTCTTCTAATGTATATGCACAGATGAAATATGAATTACGTGCTGTTGAAGTAAGGAAGCATTATCGTTATGCTTTAAATTTATGCAGAATTAATCCTCATTGGGAAACTTTTTTGCTGCCAAATTAATTTTTTTTAAAAAATTAAGACTTGCTGGGTCATGATTGATCAATAATAGCTTGACTGCTCATTCATAAGCAGTCTCATATAAATAAAGCAACTTCCTTTCATTGTCAGCTGATAAATATTTTTTAGATGTTCCAAAGTAAAATATTAACAATGAAATTTCCAGAATCAATTTTATTGTTCTTTTTCTACTTTGTAAGTTCTTCTTCTATTTGAATAGAAGAGGTTTCATGACTTGTGCTTCATAAAGTAAAAGAAGACATCAAAGGAAATTGTTAAATATTTGTCAGCAGCAGCTGCTCGGCATTTATCTATTTTAAAAATAATATTTGAATAATTTTGCAGAAAATTGCAAAAAAATTATTCAAAACCGAGGGCATTAAGGCTTAATCGATTAGGATGCCTGAATCGATTATCAACCTTTTTCTAGCCTACACTTTTATGATTTGAAGTAAATCCTTTTCTTAGAAATTTTCTGTTATCATGGATTAGTATTGAGCCGTTTCATTCTTTTGTTGATTGCTTCAAAAAACCGTCCCATTTTCTTATTTTTCTGCATCTTAAAACCTGTATGTCTGAGAGGATTTTGATGAAAATCGTTGTTTTCAGAAGGAAACTCAATCTAAAGCTGCAAAAAATGTTTGAGTTTATCTTAGAGGAACAAAAAGGCTAAGGCTTTCTACAAATGTCTGTCTAAAAATATTTTATGGTGATTCCTAAAATCTTTTGGGTCTTTTTGGGCTACTTTTTATAAATTAAAATGGAATGTTCCGTGGGATATTGAAGGATGTTTCAAATTTTATTTTTATGATTTTAAAAGTGGACAATTTGAAGAGGGGGGGGGGGCAAAAATTTTTTTTGTGTGTAAATAAGGGAGGGGGGGGGGGTTGGTATTTTTGTGATTTTTTCATAAAAACCCTAGCAAAACCAAGAAAATTCTGTTTACGTTGGGGGATTTGTCCCCAAATCCCCCACCCCCCTGGCTACGCGCCTGTTGCCAGATCTTGAACTTATGCAACAAGTCAGTTACTACAAGTTCGTTCTCCAAAAACGTATTTATCCAACAAAAATCACATTAAAAAGCTTTCCTCCTTATCAATTCCAGATCAATCTAGATCAAAATCAAAAGATCACGTTCACAATATTTATGCATAAAATGCTCCATTTTGCAAATATTATCGATAGACTCTCGTATTCTAAAAATAAAAGCATAACAAAATTTCCCATTAAAATGCACAATTGACCATGAAAAACTATGAAGTTCTATACACAACGAGCATTTTTATAGAAACTAATGAATGAAAAATTGAAAACGTGATAACTGTCGAGCACGAATTTGTGGAAATATTCATTCAAAGTCCATTCATTCAGTTCTATCCGCAGTGAAATTTGAAACATTTCGAGTATGCGCATTGTCAACAAGGAATTGAATTGAATATGAACCACAAAAAATATAAAAATCTGTTTGATTTTTTACATGTTCTTCTCTTGTGACTGAATAATCTTTAGCAGTACTCGTGCCGTAGCATTCAAGCAGGAAAGACGACAAATTATTTCTGTAGAAAAATCTTGCGAGAAAAATTTCATTTATTTGTAATTCCGAATATCCAAAAAAATATCTGTGTGTAGAAGTTTGTGGACCGAACGGAAGCAATTGACTTACCGTGGGAAAAATCTCTGATTTTATTTGTGTATATTGGCTCTTTGGGGTTTAAATCTAATCAAATGTGAAACTTAATATTCAAGAATTTTTTAAGCATATATTTGACATTTGATGTTTGTGTAAAAAGTGCTGTGAAAAGACTTGTTCAAGCTTAAAAAAAATTTTGAGACGTATTGACAAATTGAAAGTTTATTTTTGTGTGAACTTGATTGTGAAAAGTGAAGCATCTAGACATAGATCATGAAGTATTATTTGTGAACTCGATCGCAGTAATTGCATTGAATTTTATTTGTGTAGACTCAACTTGAGGATTCGGTAAACATAAATTCTAAAGTCATTTTTACAAAATCATCAAAAATCTCTAAATTATTAGTTTCCACCGTCCTGATTGAGAATTTAAGCAGAATGGAGTTTTTTTTATTTTTTGTAAAATATTGGCAAGACTTCAAAGTCATGTCCTGAGCAGAGGAGAACAAAAAATAAGTTTTAATGACAGCATGGCTCGCTCTTTGATTTGAGTGATTTACAAAAAATCACAGCAGTTCAAAGATTCCGTCAGAAATCAGAAATGTCCTACCTATGTAGACTGGAGATTTAAATTTTGTAAAGAGAAGAAAGTAATTAAGCTCTTTAATTGACAAGTTTATGTCCAACCCTAAGCCAAACTGCTAGAATCCTTTTATGTGGAACTAAGCAATGTGTGGGAATGATTCTTAAATGTTTTTTGTATGAACAGAAAAATATTGAGGGGGGAGGAGGGGGGGGGGGGAGTTGATACAAACAAAAATCTAAATTTATTAAATTTTTAAAAACTTCTTTTGAATGTTAAAATTATTTCTTTAGATTTTCTGTCTTTTCTTCCAACTTTGTTTTCTTCACCAATAGACATCCAACTACAGATTTAAGATCTAGAATTGTTTTAATGAAAATTTTGTCGATAAGAAATTAATGGAAGTTTCTCCTTAATTCTTTTAATTTCCTAAATTTATTTAATTTAAAACAATTTTTAAGATGTCGCTCATGTTTCTTAAAAGATCAAAGCTTTTGAAGTTATGAATGATTTGCGCAAAAATCAAGCCCCCCCCCCCCTACCAACACGTTATCTTTAAAGCTGTACTTCATTTGCTCCATTCAATCTTCCAATAAAATAAATTCAACACATGCTTTCAAGATTGAAGGCTGTCGAAGCTCAAATCACAAGCTTAAATCAACCTCTTGAGATTCTATCAACGTGAACAAATTTTTCGACAGCGCTGAGAATTCATGAGAATGATTAATTTAATTTAGCAATGATTGTCTCATGAAGCATACGTAGTAAGGTTAGAAGATGTGATGTGTTGTCTGTAACTTATAAATAAATGCTTCGTTCTAAGCTGATAAACTAGCGAAGAATGTTGGGGTGACTATTTTTCTTAGAAATGAGATATCTTCTTTCATTTGATGCATGAATGAATTGAAGGAAAACAAGATCCTTATTCGTGGAACAACATTCGTTATTTCCATCTATAAATCCCCTATTTCCATGAATACTAATTTAATTTGATGAAATTTAAAAGATTTTATTTACCCAAGTATCAAACTATATTATTTTCAAAAGTTTGTTCAATTCACATGACAAATTAAATATGTTTGGCCACTTTTCATTCAATTTCGTTGAATACACGAAGAGCATAATGAATAATTATGTTTGTATAATTTCAAGGCATGGATGCTGACTTAATTATGGATTTTAAAATCGCAATATCATCTTCATCATTAAAATGCTAATGAATTAATTCAGAACCCCCTTAGCAGTTTCAATGTTTGGACCAAATTCAACTAATCAACTTTGCTGGTAACATCACCAGACTCTAGTACTAAAGAAATCTCAAAATGCTTCATATTTCAATATGGTCAAATCAGCTAATCCAGTTATGTCTAACCTTTTTTATGCCACGGCACACCTTAGTGGCTATTCATGACTAAACTACACACCGTTTGTGGGTTTTCGCGAATTTTTGCGCGTCACATGGGTTTGCCATTACTGGTCTAAGCTGTTTGTTGCAAATCCATTCATACTTTCATATATACTCAATTTCAACAGACTCTCAAGTCTCTGTAAGCACACGAGCACATATCATTCATAGCAATAATTATTCATGGTAACTCTACCCTGACAAATCCTCTCAGTAAAAATTAATTAAAACGTGATTAAGCTGTCATTTGACATAACAAAAAAACCTCCCATACCATTCACAGCATTTTCCCATAATGTGATTAAAATTAACAACTAGTTATAGTTTATGTAAAGTACTTTATGGACGATATAAATACACTTTTATGAGTCACAGTGACTTTTAATTAAGCATATAATATTTGAACGTGAGCTTAAAATGAGTTAATATTTATGAATATTGTGTATGCGACTTAGTCTGCAAATTGCTCTCGACCTACAATCTTCTATTCCATATTGTCGTGTCCAAACAAGCAAAGACTTGTAAATTGTGTATCTGACGCTTCATATTCACGATAATAGAGATTAGAAACGTGATGATCGTAAAAATTAAGCATAAAAATTGAATTCTAGGACTGTGCAAAAAAAGGAGGTCGCCCAAAAAAAAGACCACAAGGAGTCAAATGTCGTGCAATAATATTTATTGATGTGATAAGTGGATATAAATTCTCTCAGTTTTTACGAGTCAGCAAATATTCGATGGATTTGGATTACAGGAAGTCATAAAATATTGTGTCATATCCATCGTGTCAAGAATAATCCTTGCCATAAACAGTTTGCCTGAGAGAATCAGTTCAAAAATTCAATTCGCTCAAGGACGGTAAAAGGATATAAATTTTTAGTGCAATAAAATTATTAAATGCTTTTGTGCAATCTCACAAATTTACGGAACCAGAGTGTCTCTTCTTACTGCTCGAACGAATATTATGACAATGATAATTGAACAATGATATCTAACCTAGTTGAACATAGAGAAAGAGAGAAATAAGTGACTCAAAAAGATATCGCAAAATATTAGATTCAACTTTGGAAATGGAAAATGTCAAGAGGTGAGCAGTCTGTAGTGAGCTTTGAGCTTTATTTGCTGTTTTGTGTGAATTTTTCAATGTTGAAGCTATTTTTCATTAAAAGTTTGAGGTTTTTGATCAACAAAAAGCTTTTATTGGGGTCGTTCGTAAATGATATTCATTGTTGATTGAGATTTTTGGGCTTCTTGATGCTACATCACTTAATATATGCGCATAATATTGTTGATCTCCCTATAACTGCTTAATGTGTATACTAATGTAAAAGTCGGGTTCTATGGGAATCGAACCAACGACCTCAAAAGAGGCGATTTCTGACCACTCTTTCATAGATCCTTGCCATTCGCCCACCGAGGTCCTTAACTTACTTCGGCTATACGTCATACACATATAACCAGTTCAACGCGAGCCCTATGCTCAGTCTATTTCTCGTGGAACTGTTGAGCCAGTTTGAGAACCACTGGTTTAAATACTTAAGCTAATTCCTCCCTTGTCCCCCCCCCCCTCTTGCATGCTAAGGATCATCAATTTAACTTTACAATGATTACCAAATATTCAGTTAAGCTAGGCTTCCTCGTTAAAACTTCCAACCTTACGTCAATTATTGAACATCACTTGTGAACAGCCCCCGCATTTCTATCTAATTGTTTTTAAAAAGCTAGCATATGTGAATTTCCTCAATTTCAATAATTTCATATTCATGTTTACCATTTATTAGCTTACTTTTTTAGTAAAAAATAACCTCAAAACTTTCATTTTTGCCTGCTGGGCATGCTGATGTCTAGATTAAACTCAAGCTTTTTTTGCCTTGCTGAAAGAATAAAAATTTGAATTTCATATAAATTTACAGTAATTTAAATTGTAGATTCAATTAGATACGCAGTAGATGCAAAAATTAAATCAGAGCATCTGTTGAGTTGCATAAAAGGAAATTAGCTTATGTTTTGGATATGATTTGAGTTTAGTAAGTTTCTTATTACAATTATTATAACATTGTTTGGGATTTATTATGTTACAAATATCACAATTTTATGATTTTTAAGAGGAATATTTTGGATTTAATTTTTGAACTGACGAAGGTTTACTTATTTCTTTGCTTGGAGCGCACTTGGGCCTGTTGCTGCGTTGAAGCAACTTTTGAGTAGAATTTTAGAAATTGGGATCAAAAATATAATTTTTAAAAGCTTAACTTATTATTAAAACGTAAAATTTGAATAAATTTGCAAATTTTTCTTTTTATAAATTGAAATCTCATAGCTGTCGAATTTCTGAACGCACCCAAACATTTTTTAAAACGGTAGAAACATTTTCAAATTCTTGAACGCACTCATTAAGTGATTTTTCTTATGAAATAAGTAAATCATTAGTCAAAGTATAAATAGACTGTTTCAAGACTTTTAAATATCAGACTTTTAAATATCAGGCCAATAAATGCATGGAACTGAGCTTTTAAACAAAATCTGAGCTCTTTACGATGTCTGGTTAATGAGATCTCAGATCCCCCAGCGGAACGAACGAACAAAGGTAATTATGGAGCTACCTTTTAAAAACAAGTTTCATAAGTGCTGTAAAAATCCCATTAGATCAAATATGCATCAACTCTTAAACAAAAACAAAGCAGTTTAGCTAAATGCGTTCAGCACCTGTTGATTCTTCCACTTTACACCTTCCTTTCACATTGAACCTGTGACTATACCATGCATTGTTTTTTTTTCTTGAATACCTGCCGTTTACAAGCAATTCAAACTATGTATGAGCAATATGAGAGCGAGTCAGCAGGGAATGGAAAAAAGTTTCACGAGCAAGAACATCGAGGAAATTAAATTTATTTAAAAAAAAAATCTCTGAGATGGAAATGATTGAAACATTATGCGATGAAAGTGTGAAAATGTTGGATATGCTCGAATATGTAAAAATATCAGAGCGAAAATTAAATATATAATTTGATTTCAGCTTCTTTCTTCATCATCATCGTGAAAATCTCAATTTCATTTTCTATATCGTCAGCTTTAAACTTTTCCATGTATGGATTTACATCAGCATGAAAAATTTTCATAGCTTGGAGACAAAACTTTTTTTTAAAGCTCATCCAGTCAATTAAGGTTAATTGTGCAATATTGAGTATATAAATGTGCATGTACATAAATAAAAAAAAAATAAATAAAATTGTTCATAAATCTTCCAATAATGACGATTATTCTTGCAAGAAACTTTCTGCTAATGCCAGTTAAAAATTGATTTTCTTAAAAAACTTCTTGTTTTTCATTTGCAAATATTTTCTTACCAAATATCTTTGAGTCTTAATTTCTTAATGATCTTATAATGGTTGATGATATAATTTGGGTCATGTGTCTGTCTGATGAATTTGACTAATTAATTATTCGGTGACTTACTTAAGTGTCATGAGCTGTGGTTGGTCTTGTACTTAATGGTGGGAATTATTGTTTGTGTGTCACGAAGTAGCCCGAATAGCGCAAGTCGGTTAAACGATCAGAAATCTGGCACTAAGCTGGTGTGACTCTGGAATGTTATTGGATTCAAATCAAAGCCAGCATCATGTCAGAGTCATGCCAGCTGGGCTCCGGATTTTTATTCGATTAACCGATTTGTGCCATTCGGGTAAGTCAATCATATGAGAGCTGTGACTTGATGTACTTAGCTAGTGACAGATTCAAACGCATACCAAGAATTGGGGTATTCTTATTCCCCCCACCCTCCCATCCTACTCAGCAAATAAATCTTCAATTTGTTAATGTTTTAAGAGATTAAATACTGGGTAAATACAAAAAAAAATTGAAAACAACCCCTCGCCTTCCTCATTCCAGGCTACGCCCCTGGAAAGCTAAAAAATAAAATCCAGAATTTCATTATATTTAAACCAGTAGTGTTCAACCTTTTTTGTATCACGGCACATCTTGTTGATGAACCATAGCCAAAACCGCACACGGCATACAGTTCTTGAAGTTTTGTGAATTTTTTCGCGGCACATGGGTTGGACACCACTGCCGATACTGATGGAATGATAAAAAAAAATCAAAAATTATCAAAATTGATCAATAATGGTCAAAATATAAAAGGGGGGGGGGGGGGGGTTGATGGGTTCTTAAACCTCAAATTCATATTAAGTATCTTGAAAATGACAACTTTAAAGTTACAGATTTAATATAAATAAGTATAAAATGATGGATGAGCATCCTCAAAACGACAACGAAGCTTTCCAATCAGCAATTCACATTCAAGTACCAATTTGTCAATTTTAAAATCCCATCTATTATGTCTGATGCAGTACTGCTCTAGTTTACATGCAGATATGAATACTATGTACATTAGCAAGTACACACATATACATTATAAGATGTTTTTCCAAGCCACAAAACTCAACAATACCACAAAGTCTGGGTAATGTTTATCAAACAAAACTACTGATGGAGACTCCAAAAAATGGAAACTAACTATGCATTGTTCTCGACAAAAAAAAAAGCAACACAATGCTTTTATCCACAAAACTTGATGTGATGAAAACTTGAAAGTTTCTTTTTCATTTTTCATTTTCTTTCTGTTAATTCGAGCAAGAGACGACGACAAGGAAGATTTTTTTTTTCATCCAGTGCAATGGCTGAGAAATAAGAAAAGCGATCATGAAATTACATTGTGTACAGTAGAGATGTCATGGAGAGTGAATCAAATGGAAATTCCTTTCGTTTTTTTTTTGTTGTACATATTTTTGTATCCTCTTCCTCCACAGACACTGAAATGCGCGAATGGGAATTCTTGTGATGTACATAGAGGAATTGGGGGTAAATTTGAAAATGAGGTTCGTTAGGATTTGGATATTTTTTGACTAGAACCTGAACCACTGTTTACCAGCAAAATATTCAACCGAATTTCAAGGTCTTAATTAATACATACAACGTAAGATATGAACAACGAGATTTTTGATAAGGGGCCATTCACTTATTACGTAACGCTTTTAGGGGGAGGGGGGGGGGGTTCTAAGATTTTGTTACGGTTCAAACAAGGAAATTTTTTTTTCATACAAATTTTGTTACGAGGGGGGGGGGGGGGTCTAAGAAGTCATTTTTTCGCGTTACATAATAAGTGAACTGCCCCTAAGCCATTCCTTAACTCATACTCTAAAGCAGTGGTGGACAACCTTTTTTAAACCATGGCACACCTTAGTGGTGAGCCATAAACAAAACCGTGCACAGCGTTTTCCCAAAATTTTTCTCGACACATGTGTAACGCAGCACATAGGTTGGTCATCACTGCTTAAAGGTAATGATGGCTACCCTGTGTGCCGCGGTACACTAGTGTGAATTTTTTTTCCAGAAATCCTACGGTGTGCTGTGAATGTTTTTTGTCAAGGGTTACTCCTAAGGTGCGCCATGACACAAAACAGGTTGCTCACACCTGTTTCAAAGTAAACCCTAGACCGTCCTAGGTCAATTCCTAGTTAATATTCAAAGCCATGCCTAGTTCTTATCTGAGATATACGTTAGCTATACCAGGATAGACTAAACCTAAGAAGTCAACAGCCCTTTTTCAGTAAGGATCGAACTTAGTACGTCAGACTCAACATAAGGCTAATGCTCTGAAACTTAAGGAACATGATGATGTTATAGCTATAATGATGTTATAGATAGCTGTACACCAATTACATTTGCTTTTTAGGAAGGAAACATAAAAAATTGATCACATTTAAAACTTAATACCTTATTAACAAACAACCCCCAAAAAACTATTTGTTTTTCCTCCCACTCTTTTTATTGTTTCCAATGAAAAGTCAAGAAGAAGTTTCCGCATTAAATTATTTATGCGCATTTTTTTGTGTAATCATAATGCTTCGAGTTTTTCATCTCTTTTTGGAAGCCGCAATAAATTTTTTTTTCTTGTGGTTCTGAAACAATTTTGACGATTAATTCAACTCAAATGAAAAGCTTTTGTCTCAAAAGTCTCAGATAAGATGTCTAATTAGAGATAATTTGTAAGGATATGAATGAGTTGAATGAAAAATGTTGTTGATGGATGTCAGAGTTTCTGCTTCAATAAATTTTTGTATATGACTTGTGCTTTGCTGAGTGAATTTTTTGAAGCAAATAAGAAATTTTTGCTTTGATGTTCGGAATGTGAAAATTAGTTTTTGATGATTTCACGTTAATATTGTGATGCTGGAGGATGCATGCAGTATAAAAACCGTTTAAATTTACTCTATTCTCTTCAGAGATAACCTTTGTGCTGTGACACACTCTAGAAGAATCGATATGAGCCTCAATGTAAAAAAGGTTGTCCATTACTGCCTCTTTTGCATAAACTGTCGAAACAGTCAGAATTCAATTTGATGGAACTTTATTCACCGGAAGTAATAACACTAATTGCTTTTCGAGTGCACAATTTTGTTGACATGGACAAGCACTTCAACAGACTTTATAAGCTTTATCGAGGATGTTGAACATTTGTCATATGAACTGTGAAAATAATTTTTTATTATAGAATCACGGAAAAGGCTCTTTTTGTCATTTTTTCGCAATTTGAATCTAAACCAATAAAAAATACATATTTAAGAATATAGTCAAGTCAAAGCATAGCTAGTGTGATCCAAAACTATCCATACCCCTTAATTTACAACCTTTATTCTCCACCCACTATCTCTGCATTCAACAGCGAAGCCCATCATTAATAAAACTTCCTTTTGACCTAAATAATGAAGTTAAGTACATAAGAAAATCCACAGCTTTGTTCTATGTCAGCAATATATAAACAAATAAATGAGCGGACGATGTGAATAATGCATCGTGCATTTATTTCAATTGAAAACGTTGTACAGAGAAAAATCATGTTGCCAGGGGGATAACAACATGATGGGGAAAAACTTTTAACTTGTCATGTTGCCAATGCTTTATTTAATCATTGCAAGATCGGATTTTGGTAGGAATTGAACCCAAGTTCTCACAATAAAGGCTTATAGGTGTCTTGGTTGTATTCTCACTCCTAAGACACAACTCGCCTAAAATGGTTCTTAACTCTAGCTTCCACTTTGCTCTGACACAAAGAACATCAAAAAATTTCCCCATCATGTTGTTGTCCCCTTAGAAATCATTTTACACAGTGGTAATTTTTCCTGTGAGATTTTACATCAAAATAATAAAATAAACCAACAATAAAAAAATATAACAACCATAAGTAATGGGGGGAACAGCATGTTGAGAATGAAATTTGATTAATTGACTCGTTGCCACAAAAAGATTTTATTAAAGTATGAAAAAACAATAAGAAAGATTTTTTTTTATTTATTATGTCGACGATTCATTGTGCAAATTTCTTCATCTTCCTCATTTTCTGTTTCTTGATGACGTTCATTGTTGTTTCAAAGATTTTGTTCGGTCTGAGCGACTATTGGCAAGTGAGGGAATAAAGCAGAGCATGGAAGATGAATGATAAGCGCTTCAATATAAATAACATAAAATCTAATTGCTATTCTTATATTATATGATTTATTTGAAGACGCTTTAAATTTATTGTCATGATAACGACCGATGTAATTTTATGATCATGCTTTGTGCTGGTTTTTTACTATAGCAATATTGTTGTTTTCTTAGCGAATTTTACATTCTTATCGATTGTGAGGATGTTTGTGGCTTTTTGCCCGAGTAGCACATGTCGAATAATCGAGACGATATCCTACAACAAGACAATGTCACGGCAACTTTAGAGTGAAATTTTCATGTGACGAGAAATCTGCCCTCAAGTTGATTAACGTAGGATTTCGTCTTGTGCTATTCGGGTCGGATTGAATTCCATAAATTTTATTGATGAGCGTTAAACAAGAATTTTTGTAACAATGACATGGGGCCGTTCATTTATTACGTAAATGGGGGGAGGGGGGGGGGGGAGTTGTAAAAAAAGAAGTCAAATAAAATGTGAAACTAATTTTCATCAAATTTTCTCCTCAATTTGTTTATGATTTAACATACAATCATCGAACCAAATAAATTATAATGATAATCTTTAGTGTATTTAATAAGCAAATGATCTGAAAAATTCAATCAAGAGACAAGAAAATTAATTTTGATTAGAATTTTTTCTTCGTTCCTTTCTGCTCAGATTGTTTTCAATTTTTGTTTAAATATTTTTTTTTGCTTTAATATTTTTTTCATTAGCAGGCAAATAGCTAAGTGCAGAAACACAATAGAGCTTACTTTTAATATTGGGGGGGGGGGGGGGGGTTGGTGTCAACACAAATTCTTTTGAAAGTTTTTTATAAATTTGACGTAAATTCTGTATTCTGTATGAAACACAAGTTCATCAAGTTATTTATTGTAACAGCTCTAAGCTGAACAGCTCGTGCTACCAATTGCTTTCAGATATTTGACAAATTTTTCAAGCCAAAGTTGTTTGATTTAATGTATTTTGAGAAAATGTCCATCAATTTAAGATTTATTTTGAACAACTTGATGCACGAGACAATTCTAAGTAGTCAAATATTATGATAACATAGACGAGTAAGGTGAGTTGCGTTGGAAGCGCTATAGATCTTCAAAATTTCAATTTATATTCAACTCATTTTAGAAATAATCTTCACATCCGAATTTGCTACCTTAACAAGCACATGAACTATTAATCAGCTAGCACAACACAGACGCTATACTTGCCATATTTGATCTCACAATCTCTATACTTATTGTCTATTAATCTTGGAATTAATTTAAATTAATCAAATTTAAATACCAAATAATCCCATCAAGTTGTTTTTGTGTCTCATTTTAATTTCCTTCGAGTATCAAAACAATGCACAACATGAGAATGAGTGTTGTTAAATATTTACGTATGAATTAATGATGGAGTTATTTTAATTTTAGGATGTAAATTTAACATGGAATTTAATTAAAAATGTTTAAATTGTTCTCATTTCTCATTTGCCTTTTTGTGCTCCTTTTTTATGGGACGGTTTTACCATGCTTAATATAAAGCTACGTGCAGAGTTGATTTCTGGAAATTTTTATGGGCTGAATTTATGGATAATTTTTGTAAACAGGAAGATGACCTTGGCCGTTAAGTTTCAAATAATTATCTTGCTTAGATGTCAGTTGAGTGTAGGTGCTAGATTTTGGGAGTACGAAAGGGTAGAAACGAGTCAATCGATGTCCTTAGATACAAGGTTTTGATAGCCTTAGAAACTACCAGTTAAGCTTCTTTCTATTATTTTTTAGAGTAGCCTAGCCTAGTCGCCATCAAACTCAGTTTATATCCCTAAAAATATCGCACTTACTTACTTACTTCATTGGCTGGGGCACACGTGGGTCCATTGCCGCGCTTAGAGAACGTCTAATAACAGCTCTATCCTTCGAAACCTTCTGCCAGTTCGAGATATTCGGAACTCTAGCGTCTTTTTCAATACATCCACAAAGCCTGCTAGAGTTACTTTCAGTACCAGGGCATCCTGTGAGCATCTAAACACATGACCTGCCATTTTAAGTACTGTAGCAATATCAGCATCTATAGCACAACCATATTTAATTCAAGAACAGGTTACACCATGTGACCCTAAAAAAGAGATCATGACGATTGCCCATTGACATTTCTCCGTCGATTTCATCCCTAAAAACTACCCCAAGTACTTACCTAATGTGAATGTGATCAAATTTGGTGATCTGATGCAATAATATTTCTCACTGATCTAGATTGAGCTAAGCACGGAGGCAATTTGAGTCCCTTAGGCTGGTTTTGTTGGATTTAACTCAGACAATTCGATTCCTGATCTCCATATGAATTGCAAAGATTCCTTAAAGATATTTAGTCTTGAAGCTATTCCAGGTATCAATACAAACCAACCCTGCACCCATATACAAAGTCATTCAAATGGAAGAGTTTAATCACATTCACTCCAACAAAGCCAAATGAGCGAGCATAATTTTCTATTCACAAATATCCTTGTTACAGATTCCGAATATAATTGTGATTTACATCATTAGTGTTAATTAATTAAATGTGCTACGAGAAAGCTATCAAATTGATTTATTTAATTCATTTCATTATATTTGACTGTTGATCTGTCAATAATGCAATTTAGCTTGACATCATTTACATTTAATTGAATTTTTATTTTAATTTGCTCGAATTTGTGGAATTTTTCATTCATGGATGCAATAGACATCCATAAATTCCATTTTTGTGGTTCTTTATCTGAATTTAAATTTGTTATTTTTATTGAAATATATTGAATATGTGGATTCTGTCATGCCATATACAAAAATTTCCATTATATTAAATAAAGAATGATAGAAGCGATGAGCCTTAATGGAATTTACTCTGTTTGGAATTTTTCAAATATTACCTCAATGATCATCGAATTTCTATCACGTAGATGTTTTTATACAGCATTCTTTTCTTCATCTAGTGGCTTCAACTTGTTTTGTTGTCTTGGCAATGTCAATTACATTTTTTTGGTGAATTATATTTAACCCTGAATGACTGGTTATATGCTTGCTATTTGTGGATGTGATACTAGGCTTGTGTGCTTTTGAGATTGATTGAAGAGGAAATTGACAAAATTGGTTGACGATTTTGAGGAATGAAGGATGTAAAGATATGGCAAGTTTTGTGGAGGTGGAAGAGGGTTCTTATGCAAATAATTTTATTTCTGGAGAAGTCGGTAAAGTGCTGAACTCACATTTGGCATAATACTTCAAAAGTTGTGGGTTTGAATCCAATGAAAGCCCAAATTGCTTTCTTAAATGTTTAATTACTGTAACTACATAGATGAAGCGATCATGATGCAACTTGAGGTCTAAACAATTTTGGATAAAATAATGGGTCAGAAGCAAGGGCGTGGAACTGAAGAATTCCATTTTGATCATTTTTGATCACTTTTTTGATCATTTCATCAGTACCACACCTTTGGTCAGAAGCATGAAGTATAGGAGCCTTCCTATAAATAAAAGACACAAAAAGTCAGATATTAGCTATAAAGGCTCATAAATGTTCAAATAAAACTCAGTACTGGGGGTCCTCGATTTGAGTAGATTCTATTTGAGTAGATTCGATTTGAACAGAAAAATTTTTACCCACCAAAATATTCGATTTGAGTAGATTCCTTCCTGTTTTCTTCGATTTGAATTGTTTACAAAACAAATATTTTTGATAAAAACATTTCAGAAAATATTTTTAAAACATAAATTTTACTGCAATAAGCGTGAACTTATCACATTGATAGAAAAATCAATTCTAAAGTTACAAAATTAAAGTAAAAATTTAAAAAATCGATATAAAATTAACGGTTTTAAAAAGTTCAAATTCAAAAACCTTACAAATTGTTCAGTGAAATAACATTTGCAAGGTTCTCATATTTTTGTTTTGTTTCAAAAACACATTTTTTGTGAATTTCTGGTTAAAAACAATAAGAATATGCGTTGAAATAAATTAAGTTATCTAAAACACATAGGTAAAATTAAGAAAATAGGTAAAATGTGCAAAAATGATCAAAATTTTCATTGTTTTGATACATTTTTTGGACTCTGGAACAAAACATGTAATTTTGTATTGATTCTTTGCCTCGATTTGAATAGATTCGATTTGAGTAGAAGTTTTTTGGAACAAAACAACTACTCAAATCGAGGACCCCCAGTACACATATGACTAGCTTACAGTTGCTGTGCTTTAAAAATAAGGGGACGTTCTCTAATGACGTTCAAGTATATACTTCATTTTGAGCTTAAGAACAGAGGTTTATCCAGTAATTATTCAAAAAGTAGTCTCAAATTTTAAGTTTAAGGATTTTTTCAGACACAAGTTTTAAACACAAGGAGGTCCTAATCGTCTGAGCCTCTTTAAACCTACTTATACTATGCTAATAACTTGAGATAATCAACATATCTACTCTTCTTATAACTACAGTATCTAAGCCAAAAGCTAATCATCATGGCATACAACAATGTGTTCTACTTATTCATCACCAATCATCATATCACCGAAGGCAAATAGAATGCATTATGAAATTACATTATCTTAAAATCATTTAGTCTTAATGACTTCTCATCGTGTGCTGTCAATAACGATTATCAATATTATTGATTAATTTAATATTATGTTAAATACATCAACATCCCACGTTCAGCATCAACAAACTTCTCATTTTTTTTTTTGAATGAAATTTATTTATTTTGATATTGAATGATAATCGATCATCCTTTAAATGTCCATATGGAGGTGTAGTTCTCTAGGGTTTCTGAAATTGCATACTCGCTTAATTGCACGTAATTAATAAAACGAAAAGTTGTTCATGAAATTAATTTATTAAGCTTTAGAAATGATAATATTGATCCTTAATTATATCAATCGATTTTCCATAGACAATTAATTATTGATTATAGCTTTAGACACGGACAATCTAAGTGCTTGTGAGAAAACAACTCAATTATCATTATGAGATTTATGCCTTGCTGATTGCTTTTTTATCGTTTATTCATCTTCAGTCTAACTTCCTGGGATCTAATTATTACTTCTATGCAATCTTTCATTACAATTTCCGAAACTTATCGAAGTTTCATTAGATTATAATGAAACTATGTTATAAGTAAATGACACTGTTCTTAGAGGCAGTTCACTTATGGCTTCTGGGGGGGGGGGGGGGGGTGTTCTTCAGCAGAAAATAACAATAGAATTCCTGGAAATCCGTTGTTTTTTTTAAAAAAAAATAACCGTTAACTTCGGACGTCATTAGTGGATGGGTTCAATGATGGCTTTTAAATTTTGTTAGGAATGAAGGACATTACTTAACCTATAACAGCAGACTCTTTGGATGTTTTGGTCGGTATATGTGATTTTTGCAAGGGGGAAACACCATGATGAGGAAAAGATTTCATTTACCAATTTTAAAACAATTTTTCATCAAAACTAGGTTTTTAAAATTTCTTTTAAAATTTCCCCATTATGTTGTTTTCCCCTTAGAGTTTTGACATAGAACAAGTATAATAGATCTAAAAATACCATTTATTGTTTCTCATCTAATGACTTTACCATATTAAAATGAATTTTTTATGTCAATTATTTCATAATTTACTGGGGGTCCTCGATTTGAGCAGATGTTTTGTTCCAAAAAATTTCTACTCAAATAGAATCTACTCAAATCGAGGACCCTCAGTACTTACAAACTTTAAATCCTTTTAAATCCAAAGCGTTTACATTTAAAAGCTTCAATTTCAATTCTGACCGAACTTTAATAATTATTGCAACTACTTGGAGCACTCTCAAAAGAACCAAAAATCAATTAATTATTCATGATGATTTAAACAGTTTGGATAGACTCAAAATATCTTCCTTTAAGATGAAATTAAATCCTTAAAAGCGAGAGAAAATTTTCAGCAGATTTAAGCACAAGATGTTCTTAATGAGAATTCGTTCTGTGTTTCTGGATTTTAATGAAATCCTAGGCTGATTATTCGAATTGATTATTTTGTAAGCTGTTTTATTTTTGTGAATTTTCAATATGGTTCGCTGATTTTTAAAGGTTGAGGTTCTTTGCAGGACTCTAACTAGAGAACTAGAGAATCCACACTTATAATTCCGAAAACCATTAAGCCGACCTGTTAAGGTTCGAACATACAAACACTGAATCAACCAAAGCAACTAGATCACTACGCCAACATCTCATTAAAGTCATAAGATGCAAAATCCAATATTCATCGAACATCCCCCTTCCCCCCAAAAATTTACTTAATCTTTACTTTAAGAAAATCATTTTAAAAAACATTTTCCAAAATAAAAAAAATCAATTTTAAGCATGAAAATGTTTACTGAATGGTTGGCAATAAAATCCTCATTAAGCATCTTGATTGCAAAAGGATTGAAAAAGTTTTTATCTTCTTTGTGCTTTGTTCTCTTATTTCCAATATTTTATTTTGTGGCATGATTGTCGAAAAAAAATTTAATCAAAAAATATAAATTCCCTGATGAAAACTTTTTGATCCTTAAGAATGATAAATGATACTTAATACACATGTTGTTGCCACAAAATACAAGCTTCATATTTTCCCTCAGCAAACAAATTTAATGTCGAGAGAGTCTTCATCATTAAACTTCATTTAATAATTAACGAAGTGTCTGTAAAGTGATATTAGTTGGTGCTGAGCTTAAAGTTAAAATTCATGAATGGAAAGGAATTTCATTAAAAAAAAAATGGTTAAAAATTCAAGAAGCATTTTGCTCTTTTCAAACAACGAAGAGACGACTACGACGATGATGAAAAAGAAGACAGAACTAATTGCATTGTAAAGTAATCCCAGCAGTTAATATAAGTGATTGTAATTTGAGTTTAATTACATGCAATGAGGAGCTTTTAGCTGATTCAGCGTATGGATGCATGGGGGTTCGTTGACTTGTGATGTTTGATATCTGATTTTGATCTTTGAATCTATATTCGCTTTCCAGGAACAAGATTAAAATATTGAAAACATGAAACGGACTTCTGGATCTAGATACGGACTTCAAGATCAAGATTACGAACTTCTGAATCTAGATTTTGATCTTAGAATTAAGATTCGGACTTCTGAATCTAGATTTGGATCGAAAGAACTAGATTTTGATGTTACAATAAAGATTCGGACTTCTGAATCTAGATTTGGATCAAAAGAACTAGATTTTGATCTTAGAATTAAGATTCGGACTTCTGAATCTAGTTTTGGAGCTAAAGAACTAGATTTTGATGTTACAATTAAGATTCGGACTTCTGAATCTAGTTTTGGATCGAAAGAACTAGATTTTGATCTTACAATTAAGATTCGGGCTTCTGAATCTAGTTTTGGAGCTAAAGAACTAGATTTTGATCTTACAATTAAGATTCGGACTTCTGAATCTAGATCTGGATCGAAAGAACTAGATTTTGAACTTACAATTAAGATTCGGACTTCTGAATCTAGTTTTGGAGCTGAATAACTAGATTTTGATCTTGAAATCAAGATATAGTATTCTAGTTTTGGAGTTTACTTCAGGGACTAGATTCGATCAAAAAATATCTATTCTGCCAAAATAAAAGATAAAACTACCAATGTTTGCTAGACATCACTTATAAACGATCCCCAACATTGCTCTAAAAGTCTCATCCACTCTACCTTAAAAATCAAGTGCAATGAACTCAACCTTACTGCTTGTGGGATAATTTACAGTTTACATTAACTTTGTTTATTGGCATTTATCTGCATGATTTACTTCTCAGCATCTCCAGAAATTTTATACTCTTAAATATTTTGAAGCTATTTATTTCTCAATGATGATTGCAAGGTACACATTGGTGTTATGGAATTACGAAACTCAAAGGTATCATGTTGCCATTGTTTACATATACTGAATAACATTCCGAAATAAATCCCCAGATAACTCATGTTTAGTCTTTCTTGCTTACATGAGACGAGGCTTATGTACCGAATGTCTGTCAAATCACCTTCAGAAGGCTTACTCTGTGATGGAAGCTGATATCATGAAGAAGAAAAACATTCATGTAGCTTGAGTAGTTGATGTTTACTGGTTAGTTGACAAGACATGTGTCTGTGTCTAGGACAGCATTGTAGGCAGCATTATTCTGTATCATAGTAAAGTTCAGCTAGCATACCCTTCCACTGGAGCTAGCGAAGTAGCCAAAGTAACTTACTGAGTTGATACATCTCTAATCTAT
Organism: Chironomus riparius; assembly: GCA_917627325.4. Taxonomy (NCBI): domain Eukaryota; kingdom Metazoa; phylum Arthropoda; class Insecta; order Diptera; family Chironomidae; genus Chironomus; species Chironomus riparius. Next base: position 48,763,692 of record OU895878.1, on the reverse strand, counting down.
GCTGCTCGGGATTATGTTCCATTTTATTTGTCAAACTTGCAAGAACTTCTGTCTCAAAATTCATCATTACATGACAAATTGTGTTGGACATACTAATGAATAAAAAAAATCCAAAGAATCTTATGTTCCAGTCATGTTATTTTTGATGACATTGTTTCCTTTTGTTGACAAATTTCAATAAGTCTTTCTCAGAATTTTAAAGACGAGACATATTGATGATTTTCATGAAGTATCTACTCAAGATAAGGCATCCATCAACAAAAGAATGAATTTTGTTTGATATTGTCAAAAAACAAAATTGTATTCAATAACAATGAATCAGGGGGGTAACAACTTGATGGGTAATTTTTCCAAAAAATAGTGGGAAACGAGGGGGCAACAATAAAATAGGATTTTGTGATAGTCATGATAACTGTTTTGAATCTTTTGTGAATTTTTCCCCCATATGTTGTTACCCCCTCCCGATATCAAACTGTTGCATTAAACAATTATCCACTGCTGGCTTGATGATGGGTTCCTATTGCTTCACTATGAAGCGTAGGGCGTCCACAAAGCATTTGAATCGCACTCGATTCTGGGCCAAAGCAGTTATTTTCTGCAGCTTCTTGTTCTGTTGTTCCGCCTCCCGTTCAACAGTTGTACGCCAAGTAATTCTCCGTCGGCCCCTAATCCTATTTCCTTGAACATTCCAGAAAATCGCTTGTCTCACGATGTCTGTATGGTCTTTCCTTAATGCATGGCCAATCCAGTTCCATTTCCATTTCCCAACTTCGTCTGCAATAATTTGTTGTTTAGTCATTGCGTACAGCTCTGTGTTCCTTATTGTTTGAGGATAGTAGATGCCACTGGCTTAATTATTTATAAAAATTTGAAAATATTTCCTCAATTTTTCCCCACCAAGTTGTTATCCCCCTGTAAAATACATATGCTTTACCATTTTCCTACAAAAGTATATCCATCATCGTTTTGTAAGTTGCTTAAGAAGAAAAAAATGTAAAAAGGCAAAAGACCTCACATACATGACAAACTTTTCTACCTTTACAAAATGATGTGCTGTGAATTCCTTTTACGTACAATTAGATTACATGACAACCTTCTTTTCTGTTCGTAAAGCTGTGGTTTTGGTGCTGTGGTGAAACGAATTCATGTTTAACTTTTGAAATTTTGCCAAATGTTTATTGGATGCGATAGAGGTTGAATTATGCTTTAACAAACTTTCCGAGACACTCTTCCCTCAATAAATTTGTCTTTATGCTCGTACTTCTTGCTTTTTCCTCTTTTTCATTCATTCCAAAAAAAAGTTTTATGATTGTTTTATGCTAATGCGTCTGCTGGTCGTTCCTATTTCTTTGGAACTCATTTGTGGTTCGTTTGGATGTTATGGATTAGAAAGGTGGGGAATAGAGGGGACATGTATACATGTTGGATGGTAGGGTTAAGGAAATAGAACATAAGTCTGTGATAGGTTTTTTCGGGGGGGACAACAGCATGGTGAATAAAAATGATGCAAATTTTTACGCCATTTTCTAAAATTTTGAGTCTTATGACTTTACCATTGACAAGCCTTAGAAACTCTTATTATCCCTTCTCAGTATCACCACAGGCTCCATAACATCCAAATCAACCCATTCTGACTCTAAACATTCAGGACAATAAATTATGCAGCTGATTATTATGAAAAACCACAAATCCAGTCGTATCAAAATCAAAATCTCATCATTGCTAATGTTTTGTTCGTGCTACTGTCATTATGCACGAATATATTTGTTTTTGTGATGTTTAGGAATGTCAAAAAAAATTTTTTTTATTGCTTTTATTTTTTTACAACGTACATTAATCCCGTCGAGTTTAATGTGTGTACAAATTTTTCTTAATAATGTGAAATTGTCTTGAGATGCAGCAAAAAATGTAAATAATATGTTTTGTTTGTGAAATTTTTTCTGGCAAGGCTGGAAACTTTTGGGCTCAATTCAAGGGATGGAGTTAAAGAATACTATAGACCAGTGGTTCTCAAACTGTGTACTGCGACACACTAGTGTGCTGTGAAAAAGTTCCAGGTGTGCCACGAAAATAACTGCTCTAGACAAGTGATGATCAACCCATGTGCCGCGGCACACTAGTATGCCAAGGAAAAAAATCATAAAATTTCAATAACCATGTGCCGTGTGCAGCAGCTTTAGTCATGGCTAATCATCAAGGTGCGCCATTTCACGAAAAAGATTGTTCATTACCAGTGGCGTAGCCAGGAATTTTAAGAGGGGGGGGGGGGGGGTAGGAGTTTTTTTAATTTTTTCATAAAACTCTTAGGAGCCGTTCAAAATGTAACATATGGGGGGGGGGTCAAGAAGTATGTAACGCTCTATCATTTATGAAAAATTATCAAAATAAAATAAATTTTGAACGTTCAGGGGGGGGGGGGGGGGTGTTGAGATTTGTAACATATTGTAACAAGGGGGGAGGGGGGGGGGGGGTGGGGGTGAAAAAAGTCGTTCTTTTAGCGTAACGTTAACGTTGTGGGATTTGTCCCCCAAATACCCCCTCCCCCCCTAGTTACACGCCTGGTCATTAATGCTCTAGACCATACCTATATCTATACTCCCCAATCATCCCTTGTCTATTTTATTCTCAAAATTCAAAAAATTCTTTAAAACTTCCTTTTATGTCACGAAAAGATTTATACCTAGATATACGGATCCATTACAATTTAATATATTTTATGTGGTTTTATTTGATTTTATGTTATTTATTTTGTATTCCTTTATCAATTCGTATATTTTGTGCACAAATCTTGAGATTCTGTTCATACATCCTCTGATTGTTGATCTGTCTGCACGTCAGTACCTTTTTAGAAAACGTGCCGATGGATAAAAGAACAAGATTTTTCTTTGCTGTGCTTAAAAAATTTCAATGATGCGAGTTGAAGATTTTTATAGCGTTTTTTTTGGAGTAAATTGAAAAGTTTCTAGAAAATTTTGTTGGATTTTCGGAGAAAATGATTTAAAATTAAAGTTTTTAAGAAGTCTCGAAGATGTCAACATTACTAATATCCTAGAGGCATTTAGTGATGAGTTTTTCAAGAAATTGTTTTGTGTAAGTTTGATCTTGAGAAATATTAAAATTATAAGAATGAAGTGAGATCCTTGAAATACAGAAGAAAGTAAATCTGTTGATTTGCCTAATTGTTATTGATTCAAGGTTGTATGTTTCAATTAAACGAAATTTAAACGTCATTTACAATATTTTTACATTATTCAAATGAAAATTTGCAACCAAAAATGTGAACAAAAAAATTTAATACATTGTTAAATATAAATTCAAGCTTTTTCATGGCTTCAAGCTACATTGTTGCAAATCCATCATCCAAAAACCATTTAATATGAATTTTAATCAAGCCTTGAATGTGCTTTTTCATGTAAATTTTTAAAAGATAAATTGACAAAATCCTGAATTTATTGAAAAGGCACAAAATTTACTGTTTACGCCACAAAGAAGAATCTGCTGAATTTTTTACTTCTAAATTTATTCTTCCTTTACGCAAAAAATTCAATTTAGCAATGCCATACAATCATGAAAATGTTCTTCCGATGGGAAAAAGAGAGAAAAAAGAAAATTAAATTCAAATTTCACGCGAGAGATTCTTGAAGGGCAGGGATGAATCTTTAGGATTAAGATTTAAGTGGACTGGGGGAGAAAGGAAAAGGACTAGGGCAGTGATGTAGACATGAAGCAATGTAGAGCTTCAGAAACACTCAATTGAAAATTTTTATTAAGGAGTGGGTTGAGGGGGGGTGGGTTGTGGTTTTTACGAATTGATCTTTGTTATGTCTGAGAAGCATGAAAATTGTTGATGATGCGACAGGTAAGCTTTCAACATGGTAAAGAAAGTCTAAAGGTAGGTTAAAAGGAAGTCTAAAGAGAGTCTGCAGAGAGTCTTAAGGAGTTATAGAAGGAATCAAAGTAATGTTTAAAAGGAAGTCTAAAGGAGGTCCAAAATAGATCTAAAAAGATCTTAGATTTTTCATACAATCCTTGTCTAGCTTGACATTCTCTGTCAGAGAGCAAGGAATCAATAGCATCTGAGGATACCCCAACGACAGTTAATGATGACACTAAAGGAGACCTTTGACTACCTTCCATCTGATAGCAATGCCATTAATGATTTCAAGTGTAGAATCGCTAAATAGTTGCTACAATGACTCCCTCTCCCTTGACAACATCTCTGAATCCTCATGAAACAAAAAATTCGATTCAATAATTTTCATTTTTTTTTAATTTCACGTCTCATTTTTGCTTTCTTGCACAAAAATAAAATTTATTTCAAATCATCGTTGATAATAAAGCATGGAATATGACGGAGATAGATTTTAATACATTGTATGAAAGCACTTTCAACTGATAACAAGAAGAAGCTCATTTCAATTTTGAACAGATTCTTCTCGTTTACTCATTTCCAGAAAATTGAAAATGTCAGAAAACTTTAATGCGGAACAAATGCTGAATTGTGTCAAGAAAAATCTCTGTTGTGTATTTTGTATCATAAAAGTTATTAGGATAACTTTCAAAAGTTTTGTTATTCATGTCATTAGCAAAAATTGAGATTTTTTTTGAAGATTTAAAAATTGATTGAGTTTGGGTTGGCAATTGATGGAATGTAAAAATTGAAAGTGACATTTTTGGAACAAATTAGGGTGTTTGATCTTTCTAGGGTCACTAAAGTGTAGGTTATCTTCAATAAATAGTCTATAAAGTCACCTACAACGATATAAAACTCGATTCACCATAATTTGTGTAAAACTCACCACAATTAATGCCAAAATAATCTCAAATAACAAAAAATCACCACAATTGATTTAAAAACTGTGTAAATTCCCTTCAGCTTTCAGAAATTTAAATTTCGGTCCTTAAAAAGGTATTCATTGAGGATTTATGACAGCACATCCTTTCAAGATACGATCATTCAATATTTAAATTCTCCTTTATTTAACTGGATGCTTTCAAAAGGTAGAAAAAAATAGAAAAGGTCAAGTGAGGTAGATAATATAGTAAATTGGGGTAGGCACAGTAAGAGATCATTCAGTTAATGATGGTGCAAAAAGTATCAGAAAGCAATTTAAAGACTTGCATAGAAAAATCATTGGAACTTCAAGATAATCTAGTCCATAAATAGATTTTAATCTTAATTTATATTTAAAACCCAAATTTAAATTCTATAAAAAAAAATCATACTTAGATTTAGGGTCGTTCATAAATAATGTCAATTGAAATTTAAGATTTTTTTAGAAATTTCCGACAGAATTTACTCAGGGGCGTAGCCAGAAAATTTTTAAGGGGGGCCCATTTTCGAAAATTAAAAAACCGTTATTTTGTATCCTTAAATCTATATTCATTTTCATTCTCAAGTATCTCCTTTGTTATGCGCTTAATATTTCTCTGACAGAATGAAATAAATAAGCAATAATCCGCTAGTAAGAAGTTCACGATGGTTGCATTTGTCAGTGGTTCTCAAATAGTAATCCACGAGACGAGGATTTTTATGATTAGAAACTTAAAAAGATAATTTAAGGAAGTGACGTAGCTAGTGACGGGAGTTGGGTTGAGGTGGGGGACGTTAGAAAGCCCTAATCCTCTAACTGAAAATTAAGTTAAGCACAAAACTTTCCAACAAGTTCATCATCAGTGTGCCGCAGCACTTACCTTGAAAACCACTGGTACACGCACTAAGATTCGGATGATTTAAGTCAAATAATATATTATATTGCTTGAAATAAGAAAAAGAGAGGAAGCAAGAACAAGAAAGGAATAATAAAAAGAATTGTCTGTGAATCTCAACAACAGGCGAAATATTTTGACAGATATGCTCATCCCAAAATGATTTATATACGATTAACATCATCACAATCTTACACATGTACACGAAACAGACTATAAATGCTACTCAAGAATGTTCAGTTTTTTTTTATTCAGAATTTTCTGTTGAAATTGAATAAACATCAAGAAAATTAAATAATGAGAGTTGACGCGCACATGTTGTTGACCTCTCCGCCCTACATTTATGAGGATTTGTATATGCTAATTTTTTTAAAACTCATTTCGCATGCTGTTTGCTTAACTCTTTTTTGTTCATTTCTTACATCCCACCTACAAAAAAGTCTTTGTTTTTATAATTTACTGTCTACCTTTTTTTAACTGCTTCTCGTTATCATAAATTAAGTATTTTCTTGCTAATTGTTTAATTGACGATTTAATACGTAATCCGACAATCTTTTTAATATTCAGTTCATTTATAAAGAGCTTTTAGCGCATTCTTGAAACTTGTTTCGAAAAGGTAGCTTAATTAAAGAGAGTTCTGGTTTGTTTTATTAGCTAAGATCCATTGTTTTATTTCGAGGAATCGTATTTAAAAGTCTTGAAACAGTGTTTTTGTACTATAATTAATGATTTTTATATTTTTTATGAAAAAACACGTGATGAGAGCGTTTAGAAATTTGAATTCATTTCTACCGTTGAAAAATTTTGCTGTATTTTACTACTGAATCCATGTTAATTAATCAATAGTCAAATACTGATCGCTGCGTCAAAATCGTATATAGTTTTTTCGTATTTTGTAATTTTTTTTAAAATTTTTTTAATGAGATTAAAAACACAATTTTTAAATTTCTTTTTTTAAAAGATCTAAATTCACTAAACTCGTGATGCTGAAAATCACATACCCGAATAAATCATCTTTAAAACAAAAATTGTGTAGGTATCCAAAAACAATGCAATTTAGCCTCTCAAAAGGAAAAAAAATTCTCTTAAAAATATTTTCCAAAAAAGAAGATACATTCTTAAATAAAAACACCGCGCGTGTCAGCGCAAAATTGAAAGAATGCTTTAGGAATGTTAACGGCAACAGAAAAAAAGTACGAGCATTTATGTGATTATTAAAGTGTGAAAGCACACAGAAAAAGAAAAAGTTTCTTTAATTGCTGATGAAAAAAATGTCGAGGATTTTTGGTATGTTGAAGGATTTCAGATCATCCTAAGATGTGCTGGAAAGTCTGATTTGATGTTTCAAAAGATTGAGGACATGCTAGGCTATAGTGAAGCTTCAATCAACTCAATCATTGATAATTCCAATTTAATATATCTTAATATGATATCTTAAAGCTTAATAAGCTAGATTTCATAAAATGTATTAGTTGGGGGCCGTTCACTTATTACGTTACGCAAAAAAACGAACTTTTTCAACCCCCCCCCCCCCCCCTCCTGAACGTTCATAATTTATTTTATCATTGAAAAGGTGGAAAATTTAAAAAAATGTTTTTGGTGTGAATTTGTAAACAAATTTTTTTCGTAAACTTTTTTTAAAAGACAGACGACAGTAAGAACGTTACATACTTCTTGACACCTCCCTTCCCCCCTATGTTACATTTTGTTACAATTTTTCAAACCCCCCCTACCCCCTAAAATTTTTTTTTTTTTTTTTATGTTTATGTTTATGTTTATTGCGAACGTAATAAGTGAACAGTCCCTTGTTGTATGTTTCATTTCTGTGAGCATGAATAACCAGCTTGTCTATGAGGGATCAATTACAGTCATTAGATAAACACATTCAAAAATGATGAATTAAGCTCTATTCTGCACATGTGAACCTGCATGATCTCATAGATTAGTAAAATCGGTGCACAGGCAATAGTTCTTGCTCACTTGGTTCTAATTATACTATCAACCCGACTGCCGTGTGGCAAACATTTCAATGAATTTCACTGTGTTCTCATCGAAAAACAAGCAAAATTCTTTTATAAAGAAAAATTCACACAAAATAAATGTCAAAATAAATCATCGCAGCATGAATCACAAAGCCAATCTGTTGACGCATATTCGTCGAAACGGAAAAAAAATTCATTAATTCATCTTGAGATTTATTGGAAGTAGCATTCTTCACAAGTTAAACATCTCCGCGAACGCGAGAGAAAAGATGATTTAAATGTTGCATTTAATTATTTGTCATTTGTACATTTGTATGTTAAGCTATGCATGTATGTGCCTGACTGTATTTTATGACACAAACTGTCACATCGAATTAAAGTCTCCCCTCATTTTTTATGAGCATATTTGGAGCGGGCATTTTTCATCACGCTGATTAACGATCAACAACAATTCATTTCTGTTGCATGCTTGTACTTGTACGTGATTTATAATGCACTGTAATGCTCACTCATTCCATTAGTTATCACTTTCATTTTGACCTTGCATGTGCCATGAGTGAAGAGACATATGTCCAATTGACCAACTTTATCTCTTTGCCTTTTTTAGGAATAAAGCACATGATGTTTACATAAAGATGGAGACAGTATTATGTATTCCTTTATATTCATCAACAACAATCCGATTAATTTATTAAACAATGATTTTTCATTTCGTAACGAATCGATCGAAGAGACATCAATATTGGATATACCTTATAATGATGACAATACGAAGATTAATAAAAATATGAATTTCAGTTTAGTGACAACAGTGCAAGAAGCAGTTGTTGATGCAACGACGTCGAGTGCCAATTTTTCTATGCCAACGGAATATCATGTGGATAAGAAGTTCTTACATGACTTCGGGAATGTCAGTCTAGCTATATCTAAGGTCAGTGTTATACTCACTCTTGACAAATTATGTCAGTCATTATTCTATTTTTATTTCCTTTTCTCATTTTGACAGCTATTCTTTAGCATCACAGCAAAAGCTGCTAATTCGACGAAACATGTTGAGGAAACTGAAGAAATTAATCATTTTTATTTTTATGAGGTTTGTATTGATGTGATTATGAAGCAATAACGAGTGATGAGAATTTTTATGAACTTGGTCAATTTATTTGAGATTGTGATAAATGACGTGAAGCTATTGATTGATAGCTAATGTAAGGGATGATCTACAAGTGATTTTTCAACCAGTGCCAGGCGGGTAGCCAAAAGGGTCTTGACCCGTGCCGTGCAGCGAGAGCACGGCCTCAAACGCTTAAGAGGGGGACAATACCCTCCTGGCTACGTGCCAGACTAGTGGGATTTATAGACCCTCTGTATAGGTCAATTGATTGGAACTGATCCAAATGTTTCTCGGATTGTCTAGCTGATTAGTGAGGCTTTGCTAAGGTAAACGTTGTTTCAATAAAAATGGAATCTTGTGTACCAATCCGTTTCAGGGGTTAAGACAGAAACTATTAGCGAATTTGGAATTTTTTTCATAAAAAATTCTAGTAAATTGAATAAAATTCTCTTCCAAATCTCCTCTTTGGTTACGGTCCTGATCAATATGAAAGCAATTCTGCCAGTTCTGAGGGAAAACTCTTTTGATCAATTGGATTAAATCGAATTAGACCGAATATCTGTTACTTTTGCTTTTTAAAGGGCTTGAGTTCAAATCCTACGATGAGTGGTTATTTCAGTGATTCATGAAATTCCAATTGAAACTTTATAAGTTCTGTTTTATAGAAACAATAATTCTAAATTAAACAAATTATGTAATCTCAAATTTTAATTATCTCAAGCAGGGTTCCGATACAGGCACCTGTGCACAGGCGAGAACCTTACAATTCCTTGATAATTTATTAGGTTATTCTTACAAAACCATACAAGTTCTAATAAAACCACACAAAATATCAAGGAATTGTACGGTTCTCATTTATGCATTTGTGCCTGTATCTCAACCCTGTTCTCAACTTCCACATTTATTTATTTTTATTGATTTAACTTCATTGTCTTCACATTTTATGTTTGAGTCAGCAAACCCTTAAAATATTGTAGATAAACTTTCAAATCCACTACTTTAATGGTTTCATAAAATTTGGAAAGTTCTGAAGATACACGGCCAATTAAACTTCATTATTTCATTATCATAAATTCTGAGAATAGCTCAATTGAACTAATTCTGGTGAAAATGTTGAGGTTTCGATAGAAATTAGGTTAGTGAGAGTGCAAACAATTTAAAGGCTCAAGACCATTTTAAAATACCACAAAACAAGTTTATTTTTAGTCAACGTCATTCACAACCGAATTCCACGATGTATCGCCAGTTAATTAATAAACTTCATTTTCAATTATAAACTTTTTTTCGACACATGAAGTGGGAGCTGACAACTCAATTATTCGAGATATTCTTTTTATTCATAGTTGCTGTCAGAGAAATAAACATTTTTATATTTCGCCAATCTGTTCATTGATGTTCTATTTTTAGTCTGTTGCTTGTTATTGTTACTATGTTTAACAGACTCTATTGAATGGACAGGATTTACTCATCATTTCATAGAATAATTATGTCTGATGTGTAAAGAGTTATTAATAGAATTTCTGGATGGTTCTCAATTGACGCTCATAAAGCAGAGTTGGTGTAAACATGTTAGCACATCCAATAATGTAAGATCAAGATCGTGAGATTCATTAAGAATAGACAAAATTCTGATTTCAAACTTAGTTAAGGTTTGAAATCTTTGCATGTTTTTTTTTGAATGTTAAATTTTGTCCTCAACTTGCGATTGCGTATTTGCAACTCTGAACAGTTGCATTGACACAGGGTGTATCAAAGTTTGCACATCTCAAATCATACAAACCGAAATGCCATGGATAGAACAGCGAAATAAGCACGCAAATCTGACTAGACATTATCTGGGATCGAACCCGAGTCGTTAGGGTTGGTTGGCTAGCACTCTAACCACTACGCTACTGCTCCTTGTTCGCTGCTTATACAACATGTATTTTGGTATCAAATTTAAGTTCAGGAGTGTCTGAGGACTTATTTTAGCCTACATGTCCTCTGATATTCTACAAAGTCCAGTCAATTGTTCTGAATTAACCTCAAGATGCACAATCATATACTTCAAGTAAACAGCAACAATTCCTTACTCTGGAGGATAAAAACAAACTTCATTCTCTTTGTTTTTAGTTGACATGATTGAATAAAGTCATCCAAAACTTATAATTTTGTATAATTTAACGGATGAAAGACTCTTCACATGTTTGATTCTATTTTTGTTGATATAAGATGCTTAAAACATTTCAATAATATTCATACAATAAGGAACAAGAGAGCCATTCAATCCACCTGTCTCATGGATTTATTGTTAATGACAGAATGTTTCATTTAAGGTACTCAACTTAATATTGAAGCAGTAAAATATTTTTTTATTGTTCCTACAGAAAAGCTTAAATGTTGACATAAAAATTTTGTGCTTTGTAAAAGCTGTCGTTGACTTTGGTAATTGATTTCTAGTTGAGTTTTGATTTTTGGTAGTTGTTGCTCAAGAAAACATATTAATAAGTATTAATCCTTGATTTATTTTGCTACGTTGATTCGCATAGAGTGCTGGAGAGCCTATTTCTATTAGAATCTCTTTTATCACACGATCTTCTTAACGAACTCCTTAATTTAAACATTTCGCTGGCCCACCTTTCATCTTCGTCTAAAACTGGCTCTTTTACAGTCTGTCTATTCTAAATTCCAAGTCCAACATTGTCTCTATCTTATCTAAGCCGTTAAAATCTCAATACTCTATCATGACTTCATCTCTTTCCATTTATGCAATTTTAATTGCCACTATTGCTTTACATTTTGCTTAGTTCCTAATTATTATTTTTAAATGATGATGCTCTATTGTCATTTTAATACCTATTGTAGAAGATGTCTTACATTTCCTACACTATAAAATTAGAATTAAAAGAGAATTCAAATCATCGAATGCTATCATCAGCATTATTTCTAAGCCAGAAGCAAATTGTTGCTAGCTCAACCTTTAAGTATTCTTTTACTAGAACAATTACAAAGAATTTTCCACGACAAGTATCCATGGAGACATTTCAGTCTCATTACGACATCATTTTTATAAATTTTTATTTTAAAACTTAATTAGCAACATTTATTTTTAAAATGTCACAAAACCTTTTTTGGTTTCTGTTTATTAATTATTCATCGTATCCGTGGGCAATTAATTTGCAATATTGTATTGAGCCTCGCAGAGAGCAACAAATGCTAATAATTCACAAGTGATACAATATTTGAGCATAACAGAGCAGTAAAAAATAAATTTCGCAATATAAATTCATTTCGATGCGAAATCACAAATTGAGTTGTTTATAAATGACATCGTGGCATAGGAGTCTAGGATAGGAGACTAGGATACGAGAATAAGATAGAAGACTAGGATAGGAGACTAGGATTGGAGAATAGGACTAGAGACTAGAATAAGAGCCTAGGATACGAGACTAGGATACGAGAATAAGATAGAAGACTAGGATAGAAGACTAGGATAGGAGACTAGGATAGGAGACTAAAATAGGAGACTAGGATAGGAGACTAAAATAGGAGACTAGGATAGGAGAGTAGTATAGAGGATGATTAGGAAATGATAGAACGTAAAGCACCATATGAAAAGGAATCATTCAAATCTTTCAAACCACGAACCTTAACAAGTGAACGACTCTAAAAAAAAAAGTTTTCATTGTAATAAAATTGACAAAAAAAAAGTCAAGTCTCAACTCATAAAACGTGTTACGACTGTTAAATAATTTTCTACTTTAAACTTCATTTCCTTTAAGTAATTTATATCATTTTAATTGCTCGCGTGCTGTCAGGAACTTTTTATTATAGTTCACATGATAGAACTATAAAAAGCATACTCGCAGTGTGAACATGATTGCCATATAAAAAAGAAGATCTGAATGAAAAAAAAAGAAATGTATTTTAATAATCTGTGCGAGTAATAAAAGCGTGCCTCTTGGGAGTAAGGAATGGAATAGAAATGATGCTGTGAAAAGGGCTGAGAATGAAGAAAATGTAAGAAATGATTTCAATTTAACGACTATTGAGACTTTCTCAATGCTCTGTATTTCTAATTTCTTTCATTTCTCATAGAACTTGAGCAGTCAAGTGAGAATTAAAATCTGCAAGCAGAGCATAAAATGAGCAACTCTTGTTGAAATAATGATGAGGAGAAGTCTTTGTCAATGGATGAAAAACTATCACACTTGTTTGAACGAGCTTGCATTTTTTTTCGAGAATTTATTGGGTCGTTGGATGTGATCTTGTGTAAATGTTTATTGAAATTCAGTGCACTTCAGTAGATTATGTAGAGTAAACAAATTTTAAAGAAAGTATTGAATAGGAAGCTTTGTTGTATTATACAAAACTAGATTGCAACAAGTGATGAAGCGTTCTTCTCTGTTACGAACAATTCATGTTCGACAGACTTATCGAAAGTCTAGGGGAGTTGTAATATGCACGTTCGAAAAGTTTAAATTTGAAAAAACCGTTACAATTTTAGTGATTTGAATGGAGTTTTTGATCGTTTTAAAGAAGATTTAGCTACATTATGCTTATCATTAAACGACTTCATAATATTTTCATCTAAATTTCATATCAAATTTGCTTAATTTAAGTTTTTATTTTTTCTTGATTTTCGAAAATTTCGAAATGCAGGGTATGAAACTTCGAATTTTGTATGGCAGACAGACAAAAGAGACAATTTCACAAGTTTTCTTGGAAACTGTAACGGTTGAAACTCTTGAATTGTGCGTATCAGGTTCTTCTGTATATATTTGGACATAATTCTCAAAAAACGATAGCACAAAGCACATTTTCTTGAACTTCGCTACACGTGCATTTGCCATCGAAGTCAATTTCTTTATGAAATAAAAATAAGACTCCAAAATAAATTGACATCCTTAGTCGTTCAATGACTTAACAAAAAAAAAAACAGCCAACAATCTTACATAACTGCGAGCAATTTATTTTTAAGTACAGAGATGATAACAATATTTAGTCACTGGATGTACCTTCAATTAAAATGGACACAAAATAATGAGAAGGTGGCAAAATGAAATTTAACGGCCCACGCAGTGCTAATTATACCTTAATTAACTAAATGAATTGTTCATTTAAAAAATCATAAAAGGTAGCACGTTTAGTGATGAATAAAAATGAGGCAGTGACGTAATTTTTAAGGACATTTTTTCTTACATCACAATCAGAGGCGTAGCCAGGAATTTGAGGAGGGGGACTATTTTATTTGTATGGAAAACTTTTTTTTGGGGGGGGGGGGGGGTTGGGAGTTTATTGAGTTTTTCATAAAAACTCTAGCAAAATGAAGAAATTTCTCAAGACGAAGGGGGATTTGTCCCCCAAATCCACCCCTGGCTACACTCCTGATCACAATTGATGCTGAAAACATGAATTATTAAGAATGACATTCCAATTAGTCATAACAACAATCCTTAAATGTTTTTGAATAGTAAACAGGAAGGAAGTCATGTATTTAAAAAAAGATCCATAAGTTGTAGTGCTCTCAAGGCTGCTAGCTGCTGTAAGTCGTTAATGGTTTATCCTCATTTCTTGATAGATGTTGACGACGAATAATGAATGTTTTCAAGAAAGTATTTCTGGAAGGTGTTTTCATCAAGGGTGCAGTACTAACAAAATGACGTCAATCAAAAATTGAGTTTTTAAAAAAATTGTTTCTTTTGATTTAAATGCCATCGCTATATAGGAGCCGTTCATAAATGAGATTGAATTTTAAGCGAGAAGGAGGCAGAGGGGAGTTTTCTGGAGTTTTGAAATAGTTACCAAAAAATAAAACTTTCTGAAAATTCAAGTATTTTGTCAAAAGTCCCCAAGAGTCTAAAAATGTCGTTTTTTAAAGACATCATTTTGGAAATTCCCTTTACGATTCAGACATTTTTCATAGAAATTTACGTCTCAAAAGTCACCAAAAATTTATATTTTTAATAGATTAATGCTCAAAGACATTAAAAGCTCTAAAATACGATCATAAAGTTTATTTAGTCGCATTATCAAAGCAAATTAATGAATATATTTAAATTCGGTTCGTCTGTGGATATTTTTAATGTGAAAAGTCTGAAAATTAGTCTATCGATAGTCGTTAATTTTAAAACATATTATTCAAGTTGATAGATTTTAATACGAAGATAAAGTTGATAATAAAGCGATTAGTATTAATTGAAATAAGGTTCCTGAATGAGAATAATGAGAATTGAGCCAACAACTGATATTGATACTTAAAAATGCAGCTTAGCAATTGGCAATTCATACGGTAAACAACTTTAATGCTAGGTCTTTATAAATACTTTTTCCAAAAATATAAATTCTAATTCTCACACTTTTTTGCCTCAATCTCGACTTCTTACTTAATCTTCCTTCATTCAGTTCCAACAAATTCAGAACATCTTCTTTAACATCTCATCCGTAAAGAGGATTATTCTTTTACACATGAATTTTTTTATGCGTGTTTTCATTCAGAAAAATATTTTTCTTGTCTTGTTCCAAATTTAACTCATGCGAAAATGCACAGCAATTAATCTTGAAATGTTTTTTTCACAAACGGAATTGATTAATTTTTTACAAAACTTAAAACAATAAAATAAGACATTAAACCCTTCTCGTGTGGTTTATTCTCATAAAAATTAATTTATTTTCGAGGGATTGACTGTGTAGATTTATTGGTGATTAACACCAAAAAGATCAATTTTAAGTTCGTGACCTTTTGAACTTAATTACAAAAGATTTGTAGACAACGACAATCAGCAATTAAAATTATTCAAAAGACTGTCTTTATTGTGATTATTTTCGCATTGCCATGTCATTTTATGGGTGACAAAAAAAAATTAAATAATCACCAAAATGCTACTTTTTAAGGTTTGGTTTAATAAAATAAGTAAAAAAGGATCAAAAAAGAAGCTTCGCTTAAGCTTTATCGATTCGCAGTTGGTAGGACTTGAACCTACGCTCACAGAGTGAATCTGATTTCTAGTCAGACGCCTTAACCGCTCGGCCACAACTGCTTAATTCGACGAATTCTGTTTTGGCTAAATGCTCTAGTTATACCTCAATTTTTTTAAATACTTGCTTCAAATTAATCAACTCTTATTCAATTTACTGATAATTATGGGGATGAAAATTAAATTAAAAGTTAAATAATTAATTTAGTAAAACTGCGTGGAACTGTTCCATTTTTAGAATTGCTTGATATTTTGTTAAATTTGTTCCAAATTCCGAACTGTTCTATTTTCTGTTTCATTCCAGCTGTTTAAACAATGAACGTGAATGATTTAAATTAATGTCAATTTTTCCATGTCACAATTTAGGGTTACCAAGGTGGAAAGAAAAAGTAATTAAATCATTTACCATATTAAGTGTTTTTGTTGAGTCTCTGCAGTAATTTTTCTATACGTCTCCCTAAAATTTATAGCTTCTCGAAGCAGGCATTCTTGTTATTTGCAATCTCATCATCATTAGCATCATCCATGCATGGCAGCTTGAAGCTGGATTAAACGCACAATGTAAAGTTGAGATAATCAAGTACAAATGAATTTAAATTGCGGTGCGTACCGTTTTATAATCTAGCTTTTTCGAAGGAATGAAGGCACACAAAAATTATGTTGCTTTTATATTTCTTCGTCGACGATTTTGTAGCTTCAGTCAGGGTGGCTATAAACAGAATCTGGTCTTTTTTCTAAAATGTGTCAATGTATACAATGTATGGCAAAAATCATGTATGGCCAGATAAAATGTCACATTAAGGATTCTAATACCGGTCCAAAATTTTAATCAAAAAGACCAGATTCTGTTTATAGCCACCCTGACTGAAACCACAGAATCGTCAACCATTTAATATAAAAGCAACATAATTTTTGTGTGCCTTCATTCCTTCGAAAAAGCTAGATTATAAAATGGTACGCACCGCAATTTAAATTCATTTGTACTTGATTATCTCAACTTTACATTGCGCGTTTAATCCAGCTTCAAACTGCCATGCATGGATGATGCTAATGATGATGAGATTGCAAATAACAAGAATGCCTGCCTTGAGAAGCTATAAATTTTAGGGATGCGTATAGAAAAATTACAGCAGAGACTCAACGAAAACACTTAATATGGTAAATGATTTAATTACTTATTCTTTCCACCTTGGTTACCCTAAATTGTGACATAGAAAAATTGGCATTAATTTAAATCATTCACGTTCATTGTTTAAACAGCTGGAATGAAACAGAAAATAGAACAATTCGGAATTTGGAACATATTTAACGAAATATCAAGCAATTCTAAAAATGGAACAGTCCCACGCAGTTTTACTTAATTAATTATTAAACTTTTAATTTAATTTTCATCCCCATAATTATCAATAAATTGAATAGAAGCTGAACCGAATGGCACAAGTCGGTAATTCAAATAGAAATTTGGCACCCAGTCGGCATGACTCTTGCATGGGACTGGCATCAATTTAAATCCAGCACCATGCCAGAGTCTCAACAGCTTAGTGCCGGATTTCTGATCGATTAACCGACTTGTGCCATTCGGGTGATTAATTTGAAGCAAGTATTTAAAAAAATGGATCAACAACTAGAGCATTTAGACAAAACAGAACTCGTCGAATCAAGCAGTTGTGGCAGAAACTGCAAAAATCAGATTCACTCTGTGGCTTAAAATGAGCTGGTGATTATTTGGAATCCATATACTTTTAATGTAGAAGGACTTTGTGCTATAGATTGCCAGTATCTCACTTTTATCTTTACCATCACTGAGTCTCAAATAAAAACCTTTAAAAAATTCCATAAGTGAGTTTTTACACTTTCCGTATCTTCATTTTGAGCACGATTCTTTTCATTCAATAACATACCGATGGGAAAAATTCAGAATGACAGAAATGATGAGAGCAATTGTAAGCCTAGATATAAGAAAGAAAAAAAAGTTCTGACATGTAATATCTCATAACATTCATAATCTTAATATTGTTGTTCATTCCTTTTCCCGCTGTCATCATTAAATAAAATAATGTATAATATTTCTATATGTATTTGAAAACAACAACAACGACGACAATTATAGAATAGAAAGCTAGCGCATTGAGCTTCTCAACACATATAATTGAATGAAAGTCATAAAGCTCTTTATGATCCATGAATGCCTGAAATGTGAGAAGCTAAGAGACAAATTTAACCGTAATTTATTTTGTAATTTTATGACTTTAAATTGCTTCATGTCTGAGAAAATTATGGTGTGGTGTCATTAAAGTTTTTTTTTTCGTGACAGTGTCGCATGAGACGGAGGAGAGAAATTACCGAAAACGACAATAAAGTTTCATTTGCTTTCGCAGTGATCATCAATCACTGATTTTTTTTGGCTGATATGCTTTAAATATTTTTTTTATTGAGGGGGTCATTTGGATGTTAAGTCATGTTGATGAGGAGCTAGCAGATGATATCTATGGCTACCCTGAATAGCACATGCTGCTTAATCGATCAGAAATCTGGCATCTAGCCGGACTCGTGCATGATGCTGAGTTTAAATCGAAATCATCATCATATCAGAGTCATGCCTGATTTCTATTCGATTGACCGACTTGTGCCTAGCTTAGTCAAGTAAGTAAAGTCCATTGATCTTAGGGTTGTATATCCTAGTAGCCTTCAGGAGGAGGAGGGTGGGAATGTCAAGTGTACAACTCTTTGACATGATTGAGGGATTGGATTTTGGTGGGATTCGAACCATCTCTCTTATAAACCACAAAGATTTGAGATGATAATCTTACCACTGGACCACAAAGGCCCTATTCTCACCCGAACAACTCTTTCTACATATGCCACAATCCATCCTCACATTCAACGTCACTCAACATTCAATCGAAACCCAACAAATTAATTATTTACGCATATCAAGTGTCTATAATGTAACTTAATATTGTTCATCGATAGTTTATCGTTCTATGAATGCACGAGTAAGCAAAAGTTTTTAGCTTCCTTATTTGTAAATTTATCAATTAATATTTTGATAAATATTCTCAGCACATAAACATAGTTTGTGGTAATAAGTGTAAAAGATTGTTTGAAGAGACTTGCAATTAATAGAATTTGAGAGCTTTCGGAAGCTTCATTATTCAGAGGATTGTTTTCTCGAGTACAATGAAACTTTTTTTTGGCCTTCCGAAAATGAAACATCAGCAGGATTGTGTTGCTTGATAATCAATTGATGCGGTCGGATTAGATGAGTGTTGTTTTTATTGAGGATGACTCTTAGTCTCTTTTTTGTGTATTTCTAAAGCAAGAAGAACTGATTGAAATTCAGATGTTTGATCCAGAACATGTTGATGTTATAAAAGAGACAGCAGCAGGGTCAGAAGATTCAGCTTTTGACAACTGAGGGACTTTTTGAGATTATCCAACCCTGACATACTGGAAACTAGATTCTGCTTCAGCAGAATCAATTGTCTGATCCAGGACCTGGCTTTTTGGGTCTACCCGGGGTACCCTGGGTCAGAAATTAAGTTTTTATGTACTACAATATGGGATATGAATTAAATTCTTCTGAGACTAGTGTTGGTTGACCCCGTAGACCTAGAAACCCTGCTTAGGCTAGGAATTAAGCCACAAAAAAATCTATGAGATCCAAACTACTTCACGACAATGACCCATTGTCTCGGTAGCTCCAAACTTCCAAAATTCCAAATTTATGCCATAACATCAATAACCTCCTACAGTTCTCAGATAACAGCTGCTCGATACGCTGTTTAAAAATACAAAACTACAATTAATTTTCCTCAGCAACTCCAATACATCAATGACTTTAATCTAGCTCACAATCTCAATCAAATCCCACCATTCTATTCACTCAGACATTGATTCCTATCAAATTACAATTTATTAATAAAAATGCGAGGAGAAATGATTGATGATGTATGGGATTGTTGATACTGTGACGAGATAGATATAAATAATGGCTATAAAAGGGAGTCAACTCACACGACAAAGTCAGTCTTTCATCTTTTATTTTTTTTTTTTATTATATTCCATGACAAAAACTTGTCACTCTGAATATGAAATCCACTTACTAAAGAGGAACAGAATGAAATTTAATGATGATGTATATATTTTTGGTGTTATCCACAACCGCACATGTTGGTGGCTATTTTTTTTTTCCTCAATGCCCTTCATAATTTTATGCTTTCTTTCTTTTTGCTGACATATCATGATGCAAACTCAATCTTTGGGTTGAAGAGCGTTGAGGATGAAAAACGTGCAATTATCGCAGATTTTTTGCACATAAAAAAAATAACCGCAATTTTATGAAGACTTCCTACATTTTTTTTGATGCTTTTGCCGCTTTGATACATAACATTATCGTGACTCAACCCATTTTAATTATTGTTAAAAGTCATCAACTTTTCCTTCACAAACGCTTCATTCTGTCATGTATGAATGATATCTTTAAGAGTACTTTGCATGTGCTACATGATGAAGCTAAAGTAATGAATATATTTCATTAAGTGACTTATTTATTCCTCCTACAAATTCTGTTGTGATAAATTTAAAATTATAATTAAAACATATTTTCAATTATGGAGTAATATTAAGCTCCTTGACATGTGAGGATGTGGTCTTGTGGGTTGGTATTGATAGTGATTCATACTTTTCTAATGTAGATGTAGGTTGTTTTGATGTCGATGATTACTTTGAACGTAAATCAACAAATTGTTTAAAGAAGGTTTATTTCTGATATCTTTGGAATTCTTTATTTTATTTAATACCCCCCCCCCCCCCCTTCTTCATGAATAATCTGAAATCTCTGAACTGAAAAATCCTCCTACGTCTTGCTGAATGATCCAAAAAACATTAGAATGAGTAGAGGAGGGGGGGGGGGGTAGGTGTGGCTCATTTCAGATTTCTCTGTAGGTTTTATGGAGTCTATGAAATCTGAAATTGAGAAGCAAAAGATTTAATGAGCATTTGTTAAAAGTTCTTATGGCTAGACCTGCCAGATTCTCCTCAGCAACCTAATTAGTTTCAGATGACCCCCCCCCCCCCCCCCCCCAACTCGAAAAATTTCTGGCTAGGCTCCTGATTTTATCTCAAGCATTAAAGAAAGTTGGTATTTTCTCGTTCAAACAAAGATTGAATAAAAAGCAGCTTCAATTTGAGTTTAATATTTTTCAAGACAGTAAAAATAACTTTAAAACAACATTTTTCAACTTCCACAAAAAACTTTTCATCCAATTCCATTGACAAATGCCCTCATGACATTGACAATTTCTCTTCATAATTTTTTCAAGAGGCTTTTTTGTCATGAAAAATGAAATCTAATAATTTTTACGACATTACTTAATGTATATTATTCTAAGGAACTCATTTGGGTATCGTTAAAGAACTTTTTTTCAAGACATGATGATGGAACTGATGTGGCCACATCCAAACAAGATAAAGTAAAAGTCGAGATTCACGGAAATCAATCAAATGGGTAAAAATGTATTCAAAAACTTTTTCCATCTCCTCTTTTTAGCGCATTTTTGAAACTTGTTTCTAAAGGGTAGCTTAATATTGCACTTTGTTCGGCTATTCGGGCGTAGAAAAACTTTTTAACCAGACATCGTAGAGAGCTCGGGTTTGTTTTATTAGCTTTGTTACTATCGATTTATCGGCCCATCGAGTGTATTAAAGTCTTCAAACAGTGTATTTGTGCTATAATTAATGATTTTTTTTCAGTGTAACCTCCCCAAATTTTATTTTACCTCTATAATTTCAATATTACCTCTACAATTTCAAATATTTATTGACCGTTGGAAATTAATTGTAATTATTTGTTAATTACATTAAAATTAATGATCTTCTAATCTTCTCATGATCTGTAAGTGAACGCAAAATAATTAGATAATCAAATATTGATCGCCAACACAAAAATGCGCTTACGTCCCTGGATCAATAACACGAGGACTTTTGTAATTTTTATTCATCCTCAGCGCGAATATCAATGAATAAGTGAGTGGGTATTTTATTGGATCTAGTAAACATTTCGGCACTTCAATCAAGTGCTGATTTAAGCTGTTTTTTGATTTCCATTTTTTCTTCTCCTTCTTTATTATCCATTACTTTTTTTTCTATCCTTTTGTGGTAACTGTATGAAATGGATGTTGATGTGATTTCTTTTCATTTACCATCTATCCATAGAAATGTAAGATTATTGAGCAGAACATAAAGAAAAAAAAATTAGCTCAATCACATTAGACTGAGACTTGGAGAAATGAATTGACTGTCGATGTGGTAATAATCTGATAACATTACGAATGAGGAAGATTCAAGGACGTCGCCAAAAGGGTGAGAATGGATGAGAACTAAGAAAAAGGGATATTTTGTTCCTGCAGATGCCATATCCTTCCGCAACAAAATAAATTTACAAAACTTTCAAATTTCATCATGCAAATGTCCAATAAAAAAGGATACATTCTCCCAAACTGGAAAATGGAGAAATTCTATCCCTCAGAAGGGCTTATATCCGCATTTTTCATCACCAAGAATACATTCTTTATCGCCTGAGGACTTGAAACTTAGAAGAAGTGGACGATGTTGATTATAAGGAATATATTTACTTGTCAGCTTTTTCTATGGAACTAAGATGATGGGATAGAGTAAACTGATTGGTTGTTAGTAGTTTAGAATATATATATTTTTTAAAGAATATAGATTATGTTGGAAAGTGCAGGATGTTCCAGATTATGCAACTTCATGTCAGAAGACAAAAGTTCAAATCTTAATTGATTTTTAAAAATTAAAAATATTGTTAAATCAAAACCAAGGCTTTCTCTTAGGGGCCATTCACTTATTACGTAACGCTTTTAGGGGGGGAGGGGGGTCTAAGATTTTGTTACGGTTCAAACAAGGAAATTTTTTTTTCATACAAATTTTGTTACGAGGGGGGGGGGGTCTAAAAAGTCATTTTTTCGCGTTACGTAATAAGTGAACAGCCCCTTATGGAAAACTTGTAAAAAGGAAGCAGGAGGACTGAACAGTGTTTTTTATGCTTTACGTAATAAGTGAACAGTCCCATACTTTATATTAACTCAACAGCTCTGTCCTCAACAGTTGTCACAAACTTTCCCAACCCTATAAGATTATTAAAACTTTTCTCATCTCGGGAGAGTTGTATAGATAGTTTCTTATGTGTACAATTCTGTTCTTACATCTTCATCTTCATGTACATAACTAAAAAACTATTTATCTTGAACTGTCACAACAATCCATAAGGCTTAATGTTGACGAATGTTTAGACAACTCCAGTTTTTCATGATAACAAATTGCTTTGTAAATCAGTATTGTGATATCAATTATATTGGACGTTTCCGATCAATTTTGGGATGATTGTTGTTGTTTTGAGAGGTCAAAGACTTTAAAAGAGATGATTCCAATTTGTTGATTATTTAATCTTTAGTTTTCAGTTTTGTATGTATTCTTACATAGATAACAATCTGTAATGTAGCCAGTATTATCATGTAATCGATTTTTGATAAGAATCGAGCCATCGTCCTCCTTAAAAAGGGTTTAAGTAATACAGTCTGCTGCCTAACCACTCTGCCACAGAGGTCTAATGCTTGCACTAATAGATCAGCCTACATATGGCCTACATAATACTGCAGATTGGACTTTACTCCAACACTATGCAATCCATCTCACTCTATAAATATTACACGTCATTGATGAATGATCAATTTAAAGCAGCAGAAACTACAACATAAATAAGACACCACAACCAAAATTAAAATGTTCATAACTCATGTCAAAAGACCAAGATTAAGCAAATCCTATACACAAAAATTCATAATTAAATGCATTCATCCATGCAAGACTTTTATTAAAATATCCAACAATAATCTTGCTGTTGCTATCGTAATCTTTACATGAAATGACTACTTCATCCATCAAGAATATTTTTATAGCACAAAAGAATATTATAAACAGAACAGAATTATATTAAAGAACATTTAAGTGACATTAAGACATTCTCTCATATTTCATTTGATCCATTAAAGGATGAAGAATAAAAGAAAAGCATTTTGCAACATTATTCGCATCATGGAGCAGTGCTGGACGTTAAGAAAGTTCTATGTCATATTTTCTTTTCAAATCAATGAGCATTAAAGTAACAGGAAGTGAACGAGAAATTTATTGCAATACTTCCAGCTTCAATAAGAAGATATATTGCTTATATTTGTTCTATATGTTTTTAGGTGCATCTTTAAAGCCAAGGAGTAGTTGATTTAGTCATTTTGAGTGTTTGACCATCAGTCTCTAGATTAGTGATCTGTGAACAGTGATCAGGCAACAGATTTAATAAGTCAAACCTTTTTTTCATTAGGACGAGGGTTCAATTCTCATCAAAGAACGATCTTACAGTCAAAAAATTAGATTTTCAACCACATGACATAGGTTCGAACTATAATTCAATCTACCCTATTGTCCATAAGTCCGCATTTCAATCTGTGGTTCTCTATATTAGGTCTATCTACATATAGTTTGATTCACATGTAACTGCCGATATGTCTATCAATTGATCTATAGCCGGCTTCTTAGGTTTTATTCACGGCAACGTGCCCTAGAATAGATCCGAGATTGACCGAGCCTTTAAATAGTTCTGTCGAATTTTCTGGCGGTTCTAAAAACCTACAACGGATTAGAAAATGGAGGACTTTTAAATTAATGCTGAATTTAGGTTAGCAATACTTGCTATTGTGCCATTAACCTAATAACCTAAAATAAAGCTACGTCAGGGAAAAAGCTTCTTTGTCAGTAGCTTCAACTGACCATATCTACGTCAATTCTCCGTTCATGTCGATATTTATTTCTTCAAGCATGAAACGATGCTTTTTTTGTACGCTATAGTTTTACTTTCGCTTCTCATTTTCTTCATTCTTTTTTTCTCTTTTCTCTTTCTAGACTGAGCAATTCACAGTCCTTTGGATACTGTTTGCCATCATTGTTCTCGGAAATACAGCAGTCCTTGTAACGTTATTCATCAATAGAAACAGAAAGTCACGAATGAATTTTTTCATCAAGCACTTAGCAATTGCAGGTGAGTTTTATCGTTTGCCTTTTTTCCTTCTACTTTACATCACTATACATTGAGAGACGTAAGGTATGAAGAAACTAAAGGTAAATGAAGGTAGAAACCATCGAGTAGAATTAATTTTAAAGTCGAGAAGATTCCAACATTTTCTCACGTTTTTCATTAAATTCAATATCGATTTCATACATGAGGGTGTGGGGGGTGCTGAAAGAATTTTATTTGATTTACTTGTTGCATGCGAAACAAAGCTTGTTCTTGTCTTTTATGTCGTTTGACATTAAGTAAATTAGTTTAGAAGGAGATAGTCAGTAATGTAATATGGGCTTGGATGGAAATTATGTGACAATGATAAGCACTTTTTGTTGTTGTTGTCAAGGCTGTCGGTTGTTCGGTCTTGAAATTTGGATAGGAACTTAGTTTGTGATTTGATTGTTGCATTCAGGATTTAGAATAGTTAAAGTGTACCTTTTGGAGGAGAACTCATACTCATGTCCCATCTTCAAATGCAGGCTGTTCTTATAAACTCGATTTAAAAATCCACATGAAATCATATTTCAAGTCGCCTGAGAAACACAAAAAAATACCTCAGACTAGGCGTGTAGCGAGGAGGGTCTTGTCCCCCCTTAAACGTTTTGAACCGCAGTGAGAGCACGGCCTAAAACGCTTAAGAGGGGGACAAAACCCTCCTGGCTACGCGCTTACCCCAGACTGATTAGCTTGTACCTTACAAAGTTCCAAAAACTCAACTTTAAGCTTGACTCAATCATCTGAATAACAAGTACGCAACACATTACTTCCAATAACCTTAATTCCAAACAATAATCGTACATATGAAGGCATAGTTGAAAAGTCAAAGCATGTAAAGCTAGCAAAGAAAAGCCAGTCTCCATATGCTTCTAGACTTTATGTGTGTCATAAGATCTATAAAAGATTTGCTTTCTTAATGAAAATGCTCATAACTTAATCAATGTGAAATACATGAAATGTCATTTAGCGTTTATTAACGTAGGAAATGAATATGAGCTAGGGAAGGAATTAAATGTAATATGATTCGAATTGGAGCACGCAGCAAGGGGGCTGATGCATCATGATGTGATGTAAAACGTGGAGAGTTTTCAATAATTTTATTTCCTGCTGGATTGAGAATTCTTTGTAGACATCTATTTATTGCACAGATTCTAGCAAAGCTATTTCAAATTACGAACGACTTGTGCATCAATAAATATTTATATGAATAAAATGGGATTTCCACAAACATCACCGACCTAATATTATGATATCATGTTGCAACTTTTATTATGCAATAATGCTAAGACGTTGACTAAATTAGAAATGAATGCGCGCATAGACAGAGCCATGCAATAAAAGATAAAAAGATTATTTGACAGTGCTCGACCCAAAAAAAAAGACAGATTGCAATAATTTTTTGTTTGCTGAATAAAAAGTAAGAGATTATTCTTAAATGATGTTCAATACTTAAGGGGTGGGGTGGGGGTATGTGTAAGGGGAGGGGGTGCTGCTATCCATACATCAGATTGGTGAGAGTTGTCAGTTGTTTGACTTATGTCACTTATGAACGGTCTAATTGATGTGAGTCCCAGGCGCGTAGCCCTGTCCCATCGTCAACAAAAACTTCTTCTAGCGTGGGTTCTTATAAAAAATACTAAAATTCCCCCAAACCCACCACCCCGATTTCTTCACAACAGTTGTGACACAAAATATCAAACCTCTCCTATTAAAATAATGGACGTCATAAAATACGTCATTTATGAACAGCCCCTTACACATAAATCACTTTTTATATATTACATATTTTATTTTTGTTGCATTCGTGAGGAACTTCCGCATTGTATTTTTTTGCGTACAATAAAACATATTGAATGCAAGCGGGCAAACAAACACGTAATGGATTTTCATTGTTCTTGTTTTTCCCACTCATCTCTCGTTGTTATGGATAAAAACTTTTTCCTTTTTGGTGTCAAAATTGTTACAAAACTGGAAAAGTTACGATGTTTCCATGGCTGACCTTTGACACTTTGACAATGGCTTTGAAAATATAAATGGAAATTTATAGAATCCAAGTTATAATTGAAAAAATTGAGCTTTGTTTGACTTCGAAGCTTTATGAATTGTTTTATGGATATATGTGAGGTTATGGGAGCTGCTTAATAGTGATTTCAATTGAATCTCAAAAAAAAAGCTTTCAAAAAAGAACCAAAATTTGTTTTAAAAAAAATACGATATATCAGATTGACTTGCTTTACATATGATTAGCCATATATCTTATCACCAAGGTGCCATGACTGAAAAAAGGGTTGACAACCACTACTCAAGTGAAAAGAACCTATTTTAGAAAATAAATTCAAGGCATTCCGACCTCATGGTGGTGTTATTGGCCTCAGTAGACTTTAATTTGGATAGATGAAAACTTCACATAGCCATCTAGGTCAATAACCCCTCATCACCACAACTCGCTTATTATAAATGCAAAAATCTTGTCAAATAAGAACCACAAGATTCAGTTTCATTAAAATATCCATAAATTTCATCACGCCAAAATCTTCTTCTTCCTCAAACGCTTTATCACAATCCAAGCTAAATTATTTGCTCTAAACGTAAATAAAATTTATCCATCATCATAAATTCATCCATGACAAGATAAAAAAAAAAAAAAATCTTTTTCGTCGAGTAATGATAAATAAGACATTTTATTTCTATGTCTTTTCTCGTTTGAGGAATAATTTATTATTACCTTGACAGTAAACTTGCCTACTGAACGTTATGAACAAAATGATTATGAGAAAATGCGCATCGTTCATTTCCTCTCAATGTCCTTCATACTTTCTCATTCATAAGGCTGATGATTGTGTCTCTAACAATGCAATATTTGTGACACAATATGATTATTCCAGGGCGTATGAGGGGTGAGGGGGGGGGGGGGGGGGAGGATAAGAATTATTTTTTAATCAAAAAATAAAAGGCATAGGTCTAAGGTTAGGCATAGGGCATAGGGTAGGGTAAGTGGATGTCTAGGGCAGGAATTTTAGAGGGGGGGGGGGGGGGAAATTTTTCGAGTTTTTCATAAAAACTCTAGCAAAATGAAGAAATATCTCAAGACGAACGGAGATTGATCCCCCAAATCCACCCCCTGGCTACGCGCCTGGTCTAGGGTAACTATAAATCTAGAATTATTGTGCGACTAAAGAAGATGCATGTGTTGCCAGTTTTGATCTCGTTTTTCAAACCCTATTAAGAAGCTTTTTGACACCCCTGCAACTAAAAATAATTGTTTGCTGTATTTTTTCTCATCCACAGATTTAAGCGTTGGTCTATTGAACGTTCTCACAGACATTATATGGCGTATCACAGTGACATGGCAGGCAGGCAATTTAGCATGTAAATTTATTAAATTCATTCAATGTTTAGTCACATACGCATCAACGTATGTCCTCGTGGCACTCAGTATCGATCGATATGATGCAATAACACATCCAATGAACTTTTCTAGTTCATGGAAGCGAGCGAAAATGCTTGTTATCAGTGCATGGATCATGAGTGCTCTATTTTCCACTCCACAATTCTTTTTGTATGAGGAAACGCTCATTCAAGGTAAATGAATTTTCTGTATAGTAAGACTGACTTACATTTTAATTTAATTTAATTTTCATAATGTATTAAAATTTGCTAAAAAGGACGAACACAATGTTGGATAGAGCTTGGTGAATCATGGCGATGGCAGCTGTACATGACACTTGTATCTATTGTGCTGTTCATAATACCAGCTTTGATTATCTCACTATGTTATGCGATAATTGTAAAAACAATTTGGGAGAAAGGCACTTACATGGGTACGAAAGATAAAAGAAAGAATGGCAAAAATGGCAATGCGGATGATGATGACAAGGGCAGTAGACGTGCGAGCTCTCGAGGAATTATTCCACGTGCCAAAGTGAAAACTGTTAAAATGACATTTGTGATTGTGATAGTATTTATTGCATGCTGGTCGCCATACATCATTTTCGATTTATTGCAAGTTTTTGATCAAATACCAAAAACTCAAACGAACATTGCGATTGCGACCTTCATACAGAGTCTTGCACCGCTTAATTCAGCTGCAAATCCATTGATTTATTGCCTCTTTTCCGCTCAAGTGTGGAAGACTTTTAGGTATTTATTTCATTTTTTTCTATAGCTGTTGACTTTAAAGAGCAAATAAAGAATTTTTCTTCCATAAAAATTTATTGCAAATATTTAGACGTACTGCTCCCTTTCTATGGCTTTCGAGAGTGTGCTGTTGCAAGAAAAAGGAGCTACCGAAAAGTCAATTTACAAATGGGAGGACGAGAGGCGGACCTCGAAATCTTCATCAAAATTATGACTCAATGAGAACATTCACAACGTCATTAACTGTGACATCGAGACATTCAACTTGTACGAGACCGAATCGAGTTGTTATTTTGGAGAATCCGAAAGTATTTTTGCCGACGCAGGAAGAGGTGAGGTTTGAGTTTTGGTTTTTGATGACTCGGGGGTTGTGGATGAGTTTGAAATGCATTATTTAAATTTTTAGCAACCAGTTCAACTTTTGAGCAACTAGGTTTAATTTTTGAGCCACTAGTTCAATTTTTGAGGAACTAGGTTCAAGTTTTGAGCAACCAGGTTCAATTTTTGAGTAACCAGTTCAATTTTTGAGGAACTATGTTCAATTTTTGAGCAACCAGTTTAATTTTTGAGGAACTAGGTTCAATTTTTCAGCAATTAGGTTCACTTTTGAGCAACCAAGTTTAATTTTTGAGCAACTATGTTCAATTTTTGAGCAATTAAGTTCAATCTTTGATCAAATAGGTTCAATTTTTGAGCAACTAGGTTTAATTTTTGAGCAACTTTGTTCAACTTTTGAGCAATTAAGATCAATCTTTGAGCAACTAGGTTGAATTTTTGTGCAACTACATTCAGCTTTTGAGCAACCAAGTTCAATTTTTGAGCAACTAGGTTTAATTTTTGAGCAACTAGTTCAATTTTTGAGGAACTAGGTTCAAGTTTTGAGCAACCAGGTTCAATTTTTAAGTAACCATTTCAATTTTTGAGGAACTATGTTCAATTTTTGAGCAATCAGTTCAATTTTTGAGGAACTAGGTTCAATTTTTCAGCAATTAGGTTCACTTTTGAGCAACTAGGTTTAATTTTTGAGCAACTATGTTCAATTTTTGAGCAATTAAGTTCAATCTTTGAGCAACTAGGTTGAATTTTTGTGCAACTACATTCAGCTTTTGAGCAACCAAGTTCAATTTTTGAGCAACTAGCTTCAATTTTTGACCAATTAAGTTTGAACTTTTGAGTTAACCACTATCAAATTAACCACTATCAAATGTGGTTCAATGTTCCAAAAACTTAGTTCAAACTTGGTTAAAACTTAGAACTTTAACATAATTCAACAATCTTATTTCCATTTAATCAAATACTTCCACTTCCTAAACTATAGTAACACATTTTTTTCATCTATTCCACTTATATAGAGCACCACTTGTTCTAATTTCAACTTCTGTTCTTCTTTAATTCACACAGAATGAGAGATGACAACCAATAAACCATCACATCATGCTAAATTAAAGAAATATTCATGAAAAAAGTTTCTTGAACTGGAAGAGCAGCAGCAGAGACATTTTTTTTATTACATCTCTTCAAGTCGACACAGATTCCTTTCTGCTTTTCTCATTTTCTGGGTTTGAGAATCTAAGGATGAAGAAATTCAGTTTTTTTTTTCGTGTGAAAGCAGCTAAATGACACAAAAGAAAAGAAGTATGACATGTAAAGGATAGAACATGCATTCTGATTTCGCCACATTCTATTTCATGACATAAATGATAATTTTTTACGATTTTTATCATATATCAATAGCAAACTTAAACGTATAGATGAAGAGATCAATAATAATAACTTTTTATACACATGAATGAAAGTTTATAGACAAGAAGAAAACAAACTTTAAAATTTATTTGACATACTTGAACATAAAAATGAGAATTTATTCTATTGTGGAACTAGTCACTAAACTCTATCTTAAAGATACTCATGACTGAATGTAATAAAGCATTTTTGTTGGTCATTCTTGAGTGTGTTATGAAGAAAAGAATGTCAAACAATTCTTTTAGAGCAAGGTAATGCTTTTAATGGCGATTGGAAAATATTTCTTGAAGTTGTTTTGAAATAAATTTCATATTTTTTTATGACTTCTTTCCTGTAAATTTATTTGTTTTGAGTTGGTTTGTTGAGCTTTATTTGATTTATTTATCTATATAATATTCTTACATGTTTGTAGTAATTCCAGTGATTTTCGCCTAAGTCACGCCCCCTTTTCAGTATCGTAAAAATTCAAAATGGCGGATTTTTATCAATGGTTTTTGTCAGAAAATAAAATTAACGGTAAAGAAAAAGGTAAAATTTGGTGTTTAAAATTGATTTTTTTCCCCGTCATGCTTGACAAGGGACTATACAAGTTTGTAAATAAATACGGAACATGTGGGAAGCACTGATAGCGCTACTAGCGTGGTAAATAATGTTAAACTATATGCACTAGTAGTGTAGCTAATATTATGAATAGAGTACGGATTTTAAAGGTCAATTTGAGTCAATTCTAGTGTTTTTAGACTAGTGCTTACTAGTTTTCACAAAAGTTTGTGTTGATTAGCTTTCAAAACCTTCATAAACATCAAGTGAATAAAATCAATTTTCTCTCATAAATCAGTTTTTCCACAACATTTTACTAACCGTGACTCTGTTTTCTCAGAAATCACCAACAATAATCGAATGAAAAGCACATTTTAAAAATTAATTGAATTTTTTTTATATTGATGGAAAGTTTGACTGCCAACAAGCCAGCTCAATTCACACACATGCCAACAATCAAAAGCACTCAGAAATGTTTTTCCAACCACCACAAAAAAAAAAAAAAAGCTGAAATGGCTACCAAAAAAAAGAGCAAATAAATTTTTCATATTGTTGTGCATTTAATGCATTTTATTGTGATATTTAAGAGATAGCAAACTTAAACTAGATATAAAAAGTATAAAGGGGAAAAAAGGAACAAAGACGAGTCTTTTTTCAATGATAAATGAATAAATTTAATTAAATGTTTCTTGTTGAATGTACGATGATAAATGTGCCAGTGGAATGAATCAATTGGAAAAAAGCAGAGCTTTACATATAAATAGAATAAAAATTTATTTATATTTTATGGCCTCGTTATAGCTAGTGTAAGTATATGTATATTTCTGGTATACTGAATGTAACCTCATGATGGGAATTTGATTCTCATTTTACGATAGAATTGATATTTATGAAAAATGCAAACTGAGGACATTCTTAATATTTTTTGGGGGTTGTTCATAAATGATGTTTATGTATAAAAATTGAAATTTTGAGGAATCACTTGAGGCTGGTTACTTGCTTTATCATAAGACTCATTGGTTCTCAGAGTTTTAAGACAAGACGTACTGAACTAGGGCTTCCAATGTTGCAAGATATAAAAATTTAAGTCGAATGCTTCTGATGCGGGGGGGGGAAGGGGGTTGGTATTTTTTCGAGTTTTTCAAAAAAAACTCTAGCAAAATGAAGAAATTTCTCAAGACGAATGGGGATTTGTTTCCCTAATCCCCCCCTCCCCCTGGCTACGCGCCTGAGTAGCACTGTTCTTTGGTATACTTCTTTAGGCTGATCTCTGGGTCTCCTCTCGAAATCCTACTCAATAATCGAAATTAGACATTCAATTGATCGATTTATTGTTGAAGGGTAAAGTAGGTTGGAGGGCAAACGGAAGCCAGCAACAAAGTCAGCATCAGGCGCCATCTAAGGAAGGCCATGGATTACAATTGATCTGTACGGTCAGCGAAGTAAGTAAGAAAGTAAGGGTAGAGTAGGTTGAGTTCTATAAAAACTCTACAAATTTCGGAAAGTATTGACTCATGGGATCAAAAAGATACGTTAACATTATTCAACAAAGATCCTGAGATACATTAGAAGTATAGCTTAGGGCTTTGAGTATGACTTGTGGTGCTTCTAGGCTGTACCAATTGAATATCTTTCATGTGAAGTTATCAAAATTTAAATTAATTTTTTCTTGGGTTTTTCGAAGGCATAGCTAGCATTTGTTCAGAAGAACCACACAATCTGAGACCTCCTTTATCTTTCTCAATTTTTCTTAGATGTCATTAATTCCTATTGGACATCATTTATAAATAAACCCCCCTTAATATAGTCCTTAATTTACAAATAATATTGACAAAATAGTCAACAAATGGATTAAAATTAAATAAATATTGATTTTGACATCTCAAAATTGTTTATATAATGTGACTAGCTATCTGAGTACGAAAATCTGTAAATAATGAGTATAAAAAAATATTTTTTTAAAAAACTGAAAAAATAGTTTTTGAGTGTTGAAGCGAGCAGTTTTCTAAGTTTAAGAAGACGAAATAATAAAGCTATAGAAGACGAAGATAGCTACAAAAAATGGATAAATTCAAATTCAGATATTTTCTGGTGGATAAATTTTTTGGAATTTGAGTACAAGATGATAAACTATGTACAATCATCTTCTGTGCATGAAACTCGGACACACTATGTTTGTTAGTGTAGAAGCATCAGCATTATTTTTCATATTGAGTTGTCAACTAGTGGTTCTAAAGCAGGTTAATGTGCTGAGAGTCTTGGGATTGAGATTTAAGAGGATGTTGATTATTTGAAGAATTTTCGAAGGGGGTCAAGCAATAATGAGTGATGCTATGAGGCTAGTTTCAATAGGTTTAAGGTGGACTCTTCCTAGTTTGCAGTTTTATTTGATTTAAAAATCAAAGATGAAGGTTTATTAGTTCTGATTCTATCGAGTAGTTTTAAAATACGGCTCCTACTGATCAGTATTCAATTTTCTTATCAAATCTAGCAACTTTAGTTTTTGGTCCTACCTTGATAATTCAGAAACTCTAGTCAAAGCTTTCCCTTAAGTCCTGGGTTTGATGAACAAAGTGGCAAAAAACTAAGGTCAATATAAGCTAATCTAAATAGAGAGAGTGAAGTCAATCCTTGTGGTCTCGGAGCAAAGTGGAATCTGGGATATCCAGCCATATATAGTCGGATATTTGTAACCCTCTTTTTTGAAGACTAAGGTTCGATTCCTACCAGAGACCGATCCCTGAATGATTATTTAAAATGTTGTCCATGGGACAATACAATCCTATAAATATCCTAGTAATATTTCTGTTTTTCCAATATTAATTAATAATTACCGACCTCAAAAAAATCTCATACTAAAGTTTTAATTAAATTTCCAATCTAAAAGGATTTTTCTCGATTAATTCTTAATTTATTACAAAAATAATATTCAATATCAAACTAAAGTTTACCCTACATTTGAATTTATATCGATATTGACCATTAAAGTGTATTAAAAATTGATAGTAATTAAATGAGCAGTAAAAGTTCACAAAAGAGCAGTAAAATAAAAAGTTTTATAGACAAATTTATCGTTTGGAACCACTAGTTTAACAATAATAATAACAGAAACGATGAGAAAAAAAAATCTTTGTTGGTTGAGCGAAGAATGAGAAAGAATTCTGGCAGAAATTATGAGGACGAGATATATATGCATGCATATTTGGGACAGAAGAGAAAGTTTACATTTCATGAACGATAAATCATAAATAATTTCCTCATTTCCGTCTTTATGAAAGAAAAAAAAAAATGTGAAATTTTCTTAAAAATAATTTTTTTTTATCTTGAAATTCAAAAAATTCTTGTGCATTTTTTATGGTTTTGCTGTTATGCTTAACGATAACTCAATTCAATGTTGTACATCTCATATTAAAGATGGGTTTATTTATCTTTTGAAAACAAAGAATGAATTTAATTTATCGCTCTGTACCAGAAGATATTATATCGGACACCAGACGGATTAATTAAATTAAAATTGTATAGAAATAAAAAAATTAATTAAGAGAGAATTTAATAAATATTTCTATGGATGAGTTGAAGAAAAGCTATTTTTGCAATTTAATTATTTTGTCAACTTTGTGCTTTTCAGGAAATAATGTTTTTAAGATATCTTTTTTCAGATAGTTCGAAAGCGAAATTTTGAATTTTATTTCAAAAGTGAAAATTTCTAATTTTAGTTCGAAAATAAAAATTTAGTTTCAAAAGTAAAAACTTAGTTTCGAAAGTGAAAATTTAATTTCGAAAGTGAAAATTTAATTTCGAAAGTAAAACTTAATTTCGAAAGTGAAAATTTAGTTTCGAAAGTGTAAATTTAAGTTTGAAAGTGAAAATTTAATTTCGAAAGTGTAAATTTAAGTTTGAAAGTGAAAATTTAATTTCGGAAGTGAAAATTTAACTTCGAAAGTGAAAATTTAATTTCAAAAGTAAGAACTCAATTTTTGAAAAATAAAATTTAATTTCGAAAGTGAAAGTTTAATTTCGAAAGTGAAAATTTAAATTCGAAAATAAAATTTAATTTCGAAAGTGAAAGTTTAATTTCGAAAGTGA
Source organism: Chironomus riparius (assembly GCA_917627325.4). Lineage (NCBI taxonomy): Eukaryota > Metazoa > Arthropoda > Insecta > Diptera > Chironomidae > Chironomus > Chironomus riparius. The sequence goes on along the minus strand of OU895878.1, from coordinate 48,728,295 downwards.
AAATTTAAATTCGAAAGTAAAAACTTAATTTCGAAAATGAAAATTTAATTTCGAAATTAAAAATTTAAACTCAAAAGTAAAAACTTAATTTCGAAAATGAAATTTAATTTCGATAGTGAAAGTTTAATTTCGAAAGTGAAAATTTAAATTCGAAAGTAAAACTTAATTTCGAAAGTGAAAATTTAATTTCGAAAGTGTAAATTTAAGTTTGAAAGTGAAAATTTAATTTCGAAAGTGTAAATTTAAGTTTGAAAGTGAAAATTTAATTTCGAAAGTGAAAATTTAACTTCGAAAGTGAAAATTTAAGTTTGAAAGTGAAAATTTAATTTCGAAAGTGAAAATTTAACTTCGAAAGTGAAAATTTAATTTCAAGAGTAAGAACTTAATTTTTGAAAAATAAAATTTAATTTCGAAGGTGAATGTTTAATTTCGAAAGTGAAAATTTAAATTCGAAAGTAAAAACTTAATTTCGAAAATGAAATTTAATTTCGAAAGTGAAAGTTTAATTTCGAAAGTGAAAATTTAAATTCGAAAGTAAAAACTTAATTTCGAAAATGAAAATTTAATTTCGAAATTAAAAATTTAAAGCGAAAATTCAATTTCGAAAGTAAAAATTTAATTTCGAAAGTAAAAACTTAATTTCAAAAGCGAAAACTTAATACCGTAATTTTTAAGTGAACGACACCAAAGCTAATCACTGCTTAGTCCAACACCTCCAAATATCTATAAATAATTCAAATAAATTTCTTTAATTGAATAAATATCTCAATATCTCACAATAGATGCCGCATTTTTGTTGAAAAGGGTTCGAAAAGTTTCAATTTTCTCCAAAAAAAAAAAGATTCTTATGAGGATTAAATTTAACTCCTCCGTTCTGCTCAATGAAGTCTGAAAATTGTTTTACGCACTTTAGTTACAAATTATTTATCACGAAAAAAAAAGAAAAATTCTAAAGATTTTCGAAGCACGTGACATGATTACTTGACGAGAATTTTAATAGGATTTCCGTCATGCTTCCGATACTTGAACTTTTTATATTTAGTAATAGAAAAACTCATTCATTGAGAATAAATATGTTCAATATGCAGCATTAGTCTATTGTGTAAAAACTGTCAATTAGTGAAGAGAAATTGAGAAAAAAACCAAGGATGACTAAGGCACAAAAGTGCGAAAACAACAACTGTCTGTGGGAAGAAAACAAAAGTGAGTATTTTTGGTAACTGATTGTGATTAAATGGCCTCCAAGGCATTTCAAATTGTTTACCTTAACCTTTACCAAAACAAAGGTTATTGTAAGTTCCTGAAATAAAAACAAATGCTGTGGTTGTCAGATAAGATTGAATTTTATACATCAAGCAATCATGTTGCTTATGGAAAATTTTGGTGGTCTTCTACTTCTGTTAATTGATTTAAATCGAAGTCAGCACCATGTCACAGTCATGTCGGCTTGGCGCTGGATTTGTGTTCAACTAACCAATTAGGGCTAAGAATCATTAAATATACTTTAAAAGTTCCTCAAAGATTTTGACCTACTAAGAATTGCTTTCTAAAGATAATAATTTCTTATAGCACCATGGGAACTCATGAAGATGGGCAATTACTAGAAATAAACAATTATTGTATTCATAATAGATTATTTTTCAAGCATCCGTTCGTAAATTCTCCAAGAAAAAATATATTTTCGGGAATCGTTTTAAAAATGATACTTGTCCCGAAATTAGATTCAAATTGTTTTAAGATTGTTTTCAGAAAGTTTATATTTGGAGTATTTTTTACAGGATTTGGAAGGAAAAGTTAATTGCTTCAAATATTGATAAATTGAGATTTAAAGGTGCTTTCAAGGACTACTCGCCGATCATTATTGACCAAGTTTTATTAAGTTTCATTCTTGCGTATTAAATCATCAAGAGACTATAAGAACTGGTAAAAAATATAATCAATACCATGCTGAGATAGCAACAAGAGCCCGAAAGGTACACGGCGTAAAAATGGCTTTCCATCTGCCATCCAGTACAACATGATCGCAACACCACGCCATTTTTAAGCCGTGTGCCTTTCATCAAGCACAGACTCCTCACTAAACCATAAATTCTTCCTCAGTGATGTCAAATTTGTCTTAAATTAAGTTACTGTATCAATCTTAATCCTCCCATGTCTTTATTTTTTTTTACTGAAAAGTGAAAATCTGTTTGACATGTCTTACGCCTACATCCTGGCACTTGCTCAAAACTTGCTTCTTACACAACCATAATGGATAAATCTTAGATAAATCTTAGAAAATTGAAATGTCGACGCCTTTAAGATTTTCCTTTTCCACAACTTTAATTTAATGAAGATTAATGACTTGGGAACGTTATGATTAATTACTTTAGCTTTTGGAAAGGAAGACTTTAAAATATTCAACAAAAAAGCTTCTTTTTAGCCACAAAATGTGACAAAAATAAAAATTGAAAAACTTTTTGACTTCTTTTCAATGTTTTTTTTGAACTTTTTAAAAGAAAAATGATGAAAAATCAAGCAATAACATTACAGATGAGGAATCAATGCCATATGATGACTTCCCACAGATCAAATCAAAGGATGTTAAAGGAACAAACAAAGCACACATGCGTTAAACTGGTGACAGCTTGATAAGTGTTTTGATAAAGATTTTTTCGTATTTCCACCCGATAATCTGTAATCTTATGTCTGGCAGGAAGCTTCATTAGTGCATCATTTTCGCGGATGCTTTGCAGACGGTTCTTGAGTTGGAGTTTACTCAATCAGATAATCATTACATAGATTACACAGATGATCATTACATAGATCTCATAGGTCTCGTATACCGCTAAGCATATGTCACTGTCATGCAGCATCAAACCTCCTTCATTCCTTAAAAGTTTGTACAAACCATTGTTTCCAAACAAAATCTGAGATTTCAACGTCTATATGCTACAAAATTCTATGCGTCAAAGCCATTCATATCGAAAACTTTACAGACATTCCATCTACTTCCCCAAAAATAGAGGAAATTGAAATTTTTTTCCATCAAGAACAACAAATTGCGTGTTTGTGTTTTCAGGCTTATCATGTCATTTCTAATGATTTGGTTTGCCACGAAATAAAGAATTCAGTCATATCTATATAATACCTCAATAAATTTCCTCTTGTGCTTCCCTTTTCTATTTGATTGCTGAATACTGTACATTAATGATCAAATGGCGAAATAAAATTTGATTGCTGTTGTTCACTTCCTGGTACTTTATTTGATGATAGCTTTTTTTATTTGTTTCGTGGGATGGGCGGAGAAGTTATTTCCGTTTTTGTTTATATTGTCTTTGTTTTATGGAAGATAAATGTTGAATTAATGAAACGAAAAGATGACTGTTGACGGCCATAATCAGTGTTTAATGTAATTTGTGAGTGGATATAAAAAATAAATCGGAACAGGTAAGTAATTGTTGGAAATATCTTGTATAAAACAACAACTACTTGAGGCAGGGCTTGAAGGGTCACTCACAGGCGCATAGCCAAGGGGGGGGGGGGGGGGGATATGAGGGACAAATCCCCCAACTTAAACAGAAATTTCTTAATTTTGCTATGGTTTTTAAGAAAAAATCCCCCCCCCCCCTTTCCATGCAAAAAAAAAATTTGTCACCCCCTCTTCAAATTCCTGGCTACGCCCTTGGTCACTCATTTTTAAAATTTCATATTTATTGTATATGACAGCCTGGAGCAGGAGCTTAATGTAGGATCGAATGTGGACCAGGAATCATGTTAGATGCTTCTCTAGTTAGATTGACTCCTTATTATTGAATTTTGTGTCATTTTAGTAAGGAAGCTCAAATCTGAAACCCGAATGATTTGGCTGTCGATCAGTTTTTGCTGACTTTTGATCAAAAAGCGGGACATTCCTCCATTTTAGCACTGAAAAGGTGGAACAGACCAAATTTTCAAGCATTTTCTAAGAAAAATATGTTCAAAAAAGAGGGAAATTTAGGATTTTAGGCGGGACTTGGTTCCCAACTTACCGATGATCCTTCCTGTTGCTCTGCTGCTGATAGCTTATTTTCAAGTGTGATGGCAAGGTTTTTTGGATGGGAACCGACCCCAGATTGTCTGTTTTTGTTGAGCTCTTGCTAGATGCTTTTATGTCAATCAAGCAAAACATTTATAAATGAAATTTTGCAACAGGTTGAAGAATCAACCATAAAAATCACATTTTTCTATGGACATCATTTACAAATGACTCTTTGCACGTGCAAAAATCCTCAATTAGGCAGCATGAAATCAGAAAATAGCTGTCATCAGACTAACAAGAAAATTATTTATTTATTTGGAGCTTTCTTTTTGCACAGCAAACATTGTTGTCATTGTCAAAATTAAGCTCAATTTGGGTAATTCTATATGACAGACAAATGAACTTTAAGGTATTCTTATTACATTCTCTTACTGATTGCTTGTTTTTATATCTTTTTCGAGATGATACAAAATAATATTCTATAAATATTTTAAGTACCTAATTTAAATCTCAATATCTCATCAAATATTCTATCAACATCACAGACTTTCCCTATGAAACTTGCGTGGATGTTTATGGAATTTTTTTGAGGTAAAATATTTTTTTGGAAGGTTCTAGAAAAAAATTTCAAATTATTATTTTTTTATTTATAAATTGTATTTTGATTTGTAAGGAGTTTGGGTTGGTCCTTAGAGCTCTCACGAGAATTGTACAATTTTAAACTATTAAAAGCAAGACGTGGAAACTCAGGATTAATCCTGAAAAATCCCAAAAATCCTTAAAAAATCGCTGAACCAATAAACATGGAAATGTGAAATCACTTTTAAATCCCTGATGCATTTGATGAATAACTTCGGGATTTAAGAGGGATTTCACATTTTCATGTTTATTGGCTCAGGGATTTTTTTAGGATTTTCGGGATTTTTCAGAATTAATCCTGAGTTTCCACGCCTTGATTAAAAGCAAGAATCTATCTCAAGGATTGCCTTTAGTCATGCCTTTGAAAAATTGCGTAAAAAAAAGGCACCTAAATGATCCTAATATAGATTTTGTCTAGGAAAAGGCATGCTTAAAATAGGCAGTGCTTAAGCATAGGCAAAAAATGTTGCATATTTTTAGGCAGTGCCATTAGCTAGATATTGGTCCCTATCTGACGACTCTGTCTATGATTCTTACATGTTCGCGTGCCGTCATGTAATCTCGTCATGTTTAATATATTAATAAATTGTGTTTGCAGGATATAATAAAAATGCTAATAAGACGAAGCCGATTCCTTTGAAGATTTTTATAGTAAAGGAACCAAAATTATCACATTTAGTCCTAGCTTAATGTTTTCATGAATAAGGAATGTAAGGCATAGATTGAGTTAATTTTTGAGGCGTTGTTTAAAAATGGCGTTTAGTAAAGCAATGAAGATGCTGAACAATTGAGCATTAAATTGTAAATTGAACAATCATTAGTTCCAAATCCTTTGCCTTATCCCCCTTTCTGTCTTAAAGTTTTCAAACAAAACTTCATTCCAACTTTAAAGTTGGCCATCATTTACATCAACGACCTGCAAAGAAATCACATAAAAATGTCAATTTCTAGAAAGATCAAGCCACACTTTGTAGCTTCAAGGACACCGATAAAAAAAATATTTTCGTCAAAATTTTCTACTTTTGTGTCAAATATTTATTTTGAAAAAATCAAAGCTCAGAGCTGCAAAGAAAGACTCTTTGACTTTATTACTTTTTGTCTGCCACTTTTTCTAGCTTGCTTCACAAAAAATTATTGTTATTCAATTTTTCATCATTTTCTAAACACAAAGGCAGCCTTTGGATACAAGAGTCTTCTAAGTGACAACATTTTTTAATTAATTTATTTCCGACATACGCACGGAAGAGCATAAAAGTTGATTTTAATGAATACAAATGAAGATGAAAACGATTCGATGACGAACAAATATTTCTTTTAGTGATACTTTCGTTTGTACTGCAAATATTAATTGACTGTGCAATCTTCGTGATAATGAATAATATTTAGTGTCAGTGTTGGTTTTTTGCACGTGGCCGTTCAAAGAACTTTTGGAAAGAAGCTGTTGACAGAGACAGTATTACACTTGGTATTGGTAATTGGCAAGCGGTAGCTAGCGATAGAGCCAGCTTCAGGCGCCATCTAAGGGAGGCCATGGATCACAATTGATCTGTACGGTTAGAGAAGTAAGTAAGTAAGTTGCTTTTTTGGAATTTCAAAAAATATGTTTGATGATTCTGGATCAATATAGAATCAATGTGGAACAGTGCATTCACTCAAGTGCTGTAATCCTGTTCCTGGGGTTGATTTTGGTCCTCTTAGTAAGTTTAATATAAGTTATGAATTGGGTACATACTAGAACAATGATTCGGAGCAACACAATGACAAGTATTGGACAAGTTGTATAATATGGCACCAGGGGCAGGTGTCTAGGGCTGCTAGGGTCATCTTTCCCTAGTCAGAGTTGATTTTTAATTGTAATCCATCTATTATAAGGCTATAGAAGTGTACCCCGGCTATTTTAAGAAAATGGCCTCAATCATTCGTGAAGGATGACTCCACAAATACTCGGTGGAGCATTGGAAAAAAGATGCATTTCTTTAGCTTTATATAAAATATTTCGGACACTTAAGTCGACTCTATGACTGTTTAAAATATATATTCTAAATTTAGTAAGCTTCAGTTCATCTCAGTTAGATTTATTCACTAAACTAGTCAATAGATGCAAAGTCTAGTCAACTCCTATCCTTCCGGCAATCTCAAACCAACTCTGCATCAAATCTCATCATGACAATGATTTTGTAGTTACAAAAAATTGATAAAAATAAAAAAAAAAGTGATAAAAAATAATTCTAAAAATACAACTTTGAGTATCATTCCTAATCACCAGCATCACTTAGTACGCATTTAACTGCTGGAGAGGATTGAGAGCACTTGACTTAAGTGTCACTTAAAGTACTTATAATCTGATCAAAAGATAATGTAAGTTTGCATCCAAAGTGCATAAGAGAATTTTCTCTCGAGATTTATTAAGATCATCAGTGACATTATCTTTAAAGCTATCGCTCATAAATAATATTTTCACTTCATTTTGTCGACTCGTGACTTGTGATAATAATTTTAATTTAGTTCTTTTAGAGATCTCGATGTGAAAAGTTCCTAGAACTTTGAGGGATCTCTTAAAATATTTTATAGCTGTGCATTAATCTTTTTTAAATTAGAAATGACGACTGAAAGTAGCGACCTTGCGTCATTAATTGACGAAAGTCCAAGTTCAAGATTATCTGTCGAGGATTTAAGTAATTCATTGAAAACATTTGGAAAATTAGATTATGCTGTGTTTGTGGCAATGTTATTATGCTGCTCGTGTGTCGGAATGTACTTTGGATATCAGGATCACATGAAGCATAAACGTCGTGCAAAAAATCGTCGTGGTTCATTAATAGATGTCGAAGAAATCGATTACTTGATGGGTGGAAGAAACATGAAAGTATTTCCAGTCGCAATGTCACTTGTAGCTTCATTTATTTCTGGAATTACGTTACTTGGTGAGTAAATAAGTTATTTTGTTGGGTATTGAAATGAAGTTGGCAGATTATTGGATTTTTTGGTCGAAGGTTAAAGCGAGGGAGACGATATATTTTTCAGAAAAGTTAAGGACCTAAGAAAATCGTCTGACATCAACATATTAAACGCCATACAATTTTAAAAAGTTGAATTAAGTATGATTTAGCTTCATATGAAGACAGTTGGCTTAGTAGTGCAGTGATCTAGTGCTACGGTAATCAAGTAAAATTAATATTGATTCAATAAACTTTGGTTCGAATCTCATTAGCTTAAATTCTCCTTTTTCAACAATTTGCGCTGGATTTAAGAGTCACAGTCTATGGAGCTATGAGATTTGACCTCTAAGCGTAGATTTCAAGTTTTTAAAAGCCTTAAAATAGAACCATAGCTTTGAACTGTATCCAACTGTCCGATAAATGAAATCAATGCAACAATAAACCACCTATACCAATCAGAAAATGAGGCAAAACTTGTCAATCAAAAACACATAAGAAACTATAACAAACCTCCATCAAAACCATGTCCATGCTGTAAATAAGCTCGTCTCTCTTCAAACTCAGACAATAAAAAACTGTAATCATCAACATCTGCTATCTCATTCCAGGAACAAGCACAGAAATATATTTATATGGAACGCAATATTGCTACATCTCACTCGCTATCATAATATCGTCCACGATTATGCACTTTACAATCATTCCAATATTTCATGAACTTCAAATTACTTCCACTTACGAGGTATGTCTGACACATATGATGAATCTGATTGTTTATGACTATAAATTCTCATAAATTTTTTGCGTAGTATCTTCAATTACGTTTTGATAGACGAGTGCGTCTTTTTGGATCGCTTATGTACTCGCTGGCTACAATACTATGGCTTCCGATTGTAAGATGACTATTTTGACTTTTTATTCAATCATGTTCACTCAAGTGTATGATTAACTAGGTAATTTATGTACCAGCGCTTGCATTTAACCAGACTACCGGAATAAATATTCACATAATTACACCAATCGTTATGTCAATATGTATTTTCTATACGTGCCTGGGTGGCATTAAAGCTGTCGTGTGGACAGATGTTATTCAGATGATGCTGATGTATGGAACGTTGTTCTTAATAGTCATCAAAGGCACAATGAATGTAGGCGGTCTATCGGTAATCATCGAGAGGAATATGGAAAGTGGTAGATTTGAGGCGCCAGAGTAAGCAGTCTATTGAAAAATATTATTTATTATGTGATAAACATGCTTGGCAAGCTTGAAAGTGCAATTGAATTATGGCGAGGATGAGGCAATTTAGTAGACATAGAAGAAGTTTTCACATTAAGGATCAACTTTGCCATTTTTATGAGAGACGTGAGTGATTAAAGGATAGGAAATAGGATAATGCTCAATGAATGTAGGGATGTTGACTTACAGACTAAGTAGATTTGGTGACCGACAGACATACAAACCGACATACATACAGACATACAAACATACATACATACAGACATACAGACATAACCTTCAACAAAAACTTTCCACAGACAGCCGTGTCTTATTATTTTAAAAAATTTTTTTTTTTCATCATCTCATAAGAAGATTTACAGAAGCTTAAAGCATCCTCATATATTTTGATCACATCATAAATAATATTTTCTTTATCAGTCTCATAAGTATAAAAGTAAACATTTTGATAGACACACTTTATCTTTTACACAGTTTTCGTATAGATCCAACAATACGTCATTCGTTTTGGTCAATTGTTGTAGGCGGTACTGTTTACTGGATTAATGTTAATGGCTTAAATCAGAACATGATTCAAAGATACATGTCTTTAAAAGACGTTAAAACAGCTCGAAAAGGGCAGATGCTGTACGTTATTGGTGTCACCTTTATGATATTCTTATGCTGCTTTAATGGACTTCTTCTGTACGCTACATATTATGACTGCGATCCACTTCAGACGAAACTTGCAAAAGCTAAGGATCAACTTATGCCATTGCTTGTAATGGAGATATTAAGAGACATTCCCGGACTTCCAGGATTATTTATTGCCGGTGTCTTCTCTGCAGCTCTTAGTTCATTGTCAACAGGTTTAAATTCCATGTCTTGTGTTATACTTGAAGACTTTTGTAAGCCATTCTTAAAGCGAGAATTGTCCGACGAGATGACATCATTAATTATGAGAGGAACTGTTCTTATCTTGGGTGTAATGTCAGTTGGATTAGTTTATATTGTGCAGCATATGGGCTCGGTGTTGCAACTCTCAATGAGTATTCCGACAGCTTGTTTTGGTCCTATGCTTGGGGTAATTATAATAAAGTCCCGGTTTGCGCACTTTTGAATGTTATCCACAAGATGGTGTTCTTTCTGTCGATGTGGACGACATTCAAAAGTGTGTCTCCCGGGAGTCACCAAAATTCAATTTCAATATCCACAGGTGTACGTAATTGGCTTCACGCTTCCATGGATTGGCAGGAAAGCGACATTACTTGGAGCTATAATTGCCTCAACATCAATGCTAATTCTTGTCATCAAGGCACAGGCAGAGATTGCACTTGGAAATATTAAATTCCAAACAAAACCACTCTCGGTTGATGGATGTACATACAACTTTACGATAGATGCGAACTACTCGAATGTCACCGACATTCCATACTCTTATGAGAATAAGGAAAAGCACATTTATGAAATTTCTTATCTTTATTACTCTTCACTTGGATCATTGATTGTGATTGTTTCAGCATTCCTTTTAAGTTTTATATTTGGTTTTCAAGATCCAAGTCAAGTTGATCAAAGACTGCTAGTACCATTCTTGAGAAAGTATTTCAGTTCCAGTAGCAAGACACAATACAAGGAAGCGAATGGCAAGGAAGCAATCATCCATAATTTTGAGATGAAAGAGACTAATAAAAATGTTACATAATGAAATTGTTTTCGACATTTGCTTTTCATACTTAAAGACATAAAAAGCTCAATTTTATTTCAGTGCGCGAACGAGGACATAAAATGTGGATTTTAAATGAGAAAATGTTGGTTAAGCTCTTGATTGTTGAAATTTTGTTTTTGAAACTTTAGTTAAAGTTGGAGTTGTTGGTCAACATTTGATTGACTTTTGACAGCTTTCTTAACAGATCAATTGTGATCTATGTCCTTCCTTAGATGGCACTTGAAGCTGGCTCTGTCGCTGGCAACCGATTGCGAATTACCAATAACAGACGCGTACTCTGGGGGTGGATTTGGGGGACAAAACCCCCTTCGTCTTCAGACATTTCTTCATTTTGCTAGAGTTTTTATTAAAAAATCCCCCCCCCCCCCCCACCCCTTCTTCAAATTCCAGGCTGACTAATACCTTAAATTAAATCACCGAAAAATCGTGTAGACTTAATTTTGACTATTCTTTCAATTCAAACAACTTTAAATGATTTAAAAGCACAAACAGGTTACTGGAAAAATTCAAAGACATTTCTACTTCATCATTTCATTAAAATTTAACCAGCTTAAGCTTAAAAAGCACAAAAAATTCAATAAATCGGCTTTATAGAAAAATTTTTCCATAAGTATCTACCAACAAGCTTATCATCATCTGTGCGTAATAAATTGAATTTTTCTCGATAAATTATTATCATCAACTGAGCACATTTACTGCATTGACATCTGATGATGAATACCAGTTAAAAAGAAGAGAATCAATTTAATTTTTTCAAAATGATGTTAATTGATTTCGAAAATTGATTAATTTCTTTTGTCAAATTCTTTGGAATCTCGTCCTTATTAATAATAATCTTTTTGTAATTGTAAGGTCGTTCACTTATGACGTCCAACATTTAAGGGGGGGGGGGGGGGGGGGAGAAGGGGTCAAAAAAACAATGTGTTTGAGACACATTGTGACAGGGGAGGAAGGTGGGTCAGGAAATTTGTGATTTCCAATTTTAATGAGGAATTTATAATTCTTTTGTGTCTTGAATTGGACGTCACAAGTGGATGGCGGGTATTGACATCTGTGACAGTTTTATGACAGAGGGCCAGGAACGTAACCAGGGGAAGGGGGGGGGGGGGATTGGAGGGACAAATCACCCGACGTTAACAAAAATTTCTTCATTTTGCTAGGAGTTTTATGAATAAATCATAAAAATCCCCCCTTCTCTCTGAATCTCCCAAATAATTTTTTTCCCCCCTTCTTCAAATTTTTTGGTGGACATCATTAGTGAACTTTGTGAGCTGAAGTGGCTCGGTGGCGGAATGGTTTAGTACTTCGGTACCTAATTATTGCAATACCGACACAGCGATCATGGGTTCGAGACTGGGTATGGGAAATTTTTCACTTGTTCTTTTTCGAATCATATGTACTGGAAATGAGGCTCACGGCCTTCCTTTGTAGGCTACAGACAGAAATGTCATCAAAGGAGTGGTTTGGATTCCACTATAAATTGTAGGTCTAGGTTTGAGTGCAGTGGTTTGGCGCATCCTCACTCGTTAAACTCTCATTAGCTGCGAATCGCCCTAGCGCACCTCTGGATCACAATTGATCTGAATAGGTAAAGGTTTTTTTTTTTTTTTTTTTTTTTCATTAGTGAACGGTCCCGAACAGAAAATTAATTTTTCTTTTGCGATGCTATAAAAATGAAACTTCGCAAAATAGTTCTGAGAATTTTATTGACATGAATTTCCATTAGCATTTATACAGTTGTAGTGATAGATAGTAAACGTAACCAGGGGGTTTATGATAAAACTAGGTGACAAAGCCAGTAATAGAGTCTGTTGCAAAGCTTTATAATTGTAACCTAAGCTCTATATAGGAACATGTTCACAGCAAGGAAGTAAGATGATGAAATCAGCGTTGACTAAGGCTTTTTAAGTTCTCAAAGGAATCGATTGACATAGAAACTGTTTTACTAGTAGTTATACTTTATGCTGAATAGAACATCTACGTTGAGGCTTCCATTTTGTGGCTTACAGAGGTTCGGCAAGGGCAACTTTGGTGCAACAAAAATAACAAAAATTCCAAAAAAATGGGAGACACATTTCTCTTCGTCAATAGAATTTTTATGATAAATAACCCCCCTGGGGGGGCCTAAATTTTTTTTATAAAAATCTGTTATCCTTCCCTTTTTAAATTCCTGAGTACACACCTGAATCACCAACTTTTGATTGTAGGTCGAACAGCAGTCATGCTCAAACTTTTCGCAATATAGACCATGCTGGTTTATTAAGCAGTTGTCCTTACTTGTGAAATGTTTAAGTAAACATCAATTAGGACATTCCAAATTACAGGAGCGAAGAAAAATAAAAATTTTTTGGGATGTTTGTATTTTTCCCCGGAGGTTCGACCCCGAAACACATCGATTCTATAAGTTCAACCTCCTATCTAGCTCGCCATCTCTGTCTAAAGAGATTATTACAAAATTCAATGTCAGCTTTTATGAGAAGAAAATTACCCTTTAAAGATAACGTCAATCTAACTTGAGATTTAATATAAAAATACTCTCTAAATATTTACAACCTCCACATACAGTAAATTCTCATTCTGTTGACTCATGCTACGTCGCTTTATATATATTTTGTTTTTTAAAAAATGAAAAAAATAAACTTTATTTTATTCATTGCATTTTGTTTCAAGTCGTCATCGTGAAAGGTTTTATATCTATTTTTTTAAGAATGAGTGAAAATCTCGAAAGTCAACAAGATGATGAGACAATTGAGAGTCTGAGAGACACTTTAAAGCATTTTGGTACTGCTGACTATTTGGTTTTCATAGCAATGTTATTATCATGTACAGTCGTCGGAGTTTATTTTGGATATGAAGATTATCAGAAGAAGAAGCGAATCAAAAATGCAAGACGGGGATCAGAGGCGATGGATTATCTTGTTGGAGGTCGAAATATGAAGATTTTTCCGGTTGCGATGTCGCTTGTTGCATCTTGTATATCGGGGATTGCGTTGTTGGGTGAGAATTTATTTAATTTTGGTGATTATTGTTTGGTTTGCTTGAAGTTGAACTGTCGAGGGATTAATATGGGACCACAAGTTGTGATCCTATCAGGCGCGTAGCTAGGAGGGTCTTGTCCTCCTCTTTGAACCGCAGCGAGAGCACGGTCCTAAAACGCTTAAAAGGGGACAAGACCCTCCTGGCTACGCGCTGGATCCTTTCAAAGGTCATGGCTTGAATTTGTTTTTTGAAGACAGCTTAGTGAACTTGAGCTTTGAGCACCTCTGGCCGAAAGCAGTGATTCCCAAACTTATTTTGGTCCACGGCACATTTTTTCTACTTGAAATTTCTCTCTCTCTCTCTCTCTCTCTCTCTCTCTCTCTCTCTCTCTCTCAAACACACACACACAAACACACACACACACACACACGAGTACCGTAGCACATAGTTTGAGAACCGCTGGTTTACAGACTAGTCATATACTGACTGTAATTAATCCCTAGAAATCACTCCTAGAATATAACAAGCAACCAACATCCCTCATTATTAAAATTTCAATAATAAATGTTAATCATTCTAGGAACAAGCACGGAAATTTATCTCTATGGATATCAATATTCTTTTATTTTAATTGGATATTTAATTGCTGCTTACATTCTTCACCATTCAGTCATTCCTATTTTTCATGAACTTCAAATAACGTCTGCTTATGAGGTGAGTTGAAATAAAATCGAGTCAGACTTTTTGGAAGCTATTACGCAATTTAGTGACAAAATTGTAATTGAATGATGACGCAGCTTTACTAGGCTACTGTGTATCCGTGATGAAATTAAAGTAAACAAGCAATTTGTTCTAAAATGATTTCTTGATTTTCCCGGTTGGAAATAATTTTGAAGAATTTTTTTAAAAAAAATATTAAATTCATTTAAATTTTGACCTCATTTTGCCGGCAACATAAAATACCTTTATACAAGCTTCTTTGAATCACACAAAAGAGCAACTCACAAAGACCTTTAAAGCCACTTAAATGCTTCATTATTCTTGTAAAGCTTGCATATTCATAAGAACTTTCCACAAAACATCACAACAATAATAAATTTATGCAAATCCTGATGATTTCCCCAATTTCTTTTTTCTAACCTTATCAGTATTTACAATTACGGTTTGACAAGAAGGTTCGCCTGTTCGGGTCGGTAATGTTTTCATTATCTACGCTTCTATGGATGCCAATAGTAAGTAGCTCAATAAACATACCTTTTACGAGGAAATTGAATAAACCTATAAATCTGTGATTCCCAGGCGATTTACGTGCCCGCACTTGCGTTTAGTCAAACTACAGGTATGGATGTTCACATGATAACGCCTGTTGTTATGTTCATTTGTATCTTTTACACTTGTCTCGGTGGAATTAAGGTAAGTGTAATTTAATAAAATGTGCGAAATTTAGTGTGAGAATTGAACAGCATGAAGTTCAATAATTCAATAAAGGCACAATCGTTGGATTTCCTTTCTCATTCTCCATTTTCATTTGAAGGCGGTTGTATGGACGGATGTGATACAAATCATGATAATGTACGGAACATTGATTTTGATAAATATCAAAGGTACATACGAAGCTGGTGGACTTGCTGTTGTTATTGAAAGAAATATTGAAAGCGGAAGGCTGTCGATGCCTGAGTGAGTCAATCCTTTTGTTATTTATGTTTGTTAAACGATTACTTTCAGAATTTTTGGAATTTTCGATGACGATTGTCTCTTATGTTAGACATAAGCAAGCTGAATCTGACCTTTTAGAGCAGTGATGGACAACCTGTATGCCGTGGCACCCATGACATCCATGGTCATACCTGAATAGCACTTGATGCCAGATTTCTGATCGATTAACCCAATTTTGCCATCCGTTCATGGCTTACCACTATGGTGTGACATGGCACGAAAAAGGTTGCCCACCACTGTTTTAAAGGCATAATCATTTTAAAGAAGCTTCAAATATTGAAAGGAACTGAATATACATCCGATCTATAAGACATCGCATTACTAACCTCTTTCTTCTTCTTCCACAGCTTCCGCATCGACCCAACCATCCGTATATCCTTCTGGACAATGATAATCGGTGGCACATTTTTCCGAACATATGTAGGCATCAATCAAAGTATGATTCAAAGATTCATGGCTCTAAAAAATGTTCATGTTGCTAGGAAGTGTCAAATTACGTATATCGCTGGCATTTTCATCTTGAATCTGATGTGCTATTACAATGGATTATTGCTGTATGCATCATATCATGACTGCGATCCGTTAACGACAAAACTAGCGAAGGCAAAAGATCAAATTATGCCATTATATGTTATGAGGATATTAAAGAATTTGCCAGGCTTATCGGGTCTATTTATAGCTGGAGTTTTCTCAGCATCATTGAGCTCATTGTCGACAGCATTAAACTCATTTGCAGCAGTTGTGCTTGAGGACTTCTGTAAGCCTTATATGAAAGATGAAATTTCTGAGAAAATGAGTGGGATAATAATGCGAGCGACAGTATTAATTGTTGGTATTATTACCGTTGCACTTGTGTATGTTGTGCAACATATGGGATCCGTTCTACAGCTCGCAATGACTGTACCGTCAATATGCTTTGGTCCAATGTTGGGCGTTTATATTATTGGCATTCTCATACCATGGATTGAGAAGCGTGCAACTTTATATGGCGCATTAACAGGATGTACTGCAATGATTGCTTTTATATCTAAAGTACAAACAGAAATTGCTCGGGGCAATATAACATATCCAACGAAGCCCGTATCTGTTGAAGGATGTACATATAAGTTTAATGCTGTTAATATTACAAATATATTACACAATGATGACCCTGAGGAACCGGAAAGAGATTTCTTTCATTTATCCTTCTTGTATTATACATTATTGGGATCAACAATTGTCATAGTTTCATCTGTGATTTATAGCTTCATATTTGGATTTAGTGATCCATCAGATGTTGATTTGAGATTATTGGCGCCATTTATTAGAAAATATTTTGAAGTTAAATCCGATGAGAAGGAACAGGAAATGATGAAATGTGTCAATGGAAAGAATCCACAGAAAATTGAGTATGATGAGGATGAACGAGACATGGCATGTGCAGTATTATCTTAATCTTTTAAGAAGCTTAAATATAGGATATAAATATTGATGTTGGAATTGAACAATAAACATACTTCTGTGCTCTAAATACTTTCTGTTTATCTTTCAACTTTAGTTTATTAAATTTTGTTTAAATTGTTTAAATAAACTTAAAATATTTGCAAGTAAAATTGTATGGAAATAATTGTTAAAACTTTATTAATATCCATGAGAACCAACCAAGTAAGGAACTTAATACTTTGTTTACTTGTCAAAACTTTAAACTTTTATTCATGCAATGTTGGCAGGATTCGTTCTTAAATGACGTAATGCACAAGAGCTGTAGAGTACAAAATATATCTATGCTCAGTGGTTTTGTCTCTTCTGTAAGTGTAAAAATCAGTAAGCAAGAGATTCTAATAATGACATTACCCGCTGCACACAAAAAAGGACTGCGTGTGAAAAATTATTCTAATGAATGATTTTTATGAATATTTAATCAATATAAAGTAAAGCTTGAAGTCGATGAAATTTTGTATAGAGTCAAGTCGACTTCGAGATCTGATTTAAAGCAGTGATTGCCAACCCGTTTGCTGTGGCACACAAGTGTAAATGGATATCATACGAACCATATGCTGTGTGTGGTTTTGGTCGTAACTTACCACTAAATTTTCCATGGCATAGAAAAGGTTGGACACCACTGATTTTAAGGATAAAGTAGCTTTTTATTTTATTAAGTAATATTTTTTCTGAAAATTCAAATATTGAATTAATAAAAGTAGCATTTTATTTTCTTACTTAAATCTGAAATATAAATCAAAGTAAAGAGAATCAACAAGTTTCTGAGGTTTTCTTTTTATGTGCTTCGTCCTTAATAAAAGTAAAATAATCATGATAAAGTGAAAGCAAATATTTAGGAAGGGGGGGGGGGGGGTGGTTGGAAAAATGAACTTTTTATGTGTTCTTTGAAGAAGAATGTTTGAAATTAATAAAGACAAGAGTTTAAAACAGAGATTGTTGCTGAGGAGATGTATGTCAGGTGTATAATTTGAAATGGAGTCAGTTTGATATTGCTCTATACCAGTGGTTCTCAAACTATGTGTCGCGGTACACTTAATGGGAAACTTAATTTCTTGTGAGGTACCATTTATATAATGCTTGAGGGGCTCAGTCTTTTGAAATGAAACCAATGCGATTGTAAATCTCATGTACCACATCCTTTAGACCTAAAGTTTATAGTGGAATCCAAACCACTTGTCAAGCACCGTCATCAACTCAGGGCTATTTAAGTAACTATAACAGGTTGAAGAGGGGCTGGCACGGGCGGTTGTTTAAACTTCCTTTCCCCCTGATCGACTTCAACATTAAATAATCCTGTATGTTGATCAGAAATGTCTCAAATACAACTCTGCTCTAGAGTTTAATTAACCGGTATACCGCCAAATACCCTCAACTTTCAACTGCCACCTCTTTATAAGAAATACCGCCTAGTTTCCGAGCCTTGAAATTTTCATTCATACTTAAAAATCTTCTTTTGCTATTAAAATATACTTTTGATGATTATTGAAACTTTGTTTAGCAAAAAAAGAAGAGAAAACGTGTCCAAATACGTATAAAAGAGGTTTATTTAAGTTGAAAATTTTTCTCAATTGCTTCTTGTTGTACACATGCTGAAAATTTTATTTGGAAGAGTACTCTTCTTGATTATTTCCGAAATGAATGAAGTTTGAAAATTTTCTGGTGTTTGCGATTGTTAATGAATTAAAGCTGATGCTTAAAAATAGAGTTTTGACATTAAAAATAAATTAACTCTGGTCCACATCCTCCTCATAATTTAATTTAAAAATCATCTAATGTCCCAAGGGCTGGTTTACTTATTACGTAACGCAATACAACGCCGTTTCGACCCCAATTCTCCCATCAAAAGATTCTGTCCCTGAAACAGTTCCTAACCCAATCTTTTCTCAATATAATACTTTAAAGCTCCCAAACCCAAACAACTCCATACTCCAAATTATTACTTACTCACTTCCTTCGCTGGTTGTACAGATCAGTTATGATACATGACCTTCCTTAGGGGTTCTTCACTTATGACGTCCAGGGGGGAAGGGGGGGGGGGGGGTCGGCAAGAAAAGAACAATAGAAATTCTTGGAAATCCATTGTTCTTTTTTGAAAAATGACGATTAATTTCGGACGTCATAAGTGAACGACCCCTTAGTCGTCCCCTAAAACTAGTTCTATCGCTGGCTACCGTCTGCCAATTGACGATTTCAGATCTCTATCAACAGCCTCTTTCCATGAGTTCTTTGGCCTTCCACGTGATTACATATCTTATATCCAATGTATATCCAAATAATTACGTAACTCTAAAAATAAAGATATGAACGACCAGCAAAAGAACAGCTGACATTAAATTTACATCCCCCTTCACTTTAAGTATTTGTCCTACATTAAGCAAAAAAATAAAATTTAATGTCTACACGCTTCTAAGTCTCGTGGATTTTATCACAGCATCAATTTGTAGACTTGGACACGAGACGATTGAATTTTAAAAAGGTTTAGAGGCTGACAAGCAGCAAGTTAATTTTATAAATTGTCATAGCAATTGATTTTGTGGTCGGCATGGTACTTTACCTTTTTCATACTCACGAACAGCAGACGATAAAAAAAAATCTTAAATTGTGGAGGCAAAGAGATGAAAAATTTAATTGGTTTTTGAGACTTGTTTTGCGTTGGAATTTTCAAGTTCAAAGATTAAAGGTTTGAAATTTTTTAAAAATATTGCAATTTTAATTTGGGTTTCTTGTGGCAATCATCATTTAGAAGAGGGTGTTGTGGGGGGCAACTTAGTATTTTATGTTGAATAGCATCTATTCAACATTGAGCATAAAAAGATTCTTTCTCATCAGTTGCCATGGTAATCACCAATAGCTTGCAACAACACAAAAATCCCTTTGAAGCCTGAAATTAAATATTTCTAGAAACTAAGTTGTGGAAGGTCACAAAACTTGATAATTTAAATTTTTTTTTATTTATTAAATTTATTCCAAACATAACTTTATTAAAACATATCACAGTTTCATAATAAAGGATCTATAATATTAAATTTTGAATTTTTTCGGATAAAAACAAGAACTTAATGTTATCATAAGTTATCTTTTTGGTATGCATGCATTATCTTTCGATGGTAACGACAAAATAACATTTTTTTTGGGGGTATTCCTTAAAAATAGCTCAACATTCTATCTTCCGCCTCAGGAATGAGCGGCGAAGGATTCGATAAACAAATTTGAGGTTGTAGCAAAAAGGATCCTTGAATATTGCGTCCTATTATGTTCTTTACGGAAATCATTAAACAACCCAAAAATTCGCTTCGTCTGTAAAGATACAACAACAAAAAAATATATAAGTAAATATATAATGACTATGTCATAGATGTATCAAGTCTATCATGATACAAGAAATATTTTTAAATTTTAAAAAACCGTTAAACTTACTTCAAATGTCTATTTCGATGCCATACAGCAATTTGAGCGTATTTAGCATAGTCGGTTATGCCATTGATTTCAAAGTTGAATTTGTGATCAAAAACGGGGCAAGTTGAATTTTTATGGACAGCTGTTCTTTGGTATATATTTTGATTGCAAACGACATTTAGTGGAACTAGTGCGCACTTTACGTATGCGTGGATTTTCGATTCGTCAGTTCTTTGGAGATTCTTGCATCTTTTGACTGTTGAATTGGAATCAAAACTTGTTATTACACTATGGGGCAAAATGAAAAAAAAAGGGACTTTCACTTTGAAAAATGGACTTTTCCGATTTACACTTTTTGGGTGATTTTTTCTTGTAGAGGACATAAAAGTAGATAGAAATGCCAAATTTCAGGTCATTTGGTGCTGATTTCGCGATTCTAGAGCTGTTTGAAGTTGAAAACTAGTGAAAATTCTGGTTTTTTCATACCATGTTTGAACCGGGAAATATCTTAACTGGTTTAAGATATTGCAAAACGGTTTTCAGTTCCTATTAGTAGTATATAAGAGCTTTATTTTGACATATAACAAAGTTTAGGTTCTGAATGTTTTCGTGCCATTATGGTAGAACATATGTGAAAATTTCAGGAAAATTATCTTCAAACAAGCCGCAACTATCATAAATGAAGAGTTTCCAGGCAAGTAAAAACGCAGTTTTGTAGCCCCATATATCTAGTTTTCAAAACTGTATAAACTTTGAAAAAGTAAGCTAACGTAATTGAGTTATGTTGATTTTAGTAGGTCGTTGAGTATTTGGCCAAAAACTAATAATTCTTTTAAAAATACGAAAACATAGTTTTAAAAATAGTTTTTTGGTGTTTTCTTATGAAAAATAACAATTTAAATGATTTTGTGAAGAAAATTTTTCAAAAACTTCAAAATCTTTCGAGATATAGGGGGTATGTGCTCTCCATCGATTTGGCCATTTGTCACCCTACTTAAACCACTATAACTTTTTTTTGAAAAAATATTTTTTAATTCTGTTTTCGGATTATTGTAGCCTAATGTAATACCTATCCAACGATATATAATACTTGCTAGTTAACTTAGTCCTGGTTATTTATAGGGCTGTTGATTGTGACATACGCAGTTTTTGAAATATTCCCAAAAATTGCATTTTCAAAAATACCACTTTTAAGCAATCTCGAGTATTTTTTTAGAACTTTTTTATGTTTATTTATGACATTTATGAGATTATAAAGCCAAAAAATTAAATTTAGAAACTTTTTACTTCCCTAGTTAACAACTTTGTAAAGTACCCTTGGTAGTCACTATCAGGTGTGAAAATCTCAGTTTTGAAACTATTTTATATATATACTCGTGAAATTCTCTCTACACATCATATCAGTTTTGAACTTCATTGAACAAGTCACTTTCAAAAATGAACCAAAATTCAACACTTACGAAGAAAACACTCTGTGAAATTCTTCGCGACAAAACGTTAAATCTTGCAACACAGCACACGTACTGTTTGGCAGTAATAGAAGAAATTCATGGGAGAGAATTAGCGGAATCACAGAAACCAAGTTTAATTAATAAATTAAACAAGCTGAAGTCAAAGTCAAAAATGTTTTGTAATCAGTCAAATTGGAATAATGCATTAAGAGATCATGCAGATTTCTATGAAGAGGAATTTGAAGTTGACTCACGATACTTCAGCGAATCTAGTGGAGGGATTCTTTTTGAGGAAGAATCTATATATGAAGCAGAAAATGTTACTGACACAGATGAAGATATGGATGAGATTGAATACATCGTCCATGACATAGAGCCTTCATCCAGCAAGGGCATCAAGAGGAAATCATTTGAACAACTAACAAGCGATAAGCATCGACGTAGAAGAGTGGACGAATTAGATATCAGTTTAAAAGAAGCAAAAGGATCATTGTTATCAGTTCTTCACTTGGCACTTCGCCTTTCTAAAGAAGAAGGAAAAGTAGAAGGAGCTAAAATGTTAAAAGAATTTATTAAGGCGTGCCAAAAAGGAGAGGATCTTCCAGAAAAAACTACATCAAAACCTAAACAACTAGATATACATGTAGCTCTAGGTGTAAAAGCCTTTAACAATTTATCTCGAAATCAGTACAACAATATTCGACAAGTCCTGAAACTGGAATGCGAAAACGTTTTACCGACAGCTAAAAAATTGTTGAGGTTAGAGAAACAATGCTATCCTGATGACATAACGGTCACCGATACAAGAGCCGTTATTCCACTAAAAAATTTGACACAACTCACCACAAAAAGAGTTATTGAAGCACACAATTCAGAAATATACGACAAAATCAAAATATTACCTTCAGAATCAACTCCAAAAGTTATTCATGCAGAAATGATCGTCACATGGGGGATGGACGGAACAACAGGACAGTCACAGTATAACCAAGGAAAAACAAATTCAAGAAATCAAGAACGAGATAGAACACAACCGAATCAAACGACTAATAATGAAATTATAGAAGACAAATCACTATTGACAGTTAGTATGAGTGTTCAGCAACTACGACATGAAGACGAAAACGGAAATTATATCTGCTTATGGGACAACGAAAACAGTCAATCTGTATACTCAGTACGACCAATACAACTTGAACATGCCAAAGAAACCAGAGTAAATGTTAGAAGGATATATGAAGATATAAAAAATCAAATATCAAAACTTGAACCACAGAGATTCATATGTGAAGACATGCTTTTGGAAATTACGTACAAATTCTACCCCACAATGTTAGATGGAAAAGTTTACACAGACCTTACAGAAACATCAGGATATTGCAGATGTCAGCTTTGTAGATCTGGACCAAACGAGATGAGTGACATAAATAATCTTGATAATGGAAGATTCGAAAAAACACACAGAAAATTTGTTAAAGAACACTTGTATTTCAACACTCAGCCACTTCATACATCAATGAACGTACTCACGACTCTATATGATTTGTCATATAAACAATATGTTCAAAAACACTGGCTGGAGATAACTGAAGAGGAACAGATTGTTTTAGATGTTGAAAAGGCTAGAATAAAGCAAGCAATGTGGGATGCATTTAATGTTCGTGTACTCGAACCAAGACAAGGGGGAGCTGGATCATCAGATACAGGAAACGTTGCAAGAAAAGTTCTTGAAAATCCAGAGCTTCTAGCTAAAACTCTATATCTTAATGAAGAAATAATTAAACGTATATGCTATGTGCTAAACCAAATTCGAAGTTTAGAACCAGTTGATGATCTAGATGAATTTGATAGGTACTGTAAAGAAACATACAGAATGTTTTTGACAACATATAGTTGGTTCAAAATACCAGTAACACTTCACAGAGCACTTGCTCATGCAAAACACTACATGGAAGCCTTACCATTACCTCTAGGAAGAATGAGTGAAGAAGCCGGGGAGTCACAAAACAAATATCTCAGACAAGATAGAGAACTACGTGCCAGAAAAACTTCAAGAATACACAGTTTTACGGATGTTATACATAGAAGACTCTACAGTTCTGATCCAGTAATAATAAAAAAATATATGGATGTAATAAATAAAAGGTTAATGAGAAAAAATGTCCAAGAAGAAGGTGAAACACCTGAGCAACAAACAGAAAATGAGGAAGAAATTGAATTGATTGAGCCAGAAGGAGAAGGTTATGACTTTTCCCAAGCAGAAAACTATGATTATTCCGAAGGACAAGACCATGAATATTCTGAAGAAGCAAACAACGAATGAATAAATAAATTTCATTAAATATGATAAAAAAATGTAAATTAAATTTCTTGACAAATAAACAAAATTTCATTAAACTAAAAATTAAACTTTATTAATTTTACCTATTATAGTTGCGTATCAGAGTATTTTTTTTATTACTCTAATGATAATAGCTTTTTTCAGACTTAACATTTCTTAAAAAAGTCCAAAAAATACTCGAGATTGCTTAAAAGTGGTATTTTTGAAAATGCAATTTTTGGGAATATTTCAAAAACTGCGTATGTCACAATCAACAGCCCTATAAATAACCAGGACTAAGTTAACTAGCAAGTATTATATATCGTTGGATAGGTATTACATTAGGCTACAATAATCCGAAAACAGAATTAAAAAATATTTTTTCAAAAAAAAGTTATAGTGGTTTAAGTAGGGTGACAAATGGCCAAATCGATGGAGAGCACATACCCCCTATATCTCGAAAGATTTTGAAGTTTTTGAAAAATTTTCTTCACAAAATCATTTAAATTGTTATTTTTCATAAGAAAACACCAAAAAACTATTTTTAAAACTATGTTTTCGTATTTTTAAAAGAATTATTAGTTTTTGGCCAAATACTCAACGACCTACTAAAATCAACATAACTCAATTACGTTAGCTTACTTTTTCAAAGTTTATACAGTTTTGAAAACTAGATATATGGGGCTACAAAACTGCGTTTTTACTTGCCTGGAAACTCTTCATTTATGATAGTTGCGGCTTGTTTGAAGATAATTTTCCTGAAATTTTCACATATGTTCTACCATAATGGCACGAAAACATTCAGAACCTAAACTTTGTTATATGTCAAAATAAAGCTCTTATATACTACTAATAGGAACTGAAAACCGTTTTGCAATATCTTAAACCAGTTAAGATATTTCCCGGTTCAAACATGGTATGAAAAAACCAGAATTTTCACTAGTTTTCAACTTCAAACAGCTCTAGAATCGCGAAATCAGCACCAAATGACCTGAAATTTGGCATTTCTATCTACTTTTATGTCCTCTACAAGAAAAAATCACCCAAAAAGTGTAAATCGGAAAAGTCCATTTTTCAAAGTGAAAGTCCCTTTTTTTTTCATTTTGCCCCATAGTGTATTAGTAAATTTGGTCGAAATGAATCAAAAATTTGCATGAAAAATTGAAAGTTTTGTAATAACTAAGATCTAGGTACACTGCAGTTCTGGGTATAATGCAGACTTAGGTATACTCCTGATATTACTACAACATCACTTCCAATTTCTCATTTTTAAAATAATAAATCAGCTGATTTGTGGCAACACATTACCACACTCACCGTGAATGGAAATATTCTTCTTATTATCATCACATGTTGTTGCTAGTTCCAATGATCCCTTCATCAGTAAATTCTTTGCAAACTTGGTTTGTGAAGCATAAGATGCTGATGATGTCGATGAATTGGAAGCAACTGAAGATCTTTTAAATTTCTCACTGATTTCATCGTAATTTGCAGAACTAAAACTCAAGCATTTTTGGATTGATGAGTCATGATGGACATTCTCCTTATCAGCCTTCCCACTGTCACTCAACTTTTTCCTATTCTTATTCTCATTACTTGTGTTCTTCCTTCTTACAGCATTTTGTCTCTTTAAATGGCAGGATTCGTCATTTTTTAAGTCTACAATTTCAACTTCAGTCTTTTGAGGCGTTTTCTCTCTCACTTCTCGTTCATTCTTAGCTGCATCATCAGCAATGATCAATGTTCGTTCAGCTGCTTGTGCAATTTTACTTGCTGACAACAACTTCTCGATACTTTTCTGTTCCATATTGTCACAAACGATGCTGAGTGGTTTGACAAAGTTTGAATTACGATCATGTTCGCTATGGACAGGCTTTTTCTGTCCATTGACTTGAGTTTTAGGAAAACATTGCTTGAACTTCTTTCCATGCCTTGCACTTGCTAGAATATCATCAATCATCTGCTGTAATGTTGTGTCACCAACTTCCGATGAGTTAAGTGACGGCTCAGAATCTGACAGACTTGAAATTGATGTCAATTGGATTTTATTGTCACTAAACTTCCTCACAGTCAATGGTGTGGATAATGGTGATGATGTTGTTGCCATTTCAGGCTTAAATTCATAAGACATGTCAAGTGCATCGAATTTTAATCTTTTGGATGGAATTTCATCATTATTGTCATAACTATTTATACTACAATTCAGCACTGCCTGTCTCTTATTAATAATTGGATTATGTTGAGCAGCTTTCATGATTAATGATGTTGGAGAGTATTCAATATCAAATGATGGCAATGTCGGTGCATAATTTGGTTGATAAATCACAGTCGGAGGTTCCTTAAAGAAAATGTCTTTGCTTGTTGCCATTGAAATTGGTGACATTGTTGGCGATGCTATTCTTACTTTCTCTGAATGTACTTTCACATGACTATGCTTTCGTTTACATGCTTTATGTAAATTACTACTGTCATTCAATGGCGTTGAACTTTGTCGATTTTGGATCCTCCTGACTGGCGTCAATTCTTGATTATTCTCCTTATCATGACTATAACTATTATTATTATTATTATTATTGCTACTTTGGAAATTGCCTAGCGATCGTCTTCGAAGATTTCTATTATTTCTGTGATTATCAGTAAGTGCATCTCCCATTGACCTTCGACTATGAATTTTTCTAACTCCTTTACTGCTATTATTATTATTATTATTATTATTTTCTGCATTATCGTCATACACACTCAGTGCATCGTCAGTGAGACGTTTTTTAACCGTCCACTTTAACATTTTTCTTCACTTCCGTGTCTTTCAATTCTTTAGTTAATGCTGCTTTCTGGAAAGACAAAAGAAAAGAAAAAAAGAATTTAAATGAATGTCCTGTCTTTGATTTCCTAAATGCGATAAACATGTAATATTGTAAATAAATAAGGGTTGGTCAGCAACAAAAGGAATCAAGACATGATGAAAATAAAATTATATCCTTTTGAAAATTGAGAAATCATGAACGGATGTCTGAGGATACAACAAGACTGTCCATACATCATAATCATGAATATTAATTCCCTGCAGTAATCAATATAATTTAAATAAAAACTTGTCGAGAAAATCATTCGACTGTAAAATGCCCAAAAAAAAAAGTTTCCCTTAAGGCTGGATTCATTCTCATGACGAACTTGCTTCTGTTCATAATTGGAAGAAGTTGAAGACATGCATTATTACACATTAAATGTGCTTAAAATATCATTAAATATCAACACGCAAACTATTCACTTTAAATGTCCATTATAAGGAAAGAAAGGAACCAGCAAGAATAAGAACAAGACACGACTTGTAAGATGAGAAAATATAATATTTTTTAATTAATGTCTTAAAAGTAATATTCAACGGTGTGATGACTTTGGAAGGAAATGAAGGTAGAAAAAAAAAATTTAACTAATTTTCTTCAATTTCTTGTGAATTAGATTTAGGCTTAATTGATTTAAGACGTTGATGGTGTTTCATGAGGTATGATTTTTTGATGAGAGAATTGTTTTTTTTTTCGAGGAATTGATGAGTGGGGTCATATGTCAGTGATGTACAGTAGTTGTTTAGAATTAGTTCTTGTTCACGATGGTTAAATCAAGTCACATATTTTGCTTACCACTGATATAATGTTTAGCTTTAAGCTAGTTGGATAGGCATAGCCTGTGGGGTCATAAACAGATTAGAGGCATAGCCAGGAATTAAAGACTATTTTTGGAAAATGTAAGGAGGGGGGATTTTTAAGATTTTTTCATAATAACCCTAGCAAAATAAAGAAATTTCTATTCACGAAGAAGGATTTGTCCTATAACCCCCCCCCCCCCCCCCCCTTGGCTACGCGCTTGTAATAGATTAAATTGAAGTTTCTATCAAGATAAGATTGAAACCTTATATTTCACCTGGTTATAAGTTTGATCAATGATTTAAATAATTTTTTGTCTATTACTCTTTAAACATCACTGATGAATAACCCCACAAACTTCAAAAATTTATTTTCCAGAAACTTTTGGTTGTTTCTTTTTAATTAGAATTTTTCAACACCTTGCAAGCAGCTTTAATTTTATGATTTCATGTTTTGAGCTACATTTTTCATGTTTTGTTAAAAATAATTTGATATTAAGCTATTAGATAGAGTAAGAAAGAACATGTAATGATAGGAAATGTAACAAATCATCTAACGAAATTTATAGAAATAAGTTGAAGTATGTTGCACAATCTCAGACTTCCAAACGTCCATAAAAATATAAAACATGACATAAATAGCCAAAACTGAAAATTTTAAAGTTCGAATCCTTTAATAACAAAACAGTCATTGCCTGACTGTCATTGTAGAATGATGGAATGTTGGTGGACAGAGAACTACTTGCAGGATGACACTAGATAAAGGAGCCAGAGTAGAAAGAGAAAAGCAAGCATTACTAGCTGTCAAAGTTCGAGACAGAAGCCTGTACAACTACTTTAATAACGTCCTACGATTCAAACAAGAACTAATCATCAATCATAACATTCAGAGGATAATGCAGCTACATGTCTCTCAATATAACAATCCTGGCTTGAATATGAAGCTATAAGGGAATGCTGGTAGATGTCAAGTTTAACAATCATGTAAAACTGTTATTTTTATCCTTTTCCAATCAAGCATGTGCTTCAAACTCCTCAATAAATACCTAAGATCTTAAAAACATTCCATATCATTAAATTTCAAGCTATTCAGCACCTCCTAACTTATATCTCCAATAAAAAAATATCCCAACTCATTCATTTCTGTTTACTCGACTTAATTTGTCAATAATATGTTCCTTAATAATAAAAATTTCAACAATAAATTAGTTAACGCAAAGATCTTTCAAGGCTCTTAAGTCGCACCACTTATTTATGACTCACTCATTCCTTTTAATGCTTTTCCGATGCACATTTTATTATTATTAAATTTGTCTGTGCTCGTTCTGCACCTGTTTTATCAGTTTTGTTGTTGTTTTGTAGTGAAAAAAAAAAGGAAATAGAATTTTATTTACAGGCGTTAAATGTCGACGTCGAATCATGCTGGCTGGCAAAAAAAGAACGGAACAGAAATCGAACATGTGGAAATTAAATAAAAAAAAAGTAAGTTGGACAAGTCAAATAGCACTAATTACTTGTTTACTGAATATATGCACAGTATCGCGATGCACAGCATAAGCAACATAAGTGCTATCAATTCTCAATGAATATTAATTGTTGTTTACCATCAGAACTTTCACTCGTGGATTCTTATGGATGCGACCAGATGGTTATATTATTATTATTATTATGTAAATGCTTTATGAAGCAATTGAAGAGGACACAATTGAGCTGAACGTTATAAATTGTTTCGTGTCACGAGCGTCATCAACAGAAAAAAAAATATAAAAAATTTATTGGAAATTAATGAAATATTTGAAGTGAACAGCAACTGTATCCAGTGGAATGAGTTATGTCCATGAATTATTCATGATTCTGTTGTATTTTGACGAATGCAAATGTGAAGACATATGGTCCACAAATTTATACTGTACTGCTATTGTGTAAACAGGGGGGAGGTGAGCCCTATCAATAATAGAGTAGTTAAAGGCTTCTTAAGAGTTTAAAAAAATTCTAAAGACCCCCCTCTTTAAATGCAAGTCTTCACCTATGACGTTCTCCATAAAACAAAAGTTTAGAACCCCTCCCCCATCTGTCACAAAACTGTCAAAGATGTCAATACCTCCCCCCCCCCCCCTTGAGATGTTCATTCATAGACACAAAAAAAATATAATTTTCTCACAAAAAAATTGGATGTCACAAATTACCTGACCACCCCCCCCCCTCCCTCCCCTGTCAAAATGTGTCATGAATATTAAGACCCCCTTCCCCCTTTAAATTTTCAACGTCATAAGTGAATGACCTCACAACTAGTCCATACCAAAAAATTCACTGTTTTATGAATAACAATCCAAAATATCACCGATCAGTAAGTCCAGCATTCATCTGAACAATCATTATTATCTTAAGTGCCAATCGTGCAAAAAGTCAAGTCACATGCAAAATTTATGGCACCAAATTATTGTTTTTTTTTTGCATATTAAAAATTATGTTCCTTACAAAAAACCGCAAAAATGGTAGCACACGGCCTTTTCAATCAGCAATTATGAGGGTTGAATGCCGACTTTTGTTTCTCATTTGTCATTTGTGGTTTTCGTACTCAAATTCGAATTCAATTAAAGTTATCAAAAAAAACAGGAACACGGGGTTGAAATTATCAGCATTCACTTTACGGTTAATCTCGATAATTTTCCATGGCATATACCCGTAATTGCATGTATTTCTTTTTTTGTTCCTTTATTTGATGTTTAACTGCGATAACTTTTCTCCTTTTTTTTTGGTTTACTATTTCAAATAAGGGATCTCCGTAGCTCTCGTGCTTTGACCCGCATATGGCACGTAATAAAAAAGGAGAAATGTATTTTTGAGTTACATGACTACATGGGTTGGTTATTCGATATGGTCAGCAATTCGGTGCATTTCATAATCATAAAATTATAATAAATTTTAAATGCCTTTGTATCCAGTTCCAATTTATGTCCTACAAATTTTTTAGTGGTTTTTTTACAGAAAGAAATTGTTGCTTTTGGGACTGTTTTATTGGTGAGTTTGTCTGTCTAGCTGTTGATCAATTTTCATGTATGTTCGTTTGGCTGTTTTCTATTTGAATGTCTGTACGTTTGGCTTCCTTCTAGTTTGTTCATTCATCAGTATGTCTATCTGCTACTCACTTTTTAATCTGTTCATCAGTCTGGTGGCTCATTAAGTCTGTCTATACGAAAAATGCGCTCTAGCCACTCAAGACCCAACAACTTTTTAAACGCAAGTTTTTAATTCTGACCGATAAAAACAAGAATTATTATTTACGGAATTGCGCGATTTCCAGTTGGTTTCCATAGAAATGCAATTGTGCAATAATAATTCAAACTGCTCGACTTTTAAACGATTCAGCATTGTTGGGTGTTTTGCTGTACGTAATTCTTAATTTCTAAAGAATTGAAAGCAAAAACCCCAAGCAGAGCCTTTTCAAATTAAACATTTTTTTTGCCATTGTATGATTTAATTTAAGAAAAACATTTGAGTCTTCTAGCTGCTTTTTTCGACTACCTGAAATAATTTCATAACGTAATTTTTTTTCATACCGTCTCTCGACACATATATCCATAAGGATATGGAAGTAATTGTTTTTTTCTCTCACTCTCTCTTTCTTTCATTGTGACTTGAATGAAATTGCTTCATACGTCTTCAACCAGAAGTCTAAGACCAGGTGCTCACATCATCGTCTGCAGTTGCTTTTTAAATTTTTTTCTCTTCTTTCATTCCTTTCTTCTTCTTATTTTGATTCCTCATGTCCTTGTAAGTCACAACTACTCTTATAGGGAAATGATACGGCCTTTTTACGTTACACTATATTGAATAACTCAATATCATGCTATTTAAATTCTGCACATAGCTTTAACCCTTCCAACAATTTTTTTTCGCAATTGAAATGAAATTAAAAAATAAAAAAAATTGTTCAGTTATTCCAGAAAAATTAGCAACTAGTTTTGTCCATATCTTGATATTCTCGAGAGACTCGTTGAGTTATCTCACAAACAAAAGGATTGCAGATCTAAAATGAGCAGTATTGTAGAGAAAAAAAAAGAGTATCAAAAAACCGCTTGATGGATTAAAGACAGCTGTGAATCGATGATCAACAAAAAAAAGTGTACATCAGACTCAAGAACAATGTATCGATTTTTGATCCAATTTAGTCTAACAATCTCATGGGTAATAATTTTATATTTTTGAGTCTTTTGTGCTGGATGTCTTACAAAACCGAAAAAGAAACTGATTCATCATCTTTTTTTTGTGTGTGTACTGAAAATCTCATTATTATTTTTTTTATGAACTGATGCCTTTATGATTGAATGAATGAATGATCGATGATCCATCAACATTGTCTGTTCTTTTTGGGATGCTTTGTAGTATTTTTTGCGGAGGTATAATTATTTGTTGGATGTTATGTGGTCTGACTGTCGAGTTGTTGAGATTTGTTAAGTATTCTTCTAGATTATAATCCACTGCTGCTCAAAATTTGTGTCACGGTACTCTAGAGCAGTGGTCGCCAACCTTTTTTGAGCTACGGCACAACTTTGTGGTTAACCATGACTGTCACCGCAAACAGCATATGTGTCACGGCACATGGGTTGGAAATCACTGCTTTAAAGGTTGAGAAAACCTGAATCAACTTGAATCTGAGACTTAACTGATTATATTCTGACTTGGAAGGACAAGATTATCTGAATCTAAAGCATGAGCTGGAGCAGAGATATGAAGTCTTTAAGAAAGCATCACATAGCTTTGCTAAATGACATAGGAGGTGCTCTGACTATATCTTAAAGATTGTCAAATGGCAGAAAATTATTATTTTTCAAACTTTGCACCAGACTACCGTCATTTCATATAACATCCGTTAAATTTATATTCAAAAAAATTCAAATTTTTTATGACCGTTATAATATTCAAAAATTTCTGACGGTTAAACCAGATTTTACCATGCACTTACTCATTTTGCTCAAATTTTATTGTTAATAAAGTTGAGAATGGATAAAAAAATATAAAATTAATAATTTATGAAGAACTTTGGGATTTGTGCAGAATTGGTATTGATTAAAATAATTAATTGTTTACATAATGTAACTGTTTTTTGAAATTTGAATTTTCGGCTCTAATATCGAAGAAATCGAAATTAATTTCGAAGAAGTCCGAAACGAAATGGCGGTAGTCTGCTTTGCACCAACAAAACTGTAGCTTGACACTTAACCAACAAATCATTGTAAAAATGCGCCTAAACCACCATCCAATCCCATACCAACCTCAAACTTTCTGGAACCTTTTTCCAGTTGAAGATTTTTTTTGCTTATTTCATTTCATTGTAAACTTATACTTTTTCACACAAAAATTCGATATCAAAAGAAGGAAGAAAAAAAATCTCATTTAATTTCTGCATATTCGATTAGTTCTAAAATTTATTATTCTTACACATGCAGTCACTTGAAAAGCGGTTGAATATGATCTCCTTTCAATAGACTTCAAACCCCTCTAGGGTATTTAATATCGCATACATGAGAGATGCTGAAAAAAGTATTTTAAAATTCATTACAATTCAGTAAACTTTTAAAAAATTGCTGGCAATTATCTATGCAATTGTGATTCCATTGAGCTTCAACTTTCTTTAAAACTCAATATTCAACAGCGACAAGAAAAAAAAGGTAAAAAATTTATGCATGCATGAAGTAATTGCCTCATATATACGCATACATATATTGTTACACTTATTAGCTTCAACAAAAGTATCTTATTCAATTTAAAAGTAATTGTTACAGAAAAATAATGCAGATTTTGCAAATTAAAGGCGGGAGAGACATAAGATGAGGTGAGAAGAAGAGGAAACGAGTGGTGAAGATGGCAACAAAAGACGTTACCCTCCAAAACAATTTCTGTTTCCAAAAAAATATTTTTTTCTCATTCTTGTTTTTTGATCCTCGATTTAGTGACCTTGATGGATATTTGAAAGGAATTCGCTTTTGTCATTAACTGGTTTAATCTGCCTGAGATTCCTTCGTCTTATTATTTTCATTCTAGGTCCTTTAATGATTGGGTAGTTTTAGGGTTGGGCAAATATTCGAATATATTCGAATATATTCGAATATGAACAAAAAAATATTCGAATATATTCGAATATATATTCGAATATTAGAAATTCAAAAATGAAAAAATACGTTATTTGTTGATTAGCATTTTTCAACTTGCCTGTAATTTGTAAATGATAAACAATTCATATATGAAAATTAAAGATATTAAATTGTTAAATATGCTATAATTAATGATTTTTTGTGTATCCTTTGGCGAAAAGCTTTCAAAAACTTACTGACTATTAGAAAATTTGAATCTCAAAAGACCGTTAAATGAAAAACTTTTTCTATATGGAAATTCATTGGAACAAATTATGTAATTATACTATGACTAATGTTTTCGTAGTGCAACTTTTAGCGGGAAAATTTTCAAATATTTATTGACCTTTAAAATTTTTTAAAAGGCGACTTCAAATATTCTTTGATATCAAATTTTTTCAATTGAAAAAATCATGTTGAACAATTACTAAAATAGATCTAATTTTAATAAAAGGGCAATGGAAGTACTTTCTTTAGCCTAATACGTCGATATTTTAGTTGTAAGTTATTTAATTAATTGTTAAACATTTATTAAAAAAAAATCATGATTAATAACGGTTATTTTTTGAATTATGTATATTCGAATATATATTCGAATATATGCGCACATTTATGTGCGCACATTATATTCGAACATATTCGAATACGATTCTGCCCAACCCTAGGTAGTTTGGATATGATGTCTAAAATATTGGTTTTGAGGGGTCCTGGGGTAGTGTTTGGCTCATGTGAATGTTAATTTTTCTAGGAAAAAAATGAATGGGATAGGATAGAGCAGGGGTTCTCAAACTTTTAAGAACCGCGACACAGTAGAGATTTTTTTAAGAATAAAAGTTTTGGAATTTCCCTTGAGTTTTGAGACTCATCTTTTCAGATTATGACAAAAAAGTAGCGTATCGCCGAGCATAGTTTTAAAAGCACTGATAAATGATGCTTAAAAATTTAATATTCTAATGGATGTCAATTTTTAAAGATGTCATTGATGTAAAATCAACATTTAGTGTGGTCTGAAGCTTTCTCAGACTCAGTAAAATGTCAGTTTCATGTAAATTTATGTAGAGCAGTGGTGTCCAACCTTTTTTGTGCCACGGCACACTTGGTGGTAAGCCATAACCAAAATCGCACACATCAAACGGTTTGTGCGATATCTCAATTTTTACGCAGTACACTAGTGTGCCGCGGCACATGGGTTTAACATCACTGATACAGAGCATTGTCTAGTAAGATTTAGCTAATAACATAATCAGTTCAAAGCATCACATAAATGAGATGATCGATCAAAAATGAAATGCACAGAGTCTAGCTTAGCTAAGCAAAGGAAGTTAACAATCATGGCTCCTTAAAAATCAAATTTTCTTATGGACATCACTTGCAATAGTCCACATTAAATCACAAACTCGTATGACACAGACAAGATTCCACAATTTCACGTAACAATCCTCAAAACGAGAGCAGAACACACATAAGCAAGTCTTAAAGAGAGAGAAAATGTACAAAGAACTTAAACGAAGGAACAGGATTCAAACACCTGGACGAGGACATCGACTGAAAAATTTACACTCGGTTTCTCGGTTCAATCTCCTCGTCTTCAACAAAAATGATTATTATTTTTGCGCAAAAAAATTTTGTAAAGAAAAAAAGAAAGAAATGAAAAATTGCACAATTGTTTCCAAGAAAAAAGAAACTTGTCAATAGAAAGGAAGAGAAAGAAGAAATCAATGGAATTTGTTGTTATATTTAGGGGACATTTTCCCTTCATGTAGCAATTTTTACAAAGATAAACAAAAATAAGGAAGCATCGTTTTCCTGTCCATTGTTTCCGTACACAAGAAATGCATTTTTTCTCTAAGATGATAGATTTTACGCTCCGATTAAGAAATGCGACCCCTAAAAGAGCCGACCAGTAGCTGGACATTGACAAAATACACAAAGGTGAATGTTTATAAATTTTGTGTATCTTTTTAATCCCATAAAAATTGCATTTCATGTTGACTTTTGAGTACATCATAAAAATAAGTCTCATTTTAATATTCATCCGTTCCTTACAAGTGGGCAATAAACATGAGATTTATTTTATGGGCGTCAAAGTGCGCGGCGAGTGTAATTTGATGCTTTATGAACGGTGGCTAAAGGAAATGAAGCAGAAAAACAAATATGACTTGAGGGTCTTGAAAAAGACGGTGAAAATTTAAATAAAATATAAATTAATATTTGTGGAAGGACCTTTCATTAACCCCTTAGTCATTGCTTTCTTTACGATTTTGATATGGGACATGATGCATCCTTTTATGCTAATACAAATAAAATATTCTATTTCTGTAATGACCATTTCTCATTACTCTTTCTCCATCTTACAATTGTTACAATATCACATAAAGCATAGAATAGAATAGTTAAAAAAAAGGTCGAATTTGTTTTTCAGGCGTAACATAAACATTTGTAATAAGAGATTCATTTGCAAGGATTAGAGGTTGTTCTTTCAAAGGCTTGACACTTTCTTTTTATTTTTTATTTGTAGCTCTCCTTCAGGGCGAGATTATTTCTTATTCTTCTATTATTTTCGGCCTCTTTTGTAAATAAGGAATTGAATTTTTTTTTATTTACTTTTGTAACGCAAAATAAACATTGAGTGAACCCTTTCTGGTTTTTGATGATAAGGATCTCGAATTAATGACCTTTGTCATGGATTTCTTTTTAATTTCTTTAAATGTTTATGTTTGGTCTTATCATGGGCCATATGGCTCGTCACTTATTGTTTAATGGTTTTCCGAATATACCTCAATATTCGACACTGTTGAGTTTATTAAAGAATATAATGAACGTATCCACATGACAGGGATGTAGCAAGGGATTTTTTGAGGGCTCCTCAATCGAGCTTGGCGTTAATCAATGTTTTGACATAGTTTCAATATATGATCTAGTCTAATTTGAATATTCAAGTCATTATTACAACAACTAGTCGCTAGTAGGACTCGAACTCGCGTTTTTCCAACTATATAATACTTATGTAACTCAAACGTGCGTCTTTTAACATAATCTGACACTAATAGCATTCGAACTTGCATCTTTCAGATGCTCTGACATTAGTGGGATTCGAACTTACATCTTTAAGATATTTGTAACTTGTGAAAATAAAAACCGTTTCTTTACGATTCCCATCCACATGCTGTTACCACTGAGCTATCAAGAGGATGCACGAAGCTTTGCAGAATGTAAACTTAAACTACGAGTCAACTATCAAATGTTTCTGTGGTTTTGAAGATAAAGTAGAGCAACATGTTCAGGTTTGATCCACAAAACCATTTTAAGGACTAATGTTTTAGCAAGGAATGGGGTTGCATCACTCTTTATTTCAGTCAATAGGACGCAAAACAGTTGACATAAGCTTATACAAAAATTTCTACAGGTGGCATTGCAAGAAACTAGAAATTCATACCTCAAAAGCCTCAGTTAAAGTCCCAAACCACCAATTACACCCCTGCCACATTCACATAAGCTACGAAATTTCATGCAATGTCTAAGACAGTAAATGATATTTTCATGGTCCCGTGTTTTATGATGCATTAAGATGGTGAAAGGATACGATATGATTCGTTGATTAAAAAAAATGAACTAAAAGACATTCAATGTAAAGGAATTAGAAATTCAAATTAGATTCCTTTTTTGTGTCAGGGTTATTGTCCCATGAAGGAATTTTACGACTTTCCTATACTGCTGCTGCTATTATACGTTATAAATATGTTAAAGTAACCATAAGTTCTCATTTCTCTTTTACATTTTTATGGGTGCAGGACTTGTTGTGACATATATATGATAAATTAAAGTCTCTCCTTTTTTTCTTTGTCACAAAGTTCCCAGTGCTTGCGGTGTCTTGACGAAAAACCATCAAACACGAAAAGATTTATTACCTGAGATGCTGAAATCTTCTTCATCTTGAGAACTGTTTTTTAAGAGCACTTAATGCTCTTTACTTAATTATTTCTCAACGTAAATCTAGTTCATCATTAACCGGTCTTTAAGGCCATACTCGAAGGATGATCATCCTTGATCCTTTGAAGACAATTAACTAAACATTGAGATGCGAGTATACAAACACGTAAATTCTCATTGTCAAGCTTCCTTAATCCTTACTCGTTCTAGTTTTTGCACAAAAATCTGCTCTTAATCTTCTCCTTTCGGCATCTTTTTTTAACCCTTAATCTTTAAAAACTTATTCCTTACATGCAGATGCATGTGAAAATGTGCAATTACTTCAATTCGATTTGCTACGAATTTAAATTAGTCTTCAAACCTTCCATCCTTAGATCATTTATTCCTTTATAGATTCATCAATTTTTTTGAAAGCATAATGAAGCATGCAGAATTATTTTTCTAATGTCAATTGATATCAATTTTATGCAATTCAAACTTATCTAAATTTCACCCCTTTCTCATATTTATATCCATCAACAACATTGTACGTGCATGTATATGTGCTGCTCACTCTTTCGTCAAAACTCCTTTCATTTCATTATTATTCAACTGTTAATGCCATTGCAATTGCCAACATTAAATTATTCTATAAAATATTAATCGCCAGAGAGGATGTTCAGTTGGAATCAAACATTTTGCTTGCTCGATTTGTTGATAATAAAGGCAAGAAGCTTATTTTTAATTCCTAGTAATAATATCAAACTATAATTGACGATAAAATTTAGGATTAGAGGTAATTTCAATTTGCAATGCAACTGCACCGTTAAGTTTAAATAAACATAAATATTATTTTTTATTGTTCCTGAATTCATGCCATCGCAATATTTTAAGAGATTTTCGCGGATTCTTATTTATTATGTTTATTTTGTGCACCCTGAACATCCCCGTACTCAGTAATTGCATGCCATCTGCTATGATGTCTCATTATTGATGATCCCGAAGTGGACTTGATAAACATAATTGGTCATTATAACAAATCACCAGCATAGTCAACATTTTGATGAATTAAAATCAGATGAACCGCATGTTTCATTTCCATCATGTTCCCCACCTCAACACCCTTTTAAAATCATTAGATTGGTGCTGTTTTTGTATATTTTTATGATTGAATCGCAAACACAGGCACTGAATGACTAGAAATTTTGGTAAAAGTAAATTCGCAATGGGTGGTAATTTTGTGAAAAATGACATGTTGGTAATTTCATTTTAATTTCTCCTTATTTTTTTCAATATTCAGAATAAACCACGAGCTCAAGTTAAGCCATGTGAATTTAATTAAAGTTGAATAAATGAATGGAATCGACAAGTCGTCCTTAAAACCAGATCTCAATTATTTATGGACGTTAATATCATGCAGAGATGATTATCTGATTATAAATTCAGTGTTTATACCAAAAAAAGACCTCCCCTACTAGATTTAATATAATAATAGTCAAAGACTTACCTACCCACAGCTATCGTCTATTTTTTGTATAACGAGTTAATCCAAAAATTATAGTTATTTTGCAATTCTATTGTGCATGCACACGCAAAGTCAAAAAATTCTTTTCACAATTTTTAAAAAAATAATTTATTTAATTTTTCATAAATTTAATTAGCCACAAATTTTCCAGTTTCTTTTGTCTTTAATTCTTTGCACATTAATTAACAATAATTATACAATTTTCGATCCTTCTTATTCTTAACTGCACTTCCTCTTGCATCCGTAAATGTTGAGAGTAAATTTTCAACTGAAATGTGCAAGAATTTTTGAGCGACTCAAAATGTTAAAAAAATTCTGTGAGAGAATCGATGTGAGAGTCATGAGAGGCACTAACACATGCAAGACATAAGTCCTAAGCAAATGTGTATCAAAATTCCCAGGTAATTCAATATTTGCTCTACTTACTTACTTTCAACTTTTAATCTCTTTTCATTTTAAACCAAAAAAAAAATTTTTTTTTAAATTAATTGAACAAACTTTATTTTGGGATTAATGTGAAATTTCCAGCAGAGTTATTTCGTGACAAATTGATTTTCTTTATCGATCGACTTTAATCTCTACCATAATATAAGGCAGCAACCCTTACAGAACTGTTTTGTAATCTCAGTGCGAAATAAAAAATAAAATTTCTTTTCAAGTTTTGCGTCTGTACTTTAAAAAATTGTAACATGCTACATGCTACATGATTCCTTTCATCATTTTTATTAATTTCAATAATGCAAAAAAGAAGCGATTAATGGCAACAATTGCCGCATTATGAATAAAAGATCGCTTGCGTGGAAAAAGTCAAATGAAATTTAAATTTTTTACAAAAGAGTTTATGAATGTGACATATTTTTTATATGATTTATTCACTTTCCCTTCCGTCAGTTTGCAGTTCGCAGTTGTCATCATTTAGCCCGAACAATGCATTGAATGAATTAATGCATTTGGTGAATTCACATGACGGGGTTTTTAATATTGATTTGGTGGAATTGTAACTTTATTTTGACTGTAGGATGGGATCTGATTTAATGGGAGGTGGGGTTAGGGGTAGGTTGCTCAAATGATCAGGTTTTTTTTATATTTTATTGGTTTATAAAAAGCATTTCTAGCGCTTGAAGTTCGTGTGATTTGCCTTTAATTCACGTAAGTCTCCTTACTAGTTTTCTTATCTTAAAATAGTTATATAAAGGCTGTGCTGAGCAGAGTGAAATCTGGAAGATCATGTCATATTAACATGAATCTTTCATTACCAGAGAAGTGCCTCTGTGGCGTCAGTGGATAGGCAGCAGATTTGATATTTGTAATAATAATATGTAAATACACGAGTTCGATTCCTATCAGAGGTTGATCTCTCAATCATTATTATAATGTTCTTGATGTGACAAGAATTCGTGCAATGCTCAAGACAATCCAAGAGCATGTCAAGACTTGATTAGATCTGTTTTTTCTCAACGGTACAACTGATTTGGATGTGTATGAAGCATTGCTCAAGTGAGACAAGTCCCAAGGTGTCTATCTGAATGGCATAAATCTCTGAAGAGCCCTCTTTTGAAGACGCGGGTTCGATTCTTGCCCTATAAATACATGCACCTACTAATTTAGTTGATTCTGCAAAAAGAAGTTCAATTTCCAAAGCTTCTCGGGTTACTCAAGTCCAATTCAATTTCAAATATATCCCAGAGAGTATGAAAATTCGATTCTAGCATTATGATGCTCCTTTTAGCTTTAAAAACTAGTCTCTGACATTTTTAAATACAACCAAGACAGAATTAAATTACAAAGACATCAGTTAAAAAACAAACAGCAACAATCATCACCAAACTCATGCAGCTCGGGATTATATCGCACTGTGAAAGCGTTGGCATGTAAATTTATTCATTGTCGCATTAATGCAATGATTTATAAAAAATCACATTTTGATGGACACATTTTTATGTCACAGTCATCAGCGACTGTTTATTGTTTGTGCGTAATTTAATGGAAATGATTTTTTGTCCCGACTACGCATTGGACACGTGGTAACTTTAGTAGGTTGCTGAAAAAATCACTGAGCTGATTAAACGCTGACGAGTACGAGGGATGATAATCATATAATTGATGGCATATTCATTAAATTGTAGTTTAAGTCTACATGTGTATTAACTCTTTTTTAACATTCATTGAGTATTGTGCTCTTCTGTTTCTGTTCCCCCTCGCCATGTCAAAATCACATAAATTAAATTCTCAAAAAATTTTCCTTCTTTTCTTTTAAAAATAAAAATATTTTTTTTATCAAAAAACTGTTAAAATGGCAAAGAAATACACAAAAAGTAAGTAAGAAGAGATGAAGGATATTGAGATAAATTAGAGGGCAGATGCTTTCGAAGACTTTTCTTCTTATTCTTCGATTTTTGAGTTAAAGGCACATAAAAAAGAGAGAGAAACGACTCACATCCCCTACGTCACAAAAGACATAAGAAAGCTCATAAATTTTGACTTTGAAAATGTGCATCAATTCCCATCAATTCTAAATTATGATCCAATTTTTCCTTGTTGTACGTCTTTGTCTACTTTACTCTCTAATGCCCTCTGTTTAAGCTCATTGTCTATGAGAGTCTTACTAACCCCAATATCTTTATATATAAAAAAAATCGCATTATATTATTAAAAAATATTATTTTTTAAGGAGACACAAAAGAAATTTTTTTTGTACTTTTTCTTTCATCATTTGAAAGATTGACATGTCATAGGCCGTCATAGGTAATATGCTTCTATCAAAATCCATACTAACGGTCGTTCCTTGTTAGCAAGAAAAAAAAAATATCTTCCCAATTCCTTTTTTTTGCAACATGATGTTATTATTTATATGATTGACAGAATCTTCATTAATGTCTAGCAAAAAATTTCCTTTTGATTTGCAAAATATATGGAAATAATGATGAGAAATTGTGCACATGAAAAAATCATTTAATGATGTGTGATGTGCAATCCAGAGTTGTATATGGATGCTAATGTAATGTGTGATGCTGTATAAAACTGTAAAACTTTGCAATTAAGCATAAGTTGTTGAAATTGATCAAAATCTGATTTCTTAGTTCTGTATTAAATTGAACATCACTTTTGCGCTGGGCTACTCGAAAAAAAAGAATATTTTTCATCCTTTGCCACGTTCGTGGGTACTATTAAGACGTGGTAGATGCAAAAGCCAAACATCCGAAATGCAATGTTGTGGGATCAGAGACGTAACCCAGGGGAAGTTCAAGATTGAAAATGGTCTTCTTATTCTTCAACTATGAATTCTCGATGGCGTAGAGGCTAGTTTTTAGGTCTTTCCGAGGTACCCTAGGACAAAAGTGAAATTCAATGTCTTAAAATATGAGATATAAATATAGTAAATCTAAGACAATTGTAGGGTGCCCTGAATAGCCCTAGGAATCGGCTCCTGATCAGGAATGTTGAAAGTTAAAGGAAGGTTTTTGAAAAAATTAGCGGAAGTCTGTTTTGAATTGTATAATCTTAAACAGAGTTCTTTAGTCGATTTCTATGAATGACTAGTACCTGGAATTGAAAATCTATGTCCTACACTTGGGATTGGTAATTCGCAAACGGTATCCAGCGATAGAACTAGCTTCAGGTGCAATCTAAGGAAGGCAATTGATCTGCATGACCAGAGAAGTAAGAACGTACCTACACTTTGAGAGATGAATAAAAATTTTCAATGATTAAGGAAGCTGCCTTGTTGAGCCCTAGAAACCGTAGCATAATTTTGTTTAACAATTTATTGTTTATTCCTAGTAGCTACTAGTAGATATCGACTTACAGAACTTTACTCCCAAGTGACAACCCTTTAGACAAATCAATTCTATTCCCAACACTGTCTGCAACATTGTCTTCATCTTCGACTGTCAATGAATAAAATTATTTATTTTTATGAATTTTTACAGGCATTGTATCTTTCATATTAGGGTTGAGTCGAGACGAAGATGTTGTTTGGCGAAATTTTTACACTTCATTGATTCGACATTTTCATCAAATTGTAAATCAAACTTTATGAAGTTGTCACTGACGTCTAATGATAATTCATGCAGTGCTATTGTTTAACAAAAAAAGAACTAAGGCAACGGTAAACAAAATGATACCCCTGGATACAATATATATATTTTTTATGCATTGTCAATATTTTAAAATAATTGTTCAAATATTGACCGATCGTTGCAATGCCTAGCTAGCATAAAATTCTGCATTAAAATGAACAACAAAAAAATGTTTTTGTCTAAATAAACAAGTTTTTTATTTATAAATTCTATTTTTTTCTGCTATTTGCATTTGTAATTACGTTTATAAATGATATTTTGAGATAGTTGTGCATGTACACGCGGAGGGGTCTTTAAATATATCTGCAGGCTAAATAGACATGCATGCCTTAGTAGATTAAAACTATTTCACTTGAATATTATGCTTTAAATATTGATCAAAATGCATCCGTAAATAATCTTGTTTTGTGAGATTTTTTTTTTCATATTTAGGATGAGTTATTGCAAAAGATACCCTTGGGAAGATCCTTTATCTCATTTTTTTTGATCAGATAATATTATTTTTTTGGCAGAAAATACCACAAATTAAATATTTATCTGCA
The DNA here is from genome assembly GCA_917627325.4 of Chironomus riparius. Classification (NCBI taxonomy): domain Eukaryota; kingdom Metazoa; phylum Arthropoda; class Insecta; order Diptera; family Chironomidae; genus Chironomus; species Chironomus riparius. Next base: position 48,684,602 of record OU895878.1, on the reverse strand, counting down.
ATTTATCAGGATTATTTGTGCTAAATGCTTTACTTAAAAAATATGAGAAATCTATTTTTTTTGGGTATTTATTTGACAATTATGGATGGGTTTCTTTCTGAATTTATTAAGGCAATCGATCTTGAGTTGACCTATGGTTTAATGTGATCTATTTGAAATTCATGCGATATAGTTTAGTATTGTTAACATTTTGGGAATATCCTTTAAATAGATTTCATATTTTTGAACGTTTTTGAACAATTTAACAGGAATTCTGTCTTGCTAAGTTTAGATTTGTGTTGTTTTTCTTTAAATTTAAGATTGATATTCTCACTAGCTTACCCTGAATGTTAATAAACGTTTTTGTACAATTTTAATTACTTTTGTTTGGGTTTTTGCAAACTTAAAAGTAGTGTTCAAAATCTCACCAAATTTTTCACGAGCAAAAATTTTTGTGAGCAAATTTTTTCAAAAATCTCACGAGCAAATTTTTCGTGAGCGGCTCACGAAAATTTTGCTCGTGAGATTTTCAGCTCGCGAGCCGAATTTTGCTCACGAAATTGCTCACGTGAGCCTACGTGAGCAAATTGTGACGTAATTTTTCAAAAAATTTCTATGAATAAATTTGTATGAAATTTCTTGTTATGGGATGGTTCTTCAGAATGGATGAAGCTTTTGCCAGTGACTTTTCATGACTTTGCTGGATAATTTTGAGTATGCAGGACCTTCTTGTTCCTGAATCTTGACTTGTTGCTTGGATTTTTCCTTAATTTTGCTTAGAATCATTTCCAAAATCATAGGAGCCAATGATGGAAATAGATGTCAAAACATTCTTACAATACTTTTGAGACATCTCATATGGAACTGGTCATGTCCAACTGGGTGGAACTGCCGAAATTTTTTTTTTATTTTTCTATGCTTTATAGACACTTTTGGGCAGGGGTTGGAACCAAGCACTTCCTTTACTTCCAGGTCCAATTTTAGGTGCTTACTTTGTCAAGAAGGTTTCGAAACATCAGGAAAACACAAAACTTTCAAATTAGAAAGCAGTTCCTTTGTGAAATATTGCATTTGTATAAAATTTCCATACATTTTCACAAAATCTTGCGGTTTATTGAAGAATATTCGAAGGAACTGCTGAATATTTTGAAAGTTTTGTGATTTCCTGTTCAAACCTCCTTGACATAGTAAGCACTGAAAATTGGACCTAGAAGTAAAGGAAGTGCTTGGTTCCAACCCCTGCCCAAAAGTGTCTATAAAGCATAGAAAAATAAAAAAAAAATTTCGGCAGTTCCACCCAGTTGGACATGACCAGTTCCATATGAGATGTCTCAAAAGTATTGTAAGAATGTTTTGACATCTATTTCCATCATTGGCTCCTATGATTTTGGAAATGATTCTAAGCAAAATTAAGGAAAAATCCAAGCAACAAGTCAAGATTCAGGAACAAGAAGGTCCTGCATACTCAAAATTATCCAGCAAAGTCATGAAAAGTCACTGGCAAAAGCTTCATCCATTCTGAAGAACCATCCCATAACAAGAAATTTCATACAAATTTATTCATAGAAATTTTTTGAAAAATTACGTCACAATTTGCTCACGTAGGCTCACGTGAGCAATTTCGTGAGCAAAATTCGGCTCGCGAGCTGAAAATCTCACGAGCAAAATTTTCGTGAGCCGCTCACGAAAAATTTGCTCGTGACATTTTTAAAAAAATTTGCTCACAAAAATTTTTGCTCGTGAAAAATTTGGTGAGATTTTGAACACTACTTAAAAGTTGCAAATTGTTTTGTTTCGTTTTTGTTTAATTATTGAGCAACGTGTTTTTAAATTTTGCTCACTTTTGCTCAATATTTGAGCAATTTTTGCTCACTTCTTCTTGGTTTTTGTATTATTAAATTTTTGCTCACTTTTGTTCAGTTTTTGAGCAACTTTTGCTCACTCGTTCTTGATTTTTGAGCAACTTTTGCTCACTTCTTCTTGGTTTTTGAGCAACTTTTGCTTACTTTTTCTTGGTTTTTGAGCAGCCTTTGCTCACTTCTTCTTGGTTTTTGAGCAATTTTTGCTCACTTCTTCATGGTTTTTGAGCAACTTTTGCTTACTTCTTCTTGGTTTTTGAGCAGCTTTTGCTCACTTCTTCTTGGTTTTTGAGCAATTTTTGCTCACTTCTTCTTGGTTTTTGAGCAACTTTAGCTTACTTCTTCTTGGTTTTTGAGCAGCTTTTGCTCACTTCTTCTTGGTTTTTGAGCAACTTTTGCTCACTTCTTCTTGGTTTTTGAGCAACTATTGCTTACTTCTTCTTGGTTTTTGAGCAGCCTTTGTTCACTTCTTTTTGGTTTTTGAGCAATTTTTGCTCACTTCTTCTTGGTTTTTGAGCAACTTTTGCTTACTTCTTCTTGGTTTTTGAGCAACTTTTGCTTACTTCTTCTTGGTTTTTGAGCAACTTTTGCTCACTTCTTCTTGGTTTTTGAGCAACTTTTACTCACTTCTTCTTGGTTTTTGAGCAACTTTTGCTTACTTCTTCTTGGTTTTTGAGCAGCCTTTGCTCACCTCTTCTTGGTTTTTGAGCAGCTTTTGCTCCAAATAAAATTTGAAGCATTTTTCAAATTTCAAGCAATTTTTGCACAGTTAAAAGAAATTCAAACAAAATCCTCAATTTATCAAACATTTCAATTAGTTTAAAAAATCTCAAAAAGTTCCGTTAACTCGACACCCATTCAACAAACCCATAATTAACTTACAATCTTTACTTTCTTCTTATAAGAAAGCGCCGTCAGTACCTGCAATTAATTCTTTTCTATCATTTGTCAAACTGTGAGCCCCCATTGACAGACATAAAAATCAAGAAAAATCTTCAATGCATCACTTGTCCAAAGTCGAATAATAATTAATGATGACCAACTGAGAGAGATTGACTGAGATAAGTGCAGAAAAGAACCGACAAATTGGCATTTTACAAAAAATTTTAATTGATTTTTTTCGGTCGTTGAAGAGGCTTCAACAGGCAGTTGATTGCTGTAGGGTTATCAACAATATGCAATAAAAATTCATTTTTAATAGACAATCCCATATGAATTCATTATTATCAATAAAAATGTCTTTTGTTGTCACAAGCATAATAACATTCGGCTTTATTTTATTTTATTTTATGGAAATTTCAACAACAAATTAACATTGTCAACTACACAATGGATATAAACAGCTTTCATGTCTCATTTTTATTATCTCAAGTGTCAATCAAATACTGCAGAAATTTGCAAACAATCAATTTGCATATTACAATGTACAAAAACCGCAAAAATGGTAGCACATGATGTAGTCAAGCTAGACCTTTTCCAATGCATTTATGAGGGTTGAATCATTGGTCTTTTAATGGAACTAGAATTTTTTTTTAATTTCAATTAAAATTATCAAAAATAATAATAATGCACGGGGTAGAACTTATCAGCATTCACTTTATGGTTAATCTCAATTGTTATATTCTATGCTTTATATGACATATTTGTGCCTTAATTGCATGCATTATTATTGTTACTATTAATTTTTATTTCAAGATATTCAAATGCGATAAAATTTGCTTACTTTACAAATTATACGACATGATATGAAAGCACAGTAAAGGGATAATAGTAAGTGATCCGCGTGCTACTTATGACCTGCATATGGCACGCAACAATAAAAATAATGAATATTCAAAATTACTCTTAAAATTAGAGTCTCTAATAGGTGTGGATTAACAAACAAAATTTCATTTTAATCGCTCAATAATAATTTCATAAGGATCTCGGCTACTTCCATTAACTTTAATAAAATGTCTCTAACGGTCCTCGATGTAGCAACGGTGCACTTAATAGCTTTTTAATGTAATTTTTGTTTCGGTTAAATACAAAAGAATGATGAAGAAGATTGTCATCATTTATAAGTGAATATTGTGTGCATTTTATGGAATGGATGAAAGAGTTGTCGATGACTATAAAGCACAACAAAAGGATTAATAGCATAAACATTTTCATCCTCAATTCCTCGTCATTTTTATTAATCATGATTTTGCACTTTTTTCCGTAAAAAAATCACAATTTTTGGGTGAAAAAATACATTCCCGACCCCTATATGCTGCATTCCCGTCACATTATGACTCATTCATTATTAAGTGCCGCATTTTTTTATGTTTACCGTTCCATCATGTGACATGAGGACTTTTTATATTGATTTTTCATGTATTGACATCATGTTCAACATAGATTTTATTATGTTATGCTGTATGTCTCATAGACAGTCAGATGAGAACCGTCAGAATGAGAAAATAATTGCAATTAATGTCAAAATGTGCACATTTTGCACCCGCATTTCCAATTTTAATGAGATTCTTGTGTCCATTTATTCAGTTATTGAATATTCATAGCTCATTTTTTGCAGTTAAAATAGAGCATAAAAATTATGAAAATTAATCGAGCTCGAGTCTTGGCTGTTTAATGATCAGTAATAAATGATATTGTGCTGGTGAATTAACGAACTTTTCATCCTGTTGATTTTATTTTATTTCCTTTTTTCATTTTTTTTCCTAGCAGTTATAATCATGTGATATATTTGTATAGAGATATCAATTCCTCATTATTTCAGTTAAAGTTCAATTAACGAAGGTCCTTCCACTGGATATCCATTACATAAAATCTAAATTAAATAATTAAAATGAAAATGAGGAAATGCCGAGTTATAGGCAAGTGCATTATTATGACATGATTATCAAGAACTATCACGCAATGAACAATAAAGCACCGCTATAACTCCTTGTTCCCTACTGCTTCCTGTATATACTTCGCGTCCTGTGCCATAAATTTTAGAAATTAGAACATTTTTATTAGACGACACTTGTAATTATTTGAGCATTAGCGTCAATTTTATAGCAGTTCCATTGCCACAAATATTTGTTATGTGAGAAAATTCTTCATTTTGTGCTGCATAAAGCATGCAAGGAACGTTGATCTAATTTAAATTGATTGCCTTTCCGAAAAAATGGATTTAATTTAAAAAAATTGTTTTCTGATTTCTGTCTACCTGAAATGTGTGCCTTTCTCTTTCTCTGTCTGTCTTCCTCATTTGCAAGACAGTATATGGAAGTGCCTTCAATTCAGTCAAGAAGAAATTGAGAAGAGAGAAGGGAAACAGCCAGGTGCTGACTTGTTTCTCTCCATCTGGTTATGTTATTCTTTGACTCAATATATATAGGAAGACATACAGGGAAAGGAATGGAATGAAGAATTACTCAATGTCACACAACTTACATGAACATAAAATCATATTTTTTTGAGGACGAAAAAAAATTGGAAAAGAAATTAAAACATTTCAATTCTGTTCTGTCAACCCTTTCGAGACACAAGAAAACAAAAAATTAACAATTAAAAAGTAATTTTCATGCAGTAGCTACTTTCACTCTCGATACATGTCAGCAATGACACTACAATGGGAACTAAGGAATATAATGAGAAAAAGAAAGAAAGTCACAAGAAACTGAAAACAATTTTCCTCAAATTTGTCAAGAAACTCTCGATTTTTTTAAGGCAACAATCCAACAACAAAAGCAAGTCAGGCAGATGCAAAAAATAAGGAACAAGAAATTGCACTGAAATCGAGAGTCATCAGCTGAGAATTGTGTATAAAAAGTGCATCATTGCACATCAATGAGATAATTCAGATTGCACGTCTTAACAAAGAATTTCTCTCACTCGTCATTCCTTCATTCTATCCATCCATCCAGCATGTCTCAAAAAGCTATTTCAAATCGCATTATTTTTTATGAACTGATACCTTTTTTATGATCGACTCGAGACATTTTGTTGTGATGTGATATTACATCCATCTCTTCCATCATTCAATCATTCTTTGCAAAAAAATAATGGAAATAAAAACCGGGAATGAAGAAACAAGAAGGAAAGTTCTTAATTACATTTTGAAGGGGATTTTTTTTTGCAGAATTTTTATTTCACTTTTGATATTAAAAATCAATTATTTATGGATTTGTGGTTTTTAATGACTTCTTATTCCAAAGAACTTGAAAAAAAAAATAGTGGAAAAAAAATCTCCGTTAAATAAACAAATAAATTTTCCCATCGCTGTCATAAATATTTAATGTCAAAATATTTTTTTATTGTTGAATTAAAAAATTTTTGTTGTTGAAAAATGCGGAAATTTTTTTAAAAAAGATTTATTGTCCGCTTAATTAACTTCACTAATTGGGAAATGCCCAGAAATAAATATTCAAAAAAATGTTTAAAGAATTTTTTTAAGGAAATGAGAAGAATGCAAAAATTGTCAAAAGAATGATTTACGTCCCGTCCTATTAAAGTCTAACTGTAAATGTAGTAAATGAGTTTCTTACAAGAATTTGAGGACATTTAAACTTATAGGAATGAAATGAATAGAATAAGAAAAAAGGCAGATGCACGTAAATTAATGTTTGACAAAGGTTCTTCGGTAATAAATTTAAGACATTTTAGTACTTTGGCATGCCATCAATTTTAAATTATGATCTAATTTTTTTACTTCCATCTTCGTCTAATATTGATTTTAAATTGTATTGTTTATTATTAGAACGAGAACTGAACCGTCAATTTTGATTGATGCTACAATCATAAATTTCAATTTGAATTGACTACGACAAGACTTCTCGTCTTGATTGCGATTTATCTTACAGTTGTTGCTTTTTGACCTTGACGGATCTCTCTTTAGTCGTTACTTGTATTTAAGACTTACGTGTATTGTCATTAACTAGTTTAATTTGGCCGAAATTTCTTCGTTTTCTTCTCCCTCGATTTTTTGGGGTTGTTTTAAAATGGCGTCTTGGATTAATGCATCTTCGGTTGGGTCCTAGAGCTATGTTTAATCGAAAATCAATATACTTTACTTTTACGTATATCTCGGATTTTGTGGATGGAAAAAGAGCACGTGGAAGGCCAAAGAACTCATGGAAAGAGGCTGTTGACAGAGTTATAGGAAATAGGCAAGCGATAGCTAGCGATAGAGCCAGTTTTATGCGGCATCTGAGGGAGGTTTTGGATCACAATTGATCTGTAAGGTTATCGAAGTAAGTAAGTTTATGCATATCATAGAGTTTAATTCAAGACCTGTGGAAAGAACCAAGTTACTTTATCATCATGAATTAGATCTAATTGAATATTAAACTATCATAGCTAGCTCTTCTGGATACTGAGGTCGAAATCTGACAAGTAACAATTACAGAGTTTTTGGTACTCTTGTAACCATAATACAGTTTCCAGCCTTAAAAACTGGCATCTAAGGAGAAGATTCGGTTTTGAAGCTATTTAAAACACAACAGGAACTTAGGGAACAAGCATTTGAATTAACTTAAGTAAGAATTATAGATTAGTAGCTAAGTTTGTGGTTTAAATCTTAGTCTCTAGTCTCTGGACAGCACTGTCTTGTTTAGAACTTCCTTTTGCTACTTTAAATGTTAATTTTATTTTAACAGAGTGGGATCACTGAAGTAAAGCATGCAAAAAAATCAACAAAACCTTAAATTCTGATGAGAAGACTTTTTTCTAATAATTTGCCCAAATTGGGATTCGTACCCATTCTTTACAAGTGTCAAGCATATGAGTGTAACACTTTAAATTATGCAGTTTCTATTAAATCTCAACAGAATGCAAACTTAAACTATCAATCCATCTTAACCATCACATTCAGTCTCATTACTGACCCATCTTTCCTTAGAACCCCAAACAACATCACTTCCACACAACCCCTTCAACAACAATTTCGCATAAAATAGACACAACCAACGATGTACATTGCATGAGACACAAACACATAAGATTCCACACAAAAAAATATGCTTCATAATGCAAGAAGACCAAGAAAGAGAGAGAAAATGTACAAAGAACTTTAATGAAGGAACAGGAATTGAGCACCTGGAATGGATAAGTGAGTGAATTCATTTCACACAACAAGGACATTCACTGCAAATTTCTTTCGGGTTTTTCGGTTCAATCTTTTCGTTCCTCTTCTTCTAGCCATGCTGTACAATATTTTTTCGCATAACAGAACAAAATTGCATGAGGAAGAAAATTGTTCGAGGGGACATAAAGAACAAAAGAATTTACTTTTGGATGAAGACGAAGAAATTGAAAAAAGATAGAAAATTAAAATTTTTTTGAAAATCAGGAAGTTCCATTAATGCCTTGATGGGAATGGACAGTAAAAATAAAAAAATTTTTAATTGCATCTTTTCTCAAACTTGAGTGCCTCAAAAAGTAAACCAGAAAATAATAATAAAAATTTTACGACATTCATCCTCAATTCAATTCACTTCAAATTGCCAATAAATGAAAATTGTTGCACAGAACGAAAACAAACAGCTATAAAAATTCTACTCGAGATTTATTGCAATTGCTCAAATAACACCGTCCTTAATAATAACAACAAGTTAACGGGAAAGGTAGAAGGAAACCATTAAGAGAGCACTTGAAGTGCGCGATCGCGTCAATCCACATAAAAGAAAAGAGGAAATAATAATGGAAAGGAGATTAGAGGAGGGCTCGAGCGGTGAAATTTAATGTTATTTGTGGAAAGACCTTTCATAACCCCTTTCTATTCACTTTCTTTTGTCCCATCTGAAGAAAAGTAATTCTTATTTGAATATGCTCAATTCCGTTACTCAAACATTTTTCACCAATAAATCAAACAGACTGTCCCATTCCTGGCATGTTTGCATCGTCAAACGAGTTTCTAACATTTCAGCATGTCATTTTTCACTCGACAAAAATAAAAGAACCGAAAATTTTATTTTTTTTTTTGGGAAGGTTGGCCACTCATGTGTCTGAAATATGAAATCCTTTTTCAGGTTTTACATATGTAAATGTCAATCTTTACAGTTCCATTTGATATCATGATCGTCATATGACATGTCTCTCCCTCTCACTCATTCACAGTAACTTCCAAAAAATCAAACGAGTTTATTTTTTGTATTGTGCTGCTTCAAGTATTGAAATAGAAATTTTTGTTGAATGATTTGATAGACATTTTTTAAACAGTTTTATTGTTTGCGTCTAATTTGGTGTAAGTTGAATGTTTGATGACGGACACGTGGTAACTTAGCGGGAAATCAAACTTTATTTTTTTTTTGATATTTTAAACGTTTGAAAAACAATTTTTATATAAAAAATAGGGATAGATAATAAAATAATGATTGTAGGTAGGTTGAAACAAAAAATAAAGGAGTTTTGGCTATTTTTTCAGCAGTGAAATTTTCACATGTTGTAATTCTTTTTACAACGAACTTATTCAACTGATTTGATTAGGATACATAGATTGATATACAGGTTTTATAAAAATAAAAATCAAGTTTCTGTCTGTTTTGTTTGAAGTGAATTTGGTGGAAACTAGAAAAATAATTGAGATGATTAGGGATAATTTACTAATGATGTCTAAAATGATTAAAATGAGGTTTTGGAAGCTGTGCAACTGTAATGTTCCAAATATTTACTTACTTTCTCAGCTGTATTGATCAATTGTGTTCCATTGTCTTCTTTAGATTACGCCTGAAGCTAGCTCTAACGCTGGCCTGCGATAATTTGGTTCTAATGGTCCAAATTTTGATACATTTAACAGCTTTGGATGTCAGCCGTGAGACAACCGTTCTGGTATCATCAAAATACCCCCAATACGTAGATATGTCTCGAATAGCATCACCATAATTGATATGCCTGAAACTGGAGATCATGGTGAAACTGACTGTATGTATATGACGGGTAGCCACAGTGCATAGGTGTCCAACATTTTTTTTGCCACGGCTCACTTGTTGGTAATCCATGACTAAAACAGCATACGTTTATGGGATATCCCAATTTTTTTCACGACGGACTATTGTGCCGCCACACACTGGTTGGTCATCAGTCTCATAATGAGATAAGTATCTCAGTTGCCTAGTGGCATATATCTCTAATTGAGTAGTCAGTGTTCTCTACTTTTGAGGTCGTGGGTTCAATTTCCATCAATCTCAACATTAGTAATTACAATCTGCAGTTATTGAAAGATCTACACAAGATACCCAAAAATCTAAAAATCTAATCCTCAGATTGTAGATATCCCTATAACTGCCATATGTATATACTAATGTAAAACAAGCTGGGTTTGATGGGAATCGAGCCCACGACCTCTAAAGGGGCGAGCTCTGACAACTCGATCAGAGATCCCTGCCACTCGGCTACCGAGATACTTATTTCACTTTTGCTATCCGTCATACACATGCATATAACCAGTTTCACAGTGAGCTCTATGCTCAGGCCTATCCACTACAGATAAGCTCTTTGAGCCAATCCACACATCCACATCATTTAACAACTCCTCCTAATAAGCAATAACAAATCTAACAGCACATAATGATGCTGTAAATAATGTTACCATCGAGAATCAAAATCAGCTGTTGAAAGAATTAACATAACCACTTGAAATAATTCCTTTTTTTCTCTCACATAATGTCGAAATAAAAAGAATCTCAGCACTTGAAACACGTTATTTATTAAGGAACTGCCATTAAACAGTTAAACGGTACATTTCGTGATGAAGTTGTCTTGAGAAAAAAAAAAAAATTGAAATTAAATGGGAATGTAATTTGTTTAATGAAGGATTTAAATTTGGGTAGAGGTTTTTTTTTTGAATTAGAGATCATAGATGCAATTATGTCGATATGATTTAGATTTTATGGTTGTGATAAAAGGTTTGGGATTTAATGGAGGGTATCATAATGATGATTTGTCAATATAATGAGGCTCTTTTTTGAGAAGCTGCATTTAAATTTAATTTTTACATCCGTTTTGGTCATATGGATCATTTGTCATTCATGGGTTGATGTCTGTAGCTAGTAGCTCATTAGCTACTGTCAATATGTGAGCTTTAGTTTGGAATTTGTGGAATTTTGAGTAATAAGGTATGAATTTTCTCGTTTTCCTGTTAAATTGACTGATAAAAATTGTTAAGCCACAGCCCGGATACCTATAAGCCTCTCTTCTGTCTCACATTCAAGCATTTGAATCCTGCTACAAGCTAAGCCAACATTCCAAAGTACCATCTAAGGTAAAGTAACTAGCAATCCTAGAACTTTCATATTATTAACCTTCTAAACTTCCAATAAAAATCCAGTTCCTTTAAAATGCACATTAATACTAGCTTGTATATCCATCATCAAGTTCCAAAGTGTCAAAACTTTTTATCAGATTAAATTAACTCAACCGTAGCCATACCGATTAATATTGTCTCACTTTAAATATAATTTCCAAATCAACACCAAACAAATATTCTTAACCCATTTGCCCTAAGCATCCTTAACATTAATGTCGGTTCCTTTATAAGATAAAAAGATTTCTCAGTCCGAAGAATTTAATTCCAATTTTCCTATCTCATGTGATTCATCTCACACATGTCAACATCATTTTTGTAGCCCTTCGGTAAATTGAATATTTGGGATATACATTTTTCGGTACTGAATAGACATGAAGATGGAAGAACAAATTATTCAGACTTGATAGGATTAAAAATAAGGTGCGAAAAAGAAGATTAAGAAAAAAGTGTTAAAAGTCTTAACACCTTCGGTTCAATAACATATTTTAATGATCTGTTATTCTTCTGGAGATGTTTCATTAAGGATGAACAAATGGAACTAGATAAATGGGAATTATGGATCATTGGAATAGAAGAAATTTACATATTTTAATGAGGTTCTTCAGTATTTAGGTTTGGGGTTGTTTGCAAATGATGTTTTACATGATAGATGGTGGTAGTTGCGGAAAAAATGTGAAGGAAGGTAGATAGTCTTGATCTTGACATTGGGGATCGTTGAAAAAAGTTAAATAATCTCATCCTGGCGCTTGATACAGGGCTTAATGATAGAGTCAGAAATAAAGCTAACTGGAGGTCCAGGATCGGCAACTGGAGTATATCCTTCTAGAATATTTGGAATAATTCTAGATTGTACTCAAGTCACAGTTCTATCGAAGTAAGGAAGTTAAATTTGGTCGATGATCCATGTCCAAGTCCTTGTCCATAAACAAGGAACTTAATAAGGATCTGTAGCTTTAACCGGACTCAACTGAGGATCTGGAGCCAAGAACAGGCTAAACTGAAAATCTGGAGCCAAGAACAGACTAAACTGAGGATGCTGAACCAAGGACAGGCTAAACTGAAGATCTGGAGCCAAGAACAGACTTAACTGAGTATGTTGAGTCAGGACCATACTCAAATAAAGGTCTAAAGACCGAGACTTAGTTGCATTCGGGTTAACAACTTTCAGTATCACTTTTGTGGCTGTTCTTAAACGACAAAAATCAAAAATTAAATTTCAAAAGCAATTCTTTCTCCATTTCCATAACAGCTCTTGACCCAATATTCCTCAATAAGCTACACATCATTAACAAAAAACCCCAAACAATCCACTCCAAAGAAATTTCCATAAAAAATGATTTTTTCAATTATTCTTAATTCCACTTTTGTATGACTTAATCTGTGCCACAAACAAATTTGTTCTTTTATTCCATTTGTGTGTAGTCACAAGGATGCACATTTTCATCCTAATTAAGACATATTTCGGTGTGCATGTTTCGAGATGCAATCGATGTTGATCATTAATCAATCTGTCTCTGTGACTGAGATGAACAAAAAGCCACAAAAACGTTTACAGATGCATGGCAATTATGAAGGGAAATTAGTGAATATCGGCACCTGCATGCTCTTTTTATTGACATGCTGATTTTTTGTTTTATTTTTTATTTTATCTCAATTAATTAATTAGACCTTTTTCTCGGATATTTACAGCTTGTTTGTTGTTATTGTAAACAATATTAATTTATGATTTTTAACGGAAAAAGCTTCGCTGTTTACGGCATTATTGTTTTATAGTTTAGCTTGACAGTCGGAATCGCCTATAAATATAATAATTTTATCAATAGGGATAATATTGACGAAGAAACGGAGAAAAATATTTATTTCAATAACAATGACGAGATATTTCTTACACACTTCAAAAATGTTAACAATATAGGGATGTCCTTAACTGTACAATAGCACAAAGGTCCGTTTTCGTTTTCTGCACAAGAGAAAGAATCACAATGATGATGTATAAAATGCATATAATATCAAAATGATTGACAACATTTCAAATTCATCGTAATCGTATATTCTCGGTTCATTGACCATTGATGGATTTTTACGGCTAAATAATAATGGGAAATAAGGGTTCTGGCTCACATTGCAACTCATAATGCACAACATTTTTGCACAATATTTAATGATGTGACGCAACGATGCATATATTTGATAATTTATTAAAATTAATATTATTTTATCCATTTCAATAAATTATTCAATTTACATTTCAGCACCGACATATATGCTTGAGTCAGGGGGTGAATGACTTTGTGCAAAATTATTATATTTTGACCCCTTTGTTTGAGTGAAAAATTGAAAAACGTAAGAGAATGATGCAAAAATTAGAAACGTAAGAAAATGATGCAAAAATGAAAAAACGTAAGAAACTGATGCGAAAAAATTAGAAAACGTAACAAAATGATGCAAAAAATTAGAAAAACGTTACAAAATGATGCAAAACTAGAAAACGCAACAAAATGATGATGAAAAAATTAGAAAACATAAGAAAATGATGCAAAAAAGTAAAAAACGTTAAAAAAATCGTAAGAAAATAATGCGAAAAAATTAGAAAACGTAACACAATGACGCAAAAAATTAGAGAAACGTTAAAAAATTAGAAAACGTACGAAAATGATACAAAAATTTGAAAAATATAAGAAAATGATGCAAAAAGTAAAAACGTAGGAAAATTATGCAAAAAAGGAAAAAACGTAAGAAAACAATGCAAAAAATAAAAAACGTGAGAAAATGATGCGAAAAAGTTAAATAATGCAACAAAATGATGCGAAAAATTTGAAAACTTATCAAAACACTGGCAAATGTATATTAAATTTTTAAAAATCAAATAATGTCTAGATTTAAGCTTTCCCACAAAGCTGTTATCCCCCTCTCCGGAATATTTTTCAAGTCCTTCCTGGTTAAAGCGATTGGGGTTGCAAAAAAATGTGCTTGCCACTACTTAAAAAATAATATTTTTGCAAAAATATTTCCACACGAATGAATCACAATTGTTGTTGGGCTACGAAAAAGAATTTATAATAATTTAATGCCATTTAGCCGTAAGTAAGTAAAAGATTATAAATTACATAAAAAAAAGAAAGAAGAAGAAAAATTAAACAAAAGGAAATAAAAGTTGATGAGATATATTTTTTTGGCTGTAATAATCTTGTTAGTTTATGTACTTTCTAAAATAAATAATAATCCACAAAATACTTCAGTCAGACGTTCGATTGTGATGAAATATTATTGATACAGCAAGACTTTCTATTGAATGAGATTTTTTTGCATTTGATGTGATTTTTAACAACAATTTATGGTCGTTGTGATGCACAAGGTATGTTTAGCAGCACCCTGATGTTTTTGCAAGAAGATTAGACACGCTATGATGATGAACTCGAAATAATTGGATAAAAAAATTTTGTTAAAGAATATGTCAAAAATCGGGATATGTGTTATTAGTATCAGGCAGATTTTAATGTAATTATATGAATTGAGTAAAATCTTAATTATATCAAATATGGTCCAGTAAGTTAGAAATGAGTCGATAGAAATAATATTTTGGAAGATTAAAGTCTGAAGAAAACTGAATTCGAATCAAAAGCGAAGAATTGATAACCAACATTTATTAAAAAGGTTAAGAAAACGTTTTAAAATTATCAAAATTGTTCAAGAACTTTCAAAAATGATGAAAAGTTTTCAGAAACAATCGAATATGATCAAAACTATTCAAAAACTATCAAAAATGATCAAAAACAGTCAAAAAATGATTAAAAATTGTTCAAGACCTATCAAAAAATGATCAAAAACAATCGAAAATGATCAAAATTGCTCAAGAACTATCAAAAGTGAATCAAAAACAATCGAAAATGTTCAAAATTGCACAAGCACTATAAAAATGATCAAAACTATTCAAAATCTTTCATAATTGTTCAAGAACTATCAAAAAATGATCAAAAACAATCGAAAATGTTCAAAATTGCTCAAAAACTATCAAAAATGAATCAAAAACAATCGAAAATGTTCAAAATTGCTCAAGAACTATCAAAAATGATCAAAACTATTCAAAATCTATCATAATTGTTCAAGAACAATCAAAGCTGTTGAAGAAAGATAAAGAACTCGTATAAATCTTTAAAAATAATCAGTAATGATTAAAAATGTTCAATAATGATCAAATACAATTAAAAAAGAATCAAAATTGTTTCAAAAAGAAATAGAATCATGTAAAAATGTTTAACAACAATCCAAAACTATCAAAAACAACAAAAAATCAATTCTACATGATTGTCAAAAACTATCTTGTGGGAAATTCAGTTGCTATTCATAATTTTTCACATACGAATCCTATCTAAACCTCAAATCAATAATTATGATCCATTGATAACTTCAATAATTCCAAATATCATAAGATAACAATCTTTTGCATTAGTCGTGGATAATAAAGATCAAGAAAAAAATGTCAGTTAAAGAAAATTGTGCATAAAATATTATTCATCCTTTTTTATTAACATGATAATGTCCCATAAGTGCAAGAATTTTTAATTTATTGCAATTCATGTTGTGAACATCACTAAATTTGATATTCTAATGTAACAATTGCAAGGCAAGGAATCTTTTCTTTGTAATTGATATTGCAGTTATGCTACAATTAAAAAATGAAATGTCTTGCAATAATGTTTGATCCTAAATACACATAAATTACTCATTCTCTATACTTTCTCTGTTTATTCAAACTTAATACATTAAGTATTAATAAAATATTTTTATTTCTGATTATGCTTGACATTTAATTTAGTTTAGAAATTTAAATAAAATATTTTTTCGTAACATCCCAAAAGATTTTGTCAAGCATGAAATTAGAAAATAAATTTTCAATAATATGTTAATGTGACTTAAAGTTTAAATTGCATTCTAATGTGCCATCGACATTTACAATTTAAATTGAAGATTCTTTGGATATGATAAAAGGATTGGGATGGAATTTTATGTGTTAATATTTTTGTTATGAAGATTAAGTTTGATTGACAATTTATAAAGGATGAGTTTATTGTTGATTGTTGAGGTTTATTTATTAATTTTTGAATTTAATCTTATTTTTAATAATTTATTGATACTAAAATTAAGTTAAATCCATAGCTAATCTTATTGTTGATCTTTTCATCAGAAAGTCATAATTTTAACTGTAATTTTAGTTTTTTCAACGCCACATTAAAGTGAAATTTATGTGATTTTTAATATAATTTGTTCCAAATTTTAATTTCTTCAATTTTTATTTTTTAACGCATTTTTTAAAACTTTGTTTTCTAAAAGGTAGCTTTAGGTTCCTTTAAAAGGTAGGTTTTCTAAAAGGATAATTTAATTTGTTCGTTCGTTCAGAAGAGATCTGAGATCTCATTAACGAGACATCGTCGAGAGCTCGGGCTTGTTTTGAAAGCTCATGTCTATCAAGTTATTGCGGCGCTGAGCATTTATAAAGCTTAGAACAATGGATTCATGCTATAATTAATTATTTTTTTATTTCAATTGAAAAACACGTGATGAGTGCGTTCAAAAATTTGAATTCCAAAAACTGTTACAAGAAACACGTGATGTCTGGTAAGAAATTTGATTTTTTTACCGTGAAAGGATTTGAGAATTCGCCTAAAAAAGGATTCTTTCTTTTTCAATAAGAAACAATGCGCTTATAGGTCCACTTTTGTTGGCTGGCTGGTTGCAATAAATGCTCGGAATTGGAGATTGCTGGTTTTTTGCATTAGAAAGCTGCTTGTATCGTCCGTTCACATCAGCTACAACGACTTCTTTACTAGTTTTTAAACTAGTCAAATTTAAATAAGAATACATTAAAAGTTTGTAATTTTTTAATAAATTAAACATTAATCAAATTCAACTAAAGCATTTTTAACAAATTAAATTACCACAAGCCACCATCAAAAACCATCATTTTTACGCACATCCATTAAAAAAATCATCAAAATTATCCTAACAACTCTTGACAATTCTCACAAGTACCCCCAGATGCACCATAAAAATTCCAATTAATTCCAAAAAAAAAAAAACACATAATTTTTCAGTTACGCAAAATGGAAAATTCTTTAATCAAATTTGACAGAAAACGTTAAATACAAAAAAAATATTTAAATATTGTCTCCCATTTGACCCCTGACGAAGTTGCAACTTTCACAAAACTGAAAAAAATTTCTACAAACTTTACAAAAAAATAAATTTGCATTTTTATTTGCGAAATTGCCACTTATTATTGTTATAACACGATTGGCACTTGAGATAACAAGAAAATAATTGATTGTTCAGTTGAATGCTGGACGTGCCAGGGTGATATTTGCATTATAATGTACATATATTACAGCTACATAAATGTAAATTGCTCTGTATGGTGAACCATATGTCCTTCTCCGTCGTGATCGTCAAAAAACACAAAAAAATGAACAAACCAACAGAATCATGAATAATGCATGGATATATTATTCTATATGCATTTGTAGTTCACTTGAACGAAAATAATAACAGAAAAAAATTATTTTTTCATTAATTTCCAATATTTTTCAGCAGCGTCTGCTGATGACGCTTGTGACACGAAACAATTTATAACGTTCAGCTCAATTGTGTCATCGTGCAATTGTTTTACATAATAATAATAAACATCTGGTATTATCATTAAATTGTTGACAGTACCAATTTTCCTACATATATGTATGCAGGATGATACGCGGTGGTCTCACGATTGCAGTTGCAGATCAACAATTGCCGTTTTTAATTGTTAGCAGAAAATTTCTCTTTTGTTGTCATCCATAAATTGTGCTAATTTACTTTCTATTGAGTCCACATCTTTCCTACTCAAAATATCAGTAGGCATCCTTCCAGGTGACACAAAAAAAATATCTCAAGTCATGATCCTATTCTTATTATTCTCATGACGACGATCACGACCGTCTTTGTAAAGACAATAGAGGACATTCAGGATATTCGTTAGGTATGAATAGAGGCTAGAATAAGGAATTTGTAAAATTTTGGAAAAAGGTCAATTGAAATAAGGAGGAAGAAAAAAATGTATATATAAAATTTTTGGGATGATTGTTATTCAAGAGGGTAATAAGGAATCCATTGTTATAGAAATTGATTTCCATTTTTGTGTTGTAAGTATAACAATAACTGGAAATATGTGATCCAATAACTAACTTCTGTTACACATACTGAAATTTTTGATGTATATTGGTTGTGTGGAAGATGAGAGTTGCTGCTGCACTTTGTCTTTTATGGTATGATTTTGTTAAGATATGATAGTTATGTCCTTGATGATGACAAGACTTAGATCATCGGGGGCAGAAAGTAGAGACAGAAAAGGGTATTACTTATATATAGCATGTAGCCGTATAATCAGATAACCCTTGATAGTTCAGTGGTGGGAGCATTTGATGAGAATTGAAAGACGTGGGTTCGAGTCCCAGTTGGGAACCATTAATATCCTATTCTAAGGACGACTACCCTGGATAAGTTTAAAAATTTTAATCTCCTATCCTCATTTAGATATTGAATGAGAGGTGCTTACATTTTAGGGGAATCACTTTTCTAACAACCTTACTGGAGCTATGATGGTCAACAGCTTATAAATTAAGATTCACAAAAATATAATAAATGTAGTTTAGTAACTTTATTGATCTTACTTCCTTACTGTAATCATGTTCCTATGTGGAGCTTAGGTTACAATAAAATGCTTTCCATCTGACTCTGTTGCTGGCTCTGTCACCTAGTTTGTACAATTTTTCTGTCCGCACATTAATCTGACATTCTTTCATCATTGTTTTGCGCCAAGTATGTTTAGGAGCTCCTTGACGTCTTTTCCCTTACAGATTCCAACAACTTTACTGATCTATTTGAATTCTTTTTCTAAACTTTTCTAGAATCTTGTTCCTAGATTTCTTCTAAACCCATCCAGAGTATCAAAATTTTGAAATATTTTTGAATTTTCACAAAAATGCGTCACATCCACAACACAATATTCAACTCATCCACAAAAACGCATAAATTTTTATACATATTTCCTATTCATTATTCTAGTTGTCTGCCGCTTTTAATAAGAATAAGAAGTCGAACTCAATAGAATAACAATTGCGTAGATAATTGCAAAATAAATTTATGACGAAGGCTATGGAAGATATCCAAAAGACATAATTGATTATTCGTTACTGATCTGTTCAACATAAAATTTTATTATCCTACTCTGTATCATGTCTATTCATTGTTCTTGCTTTTTACATTGATGGAACCTCATCAATAAGAATGTGAAGGACAGGACGAGATCCTTTTGTATAAGTTTTTGCGACATATTCAGATGTAAGTTATGATGGCAATATTTAACGCATTTAATGCTCGTGAAATCAATGAAATTGAGTGAGATAAATAATGACTGATAATTGAGACATCTTCATTGTGATCCTTAAGAAATTTATGTGACATCCAGCTGCACGGATATAAAATAATTTTTTAAAAGCATTTTTTTCACATCATAAAGCATTAATGATAACAAGAACAAGATCCGTAACCAATCATTAACGAATTTATGGAGGTTTTAAAGTCATTCATTAAATTAAGTCGATCAAATTTCCTATTTTTCTCTTTTATTTGTGTTGTGGGTTTTTTGAGTCAATTTAACCTTTTATTAATGCCAAGCATGTTGCGTACAGAACAAAGATTTTAATTTCTAAACAATTGATCGCTTCTTAGGATTTTTTTTTATTATTATTATAATAATATAGTACGTGGCTCAAACTTATTGTTCTGCAACTAAGGAACAATGAAGAGTCTCAACATGCAAAAGAATAAGAAAATTTATTCATGTCCTGGAGACTCACAAACAATAATTTTTTTTTTATTATTATTATTCAATTTCCTCTCCATACCTTCCCATTAACGTCGCACCCGAAATTGATGAAAAATTAATTTCCGTCCCTTTAGAAGTTTTCTATGTCCACAAGAAATGAAAACATTGATTTTCGAGATACTTATGGATTTGAGATTAAGAGAATGTTGGTAACAAATTGCACGTCATTAATTAAATGTCAATTTTTCGACAGAGCCATAAGTCAAGATAAATTGCGAATACTTGAGATGAGCTTCTTGCAATTTTATTTCGATCATCAATCAATGTTGGTTTTTTTTGGGTGCTGCTTCTGTTTCTGTCTTGGGGGTTGATGGCAGATGATGTCCTTTAAATTGGATATTCGGACTGAATTTGAATGTTGAATGTGGCTTGATAGTTTAATTGTCTGGTGTTTTGGGTACTTAAAGTTGCAAGACTAAATCAAGACCTCTAGTGTTCAAATCTCAGTAAGAGTTCAAATTTTTGTGCGGTCAGCAATATTTTTTGCATCTTTTGTGTGTTCAGTAATACTTTTGCATCTTCTGTACGTTCAGGATTTTTCGCATCATTTTTGCGTTCGGCAATATTTTTGCATCTTTTTTGAGTTCAGTAATTTTTAGATCTTTTATGTGTTCAATAATATTTTTGCATCTCTTGTCAGTTCATTAATTTTTTGCATCCTTTGTGCGTTCAGTAATATTTTTCCATCTTTTGTGAGTTGAGTATTTTTTGCATCTTTTGTGAGTTCAGTAATTTTTTTGCATCCTTTGTGCGTTCAGTAATATTTTTGTATCTTTTGTGAGTTCAGTAATATTATTGCATCTTTTGTGCGTTCAGTAATTTTTGCATCTTTGAAAACTCTGCAACGACAAAAACCGTCAGCCACTTATGAACTCTTCTCGCACTCCTCGTCCCCAAAAATGAAAGATTGACGTCATTCATAAACATCTCCCATGCAATTCTTCTTATAAAATTATTCATCATCATCTTCCTTTTCTTCCTGTCATGTACAACTTATGGATATGCAACAAAAGGTAACATGCATGTAAGGACGGTCCAGATTTTTTGGTCAAATAACATAACATTTTTATGAATTGATTATTTACGCTCTAGAAAAATAGGAAGAAATCGATTTATGTTTTGTGTGCATATTTAGACAGCTGGGCTGGAAATTATTTTTGTAAAATTTTATGAGCGCAAAAATCTTTTCAGCTTTACTTTAAAATTCACGCAATTTTAAGCAATTCGCTGTTTTAAAAATTTAATTAAATGTTTTTACAACCAATCGAAATTGGAATTTCATTATTGGGCAATAAACATTTTTATAGCTGAATTTTAATGTCAAATTTTATTAGATCAAGTTGATTTTAATAGTTTTAAATTTTTATTATGTATGGAAAATTCATGCAATGTAAAATTAACGCATGGTCTTTACATTATCTGTTGTAGTTCTATGTGTGATGGTTTAACTGTTAAAAATTTGATGTGCGACAATTGATCTGTGAAGATTGACGTCTCTAATTTATTTGATGCATAAATTTCACTCTTGATTAGTCAAATATTGAATTACGAAATGAAAATTTGCATTTATATTGACTATGAAAATTTATTTGTATTTTTCATGCTGGCTTGTTTTAAATTAAGGAGGAAGAAATTTGTGAATTTTAATAATAATTGAGATTTTAAATTGCATTTAAAGGATCAAATTATTTGGGTTAATTAAGCAAATTTGCACAAAAATTGATTCTTATTTAAATTAAATTAAATAGTTCTGAAATTGAAGTTTTTAATTTTCAAATGCTCGGATTTTTGACACATTAGTTTAAAAATTATAAACATTTTTGATTCTATTTCTTTTTAATAAAGGTTTTAAATTTCAATAATGGAAAATAAATACAAAATTATATTTTTAATGATGATGAAGTCAATACAGAAGTTGACACCCACACGTGAAAAAATAACCTTCAAATAAATCTCATAAATTTAATCGGTTTCTTTTATGTTTTCAAATAAAAAGTGAAAGATAAAATAATAGTTTTGTTCAGTAATGATGAACCCATGTGCCGCGGCACACAAATGTACCACAAAAAATAGAAAAATGTCACAAACCGTAAGCTGAGTGCGGTTTCGTTCATGACTTATTATCAAGGTGTGCCGTGACACAAAGGTTAGCCAGCACAAAGTTTTGGTTAAAATCAACACACTAATAATTTAAATAAACAAAATATTTTACTTTCATAATTTTTCAATTTTTTTTGAATTTCGGTGGTGTGGTTGCGATTTGCTCAAATTATTATCGGATATTGAATTATTGAAGAACCACGTGTCGAGATTTTTTGGCGGAATTTCGTTTGATTTATCATCACTTATTATCTGGTCCAGTGATGAACAACCTTTTCAGGGACGTAACCAGAAATTTTTAGAGGTTCGGGGGTATTTTTAAATTTTTTTGTAATATAAAAGAGTAATTTACGATTTTGTGTCCAAAAAACCTAGCAAATTGAATAAATTATTCCAAAAAGAGGGGATCCCCAAACCCCCCTCTGGCAACGTGCTTCCACTACATGCATAAAACTCGTTGGATTTCTAAAATTTTGGCGCGATTCACTAGTGTGCGGCACATGAGTTGGCCGTCATTGATCTAGTCCTTTAATCTCTCTACACCTTCATAAGCTCAATCTATTGACAAACTTTAAAAATCTTTAGTTTATAAAACATTCTTGTTAAGTAGAAAACTAATCAAATCCGCTTAACAAGTTGACAAAAAGTACGAAATCCAATGTAAATAATTTCCATTTCCAAAACTCATTCAGAACTTTAAAATTCTAATTTAGATTAAAAAAATTCAATCTCAAAACTTCCATTTAAGTACCACAAGAAGAAGAAATCCCATTAAGTCGACCACACAAAAAAAATATTAAATATTTATTATTCTTACAAATTTGTCAACCGAGTAAAAATTATTGTCACCTCCTTCAATCTCCAATTTGCATCTCATTTTCTCATACCTTAAGCAGATTTTGGTAATTATTAACAAAATTCATAGCAATTCTTAGTGATGCAGATTATAAGAACCTGTGCAAATACGAGAAGGTAAAGGTGTCAAATCTCAGTTTTATGCTTAATCTCTCTACGAAGATTCTAGCATATTTAATGAATGGAATAAATTTCAATGACATTTGAGAAAATTGAATTTTTTTGTCTTGAAGAATGCAATTGAAAATAAAAAAAAAAATCTGTGAGTATCAAGCACAACAACTGTACATTGCATATAATTAAAAAATCATTTTACGTTATTTAAATAATAAGAAGCATACGACGATGTTTAGACGATTACATTTCAAATTGAAATAAAATAAAAATAAAATAAGGGCGAATGCATAAGAAATGTACTTACGAATGTTTCACATGTTCGCTGTATATGAGCGAAGGGGAATAGACATAGGAATCATGAATTGGCGCGAGCACACTTGAATTTCGAGTTTCTTATTTCTTCATTTTCATATCGCGTTCTTCCCTACCTTCGCGCATTGCATTCCTTTGAAATTTAAATTCTATTTTTTTTTTATAAGCCATACCACGTTGATCATACTTTATTCAAGGTCATTATCAAAAAATTTCTTACAATCCGGTTTTGCGGTGTCTCGTCGTTTAGTTTTTGAAAAAAATTCGCGCATTTCATCTTCTTTTAACGGACAAAAAAATATAGTCAAGATTTAAATTCGTTATAAAAAAAATGATTGTTGCAAAAATAAAAATTAAAAGTCATTAGATAAATTTCAATGAGTTAATGCCTCATTTTCCAATTGAATTAATATCAAAATCAGAAATTTCGCAATGTCATTTTGCAATGAATTTTTATTACTTGTTAAATAAGGGTTGTGACATGCAATAAAAAATTAAATATAAAATTTTGATAAAAATCAATGATAAGGAAAATCAATTTGTCTTATTTTAAAGCAATGTTCCGAATCCTTCTTTTCTTTGAAATTTCCTTCTTGTGTGTATTTATTGTTATTATTGATTATATCTGTTCAATAATGATTTGTGAACTAGTTTCGTACCTACATCTTATATTATAGCCTTCATCTTCCGTGTAAGAAGAAAGCAGTAATAAGATTTTGCGACTTTAGTTGATAAAAACGCATTATTAGCTTGGAATTTATGAATTTAACAATTTATAGGTTTGCTTTAGTACTCAATAGCAATGATTCATGAAGTATTTGTGTTTTTCAAAATTAAAAGTCATTATGATTTAATTTACATCTTAACTCGATAGAGAATATTATTATAATGAAAATTAAGATTCAAACCATCTTCTTTGAAGAAAACCTATTAAAGTATTGAAGCTAATTGAATATTCTAAGCTTACAACCTAGTCGAATGATTGTAAGATTGATTGAAGGTTTAATAAATCAATAATCTGATGGATAAGCGAATCAAATGGTCTAAAGGTCGATTTAAGGTGGCAAACAGGCTTAAGAGTATAATCTTTAGTCTCAATCTTTAGTATTTTAACTAGCTACACCCTAATCACACTACAAACGACTTTAGCTTAGTGTTTAATTGAGAAGCCGGCCCTTGATGGTCTAGTTTACTGTCAATCTAATGAATTGCTAGCATAATGGGGAGATTGATGGATAGTAGGATATCAGATTGATGCATGGGCAGTCTAAAGAACAGACTTATTATCATACTAATAGATCAGGATCGCAGTGCCTTCAGCTCGTCGCAACGTGTAGTGACACATCGCTTCGCTGAAACCCTTTCACATTATTATTATTATTATTATCATACTAATAGAAACCTAGTGCAATCTTAGTCGCAATACCGAATAGCACAAGTCGGTTAATCGATAAGAAATTTGATTAGCAGACTTGTGTTATTCGGGAACTTGGCCAACCTAAAATGAACTTTCATTTTAAAAAAACATAGTAAAATGAACGACCTGGGTGTGTGGATATGGCTCGAAGAGAAGTTCAAGAGGAGATATAACTGAGCATAGGGCTCACAGTGAAACTGATTGTACGTGTATGACGGATAGCAGAAGTGGGATAAGAACATCGTTGGTCGAGTGGCAGAGATCTCTAATCGAGAGGTCAGAGATCGCCTCTTTAGAGGTTGTGGGTTCGATTCCCATCGAACCCGACTTATTTTGCATTACACATGCAGCAGCTATAGGAAGATCCACAGAGTGCAAGATATCAAAGATTTTCTAAGATATCGAAACTCGAAAAACTGAACCTAGATCGCTTACTCAATGAACAACTATAAAATGTACCAAAATAACGAGCCAACTCAAAGAATAGATTGACAAACTGCCAATTCAATGACACTACCAACCCATCCATATCCCAAATCGCACTTAAAAAAGGTTTCGCAATCTTAAAGATTTTTATCAAATGAGGGCAATTCAATTATTACCTGAATTCAACCCATTATTGACGCAAAAAAGTGTAGCAAAAAAATAAATATGTGCAAAATTTTCTCATTTCTTACTTCTTTGAACTCAAAAAAAAAATATTTTAAAAAGGGTTCAAAAGCAGTCTTTCGAATTACTCAGATGGAACTACACGTAAGGGTTCTGTGACTTAAAGTATTTGTTGTTAAACACTCACACATGTGCAGTTATGAATGCCTGTAGACACAGCGAATGCACAATTGTGTGCGAGTGTAAAGGACTTTATACTCAAAACTCTCTCGTGACTCTCAAGTTGAGTTTTAGTTTCGTGCTGATCATCAAATGAATAAGACGTCAGTGCGTTAAAATTTTGTTTTAAAAATCCACGTGAGCGAGAAAAAATTATTTCTGCAAAAAAAAAGAAGAACTAAAAAAAATTAAAAGTTTTGTGGACATAAAAAAGAAGAAATGTGCTGAATGATTATTTGTGACTAAAGGACATAAAAGACAATATTTTGTGAAATAAACAGACAATAATAATTAGTTGCCGAGTGAAGGAAATTTTCCCTCTGTTGGATTACTGTCATAATAGAAATTATAGGTGAGTGCCGTTGCTGTTTATAATGCAAATTCCACACTGTTTGAAATCTAAACACTGAATTTATAATCAGATAATCATCTCTGCATGATATTAACGTCCATAAATAATTGAGATCTGGTTTTAAGGACGACTTGTCGATTCCATTCATTTATTCAACTTTTATTAAATTCACATGGCTTAACTTGAGCTCGTGGTTCATTCTGGATATTGAAAAAATAAGGAGAAATTATAATGAAATTACCAACATGTCATTTTTCACAAAATTACCACCCATTGCGAATTTACTTTTACCAAAATTTCTAGTCATTCAATGCCTGTGTTTGCGATTCAATCACAAAAATATACAAAAACAGCACCGATCTAATGATTTGTAAAGGGTGTCGAGGTGTGGAACATGATGGAAATGAAACATGCGGTTCATCTGATTTTAATTCATCATGACGTTGACTATGCTGGTGATTTGTTGTAATGACCAAAAATGTTTATCAAGTCCACTACGGGATCATCAATAATGAGACATCATAGCAGATGGCATGCAATTACTGAGTACGGGGATGTTCAGGGTGCACAAAATAAACATAATAAATAAGAATCCGCGAAAATCTCTTAAAATATTGCGATGGCATGAATTCAGGAACAATAAAAAATAATATTTATGTTTATTTAAACTTAACGGTGCAGTTGCAGGAGAGGACATAAATTGAAATTACCTCTAATCCTAAATTTTATCGTCAATTATAGTTTGATATTATTACTAGGAATTAAAAATAAGCTTCTTGCCTTTATTATCATAAAATCACATCAACAAATCGAGCAAGCAAAATGTTTGATTCCAACTGAACATCCTCTCTGTCGATTAATATTTTATAGAATAATTTAATGTTGGCAATTGCAATGGCATTAACAGTTGAATAATAATGAAATGAAAGGAGTTTTGACGAAAGAGTGAGCAGCACATATACATGCACGTACAATGTTGTTGATGGATATAAATATGAGAAAGGGGTGAAATTTAGATAAGTTTGAATTGCATAAAATTGATATCAATTGACATTAGAAAAATAATTCTGCATGCTTCATTATGCTTTTGTATATACAAAAGTAACAGAGATTTAAAGAAGGTTTGTACTGGATATAGAGCGTATCATATCCAGTGAGTGATAACCGTGTAATTGTTGTCAAATTATTTTACAATAAGGAATTTAAATTGATTGAATTTTAAAGAAAATTGAACTTTTGTGAGTCTTGGAAGATATCCGTTAGGACATAAAAATCTTCACCCTTTTTTAAAGGCATTAATTACGTCTTAGGCAATCATTTACAACATTTAATCTTACAGTTTGTTTACGCCATTAAAAATAATTATCTTCTAACTGAATATTTAATAAATATAAGGAAGTAAAGGAGCATCAGCAGCATCCTGGGCAGGTAAAAGGATTCATATGCAAAGTAATAAGCTTTAACATGGAAATGATGAAAAAAAAAATTGTCATACTGTGAATTTAAGAACTTTCTCAGGAAGAGTTTTTTTTAATCCACAGCATAAAAAAAAATCAATAAATGACAGGATGTATCTCCGGTACTCTTTTTTGCCTTCTTCATACATGACTGATACTCAAAATTAAGTAAATTAATTTTTTGCTCTTGCACAAAACCATTAAAAAAACGAGTTGTTGTGCAGTTTGTCGTAACATGTTCCCATCCCATGTCAAGATTCTATTCCTTAAAGGAACCAAATAGAAGTAGAAGTAAAAAAAATTAAAATTTATTTCCCGCTTCGACACTCTCACTTGGTCTATTTAAATAAATTTGAATAAATTAAAAAAGGATACAAACATTACATAACATTCTTATTCTTATGCATAATATACAGAATGAGTCTCCTTTTGGGACACATACAAGACTTAATGCTTAAAGGAAGAAGAAGAAAAAAAATCTAATTTGAATTTTTAATTTTTCAAACAATATTTTTTTTCTCTTTATAATTCATAAAATAATTTTTTTAATCAACGAAACATGTCATGTACTTCATGTTAAAGCAAGGAGGCAAGTTACCCCTTTAGCTGGAGGAATTTAAGACATTTTTACTGTTATACCTGGGCTCATATCCTTTTTTGAGGAAGAAAATGTCAAAGACTCGTCATTGGAAACTCATCTGAGGAAGATATGACATTTTTGACATGGGTGGTTTGGTGTGCTGAGGGGATCGGTCCGGGATTATTTTGGGTTTGAGTATTGGATTGAAGGAAGGGTTTAGTATGGGATTGAGTTTGAGATTAGGTATGGGATTGGGTATGGGTATGGGATTGGGTATGGAAATGGAATTGGGTATGGAAATGGGATTGGGTATTGGATTAAGTATGAGATTAAGTATGGAAATGGGTATGGGATTGGGTATGGGATTGGGTATGGGATTGGGTATGGGATTTGTTATGAGATTGAATATGAGATTGGGTATGAAATTAAGTATGGGATTGGGTACGGAATTGAGGAGGGGATTCTGTATAGAAATGAGCATGAGATTGGGGAGATTTGATGATTTTTGATACTTTTGGATTATGATCTAATGAAATTTTGTAGACATTGACTAAAACATATTAATACATATTCACAAAAATTGAAAATTTTGTGTGAATATGAAACCAAAAACAATCCTTTTTGATTCGAGAAACCTAATCAGTAGCTTTTCTAAGCTAGTTTGGCATCAAATCAGCACCAAAATCGCTTCTATAACAGTCTTTGACTTTTTTTATTGCAACATAAAGATTCAAAAAAATGTGATTTTAATTTTTGGGATATTTGGACCCCCCAAAAAAAAATCAGTCAATTGAAAAATTTCTAGAAAATTGTTATAACGGCCATAATCCTTAATATTTTCACATGAACCCCACGTAATACCATCAAAATTCACCCAAAAAAAAACAAAACTAAACAATAGAAGTTCCCACATCAAAGACCACAAAAATATTCAAGGCCATTGTTTGCAAAAGATTATTGAAAAATAAAATATTTTTAATCACTTTCACATGCACCAGAAATAATAATCTCATTATTTTGTGGGAAATTGTATCAAAACGTAAATTCCTCAATACACTTCCTAATTCCTTATTAATAATTATGTCTTGACAGTGTCTTTACAACCCCTCGTCAAGAAAATATTAAAAATTAAAGTTTACAAAACTTTGTAATTAGACCATTTTCACCCTAAATCTATCGAACGAGTAACGAGCAAAAAAAATTAAAAATTCAATATTTTTTTTTCATCCAGCATCTCTCATAACTGCATCCTCGTCTCGTAAAAAAAATTATTATTTTTTTTTTGTTTAACTCTCGTCAAGAAATCACAAAAAAATGCACAAACATGTAATGTAAATCTATTCACATTAGTCAGTAATGTGAGAACAATGTAATTCATAACTAGACATTTCCTTCCATTTAAAAACAATTTCCAATGTTTGAGAGAAAATGTCAAAAACTAATCAAACCTTCGTTAAAGGCAACTTAAGAAAAAAAAAGTCAATGTAAGCATATACTTCAGAATTAGATCAATTTAAAGGGTTTCAACTTTTGTTCATTTCAATTGTTTTTTCGTGATGGAACATAAAAAGAAAGGCTTTCTTTGCCTTAAACAAACTGTATCTTACCGCTTTATAAGTTACAGTTAATAATAATAATAACTTTTTTTGTTCCTACACATTCAGCATGAGAACATTAAACAAATGGTCAATTTAAAAAAAGAAAAAGTCAAAGGGAATGAATGACTGTTGAAAGTTAAATGCGGGACAGACAATGAAAATGTGAAAGGTAACGAGAAGATGACTGTGAAGGGGTTATGAAAGGTCTTTCCACAAATCACATTAAATTTCACCGCTCGAGCCCTCCTCTAATCTCCTATCCATTATTTCCTCTTTTCTTTTATGTGGATTGACGCGATCGCGCACTTCAAGTGCTCTCTTAATGGTTTCCTTCTACCTCTCCCGTTAACTTGTTGTTATTATTAAGGACGGTGTTATTATAGCAATTGCAATAAATCTCGAGTAGAATTTTTATAGCTGTTTGTTTTCGTTCTGTGCAACAATTTTCATTTATTGGCAATTAGAAGTGAATTGAATTGAGGATGAATGTCGTAAAATTTTTATTATTATTTTCTGGTTTACTTTTTGAGGCACTCAAGTTTGAGAAAAGATGCAATTAAAATATTTTATTTTTACTGTCCATTCCCATCAAGGCATCAATGGAACTTCCTGATTTTCAAAAAATTTTAATTTTCTATCTTTTTTCAATTTCTTCGTCTTCATCGAAAAGTAAATTCTTTTGTTCTTTATGTCCCCTCGAACAATTTTCTTCCTCATGCAATTTTGTTCTGTTATGCGAAAAAATATTGTACAGCAAGGCTAGAAGAAGAGGAACGAAAAGATTGAACCGAAAAACCCGAAAGAAATTTGCAGTGAATGTCCTTGTTGTGTGAAATGAATTCACTCACTTATCCATTCCAGGTGCTCAATTCCTGTTCCTTCATTAAAGTTCTTTGTACATTTTCTCTCTCTTTCTTGGTCTTCTTGTATTATGAAGCATATTTTTTTTGTGTGGAATCTTATGTGTTTGTGTCTCATGCAATGTACATCGATGGTTGTGTCTATTTTATGCGAAATTTTAGTTGAAGGGGTTGTGTGGAAGTGATGTTGTTGGGGGCTCTGAGGAAAGATGGGTCAATAATGAGACTGAATATGATGTTCAGGATAGATTGATAGTTTAAGTTTGCATTCTGTTGAGATTTGATAGGCTTGTCATAGCTTTGTAGTCAGATTATATGACAGGAGTTTTTCAGGATAAAGGTTCGAGTCCTTCTTCTGTTGCAAGTTTCAAATCATAATCCCCACAAATCTCTCTCAATTTAAGGATTGTGGACATCACATCCAAACTTATCCCCTTCTTAAAGGACCAAGAATGAAAATAACAAGACGAAGGAATTTCAGGCAGATTAAACCAGTTAATGACAATAGCGAATTCCTTTCAAATATCCATCAAGGTCACTAAATCGAGGATCAAAAAAAAAACAAGAATGAGAAAAAAATACTTTTTTGGAAATGAAATTTTTTTTGGAGGGTAACGTCTTTTGTTGCCATCTTCACCACTCGTTTCCTCTTCTTCTCACCTCATCTTATGTGTCTCCCGCCTTTAATTTGCAAAATCTGCATTATTTTTCTGTAACAATTACTTTTAAATTGAATAAGATACTTTTGTTGAAGCTAATAAGTGTAACAATATATTTTAACCAATTTAAAGCATTGAAGGTAATCATGCTGCATATATATGCATACAATTGCTTCATTGAATTCTCAAAAATGTGCTTCCTTTTGCACGCAAACATCTTGCTAATAAATAATGATCGGTTCTATTGTAATTCAAAATAATAATTTTATTTCTTCCGCAAATGCGAATTTCCTTTTTTAATGGAATTAAAAATTATTATTTTTTTTGCGGCAATAAATCTTGTGATTTTTCGGGTAAAAATATTCAACAATAAAAAAATATTTTGACATTAAATATTTATGACAGCGATGGGAAAATTTATTTGTTTATTTAACGGAGATTTTTTCCACTATTTTTTTTCAAGTTTTTTGGAATAAGAAGTCATTATAAACCACAAATCCATAAATAATTGATTTTTAATATCAAAAGTGAAAAAAAAAATTCTGCAAAAAAATCCCCTTCAAAATGTAATTAAGAACTTTCCTTCTTGTTCCTTCATTCCCGGTTTTTTTTATTTTATTTCTTTTCTTCCAAAGAATGATTGAATGATGGAAGAGATGGATGTAATATCACATCACAACAAAATGTCTCGAGTCGATCATAAAAAAGGTATCAGTTCATAAAAAATAATGCGATTTGAAATAGCTTTTTGAGACATGCTGGATGGATGGATAGAATGAAGGAATGACGAGTGAGAGAAATTCTTTGTTAAGACGTGCAATCTGAATTATCTCATTGATGTGCAATGATGCACTTTTTATACACAATTCTCAGCTGATGACTCTCGATTTCAGTGCAATTTCTTGTTCCTTATTTTTTTTTGCATCTGCCTGACTTGCTTTTGTTGCTTGATTGTTGCCTTAAAAAAAAATCGAGAGTTTCTTGACAAATTTGAGGAAAATTGTTTCCAGTTTCTTGTGACTTTCTTTCTTTTTCTCATTATATTCCTTAGTTCCCATTGTAGTGTCATTGCTGACATGTATCGAGAGTGAAAGTAGCTACTGCATGAAAATTACTTTTTAATTGTTTTGTGTCTTGAAAGGGTTGACAGAACAGAATTGAAATGTTTTAATTTCTTTTCCAATTTTTTTTTCGTCCTCAAAAAAATATGATTTTATGTTCATGTAAGTTGTGTGACATTGAGTAATTCTTCATTCCATTCCTTTCCCTGTATGTCTTTCTATATATATATATTGAGTCAAGGAATAACATAACCAGATGGAGAGAAACAAGTCAGCACCTGGCTGTTTCCCTTCTCTCTTCTCAATTTCTTCTTGACTGAATTGAAGGCACTTCCATATACTGTCTTGCAAATGAGGAAGACAGACAGAGAAAGAGAAAGGCACACAATTCAGGTAGACAGAAATCAGAAAACAATTTTTTTAAATTAAATCCATTTTTTCGGAAAGGCAATCAATTTAAATTAGATCAACGTTCCTTGCATGCTTTATGCAGCACAAAATGAAGAATTTTCTCACATAACAAATATTTGTGGCAATGGAACTGCTATAAAATTGACGCTAATGCTCAAATAATTACAAGTGTCGTCTAATAAAAATGTTCTAATTTCTAAAATTTATGGCACAGGACGCGAAGTATATACAGGAAGCAGTAGGGAGCAAGGAGTTATAGCGGTGCTTTATTGTTCATTGCGTGATTGTTCTTGATAATCATGTCATAATAATGCACTTGCCCTAAACTAGGCATTTCCTCATTTTCATTTTAATTATTTAATTTAGATTTTATGTAATGGATATCCAGTGGAAGGACCTTCGTTAATTGAACTTTAACTAAAATAATGAGGAATTGATATCTCTATACAAATATATCACATGATTATAACCGCTAGGAAAAAAAATAAAAAAAGGAAACAAAATAAAATCAACAGGATGAAAAGTTCGTTAATTCACCAGCACAATATCATTCATTACTGATCATTAAACAGCCAAGACTCGAGCTCGATTAATTTTTATAATTTTTATGCTCTATTTTAACTGCAAAAAATAAGCTATGAATATTCAATAACTGAATAAATGGACACAAGAATCTCATTAAAATTGGAAATGCGGGTGCAAAATGTGCACATTTTGACATTAATTGCAATTATTTTCTCATTCTGACGGTTCTCATCTGACTGTCTATGAGACATACAGCATAACATAATAAAATCTATGTTGAACATGATGTCAATACATGAAAAATCAATATAAAAAGTCCTCATGTCACATGATGGAACGGTAAACATAAAAAAATGCGGCACTTAATAATGAATGAGTCATAATGTGACGGGAATGCAGCATATAGGGGTCGGGATGTATTTTTTCACCCAAAAATTGTGATTTTTTTACGGAAAAAAGTGCAAAATCATGATTAATAAAAATGACGAGGAATTGAGGATGAAAATGTTTATGCTATTAATCCTTTTGTTGTGCTTTATAGTCATCGACAACTCTTTCATCCATTCCACAAAATGCACACAATATTCACTTATAAATGATGACAATCTTCTTCATCATTCTTTTGTATTTAACCGAAACAAAAATTACATTAAAAAGCTATTAAGTGCACCGTTGCTACATCGAAGACCGTTAGAGACATTTTATTAAAGTTAATGGAAGTAGCCGAGATCCTTATGAAATTATTATTGAGCGATTAAAATGAAATTTTGTTTGTTAATCCACACCTATTAGAGACTCTAATTTTAAGAGTAATTTTGAATATTCATTATTTTTTATTGTTGCGTGCCATATGCAGGTCATAAGTAGCACGCGGATCACTTACTATTATCCCTTTACTGTGCTTTCATATCATGTCGTATAATTTGTAAAGTAAGCAAATTTTATCGCATTTGAATATCTAGAAATAAAAATTAATAGTAACAATAATAATGCATGCAATTAAGGCACAAATATGTCATATAAAGCATAGAACATAACAATTGAGATTAACCATAAAGTGAATGCTGATAAGTTCTACCCCGTGCATTATTATTATTTTTGATAATTTTAATTGAAATTAAAAAAAAAATTCTAGTTCCATTAAAAGACCAATGATTCAACCCTCATAAATGCATTGGAAAAGGTCTAGCTTGACTACATCGTGTGCTACCATTTTTGCGGTCATGTATGCAAATTAGTTGCAATACTTTTTGACTTTTTGATTGGCACTTGAGATAAGAAATGTTGTGGTGAAGTTTATGAGTTTATTGCGCACCTGGGATAGAGGTTGGATTGCATTTTGCTGGATATAAGGCTTAAAATTTCTGAAAATTGCAGTTAAAAATTAAAATTCTAATTTCAAGAATGTAAAAAAAAAAATTTATAATTCAAAAAAACGCACCTAAAAACGAACATTTTTAAAAGCCATAAAAACAAACTAAACTAAAACTGCAGGCAGGATAACAAGTCACAAAAGAAATAAAATAACAAAGTTTATTGAACCTCCTCACAAGTGCATTTCGCTGCGCGTACAAAAAGTCGCTGTCTTTTAAAACTCACAAAATAAAAGAAAAGAAAGGAAATTTAAAGGAAGCAATCGATTTTCAAGCATGCTTAAGGAACCATCACGAATTGTGTGTATATTTTATATCCCACATGTTTCACTTTTACTTTGTTCGAACTCTTTTCATTCGACCGTCATTCTTAAGGTGCTCTCAATCTTAATTAACAGGTGTAGCTGCATTTTGCACATCAAATTATATTTTTTTGGGGTATTCGATGAATTTATTGAAGCATGAAGCATAAGAATAAATTAATAATTCTTAAGAAAATTCGTTGCATCCGACACTCCTCAATGAACGTTAAATTACTAGTTTTAGTCTTGAAATCTTGTCTTTAATGAATGTTGTACGAATCAAAATCAGGATGTCCAAACAGCAAAATTACTTCCTTTCCATTTCCCTCCGAAATGACCAACCAACCCTCATGCCTTATTACATCTTTATCGCATTTAGGAAATCAAAGACAGGACATTCATTTTAATTCTTTTTTTCTTTTCTTTTGTCTTTCCAGAAAGCAGCATTAACTAAAGAATTGAAAGACACGGAAGTGAAGAAAAATGTTAAAGTGGACGGTTAAAAAACGTCTCACTGACGATGCACTGAGTGTGTATGACGATAATGCAGAAAATAATAATAATAATAATAATAGCAGTAAAGGAATTAGAAAAATTCATAGTCGAAGGTCAATGGGAGATGCACTGACTGATAATCACAGAAATAATAGAAATCTTCGAAGACGATCGCTAGGCAATTTCCAAAGTAGCAATAATAATAATAATAATAATAGTTATAGTCATGATAAGGAGAATAATCAAGAATTGACGCCAGTCAGGAGGATCCAAAATCGACAAAGTTCAACGCCATTGAATGACAGTAGTAATTTACATAAAGCATGTAAACGAAAGCATAGTCATGTGAAAGTACATTCAGAGAAAGTCAGAATAGCATCGCCAACAATGTCACCAATTTCAATGGCAACAAGCAGAGACATTTTCTTTAAGGAACCTCCGACTGTGATTTATCAACCAAATTATGCACCGACATTGCCATCATTTGATATTGAATACTCTCCAACATCATTAATCATGAAAGCAGCTCAACATAATCCAATTATTAATAAGAGACAGGCAGTGCTGAATTGTAGTATAAATAGTTATGACAATAATGATGAAATTCCATCCAAAAGATTAAAATTCGATGCACTTGACATGTCTTATGAATTTAAGCCTGAAATGGCAACAACATCATCACCATTATCCACACCATTGACTGTAAGGAAGTTTAGTGACAATAAAATCCA
This sequence comes from Chironomus riparius, assembly GCA_917627325.4. Taxonomy (NCBI): domain Eukaryota; kingdom Metazoa; phylum Arthropoda; class Insecta; order Diptera; family Chironomidae; genus Chironomus; species Chironomus riparius. The sequence continues at coordinate 48,648,540 of OU895878.1, read as the reverse complement.
ATTGACATCAATTTCAAGTCTGTCAGATTCTGAGCCGTCACTTAACTCATCGGAAGTTGGTGACACAACATTACAGCAGATGATTGATGATATTCTAGCAAGTGCAAGGCATGGAAAAAAGTTTAAGCAATGTTTTCCTAAAACTCAAGTCAATGGACCAAAGCAGCCTGTCCATAGCCAGCGTGATCGTAATTCAAACTTTGTCAAACCACTCAGCATCGTTTGTGACAATATGGAACAGAAAAGTATCGAGAAGTTGTTGTCAGCTAGTAAAATTGCACAAGCAGCTGAACGAACATTGATCATTGCTGATGATGCAGCTAAGAATGAACGAGAAGTGAGAGAGAAAACGCCTCAAAAGACTGAAGTTGAAATTGTAGACTTAAAAAATGACGAATCCTGCCATCTAAAGAGACAAAATGCTGTAAGAAGGAAGAACACAAGCAATGAGAATAAGAATAGAAAAAAGTTGAGTGACAGTGGGAAGGCTGACAAGGAGAATGTTCATCATGACTCATCAATCCAAAAATGCTTGAGTTTTAGTTCTGCAAATTACGATGAAATCAGTGAAAAGTTCAAAAGATCCTCAGTTGCTTCCAATTCATCCTCATCATCAGCATCTTATGTCTCACAATCAAAATGCATGAAAAATTCGGTTGCTAAAGGTTCACTGGAACTAGTGACTACATGTGATAATAATAAGAAGAAGATTTCCATTCACGGTGAGTGTGGTAATGTGTTGCCACAAATCTATTGCTTCATTGATACTCATGTGAAAAATTGGAACTGAAATTTTGTAGCTTCCACTTTTTCACATCCCTTAATATACATCCACAACAAGAAAATAATTTTAATTTTAAATTTTATATGTTACAGTCAAAAAATGTCAAAATCTAATGAAATCAAACGATGCCTGCCATATCAATGCCTATGTCAAATGTGCCCTTACAGTCCTGAAGTCTTCAACAAGTCAAAATACATACCAAAGAACAGCTGTCCATAAAAACTCAACTTGTCCCATATTCGATCATAATTTTGTCTTCGATATTGATGAGAATGAGGATAGCAAGAAGTACTTTCAAATAGCTGTGTGGCATAGAAATAAGAATTTAAAGTAAGTTGAATTTTTTTATGTAAAGGAATGTGTTGGGAATTTATTATTTTGATGGCTGATGTCCTTAAAAAGACGTTAGGTTAGGGATGTGTACTAAAAATTTTGTGAACGGTTTTTTGAAATTTGAATTTCTATGATGTGTATAATGATTGTTCTAAAATGTTGTATCATCATAGTTTAGGTCATATTCTATGGTCATAGTTCTAAAATAAATTTGAGGATAGTTCTATAATGAGACATAGTCATGATATATGTCTATAGCATAGAAGCTATGATGTTATTCCAATTGGAATTTTTTAATGATGTTTAACATTGAAAACCGGGTTCTTTTGGGGTTTATTTTTTGAATGCGACCTTCTTAGTCGGTTGCTTATGGATCATTGTAATCCCAAGGGTATATCATAGCAATATTCTGGGTATATCCTAAATATTATTCAACCAAAACTAACCTTCATCTTTTAATTTATCTCCTTTTAGAAAAAGCGAACTCCTCGGTTGCTTAACAATTCCCGTCCAAGACGTAATTGCTCACAACATTGAAGGCTCTTTCCTCCTGCAATCTCAGTCAGCCCTAACCAAGCCAATGCCTCTAATCAGAGAAATTGAAGAGAAGCAACTAGATCCAATTATTGAGCCTAGCAATGACTTATTAAAATATTTAGAATTAAATTCTGAAGAAAATACTGGAAATTCACAGGGAAGAACGGCATTGACAATGTCAAAAGTCATCCATAAACAGTCAAATGGAAGTTATGGATTTGAAATTTCATGGTCGAAGCCTCCAAAAATCAACACAATAAGTCTAGAGCAAGTAAAGTCAGGGATTAAAAAAGGAGATTATTTGATATTTATTGATGAAATTAATGTAGTCACAATGCCAAAAGAAGAAGTCATAGAATTAATAAGAAAGGAACGAGACTGTCTAAAGCTTGAGATTTTCAGACCAACTGAGAAGTTGAGCAGCAATGAATTGATTGAAAAGCTTGCAGCACAAAGTACGCCAGTCGCAGCATGCAAAAATGTTTCTAGTCTAAGTTATGAAGCCAAATGTACACCAGTGAGTGACTTAACGGAAACACCAAAGAGCCACAGGTCGTCATGTCATTTTAAGCAGCCAAAAATTCATTTCCAGCCGTCTGTTGGCAATGGAATTTTTGTGTGAAAATTCCTGAAACATTTAATTTGTAAATTTAATTTAATGTAATTAAGGAAACGAAAAATTGATTCAAATTCAAAATTTGTGCAATGAAAAAAAAATAATTTTTGGCGAAAAATTGAATTTTTTTAATTTATAAGGAAAAAAAATTTATGTGTTGATTTTTTCTTTTTTTTTATTTCATTTTCTTTATTTTTTGCTTATTTATCAAATTTTTAGTTGATTTTTTTTTAATTATTTCTAACCTCCCTCAAACCTTCTCTATCTTTTTTGTTTCACGTTTTTTGTTGTGATTAATTTACAAAACAATTCTTTTTAATTTAATAATCTATTATGTTTTAATAGCAATTATCATAAATAGAAACTTTTTTATTATGAAGAACAGTCACCAAAAAAGGCACTGAATTAAAATAAAATAACATTGAAAAATATAAGATTGGATTTGTTGAGAAATTATTTTGATAAATTTCCAATTTACAGATTAGGGGTCAGTCAAAAATTACGTCACGCAAAAAATCCGAATTTTTCAATTCCCTTTTGTTATAAAATTTGGAGTTGCCACAAAATCTTCTACTCCGTCTACCCATACAGTGTGACGAGACTTGCGAACGACCACTTAAGGATGGTGGTATCTGACTTGAGTGAGAAAGGCAGTATTTTTCAAAATTTTTCGGTATACGGCAAGGGTGCGGAGCTGGAAAATTACATTTTGATCATTTTTGTTCATATTCATCATTTTTAATCAATATTGATCAATTTTAATCATTTTTGATTATGTTTGTTCATTTTTGATCATTTCATAGTACCACACCCTTGGTATATGGCACATTTTCTAATGAAAACTTTTCGCTGCACATTAAATTATTTAAATGACCTTATTTAAGTCGTAAAACATAAAAATACAAGATCAGTTTTAGACTTCAATTTTTTCGCGTTCCACTAGTGTGCTGGGGCATACAGTTTGAGTACCACTGAAGTAAGGTCTTTGTGGTTGAGTGGTTAAGGGGCCGTTCATTTATGACGTTCAGAGAGGGGGTCAGCAAGAAAAGAACAATAGAATATCCTGGAAATCCATTGCTCTTTTTTGAAAAATGACCGTTAATTTCGGACGTCATAATTGAATGAACCCTAATCAACAAACTAGTTTTTTAAAAAATCTCCAATTTTTATGAAGAAGTGGGTTCGATTACTAGAGGTCGACCTTTCAATAATTTCCGAAAAGTATTGTCAATTTGACAAAGATCCAGTGCCATGCTAGAGTCAAGCCAGCTTGGTGTAGGAATTCTGATAGATTACCCGAATTGTGCTAATACTTACTACTTCCAAATCTACAATCCAATCTAATCCTTCTTGATAAGTTTTAGTTTCCATAATCATCCACAAAACCAACAATAAGCTATACCAGCCATGCAGATATAAAAAAAATCCCAAAGTATCAATTACATCCCAAAACAAAAATCTATAAATAAGAGAAAAATCCATTAAATGATCATAAATATTTTCATCTCGTTCTTCTTCGTCGATGAAAAGCATTTTTCCAATAAATTTTGATTTATTTTTTGCGTATTTTTGTTTTCATGTGCAGGTTCCCCGCAAAAGGAAAAGAAAACAAAATTAAAGATTTTTTTTCTATTTTGAGTTATCATAAAATTTAGTATCAAGCGCAGTTCAAGAGCAGCAATCGCAGAGTGAAGACGTAAAATGTTTCTTATAATATTCTCAGTAATTTCTTTAGTGATCGCTGGAATTCTGTTTGGAATTTCTCAACGATTTAAATATTTCTCAAAGCAAGGTATTCCAGGACCTAAACCAAAATTCTTTTTTGGACACACAAAAGAATCATTTTTGGGGAAGAAAAATGTTATTTATGAAATTGATGATGTTTACCGGTGAGTGAAGAATATAGTCTGGAACTAAAGCTTACAAGTTAATCTGGAAATTGTGAAACAAAAAAAAAAAATTGGAGGATGTCTTGCCTTAGACGTCACTGCACAAGTTTTAATGTCTGCTATATCTACTTTTGTCTGTTTTACAGCTACTCAAGAGGAAAATATCCATTTGTTGGATTTTTTACAGCACTTAAACCATATTTCTTGGTCATTGATCCTGAAATATTGAAGAAGGTTTTAATCACAGATTTCAAGGTTTTCCGGAACAATGATTTCTCCAAAATGGTATGTATACGACTAGGATTGTACGATTAGGATAGAACTTGTGTTTTATTATACTCAGCAGTGAATTCATATCAGCATGAATCCTTGTCATATCGACAACTCTTTATATAATGATTGAGAGTTCCGTCTCTGGTGGGAATCGAACCCAGGTCCTCACAAAAGTGGTTTTCAAATATCCAGTCTGTTACCTAACCACTCGAGCAACAGTAGCTTCACTCTTGCACTGGCAAATTCGCCTACATATGTCTTGATACCCAACAAAGCTCATACACAACAAATTCAAATCTCAAAATTAAATCCTCCACAATTCAAAGCAATCCAACTCAATGCAATTACGTTTCATTCACAGGTCAGCAAAAGAAGAGATCCAATTTTAGCACTTAATCCTTTCTTTATGGTTGACGACTTATGGAATGAAAAACGTGCCGAAATGACGCCAGCAATGACTAAAAATAAAGTGAGATTCCCCAAAAGACTTTTATTTTGATTCGAAAAAATTATGAAAATTTCTTTTTCAGCTTAAATTGATTTACCCAATCGCGATTGAAACAACGAAGAAATTGATTGATCACGTAAATGAAAAACTTACAAAGCCATATGATATTAAGGAATTATGTTCGAGGTATACGTGCGATTTGATATCAAGCTGCTTGTTCAATGTGGATGCTCATTGCCTTACATCTGACAATCCTGAAATTTATGACCACTCAAGAAAAGTTATGAATGGAATTATTGGCGCGTTTTCAAAGAAATGTTCATCGCAAATGTTCCCACCGGAATCAGCTGCCTTCTTTAAACGTTTGACTATTGAGGCAATTAGACACAGAAATGAAATGAGCTTTAAACCTGATGACTTGTTGGATCACATCATTGCAACACAACAGAAGAAGAGCTTTAGTGAAGATGACTTGATGTCACAAGTCTGGACAATCTTTATGGACTCATTCGAGACATCAGGATTAGTCTTGCAGTATACTTTATATGAACTAGCCAGAAATCAAAAAGCACAAGACAAACTTCGAGAGGAAATTAATGCAAATCTTGATGATGAAGGCGAGCACATCACTTTTGAGACGATTATGGAACTGGAATATTTAGATCAAGTATTTCATGAAGCTTTACGTTTACATCCACCAATTGTTTATACTACCAGAGTATGTGCTGAAAGCTTTGAAATTGATGGTGCTAAAGGACATAAATATCAGATGAAGAAGGGTGATGTGGCTATGATTCCGATTTATTCTATTCATCGTGATCCAGGTAAGTGGTGGTAGAAAGGGGTTTACTGGGGATGGGCTTAAAGTAGGAATGGCTATAAGTCAAGGTATTAACTTAGATAAGACAAATCAAAAATCAATATTGATAGTTAATTTATTTTCAGATCACTTCCCTCATCCTGAAAGCTTTGAACCTGAAAGATTTGACGCATCAAATGGCGGAGTTAAAGCATTTACTGATCGTTGTGTTCTTTTGCCATTTGGATCAGGTGGAAGGTAAGATTCATGGACTTCTCAAAGACGTTCTTCTTAAAATAGAATCTTCGACTATCATGTGTGCTTAGTATTGGCTAGGGACGTGGCAAGACACTGTGTTGAGAAAAGTTTGGTGACACAATAGTGTTGACTTGAATCAGAGCTCGAAGGAGGTATTAATTTTGTATGAAGACGAGTGAATTCGACTAGCATGCAAAACTCGACGTTCCTTTGAGCTCTTCCTGTTTTTTTAGAGCAGTGTTGTCCAAATTGTGTGCCGTAGAAATTTTTGGTAAATGACGCGAGCTACAAACTGTGTGTGCCTTCAGTCATAGCTTATCACAAAGATGTGCCGTGGCTCAAAAAAGTTTAGACAACACTGTTCTAGAGCGTAGAAAATTTAAAACTGTAAGAATGAGAACAAATTTCAGTCAAGATGAGAAGTTTGATCCTTCTCTGTCTACGCTCTGTACAGTAACCATTATTGAGCACTGGTACCTCAATTTATTGAATCTAATTTCGATTTAGCAATAATGCCTTGAATGTTTAAGACTTTCCTTTATCTTACTTCCTTATCATTCCTTATTCTAGGATCTGTGTTGGTGTCAAGCTAGCGAATGTCATCATTAAAACAGCTGTGGTTGAGATTGTCAAGAATTATCGCATTTCTGTTGATGAAAGTGTTCCTTATCATTTGGAAATTGGAATTAAAGAATTTTTGAACGTTGTCACTAGCACATTGTTGATTAATTTCCAAAGATTGTGAGCAATTGTTTGAATCTAAATTTATTGGTAGACATAAAACAAAGAAAGGTCATTAAGAGATTGCAAATTAATGTTTCTAAGTCTATTTTTGCTGTTGGAGTGCAGAACAAATGTAGCTAGTTTTTAAGTGTGAAACATTTATCTGCAAAAAAGTGTTCAAACAAGATTTAATCATATTTTAGAATAAAATGCAACTTATGAAATAATTAACCGAATTTTACTTTTCTTTCCTCTACAAGCAGGAAGTTGAAATTATTTTTATTTTTCAAAATTTCCAATTTCTTATACAATTTATTTTATAAACAAATCTCTGACACATCTTGAAATTTTATTTATGCCAATTTTTTGTGCACATTTAAATTTTTCTATCTTTAAAATTTTCTCGGATCTATTTTGGTCGTAAATAATTGGAATAAAAAATAAAAAAAAAGTTCATCAGTTAAATCAAATAAAATGTGAAGTTAACGATGATGACGCTCGTTGGGACACGAGACTGCATTATTTATCTTTTTTTGAAAGACATGCTTAGCTGAAGACTTATTTATGCAATTGTGTAGGATTTTGTGGTGTTCGAGCAGAGTGGTATTTGAGGTATTGAGCCATATATAGGCGAATCCAAGGCGTGGAAACTCAGGATTAATCCTGAAGAATCCCAAAAATCCTTAAAAAATCTCTGAGCCAATAAAAATGAAAATGTGAAATTCCCCTTTATATCCCGAAAATATTCATCAAATGCATCAGGGATTTGAAAGGGATTTCACATTTCTATTTTTATTGGCTCAGAGATTTTTTAAGATTTTTCAGGATTAATCCTGAGTTTCCACGCATTGGGCGAATCTATCAGTGCGAGAGTAAGGCCTCTATGGCACGAGTGGTTAGGTAACAGACTGGATATTTGTTTCCATATTTTGTGAGGACATGGATTCGATTCCGACCAGAGATATGAAAATCAAATCGCACAATGTTTTCTACATTACGAAACAAAAATTTTTAACTTGATTTAAAATTCAAGTTCATGCTAGTTTCGTTATAAGATGTCTCTTTTAAGACAAGCTATAAGCATGATGTTATTTAAGGTATCAATCACGAATTTTATGTGAGCAAGGTTAAAGGTTTACCTCAAATAACTTATTCAAATTGTTCTTAATTTCTTCTGCATACATACGACACTAGAATATTTAATCAGTTTGATTGAAATTTGCATAATTGAGTAAACTATTTGGCAAATAAGTAAATTAAGAAGAGCATAAGATGATGAGACATAAAGGAACCACATTCTCACGTGCAGCACGTCTTTCATATCATTTTTAAGCGAATATTCAGAGAACTGTAACATCAATTATACTTCCAGAAGTTCCACTATGGGCCAGAAATGGAAAATTTTTCCAAAAATTATTTCTACAACTTATATGATAGTCCTTATTCTGTCCTACATTTACGTCCTTAAAACTTTGCCCAAGTCGACAGCGTGTCCGAGATATGGCACTTCAAAGTTGGTCAGACGACCATTTTCACGTTACATTGAAAATGCTCTCACCAGTCACTGGATGGATGAATCTCCTTCAATTTTTTTTTGGTAATAGCTTTAAATAGTTCCTTCATTTTAAGGTATAAACAATTGCAAAAAACTTTGGAAAATTTTGTGAAAAACTTGATTTTTCTCAAAAACCACGTGTTCGTCATACTTCCGTTTGTGTAGGTCTTCACAAGCACAACCAAAGTTACTAATTTCTTTTTTATATTAAAGATTACATCAAAAGCTATAACTTTTGCATACATGTCGTATAATTTTAACAAAGTTTTGGTAGTGAAAAAAATTTTTTTTATAAAAAAAACACCAATTTTTTGACAAAAATCGCTGTAGTGCTCCAGGGATACCCATGGTAGTGGAATTTTATTTCACATTTAGAAAGCTCTCTGGATATGCTATCAATTAATGCAGTAAAATGAACAAGTGTTCTCTTGGCAAAGAGCACTTTTTTGACTCTGAAAGTCGTATGTCGAGCAAGGTCAAAAAAGAAAAATAATCATAAAAATTTCAGTTTTAAGTAAAATTTAATTTTTTTAAGTTAGATTGATAGATCTTTTTAAAACGCGTCTTTTGAGTATAAATATGTCATAGTTTTGTCAAGTTTCATGATCAGTTTTTTAAAAAAATAGTTTTTTTCAAAAAAAAACTTGAAAAATAAAGTATTTGACTTTAGAATTTCATAAAATGCATTCTTTTTAACATTTTTTTCACTATTTTGTCTAGTTTTGCTCCTCGTTTTTTCCTAAACATAAATCAATAAGAACTTAACATAATTGAAGCCATTTGGAGGTTAAATTGAGTTAAAAATCGTTTAAAATTTTTGTATTTCTTAAATAGTTCTTTACACAAGTATCTAAGATATAAAGTGTTGCATAGTTTTGAAAAGGTATTAAAATTTCCAATATGTTAACATGAAAATTTTAGGAAAATTTTCAAGTAATATAGTCAATTTGGGTAAAAAACGCATTTTATATATGCTAGTTTTTAATGTTTTTCGTTTTTCTCAGCAAAGACTTTATGAAAAACTCTCAAAGTTTGCACACTTATTTGTTATATAAATGTTAATGACTCGTATAAGTTTTGGAATTTTCTATTGAGTTTTTCATGAGTTCTCCAAATCTGAAATTTTCAATATTAAAAATCCTTTTTTCTCAATAATTCCGATTTTTTATTTATAAATAAATATCTTATTTTGTTTCATTTTTCAATATCTTTTCATTGATATGTAACAATCTACGAAAAAAATAAGACTAGCGAGAAATCAATAAAAAAAGTGTCAAAAATTTATGAAAATTCTACGCTATTTTAATTTTTTAGCATTTTCTGGTTAATTTTATTAAGTTTTGTAAGAGTGTTATACCTTTTTGCAAATTTATAGCTTAAGACTTTCATCTGCTTTCATCCATTAAAATTCGTATGAGTCAACGATAAGCACAACTGAAGTTAAATAAGCTTCACGTTGGCGACAAAAGACAGTTCCATATGAAGAAAACCAGATATTAATTTTAATGCTATTTGAGCTATAATATTAAACTTTTTCATTTAGTTTTGTTATAAATGTTTCATGTATTTAATAGCAGCCTGAAGATTTAATTTAAAGCTTTTAAATAATTTGATTTTAAAAAATTCAAAATTTTTGGTTGCGCCAACGTGAAGCTTATTTAACTTCAGTTGTGCTTATCGTTGACTCATACGAATTTTAATGGATGAAAGCAGATGAAAGTCTTAAGCTATAAATTTGCAAAAAGGTATAACACTCTTACAAAACTTAATAAAATTAACCAGAAAATGCTAAAAAATTAAAATAGCGTAGAATTTTCATAAATTTTTGACACTTTTTTTATTGATTTCTCGCTAGTCTTATTTTTTTCGTAGATTGTTACATATCAATGAAAAGATATTGAAAAATGAAACAAAATAAGATATTTATTTATAAATAAAAAATCGGAATTATTGAGAAAAAAGGATTTTTAATATTGAAAATTTCAGATTTGGAGAACTCATGAAAAACTCAATAGAAAATTCCAAAACTTATACGAGTCATTAACATTTATATAACAAATAAGTGTGCAAACTTTGAGAGTTTTTCATAAAGTCTTTGCTGAGAAAAACGAAAAACATTAAAAACTAGCATATATAAAATGCGTTTTTTACCCAAATTGACTATATTACTTGAAAATTTTCCTAAAATTTTCATGTTAACATATTGGAAATTTTAATACCTTTTCAAAACTATGCAACACTTTATATCTTAGATACTTGTGTAAAGAACTATTTAAGAAATACAAAAATTTTAAACGATTTTTAACTCAATTTAACCTCCAAATGGCTTCAATTATGTTAAGTTCTTATTGATTTATGTTTAGGAAAAAACGAGGAGCAAAACTAGACAAAATAGTGAAAAAAATGTTAAAAAGAATGCATTTTATGAAATTCTAAAGTCAAATACTTTATTTTTCAAGTTTTTTTTTGAAAAAAACTATTTTTTTAAAAAACTGATCATGAAACTTGACAAAACTATGACATATTTATACTCAAAAGACGCGTTTTAAAAAGATCTATCAATCTAACTTAAAAAAATTAAATTTTACTTAAAACTGAAATTTTTATGATTATTTTTCTTTTTTGACCTTGCTCGACATACGACTTTCAGAGTCAAAAAAGTGCTCTTTGCCAAGAGAACACTTGTTCATTTTACTGCATTAATTGATAGCATATCCAGAGAGCTTTCTAAATGTGAAATAAAATTCCACTACCATGGGTATCCCTGGAGCACTACAGCGATTTTTGTCAAAAAATTGGTGTTTTTTTTATAAAAAAAATTTTTTTCACTACCAAAACTTTGTTAAAATTATACGACATGTATGCAAAAGTTATAGCTTTTGATGTAATCTTTAATATAAAAAAGAAATTAGTAACTTTGGTTGTGCTTGTGAAGACCTACACAAACGGAAGTATGACGAACACGTGGTTTTTGAGAAAAATCAAGTTTTTCACAAAATTTTCCAAAGTTTTTTGCAATTGTTTATACCTTAAAATGAAGGAACTATTTAAAGCTATTACCAAAAAAAAATTGAAGGAGATTCATCCATCCAGTGACTGGTGAGAGCATTTTCAATGTAACGTGAAAATGGTCGTCTGACCAACTTTGAAGTGCCATATCTCGGACACGCTGTCGACTTGGGCAAAGTTTTAAGAACGTAAATGTAGGGCAGAATAAGGACTATCATATAAGCTGTAGAAATAATTTTTGGAAAAATTTTCCATTTCTGGCCGATAGTGAGTTCTACTGAAAACATCTTCTTCGATGCCATTAAATTTGATATTCACAATATATGCTAGAAGCCTGAGTAAACAGAAAAAAGCTCGCGCGACTTTATCAACAGTTTATACATACACCCCATATACCAAAGTTCTATGAATAAAAAAATCATTTGTATACAAAATCCAATCAAAACATAGAGAATTTTCAATGCGGAGAAGTCCAAAAAAATTTAAGCGTCGATCGTGTGCGAGAAATTTTGCTCCTCAGTCTTGCTTGAACGCTCCCGCAGTTTAGACAGCTTAAAATGATTTTTATATTCTTAATGCTTGCAATAATTGCACTTTTGTATGTGTATTTGACATGGAATTTTGACTATTGGACAAAACGTGGAATTCCAGCGCCAAAAGCAAAAGTTCTTTTTGGTGACTTACCGAATGGATTAACTAGAAAGAAGCATGTTGCGTATGACATTCAAGTGCTTTACGAGTGAGATGAACTTTTTGTTTATTTAACTAGATTATTTATAGATTGAATTTCAGTAACTTCAAGGCAAAGACTCCATTTGTTGGTCTAATTCAAACGCGTGATCCACGCCTTCTAATTTTGGAACCCGAAGTTGTCAAGGATGTTCTCATCAGAAAATTTAATAATTTTCGTAATAGCGAATTTGCAGACATAATTGATACAGAACAAGATCCATTATTTGCACAAAATCCATTTTTCTTAAAAGATGAAGAATGGAAAGAAAAACGAGCTGAAATCACTCCAGCATTCACGACGAACCGCATGAAAGCACTTTATCCACTTATTCAAGACGTCAGTGCCAGAATGGTCAAGTATGTAACCATTGAATCCAAAAAACCCGATCCATTTGATGCTCGTGAATTATCCGCAAAATACACAACGGATGTGGTCAGCAACTGTATTTTTGGAATCGATGCTGAATCATTTACTAAAGAAAAGCCTGAAATCCGTGAAATGGGCAGAAGACTTTTCTCATCTTCTCCATGGATTTTCATCAAAATGATCCTTATTGCATCTTTCAAGTTTTTGAAACGATTCATCAAGATTCAACTTATGCAGATTGAAGTCAAGGAATTTTTCGTCAATCTTATGCAGCAGGCATTAAAATACAGAAATGAGAATAAAGTTCAACGTGAAGACTTTCTTGAATGCCAAGAATAAACGTGTCCAAGATAAACTTCGCGACGAAGTAAACAAACATTGTGATGATAATGGACTCCTTAATTTTGAGACATTGAATGATATCCTTTATCTTGATCAAGTTTTCCACGAAGCTATCAGATTACATCCACCAGCAGCTATGATATCAAGAATGTGTTCGGAAGCAGTTGACCTTGAACATGATGGGAAGAAAGTTAGTGTCGAGAAAGGAATAAATGTCTACATTCCACTAATGCAGATCCATTATGATTCTGAGTACTTTTTGGAACCAACTAGCTTCCAACCTGAGAGATTTGATGATGGTGCTATGAAGGACTATCTTGATCGATGTGTTTTTATGCCATTTGGTGCTGGTCCAAGGTATGTTGAGATTTGGAAATGATTTTATGTAATTTAGCTTATTGATTGATTGTCATGGGAATTATATGTAGCTAGGGGGTTAATTCTCAGCTTAGTGAGAAGGAAACAGTTTCAAGAGCTCCATGAGATGAATACTCCTTTCTATTCATAGATCAGTATTGACTGAGTAGCAGCTGGCAGCAAGAGCCAGAAACTAGAAATGCTAGTTCTATATATTCATCAAGTATATATGGCACCATTGTTCGCTTCTGTTCCTGCTACAACTCCGATTCTATAGTAGGATTCTGTTTTTAATTTGAAACTTTTGTCCTTAATTTCAGAATCTGTCTCGGAATGAGATTTGCCTTATTGCAAAGTAAAGCTGCTCTTGCTGCGATTGTTCGTAACTTTGAGTTTTCAGTCAACGAGAAAACTCAAGACAATCCATTGATCATTGATCCAAAAGAGTTCTTGAACATCAAAGTTGGTGGATTGTGGCTGAATTTCAAACCATTGAGTGAAGAATAAAAAGAGGATCTGGCACCGATATTAAGTGGTTCGGAAGTTTGCAAAAAAATGAATTTCATAATAAAATGAAATTCGATAAATTGACATTTGACACATACTTTAGTAAAGCTTTCTTATCAGGAACAAATCTTATCATTTCAGCATTGAATAATTTCAATAAAAGCATGAATTTTTACTTAAAACGCTTAAAACTCACTTAGTATTTATTTATTTAACATTCCGTTCACTTGTGAGAATCAATTAAACAACATTGTGGAACTAGTGATTCCTAAATCAGTGATAAATTTTATTTACCAATCAGACTCAATAGATATTGCTGTTTAAACGATGATTTTTATATTATTTCTATTACTTTCACTTGTGTATATCTATTTGACCTGGAATTTTGATTATTGGACCAAGCGTGGTGTTCCATCACCAAAAGCAAGAGTTCTTCTTGGTGATCTACCAAATGGATTATTAAAGACAGAAAATGTGATTTACGACATTGGAAAAATTTACAAGTAAGTTGTTGCAGCCATTGTGCCTAATATGTCTTCCTAATTTAATATTTTCGAAACAGCAATTTCAAATCAAAAACTCCATTTGTTGGAATGATTCAAACGCGCGTTCCTCGCTTATTGATTTTGGAACCTGAAGTCATTAAAGACGTTCTGATTAGAAAGTTCAACTGCTTTCGTTATGCTGAATTAGTTGAAATTGTTGACACAAAACTTGATCCATTATTTGCTAAGAATCCATTTTTGCTTATGGATGAAGAGTGGAAGGAAAAGAGAGCTGATATAACTCCAGCATTTACATCGAATCGTTTGAAAGTTTTATATCCAATTATTCAAGATTTAAGTGCTCATATGATTAAGTATATAATTAATGAATCCAAAAAGAATGAACCATTAGATTCACTTGAAGTAGCTGCAAAATTCACAACAGATGTGGTCAGCAACTGTATTTTTGGAATCGATGCTGAATCATTCACAAAAGAAAAACCAGAAATTCGTGAAATGGGAAAAAGAATTTTGGAACCAAATTTTTCAAACGTAGTTAAACTTTTCCTTGCTGAATCATTTCCATTCATGAGAAAACTTATGCGAATCCAATTCATGCCTAATGACGTTAAAGATTTTTTTGTGAACCTTATGCAGCAGGCATTAAAGCACAGAGAAGAGAAGAAAATTTGTCGTGAAGATTTCCTCGATCATATCATACAGTTGAGGAATAAGAAGAATATCAGTGAATTGGAGATGGCATCACATACGATGAGCTTCTTTTCTGGTACGTATTATTTCTTGAAGTGTAGATTTACCTTCAGATATTGTCAGAATTAAGCCTCGACAAAGTTATGTATTGATTTTGATTTCCATGCTGCTGGACTTAAAACATAACTTTTAATATTTTCAGACGGGTTTGAAACATCATCAGTCGCTATTTCACATGCTCTTTATGAGGTAAAGACTTCAACTTTTAAGACTGGAAACAATTCCAAATTATTTTCTTGACACTTTTCATCCACAGATAGGCAACAACACTCGTGTCCAAGATAAACTTCGCGACGAAATAAACAAAAATTGCAACAAAAGTGGGCTTATAAGCTATGAAACATTGACTGAACTTCCTTATCTTGATCAAGTTTTCCACGAATCTTTGAGACTCCATCCTCCAGCTGTCATGATATCAAAGCAATGCACAGAACCAACTGATCTTGAATTTGACGGAAAACGAGTAACTGTCGAAAAAGGAATTAACGTTTTTATTCCAATTTTGCAAGTTCATTGCGATTCTAATTACTATTTTGAACCTGACAAATTCTATCCAGAAAGATTCGATGATGGAGCTATTAAGGACTATCTTGATCGATGTGTTTTCATGCCATTTGGTGCTGGACCGAGGTAATTGACATTTAAAGTTTAATTTCTATTTCATTTCATTGACTTGTTTCAGAATCTGTCTCGGAATGAGATTCGCTTTGATGCAGACTAAAGCTGCTATTGCCGCAATTGTTCAAAATTTTGAAATATCTGTCAACAAGAAGACACAAAACAATCCATTGGTCATCGATCCAGTTGCATTTATAAACGTGAAGGTTGGTGGATTGTGGCTTGATTTTAAGTCATTGAAAAAGGAATAGAAATTGACATTTTTGTGGAAGTGGTTGCTTTGAATAGCAAATCTTACATTGCTCGTGATGTGTTTTGGTGACTCAATAATGGATATCCTTCATGATATCGTGATGTGGCTCGATGGGGGAGGGGCTGAGTGTCTTTGAGAACACAGCTATTAATAGTAATTGTAGATTTTTTTTTTTGAAAAAGGTGAAATAAAATTCGAAAGTCTAGAAATCTTAATAGATTCATTGCTGTTTAACTAATGTGAACTTGGCCCCAAAATTCCAGCCTTAATTTTTATCGACCGACATTTCTTATGCTTACATTTGTCGGTCGACATTTGTCGTGTGGTCTTACTTTTAATTTGTCGGTCGATTTTTATCGGTCGTATTTTATTTATAAATGTCGGTCAATAAAATTTGGGCTGGAATTTTGGGGCTAAATTCACATCAGTAGCTGCTTAGTCAATCTTTAACTGGTTGTTCGTCAAAAGTCACAATTCACTAAGTTTCATCAATTTAGGAATTACCAAATGTTGTGAAATTAAATTTTACACTCAATTGATAGCACAAGTCAAAAGAATCAAATAATGTTTGCCATTTGACATTCTCAATTTGGTAATGACTGTCATTTATGGCTATCTAATCAAAAACACATTCTTATCTTTTTTCCATGTTATTAAGTTCATTGTATTTTGAGCGTTCGCAACAAACCTCTAATAAAAATCACGACTGTACATGATAGCCTTCATCGTCACAAGCTATAGTAAACAAAGTATTATGTCATGCCGGTATAAACAATCTGCTTTTAAGTCTCAAAACATAAACAGAGAGAACTTTACTTAGAGAAGTGAGAATGGAAACGAAATAACTCATTTGGAAGCTCTAAATTATTTCTCAACAGTTTTTCTTCAACGCTCGCACTGATCGGACGAAAAATAAAATGTTCTTAATAATCTTGATAGTTTTAGCCATAGTTGCGCTTGTGTATGTGTATTTGACATGGAATTTTGACTATTGGACAAAACGTGGAATTCCAGCGCCAAAAACAAAAGTTCTTTTTGGTGACTTACCAAATGGATTGACAAGAAAGAAGCATTTAATTTATGACTTCCAAGTTATATATGAGTAGGTTGAAGTTATTATGTTTTTGCATAAATCATTAATAAAAAAATTTATATCCAGTGATTTCAAAGGTAAAACTCCATTTGTTGGTATCATTCAAACACGTGATCCACGTCTGCTTATTCTGGAACCTGAAGTTGTCAAGGACGTTCTCATCAGAAAATTTAACAGTTTTCGTAACACCGAATTTCCTGACATGATTGATACTGAACAAGATCCATTATTTGCACAGAATCCATTTTTCTTAAAAGATGAGGAATGGAAAGAAAAGAGAGCTGAGATCACTCCAGCATTCACAACTAGCCGCTTGAAAGCACTTTATCCACTTATCGAAGACGTCAGTTCTCGCATGGTCAAGTACATCACAAATGAGTCCAAAAAATCCGATCCATTTGATGCTCGTGAATTATCTGCAAAATACACAACGGATGTGGTCAGCAACTGTATTTTTGGAATCGATGCTGAATCATTTACTAAAGAAAAGCCTGAAATCCGCGAAATGGGCAGAAAACTCTTAGCACCGTCACCCACAGTAATATTCAAAATTTTCCTCGTCGAATCTTTCAAGTTCCTCAAAGGTGTCATTAAAATTCGATTTATGCCGGATGATATAAAGGACTTTTTTGTGAATCTTTTGCAACAGGCATTGAAGTATAGGAAAGAAAATAATGTCCAACGTGAAGACTTTCTTGACTACATCATTCAATTAAGGAACAAGAAGAACATCAGCGAATTGGAGATGGCATCGCACACGATCAGCTTCTTCACAGGTATGAATAAAGTATGAACATGAAATGTTCAATTGGTCTGAAATAAGTTCAAATTACGTCTTTAAAGTAAGGTGACAATTTTTCGTAATATTGACTTAATTCTCGAAAAGTTTTAAAATCTGCGACCACTCTAGGGCACTCTAGGGTAAAAATTTGATGTAATTAAAAAATGGGAATCAAATAAAATTTATCTGAGAATAGGATAAGATGCCTCGGGTTATAGAAAGCTATAGAAACCATCCCATGATTACACACTGTATGCTGTGGTACATGCGCTTGGCCAGGAGGGATTTGTCCCCCCTTAAACGTTTTGAACTGCACGGTCTAAAACGCTTAAGAGATGGACAAGACCCTCCTTGCTACACACCTACCGTGGTACTTTAGTCACACTATCATATTTTCAGATGGCTTTGAGACATCGTCGATTGCTATTTCATATGCTCTTTACGAGGTAAGGACTTGCATCATTCTGGTACATACAAGGCATTGTGGTGGTGCCCTGATGACTGTATTTTTACATAACTCATTGAAAATAATCAAAATACTGCATAATTCTATATTAGGGAAGGCTGATGACAACATTCATATGTGGAATTATGCTACATATATTGACTTCAATTCTTATCAATTTTCTTATCATTTTATTCTCAAAATTATTTTTTTTTCATTCCATTAATCAGCTTGCCAAGAATAAACGTGTTCAGGATAAACTCCGTGTGGAAGTAAACAAACATTGTGATGATAATGGACTCCTTAACTTTGAGACATTGAATGATATCGCTTATCTTGATCAAGTATTTCATGAAGCTTTAAGATTGCATCCACCGGCACTTTTAACATCAAGAATGTGCACAGAAACTGTTGATCTTGAACATGATGGGAAGAAAGTTACTGTTGAGAAAGAAAAGAATGTTTTTATTCCAATTATGCAGATCCATTATGATTCTGAATACTATTTGGAACCAAAGAGCTTCCAACCTGAAAGGTTCGATGACGGAGCTTTGAAGGATTATTTGGATCGTTGTGTCTTGATGCCATTTGGTGCTGGGCCGAGGTATGAATTTAAATTTTAATATTTAAAGTTTCTTGATCAATATTTTAATTCCTACAGGATCTGTCTCGGTATGAGATTCGCTTCACTGCAAAGCAAAGCTGCTATTGCTGCAATTATCCATAACTTTGAAATGTCAGTCAATGAGAAAACACAAGACAACCCATTCATCATTGATCCAAAGGAATTTTTGAACTTTAAAGTTGGCGGATTGTGGCTGAACTTTAAACCTTTAAAAAAAGAATAAGATGCCATCAAAAATACAATTTAGTGTGACAATTGATAACACAAGCAAAAATTATTAATTTAATTTAACATTTGACACATCTTTATTAAGTAATGAATGCCATTTATGGCTATCTGATTGAGATTCATTCTTTCTATTTAGTATTTCAATAACTTTATTTTATTTTGATGAAAATTGTTCAACTTGACAACAAAACTTGAATAAAAATTATTAATAATTTATTTGTGATATTTTGAAGTTTTTAGGCATCACACACAAATGATTGGATTAATGGATTAATTCTGGGGTCGGTTTCTATAATTATGAATTATATGTCTTAGTCACAGTCGAATTTCATTTATACTCTAAAGCAGTGTTGGTCAACAAATGTGCTGCAGTAAATTTAGTAAAAAATTCAGAAAATCCCACGAATGCTGTGTGCAGGTTTTGTCTTGCTTTAACCTCAAGGTGCTGTGGCTCAAAAAAGGTTGGTCACCACTGATCTTCGGGTAGCCATTAAAAGCTTAAATCAAATAAAATAGCCTTTACCCCAAAATCAGCCCCTGTCAGGCGCGTATCCAGGGGGAGGGGGCTGGGGATCACAAAAACCCTAGCAAAATAAAGAAATTTCTGTTTGTCCCCCAAATCCCCCCCTGGCTACTCCCCTGCCCCTGCTAATTATTATCACTCTATTCCATGCTAGTCCTCTAAACCCAACTGACGAACGTCATTTATGAACAAATTCTAATTTTTTCTATAACATTATTATCACATGTGTTGTGCATATACATGATATTCAGTCATGCCGCTATACCCAACTTTTTTCATTTCAGATCAAAACAGAGAGAATTTTTAAATTAAAAAAGAAGAACAATAAAATTGAGAATTTAAACGAATATCTCACATGGAAGCGCCTATTTTTTTCATCAGTTCTTCTCCAACGCTCGCGCTGATCGGACGACAAAAATGATTTTTTTCATATTCTTAATAGTTGCTATAGTTGCTATAGTTGTGCTTTTGTATGTGTATTTGACATGGAATTTTGATTACTGGTTTAAACGCGGAGTTCCAGCACCAAAAGCTAGAGTTTTACTTGGTGACTTACCAAATGGATTGACTAGAAAAGAAAATGTGGTCTACGACATCGAAAAAATTTATAAGTAAGAAGAAAATTTTGATATTTATTCCATTAGATCACTAATTTAATAAAATATTCACATCCAGCGATTTTAAGGCCAAAACTCCATTTGTGGGAATAATTCAAACGCGTGACCCTCGTTTAGTAGTTTTGGAACCTGAATTAATTAAAGATGTTCTCATAAGAAAATTTAATAATTTTCGCAACAGCGAGTTTGTTGACATGATTGATGTTAAACAAGATCCACTGTTTGCAAAGAATCCATTCTTCTTAAAAGATGAGGAATGGAAAGAAAAGAGAGCTGAGATCACTCCAGCATTTACTGTAAACCGCATGAAATCACTTTATCCACTTATACAAGACGTCAGTGCCAGAATGGTCAAGTACATCACAATTGAGTCCAAAAAATCCGAACCATTCGATGCTCGTGAATTATCAGCAAAATACACAACGGATGTGGTAAGCAACTGTATTTTTGGAATCGATGCTGGATCTTTTACCAAAGAAAAGCCTGAAATTCGTGAGATGGGCAGAAGACTCATAGCACCATCAACAAAGCTGTTCATCAAAATGTTCTTTGCTGAGTCATTTCCATTTTTGAGGAGATTCATTTCAATTCAATTTATGCCAGATGATGTGAAAGACTTCTTTGTTAGTCTTATGCAACAGGCATTGAAGTTCAGACAAGAAAAAAATGTTCAACGCGAAGATTTTCTCGATTATGTCATTCATTTGAAAAGCAAGAAGAACATTAGTGAATTGGAGATGGCAGCGCATACGATCAGCTTCTTTACAGGTATGATAGAAAGATTAATGCATGACAAGGCGTGGAAACTATCCCATTTATCCCATAAATCCCAAAAATATTCAAAAAATTCCTGAGCATGTTTGCACGATAGCAAAGATATCCCAACGTATCCTTAGTGTATTGGACGTGTAATTTCAGGATATGATGGGATATCTCAATTCTAATGCATACAAGCTCAGGGATTATTTTGAATATTTTTGGGATATATGGGATATTTGGGATATTTTCCATGCCTTGATGCATGATTTGTAAGAATTAGGTTTAATGTTGATCTTCAATATTGAATAGAAACCCGACACCAAGCCAGCATGACTCTGGCATGATGCTAGCACCATGCCAGGATCACAACGTCTTGGTACCGGATTTCTGATCAATTTACCGACTTGTGTCATTCAGGATAATTTAAAACAATTATCAGAGATTGTTTACCTAGCCATAGAAACCAGCTCCTATGGCTGCAAGTATGTAAACAGCAGGAAAATGTGGGGCTGATCTCCTTGCTTTCATCTAGTTTAGGTACACAATTGGTCATAATAATGACTTAACTCTAGCAAAGTTTCAGACTGATTGGACACTTCATGCCGCTGTACTCAATTCACACTTTTAATTTCTCTTTAGATGGTTTTGAGACGTCGTCAATCGCTATTGCACATGCTCTTTATGAGGTGAGGATATGTTTATATCCAGACATAGATTTGCTCAACACTGGCACTTTGTATGCCGTGTTTCTATGCCTACATTTTTGTTAATATTTCTCATGGCTTTAAATTTCAAATTTTTCATTCCCATCAAAGATTGGAAAGAGTAAGCGTGTCCAAGATAAACTACGCGATGAAGTAAACAATCATTGGGACAACAATGGCCAAATAAACTTTGAAACCTTGTCTGAATTAACTTATCTTGACCAAGTATTCCATGAAGCTTTGCGTTTGCACCCGCCAGCGGTAATGACATCAAAAATGTGCTCAGAAACTACAGATCTTGAATATGATGGAAAGAAAGTTACTGTCGAGAAGGGTTTAAGTGTCTATATTCCTATTTATTCACTCCATTATGACTCGCAACACTTTTTGGAACCGAAAAAGTTCCATCCTGAAAGGTTTGATGATGGAGCTATGAAGGATTATCTTGATCGATGTGTCTTTTTGCCTTTTGGAGCTGGACCGAGGTAGGAATTAGATTAAAAATATTTGGTGCTATAAAGCTGGGTTTTTATGTCATAATTGACACGATTCAATCCTCTCAAACTAAGTTTATGCATCTAATCAACTGAGTTTTGAACCCTTGAACAATTCTTTCCAAATTAATAATTAAATCTTTCCGTTACAGAATCTGTCTCGGCATGAGATTCGCCTTATTACAAAGCAAAGCTGCTTTAGCTGCAATCGTCCATAACTTTGAAATATCAGTCAACGAGAAGACAGCAGATCCATTGATCATCGACCCAAAGGAGTTTTTAAACGTCAAAGTAGGAGGATTGTGGTTGAATTTTAAGCCTTTGAATGAAGAATGAAGAACGATTTATACTTTAAATGACGAATATCAGGGTTGTAGTTATGATCTAGACAGGAAGAGAGAGGAGTTTTATCCACAACAAGCAAAAGAGAGTGCTGAGTTTGAGGGGAAAACAACATGGTGGGAAAAAATTTGTTGAGAACAAGGCGTGTAAACTCAGGATTAATCCCGAAAAATCCCAAAAATCCTAAAAAATTCCTGAGCCAACAAACATGAAAACCTGAATTTATTCATCAAATCCATCAGGGATTTAAAAGGGATTTCAGGTTTTCATTTTTTTTGGATTTTTGGGATTTTTCAGGATCAAACCTGAGTTTCCACGCCTTGGTTGAGAAGTTTTTTAATCAATTTTGAAAGAAATTGTTTAAAAATTTATGAGAATTTTCCTTTTCTCATCAAGCTGTTCTCCCCTAAGCTTAAAAATTTTGAGTCACTTTTATCAAATTTATATCAAATTGTAATTCAGATCTTCTGTCTAATTATGTCACTTCCTACACCCCTGGCTATAAGTTTCATGTTTAAAAATAAATAAAAAAAATTATACATTTATTGATTATAATCCATGCCTTATCATGGTATCTAATCTAAAGATTTACTTTTTATCTACACTAACTTTACTTTATAAAAGGAGGTTGTTGATTTATTATGTAACAATACTAAGCATGGGGGTCACAGCTACAAGTTTTAGCTGCAGTGGAGCTAGAACTTTTTTGAAAGTGGTTTGAATTTTTAGAAGTAGAGGATCGGTTGATTTGTAATTTGTTTTCAAAATCCATATTAAATTGAAGAAATATTTCAAAAAAAGAAAAAAAAAAAGGGGGGGGGGTATTCGAGATTTATGACAGTTCTATAAAATTGCAAGGAGATAGAGAAATCACAAATATTGGTTTTCTTACGTTACGTGATAATCGAATGGCCCCAAACAAAGAATATATTTTGACTTAATAAGTATCAAGCTATACGAAACTCAAATAAAAACTACAAATGACTTCCTTTAAACAAATTCAAACACTGAAGTTTAATATTCTCAGCACATGTGTGAATGAAAATGAGAAGAACTCAACGATAAATTATGTTCAGCAGCTAAAATTAAACTTTGCGTGGACAAAAAAAAAATAAAATAAAAACAGAGAGAAAAAGTCTCTCAAAGAGACAGATTTATGAGCGAGAGTGACAAAAAATATGCTCAGTCTAATTCTAACATTTCGGAAGTTGAGTCGTAAAATGATTTTGTTCATTATTTTGACTTTCGCTGCTGCTGGATTGCTTTATTTGTATTTGATATGGAATTTCAGTTATTGGTCTAAACGGCGTGTTCCGTCACCAAAAGCTAAGGTTCTACTCGGTGATTTACCAAATGGAATTTTAAGGAAGGAAAATATGGCATACGATTTTGAGCGGCTATATAAGTAAGTTATTTAAGTTAATCTCTCAATTAAATTGTTCACATCTGTTCAATTTCAGCAAATATAAAGGCAAGACTCCATTCGTTGGCATCATTCAACTGCGTGACCCACGCTTATTGATTTTAGAACCAGAATTAATTAAAGATGTTCTTGTCGGTAAATTTCATTACTTTAAAAATAATGAATTTGCAGATATGATTGACACAAAGCTTGATCCGCTGTTTGCAAAGAATCCATTCTTCTTAAAGGACGACGAATGGAAAGAAAAGAGAGCTGAGATCACTCCAGCATTTACTACGAACCGCATGAAAGCACTTTATCCACTTATTCAAGATGTCAGTGCCAGAATGGTCAAGTACATCACAATTGAGTCCAAAAAATCCGATCCATTCGATGCTCGTGAATTATCCGCAAAATACACAACGGATGTGGTCAGCAACTGTATTTTTGGAGTTGATGCTGAGTCATTTACTAAGGAAAATGCTAAAATTCGTGAAATGGGCAAAAAACTGTTCTCATCGTCCCCATGGATTTTCATCAAAATGATCCTTATTGAATCTTTCAAATTTTTAAAACGGTTCATAAAGATTCAATTTACTGAAATAGAAATTCAGCAGTTCTTTGTTGACTTGATGAAACAGGCATTGAAGTACAGAGACGAGAATAATATCCAACGTGAAGATTTTCTTGACTACATCATTCAACTGAGGAACAAGAAGAACATTAGTGAATTAGAGATGGCATCGCACACAATCAGCTTCTTCAGTGATGGTTTTGAGACGTCATCGATTGCTATTTCACATGCTCTTTATGAGGTATGGATGACAATGAGTCAAAAATTCATTTAAATAGGTTCTAAAAGTCACGGTTTAGGCAACTCAGCCTAGTTTGCTTTAAAAATCATTGTTTTGCAACAACGTGACTTTGCACCTTATCCAACTTAATGGATATAATTTTTTATCAATATCTAATCAATTTTTGTGTGTAATTTTTAAAAGCTCGGGAAGAGCAAACGTGTCCAGGATAAACTACGCGAAGAAATCAAGAATAATGCCAACAAAAATGGTCAAATAAGTTTCGAAAAGCTCCAAGAAATGTCTTATCTCGATCAAGTCTTTCATGAAGCTCTACGTATGCATCCACCTCTTGTGACTTCATCAAGATTATGTTCTGAAGATGTTGACTTGGAGTACGATGGCAAGAAAGTCACTGTTGAGAAAGGAATGAGTGTTTTTATTCCATATTTGAGTGTTCATTATGATCCCGAGAACTTTTTGGAACCAAAGAATTTCCATCCAGAGAGATTTGATGATGGAGCTATGAAGGATTATCTGGACCGATGCGTATTGATGCCATTTGGGGGTGGTCCGAGGTAAGCTTTTATAGATTTTTTGCGACAATCTTAAACTAATCTTGTGATTTTCAGAATTTGCCTAGGAATGAGATTCGCCTTACTTCAAAGTAAAGCTGCTCTAGCTGCTATTGTTGGAAACTTCGAAGTGACTGTCAATTCAAAGACACAAGACAATCCATTAGTTATTGATCCCAAAGAATTCTTGAATATCAAAACAGGTGGATTGTGGCTGGACTTTAAGCCTTTGAGTGAGGAGTAAGAAGATATCATGCTAATGTCAAGCTTATTTTTGAATTAAAGAAACTTTTTTTATTAATTTCTATGTTTTGCATTTTATTTCTAATTTTGTCAATTTTATCCTAAGGTTTTTTTCAGGCTCGGAAACTAGGCCGTATTTAAAAGTCGGTATTTGGAGAAATTTGTATGGAAGTTGGCGGTATACTGCCTAGATTCCAAGGCTGGGATTTTTTCTCGACTTAAAATTATTGAAAACTTTAAAGTGTCAGTCAATCCAAAAACCCCCTAAAGAGTATCTTAACATAAAGTCATGAGGTTTGTGATGATGGGTTCCTATTGCTCCACTATGAAGCGTAGGGCGTCCACAAAGCATTTGAATCGCACTCAATTCTGGGCCAAAGCTGCTATTTCCTGCAGCTTCTTGTTCTGTTGTTCCGCCTCCCGTTCAACAATTGTGCGCCAAGTAATTCTCCGTCGGCCCCTAGTCCTATTTCCTTGGACATTCCAGAAAATCGCTTCGATGAGGTTTGTGATTGAACTTAAAACCTTTGAACGAGAATCAAAAACATCCGATAGAAGATAAAAAATTAAATTTTACGTGAGAATTGGAAAGAAATTCATTTATTGCCCTTTTTGGCTATCTGTTCACAACCAATTCTTTTCGTTTTGGAAAAATATGTCCTTATAAGTCCCAAACTTTGCTGAAAACAATAAATATTGTCGATAGCTTTTAAACTTTGGTATGCCAAGAGACGAGATGATTGTAAAACTAGAACCGAACGGCAGGCGTTTGGGTACCATTTCGATTCTAATTATACTATCAACTCGGTCGCCGGGTGACAAAAATTTCAATGAATATCAATGTGTACCGATCGGGATTGTCGATAGCTTTTAAGAATTTATTTTTGGACTTTGATTTATAAAAATTGGTAATCAAATCAATTATGATGAGTACAGGAAGTGTCTGTCTAACTTTTTAGACCTCAGAGCAGTACATGACTCATTCAAGACCTTACCAGACTCCAAAGAACCTGAATTGGTCTAAAAAATGATGTTTTTATGCTTATTTAAAGTTGCTATTCAGTCAATTATTTGTAAAAACTTATTTCAATTGATCTGAGACTCGCCATCATATTAAACTTTGTATAGTTCAATTTAAATGACTCAACACGTGCTTAAAAATGAATAAATCACATCACAAAAATTATGTTGAATTCTAAAAATAAAATTTAGCATCAAAATCTCTCTGTGCATCAAAATAATCAAAACAGAGAGAATTTCTTCAACAAGAGAGTAAGTAGAGATAAAAAAAATATTGAGCATTGATAAAAAAAATGTTATTTAAGTTGGAGCGCTTAATCATTTTTATTCAGTCTGACTTCATCGATTCCAAAAATTCGCTCAGTTAAAAAATGATCTTCATTTACTTGATCATAGCCTTAGTGGCACTTCTCTATGTCTATTTGACATGGAATTTCAATTACTGGTCCAAACGTGGAGTTCCAGGACCAAAAGCTAAAGTGTTTCTTGGTGACTTACCAAATGGAATCATGAGAAAGCAGAATGTTGCTTATGACTTCCAAAAAATTTACAAGTGAGTGATTTTTTTTTGTGTTTATTCAGTTTAATAAGTTTACATTTCCATCCAGAGAATTCAAGGCCAAGACTCCATTTGTTGGAATTATTCAAATGCGTGACCCTCGTTTAATAATTTTGGAACCTGAATTAATTAAAGATGTTCTCATCCGAAAGTTTCATTACTTCCGTAACAGT
The DNA here is from genome assembly GCA_917627325.4 of Chironomus riparius. Taxonomy (NCBI): domain Eukaryota; kingdom Metazoa; phylum Arthropoda; class Insecta; order Diptera; family Chironomidae; genus Chironomus; species Chironomus riparius. The sequence goes on along the minus strand of OU895878.1, from coordinate 48,621,507 downwards.
GAATTTTCAGATATGATTGATACAGAACAAGATCCGTTGTTTGCAAAGAATCCATTCTTTTTAAAAGACGACGAATGGAAAGAAAAGAGAGCTGAGATCACTCCAGCATTTACTGTGAATCGCATGAAAGCACTTTATCCACTTATTCAAGATGTAAGTACCAGAATGGTTAAGTATATTGCCAATGAGTCCAAAAAATCCAAACCATGTGACGCTCGTGAATTAGCTGCAAAATACACAACGGATGTGGTCAGCAATTGTATTTTTGGCGTCGACGCTGAGTCATTTACCAAGGAAAATGCTGAAATTCGAGAAATGGGCCGAAAGTTGCTGTCACCATCTACAATTGTTTTCATCAAATTAGTACTCATTGGCTCATTTTCAATCCTTAAAAAATTCATGAAGGTTCAATTCACAAAGATGGAAATTCAACAATTCTTTGTCGACTTGATGAAGCAGGCACTAAAGTATAGAGATGAAAATAAAGTCCAACGTGAAGACTTCCTTGACTACATCATTCAATTAAGGAACAAGAAGCATATAAATGAATTGGAGATGGCATCGCACACGATCAGCTTCTTTAGTGATGGTTTTGAGACGTCGTCGATTGCTATTTCACATGCTCTTTATGAGGTGAGGATTTATTTTAGTTGTCATAATGAAAGCATGCATGCCAAGAACTAGACATGAAAAATTCAAAAGAAGAGAGAAAGACGGTGACAACCCATGCTTTTTATTATGTGACAATTCAATGACCTTATGTAGCTGAAAAAGTAATTTCAATTAATCAAAATTCTCAATTTGGGAACAAAATGATAACAACATACATATATGGAATTATGCTACATTTATGGACTTGTGCTGTTATCAAATTTGTTATCATTTTTATTTTTTCATTCATTCAATCAGCTTGCAAACAACAAACGTGTCCAGGATAAATTACGTAATGAAATCAACAACAATCGTGACGAAAACGGACAACTAAGTTTCGAAAAGCTCCAAGAAATGTCTTATCTTGATCAGGTGTTTCATGAAGCTTTACGTATGCATCCACCTCTTGTGACGTCATCAAAAATGTGCTCGGAAAATGTTGATTTGGAATATGATGGAAAGAAAGTGACGGTTGAGAAAGGAATTAATGTTTATATCCCGATTTTGGAGGTTCATTATGATCCTGAGAACTTTTTGGAACCAAAGAAATTCCACCCTGAGAGATTTGATGATGGCGCTATGAAAGATTATGTCGATCGATGTGTATTTATGCCTTTTGGTGGTGGTCCGCGGTATGCAAATAATTTTTTGAAACTTTAAATTTTTTTCTAATTTTTTCCCATTCAGAATCTGCCTTGGCATGCGATTCGCCCTCTTACAAAGTAAAGCCGCTCTAGCTACAATCATCGGAAACTATGTAGTCACTGTCAACCAAAAAACCCAAGATAATCCATTCGTCATCGACGCAGCTGAATTCCTTAACATTAAAACTGGAGGTCTTTGGGTGAATTTTAAGCCTTTGAATTAGGAATAAAAATAAATCGGACTTCAGATTTAAAGATTTAATAGATTAAGTCTAGACTGGTGGGAATTCTTTATCTCCGATATCCAGTTCTAACTAGACCCCCACAACGCATAGATTTAAAGCTATCTTATCGACCTTAATTCTTATCACATTTGTGGAAATTTTCTATTTTAAATCGAAAATAAAGCTTGATATGTGTCAGTACTACTCTAAAATTCAAACAATAATGTTGACTATTTTACTTCTGTTATTTATTGTAGCGATAACTTATTATTATCTTAAGTGGAACTATGATTTTTGGCAAGTTCGTGGCGTTCCATTTGAGAAACCTGTGTTGTTTTTTGGTAATTTTAAAAAATCAATAACAAGACTGAGGCATGTGTCTGAAGATTTTACTGAACTTTATAAGTGAGTAAATTGATTAGAATTTATTATTATTGGTTTTTGATTTGGGAAGTTTAGTAAGGTCTTGTTTAAATGTAGAGAGTTATGGAACATACTCGAATAGCCTTGAACTTAGTTTAAGGGATCAGTTCATAGGAATGAGAGACTGCCAGTATGCGAGAGTATGGCCTATGAGGCCGAGAGTGGTTAAGCTCCAAATCTTATATTTGTAACTCTATTTGACAAAGACTTGAGTTCGATTCCTAAAACAGATCAAATCATCTGAGAGCGTATCGATATGATAAGGTTGGGGTCCTAAACATCTCAACTAATATCCTGAATACCACAACTCGGTGAATCAAATAGAAATCTGACACCAAGCTGGTTTGACTTTAGCATGATGCTGTACTCAAATTGAGTCCCTTTTGATTAATTGACTTGTGCTATTCGGGAAACTAGTTGAGATGTTAAGGAACCCAACCGGTTACCTTATCTTGTCATATGGACATAGTCTATTAACAGACGATTGACATATTAGGAATCGAACCCAAGTATTTCCAAAATAGAGTAATAAATATAAGACCTGTAGCTGAACCACTCTCGGCCTTAGAGGCTACACTCTTGCAGTAGCAGTATCTCATTCATATAGACTGATACACCAAATCTCACGTCACAAACTGTTAGGCTAAGGTCAAGAAATCTTTTAAGGAATAGAAAAAAAACACCATCAAACACTCAAAAATACAATAAAAAAAATATCCCAATCATCAAAGTCTTCCTAGATCCCCCTTTAAGACCACTTATCATAAAATTCACAAATTGCTTAATAATGGAAATACCTCTAAAATGTCCATGAATTTATATTCCAAATTTAGACTTAATGAAGAATTATTTTCGTATTTTTTGATAAAAATAAATTTGTGAGACGCAATTTTTGTATCGTAAACAGTCACGTTTTGACTAGTGAGTAATTGAATCACATAACTGAAATTTGTAATCAAACGCAGAGGCTTAAAAATTAATTTTAGGCAAGAATCGACCTTCTTAGGATTAATAGAAAATAAACTGCGATGCAGAATATTAAGCTTTGAAGGATTTACTATCTGTGGTGATGCAGGGAATAGAACTTTGGGGCATTAATCGGTCAAAAGCTTGTTTTCAGCCTTGTCTATGCTCAAGCTATGATTCTGAATGCAAATTTTAATTATTAAACCAAATTTGAGCAAGCAAATCACAAATTAATAAAATCTCATCTCTTTAACTTCCAGCAAATACAAAGGAACAGCAAACTTCATCGGAATCTTCCAAATGCGTGAGCCCCGAATAATGGTCATCGAGCCAAAGCTAGTCAATGAAGTTTTAATCAGAAAATTCAATCACTTTAGTGCCAATGAATTTAGCAAGATTTTTAATCCGAAAATTGATCCGCTGTTCACGAGAAATCCATTTTTGGCAAGCGGCGACTCATGGAAAGAATATCGTAGTGAAATTGCCACAGCATTCTCATCAGTCCGTTTAAGGACAATGTATCCAATTATGGAATCGGTTGTCGACAATTTACACAGTCAAGTCATTTATCACATAAATCAGCCATTTGAAGCACGAGAATTGTCACTCAGATTCACAGCTGACATCGTCTCAAATTGTATATTCAATCTCAACTCAGATTGTTTGTCAGGCTGCTGTAAAGTCAGAACAATGTCGAAAAAGTTGTCATCACCGCCAAAAAAGACAGTCTTGTTCATGATTATTGCTGAAATTTTCCCAATTTGTCGTAAATTTCTTCCAATGAAGTTCATAACCGATGACGTTGAGGAATTTTTCCTCGACTTTTTTGAGCGCTCAATGCGATTAAGAAAGCGCACTGGAATTAAAGTTGATGATTTTCTGGATTATGTGATTTCCCTGCGGGAAAAAAAGAAATTGTCGCATAAAGACGTTGCGGGTCATTTGACAACTTTTTTCTCGGATGGACTAGAAACAACAAGCCTTCTTATTGCACATACGTTATATGAGGTGAGAATTATGAAAGGCTTAGGATCAATAATCTTTTATCTAATTTAATTTTCTTTTATTTTCTCTTTATCAGCTTGCAAATAATGAAGGGGTTCAGTGCAAACTGCGCGATGAAATTAATAGATATATTGACACTTACGACGAAATATCATATGATGTGCTTAATGAAATGGCTTATCTTGAACTTGTCATAGCTGGTAAGAATTTAATCACGATATGATATTTATAAACTGAAGACAAATGCCGCATTGTTGGGAATTTTATGACTTTTGTATAATGCGATAGGTGATTTGAAATTATTTTCAGATAATGCGCACTGTAATGATTTATTTTCAAATAATGCGCATTATGATGTATTGTTTTCAGATAATGCGCATTATAATCCAAATTATTTTTAGACACCTCACATTAAAGTCTTTACAATTTTACAACTGGTATTTTCCAACTATGTCTATATAAATTTCCCATCAGAAAACAAAATATACGTAATTAATATCTCTCTTATCTCCATAGAAACATTGCGGCTACACCCACCATTCACAATAATATCAAAAGAATGTACGTCAGATGTTCGACTAGAAGTGACAAAAGGAAGAACAGTCTTAATAGAAAAAGGAACAAATGTTTACATTCCATTATATCAGATCCAAAATGACCCAGAATATTTTCCAAAGCCAAAGGAATTCATACCAGAAAGATGTTCACATCACTACAGCTATGATGGCTTATACTTGCCATTTGGAAATGGCACAAGACAATGCTTGGGGATGAAATTTGCATCGATGGCATGTAAAGCAGCTGTTGTACAACTTGTGAAGAATTTCAAAATTACTGTGAATAGCAGGACGAGTGAGGAGTTGAGGATTGATCCAAATGAGTTTTTGAATATTAAGAAAGGTGGATTGTGGCTTAATTTCAAGCCTGTACACATGTTTCAGATTTGAATTTAATTGATATTTAAAAATTTGATGAAAGACTGCACGCCTCAATGCAAGAATAGGAATTTAATATTTATTGGTTATTTTAAGAATTTTTGAGCATTAAATAAGTTTAAAGCTATTGATGACTAGCTATTAATGCTATTAAAGGTATTCTAAGGAACTGATTAAGATTAAGGATCCAACAGTCCAATAACTGACCTCCTACCTTCCCCAAAACAGAGATTAGATTATCAAGTAATTAGAGCAGTAGTGTAAGTTACATAATTTTTTGTGATAATAAAAATTAAATTACATTATTAAGTGATAAGTAGACATGTGAGTGATTTTTTTTCGTCACAGCACTTGTTTTGGCAAATGCTGATAAGATATTTGAGTATTTTTAATTTTTCAGATGTTAAGAAGAATTTGAACATTGGATTTTAACATTTTGAAAATCATATGATTGGAAAATCTTGTTTTTTGTGAGTTTATGGAGATTGCAGGAAGTACTGCAAAACAAATTCTTGATAATTGTTCTCAATAAAACAAGATTTCAAGTAACAAAAGGCAAATTGAATGCCTGAAACCTTAAAAAACAAAAAGCAACAAAATGTATAGAAACTTTGTACATATTTAAATTTAAATGTAAATAAATAAAAAGTTCAAAAAAAAGGAGATTGCAGGAAGTTTCCTAGAGTGATGATTATCCAGCATTTAAGAAATTCTTCCTCCTGACAATGATTCTGTCCCTAAATTGTATTAATGAATTCCAAAGAAATAACTCACATCTCTCGCTTAGTTTTATGAATATAAAAATACAGACTGAGAACTTTACAAATGTTTTTCATAAACCGTTGAGGTGTTTTGAGTTTTTATGTTGGCTCTTTTTTGAATTTTTAAAAACAGAAATTAAGCACATGCACATGTGGCTTTATAAATTCAGAAGTTTGTATTTTTTTTTAAAAAAAACTGGCAAATCGAAAAGGTTTTTTAAGAGATAACATGTGGACGGTTGACCCCAAATTGCTCGATTTGCCCCCCATAGCTGCATCTAGATTGATGAGTTAAAATGTCTTAAGATAAAAGAGTTGAGCCTGCATTACCCTTATTGAGTTTTGACAGATTAACGAGACCTTAACTCAGACAAGGCGGGAAGTACAGTTGCAATTGAGTTACAGCTACAAAACTGCTCAATATTCCATGAAGCCATCTTCAAAATGCAATTCTAAAATCAAAACCGTAAGCAGAGCTAGAAAATAATGACGATGAAAAATTCTTGTGGCATCTTCAATCATCCAGCGACGTTCGTCAAACATAAAATTTATTGAAACACTACAATTTAATTTTATATTTCAAAGATATTTATTTCATTCGATATTGTGCATTTATTTCCATATCATTATAATATATTGCAAATTATAAATGAATAATATGATTATGAAAATTGATATTGCATACGTTTTACATGTTGAAGAATAAAAAAATAAGTTTTTTTTTCAATTGGCTGCAATAAATTGAATCCAATTTCATACAATAAATTTATCACAATTATAATCATTACATTGAATATTTACTTCTTTATGATGTTTAGCTTATGAACTTGAGTTCTTGAGATCTTATAAATTAGGTATTTGTTATTGTTGTTTAAAATGAGATCAAACGAAAACTATTTTATGTGATATTTTATTTTGTTATTCAATAAGTATTTATATTGGGTTGATGGGGGCTTTTTTGGGGGGTTCTTGTGGCTTCTGGCAAGTTTTCATTTTTTTTATTAAATATCTATCCTCGTTTTAATTTTTTAAACATTTTTTTAATTTTTTTGATTTTTTTCCATTTTTAAACGTTTGAATTTGTTTTGCAATTTTTGAATTTTTTTTATATTTTTGAATTTTTTTTTATATTTTTGAAATTTTCAAATTTTTTTTGAAATTTTTGAGTGATTTGTTAAAATTTTTGAGTTTTTTTTTGAATTTTATTAAAGTTTTTTGATTTTTTTTAAAAATATGGATTTGTTTTGAAATTTTTTTGAAACTTTTGAATGTATTTTTGAATATTTGAATGATTTTTTGAAATTTTTGATTTTTTTTGAATTTTTTAAATTTTTATTGATTTTTTTTTATTTTTCTGAATATTTTTATTCTTTTTATTTTTTTTTGTTTTTTGAACTTTTCTTAATTTTTTTGTTTTTTTTTTTCCTTTTCTCGAATTTTTTAACACTATAAAAATTTTAATTAAATTCTGTTCCCAAAAATCAACATTTTTCAGCAAATATTTCCAAAAATTATTCAATTTAAAACTTTAAAATCTCCAGTAAATTCAAGTTTCTACCACAAAAATCTGCCCCCAAATGAACTCCAATCCCACACTCTTTACACTTCATAAAAAAAAAACTTTACAATCTAAAAGTATTCCAAAGGCACTGGTACAATAAAAATTTATAAACTAAAATTAATTTTATGGTAATCGTGATGATGAAATGATGATTATAGTTGATAAAAATCTGTACAAAAATAAAATTGTTAATAATTCGTTAGTTGAGCATGTCAGTGGTCATTGAGCTTCCCCAGACGTCTCTACTTGAACCTGTAATTAGAGTAAATTATCATAAAAATTAATTTACATTTAAATTGAATTATTTTTACAAATTTATAACTAAATATTGTGATTATATTAATTCATAGATAGCATGCATTTTTGGTTGATTTATTGCTGGACAAAAACTGTTGATTTTGCCAAAATTTAATTTACATATTTTATTATGCGAACAGGTCATGTGTGCCTATCAACATTACAACTATACGGAAATTTCGTGTCATATTTTCATTCTTTTCTGTTAATTGGCTGCAATCTTTATTGAGAATCATAGGTTGTAAATTAGCGCTGCATTTCACGCCTGAAGAATTTGTTAAGAAATCTTTAACCTGCGCTTGACTGCACTGACCGCAGCCAGTGTGTGTGCTTACATAGTGAGTCATGCTGTTTATTCTTTATTATATCTCCAAGTGTGAAACTCATGAATCATTTACATTTTATTAGCACATTACATTGTCTGTATGAAGTTTTATTCGTGGAGCTAGTTCCAAAGTCAAGGAAGAAGATAGAAATTTTTTTTTGATTCAATAAAGAAAATAATGGAATAAATTTTATTAAGATAAGCATGTCGGGTTGTATAACGAGAAGCTGTCAGAAAAATCATGTAAAATGAAGTTGAACGGACACCTTATAAAGGTATGAAGTAATCATTTCTTTGTCTATTATACAGTTAGTAATGCAATGTGAGTTAATAAATTTACATGCGGTGGATTTGTCATTGTAGGTGAACTTAGAATGCGACTTTGATCAGGTGTGGATGATTGCGAAATTGTTTTTTTTTTTCGATAACATTTGTCATTGTGAATTTTATTATATTTTTGAAGCATAGCCAAGATGTTGTGTGAATTGAAAACTGTCAATTTTGTTGCATTTTCAATTATATATTCGAGCTATATCCGATTTATTTAGCAGTAAACTGAGAATTTATTTATGAATTTAATAAATCAATTAAAACTCAATTTCTTTTCAATTTCTTTCACTTGATTAAGTAACAGTCTGGTTGATTTTGATCGACTTTGGAGAATTTTAATCACACTATAATCGATGGCCTTAACTGACAAAAGGATATGCTCTTAAAGTGGATGATGAGTCTGGAAAATGCATTTACTGAGTATGTTCTGAGTCTATGGCCTAGTCTTAAGAGCATACTCTTTGTTTATCAAGGTAGATTCTAGGCTCTTATTCATTGTTTCTTAAACTATTACTCCGTGGAGCTTTAGTGTTCTGTGAGAAAATCCTAGGTGCTTCGCGAATAGATTGACGGAACAGTAAAGTAATGGTTTTTATATACAGGAGCCAAAAAACCATTATTCATGGCTGTCCATTGGTTTTTTTGCCAACTTTCAGCAAAAAAAAAAACTGATGCTATCCCGGGACAAACTAAGTTTGGAAGCATTTTCAGAGGAAAAAAGGAATTCTTAAGAATTAATGATGTAAATTTTGAAGATTATTCGTGGGAATCGAACCCAGTCTTTAACAAAATTGATGATTACATTTTAAACAACCACTCCGCCATAGATCCTTTACTATCTTATTCCTAGATTCGCCTAAAATTATTACAGTATCCAAAATTTCATTCTCTTCTGACCTTACAGCTCTTCGACCACACATTGCAATTGCCAATAATTTTGTGAACATATTTCATAATTCTCAAAATAAATTATAATGTTATTTCGCAAACATTAGCCATTATCATCTCATAACATCCATTTACTGACGCTCTGAATTGTGAATCATTCAAACAAGTTTTTTTCTTCTTCAAAAATTGTGATTTCTATCGTCCCATTTTACATTATTTATTTATATCACTTAATTTATTCATTTTGATTTCATGATTGTCCTCATAAGTTTCTTTGTATACGCACGAGTGTTGACGCAATTTTCTGATTCTAACGATAAAATTTTTTTTTGCACAATTGTATTATTCAATTTGCATATTTGACATGTAAATTTAAAATATTCTGGACGATGAAAGTTATGTCCATAAAAAAATAAAAGTATATCCCTCATAAGTTCAAAAACAATCTAATATAAATTCAATAAATAATGAAAGATAAAGACCAAAAATTTACATATTTTCAATATTTATGCCTGCATCATTCTCCCCTATCGCAATCCAATTTAAGAAGAAAAAAAATTGAGTCATACAAACCTCTTAAATTTAAAATGCGTATCGGAAAGCAGTTTCATCAGGAATATCAGCGACATTGTCGATTTCTCTCCATCCTTGTCTTCTTCTTTGTCGCCTTTCTTCTTCTTTTTAACCACTAAGAATTTGAGTTTTGATTTCTTTGACTTTTGTTCTCGATTTTCGAATGGAACTGCCATTTTTCACACTCGTTGGCTTGGTAAATATTTGAGGCACTTAGTGGGGGTCTTGAAGTTGGTTGTGTCAATATTTGGGTTGTTGATTTGCGAGGTTTTTATCTTGAAGAAATTTTGAGAAATTTATCAATTAGCATACTAGGAATTAACATTTATAATATATAAATTTTTAAAAATTGTGATTTTAGTTTTCGAGATTCTTAAAAATTTAAAATAATAAAGAAAGAAAATAAATTCAAAAAATCAAAATCAAAAATCAAGAAAAAAATTAAAATAATAAAATATTAAAATATTAAAAATTAAAATATTAAATGAATAAAAAATTAAAATTTTAAAAAAATTGTAAAATTTCAAGTTGAAAGTTGAAAAAGTTGAAAAAATATCAAATGAACCAACAAAAATTTTTGAAACTTCAATAAAATATTTTATAATTTTTTGAAATTCAAGGTTTCTTTTACTTTTATTTTGCAAATTATAAGCAACTTAATATGAAAGTTTTTTTCTACAAAAAATCGAAATTTAATTTCGATTTTAATTTAAATTTAAATTCTTTGAAATTTTTAATTTGAATTTAAATTCTTTGAAAGTTTTACTTTAAATTTAAATTCTTTAAACTTTTTAATTCAAACTTAAACTTTTTTTAAAATTATAAAAACCCAGCAAAAACCACAATCATCTTATAAAATTCAAAATTACTTGTTTTCACAATTTCACAATATTTCTTCTTCTCCACTTTTTACTAAGCCACACACTTTCTCTCTTATTCAAAACTACGTAAAATCGTTCGTTTCTTTAAAAAATTTCTATACAAAAAGACGGTCTTGCTTCGTCGAAAGTCTTTAACAAGCTGAAGATTCTCCAATGTTTAATAAAAGACTGTCTACACATCACAAACACAATCAAAAACCTTTTCACATGCAACTTTATCCCCACCACCATCCCTTCTACTATGAAAACTGCTCTGATTTCAATGTTTTCCACTCACACAACTAATAATTTAATATTAAATAATGTTTAGCTGTGTGGATGACTGCACAAAGAGAAATAAAGAAAGAAGTTAAACTTCTCGACTTCCTTACAGAATAAAATAAAATTGTAATTTTTTTTTTTATATCACGAAAAGAATCTTTTTTTTTTAGGGAAGAAACCATTTTCTGGATGCGCTATAAGAACGAGATGGATATAGAAAAATGGAAAAAAGGACGCTCGTGTTTTCTTCTTCTTGCCAATAGAAATTTTTATTCCATCCCGATTTGGACAAAGGAGGACTTAATCGAGATAGATTTTTTCATATTAGAAATGGTGAAAATCCGGGTTCAGAAATTAATTCTTTTTACGCATCTTCGTGACTCATTTTTTGTTATAGCGTACAAAAATTAATTTTTGCGAGCAGTCAATGGACGAGAAAAAATAGATAAAAATCAAACAAGTTTCATTCAGAATCGACATTATGATTATTAATAAACTGCTATATGATATCAAAACTTTTTTTTTATGGGGTTCAATAGCTTTTGGAACTGATTAACTGTACAATTTTTTTTGTGTGATAAACGTCCTTGAGTGAATTGCTATAAAAATATTTTGCTTATTCTGTAGGTGTTAATTTCTAAGGTTAGGCACCTGACGAAGTATTTTTATGGGAATTCTTTTGGATATTAGACACTCAATTTCATAAGTTTTTGAAATTGATTTTGCTGAATAATAAGAATGTTGCGATGTTATTCAGTAAAGTAGGTCGTTGACACATTTTTGCTCGTTCTTTTTTAGTTTCGTAAGATTATTTAATAGCTTGTTGTTTGTGATTTGATTCTGCTAAACATTTATTTCAATTGTGATTAATAGCACTCCTTACTTGTTGTATGTAATTGGATCTTATCAGATAAATAGAAATTTTATCATTATTACTCTTCTGATGTGTGCTAGTGCCGATTAGAACTTGCTGATTATTGATGTAATTTCTCTGAATACTGTCTCGATCATCAGCTACCATACATTAGTTCTTTGGCTGTTCCTTTCTATTCACAAACTCTTTAAAACCTTACAATGCAGGATTCGTACTTGAATTATTCTCAATTTTTAAATCTAATCATGATAATCTCGCCATAAAATAGTGAAACTTCGTAGGATTAGGCTAATGTGAAGCTGGCGTGGAACCAAATTTACAATAAATTGATCCAGCATTTTATACGATGTGTTCCATTTGGAATAGCCTAAGCAAGAGCGTTTGTGAGGAATGGGTCTGATTTACCGACATTAGCATGAAAAGGAAGATGTTTGTTTGGCATTAGCTTTGAAGATGTTATGTGCAACAAGTTGCCACACTATTAATGCAAAAGCGGCACTGCGATCGATGATCTGTTGTACCATCCCAAGTCCCCTATGAGCTATCATCCGACCCCTCTCACCAGCTACGTCTCTGGTTTAAGTATGAAAGAATTTTCAGAATGAAACATTTTTGTGGAGCTTCAAATAATTCTGTACATTTTTATCTCATAAAATCCGTCAACATTTAATAAAAAAAATTTCCACAAAATAATAAAAGCATTCTTTCATATCCGCCATTGCAGCATCTTCAAGCTCCATTTATTAAAACTTCTAAATCACCACAAAAATCCGTCCCATGCTGAGCAAAAAAAATTTCCACTCATTTTTTTTATTCTCAAAATAAATTTTCATCTTTTATTTTTCACGAAAAATTCTTTCTTTAAAAAGAGTCTAATTAGTGACTCATTTGATTTACGTTAGTGAATTGTGAACAAATAATTGTGTCATCATAAAAGACTTAAACTATTTAAAACCTAATTGTCAATGTTGGGGTTTTTATCGTAAACAATTTCGTAAACTTGAGCTCGATTCCTACATTTTTAAAAACGATAAAAGAAATTTTTTAAAAACGCAATTAAATGCTTATCTGCATATTTATTTAATTCCTCGTTAGAAATTTTTTAATATTTTTTTTAAGGCACAAGCAATCTCTGTAACTGGACACGTTTCGTAGTTTGTTGATGATTTTAAAGCTCCATAAAATGTCACTTATTAAGTAGTTCAAATGAATCGTCTCATTTTACAATGTGATAAGTGAATACAAAAATATAGAAGATTAACATAAAGGCATGAGACGGTTGAATGACATAAAGTAGCAAATGGAAATTGATAGCTTTTAGTTGTTGAACGATAAGAATCAGTGTGCTAACAATAACAAAAAAAAAACTAATGACTTATTTCTACATTTATTTGTAGCGATTCTGGAGAAATTTGAAAACCTGTTTGAATTTAGTAAAAAGCCACAAATAAGTTTGAATTTTTATAGGTATGGGGGGTGCTTAAAGTGCATTTGTTGGTTGATTGTTATTATAATCCTACATTGGAACGCATAATTTTGAGTCTTTTTTTGTCGCTCGGGCTTATGACTGGTGGCACAGAGGGGGGTGGGATGGGTCAAGGCAACACTACTTTTTGTGACTCATGAAGACGTTCTCGCTAACCACCATACCCAAATAACACAAGTCGGTGAATTGAATAGAAATCAAGCGCTAAGCCGGCATGAATCTGGCATGGTGCTGGCTTCGAATTTAAATTAAGCACCATGCTAGAGCCACAAAGGTTTGGTTCCGGATTTCTGATTGATTAACCGACTTGTGCCACTCGGGATATAAAGTTTGTACAAACAGAATACTGACAATGGCTTTTTAAAAGTCTTAATCCAAAGAAAAGACAAATAGCCAAAATAAACATTAATCGATTCTCTAGCTCCACTGTAATCCACAAGTAAAAACGCATTCAATTATGTCTTTTTTTTTCTCATTTAATTTTAAAATACACTTAAGAAAATATGATGAATCATATTGTTGCCTTCAATATCGATACACACTCTTATTATTATTATTTTTAAAAAGAAAAAAAAGTGTGGCAAGATGTAATGAAAATTAACGGGACTTTATGACTAATGTCAGCATGTTATTTATATCCCGAGCGACAATTTGTGGCGATGGCAGTTGTGTGATTGCCTCCAAACTGCCTTGCTTTGAACAAGTCGATTTCAAGGCACTGCCTTATACTACATTGCCTTGTGGCTACCATACGACTGCCACCAAAACAAATGTTTTTTTCTAAAATTTCTGCCTTGCTCAGGCAGTTACAAGGCTGTCATATGACTGCCACCCATTTCAGCATTGTCGCAACATACTTCACAAGTAAAATCAGAAATGACTAATATAAGTCGAAGAAATGTTTCCATACTTTTCCTAAGATATTTTAAATAATATCTTTTGTGGCATGGCACTTTCACTGATTCGTGCTCCTATCAAGACTTAAGTCGCGATAAGACTTAAACTTTTGAATCTCATTTCCTTATTAATTATAGTACAAAACCAAATGAGCTAACGAGCATTTAATTTTCAAAAAAATCAAAAATTATAACAGAATTATAACAGTCTTTTGCTGCCATAATAACTGCCTTGTAAGCACCACCTCGTCAACATCTAGGCGATTACAAGGCAAGTCAGTCATAAGTCGGTGGCAGTTTCAAGATAGCCTTGCGCGCGGAAATATGGAGGTCAGGAGTTGCCATCAAGGCGATAAGGCAGTCGTATGGTGATTATTGATTTGCCTTGACTCAAGGCAGTTGGCAGTAGGCACTGCCTTGTGACCGTCGAATGGCTGCAATAAGGCTGTTGAATGTCACTCGGGTATATACACAAAACTGAACTCAAAAAAAAACTTATGTTTTGACTTGCACTTTAAATATTATATTTTTTTTTCATGTCCCGTGTTGTTTGACACTTGAAAAGAGATGTGAAAATAAATAAATCGTTACTATGAAGCAGAGAAGTATAACAAAAAAATAAAGGTATACATGAAGTAGACGTTATGGCGTCTGATCGTAATTATCGGAGGTAATTGAGACGTTCTTATTTTTGGATAGAACGTGTTAATTAATCGGTCATTGTTTATTGTGTACGAGCGATTTTGTTTATTTAGCAATTTACCTTTTTGTCTCTATTTTTGTATAATTTACGCGCTTTTGTTGCTGTGGAGCTTCAGATAAGACTGCAATCCCGTTACATCTTTTTTTTTGGAAAATAGAACAAGTTGATGGGATTTAGGAACTTTCTCTTAAAAGCTAGACTATTGACATCTTGCGATAAAATCAGCAATAATTTTTGGGATATTAGCAAATAGTTTATGTGATTTAAGATAAAAATTCAGATTTGTTGGAATGGCATTTGAATAATTTTTAGCATCAGAACGTGCGGAATTAAAGATTTTGTCTGGTTTGTCTTTATTTTAATGTTTTGATTATTCTGCTCATATATTATGGTAGTTGTGAGCTGAATCGACTCGATAACAAAGCAGTTTATAAGTTCGATACTTAATTACTAAGGTGCTGACTTAGTGATTATGAGTTCGAGCCTCAACATAGTCAACATGCTATTAGGGGCTTGCATTGGCCCCAGATGTCACGGAAAAGTTACAAAGATTCGCAAACGTCATTTTAGGATGCCACAAACTTTGCTTCATGATTCTGAATGCTTCTGCATTTAAATTCTATATTATCTTTAATGTTATGAGGATTGTACGAATCCTTGTCATATCAACAACACATTAAAATGTATTTAATCCCTGGATCAAAGTCGAGATTCTGTAAATTTTAATCCCGGGATTGAAAACCCTAATTCTATATATAATGATTGAGAGATCGGTATTTAATGGGAATCGAACTCAAGTCATCACAAAACAGGATTCCAGATGTCCAGTCTGTTGCATGTCCATTATCGCCACAGAGGCTTAACTCTCGCACTGGCAGATTTGCTTATTTATGGCTAAATACCCTAGATTCCACTCTACTCTGATACCACGTTATTGTAGCTCGAGTCAGATACAACACAGATACATAATAATAAAATGAGAGAGTTCCAGCCATGTGATGTGTTACTACACGTTGCGACGAGCTGTAGGCACTGCGATCCTGATAATAGAATTAACAGAGATACTTACTACTCCATAATTGATTGGAGTTTATTTGCACGAGTCCCAATCAATTCAAATAAGCAAAAAACAAACTTAAAGAGCAACGCAATTCTACCTTCAAAAATCACTTTAAGAACCACTTAATAATTTTCACTTTAATAACTTTAAAAATTAGTAATCTCTTAAAAAAAAACTTAATGCGATTATGTCAAGTAATCTTAATTATTTCATAATAGCCAACTTATTTCATTAATACCGTAATACAAACTACATAACAAAACGGGCGCCAATATCAATGACTATATTTGAATAAGCGACGTCTTCTTTCCATCCCATTTCTCATTGTCGTCATATATGGTGTCTGCTGATTCGTTCTGCATTCAAGGAAAGATTGAATAAACTTGAGATGAAATTATTGCTGCTGTAAAAGCGGAAGTTTTTATCGCAAAAAGATAAAAGGACAGAGAATTTCTAAAATAAATGGCATGGCAAGCCACCCTAGAGAAGATGAGTCTCATATTGTTTACTGCTCTAAAAGTCAATGTTAAATATTTTTGTGGAAAATTGTATCCAAAAGACTAGAACAAGCTTTGTGTGCACACAAAATATAACCGAAATAAGAGATAAGTAGCAACAAAGAAGAAGCATAAAGTAAAAGGATAGAAAAGTCAAGCAAGAAAATTGGAAAATCATGTTATAACGTGTCGGCTATTGTCTATACCTGATAATGTGATGAAGATCCGTCCATAAAAAAATAAGTCCATGGTCATATGTGAAGGAGATATATAGTGAAGCAGTTAATGCACAATAGTCGATGTGATAACAAAAGAGTATGTCTTGCACATTAGGATATATGAGAATATTCAACCCCCGCAAAGAGGAACAAATCAATGGCAAAAAAATAAACAGAAATGGAAGTGGAGAGGGTCGTAAAAATATTATGAAAGATTAAGCTTCTCTACACATGTGTATGGAACCAAGAAAGACATTGAATCATGCTTTAATATACAACATAAATCCATTAAAGTATAAACTATATCTTTTCTTTACTTCTTCTGGTTCCTAATTGACCCAAAGACATTAATTGTTCCTTAATATGCTCATCCATTGCATCCATTTAACAATATTCAATTCATTTTCTGTGCTGTAAACTTTTTTTTTTATTTTTTATTTATTTTCTCTGCTTTTGTCCACTTTTTAATGCCTTATTTCTTCTGTTCCTTCTCTTTTTCTTGCTTTCTGCCTTTGCTTTTTCGACAGTTTTATTCCTCGTTTTATTTTCACCATTTTCTGTGTACAGTTTATACATAAATTTTATGGAGCCACAGGTGTTCAATAAAGAAATCTTACTACGATTTTCAAATGCAGTTCTTCTTCTTCTACTTGGTTCCTCCGTTGATGTATAAAGAAACTCAGACACTTGTTAAATTGAGAACGTCAAAACGATAAACGAAATGAAAATTAAAACCTTTTGGGAATTCAAACTGAAAAAAATGAGATAAAATAATAATATCGGGGGTTTGTACGCATGTGACGTCTATAATGACATAGAGTTTTGGATCACATGTCAAAAGATGACGGCTAATGCTGGTTTTTAACGGTAAAAACTTTATTGGATGCATTTTCAAGTAATGTAGAGTATTCTGCAGTTAAACTATAAATCGCATCTCTATGTTTGAGCATTTGAGCTGATTTCAACATACTTTAGAATCAATAGTCAATATAGTTCAGTACAGAGATCAAATGGATACTCTGGCTAGCTGAAGAAACTCTAGGGCAATTCAACTTACTGCAGTCAAGGTCTTCAAATAAAATACTTTCTTACTTACTTCGCTGTGATCCATGACCTCCCTTAATCGTCTCCTAAAACTAGCTCTATCGCTGCTCACCGTCTACCAATTACTGATTGCAGATGCAACACTGAAATAAAATAATCCCAGTCAGATCAATAAATAAAATAGCATTCCTTTAGAGAAGTGCAAACCTACAACTTAAGTCGCTTATTCTATCCTAAAATCTATAAAAATCAGCCTATATCTTGAACGTCATCAAAGTACAACCCCATAACAATATTGAGAGAAAAGGCGAGGAGCTAGATGTGTCGAAAATTTGTAAAAACACAAAAATAATCGATAAAGATGCATCTGAATCTGATCATCAAATAAGTCTCTGACAGTTCCTCTCCATATCGAGATTTTTAATTTGTTTTAAGCATAATTTTGTCATAAAGATGCTCACTCAGTGATAAGCGATGATTTTTCATCTCTGCTGCTTCATTTTCAATTTATTTTTAATTATCGGGAATTGAGGCTTTAAAACTCGATATTATTTTTGTGAACCAGACCCAAGAATGGTATATAGCAACATTTGAAGAAGAAGAAGTGATTTCTTGTTGTTTCAATAGATTAGAGCACGCAACTCATTGTAGCGTGTAATGGAGTAGTCAACTCGATAGGCAAGTTTTCATTTCTATTTCTTATGACTCGAATGTATATAATTAGAATGATAAACAGTTCAGCATCAGCTCATGTTCGGTTCAATTCTCTTCAAAGTTTTAATTTCGATTTAAGAAGATTTATTTGATTATTTTTGTTTCTCTTTTTCTGCTTCATCATTCTTCACTTTTCACTTCTTATGCTGCTTGTTCTTCTCATTTTCATATTATCATTATTTTTCAAACATCATAAAACATCATGCCCATAACGAATTCACAGTTGCTACTTGCGTTACCCGAAGAAACTTTCCTTCTTCTTATTTTTATTGTTCTCTCCTTGCGACCGTTGGTGTTGAAACGAAAATTTGAATGACATGGATTTGGAGAGAGTAAAAAAAAATTGATAAAGATGACGAGATAGGAACAAAAGACTAAGAAAAAATGAATAATCAATCAATGAGATGTAGAAAGAAGACAATGACTTGCATTAGACTAGATTTCTATTAACCATACTTAATTATTTATGTTGCAACATACGCTTGTATTATCTGTTGATGTCGCCAATGAAAATACTGATAAGTTCGCTTTCTGATATTGGATTTAATGTTTTGTAGATTTTGATTTGAATTATTAATAATTGATTCTTTTCTTGTTAAGATATTGAGTACATATCTTCATATTTACATGATCTTACAAGATAAAGCTATAAACATTGATCAGAAACTTTAATTTTTAATGATTTTGTTGTTTTGACTTCTTTGTTTTTGTTAAAACCAAATTGAACTAAACTTTCAGAATCATACATCAGAATTTATAAGGTTCTGAAAATTCAAAAATAAAAAAACCGTTAAAAACCTTCCAATCCACAAATACAATCTTTCTTCTGCAATTATCAACCTTAATTCCTCAAAATCAATCGATTGATACCAAACCACAATTTCATTTATTAGACAAGTGTGAAACCCATCTCAATATATTGATTAATTACAAAACCTAGCTTCAACTGCACGTGTACAAATTGAATTGCGAGAAAATTACGCAACTTTATCCATTTCTATTAATTATATTGAATTGTAATCTTATCATGCACATTATACAGTTGTAAATAGAAGTAACATTCAATTATGAAAGGGATATACTTACTTAAAGAGATGTCTTTGACAACGTCAGTCCAATTAATAATAATTAGTCTAGGAATATTCCTCATACACATTTGTGCACGCAGAACCTATCAATGCCTTCATCTATTATTAGCAAATGAGCATAACGAGACATAAAGGAGTTTGATTGTTGCCATAAACTTGAACTTTATGTATAAAGTTCAACTTTAACGGGTTCTGATGATGTAAATAAATGGTCAGCAGCAGTAAGCAAAGCAAGTAAGTAAAACGCACGTGTGCCTCACAACAGGTTTCTTCTTCTTCTTCTTCGTCTTCATTTACTCTCTCCATGTCCATGTCGTGCTGACTATTAACTGCATTGGAATAAGAAAGAAGAAATATCAGCAGTTAAGTTGTTTGTACCTTTTTTTTCCTTCATATTCTAAACTTCTCAACATCATCATCGCTAGCGTTTTTATTTTGTTTTGTTTTGCTGAGCTTCTTTTGCAATTTGCTTCTTATTCTTCTCCAAAGATTATGTTCTATTAGCAGGATTTGGTGTGCTTTGTTTGATTTTTCTGTGGTTTTGTTGTTGGATTTGGAGAAGAGTTGTGACGCACTTTATGTAGGAACATGGTTGATAGTGTTGATTGTAGTTGTATGGATGTATAATCCATTTCTACTTTTAAAATGGACTTTAAACAGCAGCAAAGTAAGGATTCAACAAATTAATATTTATGACAAATTTTATTTCAGATCCTTTTACCTTTTTATATCCAAAAACATTTAAACAAATGTGTGAAAAGTCCTTATTAGTAGTGTTGCATCTCATCGTCTAACATAGACACAGCATGAAATAAAATGAAGGTTCTGACATGATTCTGACTTTATCTGAAACTGCTACAGTGGCTTATGTGGACTAGAACACGAAACTTAATTAATTTGCTTTGGATTTGATATTGGAAGCTAATATGATGCTTGTAATTTTGCAGGCAGGGCTCAAGGGTACCTCGGGGGGAACTAGAAACTGAGCCATTAATTCTATCTAATTACTGTAGCATTACTAAGGCACAATCGGTTTTTTAACCATTCTTTGGTCCGGCTTCTGTTAAACAGTGTATAGCGGGGTTGGTTTCTATGGCACCTGAAGTAAGCTTCATTATAGAGTACTCCAGGTAGCACAAGCAACCAGCTCTAGGAACCAAAATCTCAAGATGGATCCCTGTGCTAAGCTTTGATGTATTTTTAATGCACTTATCATATTCAGTAAATATTCAAAAGGTAGCAATATGTAAAATTCAACGAAAAATTCTCAAATTTTCAAAACCTTAAAACTTTCCTTGATGCCTTCTCTGATGCACTTCATAACTTCAAATCCACATATGTAAATAAAAAGATCAAATTATGACATTTGAAAGACGATCGTGACTAGAATGAAACAGATTAAGACCAAGAAGAGAAACTTAGTAGCACTCATAGAAAAAAAGTAACAAAATGTTTGTAACTTGTATGGAAAATGTTAACAAACAATTCGTTAAAATAGTGTTTACGAACTTATTTGTTAAATTTAACCAAATTATTTGTAAGGTTGAATTGTTAACTATAAAAATTGTTAATTTAACAAACTTTTTGTTAAAATTTTTTTTTACAGAAAAAAATAACAAATTTTCGGTTAATATTAACCAGAAAATTGTTAATTTGGTCACCCATCTTATTTTAAAATGTTTCCGTGGTTGCTTAACTTCTGAATTCCTGTTGATGATCCGCTAGTCCGCTGCTTGTAAACTTTTACTTATAAAATTTGATTCAGAACCAATATAAATAATTCTTTAAAAAATATATCCAAATTTTAAAATTAATTTATGAATAATAAAATAGAAATGTAGGACTTAAAAAAATGAACAAATTTAATTTTTAAATTACGATTTGGTTTGTAAATCATTATTTTCCAAAACAAATTACAAATAAAAACATTGTAACAAATGTTTTGTTAAAATTAACAAATTAATTTGTTAAACAAAATCAACAAAATTCAATTTAAAGCAGCTTTCTCATTAAAAATAACGCAATAAATTAATGGGAATCGTTTGAAATTAATCAAACAAGAGTTTTGAATACAAAAATTAAAATTTAATTAAATCAATTATTAACAAATAAATTTGTTGATTTAACAAACTCAATTGTAAAATTTTTAACAAATAGTTTGGTTGAAATTTTTTTTACCCATGTAAACTTAACCAATAATTTGTTAAACTAGTTTAACAAACATATAACAAATATTGTGGTTACTTTTTTTCTATGAGTGAGACAAAACAACTGACTGCTCATAATGAACAACTACGCAGCTATAAATACCAATTTAGCATATTCAAATTTTTAGTGCATGCATGTATCGTTCCTTCATATGAGTTTCGATTAATTTGTTTATAATTTTCAACAATTTCCATGCAATAAATTAAAAATAGAGAAAAAAAGTTGAAGATTTTTGCATAAATTTCCAATAAAGTTTAGAGTCAAATGAGAATTTAATGCGCATAAATTATGAAGAAGTAGAAAATTGGACATTAAATTGATCTCACTTAACTCTTTTTTTCCTTCTTATTCTTCTATGGGATGTTAATGGTCAACACTTTTAATGGGTTAACATGCTCATACACACACAAAGTTGTCTTTAAATGGGATTTAATGTATTGGAAGTTATTAATATAAATAGCCTCAACTCATTGAATTGAGCATCAACTGAATGTACATGAAAATATTAAGTTCAATTTAAAAAGTGATAAATGTCGATTAAGGGAAGATTTATGCTGGATAAAGGACATTGTAATTTGTTTTGGTTCATTCCGCAGATTTTTTTTATGTGTGACAAGCAACATCAAGCACTTGAGGATGAGGACAGAGACATGAAATAATTGCGGTTTTAAAATGCGGTTCCATCAAGCTATTGTTTGACTTGACAAATCGTCAATCTGCAGCTAAATGTTGTCACTTTATCAAATCAATTTGAAATGAAAAGTAAAAAGTTCTAACTGTGAAAATGAAATAAATCAAAAATGTAGCAATTCGGGTAAATGGAAAGGGTCAAAAAAGCCTGACGTTAATAATGCCATTGACCGCAGTGACTGAGTAAATTGTTCATTAACAGTTTGTAAAGCGATTGAAATTCTTCAAGGATCATTTGCGATGACAAAAATATTATTAGAACTTTTAGTCTCTATTCAGGCTGAACTGACACAAAAAAAAATCAGAAACATTTTTTTATGAAAATAAACAATTACAAGTTAGAAAGTAATTGGTGTTGAGGGATTAGAGCGCATTTTTGTGGCTGCAATATTTTGAGATGTGAAAAATTAATGCTTTGATTGATTTTGGTCCTTTTAATCTTAAAACTGCATTTGTTAAATACTCAAAGGACACCTTAGAAGCTGATAAAATGAATAATACGTAGTTGTATACCCCTTGAAATTTAAAAAGAGGAACTTTATTCTGTAGAATTTCAGATAAATTGGATTAAAAATGCAAGTTTTGAACGAAATTAATACACGACAGCTACTTTTAGTGAATATAGCATTAGCAAGAATCTCCCAGTTCCAATATCCTTGCTGAAATCTGATTCTAGATATGAAAGCTATCAGTGTGTCAAAAATCTAGTCAATTGGACACTTCTAACAAAGGTACTCGATGATAGTTGCAAATTCACACTCATTACATCGAACAAAGTGCCAACAATAGCTGCCTTTTTTCCAAATGTCACAAAATCTGCTTAAAAAAAGAAAACAAAAAAAAAGTCTGTCTGAGGGGTCGATGAAAGTATTTTTTTTTGTGTTTAAATCATCATCAATAGACCTTTCTATTGCTTTCTATCTGTTTTTTATTTCGCCACTTTTTTTTTAAAAAAATAATATTGAATTATTTTTAGGGTTGAAATCAGCGATGACAAAAAAAAATGAGAATTTTTGGGTGCTTAACTAGTTAATGACCTATAACAAAATGAATTTTTCATGTCTACAATTGTCTAAAATATCGAAATGATTATTAAATTGCTTAAAAAATAAGTTACAGCAGCACTGAGATAATCAATTTTTATCCGAAAAAAATCACTCAAAAAAATACTTTTTTTAAATTAAATAAGCAGCATGAAGGAAGTAAATAAAAAGAAAAGTGAGACACATGGCATGACGCGGTGAAATGACTGAAAGTCAAGTGACTGCAATGATTACATTTATGGCACTTTATAAAGTAAATATGAAGTCTGCTATGTCAATTTATCATAATTTATTTCATAATTCTTAGTGATAAATATTTTGACGACCTGTAGGAGTCCTTTTAGAACTCTTTTAACCCAAATGGCATCGAGTCGCTGTGCTGATAGATAACAGACATCTGTGATGTATCACGTTTCCTTAATAGATGTGAAGTCGTAATTATTGATAATAATTTTTTGATAAATTGATAAATTGATGTTCTGCATATGGAATCTGAATATTAATAATCAATTTAAATTTTTTTTATGGATAATGTCAAATTGTTGATTATTAATGAGTATGTAGCTTGAGCTGAAGTGGCTTGGTGGAGGAATGATTTAATAATTCGGTTCCAAATTGCTGCAATACCTGAACAGCAATCTTAGTTTGAGACTCGGCATGCAAAATTTGTCGCTTGTTCTTTTTCGAACCCTACGTTCTGGAAAAGAAGCACACAGCGTTTCTTTGTAGGCTTAAGTTAGAAATGTCATAAATTGAAAGCATTTAAGTGCTTTGCTGGTCGAAAAGGGAAGGCTCTCGGCTCAAATTTGGGATGGTAACTCGAAGGTCTTCGGTTTGAATCCCGCCATTTCCAAATTTGTTCTTTTTCGGAAGTTTAGATTCTTTGACTGCTTAATGTACGAGATAGAGCCATAATTTTGCATTTGGGCGCCGTTGGATTAAGGAATAGGCCAGGAACAGGAATATAGCGGGAGAAATAGGAACGAGAGCTAGAAGATTACCCACGAATGAAATTTTGTTCAAACGAACCTGAAAAGTATCACGTCACAGCCACAGAAGATCAAAACGAGAGCCTTAGTTTATTTGAAACCTAGATTTGAAGATTAGAAGTTTGATCCTACATAATATTATTTCATATGTGTAACACAAAAGTTGAATTTTAAGAAAACTTAAAGAAAAATTAAAACCCAACAAAAATGATGCATTGCTGTGCACACATACCTGTCTTAACATGATACCTGCTCAAAATCATAATTTACTTTTTTTCCATCAAAAAAAAAAATCCCAACACAGCACACATGAACGATCGTGTTTATGAAGGAGTCATCATGTCTGGCTCGTTTATGTACACAATTTTAACACGTCTTCCTTCTCATAATTCTCGCGTTGTTAACATGAAAAATTACCGGAATATTCAACAAAAGGTTCCTTTTGGGGCTATTCTAGTCTTACAATAAGTAAAACAAATTCAATAGAAGATTGACCATCAATTGATTTAAACCTGAGGAAGATAATGGCACAGGCAGCAGATTTACATTAATTTTGATGCTCTTTTCTTTAAATTTCCGTTAAAAAAAATAATAATCTAATTCTGTTTATCATAATTAATGGTATCGATTGTTATGTTCGAGGATATTATGAGCATTATCGCCATAAAGATCTTCAAAAAATTATTTATAATAAAATTAAATAAATGAACAATGATTTATGAATAAACGACAGACAATCTAATAAATATTGACAGCTTATGCCTGTCAATACAATTTGTGTATAAGATTGAACATCTTCAAAATACATACTTAACAGCAGGGGCGTAGCCAGAAAATTTTTAAGGGGGGGCCCATTTTCGAAAATTAAAAAACAGTTATTTTGTATCCTTAAATCTATATTCATTCTTCACAAGTTTAAATATTTAATTCATTATTCATACATTAAATTTAATTTTTCGTGCTGATTTTGATATTTCTTCCATCACTTCCTCTACATTAACTGGTTCTTCTCTATAAATACTTAATAAAACAATTATCAGATTTTCGTAGGGGGGGCCCGGGCCCCCTATGGCCCCCCCCTGGCTACGCCCCTGCTTAACAGGTATCTTATTCTTTTCAATGGGCATTTAACGTACTTAAAAAATTTATTCAATTCTCTCTGTCTCTCTATGGCACTTATTTGTAGCACATCTCATTGAATAAGAATGGGAAATCAAACAAATAAGAAAGACGAGAAAAATAGAAAAAGTTTATAATCAGCATTACAACACAAAATAATGGTAGGAAATTTATTAGGCTTAAGCAGTGACAGGTCAAGAATATTTATGATCGTAAAAAAAAAGCTCACTCGTTGCATTGGTCTATTGAAAATGAAATTGAACGAGAAGGAAGAATGAGAAGATAGAAAAATAAATAAATCGATCATAAATTAAAACATATATGCTTTTGGCACCAATTGTGAGGAACCAAATCTTTCAGTTTTTATCTGATTTTTTTTTTATGTTTTCATCCATTTTTTTCTATTGCGTTTTACAAAAATTGATATTTCTTTTTCGTTTATTTTTGTGGGTGGACAGTTCAGCAGTTTTGTCATGTGTTTTATTATTTTTAATACCCTGGATGGCTTATGTCAGTAATATAATCTTGTTTTTGGCAGATTTGAGTTTGATTTTAATTATTTTTTAATGACAAGGATTCCCGAATAGCACCAGTTAATCGATCAGAAATCTTGCATAGAGCTGGGGTTACTCTGGCGTGGTACTGGATTTAAATTGAAATGATGTCAGAATCATGATGGTTTGGGACCGGATTTATATTCAATTGATCGACTTGTGCCATTCAGGATCCTAGGTGTAACCCCAAATAAAGGGTATATAACAAGATAAGCCCTAGATAAGTATAATGACTCGAAACTTACTAGTATTAATACATGTAGTCAGTATGTCAGGTACAATCTAGGATTTTCATCAGTCTAGCATGCATTCATACAATAAAACTCCCACATAGATGCATAACATCAAAGATTCCTTTAGGGTAACCTTAGTAAATCCTAGTTAAATATGTTCTTGCAGCTAGGGAGACTTTAGTCCAGTTGAATCGCACTATTTCGTCGTACGACACATTTATCAGTCAAAATATGTTTTGAGGACGACCAAGAAGGTTTTGAAAGAGCATTTGTGACTCACTGAACATAGTTTAAACAAGGTTGTGGTACAGCTCGTCTGTCACAGGCACATGAGACAGATCTGTCACAGATATTGTCTGTTAACAGATAAAACAGATCTGTGACAGGCAAAAAAAAAATGCTTGTTGTGACAGATAGCAATTCTAAGTTTAAGCACCACTTTCTAAGGCTGTAGTGTAAAATAACCTAGAAATTTTAAATAATTTTTTTGGTGCCCCTTCTCGTTAAGCTTGAACACTGAGGTAAGCTAGGCATTAAATTTCATCATAAAGATGGGTATTTAAGCTATAATCTTAGCTAGAGAGGCGTCAAAGACCTTTGTAGACTTCAACCATAGTTAAACGCAATAGATACACCCTTAGCCTTTCCTAATCTGCTCAAAATAAATCAATTCTCACCAATAACATCTCAATAAGCAATATAAATCTACTAAACTGATTTATAGCTCAAAAATCAACAAAACCTTCCAATCTCCCGTCCATAATATGGGACATTCTTTGCAGAAATCACGATAATCCCTCAAAATAACTGCGCAGTTAGACACCCTACTGGTTTACCACTTTACAATAATAAATAAAAATCACTGAGCACTAAAAAACGAAGTCTCTGCAAAAATAAATAAGAAGCGAGCAAACAAATTCCATATGTGACAATGTTAAAACAAATCCTGACCCATCTCAAATTTCACCATATGATCAATCCTCACTGATCAACAGCCCCCATATACAGCAATAAGAAAATCAAGGCAAAAAAGAATCGAAAGATAAAAAAATATAAAGTATATAATGCCGTACACACAACACACAAAAAAAAGACGTTGATTTTTTTTTTCTTTATGTAAACTTTATCGTAAAAAAGGCAATGAACTGCTTTTAGGCTTTGTTATTGTTTTCTCTCTTTCTAGCTTGCAACCTTAAAATGGCTTATAAGAAATGAGAACGAGCGAGATGTGTGTAGAATAAGAAGAAACGAGGAAAAAAAAGAAACATGATTGTAGTGTCTCGTTCGTTGCGTGCTGTTCCGAGAGATGAAATCGAGACTTGAACACTTGTGTTTGATATGATGAGCATATAGAAATGGAGAAAGACGAAGAAGAAGTAGTTCCATAATTTAGCTTGAAGAATAAAAAGGAAAAGAATAATTTTATGAGTATATTACATATTATTATTATGCAGTTTCTTATTTATCAGCCCTGTCCCTTTCAATTTGATCTTTCTTCTCATTTTCTCTTCTTCTTTCTCCAATTTTTACGTTACTACGCTTGGTAGTAATAATATCAATAATAATAATGACGATGTGTAGTAATCATACTTTTTATTAGATTTAAAATATACAGAAAGTGTTCGAGTGACTTGAAATGGGTTTTATACAGGTATAGATGGATCATGTTCCATAGTCTTGACTGTATTATACAAACTTTGATTTATTTTTGATGCTAATGCAGCATTTACAAACAAATTGTGTATATTGATGCATTGTGTTTTTTATTCTACTTACTTCAAGATCCATAGAATAAATTAAAAAAATTCGTTATAAGAAGTTTGAACATAAATTGGGGTCTATGGGGCTGTGATGTCTAATATTTGAGGGTAGCTTTTAGGTCTTTTGTTGCTGATGCTTAGGCTTAATTGTTAATAAAGCTAGTATGGGTGTTGCTAGGAGGTTTAAGATAGGTTATAGCAGGTCCTGACCATCTTTCTTCTAGGATCATTCACTAATCATGAGAATCAATTGTTGGATACAGTTTTCTTCCAGAAACTTAATTGGAGATTGATCATTCTCTTATCCCTTTTATCCTTCATACTGTATCCAACTTGTAGATCTCTTTCTAATGTATAACAAGTCGGGTTCATTTGGAATCGAACCCTTAGCCTCAAACGAGACGATCTCCACTCGATCAGAGATCCCTGCCACTCGGCTACCGAGGTACTAATCCCACTTCCGCTATTCATCATATACATACAAATCAGTTTCAATGTGAGCCCTATTCTCAGGCCTATCTCCTTTTGATATGCTATTCGAGCCATCTCCACAAAACTCTGCTATAGACAATCAAATGACAACTGAATTAGATACTACAAAAATCCAAAAAAAAAATCCTACACATCACTTCCAACTATACCCCCCTTAAAAGCTAGTAATGTTGATTCAATAGAATTAATGATAGAGTATAAGACAAAGTTTCGATTAATGTACATTATAGAATATCATTGTTTGTTTCAAGCTCGTGATTTGAATGATAAACCTGCACGTGGATCATAATTCAGTGAAAAAAAAATCTCAAGTGCAATGCTTAATGGATAGTGTAAATAAATATTACGAATAAATAATGGAGAATAGAACAGAATGTAATGTAATGTTGTAACCGTTGTAATTTTAGGAAAATTAATGACTAAAAGCTGGAATTAGTGTAAAATGTTTCACTATGTTTTACATTGATTTGTACATTTATGGCAGGTTTGGATGATTCTAATCTAATTTTTTCTTGGTCTAAAATTGAAAATTGTTTTTTTTAAGCTTGATGGACGGTGGAGATGAGATTTTTAAGGTGATGTTAGGTTCTAGAATTGCTTTATGATTCTATGATTTAGTAGATTTGATGGAAAAATAATACACAGACTTGATTCTAGACGCTGTATTTTGATTAAGCTGACTGGAAGCTAGTAATGACGTGAAACATTTGTTCTATTGTAATGCAGCCTTGATTGTTGTAAACTCGTGTATTTTCTAATGATTTTGTGCTGCGATTTATTAAAATGTAGATTAAAGGAAAGCAGACAAAAGGTAGGTAAGAGGTTTCGATTCTTAATATTTTTTTAAGCAGAATTAGCGCGTTGGTCCATAATAATTTTAAAGGGTTTCGTTTAAGGAGTTTGTGAACGATTGTGATGCAAATTAAAGCTCAAGAAAAACGTTGAAAAATAAGGAGACTAAAAGCTTTGGACCCCATTTCTGGCCATTAACATAAATGAACCTTATAATAGGTCTCTTAAATAATACCCATTGCTGCATAAATTATGCTGTCCAATTGCGTATTTTTGAGCGTGTCAGTCCCTATTTTTCTTTGATAATTCTTGAAAATTTGGACTGTACCGCTTTTTCAGAGCTGAAGTTGGGACGTGTCTCGCTTGTTGATCACAAATCGGCAGAAACCGATGAACAGCCTAAACATAATCAGCTTCAGATGAACCACTTTCTTCTGCTCCTTTAAAAGCTTAGGATTAATAATTTTATTCTTGCATGTGGGCTGGTATGGTGCCAGCTTGGAGTCGATATGAAACTTAAATCTAAAAAAAATCTCTTAGAACTTAGGAAATAAATAATTCTCAGTTAATTGCAAAACGACTAAACAATCCCACCTTCAACAAATTCTCGATGATCCTTGAATATTAAATTAAAATCTACCTACAAACATCACACCAAAGCATAAACGAGTCAGGAATCGTAAACATACGATGATAATCTAAAAGCTAATAAATTAATCCAGCTTCTAATAAAGCTATTATTAAAACAAGCTAATAAAAGTGTTAAATTGTTAGCTTTTTGCGTCGTAAAAATATTAAATGCAAAAAGTGTAAGCTAGCTACTGTGTATTGCATCATTAATTGTGGGCATTGGCTTCTGTCAGCTGTAATAAAAAAATTTAATTTCATAAGTTGAATTTAAAATGTTGTAAGTGTGAGCGAAAGACACGTCTGGAGATGTTAGAAAATTTAATGAAAATTTACTGAAAAATAGAAAATATAATTTTTAAATTCATAAAAAAGTCTTCAAATTTATAATTTTTGAAAATTTCAATGTTTTTTATTATTTTTCTTAATTTTCTTAGATTTTTGATTAATTTCTTAAACCTACAAAAAGTTGTTAAATCTTATATCACAATTACGCTTATTGAAGTAAATTAATTTCTTTAATGATTTTGTTTTTGAGATCTTATGAAAAATATTTGCTTCTGTCCGATTTCATCTATGAGATCAATTACGAATTTAAAATTTCTTAACTTAATATCTTAAATGTCTATTTTAAAGTATCGATTACAAACTGTAAGGCACTTATTACTAAATTTGTGATTTTTGAACTCTTATTTGCATCTTTTGGTTTCTTTTTATTGCTGGATTTCTTTTTTGACTGTGTAACTTCGCTCAAAATTTCTTCCTCAATTTGATGAATTTGCTCACAATTTGTTGTGTCATTTTCAAATGCAATTCCACTGTCTTCACTGAAATGGCTGTATTGTGAATGATTTCCATACGAGTCCAGTCTTCTTCTTGTTGTCTGATTGATTCTGAAGCTACTGCGTGGTGATGAGAAGACTGATGTTGATGGTGATGGTGATTGGAAGTTTTCTGAGATTGGTGGGAAGATAAAATGTCCTTGATTGAATGGACTTGATGGTGATGCTGGTGGACTGATGTGGAAGTTTGGGAGTTCTGTGGATTATTAAATTAAAAAAACTTTATAAGATTTTATTTTTTGATCTTAAATGTTTTAGTTTTGAGATGTTTAAACTTAAAATCTTGAACATATGATTTTTTATAAATTTAAAAAAATTGAATTTTGAATTATTTATTTATTTTAAATTGAATTTTTTAAAATTGAAATTTTTATTTTTTTAAAATTGATTTTTTTTAAACTTGAATTTTTAATTTTCTCCTTATTTAAATTTTTTTAAAGTTTGAATTTCATTTTTACATTTTTCTAAATTTCTTATTTCACAAAAATTCAAATTTCAAATTTTTTTTTCAATTTTCTAAATTCTTGCACAAAAATAACAACAATAAAACATCTACAAACCTTGTGAGCATCTGCAAAGTGCTTCATAAAATGCCTGCACCAACATTTCATTGTCAACGGGTGAAGGAAGTGGCGATGATTGTGGTGAATTGTCACTTCTTATTGGAATCGACATTGGTCTTGTTGGTGAACTTGGTTGTGAATTTGATAATTGAGAATTTCTCAAAATTTCACTGTTTGCAACTTCTTCCTCGTCGGGAATATTAAATGGAACTGCCATTTTTAATGTCTTTTAATTTTCTTTTTATTTTAAAATATTTTTTCACTTTATTTTTTTAATAATTTTTTTTGAAAATTCTCTTTTTATTTTTCAAAATTATTTTAAGAGCTGTTCACAAAAAGCACGTCTGAATCGACTGAGATCAAGAATAAAACTGACGCTATACTGTTGCGTTATTCTTATGCATCGATTCTATTATTTTTTGTTTATGCCTATCTATCCATGTGTGTGTGTGCTTCAAATGCATTTATATCTATCACAACATGTGATGTTTCTTTTCCCTTTTGTGTGTATTGTCCTATGCTGCATCGACACTCTCCCCTCCACTTTTTATTTCTGTTCTGTATGTTTTTCAATTGTGACTCTCTTTTTTTCTTGTAGGCACTACAATTATGTTTTTATTTGTTGATATATGAAGTTTTCAAGGGAAATAAATTTATTTGTAGTAAGTGTAGTTTTAGTATGATTATTTGATATGGAGAATGATTATAGAGGAATAGGTGTGATTGAGTTGAATTGCTTTTTTATAACTGAACTTTAATTTTGTTAAAGAACAGCTGTTTTAAATTGGAAATAACGGGTAAGGTACTTGCAAAATCTTAGAATTGTTGGAGTTTTTGAGGTGAAAATGATATAATTTGAGGTAAATTAAGATATATTGAGATTGTAGATGTGCAATGATTGACATATATCCTTAATTAAACTCAGGTGGACCCGAAAACTACCTGCAATTTTTCTTACAGGATTCTATCGAGACTATAGCTTCATAAGTTGGAGAATAAGTGAATTTGTAAATTCTGGAATCACTACTAAAGTAAGGGCAGCTCTGCTCCTGATTTTAAAGGCTCATTTTCAGTCATTGACGATCGCAGTGTCTCTAATTCATTTGATCGTGCAAGAAAACATCGCTGGAACTGTTTTAATTTTTTATTATCAGAACAGAAGCATAGCATAGGGTATTGAACCCTTTGTGGCTTAGTAAAGGATTGCTTTTAGATATTATTAAATACTAAATGTTCTACAAATTACAGACCACATCCCTTCCAAGTCATTTTGATATAGATCATTTCTTATGAAGGCTATCATTTAGAAATATAGAAACAGTTTAAAGTTTTGTGACAATTTAATTTTTAAAAATCTCTTCTTTAATATGTTCCATAAGTGAACTACAAAGTAGACAGGCTTCGATGGGCTGGACACGTTATTAGAAGACCTGTTGACGCTCCATTATATAAAGTTTTCAAATCCGATTTTGTAGATGGAAAGAGATCACGTGGAAGGCCAAAGAACTCATGGAAAGAGGCTGTTGATAGAGGCAGTGTTGCATTTGGAATCGGCAATTGGTAGACGGTAGCCATCTAGTTTTAGGGGACGACTAAGGGAGGTCATGGATCACAAATGATCTGTACGACGACCAATGAAGTAGGTAAGTAAGTAAGTGAACTATCCATTACCTCCTTACTACCTAGCACTGCTCCTTCATTTAAAATATATTAAAACCTAAAACCCAAAAAAAAACTTTTTCAAACGTTAATCATTTCATTAAAGGAGCTAAATGGACTATGCTTCATTATAATTTTCTCTGTTCCCTTTTCATTTAATTCGTCTTCATCATCATCCCAAAAAAAACTCAACAATTAAGTTATTAACAAAAATGATGTGTCTTCATGTGCATAATGACTTCTTTCATGATTTTGACTTGATAAATGTATGAACAAATAAAAATGAACTAAAGTCAATTAGATCCTATATGAAAGATATAACAATCCGTTGACAGAATTGCTTGATATTGTAACATCTTAATGGGTTAATTAAATATATGAGATATTATTCCTTAATTGCTAAATAACACGAAAAAAATATTTCTTTTAATTGCTGTAATTTTTATATCAACTTTTGTTATGGACTTAAGGTCTAATTGATATCTGAACATGAAATCAACGTGAAATCTCTAAGGAAAATTCAATTTCATGTTCAAACAAATGTTAAGCAATATTGTAGACAGAATAAACATTTGGAATTAATTGGAGCAGACAAAAATTATGAATTCTAATTGGAATCGGATTGGGACATTTGGTTTGAAGTTATGAAGCCTTAGTTTGGTCTTTGATTAGTGGATCTAATGGCAAATTAATGGGATCTGTGGATGAACATTGATATGTGGTTTTGTGAGATCTAATGTGGTGAGTACTTACTTACTTCGTTGGCTGGAGTGCACGTGGGTCCATTGCCGCGCTAAGAACTCGTCTAAAGACAGCTCTATACTTCGAGACCTTCTCCTAGTTCAGGATATTAAGGACTATAGCGTCCTTATCAAAAGATCCAATCCAGGTGTTCTTTGGCATGAGGTTAGTATCTTGGTATAAACCTATGTTTACCTACTTAAAAGTTTATCTGATCTACAACCTACTCTATGTGTATAGCTGAGAACAAATGAAGGGTAAGCAAAGCTATAGTAGTAGAGATAGGTGATAGAGATAGACAAAGATTTAGAATTCTTGACATAATCTTGCCATACTTTGATATGTAGATTCTCAGACCATCTTAACGAGACTAGATGTTGCATGCAGTCTTGGTGTTGGTGTGATCGAAGATTGACAATGTTTAGAACCTGACAATCAGTTTTATCCTAAACTAATCGACTTCTGGGTTTAATTCCTAGTACTTTTACTCTAAGGCAGTGCTGTCCGAACTATTTAAGCCGCAGCACAACCTTAAGAGGAAGCCATGACCGAAGGAGGACACAAAAAATTTCTACGGCACGCTATTGTTCCGCAGCACACAGTTTGGACAACACTGCTCTACACTAAAGCTTAAATTTGACTGAAATTAAGGTAGAATACTCTAGCTAGCTCTAGAAACTAACCTTAGATCAGAGAATAGCTGCAGCATTGTTAAACCTAATGATATGAACCTCCCAAAGATCTATGATCACTCTAGCCCAATCATAAGTATTAGCAACATTGATTATCATCACAATAAACAGCATAAAGTCAACAAAACGATATTTTAATACAAACAAATTTCCATATATTCCATTTACACTCTACTAAATGACGATATTTCATTTCAAAGAACCTCTAGCTTTGACTCCTAACATTCAACGATATTTAATCCCCTTAGGAACTATATGAACTTGCATAAATTATGTGGAAAATAAGAATTTGCACGTGTTTCATAAGAAATAACACTTATCGTTGCATTCTCAAGGTTACAGTTGCATTCGACTCTTTTTGATCCTATTTCAACTTACTTAGCATTGTTTGCAGTCACAAACGGTTAACAGATGGTCAGATGAAGGGAAACAATAGGAAATTTATTTAAGTAGCCTTTACGATCCCATTTTGTTGACCTGTCATGACACTTCTTTACATTGTTTGTGCTTAAAAATCAGTTTTTAAAATCAATAAGAGGAAGTTGATAAAAAGAAATTATGCATAGACTCGATGCTCAATGAGCCATATACGCTCATATTGAAGAACATGCATAATGAATTATCAATGGACGAATGCAGAAGTGCAGCGTAATTAGTAACGGTTAATTTTGTCCAGTAAATTAATTACTTTGTTACAAAATTATGACAGCACAATAGTCATGGGATGAATGGCAAATGCGGCTTGTGTAAATGGCAAATGGAAAAATAATGCACAAAATTTTTGATTCATTTTTGCAAATGTTCTGTAGAATTGAATCATTAGTAATTTCTATTGATATCTAGTTTGAAATTAGCATGCATTTATGAGGAAAATTGGGATGAACCATTAGACAGTTTTGATGGAAATGGGAGGAGCAAGGGTTGGATACTGTTAGAGTTTAGTTAAAGGCTGTTAAGGCGTAGTTCGTAAATGACGTCCATGGACGTTGAGATTTGAAATTAAAATTAAACTCAAGTGTCCTTCCCTTGCCTCAAAAACAAGAAACACGATAATAATAAAATCCAGAAATGCGTCTCGAATCCCTCAAAGACTTAATCTCATCTACTTTCCTAATTACATCTATGATTGATCATCATCATTAGATATATTCTGCATAAATTTATCTATGAAAATCAGTTCAATTCTCTCAACTTAATCAATAGCAATCGAACATGAATAATAAAACTGTAAGGACGAAATTACGAATGAATATAAATAAAGACATCCGTAAATTTGATTAATGACTTTCATATTTGTTATGGATATAATTAATTTATTTTGGACAATTGCGATTGAAAATGCAACAAAAACAAAATTTTTCGAGTGTTTCAAATTGACACAAAAATTGTGTTCTTTTATGTGAAATAGAAACTCTTCATTAAATCCACTTCCTACAGCCACGTACAACAATCGTATTGAATGTCCATTTATCATCCAATTCAATTTTATTAGAGCAAACAAAAGTGAGAGTTTAAAGCATGACAAAAAAAGGGAACTGCTTAAATTTCGCATGCAAACCAAAACTAATATTTGACTTTTTGATTCAGGATATTGAAACCCAGCATTAGTGACTGAAGTTGTCGTAGAGAATCAGAGCGCATGCAGCACATAATGATATACAATTATCGACATTGAGTTTTTTGCATAT
The DNA here is from genome assembly GCA_917627325.4 of Chironomus riparius. Lineage (NCBI taxonomy): Eukaryota > Metazoa > Arthropoda > Insecta > Diptera > Chironomidae > Chironomus > Chironomus riparius. Next base: position 48,585,510 of record OU895878.1, on the reverse strand, counting down.
TAGCGAAGGGTTATTGATTTATTGCAATTTACATGCTTTATTTACTTCCATTTCTGTTTCTTTTCTATTTTCAACCCATCACTTACTTCTGTGGCTTGTGAATATTTAATTTTTAATTCATTATTAAAAATTGGAACTAGCGGTAACCTTTATTGTGGTTCGATTAGAATGAAATTGACAATTTTTTTTGACAGGTGTTTATAATCGCCGGAAAAAGTTTTTCTTGCTGTAATTTTTCTTACAAATTGGACTTGCAATTGAGAGTTAATCCATGTGCAGGGGTGTAGCTGGACAGTTTTGTATTCAAAGAATAATGTCAAATTGAAGAAATTGTTCTGTTGAAGTGGATCCAATGGGCACACATCATGGATGCGAGTATAGTTGCTAGGACTATCCACTGTACCTTAGTCTAATCTCATCTAGATTTTGTTTATTCTTTTAAAGGTGGATCAATGACAGTCCAGGCGACAAAATTCAATACTAGGCGGAATATTGCTGGCTATATAGATGTACCCGAGATGCCATGTCCTAGCCACAGTCAATTTTAACCTACACAACAGAGTTAAGGACAGTTTAGAGTAGAATACCCAGAGAACTCTTTTTTATCAGCCTAGTAATGACCCACCTAAAGCCCTTCATCTAAATACACCCCTTCCCACCAACCACATGACATATTCATATTCCCAATTACATATCAAGCCATACTGGATTAGAATGTAAATAATAAATCCAATAAATTGAAAATTAATTTTTGTTTACTTTCTTCGTGACTTTTGCCTTCGCTTTTTATTTAATATTTCGAGTACAAACAATTTTTTCCATTTGCTCTCCTGCAGAGGAAAATTATAAACATTAACAGTGGTTATCTATAATTAGCATCAGCTTGTTTGCAATGAAAAACACATTCTAATGGAGATGAAAATGTCTAAAAAGAAGTCAGTTCCACCTTTTATGTTTAGATTTTTTTTCCTATCAAAACAATGCATTGTACTTTTTTTATGGATGTAAGATTTGTGATGTGTGGCTAAACTAACATGTGATGATTTTTTATTGTTTTTCGATTTTTTTGTAAACATAATAAGTGAAATTTTAATGGCCCAAAGGAATGAAATATTTTCTTTCAAATTTTGTAAACATGAGTTTAATGAACCGCGAAGCTGGAAAATTAATTAAATCGATCGAAATGGTGTTTAGAGATTCCGGAGCATCTGGCAGACTCGAGAATTCTGCAGAATTCTGGAACACAGTTGTGCAGAATAATTCTGCAGAATTCTCTAGAATTCTGGAGAATTATTTATCAGAATTCTGGAGAATTTTTTGAAAAATGTCACGCGACACATTCGCAACATAATTTCAGAAAACAGAATTTTTTAACAGAATTCTGGAGAATTCTGTAATAGTTTTTATATAAATTGTCAAAAACACCCTATACTATTTAGCATTAGCTATTTAGCTACAACTGTAGACAACAGATGAACTTATGTACTTCGTTACGTAAAAATCATATTAAAGCTGTAATTTACAGATGGTGTTTATAGCTTAGCTGCTGAGCAGTACTTACAGTTGAGTTTACAGTTTTATAAAAATCAAATTTTTCACTCTGGATGTTAACATTTAAAATATAAATAAAATAATACAAGAATAAAAACTGGAAACAAAAACCTAAACAATGATAGTAAAAAAATTCTCCAGAATTCTGATAAATAATCCTCCATAATTCTGGGAGTTCTGCAGAATTATTCTGCACAACTGTGTTCCAGAATTCTGCAGAATTCTCGAGTCTGCCAGATGCACTTCACCCGTGCTTAGATGATGACTGGAAGAGAAGTTTGATCTGATCAGGTTCGAGTCTTTAATTTTCATCACCCAAACCCTTTCATTGATAAATGAGCTCAGATTTAATTCCAGCTTCATATTTTAAGCAAGAAATGTCCCTCACTAGCCTAAGCCATAATTCTATGACGTTCTAAATTCCAACATAACTGCTTCAAATCCATAAACAACATCCTAGAAAATTATCAAAAAATAAAAAATCTCATAAGGGGCCATTCACTTATTACGTAACGCTTTTAGGGGGAGAGGGGGGTCTAAGATTTTGTTACGGTTCAAACAAGGAAATTTTTTTTTCATACAAATTTTGTTACGAGGGGGGGGGGGGGGGGTCTAAAAAGTCATTTTTTCGCGTTACGTAATAAGTGAACAGCCCCTAAAGGAAGTGAAACAAAACCTTCCTTAATTTAATTTCTCATACATTGCCATTATCACCCTTTATTTGAATACCTCAATTGCTGTGAATTGAAATAATATCAATAACTCACTAGAAAATTGCCATAAGAACCACCGAACACTTCACATCGTGCATAAGCAATTTTTCACATTAAACATAATTTATGGAAATAACTTTCGGAAATTGTAAAAAATTATTTTCATACATTTATGCATAGGAATATGAATTCCTTGTTCCTCAACACACACACATCCTGTTGCAATTTCTAAATAAACAAAAATGATAATATTTTGGGTTAGAGAACAATATGGAAATCAGTAAATAAATATAATCAAACAATAAGCGCGCGTGAGTAGCTCAAAAACCATAAAAAGACATTTGAAAATCTGCATTTAAAAATTATCGAAATGTGCTCATAAAAATTTATAGTGTGTGACATGCGAGCAGCATCAGCATCAGCAGTGTAAAAAGTGCATTCAGGAAGTTGTGAGAATATTATGATGATGAGTAGCACAGCAATGATGATGAGGAGCATCAAAATGAGATTGACACACGCTTCGATTTGATTACATCATAAATTTCATATCCCTTGCCTTTACCACTGCCAAAAATTCAATTGTCTTTGTCATATTTGGACAGTTTCCGTGTTCTTTCACGAACTAAGTTGATTTTTGTAGGTCATAAATTGGAAGTAGCATATTTGTGTGACTCAAAAACTCAATTCCCCCTTCCTTCCATCACATGTGAATGCAAAAAGTCATAAAAATCATTCAGATGTGACACGAAAGAGACAAAGCTAGTCTATTTTGATTTTTGATGGTCAAAATACGTCCCTAGCTCATCAAATATTTACGCATCCCATTTTTTCTGTCAACTATTTAACCTAAATTCATAAAAAAATTTACGCAAATTTATTGTTATCGTTTGTGTTCCTATTCAACTAATCCATTATGAGTCTGCATTCATTTTTCCACTTAAATAATTTGTATTAGTTCTCAATATGATTTGATATTGATGAACTTACAGTCACATAAATTTTTATGTCCTTCTTTTGTTGATGATTATTTGTTTGTCAAGAGGATTGGCAAGCTGCAAATGGGAATAAAAAACTGACCAATTCGATGTATTTTTTATGAACATAAAATGTAATTTTTTTTTGTAAATCATGTTAATGTTGCATAACATTTTTAATAAGGGATTGTTTGTGGATGATGACAATTGGGGTCGTAGATATTAGTATGGAGATTCAGGATGTCAACAATGGCTCCTAAAACCTATCATGGACTTCGTTTTTGACATCATCTAATGACTGTTGTCGCTAGTATGACTAGAGTCAACTTTAGGGCTATAGCGACCAATAGAGAGGTTCAGACAATCCAGAACAATCAGATTTTTATCAATTTGGACAAAAATTTACTGGAGTCTCTAGTGCAGCTTGACATTCTTTTACTAAACCTAAATACAAAACAAAAGAGGATGACTAAGGCTGTTCAACTCAAATTATGGATCTTAATGGACTCCAATTTATGACAAAACCCATCAGCGACCAGTTCCAGGTTAAAAATTGCGGTCTTGGCTCCAAAAACTTTATTAAAGTGTCTCAAATTCCAATTTTGATCCAAAAAGGTAATCATTCCTCACTGAAGCACTATTCAATTGCAGTACATCACTTCTAATCAACCCCTAAATGTAAATGCAATTTGTTAAAATGTCAAAACGCATCTCATGCTGAATAAGGATGCACAAGTAAATATTTTTGGATACAATTAATATGAAAAATGAAGTGTCATTTGACGAGCGTGTGCCGTACTTGAGAATGGAAATTAATTGTAATTTTGAGGCACCAAAAAGATGAGAAAAAAATATTTAAAAAATTCCGCACCATTTACAGCATGAAGGCATGAAGAATTTCGGCACAATGACACAAATTTAACTCGCTCCATTTTTTTTTATATTTCATCTCGAGTGCATGCAACCTGAAGAACTCCACTCCATAAAATCCCACTTCAACCCTTTTGTTTTACTGTAAAATTGCATGAGAAAATGAAAAAAAAAACTCTTTTTTTTTTGGTTCACTGAACTTTTTCGGAATCAGAAAAGTTTTTCTTGACATTTCACTTTAAATTTTTATTTTCTCTATGGAGAGCAAGCATAAGCAGCATGGCAATAATAAAAATGAACATGAGAAAGTTTTGCAATAATAAAAAAAAAGTTGGAATTTGAAACATGAAACTCAATTTGTAGCTATTTTGATGTAACAATTATTTTATTAATTAATCGTCTCGATACAAAATTGTCCCTTTTTTGAACTCAAAAAAATTCCCAAAAAGTTAAATGACATTCAATCAATCTTATGATTAACACAATTGAGATTAAATTTCTATATAAAAATCTACTCGACACCATAAAAAACGTGCTGCTGATGGCCATTAACAAGCTGTAGCAATCAACCCTCAAAATAGTCTACTTTATCATTTTTTGAATAGCATGTGAACTTGAAAATTATGAGAACAGGGAAAATTGACAAAAAAGAATAAAAAAAGTCGAAGCAAAAAAATCCTTCGAACCGGATTTGAACCAGTGACCTATGGATATCTGTTAGACACTCAAGCCGTAAAGCTAAAGTAAATCTTAACCGCTACAGTCCACCGCTCTACCAACTGAGCTATCGAAGGTGAATATTTGATGAAAAAAGTCTCGACTGCAGAGCATTATCTTTCTTAATGCGAAACTGAACGATGAGAAGAAAAAATAGCACAAGCGAGAGCGGCGAGCGAAAAACGAGAGCGAAAATCAAAGAAATTTCTCTTGTTAAAAAAATCGTTTAATACGCAGTGTGAGTTGTTTATGTAAACACGACAGTTTTGTAAAAGAGAATTGAAACTAGGCAGATTTAGATAAGAAAAAAATAAATAAATTGATTAGCGACCACGTGCTTTGTGGATATGGAATTGTGTTGATAAATATTGTTATATGTTTGAATGATAATATTTTAGGCTGAATTTTTAAAAAATTAATTTTATTTGAAAAAAATATCTTTAATAAAGAAGGAAAAATATGCTTTCAATTTTTTCAAAACGTAACATGTTAATAGCCCCCAGGGGTTTATTCATAGGAGATACTCTGATAAAAATATGACATTTTACATTTAAAAAAAATCAAATTTTCACCTAGAAGTCATTCACTTATGTCGTCCATAAAAAGCAAGATTTTTGGACCCCTCCCTGTCACAGAAGCCAGTAACCCCCCCCCCCCCCTCGGCTTGTGACGTCCAATCAAAGTTTTTGTGATATAAAAAAATTGATATCCTCATTTCCTTTGATTTTGATTTCACAAATTTCCTGACCACCCCCCCCCCCCCCTTTGTGTCGTAATGTGTAACAAAATCCTAGACCCCCCCCCCCTCTAAATCTCGTAGTCATAAGTGAACGACTTCCTAGTAAAAAAGGACAAAAATTCCAATTTTCTCATCATTTTGCTCTAAATTCCATATACTTCACAAGAACCAATCCTTAAAACCTTGATTTAAATACCCATTTTAGCCAGCCGAAACCAAAGAGTTGGTGTTGGCTTGTGACTACTGTCGTGAGGCTGAGATTGTACAACATCTCAAAATAATGTCTCAATATCCAATTAAAAACTACCGATGACAGCAAAATAGTACGACAATCGAGTAAAAATTTATAAGAGCCCAATATAGAGCTCATGGAACAAATGACTTTGAGTAATGTCTCAGTTCGAACGGCATCTAGTCAACCCGGGCAAGCCATAAAACTCGAATGTGCACATCTTTTTTGCTGAATTTTACTTTTATTAATTTTTTTTGTAAATTATTAATTTTTTTTGTTTTATTTACAATTTTTCAGTATACATGCTTCCTATATATATTTAACTAAAATCTTAATTTTCAACCTGATCGACTGTCATTATCAATCAACCACTTTGGTTCATTTTGACGATTCACTACTAAGTTCTTCGGTGCAACAGATATCTCATCACTGTCAGATTCCTCACTACTCGCGTCAGTAACATGCACAAGTTGACATCCATCTTTATGATCACTTCCCAGCACATCATGTTTGCCCATCAGTTTCATAAGAAAAACATGAACTTTTGCACCGATTGATAAGTTTCTGTGGCAAATGTAAACACTTTTTCTCTTTGGAAAATGTCGAGAATCACTGAAGCTAATGAGCAGTATTGAGGTCACTAGTATGCTTAAGATGATCTTCATAATTATAACTTAAACTTGAAATATTCTAAAAAAAATCTCAAAAAAAAACAGCTTGAAAACAATTCACTGCCTTACTCTATTGTGAGATTTATTATTTGAGATGCACAATTTATTTTTAAAAATATTTTTTTATTCTCTTATTTTTTTTCTTATCAGCAAAATGTTGTTTGTTGTTTTTACAATATGTCAAGAATTGTGTGTCTCGTCAACAATTGCTCTCAGTGTCTCATTGAAGTTAATTACAAGCTACAAATTTTTTAGAACTAGTAATTTTTTGCACAATAAAACTTATTTTTATGTTGCTGAATTAAATATTTTCGGATGTAGTGAATTTATTAACGGGGGTTTGTTTATGGATGACGTCAAGTGTGGGTATTTTGGATAAGTTTTTAGAATAATTTTTTTTGTTGATAGTATTTTTTAAAAAAAAACTTTGCAACCTTAAAAAAATTCATAAAATAATGTACAAGTTGATTTCGGGAACGATTGGTTATCATGAATGTGGGGCCTTACAGGCGAGGTTGTTTGAATAGGTTTTTGATATGTCCTTTAACGTACTTGTTCCAGACACCTCCATCGCATCCCTTATGATGGAAATTAAATCTTTCGAATCAGAAAATGTAGTATTTTTTGAAATCCTAGGTCCAGTTTCTAACGCTGCCCTACTGAGTCTTAAATTAATTTTATTTATATCCTATATTGCACTACATTGAAAATAATTTCTGCCTTAGGAGGTTGTTTGTGACGCCTATAGACCTTTCTGGCTATGACCCTTCCTTCAACTTGTAAAGTCTTTGACAAGTTTTTAGTGCTATCTTGATACAATACAACAAAACCAAAAAGCTATGCTGTAAACCATAGAGCATGAATTAAATTTACCATTGAATAGGGCTGAGTATATATAATACCCATAAAAACTGGTCCCTGCTGCTGTTCTGAACATTCTTTCTGATTATCAATTGCCTTAAAATTACAAATTATATTGACATCATTTGTGCACAGCCTCTAAAGTTCCGGATAAATTCTTATCTACGGAAGCAATTTTTTTGCCTTTAATAATTGTCGTCATACACAGCCGATTTAGTAAACGAATAATTTTGCTTAGAACTTTATTTCTTAAAGATTCACAATCAATTTATTTTGATAACAAGATTGATGTTTTTAATAGATGTTGATAAGTGGTGCTAGAAAGGGTCTGTTTGATAATTTAATTGCAACTTTAATAATTAATTGTTAACCTTTGTGTTATTAAATAAAATGAGGATTTGCTTTAAAAGGCAGCAATTAGGGCGAAATTCAAGTAACAACAGAGCTATGATGTTCAACACTAAACATATTTCGATAGGAATTATTTTAATTTTTTTTTTTGAGTAAGAAGGGTTCGCCAGAGGAATGAACAATCACAGAAAAAAGATTCAAGGACTCAAACAGAAGGTCAAAGAATCTAACGTCTGACGTAAAAGATTGTGGAGTCTAGAGCTTTGATTGTGGCTCAGAGATTGAATGAATTTTTCTGAATTTTCAAAGAAGAATTAACCTTGCTGAATTAAGTAGAGGCGTACACATTAGGGGAGGTGGTTTTTATAGACTACAGACTACAACCAGTTCTTTTAGTTTCTTTAAAAATATCTTAATGAACCTTGTATTTTTGCAACAAAAATGTCAAGAACTCAAGCATAAAATCATTTATAAGCCTTTCAATCACTCCCATGAAATCAAGAAGAATAAGAATTAAAAATTTCAAAATTCAACGCAAATCAACCCTTGAATGAAAATCTCATTAAATATTTACAACTAAGCAACACCATAAAATGTTTAGCTTCATCAATGTCTTTCCTTCGTCTTTTCTTAATGTGCAAAAAAAAAATAAAAAAATCTAGAAACAAGATTTATGATCACGACAATCGTTGAATGACGAAAGGAGTCTCTGCGTAAAATTTGACAGCTCGTTTAATAAGAAAAGTAATTCGAGAATTTCACATGACTGAATTTGACAAGAAATGATCATAAATCAAAAAAAATAAGGTTTTATGAAAAGGATTTTTTTTCAATGCGCGCTCAATAAAAAAGGATGAAATAAAATGCAACATACTCGATATACCAGTCATACATAGCCGTGAGAATGAAAAAGACGTAAATGCCGATGTTGATCGTAAAAAATGATTAAACTCTATTATCAAAATTAAATAGTCAAGACATTCAAGTCATTTGCTTAGGTAAATATGAGAAAATGTTTAATACAATAAATGCGGAAACAGCTTGAAGCCATTTCAGAATGCATTTTCTCATACGGAGTAGATGTGGATGTAATTGAAAGTAACGATAATTTTCTGCAATTTCATTTTATTCCTTGCATGCTGAATTTTTAGGGATTCTTTTATTATTTTATGGATTTTGGGGAATAATTGCTGAATTTACTGAATAGCGATGATCTTAACTAATTGCATTTAATTACTTGAATTGGCTAGCATTGTTAAGTTTTATTGAATTAGAAAAGTAAGCTGAATTATGCTGAATTAGCTGAATAGTGTTGAACTTTATAAATTAGCTGAATTCATTTGTATCACTATAACCTGCTGAATAGAATTGAATTTAACTGAACTAGCTGAACACGCTGAATTGTATTAGTTCTAGCTGAACTAGCTTTATTAGGGTTTAGATGCTAAGTTTGCTGTATTCTTTACATGCACTGAATTGTACTGAAAAGGATTAAATACTATCAATTAAATGGGAAGCGTTAATTTAGGAGAAGTATGCTGAGCTAATTGAATAGTGCTTAATTGAGCTGAGTTGACTGAATAGGCTAAATCTTTGCTGAATAGGCTGAATCTTTTCTGAATAGGCTGAATCTTTGCTGAATATGCTGAATCTTTACTGAATAGGCTGAATCTTGCTGAATGAACTTACTATCGCTGGTATTATTGTAAATAATCTGCTCACACTGAATAGAGCTGTGCTAGCTGAATAGTGCTGAATTAGCTGAACTATATTCCTTGACTAAGTTGCACAAAAGTATCGAAAACTTTTTTCTTTCCCCCGTTATCACCAAGCAAACGCCTACAAAAGAAAAACGTTAAAAAATGACATCACAGTGTCAAATTTCATTGGACTTGTGGCATCTCTCATATCGTAAACAAATTTTTATGGTCCTTAACATGACTAAATGACACACTCAAGCATACTTTCATGAGTTATGATAATGACTTCACTTATATTTACCAGATATTAAGATAAGTAACTTGAGATAATCCATGTGGGAGACCTTAGATGCTGTAAATGCTCTCAAATTTCAAACTGTCCTAATCGTGTATGCAAATTCTATAATAAATTGGATGTTCTGTCAATAATAAGGATTATGAATATGCAGAAGCTTCCCAATTATTGTTCAATAAATGATTGATTCCTAATATCGAGTTACAGTATCACAACAATCCATATCACGAGAGATTGAATTCCCTACTCAATTTATATATCCATGCACATAATATTATAATGTCAGATGTAATTAAACACCTTGAAGAGCACTTTACAATCTTCTCAAAAACTATTGTAGTGATGCATTGATGTTTATGTTATGTTATTTCCATTATAATGCCATGGCATTGTTGTATAGGGATGCAAAATTTCCATATTGCATTGAAATGCTATTAACATGCAAAATAATTAAATGCAATTTTGAGTCTATATCTATAAAGAAATTGTTTTCTTGTCAAATTTGAGTCTTTATCGATTGAATGGAGTTCCGAATTCTATTATTAGTTGCCATGGGTGTCAATGCAATCTAATGTATAAATACAATTTAATTCAATTTTATGCTAAAAACAGGAGAGAGATTTTAATGATTCAAGAAAATTCAATTTGTCAGTAAGGTAAATGTCCTGTCTTTTTGTGTGTGATGCAATCCAATTTGATGGGCTGAGCTCATAAAGTCTCTTAACAAGAATTTATTGATATGACTATGATTATTCCATCCCTTATATCCTCAATTCAGAATAATGAGAAGAAGCATAAAAATCAAAATTTATTTCCATCAATGTTCATCGTCTAATTAGAACATTGAGACGTCATAAAAATTTTGTGAAATGAATAAAAGTTGCGGAAAAAAAGAAGTCTCATTTTCATTTGATTTCAATTAATGAAATTCAAAGTCGTTTGATTATCGTCATCGTCATTTTTATATCTCAATGCCATTTTCATTCATCCCATGATAATAAAAATCAAGAAGAATGAATCGAATAAAATTAGTTGAATGACGACTAAGGAGGGGTGGGATGTGGAAGCGCATTTTATCAATTTGATCAATCCTCGGTCAGAGTTATGGAATATGTCAGCAGCAGACGAGCACGCAATTTGTGTTTTCGAGAGAAAGATTCTAAGAGTCATTTTTGGACCAAAGAAAGAAGGAGACCTTTTCAAATGTAGGAGCAACGCAGAAGTTTATCAGCTGTTTAAGGACGCTGATATACTGAAAAGGATTAAAGTGAACAGGCTCCGATAGGCTGTATACGTTATAAGGAGACCTGTGGAAGCTTTATTAAATAAGGTCTTTAAATCTGACTTCGTAGATGGCAAGAGGTCACATTTTAGGCGTCAACTAAGGGAGGTCATGGATCACAATTGATATGTACGGCCAGCAAAGTAAGTAAATAAGTAAGTAAGATCAATTCACGGACCTCTTTTTCAAAGCTATGCGATCATGGTTCACATTTGTGGTATTCAAAACCAACTGTTGTTGCTTTAACTCAGTGTTGTCCAATCTGTGTGCCGTAGAAGTTTTTTGGAAATGACACAAGCCACACGTTGTGTGCAACTTCGGTCATGGTGACCTAAGGTGTGCTGTGGCTCAAAAAGTTTGGACAACACTGGTCTTACTCAACCAGACATTGATTAGACAACATTCCCAGTTCCATCATGATATCATCAAGTCTGTTTGACATTTTACGTGCCATAATTTCACAGCTTCCCATAGCTTCTAAGTTGGCAATCGATTCTTGGTAGACAACTGCACCAACCTGCAACAACCTGCACCAACCTGCACCTACAATTACCCTAGTGTTTACCTGTCAACTCATTGAGCTTTTCTTACCAAACAGCCAGACAGACAAACAACCAGACAGACACAGAGATAAACAAGCAACAAACAACTCCTATCAACTCAAAAAAGTACACATAAAGAGACGCCAAGCAAGAGAACACGCAGTAGGACGCCCAAATTAGTTTACTTTTTATGTCCATATCAAATTTTTATATATTTCTTCTTACATTCTCAATATACAAAGCAGAAATGTAAAGTGACAAAGATGACTATTAAGATTGTAGAATATACCTTCACCCTAGTCATATAGACATTGTTGCCAATAAATATAATTTTTTTCAAAACTTTTAATTTCTCTCAAATAATTTTTTAGGGTGACTCTTATTATTTCTATTATGACATTTTCTTATGATAAGGGGACGAATGAATGAATGAAATGAAATGAAATGGAAATGACAAAAGACGAAAACCCAAAAGGTGGTTGCGTACTGTCTTTTAAAAGAAGGAACGGAAAATATTATTAACACATTTCGCTCATTTTGACTCGGCAGTAATAAAATAATTTTTCGCAATAAAGCGGTCCCTTCTGCACGTACATTCACAATTTCATCATACAGAAGAATTTAAATTAACACAATTATCTGGTTCTGACAATAGAGCCCAACCACCATGATTGTTGTCATAAATAAGAGACTATTATTGTTTTTTATTATGAAAATGAGATGCACACATGTCACAGTCATGTTTATGCAAAAAAATATTTTTCGGCAGTTGATGTTCATAAATTTCTCAATATTATTTGCTGTGTCGAAATGCTTCCACATCAACATCACATCAAATCACATTCAATTTATTGCAATAAATTTTCATCATTGCGAAAATATTTATGCAGTTTTATTTTTTTTTCTCTGAATTTATCAATCCTCATTTCACGCATTAAAGTCTTTAATCAGTTATGCTCAACCCTTCCTAGATGCTGGAAAAAAAAAATATCATAAATTTATAGCTATCAATCGCAATAATCATAAATTTTATATAGATAAATGTTTTCAGCTTGTCAAATGATGATTATGGTTGTAGTTGTCATAATTCTCAAACAATCGTCATCGAGTCTTGCGTCCAAATCATTCGCAAATATAATTTATCAATTTTTAGCAATATGGGGTGAGTATGGATGCTATGTGATGTTACAAGGAGGTTGTGGTGTCTCTATAAAAATAAAATATATCGATATTTTCTTAGGTGCCGTTCACTTATGACGTCCGAGGGGGGGGGGGGGGGGGGGGGTCAACAAGAAAAGAACAATAGAAATTCCAGAAAATCCAATTTTTATTTTTGAAAAATGACCATTAATTGGACTTCATAAGAGAATGACCTCATATAGATTTTGAAATAAAGACAGTCAAGGAGCTAAAGAGGGTTCACAGGGTTCAATCCCATCCAATCAGGTTTAATAGGGTCGTGTCGGGTAGCAACTTTTAAAAGTTGATCAAATCGAGTCTAATCGAATGCAATCAGTTTGAATCAGGTTGAATAAGGTCTAAATAAAGTCGAAATTGCATATCCCGAAAGGTACACGGTGTAAAAATGGCTGTTCACCTGGTTGGATCTCACTAAATTTGAAGTCGTCCCGTGTTCATGCATTGACAGAAATTTTAACGTCGCGTGTCTTTCTATATAGAAGTAGAATAGCAAAGAAAGCAAATACTAGCGTTACCTAACTTCTAAATAAACCCCAAAATTTACGATATCCATCAATATTCTTTGCAAACAATAATACAATTTTGTTCTTAATCGATTACTTTAAAATGACAGTGGCATGCGTGAGGAAGACATCGCGTATATGTAACATTAATCACATGTCTATCCAACTAGAAATGAGTGCATGATTTACGGACAAATCAATCTGTATTATTTGAAGCGTGCGAATGTGTACTCGAGGAAGTATCTTCAATCTTATTTAGAGTTCCAAATGTCTTATTATAGCTACCAAAATGATATTATTGTTATGCGGCTATTGTTAAGTGAATTTTTAACATTTTGATAGAATAAGTGAGAAATTAAACCGTTCAATTTTTTCAGTCCTTGATATTTTCTACTTCCGAGTGTTAAGTGAGAGATCGTGGATGAAATTCAATTTGTTTTTATGGGCTGTTTTAAAGTGTTTTGGGATTGAATGGTGTTTTCTTTTTAGCAAGGAGGGACAGTTCGGAAATTACGTCACCCAAAAAAATGACTTGATTAACTTCTTGTCAAAAATTTTGCATAGTAAAAATATTTTTTGATTGAACTGTTACAAAATCTTCTAATTCTTACTCCCTTAAGTCGTGACGTAATTTGCAAACAACCCCAAATGAGGTAAACGCAATCAAAAAGTTTCTCATCAGTAGTACCATCAAATCAACGAGGTACCAGGATATGCGGATAATCTAGCACAGAGATTCTCAAACTTTTTTGGTCCACGGTACATTTTTCTTCTTAAAATTTCTGGCGGCACATCTGAATAGTCACGTGACACAGTAAATGATTTTCATGACCTATTTAAGTCATAAAACATGAAAATATATTAGCTTTAATTTTTTTCGTGGCACACAGTTTGAGAACCACTGATATAGCATCAAGTCAGCTTGGTGCCACTTATTTTACACAATATGCAGCTTAAGATGGTTTTGCAAATGACTTTGCAAATAATTTATTTTGTTAATGACAGCAATAAACAGAAGTCCAAAGGTGAATCTTCACAGGTTATCAAAGATGTACAAGTTGATAGTAATTTTCAAAATCATTGCTATTTTGACGCGAGATCGATTACATTTAATAACTACTGTCAGAAAAGCAACGAACCGACATTAATGATTTACCGAAAATTTATTTAAAAGCAGAAGCACAATGGATTATCTGAAAATTAAAGAGTATACGACAAGAACATATAATTTTTCATAAAGCTTCTAGTTGCTACTCAAACTAATGATGTCCTATAGTTTTATTTAAGAATCTGAAGGGATTATTCATAAATGATGTTTCATGGTGATGTAGAATATTCTGGAGAGAGTTGCGTTGTCTTTGGGTTTGCAGTTGAATTAAAGTAAGAAAAGTCATACTTTAGTAATGTATCTGATCTGGAGCATCGCTAGGGTTTATTTTTGGATCAATACCTCCGCTCCCCATTTCTTCAATTTGCCAAAAGAGAAAAAATTTCCCAATCAACCCCTGCCCCCTCCTAAATGTTTCTATCAACTACAACTGGCTGCGATCCTGAATCCGAGACATAAAATAAAATCAAATTTCTTTTTATCATGCACATTACTTACGAACAACCCCTTTAGACTCATCATAAAAATTCTTATTTAATTACAGAACTAAATTAGGAAGCTTAAAAATCTTTCAATATTCACAAAAGAACTCAAAAAATCATTTAAAAATCTTCAGAATATCCAAAACGCAAAAATAAGACTTAACTGTAATTATGCTGTATTTATCATAAATCCAATTCCACTACTATAGCGCATAATGTAAGAAGTTTAAGTACCTACACATGATGGATGATTGATACTTATTCAAACTTATATTAATACTTAATGAGATCTTAGGTACGGACCAAAATAATCGAATTAATTTACTGAATTGTGAACAAGTGCTTTAACCTACGGGCATTTCTTATATGCTGGCATTCCGCAATTTATCAAACAAAGTTTTATTACCTAATTGTTCGATACGTATATTAATGTGATGCATGTATAGATATACATAATAAAATGTAATTAATACCGTTAATGTGTGTTTAATAAAAATAGATATTAATCTAAAAATAGAACTTACATTAACCAAAATAATTAAATCAGAAATTTATTATGAATAAATTACGTGCTAGTTCAAAGTTGAATTGAAATTAGTATTTCTATCACATTTCATTATTAAAATGTCAATACACTGCCGCATGTTTTGTCAAGAATTCGTATATTCTGATTGTAGGCACGAAACCAAACATTACATGACCTTAAGTATAAATTGTTCCTATTCAAGAATGACTTAATGAGTTGGAGAATTTAATGTTTTATGTCCGAGAAGTCAAAACTGGATACAAAATCTAGGAAAACTATTTTGTTTTTATTTTAAGATAATGTTTAGCTCAAGTCAGTTGATTAACTTGTAAATGGATCTGCTAAAGCGATAAAACAAAGCTTTTGCTAAGTGATTGACAATTTATTAATAAATGTTTATGAAATTGGTTCGATTCCTAACAGATAATGATGTTTCATTCATTTTAAAGAGAACTGTTGAACTCATAAATATTTAGACAGTTCCAGCAGTAGTTGTTGTCAGGGTTTTTGGCATTTGCACTGTCTTGCTTATTGCTTACAAGAGATTGGCGCCAATTTATAACAGTTGACCTCTCCCTTTGTATGGTTTAAAGACCTACGCCCATGGTTTCTATACTAGACCCTATCAAAAAGTGCGAAATCAAAAGTTCAATCAGATCCTCAATCTCACCCAATTTTGATGAAATCTGGCATGGTACCACGTTCATACAGCCCTGGATCCTCATGTTGATCTCTTTATACATGTTGATTTCGGGAATGGTTGGTTGTAAACCTCACCATCCCTAGCCTGGATGTGGGGCTGCCACCCTACATGCGAGGTTGTTTGGATAGGCTTTTAATCTATCCTTTAAAGTACTTATTCCGGCACAGGGCTCGGTTGACAGCGGTCCATTTAGCGGTTCCAAGGGATACCATGAGAAAGTATGCACTTGACATTTGGTTAACTTCGGAATTATACTTCGGCTTTCCCAATCCCTCAACAGTCCTGCATACCCAATTGACAGCCATTTTTATGCCATGTGCCTTTCGTGACTATGCTTTTAATTAAGATACAGCCTATGTCCAACAGTGTATCCAATCAACAACTCTGTTTACAACCGAATAGCTGAAATGAATGAATTGAGAAAAGGTAAATAAACTTCAGCAGAGTCAATGAAATCAACATTTTATTTCGATTTCTACTAATTTAAGCAGCACCAGCAGCAAGTCGAATTATTTCTTAAATCAATCATTATTTTGCTTGTATAAAAATTCAAATTTCATAGCTCAAGAATGCTTCCCTATAGAAAAAATCTTGAAAACTACCTTAAAATGCTTGCATTCATTTAATGATTTTAATGCTGGATTTTTTTTTTGGTAATTTACAGCTTCTATATTTTTCATTAATAGAATTATAAGCCATGACGGCGCATAAAATTTTTTTTTTCAAGCTATTTCGCTTTACGCCGAGATTATGACACTTAAATGTTAATTGCTCTTTTAATTTACTTTAATTCTGAGTAAGTACCAGTAAGTATGCAAAAATTGATACAATGAATGTGACTGTGTTAACATTTCTAAACAGGAAGGTCTTCTTTTGACAGGAAGTGACAATGCTGTTTTGATAAATTAAATCTGAAGTTGAAGATGCTTGAAAAATTTATTATTTTATTAGAAAGTGATCCTTCCGTAAAATTGTTAAAGGTTTCTAATCTTTACTTTTGAGATGAGATGGCTGCACATAACTGTACATTTGCTGCTGTCTGATCAGTACCTGGAAGGTGTATTCATCATTTTGCTTGGTTTTTAATGAAAAATCCAAAAAAGCTACCCGTCTCTTATTTTACCAAATAAAAAAAACTGCCCTTCAACCCCCCCCCCCCCCCCCACTCTCCTCCTTCCCCCCTTCAAATTTCTAGCTAATCCTTTGGTACCTGACAAAAGCAGACTTTAATTGCCTTTGATTATGGATTGGTTGTTCCTTATTGCCATTCAGCCTTTAGGGAAGCTAGTGTTCTTACTATACAGGTGCTATGTATTTTATGAAAATGTATCGACTTGCCCACTAGCTCAGCTTTGACAACAGCTATTATCAGTAGTGACGCAGTCCATAGTAGTATTAACAATCTATTTAATAAACACTGCCTACTAAGAACACACACTTTTATCTAGCATTTTCTAAGTGGCAGTTCACTTATGAAATAATGCCCCCCCCCCCCCCCCCCTCCATATATTTTGAAAATCATCTTTATCTCATACTCAATATCTAATACCCTCAGCTTATTGCAATAAAATCGATAAAACTTTGAAACTTATGATTCCAGGATCATTAACATCAAAATTAATATATTGATTTATAATATAATGTAATTACATCATTATAACTGAATTTAAATTGCACAATTACAAAATTTACATTCTTAAGTGCATTTTAAGTAATTGTTTCGACAATGTTTGTTAAGTATCGAATGTCATGTTCTTCACAAAATGAAATTAGCATAAATTTTCAGTGGCAAGTCAATACGTGTTTGAATTATTAAAACTTTTTTTTTCTCTCAAATTATTTAATAAATAGTTCATTAGCTAGTGTCGTTATCATAACAATATCGAACGTATTATAACGGGATCATCTTGATGTTGCAGAATTCTTAAATGTTTTTGTTCCATATTTAGATGGTATCCCTTAAGAGTAGGCTGTCCAACTGCTTGAGCTGGACGGTTATGCTTTTTTTGAACAAAGTTACGTTTAAAACGCTTAATGTCCCGCTTTTTGAATCTGTTTTCTTCGAAAATTCTAGAAAATTTGATCTGTCCCGCTTTTTGATAAAAAGTTGATGGACAGCCTTAAGAGAAAGAATTCTTTATAAAAAACTTGTTTTTATTCGATGCTAGTCGATAAATAGTCGAGGTTTGGATACTATTTATAGCTGATTTGAGGTATTGATTACCATTTAAGACAAGAGTGTGAAACTGATGAACTCTCTTTTTCCTTCATTTTTGATTCAAGTCGGTTGATTTTTTTTTAAAAACCTTAAAGTATCGCCCAGGGGGTGACACGATTTCATCTTGATGAATTTTCTTTCATATCCATACAAAATTTGTATGAAAAGATGAATTAGTCAGAAGGTAAGCACCCTTAAAATTGTGCAGCAACGTGTATATGAGTGTAACGTGCTTAGTAATTGTGGAGCAAAGTGCTGCAAGTGTAGAATAGTCCTTACTCTTTAGAATAAGTTGTGGGTTGCAGCAAGGACTAAGGAACACAATAAGAATTCAATGAGATTCGGACCTAATATTCTGAGACAGTTCAATCCTGGAAGTTCAGCGTGAATTTTTATTAAAGGAGGAATTTTTCGAGTCAACTCAAGTCGACTTCATTTTTTTCATAGTCAACTCCTCAACTTCTTCATACAAAAAATTACAGAGTTGACTCGAAGTTGACTCAAGTTGAGACGAGTCAAAAAATGAGTCGACTTTGCTTTGTCAACTCGAGTCAACTCGAACCCTAGCGACTTCGAGCTCTCGATTTTACAAAAGATGGTTAAGCCAACCTTGTCCATAGAACGCATAGAAGGACGTCTCTTCCTATAAATAACTTGTCTTACACTTCATTTCCAATTCTCACCAAACCAGCGTCTAATCCTCAAAATTACAACACGATCATCTATTCAGATATTAAAGAAGACCTATAAAAGTATCGGAAATGTAGAAGATCATTAGCATATTGTCTTCTTTCCAATCTAATCGGCACTAACGAAAAAGAAAAATCTTACATTTTATAGATCATTGAACGATGCGAGCTTAGCACAACGCTGAGCAATCTACCGATGTTATTTGATATCCAATCATACTAGATATGACACATATTTAGAAAGAAGACTCGAAATGGGAAGAAAAGAAGACGGCTTAGTTGCAAATAACATCTCGCTAGCGATAGACGTTGAGTAGAGGAAGAAAGCAGTGAAAATAATGTCAACGAAAATTCTTATTTATTTAACTGGTAAATATTGAATTTTTTTGCGTCTTTTCTCTTTACTTTTATTTAATTATTATCATTTCAGCATTTCTTCAGTTGACCAGCTTCCTATCAGCACAAAACTTTGATAAAATCAATATAAAGTTCTACAATGGGTTCGTTGTGAATTTCTTTATCTCATGGTGATCAAAATTGTGTCATTAGATCTTAAATTTCAGGTTAAGTTCAGATAATTATACACAATTTAGTATGCAGAACCTCACACAGCTTCTACATGAAAGTAAATTTAGCTTTAAGAAGCCAACGACATTTATTGTTACTGGTTGGATGATGAGTCCGGATGCTGAGACGACACTGCTACTTACTGATGGATATTTGAAGTACCAAAATTGTAACTTAATTGCACTTGACTGGAGTGAATATTCAGTCGGTTTGTACACGCCAGTTATGTATCGAATGATTAGAATTGCTCGATCTGTTGGACGGCATTTAGTAAAATTATTTCGAGAAGGTCTGAGTGATAAGACATTCCATTGTGTGGGACATAGTTTTGGTGCTCATGCTTGCGGTATCATGGGACGTGAGATTCAACAATATTCAAATAAAAAATTCAAATTTGCAAGGTGAATAATTTAATTTTGATTGTGATTTATAAACATAATATTAATAAATTCTTTTTTAATGTCTTTTAGAATCACAGGTATGACATAAAGTATTACAGTTAGAAACTGAAACTTAAATCTGTGCTTTCTCTTTCATAGGACTGGATCCAGCAGGCAAATATTACTTTTTATATTCAGTCTTTTAAAAATATAAAAAAAAATTAAAAAAATATTTTTTTTCACATCTTAGGTCCAAACTTTTTCCCGCCAATCAGTGAAGAACCGTTAAACACAAAAGATGCAGCATATGTGGATACTATTCATAGTGATACCTTCTTTATTGGAACGAAAAATGCGATTGGGCATGTGTCGTTCTTTCCAAATTATAATATGGTGCAGCCTGGATGTCCAGGATTTAGTTTGATATCTTTTTATGACTATTGTAATAGTGAGTATGAGATTAATTAATTTTGTAGAAGGTTGCTTAACACTGATCAATAGAAATCACTCATATCTAACGCCTGAATAGCCTCCGTCCACCATCCATGCAGATTTCAAACTTAAACTTGAGCTCGAAGTCTAATCGATAAAATGAATTTGACTTTGAGATCTCCTTTAAACACTTCCCTAGCGCGAAATCGATCTATTCAGAATATTCATAGATAAATTCAACATAAAGCTCTCGTTCAAATCATCCTGTCAGATATTTTATAAACTCATCTTTAACAATAATAATTGATATATCAATCCTTACGTCAATATTAATTGAAATAGAATTTAAAAATAGATTCTAAAGGTTGTGCAATATGCTTAGTATTATATTTTATTCTATACATCCTATCAATTGTATAGTTTCATCAGAAGTCTTCAAGTCTTCTAAAAACATTCTAACAATGCTAATTTAAAATTAATTTTTTTTGTGATTTTTTTCAAGTCAGGGTCATCAAAAAAAATTGCAAATGCAGGGGGTCCTCAATTTGAATAGAACTAGAAGAATCCTGTTCAAAAAAAACCGAGGATCCCTGTAGTTTAATAATCTTCTAATTTAATGTGATGATTTAATGATTTTAGTAGAAATCAACTTTGAAATTGTGGCTATGAATTGGAACGGGTTAAAAAGATTAAGAATTGGAATTTTTAAAATGGAAAAACTTGAATAATGCTAAATTTTTGGGAATCTCCATAAAAAACATTATTAAATGCAGTGATGGTCAACCTTTGTGCTGCGGCATACAAATTTTTTTGAAATCCAATTGATATAGCCAAGATTTTTCAAGTCAAAAAAAAAATAAATCCTTCTCTATTCGATTATTAAAAGCTAATTTAATTGTTCTTGCCAAGTTATTGCTTTAAACTCATTAGTTTGTTTTTGTTAAGTAACTACGACATAAAGTTCAAAAAAGATTTAAAAAAAATTTAAAAAAAAATTTGTATGAAATTTCATTCTCAAAGAGGGGTGCCCGGGCACCTAAGAACACCCCCATTGGCAACGCCTTTGGCCCTACAGCGTATGTAGTAACTTACAAACAAATTGTGCAGTGGCACGAAAAAGGTTATCCATCACTGGCTTAATCACATTGATTTTAAGCGAATCCTAGAAAAACCCCAAAATCCCTTTCAAGTGGTGTCAAAAGATCAAATCAATGGAAATTCAGAAAACATGAAGCTATTGAACCTTTAATGAAGACACATTTTAAGAAAAAAAAATCCGCTAAGGGACTGTTCACTTATGACGTCCCAAGGTTGAGGGGGTCAGCCAGAAAAGAACAATAGAAATTTCTAGAAATCCATTTTTCCAAAAATGACCATAGTTTTCGGACGTCATAAGTGAACGATACCTAATGTATTATGATACTTAAGCTATTAGTCAGCTAAGATATTGTAATATTTTTTAAATATTATTTAATTCTTTAATTCTACAATTTGATAAAAATCACTTCAAAATACCTCCGACGATGAAGACAACAAGTTTATTTTGTAACGTCAAGATGCTAGACATACTTGTTTCCATCTCTGAATTTTATTAATTCTTAAGCTTTTGTCTTAAAGGCTGAATTTTGAGTGATAATTGGTATTGATTTTAGAATATGTACTTAAAAGAATTTTATGACTCTTGCTTTAGTTGAAAATATTCTTAACAATTTGATACTCCTGATGGTGCTTATTGATGTTATATCGGAGTAAGATGAATCGTTGATATTGATAGTTCTGCTGCCCTAAACAAAATGACTTGTCACGAATGTGTTCATAATCTAAGAAAAATTTCTCATTTTGTCATAACCTAAGTTCGATTCTCATTATTTATAATCTCTCACTTCTGTAATAACCTCAGTTCAAATCTCATAATTTTCAATTCATCTGCTATCAATTCTGCTAAAGAGAGTAGAATAATTAATATTTCTAGACACGTAATTAAATGCAAGCTAATTTATCATCATGTGCCATTTTAATCTTAATAAACTTGTAGAACTTCTTCTTTAACGTATTAGAAAGTCTGCAACAATTAATAGTAAATCAGCTACAGATTCAATATTACACTGTTTAAGAATTCCAGTTTCATTTCCAGAAACCACATTGTCATAATCATATTACCATTAAAATAATCGTTATGATTTATAGCTAATGATATAGTTGTTAATTATTAACAGCTCTTATACGGAAAGAAAAAAAATTCTAGGTCATGCTTTCATCCAGCTTCGTAACTGACCTTCATTTTTTATTACTTTTTTTTATTCTAGACATGTGCAGCCACTTCCACGCGATTCGATACTATGCAGAAACATTAAATCCCAAAAATTGCAAAGTATTTCCAGCTAGACAATGTTCAGATTGGAAATCCTACGACACCCACAAATGTGATGAGAAGCCAATCAATTACATGGGAATTGACTCAAATCCAAATGTTACAGGAACATTTTATGTTAAAATCACATCAAAAAGATATTTTGACGGAAATGAATTTTACAATTGGCTCTTAGATCGAATCGGTGATCGTGTAGGAAATGTATTTACGTTTGGACTAATCTGAGCACGCATCTCTGCTGGTCATCATCATCATTTTGATGCATCAAGTGATCTGTACAAAAATAAAAATTAATTTATTTTATTTAATAATTTTAAACAAAAAGAGGAAATAAATAGAAAATGAACCAGAAGGAAGCATTTTTATGATTGTTTGATGTGCAATTGATTGATTTGGGGTTGTTTGGATGTTCAAAAGTTGTTAACAAGATCCAGTGAGTTACATCTCGAAGTTTGTATTTACTTAATTTAAATTTCAGTGTCAAAAGAGATCAGGACCCCCTTAGACCACCTCCCTACCTTGCAACTGAATCTGGAGAGAAGAAGTCTTCTCACAAACTGTTCCTTAACATCGAAAACAATCCCGCGATGTCAGTTCGAAATGTCAGTTCAAATCAGATGCTAATCATCTGTTATGTGTGAGCGAAAAGACCATAAACTTTTATGAGAGTAATATTCATTACCAGCTGTCCGAAAATCTCTTCAAGGTCGCGATCAACTGCAATTACATCATAACGGATCATTTCTCTTTGCATGCGGAATTTCGGATTGATTTTTATTCATCATGTAAAGTGAAAATAGACATGATTAATCTGAAACATGCGTGTAATATTACAAATTAGCAAATTTGAGCTTGTAAAGTTCGCACGCAATATAAATTTATTAAGTTACATTAATTAATGGTTTGATACATTTATTTGAGTAGTTGTAGGTTTTATAATTTTTATTTCATTACGCATTGAAATTAATTCTTTTGATGACAATTGAAGCGTCAAAACTAAAGAATTTCATCTTCATTTTTCCCAGAAAAATTTGGATTTTCCCGCCAAAAGCATTCCTAATAGACATCGTCGAATAAAAAGGACTTACTTCTCAGTAAGTATGTTGAAATATCAATCTGACCGAAATTCAACTCAAAATACATCTAACTCATTCAAATACTCTCAAATATCTGCTCAAGTCTACATCCACAATACCAAATCAGAGTTCATTCATAAGGAAATCATGTTACCTACTGAGAATGTTGAGTATCTTACATCGGCCACTGTTGAAAAATATAAATATCGGCGAATTATTGTGCTACAGAATCGTTTGTTGAGTAGAAGTCAAGTGTTGATGATGAAAGCTTGATTTAGTTGTAAACATACAGTCAGCCGTGCTAGTCGCTTAGAATCAAAACTTAAATAATTTATTAATTTATTTAATAGTGAAACGAAAATGATTTTAAGAATAATTTATTTAACTGGTAGTTAAAAATTGATAATGATGATTTTTTTAAAGTTTAAAGTTTGTTTTAAAAATTAAAATCAAACAAAAAAGCTGATGATAAATTTTAAAAAACGTTTTTAATTTTTTTTTTTCAAAAAATTTGATATTGAATTTTAAAATTTGGAATTTGCTTTAAAAATTCAACAAAATATAAAAAGTGAAATTTTAAAAAAATAGCAATTTTGAAAACTTGAGATTTTGAGACTCCTTAAAAAGCAAAAAAGTGAAATTTTAAATTTAATAAATTTGAAATTTGTTTCAATAAGAACCAAATTTTAACAATCCTTAAAACAAATTTTAAAATTTATAAATTAGAATTTTTTTTAAATAATTTCCAAATTTTAACAATCCTTAAAAGGAAAAAAAAATCAAATTTTAAAATTAATAAATTTGAAATTTTCAGAATGTTTGAACTAGTTTAAATTAAAAAAAGACTGAAAAAAAATTATAAAATTAAAACATTTTTAAAATATTCAAAAAAATTAAAATCTTAAATCAATAATTCAACTTAGATTTAATTTTATAATTAAAATCATTATAATTGAAAGTAAAATTTTAAAATTAAAAATATAAAAAACTATTTACAGTGTTCTTTAGTGCTACCGGAGCTGTATTTAATTTTAATAATTTTGACAGATTAAATGTGAAGTTTTATCATGGGTGTGTATATTTCAAATTAATGATAGTGAAATAAAAAGAACCTTTTCAATGTTACAAACCAGATCTTTTGGAATGCAAGATGACATTAGTTGTTTAAAAAACTAATATTATTGCATTATTGAATGGAGGAGTTCATAAATGACGACTATAATGTTAGATAAAATCGATTTGAATATGTGTGACAAAGTGTAATAGTGTGGGATGTGCCAAGTGGTTTAAAAATGGCCAGAAATTTAATTAATAATTTTGAAACTTTTGTGGAGTTTCAAAATTTTACCGACCCTCCTACACATGCAGGAGGTCAAAAACTTCTTTTTAAAAAATACCAGCTACTCCCCTTGCTAGGGACATGGCTTACCCGATTGGCACAAGTCGGTTGATCGAATAGAAATCTAATGTCAAGTTGGCATGACTTTTGCATGGTTCTGTCTTCGATTTAAATCCAGCACCATGCCAGAATCACACGAGCTTGGTGCCAGATTTCTGATCGATTATCCGACTTGTGCGATTCGGATAACGTTGTCCCTAGTGATACCTAAGTTGTTGGTTCTAAAGCTTTTAAATTAATCATCACTTAAACGTAATAAATCCTCACTTGACAACACCAGATAAATTCAGACCGTCTCTTCAATTAAAACCTATTTCCTCGTTACTGTCAATTGATGTCATTTATGAATAACCCCTATCCAACCATCCAAGAATTCAAAATTTCATTCAAAAAGTTCAATATTCTAATTATATTTGAAAATAGAAAATAAATCTTCAGCTCACGACTAAAATTAATTCATTTATTTGTCAAACTTCAGGTCCGACTCGAGAATATTCACACAGTATCATTTATCAAACATCACACAAGTTCTGACAAACAAATATTTCGATCATAGTCGTCCAACGACCCTATACATTTTTGGATGGCTTCAAAATCCATTAGGTGATACCACAAGACAGCTTATAGATGCTTATGTACAGCGTGGAGATTACAACTTCTTAGTGCTTGATTGGAGCAACTATAATGTTGATTTATACACAATTGTGATGTTCAGAATGTCGAAAATGTCACGGGTATTCGGAAGGAGTTTGACAAAATTATTTAATAAAGGTTTGAGTGACCAGACATTCCATTGCGTTGGACATAGTTTTGGTAAGTTGGATTATGCGAAAATATTTTGAATGTCAATGTCGAGGAGGAATTAATGAAATTTTATCAGGTGCTCATTCGTGTGGAATTATTGGCCGAGAAGTGCAGGAAGCATCAAAGGGAAGATTTAAGATGGCAAGGTATGTAGCATCAACTTAATGATTTTTGGAGTTGCTTCACAGTTTTTGACTATGTTGTAGGATCACAGGCCTCGACCCAGCGAAGTGGAAGTTCTTCCCAGCAGTCTATGAGAATCCACTTGGAAGAAATGACGCAAAATTCGTTGACACAATTCAAACTGATAATTTCTTTGTCGGTGCAATTGTTCCACTTGGTCATGTCAGCTTCTATCCAAATAATGCGGAAGTACAGCCAGGATGTCCACCGTTGAGGACGAATTCATTTTACAACTTTATTAGCTGTAAGTAGCGAAAAAAAACATTAATTTCATTTTAAATATAGCTTTTTGCATACATGGACATGACCTATCCCAAACTGAAGATTGAAACAAAGCAGATTAGCAATAACTGCGAGTAATTACTTGTGGATTTCTATTTTTTTTTCTTCTTTCATTCAATTATTTTTAATGCAAACGATGAGTAGAGTTTTGAGTTATTACCAATAATGATTTTTTGGACTTGCTGACAGAATAATTTATTGGATATTCTTCGATCTTCTTAAATTGTCGTGTTCTTGAAACTGTTAAATCTAACCAGTTTGCTTCCTCAAATGATTTTTGCTAAAATGCAGGAAGCCTCTTGGCAGCTCATTAACCCGTCGTTTGTAAAATAATTGAATAATTAGAAATTAATTTGATTTTTTTTTTGGTTTATTTCAAATTTAATTCGGGATTGGCTTGTTAAAATCAAATAAAATCAGCAATTTAATTTATGAATAGTCATTGCTGCATTACTTCCGATACTTTACGCTGAATATTCTATCAAGTGCAGGAACTGCAAATGAAAGAATTAAAAAAATCTCAAAGAAATGCAATTATTGAATTTTTGTTTCCTAGAATCGCTTTAATTTGACAAGCAGAACAGCTTAAAAGGCTAACGATTCGTTCTTATTTAAATTGTGAGGTCATTAGCATGTTTTAGTCTTGTGATTTCTAAATGGAACTTTCAAATAATTAACGGAAATTATGGAATGACTTATTGAGTCAGGTTTGATCAAAACCCGGATTTCATTCGCAAAAAGTAGTTCTAGACCCCCTTTGGGATCGCCTTGCATATTCTTCCACGCCTGATCGATCCCATTACTATCATCTTAAGTCAGAAAAAAAAATTATGCGATAAAACTTGGCAGATGAGAGCTTAAGGGGTCATGACAGTCAAAAATCTCATCTTCTGATTAAAGCATGGACTGCAAACAATTCGAGAGTTTCGACCGTTACAATTTCCAAGAAAACTTTTGAAAATGATTTATTTGTCTGTCTGCCATACAAAATTCGAAGTTTCATACTCTGCAGTTCGAAATTTTCGAAAATTACAAATAATTGAAATTTAAATTAAACAAGTTTTGTATGAAATTTAGATGAAAATATTATGAAGTCATTTAACGATAAGCATAATATAGCTAATCTTTTTTAAAACTATCAAAAACTCTAATAAAGTCACTAAAATTGTAACGGTTTATTTCAAATTTATACTTTTCGAACGTACATATTATAACTCCTCTAGACTTTCGATAAGTCTGTCGAACATTAATTGTTCGTATCAGAGCATGGATTGATGTCGTTCAAGAAAAGAAAAATTTTTAAAAAATAAAAAAAAGCCAAACCTACAATTCATTTCAATTCAATATAACTCTCGTCAGATTCAACTTTTTTTAAGTTATTAAGATGAAGATAAATATTTACAGTTCCATTCATCAATTTCCTTTTAAACTCTTCAACTTATAAAAATTGATTCAGAAAGCACTTCTTAAATCAATATCAAATCACCAAAACTACAATATACAAATAACTGGTTTTGTGGTGTAATGGTTAGCACTCTGGACTTTGAATCCAGCGATCCGAGTTCAAATCTCGGCAGAACCTCAAATTCTTTTTTTTATTTTTTTTTTGAAATTTGAGGTTTGCAAGGTCAAAATTTACTATTTATAGAATGTGATAAGAATAGAAAATGATTTTGGCGCGAAAATGTCAGAACAGAAAGAATTCAAAATGTGCGTTCGTAGATTTTTTTTAAAAGAGAAACAATCTTTTAATGAAACTTATCAAAAAGAAAATGCAACTTTGTATTGAGATTCTAGGAATTAATTTAAAAATACAATATAAATTAAGCTTGTTCAGCTTTTAATTTAATTCAAACTTAAATCGATCTATAAGCTGTAAAACACAAGTACGATACATTAAATTGCACTTCTTGTTATTCATTCATTAAGAAATTGTTTAAAAAAACTCTTGTCAACAATAAATTAAATTAAATCAAAAAATGGGATCTTTGATAAATGACGTCAAGCTTTTAAAATGTGATGTTAAATTTTTTTGTTTTAATAGAGTAGGGCAGTAATGGCCAACCCATGTGTCGCGAAAAAATTCAGAAATTTTCACAAACCGTATTACGTGTGCGGTTTCATTCAAGGTGTGCCTTAGTATAAAAAAGGTTGGCCACCACTAGAGTAGGGGAGGGGGGTCTTTTAACTCTACTTTGTATTGACGTCATTTAAAATTGACCCAGCAACAGCGCGAAAAATTCAATGACAAGTTTAAAGACTTCAATCCAAGCCATAAACAAATTCTTTGTATTTACAATAAGAATTATTTTTTAGAATTCATTTATATTCTACAGATTGCATGCAACGCCTAATCAGCAAAGTCTTGAAAATAATTAATAATTTAATCTTCTTGACAACCTTCATAAAAAATTCTTTAATTGCATTTTAATTAATATTAAAAGTCGTGCATTAGTATCATCATGAATTAGTATCACTAATTAGATAAGAGAATTAGGATAATTTTTATTGCAATTTATGACAAAAATTAATTGAACATCATTTAGTCGATTAACCTGCAAAACTAGTTATCTGCTTCAGCCTTAGACCAGAAACTTTAAAATAATAATTTTGATCCAAAACTCTTCAAATATTTGATGCAAAATTTTAGTAAGGAGCCATTCACTTATGACGACCAGGGGGTGGGGGTTTGCCAATAAGAATTCCTGGAAATCCATTGTTCTTTTTTGAAAAATGACCGTTAATTTCAGACGTCACAAGTGAATGACCCTAAACACACTCAATTTATTATAAATCTATCAAATCCTAATTCAAATATTTACTTTTATTATTTTAGCATGGTGCAGTCACTTCAACGCCAACCGATACTGGACAGAGTCACTCAAAAGAAGCCATACATATCCAGCACTTAAGTGCTCTAACTGGAAAGATTTTAAAAGCGGCATTTGCGGTCATAATCCAGTTAATTTTATGGGATTAAGTGCAAGTGCCAATATTACAGGAGTATTTTATATAGAATTAAAAACCACTAATGTCTTCAACCACGATGAGTTGTATTACTATACGTTAGGTAGAATTGGTGAGCGATTTATAGATGTCGTTGTAAATGAGCTTGGTCTCAGGTTTTGAACATTGCCAGTTGATCATTTATAAGATGTATATTTGTTAGGATAGCTATGACTTTAGTAAAGTAAAATAATTAAAAGGTTGAGTAAATTTTTGGAATTTTGATTGAAAATATCAAATTTTAAAGTCCTTCATTTGATGACAATGTTCAATTTGAGATTGTCATCTTAAAACTTGTCAAGCGAATTTTATAAATGAGGTGTAATGAAGGTTTACTTTGAACTCCTTGTTTGGAAACTAGAGATCAATGTCTAGACAGTGGTGGTCAACCTTTTGAGCCACGACATACGGTTCGTGAGATTTCTCGTGTTTGTAGGCACTCTACTGTGGGGCCGTTCACTTATGACGTCCAGAGGGGGGGGGATGGGGTCAGCAAGAAAAGAACAATAGAAATTCCTGGGAATCCATTGTTTTTTTTTGAAATAATTTCGGACGTCATAAGTGAACGACCCCTGTGCCGTGGCACTTGGGCTTGCCATCACTGGTCTAGTAAATAAATAGATATGGTCAACTAATGACACTTTCTTCGGAACATTCCATTTAATTTTGTCATCGACCTTAGGTCTAGCCTTGATTGTCTAGTATTCAGATCAAGTTGTTAGATATATCCTAAATCTCGGTTCTGTTTTGGTGCCACTTGATATAAGATTGATTCTGGAAACTTAATCTTATTTTCGATTGATTGTTAAAGTTGCTAGTCTAATTCTTCTCTACCTACTAAAATAGCTCAATGTTAAAAATACCACAACGCATGTTTAAATCTGATAAAATCAGGAAAACAACCTGCCATAGCTGAATTTATATTTTTAAAACATGTTCACTCAGAAAAAAATGATCATAAAGCTTGCAATTAATTTTTGTTATTCCATCCACGTTAATTTTTTTGACAACAATCTAACACGCAAATTGAAGCGCTTCCTTTTATGATCAGAAACATAACATGACTACTCAATAGGAATACCTCACACAAATATGTTTTTAAGTGGCAAAATTAGATAATTAGCAATATTCAGAATTGTGATTATTGTGCCGTTAAGTTCTTTGTGTCCAATCATCAATTAATGTAACAAGAATTTTTATTATTTATGATATTATTAGAAACAACAGTTAGAATTAGGATTATTGTAGAATGAATAAGGGAATAAATTATTTAATATCTCAAGGCTAAATTCAAATATTAATTTTTAATTGTGGTCTAATTATTCACAAAAGAATTCTACCAAGTGCTTTAAACTCAGCTGACTGTAATTATCCGTTATGTTACCCGACAAAAAAACATTCGATTTCATTCATGCTAGCAGCACATGACTTCATGAGTACGATCGAATTAAAAGTACGGCGATCAACGTGAAGACAACAATAGCTCAATATCGTGTCATTGAACTTGATTTTGAATGTTTTGTTTGTATTGTTGAACTATACAAAACTAGTTTAATGTATGACATGCAGAGATTTATACTGGTCGAGGAAGCGAACGTGCAGCAAAGCAGAAAAAAAGTAAAAGTGTTGTAAGCGGTTTATTTGCAATTATTTGTGCCAATCATAAGGTTTAAGTTGATAAATGTTTGGATTTTGATGTAAATTAGGGGATATTTAAATATTATGTCACATAAAATATTGTTGGAGGTTCTAAAGTGGTTCAGATTTTACTATATACTTTAAACTAATTGAATTACAGTGCTAGCTCCAGCTCAAAATGATGTACCTTCATTTTGCTTTACAGGATGAATGCATAAACTTTAACTTCAAAGATACCGATTAGTAGTTTAAATCAGAGCTCGAAAGTCGATAGAGTTCTAGTCGACTCCGAGCTCTGGTTTAAATTGCTATTCTGTAAAGGTTCTTAGCAGCCCAGGATAGCTTAGAGGTAAGAACATAGACCAGATACCGTTTGAATGCGGGTTCGATTCCCATTCGTACAAATTGTTTGAAATGCACTGCTTGATATTTAAATCTGAAATTCTTCGATTGATTCGAAGTCTAAATCCATAACACAGATTTGAAGTCGGTTTCTAAAGCGCGGTACCCTATTAAGGCTCGTTGATTGTGCAATTTTAAAATCCTAGAGGACTTTCCCACCCTCTTAAAAAGCTAACGTAATAAGAAACCCCTTAAAGGCTTACTTTCAGAAAAAAATAAACCAAATTTGACTGTGGCTAAGAATTAAGGGTCTTCTATTTAGCCATTCGAACCAACACTTTACTAAACGACTATGACATTCCGTCTCCTCTCATCTTTAAAAAACTTAGTCCCACCGACGTCCCAAAACATCTAAATCGACCCTATGCTCCAAAAAATCTGCAAAACGGTAAGCATCGAAAAGACAATAAACAATTTTTTTATACACTTAACTATATTTCATTTATTATTAATTTAATTTACAGACATTAAGTAAATAATTGAATTACATCGATTTTTTTTTTGTTGTGTTAATTGATTTTAAATAATTATTATTTATTTTTTACTTATTTTTTCATTCTTAATTTCTATAGCTTAACTCATTAATTTCACGTTTCCGTCGTCAACGCATCGATGACTTTGGGAAGGGTGCTTTAAAGAGCCTCACATTGGGTGAATGTGATGAATTGTTTGTTATTTCTGTTCTCTTTTGGTTTCTGTGCTGTTCGTTTAAATGCTTCTTGTGAAGTTCTGTAAATAAATAAAGAAAAAAATTGTAAATTAAAAATATTTTTTGAAAATCTTCAAAGATTTTTTTAAGAGGATTAATTGAGTTTTAAGTCTTTTACGGCTTTAAATTATGGAAATTAACGTTTATAAAATATTAATCGGTAAATTGAGATTCGGCTCATCTTTGATTTCATAGATCAAATAGTTCCGTCGCTTATTTTATTGTAGAACCGACAATTGACATCATATTCTTGAATAATTCACAAAATCAGGTTATTCGGGGGGTATTTCTGACTAAGCTACATGAAACACAAAGACTTTAGACATAAACAACAATGCTTTGTTTAACAGTTATGATTTTTGGCGCGAACATTATTCGCATGTTTAAGTACGAGCAATTAAAGTTGTTATTAGCATTAACGTTCACCTATCAACTTAGTTTGATTGATTTAAAAGGATAAAAGGCATTGACTTTCTTGTTAAGTACCAAAAGTTGACTTGTAAGCTATTAATTATTAAAAATATAGTTTGCTTCCTTAAAGAGTTGTTTACGGAAAATGTTAGGCTCTAAATTCATTCAAGTGCGGCATAGTACCGAAATGGACTGTAAGAATCCAGAATGGCAAACTGAGTAACTGGATTTTAGCTAGTTGGCCTAGCTTTTTGCTGCACACCACAAAGTCAACATTCAAATTCAATTTTGATCAATA
This sequence comes from Chironomus riparius, assembly GCA_917627325.4. Lineage (NCBI taxonomy): Eukaryota > Metazoa > Arthropoda > Insecta > Diptera > Chironomidae > Chironomus > Chironomus riparius. The sequence goes on along the minus strand of OU895878.1, from coordinate 48,552,625 downwards.
TCGCATTTCAAAAATCGCTACCGGTGGCTTAAAATTTTATTTTAATTGAGTATTAAACTGTATTTTCATTCAACAAATCCGCAAAAAATTCAATTCAATTCAATGAACTTTAGATGCTTGACAGTTTAGAGTCTAGACTGGCGGTCTAATTTAAATTGAATAAATTAATTGAAGGATTAGTGTAATTTGCTGTCTATGAATCATTTGGAATATAATTTGAAATAAGAACCTTAAGATCAGATTTCAGCAACATAAAATTAAAATGGTAGAATTGAAAAAAAAATAATTTAAATAGCGGACAATTTAAAAATGCTAGGATTTAAAATTTAATTGGAAATTTTCGGAATTCTTATTGGAAAAAGTAATTTTAATTTTATATTTTGAGGTTTTTTAAATGAAAATGAATTCACGCGGGGAAAAAAAGATAAATTTAAAAATTAATATCCGAATTGTTTTTTTGTAAAAATGTTGAAATTCAAATTTTAAATTTAATTAATTAATTTCTATTTTTAATAATACTTTTAAATCTATTTTTCAGTTTAAGAAAATTAAAATCTTGAATTATTTTACTAACTTCAGAATAGGTTTTATATTCAATTTTTAAAATATTGAAAATAAAACCTTAGTATTTTAAGAATTTCGGAAAAAATAGATATTAATAATTTTATGAATTTAGATTTGTTTTTTAATTTTTGCAATTTAATTTTTACATTTTAAATTCTTCAATTTAATTTTTTAATTTAAATTTTGAATTTTAATTTTCGCAATTTAGTTTTTGCGGTTTGAATTTTGCAATTTAATTTTTGCATTTTAAATTTAATTTTATAACTTAAAAAATAAAAAGTGAAATGAATTTTAACATTTTTAATTTTAGAAAAATTCCAAATTTCCTTTATGTTTAAATTCAAAGTAAAATATTCTTTTTGTTCCAATAATTCACATTTTTTTCACATCACACAACAAAGACACCGAACCACAATTTGTATGACTAATCACCACTAATTAATTAATTCAACAATAAAGGTAAATAATCAACTTACATGACTCTCATGGCGATGTAAATTTCTAGCACAACACCTTCTTGTACATTGATTTCTTCTTCTTAGCAGTGAAATTAGTGTCGCAATCAGAATGTCGACAAGTTCAGAATTTCCGACGGAATTATTCATGTTTTGTGTTTGCGGCGGTATATAAAATGCACGAGACATGATGACTTTTTTTTCTTTGTTTTTTTTTCGGTCAGTTTTAATAACTTTTTTTGAGTTCAAATTTTTTATTTCCACAATTTTTCTAAATTATTTTTTCGAAAGTTTTCCTTTGTGACTCACAAATAATAATTTTTTTTATTACACAATAATTTTTTTTTTCTCGAGCGAGCGCAGTAAAAACGCTTCCTTCTTCTCCCTATCCTAACAAAGGAATGAAAGCTGATGTAAACATAAATTCAATTCCGGTGTGTTACAAAATCGGAAAACAATGTTCCGAATGCTTCACGAATTATGTCACTACACTAATACATTAAAAAGAAGCGGGAAAATAAAGAAGAAGGGAAAGGAATATGACTAGGGTAGCAATGCTATTAAGTATCTAGGAAATAGAAATGAAATAAATAAGGGAAGGGTGATGCTTCGTATTCAATTGAATTTGTGGATGTGGATGAAAGGGCAAGGAACGCTGTTGCTGCAATGTTTTTGCTTCTTCTTCTCTTTGTGCTGCATATTTATTATTTAATAGAAAGCAACAGTAATTAAGAGAAATTTTTCAAGTGCTCATAGGTAGAATTTTTTTACCAAACAAAAAATGCTGGACTTACAAACAAAAATATTTGCTTACTCCATGCTGTTCAGAAATTAAATTTTGAATCGAAAATCTGGTGACTTTCTCTTCCTTTAAAATTATTGCGAACAAAAGTTCTAAAATTTTTGATCAACCTACTAATTAGCCTGTGACGCCAGGGGTAGTGAAATAATTTTTTTTGCATGAATTTTTGTAAGATGAAATTCAGATTGAAGTCACTTTGTCGAATTTTTTAATTTTTTGGCGTAATGAGTCTTACAAGAATCATGTCAATGTGTGCTTAATTATCAACTTCAACACAGCAAACATGGTAAGTTATAGTAAGGGGAAATGAAGAAAGGGTGCTGAAGGAGATGAGCAATTCACACTTACTTAGTCACTATTAATTGACAGATTGTGAGAAGATCATCGAAGTTATGTCAGCACTAGGTTAAAAGCACACATTATTGATGGCAAGAGATCTAGAGAAAGACCAAAGAACACCTGGATTGGATGTGTCGATAAGGACGCTTGAGTCCTTAATATCCCGAAATGGTAGAAGGTCTCAAAGGATAGAGCTGTCTTTAGACCAGTGTAGTCCAAACTTTTTTCAGCCACGGCACAGTTTGACATCTGTAATATCAAGCTTTGTTGGCGAATCTCCCAGTGCGAGAATTAAGCCTCTTTGGTCGAGTTACTAGCCAAAAGATCAGATATCTTTAAACCTTATTTTCAGCTCGTGGGTTCGATTCCTATAAGTAAATCAAATTCAAATTTCAACTACAAACAAGTTAAACCTTTAAAACAGTTCAATTAACATTACAACAAATGTACGGAACTGATAAATTAAGGTAATTTTTGATCATTTCATCAGTTCCGTACCCTTGTATTAAAATTGATTAAAATTTTCCAAAATGCGCTCATACTTCAAACTCATTGATTCACTTTCACCACAACATTTTGCATTCTCGCAAATTATCAATGTCCTACGGCAACAAAACAAGTTCCAACAATCCTGACAGATTTGATCAACTAAAATGTTTATAAACATCCATAACAAAAAAATAATAATTTGAATGATTTTCATTAAAATAAATTAGAATAGAAATCTAGAAAATGAAGAAGAAGAAAAATCATGGACAAGTGTTAGAATAGAACTAGATCCGATGGATTTATTAACGCCCTATTTTAAATTTTTATTATACACAAATCTCAATCCTAGATAATAAAAGGTAAAGAAATAAATAGAATCAAAAGAAGATGCCGCAATTGAAATGAAGAAACTTGAAAATTTAATTTACACCGCGCTTAATTTGATGTTTGAAAAGACACATTTTACAGGCAACGAAAATGTTTAACGTCATTTTAATGATATGTTAAGCTACTTGAAAATTATTGGAAGAAAATAAATGCGTATCGAATTAGCTTTCAGTTTCGATTTCTTGTCTACGCTCGTCTCTTAATTTCATGCCGACAACTTTTTTTTGATGAAAAAGATTTTCAGGTTAATTTCACTCTAATTTCTATTTTCTTTAATTTTTTTTCTATTAGTTTGTTGTTAATTTATTACTTTTTGAATATCGTGATGTAGGAAATAATGACGAATGACTTATTATCTAATGAATATATTATTTATAGCATTTAGTCTTGTCTACTTTTCGGTTTTCTTGTTATTTAATGAAATAAATTTAAACTTATATTTTTTTAAATGCAGCACTATGCACATGTATGGTTAAATGACTTTATCAAATGAGTTTTGATTGCTTTTGCAGTTTTGCAATTTTAGTTCCTTAAGCTTCTTAGTTTTCAGGCATTTGAGATATAGTTTGTAGAAATTCAAGGAGTTTTGAGCAAAAAAAAAATTAAAAAACTATTTTGGAAACTAGCACGTGTAATAGACTGACATGTGCATGTGCATAAATTGACAGAATTTTAATCGTATCTTAAATGGAATTTGAGGACAAAATCGTTAAAGTTGAACGAATTAATAAACTTTTGCACAAAGTTAATCCGGTAAGAAGCTGACGTCAGATTTCTATTTGATTATCCGCTTGTTCCATTCGGGCTAGATCTCCAATCAACAATTTATTAAAGAAGAGCCTATCAGACCACGAAGAGGCTTGTTGGGCTACGTAGGTCATCTTCTATAATCCATCCTATGGATGCAGGAATCCTAGGGTCCCTCCTTATACTCTTTGTGAAATGGCATCAGTGGCCTAAGTGGTAGATCGTAGATCAAAAGTTCTGGCTTCAATCCGAGGTTCAATCCCAAGTCAAGTTTTAGAAGCTCTTTTTACATTTAAACGTTCTAGTTACGAAGGATGGTTCATGTGTTGGGTGTAGTTTTGAGGTATTTGACACATAAAGTATCTCCTTTGCTAGGTTTACGAGGATATACTAGCATCTGGATGATTTCATTACAGCATCCAACGTACACGAATTGTGACTAGGTCAATTGCAGAGTACGTCAATTCTATAGACAAACTCGTGTCTTTGGAATGGGCAGAGCTTGCATGTGGTTTGGATTCCACTATAAACTGTAGGTCTAAAGCGTGTGGTACAATAGATTCTGTTCTAATTTGAATTGCAGTGCCTCCGACTCAAAATGGCTTGAACCTCTATCCAATAAATCTACAAAAAAATTGATTTTTTTATCCACGCTTGATAAACAGCAATTTGTCATCAACTAAGTTTTAACTTCTGACTCAATAGTTCTCAATTCTTACTTCAATTCTCAATGTTATACCACAAAACTTTCCAAACTACCACAAAAATTATGTTTAACTGATTTTTGCTGCACATATGCTTATTGCTAATTTTTCATACCTTTTGTGATCTAATCCGCAACGTCACTACTAAGTCTGGCTAGCAAATTTATTCATATCATTGTAAGCATTCACGTTTTATTTCTAATAAGGTTCATTCACATCCAGATGTTATCCATTAATGACTGATTTTTGTGTAACATGAACTATGCAAAAACTATAGAATATTAATGCAAAATGTATGGAACAGACTAGCATGACTCTTGAAAATAAGTTTCTGCAAGGAAGTTCCTAATGAATATTCATAATATTAATTTTCATTTTCAATCCTTTCAATTTTTAAACTTTTATTTTTTTTTTCAAGTCATTCTAATCCTTTGTTGCTGTACTGATTTGATAAATTAACCCTGGGTGTGCATCCTTTAATGATTGACATTTTTTTCTCGTTCATTAAACTTCGATATTTTTTCTGCAAATAACGATTGAACGTTGAGAAAGGTCGCAATTAATAGAAAAAATATATAAAAAACAGAGTTTGAAAATAAAATGAAAATTGCTCTATTTTTAAAATAAATCAAAATGAAAATAATGAAAATTGCCAATTTTGATCAAAGCAATTTTGCAATTTTGTCAATTTCAGAAAATTGCAATTTTGGAAATTGTTTATTTTCGAAAATTGCAATTTTGGAAATTATCAATTTTCAATTTTGTGACGTCACAAAATTTCTTCGGGAATTTTGTATGAAAATTTTCATATGAATTGATGACTTTATGCCAGAGATCGAAGCCGATTTTTTCGGCTTAACTCAATTTTTGATTTTTTTGATAGAAAAAAGCCATTTGACACCCATTTCAAGTATTTAAATTGAACTATACATGCTTTACTATGATTCTGTGTAATATTTTGTCAGCATGTAGCTATAGGAAGCTCTGAATTTCAATTTAGCCGATTTTAAGCCGATCGGCTTAAATTTCGGCTTAACATTCTCTAACTTGAAATTCTGAGCTCACTATAGCTACAAGCTGAAAAAATATTTCACAGAATCATAGTAAAGCATGTAAAGTTCAATTTAAATACTTAAAATGGGTGTTAAATGGCTTTTTTCTATCAAAAATTGAGTTAAGCCGAAAAAATCGGCTTCGATCTCTGCTTTATGCTTGAGACTTTTCTTGATTTTTAATCAAAACCATTATCAGCAATCATAGCAGCAAATGATGAAAATTAATAACGAATCATAAGTACTATGCTATATGAGATATCCCATATGGAACTGGTTATGTCCAACTGACTGGAACTGCCAAAAAAAAAATTTATTTGTTTTCTTTACTTTTTAGACACTTTCAGGCATGGGGTGGAACCAGGCACTTCCTCTACTTCCAGATCTGATTTTAGGTGCTAACTATACCAGGGAGGTTCCAAAAAATCAGGTTAGCAAAAAAGTTCGGAAAATTCAGCAGTTCCTCTCCCCTAATAAAATTTACATCAAACATGTTTTTCATACATTTTCAGAAATGATTTTTTTTTTTTTGATAATCATGTCTGTATGGTGATGCAGCATTGCTGATACTCAATTAACAAGATGATTTATTATTAAATAAAGGATCTGTTTTACTTTGATGTTTTTGCATTTTATTGCTTAATTTCCAGTTTTCTTGAATAATCGTGACATAAATAGTTTTGAAAATTAAGTCTAGAAGTAACGGAAGTGCTTAGTTTAACTCCATGCCTTAAAAGTGTGTAAACCTTCATTAAAAGTGTTAAACATTTTAAAAAATTTGTTTGCAGTTCCAACCAGTTGGATACGACACAATGCATGTGAAATATCATAGATATTAATGTAATAATGTTTTGACATTCAAAAATTATGATTATGAGCATTATGAGTACCTTTAATTTAAAATAAACTTAAAGGAACAACGCATCAAACACGCAGGAATTAGCAAGTATTAAGTTAAAAACGAATATCAACATCCAGGAAATAAACTGTAACTTTTGTTTTTCTGAAGAAAAAATTCATTTAAAAAGAAGAAAATTTTCATACAAAATTATTCATCAAATATTTATGACGTCACAAAAATAAAAATTGATAATTTCCAAAATTGCAATTTTGGAAAATAAACGATTTCCAAAATTGCAATTTTCTGAAATTGACAAAATTGCAAAATTGCTTTGATCAAAATTGGCAATTTTCATTATTTTCATTTTGATTTATTTTCAAAATAGAGCAATTTTCATTTTATTTTCAAACTCTGATAAAAAATAAAAATTGAAGAGTGACTTTTATCTTTGATCCATTAAAAAAATATGAACTAAGTTTAATATGTGCACACGCACGTATGTGGACCAGTAAGTAAACAAACAAACCATAAAATCTCATATTTCCCAATTTAAAATAAAAATAAAAAATATATCGGATTTATAGAAAGCCGATGGTCGAGGGCACACTTTTTTACTCAATTTCATATTTTTTTGAGAGGATTTCAAAAATTGATTGGGAATTCCTTTGATCCAAAATGTCAGATAAAAAAAATTATTTTTCAAGCAAATAAAATCAATAAAAAGGAATTTGCGAATTAAAAAATGTGTGTCGACACTTCAGGGCATGTAGGATGAAGGGTTGTTACCAAATCTCAACAAAAGCTAGAAATTGCCACAATTCTGAGTACGTGACAACAAAAGGACATAAAAGTACATTTTCCAATCAATTCTGTAAAGGATGAAAGGGATAAATGTCTGCAGGATTTCAACTCTTTTAATGCGAATTTCAGAATTTTTCAACTAAATGCGGTCAAAATTAGCAAAATCACAATAAAAAACCGCACAGTCGTAAAATTCAATTTTCAAATCCATTTATTCTTTTCAATCTCTGCATCAATACAAAGTTGTAAATTGGACAATAGTTTCCATTTTCCACGAAATGCAACTTTTTTATGGACATAAAAAATTTCTGCCACCACATTTAAATATTTTTTATTCCTATTCACTTTTTATTTGAATATTATTCAAATATGTCACGATTTTCTCTATCTCGTATTTTTGCATTTAACGATTAGCAATAAAAAATATATATTTTTTAAAATAAATATCTGTGATAGAGGTGAAGTCAGGGAGGTTCAAGGGGCGATAGAGTATTCATGGTACTCAGGGGTATTAAGAGAACTTCAGTAGTGTCAAAGGCATTTCAGAAATGTCAAAGGAACTACAGGGATATCAAAGAAGTATCAAAAAACTAATCAGGGGTGTCAAAGAAACTTCAATGGTGTCAAAGGAACTTCAGGGGTGTCAACGGAACTTCAAGAGTGTCAATGGAACTTCTGGGGGGTCAAAGTAGTATCAAGGAAACTTCAAGGAGATTAAAGAAGTGTAAAAGGAACATCAAAGGTGTCAAAAAAGCGTCAAAAAAAATTTCAGGGCTGTCAAAGAAGTGTCCAAAGGGGTCTAAGCAGTTCAAATAAATAAATAGAATCTAAAATATTTTTAAAATTGATAACAAGCTCAATCTCAACCATATAAGACCCCCTAAGTACAATTTTTCCCAGCTACATCACTGTTTCGCGATATACAAAATATTACAACAATTTGATAGGTGAAAATGGCAGTTTGTGTGCGGTTAACGATAATAGAATGTTGTAAAAAGGCTTTTTATTGCTGACAGAATTAATGTGAGTACGAAAATTGATTGAAAATTTTTGATTAACTAAATTGTATGCAAAATTTGGTGTTATTAATGTTTGATGACTGCATGTTGCACATTAAATAATTTTTTCCGGGCATGCTGGTGTCGAGTAATATGAGTTATGTGCTGAGTTCTATTGCAATTATTAAAAAATTTAATGCACGGCAAGTGACGACGATTTTTGCAAAAAAGCCACGACCAGCAGTGATTTTCTGGCTATTTCTAATTTTAGCCGGAAGCACAAAGAACAAAAAAAGTTGTCAGCATGTCATCTCAATCAGTATGCTAACAAAACAGCATGTAAATAATTTTTTTAGAAAGCGGAAGAAATTTCTGACTGCAATAATGTCATTATTCTGAATTATTTTTGTGTATTTTAAATAATGGGAAGGACAACTTTTGTCCACAATTTAGTTCTATGTGTACGCCTCCTTGTGAAGTTTTTTATGGCTTTAAACTAATTAGTAAGGGTTTCTTTGTGACTACCATGATGTGTAATAAACATGGATTGATGATCAGCCTTGGACCTACCTGTAGCTGAAGAAATCATCTCGCATGATTGTTTTGTTTTAATTTGGAAGGAACCAGAACAAACATCTTTATTTGCAGTAAATATTTTACTGTCTTCTTGAAAAAACAAAGGAGTTGTTCACTTATGACTTCCGGTCATTTTTCAAAATAGAACAATGGAATTCCAGGAATTTCTATTGATATTTTATTTTTGAACCCCCCCCCCCCCCCCCCCTCTGTCTGGACATCATAAGTGAACGGCCCCAAATGTGTTTGAATTATTTCTATAGATTTAAGGGGAATTTGCTAATGGGTTGAAAATAAATGACGTGTCGATTTAAAAACTTTTATTTTTACATACCCCCCCCCCCCTCTTTTTCTCCCCTTCCTTTTTGCAGTCATATTTTCTTAACTTAAGAGTGTCGTACAGCGTCAAAGCCACTACCCAAACACCACTCAAATCTGAATCACTAAGCAGCATAAAATCTTTTCAAATATTTATTCATCATATTAAATTAATATTAATGAACACTAACCAATATGCAAACACTCCTCATTCTGTGATTAAGCTGATAATTTTACATAGAACACGATCACTGTGCGGTTGTGTGAAAATCAAATCATCAAATAACAATCCTCGGTAGTATAGTGGTGAGTATCTCCGCCTGTCACGTGGAAGACCCGGGTTCGATTCCCGGCCGGGGAGGTTTCTTTTTTGCATTTTTAAATTCACTATCACATTAATCGTTGCTACTGAAATTGACTTTATGATTAATATGCTGACATATAAAGTCTATAAAATAAAAATAACAATCAGTAAAGCAACTGAAAAGATTTTGAACAACAAAAGGTTTTAAAACCGTTAGCGATTTGCGTAAATAATTGAATATTCTATGCCTTACTACTTCATCGATAGTTGTTTTTAATTCCATTTCCAAGACGTGCATAACAATGAAGCGTCTTGCAACTAGATTGTATTGTTATGCATATTAATCATGTCAGATAATTAAAAATTCTAACCAATATCTTGTATACATAGTAAGTAATGGAACTAGTGTGTAATATGCTAGTTTACTCCCCTAAATAGAAACTTTAAAATGCCAACAAAATTATTCTAAGAAATCGTTCAATGCCACAAGTTTTAATAATTAATTACCAATTTGACGAGATGTGACAATCTACAATGCGTGTCGTCAAGTAAATTAAATAAGTAATTTCCTCATGTTACTACGAATTGTCTGTGGCATTAAAGGGATTGAAGTCATGTGTGCTGTCATCTAATGAACAAGTTAGCGACTTATGCTTCATTAAGAAATGGAAATTGAGGAGAAAAGGAAGTTTGAGATTTGTTGGATATTCACACTGGAAGTAGAATTGAGAGGAAAGCTAGTCTTGCGTTTTATATTTAAATTGAACTAATTTTCGCTTATTTTAGGTAATTTGAACTAGTTTTATTTCATGCTAATTTATTTTAACTAGGATCGTTCGATGCTACTTGACTCGAACTAGTGTTATGCATTTCAACTTGACTCAAACTAGTCTCACCTCATGCTACTTGACTTGAACTAGTCTTATCCTATTCTACTTGACTTAAACTAGTCTTACCCCATGATCCTTGACTCGAACTAGTCTTGTCCTACTCTACTTGACTTGAACTAGTCTTTTCCTACTCTACTTGACTTGAACTAGTCTCACTTCATGCTACCTCACTTGAACTAGTCTTATCCTATTTTACTTGTCTTAAACTAGTCTCACCCGATACTACTTGACTTGAGATAGTCTTGTTTCACTCTACTTGACTTGAACTAGTCTCATCTTATGCTACTTAACTTCAATTAGTCTTATCCTATTCTACTTGACTTGAACTAGTCTCATCTTATGCTACTTAACTTCAATTAGTCTTATCCTATTCTACTTGACTTGAACTAGTCTCATCTTATGCTACTTAACTTCAATTAGTCTTATCCTATTCTACTTGACTTGAACTAGTATTATCCCCTTCTACTTGACTTGAACTAGTATTATCCTATTCTTCTTGACTTAAACTAATCTCACTTCATGCTACTTGACTTGAACTAGTATTATCCTATTCTAATTGACTTAAACTAGTCTCACCTCATGCTACTTGACTTGAACTGGTCTCATATCATTTTTCTTGACTTTAACTAGTCTTATACTCTTCTACTTGACTTGAACTAGTATTATCCCATTCTACTTGATTTGAACTAGTATTATCCCCTTCTACTTGACTTGAACTAGTATTATCCTATTCTTCTTGACTTAAACTAGTCTCACTTCATGCTACTTGACTTGAACTGGTCTCATATCATTTTTCTTGACTTCAACTAGTCTTATACTCTTCTACTGACTTGAACTAGTATTATCCTATTCTACTTGACTTGAACTAGTATTATCCCCTTCTACTTGACTTGAACTAGTATTATCCTATTCTTCTTGACTTAAACTAGTCTCACTTCATGCTACTTGACTTGAACTAGTATTATCCTATTCTAATTGACTTAAACTAGTCTCACCACATGCTACTTGACTTGAACTGGTCTCATCTCATTTTTCTTGACTTTAACTAGTCTTATACTCTTCTACTTGAGTTAAACTAGTCTTATCCTCTTTTCTTTGACTTGAAATATTCTTTTTTTATGCTCCTTGATCAAACCAGCCACATTCTGTTTTAATTGGCTTGAACTAAGTCTCAACTTATGATAAGAAACATAAATCGCAGTGTGAATACAACTAAAGTGTGCTACGATGAAAGTTAGTTTAAAAAATTACAATTGCTTTTCATTTTCCAGCGAGCTAGCAAGGAGACAGTAGACTAATTAAATTATATCCACTTTTTTTTGAGAAAATACAGATATGTATGATGTTTCAATATTTAATCCAGAAAGAAAGAACTTACTCGAGGGGTTGAATGTGACTAAAATGATTTTACTTTATTACGTCGAGTCTTAAAAAATTCATAAGTTGCTCTTTACAATTAGATATACATGTTTAATGTATTCATAACTGCATTTGAATTTAAAATTCATATTTTTTTGATAAAATTCTTTTTCACTCAAAAAGGTCAAAAAGGTAACGAGAAGATTTTTTATTTCATTTTCAGTTGAATTAAATTGAATAAATTTATTCAAGATCACGAAATTGAATATCTTGTACGATTTATTTTTGACTTCTTACATCAATAAATCATTCCAGCTCGTCTATCAATTTGTGCATAAGCAAGCGTAAATCGTTGAAAGAGAAATCTTTCCAATTGACACAATGATTGAGATGTATTTTATGATGAACGTCTTTTTTTGGAGAAGTTCCAAGAAAAAAATATTTAAATTTAAGTTGAGGGAAGTGAATGAGATGATTGTGGGATTACTCAGGAGGCGTGTCGATGTGTCATTCAAAAGTCATAGGGGCAAAAAAGAAACCTCCCCGGCCGGGAATCGAACCCGGGTCTTCCACGTGACAGGCGGAGATACTCACCACTATACTACCGAGGATTGTTATTTGATGTTTTAATTTTGGCCGGATGACCACTCGCACGCACTGATCATTTGGGGTTTATTAATTGATGTTCTTCTTCCATTCCTACCTTATTGAAATTTCTATAGATAAGAACATTTTCGAAGACAAAAACAATAATTTACATCTGCTCACGAACTCGTCAATTTTGTCATTTCCAGAGGGTGATATGAGCACCGTCAACTGATATTCATACATATCATTACATACCCGTCAATTTGACAAATCGTTTACATATCGACATTTCTAAGATTTTACCTCGAGGCATTTAAGTAATGTTTTATTTAAAGCAGTGTCGCTTCAATTTTATGATAGATTCAATTGCGTTGAAGTGAATTATAAGTTTGTGAACATTTCAATCCTTTAATGACTAAAGTGGAGATGGAGTAAATTTTTTGATTGACGGAATGTCATCAAGGAACATTAGAATGATGTATTAAACTGAATTTAGGAGGCTGATGAGGATGTAAGGGGGTGTAATGAAGTATCGTGGAAGAATATGCGAGATGATTAATCTACCTGCCTTAGGTAGAATAAATTAAAATGAAATTGTTGGATATAGTTAATAAAATTGACATTCAGCTACAAATTAATGGATATGAACATGACAAAGATTCAAATATGATTCAGGAAGAGCATAATTGTTTAAAGCTTGAGATTTTCACATTAATTCTACATCGCTTTAAATACAAACTATGCAAAGAATTTTAATTTTTTGACAGTAAGTTGGTGCCATTCCAAAAATTACAAAAAAAATTATTTGATCAAAAATTGTACTATTCTGATCGTAATGTTGTTATTCAGCGAAATTCTCAAACCTTTAAAATCCTCAAAAATTCTCCCAAATCCAACATATGCAAAAAGAAACCTCCCCGGCCGGGAATCGAACCCGGGTCTTCCACGTGACAGGCGGAGATACTCACCACTATACTACCGAGGATTGTTATTTGATACATTGATCTTTACATCATGCGATTCCGCAACTGCGATCGTTCTAACGAAAGAAGAAAAAAAAATCTACTAAAAATACAAAACACAAAAATGGAATGCGGGCAACACGCGATGCCACAAAGCGTAAATGTGGAAAAGAAAAAGAAGAATAGAAGATGCGAGTAAGTAGTTTTCGTTTGCTCTTTGGCAACGATCGACTCAATTCATTAAAATCCTCGGTAGTATAGTGGTGAGTATCTCCGCCTGTCACGTGGAAGACCCGGGTTCGATTCCCGGCCGGGGAGGTTTCTTTTTTGCAAATTTTTTCAAACTTCTTTCTCCTGTGCTTAGCAACATCAGCAAATTCTATTTTTACTTCCATCAAAATTTTTATCAGCAGATTATTTTTGACATCATCATAAAGTGAATATTTTGAACCTAAAAACTTGTTCCTGAATATCACAGAAAGATTTATTTAAACAAATGTCCATAAAATGAACTTATGTGCTTATTAAATGAGCAACATTTACCTTCGAGCAATTAAAAAAGGAAAATTGAGTAAAATTCTTAGTCGGAACAATTAAACAAATGGACATGTACAGCAGAGTCAACATCTAATATCCAAAAACCTGAATTTTCTAAATTCTAATGCTTTATTTACTTTCCTAAATATCAAATATTCATATCAACCCGAGCATTTATGGGTTTTTATTTCGGGGGATTAGTAATTATGAAATGAGACATCAAGCATGATGCTATGACTGTGTGTATGTGTGTGAGGGAAGAGTTGAAGGAACTCGGCATGAAAGTGTATTTTGATAATCTTATTTTGCATTTATGATGCGTACATATCATGTCTGAATTTATGAATATCACATATAAGAACTGCATGTACATTATCCTATGCAAACAACAACATTTGAGTCAGGTGTGGGGATCGTCCATGAATGATGTCAATTAATTTTAACCTTACCTCATTATTGTCTTACAATTAGCTGCATTTTTGATTAAGCAAAGTAGCTAAGGTTCGAATCTTAAACATTATACATGCATGCCTCCCATGTCTATCCAGTACAATTCCAAAACTTGATGATTTTCATGCAATGGAAGTGGCAACATTAATGGAAAATGTTAATTAAATATTTGCTTTTCATCATATCCTCATTGTGGCTTATTTGGAAGGCAAAACTCATATGATTATAACTGTGGATGTAAATTAAATGCCCTAAAAGGTTGATAATGAGAATCAGACATTAAAATGTCATGAAAATCTATGCCTTAATATTCATTTATTAATGAGCATGATGAGCATAAAAATGCATTTAATTAGACATGAATTATGTCTCGTGGATGCTTAAAGATGATTTTTATGTTCCATTCAATAAATATAAAAATTTATCAAATAATTTTAGATGAGTTTAATTTTTATAGCTTATCCAGCAGCTAATAATGGCATGGCAGTCAGAGAATTTTATGGTTCCATTCTTCTCATTTCCAAATATTTGACTTTGATTTTTTCTTTTGAATGTGCTATGCGGATGCAGCAGTCAGTAGCTGCAAAACTTATTTGTTAAAATGCATGTGGATGTCATAAAAATCTTTACGACTTTTTGCTTCTTTTTGAATCAACGAGAATTTATCTGAAAAACTAATAACCCTCATTCAACATGAGTTGTAAAAAAAAAATTTATATATTTTATGCGACAAAATCTGCTTCCATAAATTGATCACATGATGACGATGATGTGGGTTATCATTTCATTAATTTTACAATTTTTGTCTCTCCTCATCGCTTTTGTTAATAAAAGCATTCAATTCCATTTTTTTTCATGTAATCAACTGTACTGTCATGTAAATCCCAATTGGATGCATAAAAATTAAACGTGCAACTCATGAATATTCATAAAATGATTTTTAATCGATTTTTTTGTGCTTTGTCATTGTAAAAATTGTTGAAATTTTTATATTTTCGCTCTTTGATTAAAAATCGCTTGCAAATTGCATTGAAAATGTTTTCATAATGAAAAATTTTTTTTCATGTCATTCTCGTTGCATGCTACAGTTGTGTTTGGAGTTACCAGTAAGCTTCTCACTTTAAATATTTTATTATTTTCCATGTTTTTTTCTCATACCGCATTTCTGTGAATTTATGTTGACGAGTTTTATCTCAATTTTCATGAATTATGGTGGATTTGTCGGCATTTTGCATGAAAGAGGCAAAGTTTGGTGAATTTTATTAAGTTTGAGTTCAGCTGAATTGTGGTGAGTTTGAGGCGAATTCAGCTAAATTGTGTTGAGTTTGAGGTGAACTCAGCTGAATTGTGTTGAGTTTGAGTTGAATTCAGCTGAATTGTTTTGAGTTTGAGATGAATTCAGATGAATTGTGTTGAGTTTGAGGTGAATTTAGCTGAATTGTGTTGAGTTTGAGGTTAATTCAGCTGAATTGTGTTGAGTTTGAGGTTAATTCAGCTGAATTGTGTTGAGTTTGAGGTGAATTCAGCTAAATTGTGTTGAGTTTGAGGTGAACTCAGTTGAATTGTGTTGAGTTTGAGGTGAATTCAGCTGAATTGTGTTGAGTTTGAGGTGAATTCAGCTGAATTGTGTTGAGTTTGAGGTGAATTTAGCTGAATTGTGTTGAGTTTGAGGTGAATTTAGCTGAATTGTGTTGAGTTTGAGGTGAATTCAGCTAAATTGTGTTGAGTTTGAGGTGAATTCAGCTGAATTGTGTTGAGTTTGAGGTGAATTCAGCTGAATTGTGTTGAGTTTGAGGTGAATTTAGCTGAATTGTGTTGAGTTTGAGGTGATATCAGCTAAATTGTGTTGAGTTTGAGGTGAACTCAGTTGAATTGTGTTGAGTTTGAGGTGAATTCAGTTGAATTGTGTTGAGTTTGAGGGGAATTCAGCTAAATTGTGTTAAGTTTGAGGGGAATTCAGCTGAATTATGTTGAGTTTGAGGTTAATCTTTGAAGCTAGTCGAGCTGAATTGAGGTGAATTTTGTTTGATGTGTAAAAACTCATTCTCTACAAATTCTGGTAAAAATAAAAAAATTCTTTACGTTGACCAAAATTAATGGTGCACAACTTGACCCTTAAAAAAATAATTTCTCCTCAAATATTTCATTTTCTTTTACAAATGCATCACATTAAAGAATTCTGATACCATACGCACGTGTTCAATTTTTTTAAAACCTAATAATGAACAAAAAAGTTATCCTTTAACATTAAAACAAATACCACAGGAAATGCGCTTCAAGACCACACCATTAATTATCGCAAATGTAATCCAGTTGAACTTTCAACGTCATTTGTTGTTATTTTTAATCTCTCCAAACAATGTCATTTACCTTTTATCAGCCTGCAAATTATTTTATCGTGTATTATTTTACATGTCGACTGGACCTCCAATGTTAAATTATTTTAAAATTTCTTATCACGTAAAGTGCATTAATTGATGATGACCTGATGATGGTCATTTATCATGTTTTGTATTCACACACACGCCGTCCTAAAATTATCTCAAAATGAGGCACGAAAAATTAATTTTGAGGTGAATAAAATATCTTTATTTTTAAATTTTTCTTGGATTTCCCCCGAAAATCAACATGTCTTTCAACGCAAATTAGACAAAAGTCTTCTCGCATAGATGAAAATAATTTTCTTTGCGGGAGACCTTTTAGCATGTGCGAAAATAAACATTGACTTTATTATTAGATGTAGCAAAAAAAAATATTTGCTAAAGGAAAACTTTTCTGACATTTGAAGTTAATTTATGTGATGCAGATAGATGCAGTTATAGATTCTCTCCCTCTCCACTGCCAGTGTCGCCAATGTCGGAAAAAAGAGGCAATAAATTTACTTTTCAACAAACTTTTTCACATCTCTTCTTATTCAAATAATAAAGTCGAGTCTTCGAGGAAAAGTTCATGAAAAGTTTTTTGTCACCATCTTTCCGTTTTAATTAGTTTGACTTGCCTGGTGAAAAAAACATAATAATAATAATTTTTACATTGTAAGTAAGGGAAGTAATTCTTCGTGACTTTATTGACTCTATTTTTGAGGCATTCCCACTTTGTTGTTGAATTTTTGGCGAGAATATTTGTGCATTTAGTTCTGATGCTATTTTCTCTGCAGTATGGAGACTCAGCAAACCTCATGGCACCTACATAGCAATTCAGACCTCATTGCCAATGTGAGAATTCGAGTTGAGTCAGAATTGAAGGTCAACTAGAACTCCATGAGTTCAAAACACTCAAAAATTTATATCCATATCCTTCACACTCAGTTAAACTCATTCAATTCCATCCAAAACCATTCCATTTCCTCTGAAAAATTCAAAAATTTAATTCAATCTATAATTCAGAACCATGGATTTTTGCCAAGGATAATCCCCGATTATCTCACTCGATATAAACAGCTCTATTTGAGAATATACTAAATAATGAATATGCTAAACGACTATAAGTCGCACATTTTCAGAATTATTGCTGCATATAAAGTATATTCATTCAAAAGGATATTATCCTTAGATTGCATAAAGCTATTTGTTACAAAGACCATTTAAATTTAAATAGTTAAATTCGTATCGTTCCTCTGCCAATGAAAACAACGGAATAAATCAGGATGACTATGCAGTCGGTGACTTTAGATATATATCATTGGATGTTATTTTTGAAATATTGTTGTTCTTTGGCTTAGTTGATTTAGTTTGTACTAGAACTTTAAGCATTTGGAATCAATAAATGTGATCACAATGAACTCAATCTAGCTCAATCGGCGCTTGATCTGGTTCACTCAATTCTAACTCTAGTTTGATTTGTTTTTAACCTAGCTTAATCAGTTCTTAATCTGGCTTAATCGGTTTTTTTATCTGGCTCAATCGGTTCTTAATATGGCTCAATCGGTTCTTAATCTGGCTCAATCGGTTCCTAATCTGGCTCAATCGATTCTTAATCTGGCTCAATCGATTCTTAATCTGGCTCAATCGATTCTTAATCTGACTCATCCGGTTTTAAAACTGTTTATATCGGTTCTTTATCTGGGTCAATCGGTTATTAATCTGGCTCAATAGAATCTTTATCTGGCTCAATCGATTATTAATCTGGCTCAATCGGTTATTAATCTAGCTCAATCGGTTATTAATCTGGCTCAATTGGTTATTAATCTAGCTCAATCGGTTCACAATCTGAATAAATCGGTTTAAAATCATTCCATTTGTCTTCTAAAGCCTATTACACTCCAACTTATAGAGTAGCATCCTGAATACTCAAACCTTAATATTCTTCATCGCATCTTACAATGTTTCAAAAATTATTCTTGCCTCACTTCCGCCTGTCAATTTTCACGCACCAAAAAACTTTCTCCTTGCAAATTTTTCTCCAATTCTTCATCTATTTTATTATTGCGTTTTTATTGTAAATTTACAGAGAGATTTCGAAAAATATCTATAAAAATATTTTCAAAAGAGATTTCTTTTTTAATAATTTACGATTAAACGCCCTAAATGGCTAGATAAATGCAAAGAACTAGTATCTAAAGTACGGCAATATATGAGCGAACCCTCGAGAAAATCCTAATTAAACTTTTACGCTGTGTTTTTTCAATGGAATTAAAATAAATAAACAATATTTTTTGTTTGCATTACATTTGACATAAAAAATGACGATGACAATGTTGCAGATGAAAATAACAATTTTTTGATGTATCAGGTGGACGATGAAAATTCTCATAATGCCGCTTTATTGCCGATAATATTTTTTTATTGTCTCTATCCGATTTTCGTTTCAACTCATTATCATCATTTATATTTTTTTAAATCCTTAATAATGTTTATGTTGAAAATTGCACAGCAACAAAAATACAATGAGTGAATGACAGGATTTTGTAATGCGAGGATGGGTATTGTTGATCTTATGACAGGCAGTGACGCATTTTTAAAATATATTAACAGATTTCATTTCAAATCAGACTCAATAATTGATTTGAAATTATCTCAATCTGGCTGAATCGGTTCAAAAATAATAAACCCTGACTGAATCGGTTCAAAAATAGTACACCCTGGCTGAATCGGTTCAAAAATAGTACACCCTGGCTGAATCGATTCAAAATTAGTTCAATCTAGCTGAATAAAATCAAAACTAGTACAATCTGGTTAAATCAGTTCAAAACTAGTCTGTTGAAGCTGAATTTGTTTAAAATATTTCAAACCACTATAATTCCAAAGTGTTAACCACGATACATTTTTCCTATATAAAGGTGCTTTTAAAATATTGAAAGGACAAGCCAAAAAAAAAAATTCCTTTTCATTCATAAAATGCAAATTTATTCACGCAACTAGTGAAAATGTCTTTGCTTCTTCTTTTTTTTTGTTCCATGAAAGTATCCTACTGTGCCCTTGAAGACGAAGAATGCACGTGTTCAAAGCGTCATTACGTGACACTCAATAATATCAATTCTACTTATTATATCCATGCAACAGTAAAGTACAATTTAAGCAGTAACGTACAGAGGGTTGACTTTTTGTGCTGTAAAATTCCTCATGCAACTACGACTCTGCACACATTAAAAGTAATCGCGCGCTCTTTTTTTCATAACAGATGGTCAAAAAGAGGGGTCGAGAAAGGATATGACATATATGTAGGGTGAGATAGACACATACAAGAATAAGGAATACAGCACTAGAAGAGTTCAATGAAATGAATTATACCGCGTATAATTTTTAATTCCACAAAAATTTAAATTCATAACAAAAATTGAAATTTTTATTCATTGACCTGTGACTACATAATGTGATGTATGCACAACAATAAAAAAATTTAAAAATAGATCCATATTTCCAAAATTTCATTTGTATCACTTGCGATTAGAAAATTATTTAATTTGGTTCAGCAAGCAATGTGATTTGACATGACGCAAGTCAAAATCAATGCTATATTCTATATTGACATTGACTGACACTCTAAGCTATCGTTTACCATCTGTTGAGTTAAGAATTATCATTATTTTAATATTAGGTCATGATGATATACTTTAATTAATTCACTTATGAGATTATCGAGAAAAAAAATAATTCAGAAGCTGTGTTTTGGTCTCCTGATGATGCTCATCATGTGTGTGATTAAATTGAGAAAGCGGAATGAAATGGGATTTATTGCTGTGAATTTCTCTTTTTTTTCTTTCTTTGTGAATGAGTAAAGCAGAATTATGTCGTAGAGGTTCTGATGTTCTGGTTAATGAAAGGTTTTGAGGGGTTTTGAGAGTGACAAGTGGATGTAACAGATGCAAGGGAAAGTTGATAGTCAAATACAGGTTTTTTTTTGATAGAAATCGCTAAAGGGTTGCTTTAAGTGAAATAAAGTTGATTTTAAGCATAATTTTGGGCATAATCGAGATTTTAAAGCGCCAATACTTGAAAGAATCAACCAAATCTTTGATTCATGAGATTGTTTTCTTGCTGTAATTCAGGACAAACCTTACGTATGGAATAGTGCATCATTCTCGAGCTCCAACGTTGGGTCTTAAACCAGTGCATCAATTTGAAGCAATTAATTCGATTCTAAGCCCCAAACAAAGGGTGTAGTACTGATGAAATGATCAAAAATGATGTAAAATGATCAAAATGTAAGTTATCAGTAGGGTGACCATCTGCGTAGTTTTACAACGGACAGTCCTGTTTTTCAAAACCCTGTCCTGTATAAATTTGAAAATTTTGTTCCAGGTCCTGTATTTTTTTCACGAAAATTTCCGTTAATTTTCAAATTTTCCTTTGTGTCCTGTATTTTTTAGGAAATTTATCAAATGTCCTGTATTTTCATAAAAATTAGATGGTCACCCTAGTTATCAGTTCTGCGCCCTTAACCCAAACTCAAAAATGTTTATGATAACTGCTCCAATGTGTGGTAGGTTAACATTCTGCACGGCAATAGTTTATATTCAACGGCTTGTCTGATTATTTGCCTTATCAGAACTGCCTGACTTTAAGTGGTCATCTAATGGGTTCAATGGCTATTTACAATGCCTGCTTCTGAATTTTACTCTGTTAAGCATGCCTCACAGTAACACTTAAGGAATGACATGACATCATAATGTACAATTGTGTATTAAACTAGCGTGGAACTAGCTTGGCCCAAATTTAGCATTAATTGCTGGAATATCCACCTTTTTAACACTGCATGCTTTACAGGAATTCTTAGTTCGATAACTCAATGGCCATTTAGTCAAATAGAATGACCGAGAAGATAATCATCGAGACAATCCACCTCAACCCTAACGTTAAATGTATGAAAACCCTATAAAAGTTAAATTCCTACAAAATATTGACATATCTTCGACAAATTAAATCAATTTACAATTTGCAATCAATAATCTTTATATCATATTACGGTCATCGGAACTGATGATACTTTCAGACACATTTAAATTCCCCTTCCGACTCAGAATCCCTAAATCTCATCTTATGTTTGTATTATAGAAGAAAAAAAAATCTTTTTATGGCTCATAATAATATGATTATTGTTTACACCAGTAACTTAGCTACACACACATCAGGCCTGGACCATCCATATTGTTGCAATAAATAATGAAAAGCACTTGGGACATAAAACAGATTTTTAAAATCATCATCATCGAGAGATTTAGAATGAAAAGAAAATTTATTATTTACACATTTTATTTCACATATTACCATAGGGGCCGTTCACTAATGACGTCCATCAAAAAAATAATTTAATGACACCCTCCCCCACCCTCTGTCGCAAAACTATCATAAATGTCAATACCTCCCCCCCCCCTCCCCCTTTCACCCCCTCTTCATAGATACAAGTATAATATTCTCACAAAAAAATTGGATGTCACAAATTTCCGGACCCCTTCCCTCCCCTGTCACAAATTTTTAAACCCCCCACCCATCTAAATGTTGGACATCATAAGTGAACGACCCCATAGAGATATGCAGTTAAAATTTTTTTAATTTTATATCTCACATGATATTTACGATCGTAGGCAATGCGCAATAAACAAATAGCTAAATAACATTTGATGATTTTGACACACGTTTTTATTACGGGGAACTGACTTTTATGTTATTAAAATCAATATATTCATAAATTTTGATTATCAATTCAAATCATTGACATTTATGCATCAATCAAACAATAGCGAGACAGCGAGAGGTCACGGGGACTATATTTATATTATGGATATGCAT
The DNA here is from genome assembly GCA_917627325.4 of Chironomus riparius. NCBI lineage: Eukaryota > Metazoa > Arthropoda > Insecta > Diptera > Chironomidae > Chironomus > Chironomus riparius. The sequence goes on along the minus strand of OU895878.1, from coordinate 48,530,234 downwards.
AAAATTTTATTGTTTCTTTTAGTCCTATTCGCATATCTATATAGCTTGATTATTGTTGTAAATGAATAGTGCATTTAGAGAGTAATTATCGTAAAAATCACTGAAATGTGAAGCATAAAGCCTATTTTATCATTATTAGTTACTCACTATTCAAAAATTGCTGTAATTATTGACGACGTGATGGGATTTCTGCATTAAATTAATGTAATTAACGATTCTGTTCGTTTCTATTTGTTTTGGATTGTGCCTACTTGCGGAGCTTATGACATGAACACACGCATGAGATTTTAGTTATCGACGTGGATTTTATTGACAAATTTCTTTAAGTGCGTGAGACTAGCTTGAGTTGTAAATAGGCGGGAAACATGACATTTTCTTGATGTTCCATTTTCAGTTCTGGTCCACTTTTTATTTCTTGTATTTCTTGGAATTTTCGACATTTTTTTTGTACGGAGATAAAAAGATTTTGTTTAAAAAAATTTATGATATAACCTTAAAATTTAAGAACTAATTTAAAAAAATAATGAAACTTTAAAAAAAAATAAAAAATGAATTTTTTAAAAAAATTGTCAAAAAAAATTATATCAACTGTTTCCGCCCGGTCTCGAACCGGGGACCTCGAGTGTGTTAGACTCGCGTGATAACCCCTACACTACGGAAACATCGTGTTTGGCCAGGTTCAGCTATTGCTAACCGTACTTGGTTGTGTCTCCGCTGACAGAAACTGGTATATTAAGTGGAAAATCATGGAATTCTTTTATAACATTGAGTTTGATTTGTTTGAGGAACTGAATAATAAGAAGAAATTGAATAAAAAGAAGATAGTTGCTTTACATTTTTAAATTATGTTGTGGATATTTATAAATAAAGTGTATGGAAGTTTGTTGGGGAATTTTATAGCACAAACAGGATTGAAAATAAATTAATTGAGTCATTTTATGTTATTTGACTAGGAATTCATAATAAAGCTAGTAATTTGAAGTATTCAAACTAGTGTTTCAGGTAGAAACCCAATGCGGATATATTCACACCGTACCATTAAAAGTCTTATGGATAGACCAAGATATGACTAGGGTCGCCCCTAGTCCAAAATTGAAAATGTATTTCCTACTTGGTTCCTTGGTCAAAAAAAATTTAGAATGTTTTATTTGTATTTGTTTTAAGCACTTGAATATTTATGCAAAGTTTCAATCCATTTGGATAAACCCTCGAAGAAAAAAGTGAGAAAATTGATTTTGACTAGGGTCGCCCCTAGTCCAAAATTGAAAATGTATTTCCTACTTGGTTCCTTGGTCAAAAAAATTTTAAAATGTTTTATTTGTATTTGTTTTAAGCACTAGAATATTTATGCAAAGTTTCAATCCATTTGGATAAACCCTCGAAGAAAAAAGTGACAAAATTAATTTTGACTAGGGTCGCCCCTAGTCCAAAATTGAAAATGTATTTCCTACTTGGTTCTTTGCTCAAAAAAAATTTTTTCATCGAAAGTTTAATTTAAAAAAAAAATTACAGAAGTCCTCGTGTTATTGATCGAGGGACTTAAGCGCATTTTTGTGTTAGCGATCAGTATTTGATTATGTAATTATTTTGCGTTCATTTACAGATCATGAGAAGATTAGAAGATCATTAATTTTAGTGTAATTAACAAAAAGTTACAATGAATGCTTATATAGAAAGGATTATTATTTAACGGTCAATAAATAATTTGAAATTTTGCCGTTAAAAGTTGCACTACGAAAATATTAATTATAGTATAATTAAACAATTTGTTGCAATAAATTTCCATACAGAAAGGGTTTATCATTTAACGGTTTTTTTGTAATTCAAATTTTCTAAAGGTCAATAAATAATTTGAAATTTTCCCGCTATAAGTTGCACTACGAAAAAATTAATTATAGTATAATTAAATAATTTGTTGCAATGAATTTCCATACAGAAAGGATTTATCATTTAACGGTTTTTTTTAATTCAAATTTTCTAACGGTCAGTAAATAATTTGAAATTTTCCCGCTATAAGTTGCACTACGAAAAAATTAATTATAGTATAATTAAATAATTTGTTGCAATGAATTTCCATACAGAAAGGATTTATCATTTAACGATTTTTTGTAATTCAAATTTTCTAACGGTCAATAAATAATTTGAAATTTTGCCGTTAAAAGTTGCACTACGAAAATATTAATTATAGTATAATTAAACAATTTGTTGCAATAAATTTCCATACAGAAAGGGTTTATCATTTAACGGTTTTTTTGTAATTCAAATTTACTAAAGGTCAATAAATAATTTGAAATTTTCCCGCTATAAGTTGCACTACGAAAAAATTAATTATAGTATAATTAAATAATTTGTTGCAATGAATTTCCATACAGAAAGGATTTATCATTTAACGGTTTTTTTTAATTCAAATTTTCTAACGGTCAGTAAATAATTTGAAATTTTCCCGCTATAAGTTGCACTACGAAAAAATTAATTATAGTATAATTAAATAATTTGTTGCAATGAATTTCCATACCGAAAGGATTTATCATTTAACGATTTTTTGTAATTCAAATTTTCTAACGGTCAGTAAATAATTTGAAATTTTGCCGTTAAAAGTTGCACTACGAAAAAATTAATTATAGTATAATTAAACAATTTGTTGCAATGAATTTCCATACAGAAAGGGTTTATCATTTAACGGTTTTTTGTAATTCAAATTTTCTAACGGTCATTAAATAATTTGAAATTTTCCCGCTATAAGTTGCACTACGAAAAAATTAATTATAGTATAATTAAATAATTTGTTGCAATGAATTTCCATACAGAAAGGATTTATCATTTAACGATTTTTTGTAATTCAAATTTTCTAACGGTCAGTAAATAATTTGAAATTTTGCCGTTAAAAGTTGCACTACGAAAAAATTAATTATAGTATAATTAAACAATTTGTTGCAATGAATTTCCATACAGAAAGAGTTTATCATTTAACGGTTTCTTGTAATTCAAATTTTCTAACGGTCAATATAATAATAATTTGAAATTTTCCCGCTATAAGTTGCACTACGAAAAAATTAATTATAGTATAATTAAATAATTTGTTGCAATGAATTTTCATACAGAAAGGGTTTATCATTTAACATTTTTTTGTAATTCAAATTTTCTAACGGTCAATAAATAGTTTGAAATTTTCCCGCTATAAGTTGCACTACGAAAAAATTAATTATAGTATAATTAAATAATTTGTTCCAATGAATTTCCATACAAAAAAAGTTTATCATTTAACGGTTTTTTGAAATTCAAATTTTACAACGGCTAGAAATTTTTTGAAATTATAGAGGTAATATTGAAATTATAGAGGTAAAATAAAATTTGAGCAGGTTACACTGAAAACAAAACAAAAATTCATTAATTATAGCATAAATACACTGTTTTAAGATTTTTAAATGTCCGGCGGGCCAATAACTCGATATAACGGAACTAATGCAAAAAACTAGAACTCTCTACGATGTCTAGATTAAAAGTTTTTCTTAGCGGCCGACCAGCCGACCAGCCGACCAGCCGACCAGCCGACCAGCCGACCAAAGTGCGTTATTAAGCTACCTTTTTGAAACAAGTTTCAAAAATGCGCTAAAAATCACAGTGAACTTTTAATTTGAAAAATTCGTGAGAAAGGAAGGTATTTTGCTTTTTCTGAAGCAACGGCTGTTCCTACCTTGCCTAAAAACAATACAGCTCTTCTATAGAGTAGCACGGATCAAATGTAAAAAACTAGAAGTCTCTACAATGTCTCGTTATTGAGATTTCTTGCTGATTAACTTGCTTGTTTGCTTGTTTGCTTGTTTGCTTGTTTGCTTGTTTGCTTGCTTACAGAAAGCATATTTTGCAATTTTCTCAGCAATGCCGCAACCAATTTGAAATCTGTTTTTTGCAAAAGATGTGAAATTCAAGGCAAAAACTTTTCATCTCTGAACTTTTTAAGCTAGCTTGCTCCATATCCTCACAAAATTCAAAAAACTGATTTTTCAATCTGAACAAAAACAAAACATTCACACGTGAAAACGGTGTGAATATAATATTAATGTGAGAGGGTTCCAGCCTGGCAGTGTGTTCCTACACGTTGCCACGAGCTGAAGGCACTGCAATCCTGATCGATGATAGAATCTATTGTACCGAAGTATTCAAAATAAGTCGAATTTTTTTGCCAGCACAAGGAGATCACGTAAAACCCAAGGGTGTGAAACTGATGGAATGAACAAAATTGATCAAAAAATTTTAAAAGTGTAATTTATCAGTTCCTCACCATTGTTATTATCAGTTTTTATTATTTAACCTCTTTTACTACTCTTTATTGTTCTTTTAGAACTTCAATTACTTTTTACATAACCTCAAAAATATATTTTTAATCTTCCTCCACTCCCAGATTCATATTGTGTGTTTAAAACAATTATTTAATGTCAACTGTCATAAAATCTATGCCCCGCTTCCTTCAAAAGTGTTCTTCAACCTTAGTACGAACTAGCATAAATCGGTTAATATAATAGAAATTCGGCACAAAAATGGTTGTGATTCTATTATGGTGCTAGACTTAATTCGAAGCCAGCACCATGCCAGAGTCATGCTAGCTTGGTGCCAGAATTCTATTCGATCAACCGACTTGTGCTATTCGGGAGAGCTGGAATCAACAACTTGCAAAATAACCAGGTTGAACTAGCTCACAAAATTTTAGATTAAAGACACTTACTTCAAGCTATATATTTTTCAAAAAAATAAAAAATTACAGTCCTTCTAATCCAAAATTAGTCCCTAACCAGCAATAGAGTATAACAAAAATTTCCAAAAACATTTTCCAATTCAAAAATTGACTTTAATTTAACACTCGACTGGTCACAAAAAATAAAAGTAAAATCAATCATTTCTGTAAACGATACTCACAATTGACATTCCTCATGTCTCTCATGTTGATGACGATGATTAGAATCGATATCAATAAAGACTTGAAGATGATTTGCAAGTTCCACATGTGACCAAATAGTAACTTATCATCATTATTTCGAATCAAGGATATAAAAAAAGTTTTTTGTTCATGTGGATTCATGTACAATAAAAAGTGTCTGGTCATCATTGTTGATAGTGATGAATTGAGGATGTTTGTACATATGTTATTGGGATTTTTCATCCAACAAAGAACTATAAAGGCAGTGATGATGTTCATGTCGATGAATATCCCTCAAAATACATCATGACAAGCACAAAATTTCTGTTTTAAGTCCATAAAGCATGCAAATGTCTCAGAAAAAAAAATAGAAATGGAAAGCATCAATTCAGGGCATTATAGGGATGAGTGAGCATCTTTGAAATGAATCTTTCCACTAATTCAATTGTCATTCATTCATTCCTGATTTCCTCCAAGCACGTGTCGTTGCGTGAAAATCCTTAGGAATGCTACAACTCCTCATCATTTCCAATCGACGTCCCTCTGCATTAAAATTAAAATTATAATTTTATTTATCGCCCTCGCCTTACCTAATTTTTTTTTCACTCTACATCTACATCCACAGCAATCAGTTTATTTATATTTTTAAAGTGGATAAATAAGGAAAAATGTCGCAGCAGACAAACCACAGTTTGTAGACATAATATAGCGTATCAATCAATGTCTTTTTATCTAAATTAAAATACTTCATGTTCAAATTCAATTTTTTTTCCACCCCTCACACGACAATGTCTTTTGGATTCATTGAGGTACGATGAATGGAACGAGCAAGTGAGAGAGACAGTCAAGTTAAGATAAATAACAAATAATTTGAAATTGAGACAAAAACACCCCGAGTAATTACTGCTATTGATATTTTTTTGTTCTGTGGATTGTTATAAGTCTTAAAGTGTGTAATGTCGAAGCTAAAGATGTAAGGAGGCAAGTTGGGAAGTTTGAACGTTATTAAGCGCATTTGAGGTTGAAGTGGAGTCTAATACACATCAAGCGACATAAAGCAGGCAGAAGTAGTCATTAACAATTCGTACACAATTCATATAAGGCTCATTCACTTAGTCTATGAAAAACAAAGACTTTTCAGAAGTCTCTTCTAATCTTGGCACAAAATTTTAGTACCGACATCCTTTAATGGTTTCCATGATCTTTAGCTAAAAGTAAGAACGAGTCAACTCGAAGTCATCCAACTCTGTGGCTCTCAAAAACTCTTCTTTTGTTGATTATGATACATTTATCGTATTAAAGTAAACAAGCTCATAGGCTGGACTTGTTATGAGGAGACCTGTGGAAGCTCCATTAAGTAAGGTCTTTAATAAAGAAGGCATTTAGTATAGGAAATTGGCAAGCGATAGAGCCAATTTTAGGCGGCATCTGAGGAAGGCCATGGATCATAATTGATCTGTAAGGTCATCGAAGTAAGTAAGCAAGGAAGTTATTGACTATGGTCTAGGACAGTGGTATCTAACCTCCTTTGTGCAACGGCAAACTTGGTAGTTTTTTCACTGCACATGGGTTCGCCATCACTGGTCTAGGACAGCGCTTCTCAAATCATGGTCCTCGATACCCAACTATGTTACCAAATCCTTCAGTATGACGAAAAACTATAGAGATATATCAAATGTACTGTTGATTAGTGTCCAACTTCCAAAAAGTTTGAGAACTACTGCTCCATGGCAATGGTGCCAAACCTTTTTTAAAGGCGGCAAACTTTAACTCTGGAACATTACTAAACATCATCTAAGACACATTAGTGTGGTGTGGCTCACAGGTTGGCCACCACTGCTTCAGAGTATGTACTATTCTTGGTGTATGGACTAGAAGTACAAACTTAAAGTATGGCCGAGAATATAACAGTTTACTCACTAGTGTAAGCTAAACCTATGCAGACTAAAACCAGTGCTAATTAATATCCCAAAATGTACTGAACAGCATGTCATTAAAGTCAGTCCTTCTAAATTACAACATATAATGGAACCTAGTTCCAGAAAATCATCATTGTCAACTTTATCTTACACAACCGACAAACTGCTTCAACATCATAATCCACTCATCCTTCATCCAGCTGATCTTAATGAAAAATTCAAAGAATTTTCAGACCGTCAATTTCATTACAACTGTCACTGATTTTTCTCCGTTTGCCTTTGATTTTGTCTGTCTTGTCGTATCTTTTCGGAAAATAATAAAAAGAAAAAGAGATGAAAAAAAAATTAATGATGAAATATTTTTTATTTCTTCTTCTTACTCCGTGTTGTGGAAAAATTAAAGCATAAACAAGTGAAATGATTTTAATGAATAACAAACTGCATTTAATATACATGCGAGAGAGTATTATTAGAGAGTAGCGAGAAGAACCAAAAAAAAAAAGGGTCTCCTGCAGAGATTGAAAATTATATGGTGTAGAGCACAAATGTACGGGCATTGCGCTACTCTATAAATAGATATACATACAAAATAAAATAACATAAAAATATGTCTCAATGAGGTTGAATAACTTACATGTGGCTTTCTCAATTTTCATTCAACAATTTTCTATTTTGACATGAACAGATTAGTCAAAATTTTTAACACTTGCATGTGCAGTTGCTTCTGCTATGGTCATTAAAAAATTGAGAATATTAATTGTTGAGAAGTGATGGAATGAGGGGGTTTTGATGCTTGAAGCATGTTTAAGTTTGCAATCTTATGAAGCAGTTGGTTTCTAAGGATTAAGGTCAATCCTAGGATTTGGGTCTTTATCTCATCTATGGCCAAAGAATAAGACACTTGGACTATTGTTTCGCAAACTCCTGTTTGAAAAGTTTGAGAAACATTCATGAATAGCACAAGTCGGTTAATCGAAGAGAAATCCAGCACCAAGCAGGCATGATTCTGACATGATGCTGGCATTAATTTAAATCCAGCACCATGCCAGAGTCACACCGGCTTAATACTGGATTTATGATCGATTAACCGACTTGTGCCATTCGGGATTGACTTGGACACTCATATAAGTGACTACCCGAATAGCATAAGTCAAACAGCCGAATAGAAATCCGGCAATAAACTGGTGTAATTCTGGCTTGAAGCTGAATTCGATTTTAGTCCAGCACCAGGCCAGAATTACGCTAGATCGGTGACAGGTTTCTATTCGATTAACCGAATTGTGCTATTCGGTCTAGTCATTGTCTCGACAACTTTTAACTCTAGTCTATGTAAAGGAGCTTAGTAGCTGTCTATAGCTTAATTCATAGACTCTAAATCTTGATTATCACTAAGTCTTGAATTATTGAGTTTGAATTCTAGCGCTTAACATAGTTTTGTATCCAAAATTAATCAAAAATCAATAACAGTGGTCTTAGAAACTTGCCCGAGATGGTGTTGTCTTGCTTCAAATATGTTTTGACTTCAGTAGGTAGCAAAATGGCTGATTTTATGACTTCGAGCTAAAATGAGATTGAATTGGGTCCTGTTTAATGCTTAACCTGGGAAAATGCTGACCTAGTCTCTACGAATCTAATTTTGACATTAGTATCCAATCAGACAATCTAGAGAGACTCTCGAACTCCTAGAAAATATCAGCACATCTCAGACTTATTCTAAATATCGATAGCCCATCACATCATCCTTGCTGCACCTCTGATTCCCAAACGTCTTGAATTTCATAACGAATTGCTCTAATTTTCTTAACTTTTTTTTTCTTTTCTTAATTTTAAAAATTATTAATTTGGTGCCATTATGGAAGAAAATTAATTTCATGCCACAAGCTAGAAACGAAAGAGATTCACAGCAGAGAGAAAGAATGACTTGAGAATGATTAACGGACCTTCCCATGCATTACACTAATGAGTTTTTATTGTTTGCGAAAAAAAATAATGTTGCGAATTGTGAAAAACTTTGATTAATGATTGTCGCAATAATTCCAGAGCTACTTTTTGGGCATGTAAAATTATTGCAATGTGGATTTTATTTTGAAATTTAATGCAATTAATCATCATTGATTTGAGAGATAGAAATTTAATATTTTCAAGTAGTTTTGTGTTCCATGTGACATGGCAATAGTAAATTGAGTTTTTCCTTTTATTATTCTTAACAAACCAGAACGAATTGAAAAACGTAAGTAAAATAAATAAATTGAACAGATAAAATTATTTGAAAATTTCGTACGTGCTTTATGGGACTTAAGCACTTTAAGACTTTGTGTAGCATGATTTGTTGAATTTTCTGGGGCAGATTGGTGCTAATGTTGGAAAGTTAAATAGTTTGCTTGTCATTCAAGTGAGTCGTCTTATCTTTTGGCATAAGAATTAAGAAATGCTGAGTAATTGATGGACTATAAAGTTAGGAGAATAAGTAAGAAGATGGGACGACAGTGATTAAATCTTTGGGTGGACAAGAAAGGGTGTTTCTCTTTCCTTTAGCTTTGAATAACTAGATTGTCTGCATTGTCATCCTTAAACTTGATTTCTTCTGTGCTGTGCTTAATGCTGATGTAAAAATTAGATTTGTAGGGACTAGGTTTGTATTTTTTGGAATGTACTAATGATTACTTAAGTATGTGCTTAACAAGCATGCAACAGGGCATAAATAAACAGCAGTCGGCTCAAAGTGACTTGGTAATTTGCAACTGACTTCAAGTAAACTCGAAGCTTACTTACATGGTTACAGTAGTAGAGCTAAGGTTACAACAAAAGGCTTTCCAGCTGACTTTGTTGCTAGCTCTGTCACCTAGTTTGTACAATTTTCCTGTCCGCACATTAAGCTGACATTCCTTCATCACTGCTCTGCGCCAAGTAGCTTTTGGAGCACCTGGCAATCTTTTTCCTTGTGGATTCCAACCAAAGGCGGTGTAACAAATTTGTGTTTCTGTCTCAGCAATGACAATTCACAAACTCGAAGCTAGTTAATGTTAAAATCAAATTGACTTCAAGCTATTGAATAGGTAAGCTAAAGTGGACTAGTTGCAGAATATAGTACAGTTCCTTAAGAAGATTGGACTAGCTACTTGCTTAAGTGATTCTCGACCATTCGAACCCTAAAGCAGATGCATAGCAATTAAGTTTTGTAAGGTTGAGCAGTGTAGTTGGTAAAGTGAGGTTTTTAAGCTTCAATAGTATTTTCTCAACATTGATAATATAGGTTAAACATCCAGTAGATTTCAACAAAGCACAACCTTATCTTTTCATAGCTTTAAAGCAGCTGGCTCTCAAAATATAATGAACCGAAATGAATTCTTCAAGTTCTTGCACAATATTTGCCAAATATCATCCAAACAAGCAAATCCACAGCACTTGAAGTAATCAGCAAATTCTTTTTATCACATTTTCACAAATATTCTAGTAATTCACTAATCACCCCAATAACCATTTCAAGATAATCCTCATCCCTTAAAACTGTCACCACAATCTCTATCCAACAAAACTTTATGCATCACAAACAACATCAACCTTGAACAACTTTCTAACTTTCGAATCAAAATATTTGTCAACATACTCTTTATTTATCCATGCAATACTATTAGTTTTCATCCATCTAATACCTCTTTCCCATGTCCTTATCGAGAATGATTGCAAAGCTTGTTAGTACAAGGGTTAACCATGATTTTATTATTCTTCATCTAATCGCATTCAATTTTCTCCAATTCGACACATGTCTTTTCATTTATTTTCTTTACGGGAATATGTTTGGAAATCTTATTGAATGTTTTGTAAGCATTAAGACAAGCTCACCCCTTTCTGCTTCTTAAAAAAGTTTTGGAAAATAAATGAAAATGAACTAATGTGATGTAGGTGCGATATGAATAAAACTATTTTGAAAAGACGTCTTACAAGAAAATCTCTCATGTGTGATAAAAAATTATTGAAAATGTCTCGGAGGGGTTGGTTTGGAAGTGATGTCATTTGAAATTTGAAGATTTTTTGAACCTCATGTCTTTAATAAGAGCTTAAGTAGGTTAATTGAGAAGAGATCTTGTGGTTTTAGACTTCAAAATCGCATCTATCCAGGGTTCGAGTTTCAATAGTGCAACTTATCAGAATAGAGTCACTAGTGACATAGTTCGAATCTTATCTATGGATATATGGGGGCAGACTTAAGAAGTAAATGTCATGTTGAGGTCGTGCCCCTTTAAAGCTTTAGGATTAGGAATAATGTCACATCCCCCCCTCCCCATCCCCTTCCTGAGCTCCCCATTATAATTGCTCGACGTCACAAGTGAACGATCTCCATTCAACAATTTACTTACAAAACCAAACAAAAAGGAAAAGCATGAAATGGCAAATGAAATTTAATTTCCAGAGACGAAGGAGCTCACAAAGCCACAAAACAGATTTGATTTAATGGAAAAATTTGTTTCATTTGCCATCATCATTAGATATGAGATTTTCTGTTGAATACACCGTACAGTAAAATGAAATCTTGATGATGAAAAGCACTGCTAGTTGGTTATTAAGTAAATTAAATTTCCCTGCAGTGAAATTTTCATTCATATTATTTTTTTCGTCCTCATTGCTCCTTTTCTCTTTTGTGACTCTTTGGGATGGAGTAAAAGAGAAAAAAATTGTATCAAAAACATTTTCATTTTCCATTCCAATTTCTGTGATTGCGGTAAGCGATAAAATCATCAATCATCGTCATGGCTCTTTCTATTTATGCTGAATAGCAGCTAGCATTGAGAGTCTGTGTATATGGATACATATAATATGATGGCATATCAATAAAGAAAATATAAAAAATTTTAATTTCTTGTCATGAAAGTAAGTGAAATGGTGGAGAAGATGGGTTGGGACTGTATTTGAGATGACTGTCTGAAGCGCATTTTGAGAATGAGACTGATTTAGAGATTTGAGGATGAGACTAGCTCGGGAATTCAAGGATGAGTTTAGATTATTAACTCAAAGACGAGATTAGTTGGAGAATTTTAAAATGAGATTTTTTTATTGACTCAAGGACGAGATTTTTTGCAAAAATCGAGGATGAGACTAGTTTAGTGATTTAAGGACGAGATTTGCTGGGTAATTTGAGGATGAGAAAGTTGCGTCATTCGAGGATTAGACTATTTAAATGACTCATGAACAAGACTAGTTTGGTAACCCGAGGATGAGACTAGTTTAGTGATTCAAGGACGAGATTAGTTGGAAAACTTATGGATGAGACTAGTTTATTGACTCAAGGGTAAGATTAGTTTTAAAACTTATGGATTAGACTTGTTTATTGACTCAAGGACGAGATTAGTTGGAAAACTTATGGATAAGACTAGTTTATTGATTCAAGGACGAGACTAGTTGGATACATCTAGGATGAGACTAGTTTATTGACTCAAGAACAAGATTAGTTGAGACTGGTTGGAAAACTCAAGGATGAGACTAGTTTAGTGGCTCATGGACAAGACTAGATTGGTAACCCGAGGATGAGACTAGTTTATGGATTCAAGGACAAGATTAGTTGAAAAACTTATGGATGAGACTAGTTTATAGATTCAAGGACGAGATTAGTTGAAAAACTTATGGATGAGACTAGTTTATTGACTCAAGGACGAGACTAGTTAAGGAACTTGAGATAAAAGACTTGATATCTACTAGAATCATAAACACCAAACTAGAAAAAGTGTCACCAAAAATCACAAAACTTCAAAAACAAAACACACCATAAAAAGAATTACCATGAAAACATCGTTTTTATCCTCAGTTCAGTTCACCAATCTCATTCTCTCCTGGGATGTACCAAAAACCGTATACACAACAAATACATTAAATTCTGCTGATAGCGGAGATTGAAAAATTGAGAGATGTCAAAAAATTTATAGATTTTTAATCAAATTAACAAGCAAAAATGCAAAGCGAATATTAATGAAAGTTCATTAGTTGTTGCTGTGTCGATATCATTTAATATTCATTACATCTCTCGACTGTGATGCTTCCTTTGCCCAAAAAAAAAAATAATTGACATAGACAAATGCCATCGACTTTCCGTCTTGCATAATCTGAAATAAAATCATTTCCGTCGGCATTTAAAATGGAAATGTGTGCACAAAAAGCACATCCGAGATGGTAAAAAGGAAAATTAATGATTTGCTGTCAGAGCTCATTACGATTGAGTTGAAGCAATACAAAAGTATCGAGGTGAATGCTATGTGTCACTCTGTGACTTAATTTTCAATCTTTAAATTGAAGGAGAAAGAATTTCCGCGCCCACATTTTTCCTTCCGCTTTATTTTGCATAGCAATTTGATTAATGAATGTCCTCGACATTCAATCCTAGGTTTTTATCTGGAAATGGGAAAATTAAAAAGGAGCGACATCGCTTTCAACGACAAAACTATTAATTAACTAAAATAACAATTGAAAAATGTATTTTGATAAATCATTAAAAATTGAAATGATAATTAATGAATTTCCGAAGAATCATTTAAGTATGTCGTATTATTATTATAGTCAGAAGATGAATAATGTCAAGACATTACGCCTGCCTTTTTACCACGAGACAAATGAAGTGTCAAATGTCGTTGGATGAGTGTAAAACTCATTTACGACTTGTAAGAGATATTTTGTTGGTTGACATGTTATTTATTTTAATGGGTGGAGGCAGACGATATGTTTATTTAAGTCGAGATTCTCGAAAAAAAAAGAATCCTTTATATCCAAACGTAGAAATGTGAGTCATTGTAAAATGATTCAAGTGCCAGTGAAGAAGGATTCGGTAAATTGAAGTTTTAGGCAATTTTTTAAACAACAAAACAATTTTTTTAAAAATTGACATGTCAAAAATATTTTGGTAATTTGATAGGTTTTGTGATGAATTTTCGTATTTGTGCTGTGCATTTAAATAGAAGAATTGTGAATTTACGTCGTATTAAATGATTTTTTGATTTTTTAAGGAGGATGAAATGTCAATTCTATTGTGTTTTAATAAAAGAATCATTAGGAATTAAACTTGTATTGGAATTTCTATTCTTGTTCTCAAATAAATTGAACTAGTCTTTTTCTCGAGATTTTAAACTTTCTCTTCTTTGACTAAATTAGTTTCATTCGTGCTTCTTTAAACAAGTATTTACTTTGACTTCTTAAACCAGGTTTGTTTTACTCTTTTTAAACTAGTCTCACCATTGGCTTCTTGAACTAGGTTTGTCTTTGACTTCTCGAACTAGGTTTGTCTTTGACTTCTTAAGCTAGTCTCAACTTTAACTTCTTAAACTAGTCTCGTCTTTGACTTCTTGAACTTGGTTTATCTTTGACTTCTTAAGCAAGTCTCATCTTTGACTTCTAAAACTAGATTTCCCGGGTGGACACAGCCAGTTAAAGTCCATTATTGGACAATCATTTAACAGTCTTTTAACTTGCCGAAATTTAAACGACATAGAGAACTAGACGTTAACTAGACTTTAACTTGACATTCATGCTAATCAATCAAGTGCTCGAAACTCAAAAATAATTTTCCTTACTTTTTTGACCATATACTTCACAAGCGCTTACAGAAATCACTTATATAAGGTCTCACTTAATTTATATGAAACTTTTAAGTGAATATAAATGTTTCACGCGCATGTGTTCGAGACTCAATTTTTACTAGAGATTTTTGATAAGTGTTGGTGTACTTTAATTAATTTATTACACTAATACAATAATAAAATTTTACAAAAGAAAAAAAAGGGAGAAAAAGACACGTGTTATTTATTTTATTTCGATTTTTTTGTAACTGGACAATAACTAGACATATGTGCAATTCCCACGTCCAGTTAAATGGAAAGCGCAAAATATGTCATTAGTCGTCCCTAAGTCTAGTTGCAAAGGCACGTCAATGGATACTTACTCGCCATGAACAGGCAAGTTAATTGCAAGCTTTTAACTAGTACTTTGTCCACTCGGGTTTGTATTTTACTTCCTACACTAGGTTTGTCTTTGACTTCTTGAACTAGTCTCATCTTTAACTTCGTAAACTAGTCTCGTCTTTGGCTTCTTGAACTGGGTTTGTCTTTGACTTCTTAGACTAGGTTTGTCTTTGACTTCTTGAACTAGGTTTGACTTTGACTTCTTAACTAGGTTTGTCTTTTATTTCCTAAACTAGGTTTGTCTTTGACTTCATAAACTAGTCTCAACTTTAACTTCTTAAACTAGTCTCGTCTTTGACTTCTTGAACTTGGTTTATCTTTGACTTCTTAAGCAAGTCTCATCTTTGACTTCTAAAACTAGATTTGTCTTTCACTTCCTACACTAGGTTTATCTTTGACTTCCTAAACTAGTCTCGTCTTTGGCTTCTTGAACTGGGTTTGTCTTTGACTTCTTAAACTAATCTCGTCTTTAAATTTTTAAACTAGTTGAACTCTCGTTTGATTTTGTAAAGTAGTCTTATTCTCCAGGCTTTTAACTAGTCTCATTCTTGAGTTTCTATACTAATCTCGTCCTTTAGAGTAAGCTTCTCTTTCCAAAAGAGATTAAAACAATCTCAAATGGTCAAAAATTACAAAACCATCAACAAATTCCTTTAAATCCTATTAAAACCTGAATGCACATCACACAAACCAAACTCACAGTCCAACGCACCACATTAATGAATAATTATTAACAACAATATCAAGTTCAAAAATAAAAATCCTCAGAATATAATGTTGTTTACTCCATAACGCCTCAAAAATATTTACCCAACATTACAATTAATTTACAAATTATTATTTGGCAATTGGAGAGAAAACAAATTACAATTCAAGGATGCTGCCTTTGTCTCCTTTTTTGTGCATTTAATATAAATCATTGAAATCAATAGATGTAAAGCACGTGTTTGCTGAATGTTTCATGTTCAAATAGCCACGTGTGACAATCGATGATTTTTCTCGTTTGAATTCACACGAATGAAACTTTTTTTTTGTGAATATTAAAAATGGAAATAAAAATTCAATATTGATATTTTTATTTTCTGTTGAGTTACTAAATGGATAAAAATGATTTTTCTACGTCCAGACATAACGCACATACCTTTTGTTTCACTTCAAAACATCTACAATGCAAATTTTGAGGGTTGATGGTGAGCTGCAGGATATTTCTCATCAAAGTACGTACAACTTAATGCATCAATAACCCTACAACCCCACAAAATAAAATATAAAAATTTTCTTCTATAATAGAAATGAATTAAGGAGAATAATAGAAAGAAAATGCCACTTGTAATAGTCGAACGTCAATCAAAATGGAAAAGAAAAAAATTGAGTTTTTTTTTTCGCCGTAAGTTTGAACGTGCCACGATGATTGTTCAAGTTCAAATGGATGTAAAAATATGAAAGAATACAAGAATCATTAGGAAAAGTTTGTTATTTGTTTAACTTTAACAACAAACAGTTTTTGTGTTTAGTTTTTTTTTTGTGAGGAAATAAGTTTGGTGTGAGGTTCCTGTAGGGAGAGTCTGGAGCGCATTTTCGGTGTTTTAAACTTGATTGTAGAGGTTACTTAAGCTAGCTATTACTCTAAATTTGGAATATAACCCACACTATGTGAGGTTATATGAGATGACCATAACCCCCCCACTCCCCCCCTTTCTCACTCTCAACTACGAAATACGCTTTGATCAGGTTATTAAGATTCTTACACAATTCTTAGAAGCAGATTCCAAAAAATGATCATCTATTTAAGTGCTGCGGCACCCCTTAGTCATGACTGAAACCACAAACAGCATTAGATTAGTGTGTCGTGCCACATTGGTTGGCCATTACTGATCTTTTCATATCTCAAAAATACCAACTAAGCAATTTAATTAAATTCTATCTTTAAATCATCATGTCAAACAGACAAAATACAGCAAAACGCCATAAATTCTGTACGACAAAACAAAGTCACATTAAAGAGCAAAAACCTCAAACAAAAAAAAAGCAGAGAGAACAATAGTCGTGGGAGTGATTTGTTTTTCTGGGTGGAAATGAACTGCATCTAGCACTAATTTCAAAAGTGTGTCATATCCACAAAAATATGCTAATGCTACAACATGATGATTATCGTATTTTGCACTCTATTAAAAGTTCAACTAATGCATATCGAATTGCAAAATTCTCTTGTTTTTTTTTGTGTATATTGAATGATCGCGCTTGACTGACTTGAATTGGAAATCACACAAAACCGCACAAAAACATACACTCGATTGAGCATAAAAATTTGTTTTTAGATGCTTATGCAAATTTAATTTTTTTTTTTTTGCAACTCGGTATGACATCACTGTTGCTGACTAAATGCGATAATGCTGATTAAATTACCACAAAGAGCACATACATGCCATGGCTTTTAAGTACTTAAACTCATTATATCACGCTGATATGTATATTTAGATAGCTAACCAGCTAAGGATAATGACATTTGTGCTGAATATGTAGTTGGGATCAGGGGGACGGGTTAAATAGTTCTTTTTTTAAATTCTAGAAAATTTGAAAAATTTTAAATTTAAACTTTTTTGAATTTTTTGATTTTTTAGAAGTTTTTGACATTTCTTGTTTTTTTTTGCATCATAAAATTTTTTGATTTTTTTTTAAATTTTCAAAAAACTATTTTAACCTTCAAAATTAATTCTTTAAGTCTTTTTAAAAGTTTTTGAACTTTTTGTTTAATTTTTGAATTTTTTAAATAATTTTTGAAATTTTTTGAACTTTTTGAATTTTTCCAAATGTTGAAAAACTTTTTTAAACGTCAAATTTAATTTGTTGAGTGTTTTTAAAATTTTTTAAATGTTTTGCTTAATTTTTGAATTTTTAAAATAACGTTTTGAATTTTTTGGTTAATTTTTGAAGTTTTAAAATGATTTTCGAATTTTTTAACTTTTTGAATTTCTTTGAATAATTAAGAACTATTTTAAACTTTAAAATTAATATTTTTGAATTTTCAACATAATTTTTGAGTTTTCAATTTTTTTTTTGAATTTTTAGGTTAATTTTTGAATTTTAAAAATTCATTTTTTACTTTTGAAATTACAATTATTTCAAAATCATACAATTCAGTTTTATCAGCAGCAATCACCCCCCTTGACTCAAAAAAAATATTTACGATTGTTCGATGATTAGAATTTAATATACAACCCTCTAATTAAACTATCATATACTCACAATCACATCGCATGCATGAACATTATTCTGCAAATACATTCATAGATCACAGGTGCACCGACCGCACAGTTGATTGAAAAGCTGAAATTTTTCCTTTTTCCATGACATTATGAAAATTTATTTAGAGAAAATTCCAATTTATTCATGTCCTCTTTTGTGTCTGTATATGACTGGAATGAGACAAGCTAGTCGACCACTTTCATGTCATGATAATGATTCAGTTATATTGTCATTGCGTGATATAATTAAATTAAAATACTATTAGTAGTTTTTGTTGCTGGGATTTTCCGCGACGTTCAACAAATGCAGCTATTGGAAAATATTGTTTAGAATTAGAATGGATATTGGAATGGACAGTCCATAAGAGATATGTGGACATCATTATGCATTAAGTGTTTTTAAATTAGATGTATTTCTGAAATTTTTGTAGAGCTATAGTTAATGAATAAATATGTTCATAACTTACAAACATTAATACGATAATGCGAAAAATTGAATATCATTATCGTCATGTGCGGTTTTGATGGACATGCATTGTGAATTCAATCTGCTTGCATTAATTACAAAATTTTGCAGAATTCTCTAAAGAGTTTGAGGTAATCCACTGTAATGTTGAAACTGAGAAACTTTAAACTGCGATTTTGAAGTTTTTTGTGATTATGTTTTCAAAAATTATTGATTTGGGGGTTGAGGGAGTGATGGGGGAGAAGGGGGGGGGTGTCAACTTATGAATTTTTTAAAAAAGAATCAGATTTCTGTTTTAATTTGCAAAAAATGCAGTTATGTATTACAGCTTGTAAATTTGAATTGATTAACGAATAGGATTTGAACCTGACCATTTTGAATTTTATAAATTCTGATCCATATCAATATTTTACCTATAAATCTATAATCCAGCAAATTTAATACAAATTCCATCTAAACTGATTCTCAAATTAATTTTATAAAATGTTTGTCAAAAATGCTGGTTCACACTTCACAATTTGCCTTGCCGCACGAACAAAAAGTGATACCTAAATGACGGTGCTCACGTCAGAGCACCCAAAAAAATGCAAGCACAACCCAGCCACACTCCTTAAATGCATTTTAAAGTAAGCGAAAATAATTAATTCATAATTTACCCCTTTTTAAATTAAAAAAATAGCTCAAAAGAATGATTAACGCGCTTTTAATTGAGTTTATATGTAAATTTTAACTCGCGTCATGACACCGTGAATGAAGACCCGCATCAAAAAAAAAATTATTAAAAATGAAGCAATAATAAAAACAAATTTAGGTAACAGAATAATCTAATTAATAGATGTCGTTTTAAAGATTGTTATCTCAATTTAAATTTCATTGCTAGTAACAAATTATTTTTCACTTAGAATGCTAGAAATAAAAAACAGATGTCAACGATCATCATCTATCCATTGGACATGAAATTGAGATGATCACAAAACCATAATTATTATGCATTAAAAATTATTTATCATGTGCCATATGGCAATTATTCATAAAATAAAATTGTTTTCTGGTGTGTCTGTAGCAATATCGATTACAGCAATAATTTTGATTTGTTTCCATTGCAAATAGTAACAACTAGAGTAGATGGTATTTATTAATGTTGCTGTAGAAAGCGCTTATTATCCATTGAAGTTTAAGGATTGGCGCAAAGCTTTACTACCGCATACCCAGACTAAAGTATAATCAGACTGATGCATAGCCAGAATGACGCATAGCCAGAATGATACATAGCCAGAACAACGTATAGCCAGACTGACGCTTAGCTATATTAATGCATAGCTGGACTACGGAATAGCTAGACTGACACATAGCTTAACTACCACATAGCCAGACTAAAGTACAGCTAGAATAATGCATAGCCCGACTAATGTATAGCACGACTGACGCATAGCCAGACTTACGCAAAGCAAATCGACAGAGTGTGGACAACAGTGGCTCTAATATTTTGTAAGTATACAATAAAATGTGTTTAAACAATTACCAAATAGATCAATGTAAGTGCCAACAATAAATCACAGCACAAAATCCCTACAAGACTTCTTTATCAGAGTAAAATTTTAGCCACAGGCGACTACTTTGTTATTTCTATGTGTCGTGCATCCATAAAACATTCACCTGAATCAACTGAATATGTCTAATGATTTATTGCCAGCATAAGGACTTCGTCTCGATTTCTCTTTATATCTTTGGTATGTTTACAATTTATTTATATATCCTTACTTTGTTTTTTCTTGAATCTTGAGCATTACTATGTGTGATGGCAATGCACATACATTTTATATCATGATAATCCCACATAAATAACTGCAGCCTGACAATCATTAAATGGATAACATATAACTCTCATATTTACACAACATTAAATTGCAAAAGCGAGGATTTTTATTTTGGTGCTGTGCTGGAAATTATAAAAAACTTTAAAGTCATTCAATTATCCCCGAGAAACCCTTTTTTTCTGGTATCAATAACTTGTAGCATCATTAAAGTGCATTAAAAAATGCCTCAAAATCATTTTTCAAAATCACAAAAAGGATTTTAGTTTTTGATTTAAAATCAATTTTTCAAAAATATTTTAGTTTTGTTGTTTTTAACAAGCTTGATGTAAAAGATTTTAAGGGGTTAATCTTCTATTCACATCTGATTTTATTTTATTATATTAATGGTTTGGCTACGATTGAGCGCTTATAAATTATGCTGCATTTTAAAATTATTTTACTGCGCACAATACTAACGTAACACTACGCACAAAATTGGCGCAGTACTACGCACAATATTGGCGCACTACTGCGCACAAAATTGGCTCCCTCTGAACAATTTTACAACGTCTATAATTCACACTTTACAAAAGCTAATTCTTATGCAGACTAAAATTCTCAAACCCCGGGTGTGAATATAAACCAAATAAAATATTTTATTTGATTCCTTTTTCTGTTGATCATCATCGATTGAACCATTACAGATGAGAGGAGATAAAAGGAGATTCTAAAAATAAGTATAAAAATTGAAAGGATTCAGTAAATGTAGCACATTTTGACTTTAATCCATTAGTGAAGTAGATGAAGATTAATTAAATTTTGATTGATCGCAAGCTCTGTACCATCAGCACAATATCTCTACTTTAACATCATTTCTCATTAGCTAAATTGAATGACAGTATTTTATCACTATAGTAAATGGTGATAGTTTTGCTTTTTACATCTCCGAAAAATAAAAGACAGCATATACAAAAAGGATTTAATTTTCATCGAGATTATAAAATTGATGGCAGTCTTTAATCATGTGTGTGCGTCTCTGTGTGCTAAATATATAGTTTGAATAGTGTTATCTCATTTGTAATTATTCAATATATGTGTTCACATATCTCGTATGCACTTATTTAAATGACTATCATTTATTAATGAGACTTACGCTCCCTCAGGGACAACTTTCTCTATTTATTATTATGTAATGTAATGAAAATTGCCTTAAAGATTTTCAACTCAACAGCTCGTAATGATTTATGCTTGGGCTTCAACGAAGACTTTTTACCCGACATATAACATTATTCATATGTGTGATTAAAATTAGTGTGAATGGAGGGATTAAGGTTGTAAGAGAAAAATTAAGGAAAATTTTTCATTTAGAAAATAAAAAATAATTTTCATTGTTCCGGGTTCTGGTGAGATAATGAGGAGGTAATTATGTGAAAATGATGGCTTATAAGCTGATTAATGTGTTTACTTATGTTTGATCATTAGCTAGAAATACTAAATTATGAATAAAATTTAAGATTATAATTTTGGTTTGATAAAAACTGAGAATATTGTTAAAATCTAGTCCAGTGCTGTTCAAACTGAGTGCCGCGGCACAGTAGTATGCCCTAGAATATTTTTGAAAAATACCACAAAGCTCACCATTTCCTTTATAAAGATGTACCATGGTTTATTAAAGTTTGGGCAACACTGATCTAGCCTATGATGACGTTAAATAGAGGTGAAATATAACATGAATCACTGACCTGAATTTTTATGAAAATGATGCTTCATTTTTGTTCAATTATGAAGTAAAATTATTATTCATCTTTCGATTTTTATTAAATTTTTTTGTCAAAGTCAATTTTCAATTTCTGATAACATGTATGGCTTAGCCAATGATGAGGGTATTTTCTAGCCTAAGTGTGTTTTCTAGTGTAAGTTAGTCAACAAGAAGCTCCATCAATAACTTTAATCACCATTCTATTCAGACCACAACAACACCCAGCATAAGTAATGCAACAAATTCACTCCGCAGATACCAAAAAAAAAAAGAATTCCACTGCTTAATAATCACATCCAAATAACATAATAGCAGAACATGTGCACAATAATAATGTACATAATTCCAAATATATTTTACACTTTTTGCTTGTTTTAATTATGCAAGTCTAATGGATTAAAATCTCACATTGCATAAACTAAAACCCCTTTTCAGTTTCTAAATTCCCATTTTTTGCTGGAAATCAGAGTCAGAGAGAGTGGAAATGAGGAAGAAAAAAGATTAAGTGGAATTAGAGTGACTCATTTCAATGTGAGAACATTGAGTAGCAGCAAAAGAATGAATGAGACACAATGCACATAACCGAAAAATCTGGACATATCTCGATAAAAAAAAGTAAATGAATAAATATTCTTCATTGTGTAGTCTCTCTTTGCCTTATTTGCAGCTTTGGAATCGAAATGAATAATAAGAAACTTAATGTGTTGTGTGGATGTATATAGTCTATCTATAGACAAGAAGAGAGATAACGTCAAGCTGTAAAATGTATATGGATTAAATTGGTGAAACAAACAAGTGAAGCAAGTACATCCAAGCCAAACCCCCAACTTTTTTACTATTGTATCAACAATATTATTGGGATTCTGTCGTCAACAGAAAATGGGTCTTTATAGCTTAAAAAACATTTTTGCATTTTTCGCTCAGGAATATAAAGAAGGAATTGGGAATAAAGGCTCTTGTTGTGAGGTTGGAAGGCGCATTTGTCTAGCTCAGGGTCTGTGCAAATGGATTTTCACTGAAATTCAAATCTTGAAATAAACTTTAATGTAAAGGCACCTAAACTTCAGATATTCATTGTGAAGGCACCTGAACCAATTAAAGCTATTTTTAAAGCACCTGAATTAAGAGAAGCTAGTATGAAGCACCAGACCCTCAAAACTTAAGTGTGAACGCACCTGAACCTCAAAACTTTATTGTGAATACACCTGAACCTCATAACTGAACCCGATAACTCTAATGTAAAAGCACCTGAATTTATAGAAGCTAGTGTGAAAGCACCTGAACCTCAAAACTTAAGTGTGAATACACCTAAACCTCATAACTGAACCCGATAACTCTAATGTAAAAGCACCTGAACCTCAAAACTTAAGTGTGAATACACCTAAACCTCATAACTGAACCCGATAACTCTAATGTAAAAGCACCCGAATTTACAAAAGCTAGTGTAAAAGCACCTTAACCTTAAAGTTCTAGAGTTAAAGCACCTAAACCTCTGAACTCTAGCGTGAAAGCACCTCAAAACTCTAGGGTGAATGCACCTGAACTTAAAGAAGATAGTGTGAAAGCACCTGAACCTCAAAAGTTAAGTGTTAAGCGCCTGAACATAAAAACTAATGTGAAGACACCTGAACTATAAAATTCTAATTTAAAGGCTCCTAAACTTATCAAATTATCAAAATTATTCAATGCTCCCCATTGAGCTGAAAAATGGTTAAACAATACATCTCATACAAAACAACAAATTTTGATGCCTAGAAAATTAGCAATTTTTTGAAAATAACGCAAGCCGTGTGCGACTTTGGTTATAGGTTACCTCTAAGGTGTGCCATGGCAACTTTGGACAACACTAGGTACGTGAAGAGAAGGTTGACACTTAGAAACCATATGGACAGGCAAACATAAGGACAGCACGACAAACTATCAAATCATGTCCATCACCAACATTTTCCCTTCGGAAAAACGCACCCAAAAAAAAAATATTCATTTATTCAACCCAACACATAACATACCCAGACACAAAAACGGTGAGTGTATGGTAAAAAGGATCTGAAATCTGATATGAATGGTATTTTAAAATGTAAATATTTTTGCACAATGCCATAGCATTATTTTCACCAATGTGATGTGACGTGTAAAATCTTTATGTTTGTTGATGCTGCTGAAAGTAATTGTCTTCATTTGCGTTAAATTATTTTCGATACAGTATCTGACTTTTATGTGTTGAGCTTCGTCGTCATTCTTGTTGTGTTGGATAAATATTTTTCAAAGAGACTAGAAATAACAATAGTTTAGGTTCTTAATTGCAAATTTTTTTCTTTTTTTTTTCTTAATATGTTTTGAGGTGCTTCTTTTGGGGTGGGTGGGGTCGTTCATCGGATTGCACTTTGTCTTGATTGTAATGTTGCCCTTTACTGAATTGCGTGGATGTTATTGTTACGGCTCATTCCATTAAAAATCGTTAACTTAAAACATAATTTTTTTCAAAATGAGATGTCTAGGTCAGTGATGGCCAACCCGTGTTCCACGGGTGCTACACTAGTGTGGTGTGAAAAGAATGGGAAAACCCATGAACCGTATGATGTGTACGGTTTTGGTCATGGCTTACCACCAAGTGTACCGTAGCACAAAAAAGGTTGAGCACCACTGGTCTAGGATTTTATGATGAATGGGGTGAGGGAGGTGCTGAAAATCTATTTTTTTTAATAAAAAAAAATAAAATTAAATTCATTTTTTGATATCCATAAAATAGCAGTGAGATTTGAACTCATGCATTTTCAAAGAATTTTAAAAAATTTATTGTTTATAATATTCAACTTGATTGAGTTTGGCAAAAATCCAACTTTAACCTAACATTTGAAAAGCTACAAAGATTAATTTAACATCCCAAACTTGAGCCAACCTCTTAAATTGAACTAATTAATGCGCTCTAATCATCAATTTCTACAAAAATATCTACTATACATTATTCCATATATGCAACAATTCAAAAAAAAAGAAGAAAAAAATACTCAAACAACCTAATGAGATTTTCTTTCTCATTTCCGATTTGCCATCGTCTTGCAACTTTCATACAAGCGTCATCAATTCGTTGCGCTTGATGGAGAAATTTAATTATCCCTGTCATGTTTTCCTTTCCACTTTTTTTTTCCTTTTATTAAATAAATAAAATCAAATAATGAGATCAATGTTAAGGATAGAAATTACCTTTCATTGCACTGGCAATGGCAATAATAATAATAATGTGAAGATGAAAATCATGTTCGAGTATCAACAAGCGAGTACATATGGAAAATAAAGAAAATGCTACGAAGAAATTAGGGCGATGA
Organism: Chironomus riparius; assembly: GCA_917627325.4. NCBI lineage: Eukaryota > Metazoa > Arthropoda > Insecta > Diptera > Chironomidae > Chironomus > Chironomus riparius. Next base: position 48,504,868 of record OU895878.1, on the reverse strand, counting down.
TGTTATAAATCTTTCGCAAATATTTGGCCATTTGTGGAGTGTCTTTTTTTTCTCGATCCCTTCCAATTTTGCCATCTTACTTCAATTTCACCGTAATGTGACATGTCCAGAGACAAAGAACAACATTTTGAGCACGATTGAGTTATTGAAGAGGCATCAAAATTAAAAATATATTCCCTTGTTGGCTTCAAATGTAATCAAGCAAGCAATTTCGTTGTTTTTTTCCTGGACAGCTTTAAGAATGAAGATGTGCTGGGTGTCTTTAGATTGTCTGGATGTCTGTCTGTTCATCCTTTATTCTATTATTGATTTTATAAGTCATTTTGTGCTGCAGTTGTCAATTTCTTTGGTATGTGCTGGTTTTATGTTTATATCCGTCAGTTCTAGAATCTGTGACTAGAAAGTCTGTTTGAACATCCAACAGTGTTTCTTTTCTTGACTTCGTATCTCTTCTTGACGCCTCTTTTTTTGTTGTGCTGTGTCAAAAGCTAGAGAGAATGCCATTGCTGGGACAGAAACACAAATTTCCAGGACCACCCTTGTTTATGACTCCAAAAGCTCCTTGGCGAAGAAAAGTGATGAAAGAATGTCCGTTTAATGTGCGGACAGACCAAGGGTGTGAAACTGAAGAATTAAACTTTGATCATTTTTGATCAATTTTGATCATTTTTTGATCATTTCATCAGGACCACACCCTTGGGACAGACAAGTTGTACAAACTAGATGATAAAGCCAGCAACAGAGTCCCATGGAAAGCCTTTTGTTGTAACCTAAGCTCCACATAGGGGGCCGTTCACTTATGACGTCCAAGGGGGGGGGGGGGGGGGGGGGCAGCGAGAAATTAACATTAGAAATTCCTTGAAATCCATTGTTATTTTTTGAAAAATGATGGTGGTTACAGTACGTAAGACTCATTTATTTTATCATTCGATGATGGCTTCCATCATTCATTCAAAATCCTCTTTGTTGCATGTTGGTCTTGCTGGTTATCAAAAAATCTGTTATTTTGTCTGTTTTTTATCTCCTACCTTAATTTTTCTGCAACCTTAAGCTTACGAGAACTTGTGGATTGAATGTCCTAAAAAGGACGCTAGAGTCCTTAATATCCCGAACTGGCAGAAGGTTTCAGAGGATAGAGCAGCCTTCAGACGATCTCTAAGCGCGGCAATGGTCCCACGTGCGCTCAAACCAAGGTAGTAAGTAAGTAAAGCTTAAGAGATGAGAATTTTCAGAAAATTCGCCTCTAATCCACATCCTTGCAGATTATTCCTACCAAATAATATTATTTTTGCGTACATACGAAAGAATGATATCTCTTCATTTAAAATTCAAGTATCTATCCACAGATATACAGATATTCAGTTGAATGAATTATTTATGGATGTCCAGACATACTTAAAAAGTAATCCATATAATATTAAAAAAGTGCCCAGGGATATTTTTATTTATGTAGACTATCAGGAGGTAATAGATCACATATTTTGACACATCCTGATGCTCTAGACTCTCTGCAAGTGCTTAGCAAGGGTGAATAAATATTTTATCTACATACATTTATATTGATAAATAATTTATTTTTTTCTCCAATTGCATTTTTAAGGACAATATGGTTTGAAAAAAACTTTCTTTATCTATATTTTGTAGATGTAAAGCTATCAGATAATCGATGGGAGAGGAAAATTTATGTGTTTTTAAATTAAGAATTGCCCTTTCACTTGACCCTATCGAATTTTATATTTTTCATTTCTCTATTTTACAAATTGATTCATTGCCAAATGTAATTATGAATGAATGAAAACAATCAAATAGAAAGAACTATGAAGCAGGAAATGAGGAACCAATATATTATATTTTTCATCCACTTGAATAAAACAATTGCTTAATGAATGAAGAAACTCATAATTCACAATCATATTTTTCGTGTTATACAATATTTTATCAAAATACTCCTTCGAGTCTCTTCCTATGTTGCTACTTATAATAGCGAATGAGCATTTTTGGAGACAAAAATATTATTGTTTTTTGGTGGGAAAGTTTGCTTTGAGATAAGTCATTATTGGAGCAGTTTGTCTAGATTAAGTTGTTAAACTGAACAGATTCTCTTAAAATTGAGAAAATCGTGCAAGGTGTATAGGATTGAGCTATGTTGGATCCAAATGATGATTCTTATCTTTTTGTTGCTTTCTTTGTACAAGTTGGTTTCGGAAATGGTTCGTTGTAAAACTCACCGTCCCTAGCCTGAATGTGAGGCTGCCACCCTACAGGCGCGGTTGTTTGGATAGGCTTTTAATCTATCCTTTAAAGTACTAATCCTGGCACAGGGCTCGGTTGACAGTGGTGCATTTAGCGGGATCAAGTGATACCACGAGAAGGTATGCAATTGACAGTTGGTCAGTTTCGGAGTCAGAATTCGGCTTTTCCAATCCCCCAATTCTTATCTTAGCAATATTCATAATGTTAGCTAATCGGCACTAGGTTTGAATCCCAAAAGATGTTAAGAATTTCATAGAATTTTTTTAAATATTAGAAATCTGTCAACAACGTCCAGATGCTTAAAAAATTTCTTTAAATATAAAAAAAACACGATGGTTAAAAATCAGCACAACTTAAGACAGCAAAAGCTAAATTAAAGGCTCAATTAGGTCTTAAGAGTGCGAAACTGATAAATTAGAATTTGATCATTTTTGTTAACCATTTCAATCAGTTTCACACCCCTTTTGGGTTCCTAAAATGATAAAAAACTTAAATTATATTAAAAACAATAAAAGATAGCATTGAATTCAAGGAAGAATCATCTCCAAAAATTCCAAATCATTAAATTTCTCTTCTATCAAAAATATGAACAGTTGTCAACAGCTTGATCATGGTCAAACAATTATATCCTCTCAATTTTGTTCATAGATAAACTTTTTGATTGATTTTTTTTTTGTCATCATCATTAGCTGCATGTGGTCCCACCAAAAAAAACTGTTGACCATCATCTTCTTTATCAGGGTTTCTCAAACTTTTTTGTCCAATGAACATTTTTTGTATAAAAATTTCAGCGGCACTGAATAGTCTTGCGACTCTGTAAATGATTTTTGTGGCTTTATTGAAGTCATTAATGTTTAAAAACCGGTCAATTTTAACTAGAGTGTCGCGGCACACAGTTTGAGAACAACTGTTCTAAATGATGATATTCGTAATTACAGTCATCTGATGATCAGCTTGAATTATTGACAGTTGGATTATGAATTTTTATTTTGGTGTGCATTAGATGGGTTGATTTTAATGCTAGCTAATTTATGATAATAGAACTAAGCATTTATGGTTAAGATGAAACTTCATTGTGTGTGTTGTTTAAAGATAGAAGGTGATCAAAATGGTTAATTGGTTGCACGTGGATGTTTTGAGAGTAATGACTTTATTTAAAAAGGAAAAGCGCAACAATAATTTTAAGATAAAGTGCTTGACATCCTAGTTGTAGGTTTTGACCAGATCAAGGTGGTTACAACTTAGTGGAAAAAAGATTTGAGAGAAAATTCAGATGAAGTTTTAGATTTTGAGAAGATTGTGGTAGGAAAATGATATGGAAGTGTTTAATTCTCACCACGATGTTTCCCCCTTGGACTAGATCCAGGTGCGTGGCCAGGAGATTCTTGTCCCCCCCCCCCTCCTTATCGTTTTGAACAACAGTGAGAGCACGGCCTAAAACGCTTTAAAAAAAGGACACGACCCTCCTGGCTACGTGCCTAACTAGATCTTAAGGATAAAGTGACATTTGAACAAATCAATCAAGCATAATGAACTCATAAATGCGTTTATTTAACCCAATATTCTATTCTCTTAGCACTCCAACTTGTAATTCTGATAAAAATGTTAAAAGACGCAAATGAACAAAAAGCACTAAATATAATTAATTACTTCCTTTTGGACAGTAGACACAAAAAGATCCTGAATATCAACAAGAAATATTTTTTTTCTTCATTCTTCTTTTGTTTTCTTACGTTTTTTCTTTTTATTCTATTCCTTATTCTTATTCTCATGCCCGGACAAGCAGAAATGAGAATTAATTTGTCTCGTAAGTCATTAATCAAGAAGCAATGCAGCGATTGTGGAAAATCCTTAAATGAACATAAATTCTGTGCTATTTCATTTGTCAGTTTTTGTTATCCTTTCTCTTATATCTTTTAATCTCCAACTTAGTCGTTCCTAATATGTTGTTACATATATGTATGTGCGCTGACCGTCTTCCTTCATGCATTTTATCCATAAATCATTCCACAAACTCAAATGTTATTTTTTCCTTCTATTTTGCAAAATGACAAATTTGTAATTTAAATTTTTTCCTGATAATGGATTTTGATGGTAAATGGAAAAAATAATTTTAAATGCACGATTTTATTTTTTTTTCATCCCTTGAGATTGAAATTTTCCGATACCAGAAATTTTATATTTTTATTTTGAAAAATGATTTATATCGCATAAAAATAAATCCATCTCGATAAAGAGAGAAGCTAGTGAGTAAGTAATGGGTTGTATCATCAACATCATTTAAATTATAGATTCTATCCTGAACCAATAAATCATCATAACCGTAACAACATCTTGAATGTTTAGTTTTATTATATTGTATTAAAAGTCTATAAGAAGGGAAGAAAGAATTAGAGTGGAAGTAAGGAGATCGATATTAAGGATTTTTTGAGGTTATCGAGCATTTGAGAATTTCTATGTTTAAAGACCAGTTGCTTGCTTAGAAAACAGCTAAAGGGTACTTCCTAAGTTATAGCTTGAACCTTTCTCCAGGCTATAAAGCTAGATTAAGGCAACCTTGGTTAATATTATTGATTTTTTGAGGTTATAGAGCATTTGAAAATGGTTCTTTTTTAAAGTCCAGTTACTAGCTTGGAATCCAGCTTAAGGTATTCCCCAAGGTATAGCTTTGACCTTACTTCAGGCTATAAAACTAGATTGAGTCAACCATTGTTGAATTGATGTTAATTGAATTTGTTTTGGTTAATATATATTGAGGAGCATGTCCTGTAAGTCAATGCAATTCTACGACACACTAGTATGTTTCACACCCTTCAGTTGTGTCATAAGAAGTATGGTGACGCACGAAAGTTACAATAGGTAAGTCCTGAGGTATTGAGCTAGAACTAGGAGCAACCTTCCCAAAAAATCAATGTATAGTAACCCAAACCAATGTGAAATGCTCAAAAAACACATCCTTAGATTTTATCCATCAACGAGACCTAGTTGCAATCTCAAACAATCCCCTCTAGAACAAGTCGGACAAAATGACACATTAATTCATTCCATCACTTCACATCCCTCTTAAAAACTAATCCCCTAATCCCTCTAATATAATTCTAAAATACAACATTATTACTTTATCATCAGAAACTAAAAGAAAATAAATAAGGAAGACAATTTATAGAACAACAAAACACAAAGTCGAGATAAATTTAATTTTTATTTTTTTGAAAAAAAAATATTTTGATTGATTTACAATTCGTCCCAAAAGTTATGTTGTTTCGTCAAATCAACATTTTCTTCTATTTGAATTCCTTGTGGAGCACTCTTTTAACCGTATGCATCATAAATTATTCCAGTCAACTCAACTCAACTCATTTATTTAAACTCATCATCATCATAATCATAAGAGTCTTGTAGTATGGAAGGGATGTGGATGTGAAGCTGCTTGAGCTTCAGTTATTGTTTTTAAATTTTTACTCTAGTTTAGTTGTATGATTTTTGAGATTGGTGTGTGTTTGGGCGTTGAATGGATATGAGTTGGTGACTAGGGATGCTAGGTGGAGTAATCTAGGCTAGTATTTTTGAATGACTAGGTATCCTTTACCCTTAACCGGAGTTCAAATGATTTTTGGTGCAATCTGAAAGATACCTAAGGTACCTGAAGTCTAGTTCCTTGTTTACTGCAAGGGTAAGCTTCATAGGGCTGAAAGGTTGATTAAAATCCTACTCTTAAGTCCTAAATTATGATCTGCAAACCTTAAAAACTGAATTCTACCCCTCAAGCCAGCAGCCCAAACTTACACCTATCACACCTAACCCATTGCCTCTCTAGTTAATCTAGCATAAAAATTCTTTAGTTTTTCCATCAATTTTCATCATCACTTTCGCACAGTGAATGAATTGCATGAATTATGATGAATTTTTCATGTGGATTTTTTTAATAAATTTTTCGTCACTGTAAATTTGTCTTGAAAATGCATCTTACGGCGAAAGAAAAATGATATGTCACTTACATGAATGAATGATACATACGACGGCACCACATGAAATAATTTTTTTTTCTTTCACCGTCAATTCATAAATAGCGGGTTTCATCCATCCATGACATGTTTGTTTTCCTTTCACATTCGCGATATGAATATGTTTATATGAAATGTCATGCATAATGTAGAACTATGTGAACCCCTTCTCATTCTCTCATGTCTCTCGAGAACACTTACTTATACTGCATATGATTGTTGAAGGTTGATGACGTTGTTGAAAAAAAAAAGTTATTGTAATCAAATATTGAAATGAGTAGAAGAGCGACAAGGAGCGCCGCATGTCAAGGAAGAACAGAAAATTCATGTCATCAAGTACACGATATGGAAATTTTAATGGATTGTGCAGAAAAAAAATCAAATTAATATGGATTGAAAATTGTTGTTGTGAAGATGTTTTGTTTGCGCGGGAAAAATTTTCTCACCTCGAATGTTTGTAATCACATTTTGAGCTGAATTGGCTATGAATTAGATGAATATTGACTGAATTCAATCGTTCATGAGTGAGCAAGCAGAATAAAAGCTTAGTTTTGCAACTTTACGTCTTGAGAATGCAAAAAAATGAAATTTTTGATTTGAGCGAAAAAATTTCCACCTTAAATATTTAGCATCAAATTTTGACTTGATTTCGTTGCTAATCTTATAAGTTTTGGCTACATTTAATTATTTATGAGTGAGCAAGCAGATCAAAATCAAAATTTCACATCAAGTAAGCCTCAAAAGTCTAGAATATTAAATTTACATTTTCGCCATCAAAAAATGGCGGGAAAGTATCAAAAACAGCTTCACTTCCCTCCAACCCGCACCCACTGCACAAAAAATATGTTCCTTTAATTTAATACTTTATGGAACTTTTGTTTCATTGAGTGATAAAAACAATAAAAATCATTCGCAATAGTTAACTACTATAATGACATAAATCTACAGAAGGAACAATGAATAGGAACAGGAAAACGACTTGCTTTCATTTTTATTGCGAAAAATAACAACCAAAAAGAGATTTTTCTAAAGGCAAGAGGCGCAATGAAGAGAGAACAAAAGAAGGAAGAAAGTAAACATAACCATAAAATTTTATGATTTTTATGAGTCTGAAGTCTTCAGTCTTTCCGAGACTGGTAGCAATATCGCATTGATGATTTTATGATGCATATACGATAGTGATGAATAAATAAAAAGGTTTTTTTCCCTTCCTGCACAGATTTTTCTTTTATTTTATTTCAAAGCGAGCAGTATGAAAAGAAATTATGGTAAATGATAACGATAATGATGATGATGATTTTTATCAAGTGACTATTTATGATTCAGCATAATATCGATTCTTCGTGTCTCGGTCAAGCCTCTTTGCTGTCAGTTTTCTTTTATTTTTCCTGATTATCATCTCATGAATTGCTATTGCATCGAATTTATTAAGTGAGATATTTGACTTGATTATCTTAAATAAATAATGAAGTTGGCACTACATTAAGTATCAAATAATAATCTTAAATCTTCATGGAAAAACTAATAAATGTCATATATGAAAATTGATGTTATTTTGGTTAATTCGGCATCTGTGGATTATGAAGCTAATGAGAAGTTTTGATGTTTAAGGCGCATATTTGGGATTCATTTGCAGATTGAATGTTTTAGGGTTCGTTCAATTATCACATCCGAGATTAAGGGGGGAACCAGATCTAGGATTTTGTAACACATTGTGGCAGGAAAGCCCCCCCCCCCCCGCCCCTGGATGGATGTGTTTCAAGAAATTTATGACACCCAATTTGCAAAAAGGAAATCATAATTTTTGGTAACCTTTGATTAGACATCACAGGACGGGAGGGGGGGGGGGGAGGGGGGGGGGGGTCCTAGCATCTGTCAAAGTTTTGTGACAGAGTTGGGCGGTGGATCTGAAAATTTTGACTCTAACACTCTCGCTATGCTTTCAGAATGGGGTATGAAAGACAGCTACTAAGCAATCGGACTTCTCCATTTAACTTAAGGCTTGGTTGAGATCCTCTCGTTTGAGGGTCGTATACTTAATACTTGCGAAAGTTCGAACCCACCCTTACTTACTTATCTCGCTGGCCGTACAAATCAATTGTGATCGAAGGCCTCCCTTAGATGGAACCTAAAGCTGGCTCTATCTCTGGCTACCGTTTGCCAATTACCCATAGCAAATGCAATACTGTCTCCCTGAACCCAACCTTAAACGTAATAAATGAGCAGCTTCTTGATATTCAACCAAATCCCAAAGTGAGTCCATCGAATTCCCATCCTCAATAATTAAAAGCTACACAAATCAGCTTCAGGTGGTGATAATTCAATATTATTTCTTGGTCTCTTTTATTTCATCCTCAAGATTTTTCTTAGCCCATAAAATTGATTTATTCGAATGTAAAGCAATAGACTGACCCTCCTTGCCTATAATGACTTGCTGTTATTACCGTGTTAATCATTTTTATCTCTTAATTAGTCATGGAATATGTATTTTAATTAAATTTAATTGCTTCAACTACATCCTCATAATGACAATGACCTATGAACTTTGTTTTGTGATTTTTAACATAAGACAACGATGCAACTAAATAAGAAGTAAAGCGCATTCCCCTGTAGTGTGATTTATTGACTTTCTTCCCCATGCACAAATTGTAATGTCTTGTATAAAAATAAACATTTGCTTCTATCCTCTTCATTCTACAGCAATCATCATGAGATTTATGTTTTGAAATTTTCCTTATTTTTTCTGTATTTTAATTAAAAAATTGAAATTCTCGTTTTTCAGCTAGAACAGTGGATACCTGTGTACTGTCATGACCATCAGCACAACTACTCATCTTACAATTGAGGATGCAAAAAAATTTCTCGAGTGGCAATCGAAATTTACCGTAGATATGATTCCATGCTTATTATCCATCCTCATCATAAATAATTTGAGATTCTCATATTTTTTTTGTGGATTTTATTTGCTGTATTTGCTTTTCATTTGTCTCAATGATCCTTTTCATCGTTACCATCAACATCCATCGGTTCATTGTAGTACTCCAATGTTGAGGAATAATTGTAGCTCAAGGTAATTTTTATTTCGCATGAAAAATTATCCTTCTTGTGGATTTATATGATGCTGATGATGGTTTGAAAAATGGGGGTGGAAATTGTGTACGGAAGATAGATGAACATTTTGAGGAATTTATAGAGTTTTGAAAATGTTTGAATGAAGCTGATTTCGTATGATGAATCAAAATTAACAGGCTACGTTGTGCTGGTCATATTGTTGACCTGTTGAAGCTCCCATTGATAAAGTCTTTAAGAATGCCTTTGTAGACAGGAAAAGATCACGCGGACATCCTAAGAACTCTTTGAAAAAAGCTGTTGTCAGAGACAGTATTGCATTTGGTATTGGTAATCGGCAAATGGTAGCCAGCAATAGAGCCAGCATCAGGCGCTATCTAAAGGAGGCTATGGATCACAATTGATCTGTACGGCCAGTGAAGTAAGTAAGTCTTATGTTTGAGGGTGTGCCAATTGCAGAAATTTTGGAGTAGGTCTGACTTTATGAATATTAAATACTGGGAATCCTCGTTTGATTTGAATCGTGAAATTAAGTATTCCTAATAGTTCAGTGAAGGTGAAGAAATACAAGATTTAGCTGATAAATAACTATCAAGTCCAAAAATTCATATTAAATATTTCGCTTATGTTATAAAAAAAAACCCATTGTTCTATCTATTGTTCTATACAAAATATATTTCTACATGATAATCAACAAAGGCAACAACTTTTGGATGAATTAATTCAACCGACAGATTGTGCAGCTTACGAACTTTAGTAAGTTTAACATCAAGCTTGTCATTAAAAGTTAGAAAATCCAGTTCAAAATATTGTTATCAACCTTAAATCAGCATTCAAGGTCACACAAAGTCACTCAAGGTTATTACTGATATCCGGGGTAAATTGTCTGTGTATATGTCTGAATATATGTTCGGAATTTACCTGGCGGATCAATAATAGCTTGAAGAGATACAATTGACCGCAAAATGCCTAAACACAAATTAATAAAAGCAGCTAAAAGCACAAAAAATATTGCTGACTTTTTAAATCGCGATTTGGAAAGTCAACAGATTCCATCAACATCCCAAAATATCGAAATCGAAAACGCTTTTACCGTAGATGACGTGGAACATGAATTGACAATAGATATTATAAGTAAGCCAAAAATAATTTCACCAAAAGAACTCGAGGATTCTGTTACTTCTCTCACAAATAATGGAGATGTTAACAGCGCAATGTCTTTGATGCTAAAAGCCTACACATCACTTGCGGAAGCAGTCGAGAAAAATTTCGATAACTGTGCAAACATCGCACAGGCGGTTGATAATACTCACCAAGCATGCCAAGAAACATCTGAAGAATTAAATGAGGAAATTTTTAGAGTATCAAATGAGCACGCTGAATATGTAGATGCAAATGAGAATGACAAGCAACAGTTAAAATTAAAAACCGACATAAGACACTATAAAACGCAAATGATAATTTATTTGAAAAATGACAAGATCTTAAATAACTGTAATGGAAATGACTGTATCGCTTTAACCGAAAAAATCATCAAAGAACAAGGATTGAGTCTAGGAAGAGCTTACATCGCAAAAGCAATAATTCTTTCAGGAATGAAACGAATTAATAACATCAACAAGTTCACGAAGTATATCTACGTACACTTTAGCGACAGTTTCACCTCTGAGAGACTCATAATAGAGATGATCAGTAAGAATAAAAAATCACCAAATAAAAGTAATCCCGATGCAATATTTACTCAGCCCACATCTTATGATGTCAATAAGATTAAACGCATATGCCATGAGCTCCAGTCCGATAAGTCGGTGAGCAAAGTATTCATTGGCGATGACTCAATAAAGGTCACATTAAATAAAGCTGATCCATTAGATCAAAATGAAAAACCGAGGAAAATTCATGTACGAAACTTCTCAGATTTAGACAAATTACGAACAAATGTAACTGCAAAACATCATCACGTACCTTCAAGGACATTCTTTAATAAAGATTACTGGCAGACAAAATATCCAAGAGACAGCATTCCAAAACGCAAAGCATCTGACTCTATTGAACTTGAAGATCCAAAAAAGCAAAAGCTTCTCTCCAATAAGTCATCAACTGCTAACAAAAAAAGCATGTCTAGGGATACTCTCGATACTACAATAACATCAGAAAACGACATGTGAAATATCGTCCCACGCATCCAGCCACTAAAATCAGATGAAAATTACAGTTTAGAAATTCTTGAAAACTACATGAAACACATATCTAATAAGAATAAATTCAATTTAATCACCTGGAATGTTCGTTCAATAAGATCACTTAACTCTTTTCAGAAATTCAAAACTGAGTTGGCTGAATTCGTGGGAAATAAAACTGATGTAATTATCTTGACTGAAACTTGGGCAAGTGATAGCAGCAAATTTAATATTTACAAACTCGACGACTACAACTCCTTTTCCTGTGCTCGCAAAGGTTCATTAGGTGGAGGAGTGTTGATCTATGTCCACAAAAAGCACACAGCTAAAATTGTAAGTAAAGGAAATTATCATCATATGGAATACATAACACTTAATTTAACACTACAAAACTTAAAACTTACAATCAATGCTGTCTATCGTCCGCCAAATTCCTCACTTGATCCATTCTTAAAGAAATTAGAAGATTTCTTAAATAGTGATAGTCCAACAGTTATTGCTGGTGACTTGAACATCAATAGTCTAAGAAATGACAGCATTTCACAGCAACTGAACGATCTGTTGAGCTCTTTGGGTGCAACTGTAACAAATCAAGCTGTGACAAGAAATGCAAGCAAAACAAAAATTGATTATTTTATCATCAAAAATTTTCCTGAAGCATTGACTATTGAGACTTTCACATCAAATCAACTAATCTCGTCAGATCACAATCTGTTATTAACAGTGATGAATCTACAAATACAAAAAAATAATCAAAATTTTATCCTTAAAAAGAAATGGGACTTTTCAAAACTAAAAGAAAATTTCATCTGCGAAAGTGATATATTAAATGATTTATCTGCTGACGATTGCTGTAATTATATTTCTGAATGTATTCGCTCATCAATGGAGACATCAACATCAACAAAGAAATATAAGGTCACTAGTAATGGAGTCCATCCTCCTTGGGCAGACGAGGCTTACTATAGATTCCAGAACAAATCTGTAAATATGATGAGAAAGATTAATAAACTAGAAGCAACAAATAGACCAACAACTAAATTGAGAAAAAAGTTAAATGACTTGCAGATAGTCATAAGCAATCACAGCAATGAAATGTCCAAAACCTACTACTCACAATTAATTAAGACAAGTAATAAGAACTCTTGGGATGTAATTAACAAAATTATTGGTAGGAAGAAAACGAGAGAAAAAATATGCTTGATGCAAGATGATAAACTAACTCAAGATACTAATTTAATTGCTGAACTCTTCAATAACAAATTTTCACTAATAGCAAAAAATTCGTTACCAACTAAAAACTCTCAAATGTCATTCAATGTCCCGCCTTCTATTAGTAACAGCATGTATTTCGATGTGGTGACACAAAAAGAAGTTTATGAAATTCTAAATGACTTGGATGTATCAAAATCGACAGGAAGTGACGGAATTCCATGTAGGATCATCAAAGAACTAAAGCATGAACTATTAAATCATTTAACTTATATGATTAATAAGATGGTCCTAGAAGCGAAATATCCTGAATCACTTAAATATGCAACTATCTCTCCAATTCATAAAAAAGGCGACAAAACCGACATTAATAACTATCGACCTATTGCACTATTGCCAATTCTCAACAAAATAGTGGAAAGAATTATCTTAAATAGACTACAAAGCTTCATGAAATCCAATAGAATAAATGATGTCGAGCAGTATGGATACAAAAAATTAATAGGCACAAATGAAGCTGTTCTTAAATTCACTCATGATGTATCACAATCTCTAGATAACGGAAAATATGTAATTGTGGTTTTCATGGACCTAACTGCTGCTTTTGACACACTTGATAGGACGGTTCTACTTAAAAAATTAGCTCACCTTGGCATTAAAGGACATGTACTTTCCTTAATTGAATCATATTTCACTAATCGTCAACAGGCAGTAAAAATTGACAGCTCATTAAGTCGAAGAATTATAATTGAAATTGGAGTCGCTCAAGGCTCAATCTTGGGTCCATACTTCTTTACAATTAGTCAATTTGACGCTCCAGAAATTTCATCTAGTCGAATCAAGTATGCAGACGATTATGCAATTTATAAAGCCTGTAAAAAAGAAGATATTAATGCAAGTATAGAGGAAATAATGAAGGATGTTGAAATTATGAGCAAATACTTTGAAAGCTGTGGGATGAAGCTTAACTATTCAAAAACAAAGTTTATGATACTTAGAAATAATGACTTGATAGACATTCCATCTGAAGCCTCAATAATGGACGACATCAAAATCACTTACACATCATCACATAAATTTCTTGGGATACAAGTGGATGAAAAGTTTGATTTTAAAGATCAATGTTCTCTCGTAATAGAAAAGTTAACTCAGTCATGCAGAGCTCTTTCTATAATAAGGCATCACTTACCCCAAGATATGCTGATTCAATTTTATCATGCACATGTTATGTCTCATCTTCATTACTGCTCGTTTCTGTACACGAAATTCACAAAAGATGGCATTTCCAGAATCCAGAGAATACAAAACAGGTGCATTAAGATGATTTATGGACTCGACTCACGGCATCCTACAATAGACTTATATAAGTCATACGACCATAAATCGCTGCCAGTTATTGGAATTGTTTATTCTTCAATGATCATAAATTTAAAGAAATCACTGTTGTTCGATATGGATGAACTTTTGAAATTTGAAGTACACAGCAACAATCGAAGATCTTCAGGAGATATAAAACCAAGCAGATTCACAAAAAAAAGGCATATTGGAACTGACATTAGCTATCTTGGACCAATTCTGTATAATCAGCTGAGCAGTGAACTGAAAGAAATAAAAAATCTTAACAAATTTAAATTTGAAGTTAAACAATACCTTTTGGACAAGATAGACCTTTTAATGGCTCCTGATCAGCTTCAAACACACAAAATCACTTAAAGGTCCTAATTCCTGCTCGTTTATTTCTCCTGATTATTCAATTATCAATTAATAATTTGTTCTTTTCACACAAAATGTTTGTTTACATACACACTTATTTTAGAACTTAACTTAGTACACAAAATTTAAAATATTTTTTACCGTTACTAGTTCAAATAATTTAAATCCGTTAAATAATCATCAAACTTCGTTGATTGATTTATCATCCAAAAATTTGTATTTATTAAATCGATTAAATTACACAAATTGAATCCAAAGATCAATTCATTACAACTGCAAATGCAGTGTCATCTTAAATTAAGATTTTTCTTTTAACGTTTAAATATTATATTTTATTATTGTTTACAAAGATGGCTAATAAACATACATACAAGTAAGTTGAATATATCTAAAAAAATGACAAACTTATTAAACAGAATAAAATTAAGAAACATTAAATTTCAACAATGTAAAGAGTTCGAATCCCATGAACCCCCAAAACTTCCATCCCCTTGACATCAAAAAATTATTACAAAACCATACCAACATGAAAGCGCATTGAGATGATGAGCATAAGAGATTATTATTTAAAAATTAATGAATCTATTGACATGACAGAGCTAATTCCACAAAGATAATTTATTGTCAACATAATTTACGAGTTGTGATGACAAACTTCAAGACATTCTCATATCAATGATAACTGTCAACATTCATCTCGCTATTCTCCATGTGACAAACAATAAATTTAAAGGTAGTGTGTGGAGGAGATGACAAGAAAGTTTAATTATGCAAATGGAATATGCGTATGTGCAGTCATCAACTTTAATTTCCTATCTCACTCCTCTCCTTCATTTCATCATTTTAATTTTCTATAAAATTTATAGACTGAAAACCTTAATTCAATATAAATTGCAATTACATACAAAATATAAATTTTAATTTATTAATAATGATTTAAAATGCATTACAATCTGATGCATTATGATTTATGAGATGTAAATGAGAAAATGATTTTTGAAATTTCGCAATAAATTACGAATTTTTTGGGGCTATTTAATTAACAACAACTTGTGTGCTTCAACATTATTAAAAGCTGAAAAATAAATGAAATTTCACGAGTTTTTTTTTGATTAAATAATAATGAAAAAAAAAAACTCTTTTCGCTTCCTGCAACTTCCACTGGTCTGGTCTGGTCTGTTTGCATTGCATTGCAGTTACATTATATGATTGAGTTTACATTTTATTAATTCATTATGATGCTGTTTCATTATTTTAAGGATATTGACAGCCACAATAATAATGAATACCAATCGATTTATTTTTTAAAACAATAATAATAATGGAATGAATGACATCTGCTCATGCAAGCGATTTTATCGTTGTTTTGCTAATTTTATTGTGTTGCTTATATTAATTGTAATGTTAATGCATGTTTAATAATAAAATCAAATATTTGAAGTCAGTTTATAAATTCATAGACAAGCAAAGGTTCGAAACCTTGATTACAACGATTTTAATGGCAGTCGAAAAGCATGTTTATGGACTCACTTACAATACTTTCTTGACTGGGGCGAACGTGGGCCCATTGCCGTGTTTAGAGATCATCGAAAATCAGCAACATGATTCGAGAGCTACTGCAAGTTCGGGAAATTAATACCGCTAGCGTCTTTATCAACACAGCCAATCCAGTTAAACTTTAATCTTTCTCTAGCCATCCATAAAGTCTGCAACTGTTACTCTAAGTACTAGGGAATCTTGTCACACATCTCCAGCCCATGTCAAGCGATTTGCACGGAGAACCATAAAAATATCAGCATCCTGGTATAACTGATATAGTTCGTCATTGTGTCAGGTTCGATACTATTTTCCTTCCTTGAGAGGTCCATATATCACTCGCAATACTCTTCTTTCGAAGACACCAAGAGCTTCCTCATCCGATTGCCTAGATTTCCTTGCCATATAATACAATGACTCGAATCAGCGTCTTATGCAACATGGTCTTGGTTCCTCTACACAGACTTTTGGATGTTAAGAGATGCTTTAAACTGAAGAAAGCTTCATATGCCGAGTGAATTCGTTTGCGTACTTGTATGCTGACATCCGCTAAGGTATTAAATATTTCTGGACAGACGTCATAAATGAATGACTTCTTAAAATATTTTACAACAAACCATTGAACATCCATAAAGAATCCAATTTCAATTCTAGAAATCTTTTATGATTCATCATCAAATTTTAATTAGTTGAGATAAAATATCCTCCCCAACCTCAAAACATTGTAAAATTCCATTCATTGCCAATTTCCATTTTCATTCTAAAACTTCACTCAATTTGTATCGCACAAGAGATTATTTAATTACATGATATACATGCATCTATTCATAAATACGTATGTACGACAAAAATTGCATCCGATTATTGCATTCTGTTGATACTGATATGCATCCATGAACATAGAATGAATATTTTCGGCAATACGAAGAGAGATAAAATCTTATTGGCAATTTTCCGTACGCAAAATGAAAAGGCACTTTTTGATTTAATTATTCTTTGATTAGATTTCCATTTTCATATATTTCGGAGTAAAAATTATTTTGCAACAAGCGAGCATTAATTAAATTTCTGCATATCGCAATTGAAGTGCATTAAAATAAATTCTTTTTTGTGTGCCCCATGTGTGCTTTCAAGCGATACTAAGTTGTTAATTTTAGATCAAAATCTATCTTTTCAGTCTGCGATGTAATGTAATCAACTGTATTGAGATATAATAATGAAGGTATGGCAAGAATGGGGGTTGGGGAAATGAAATTGAATTTTATAGGAATTATGAAGAAGGAAAAGCTATACACCTTCTTATGAATCTCCGGAGAGATTGAGACTAAAAGTTTTTGTCTACATTGTAAAAGTAAGATGTAAAGAAGGAAATGAAACTTTCAAAATTGTCAAAAGCTAAAATTGAAAACTATAAAAGGAAATTTTCTGCTTTTTAAAATACAAATTCAGCAGAATATAAAACTTTTGTAAAGGGGAGAGAGCTTGTTTTAGTGAATTCACACTAGTTGAACACTACTTGACTCAAGTTTTTCTAGATTTTCTAACTCTTCTTGACTTTAGCTTGATCAAAATTGTCTAATACTACTTGACTCAAGTAGATCTAAAATGACTCATTATAATTGACTCAAGATTGGTCTATCTTGTCCCATTTTACTTGACTCAAGTGTGGTCTAGCTTGTTTCATCCTACTTGACTCAAGCTTGGTCTAGCTTGTGTCTTCTTACTTGACTCAAGTTTAATCTAGCTTGTCTCATCCTACTTGACTTAAGCTGAGTTTAATTTGTCTCGTCCTAATTGATTCAAGATTGGTCTAGCTTGTGTCTTCTTACTTGACTCAAGCTTGGTCTAGCTAGTTTCTTCTTACTTGACTCAATCTTGATTTAGCTTTTCTCATTTTACTTGACTCAAGCTTGTGTCTATCTTGTCTCATCCTACTTGACTTAGGCTTGGTCTGGCTATTCTCTTCTTACTTGACTCAATCTTGATTTAGCTTTTCTCATCTTACTTGACACAAGCTTGGTCTAAGTTGTCTCATCCTACTTGACGCAAGCCTGGTCTAGCTTGTTTCTTCTTACTTGGCTCAAGCTTGGTCTAGCTTGTCTCATCTTACTTGGCTCAAGCTTGGTCTAGCTTCTTTTTTCTTACTTGACTCAAGTTTAGTCTAGCTTGTGTTATCCTACTTGACTCAAGTTTGGACTGTCTTGTATTATTCTATTTGACTAAAGCTTGGTCTAGCTTGTCTCATCCAAATTGACTCAATCTTGATTTAACTTGTCTGATCTTACTTGACTCAAGCTTGATCTAGCTTGTTTCATCCTACTTGACTTAAGCTGGGTTTAATTTGTCTCGTCCTACTTGATTCAAGATTAGTCTAGCTTGTTTCTTCTTACTTGAATCAAGCTTGATCTAGTGCGTATCTTTCAACTTGACTCAAGTTGATCGAATTCGACTAAAGCTTGATCAAAATTGTTTCATACAGCTTGACTTAAATTGACCTCACTTGTCTCATCCTACTTTATTCAAGTAAGACTACATTATATTTTCCTCAAATAGATTGTAGATAACAGTAAGACTCTGGTGTGAACACAAACCCAAACGTCTTAATATCATCTTAAAGGTAAAGAAAGTTTTCTCTCAAAAAAATGTCTCGGGGTAAAAATGTAAGCGAAAATTTTATTTTCCATCCCCGCATTTAATCAGTAACAATAGAGAAGTGCAAGTCAGCCGTTAAGAGAGAAAAAACATTTAAGTTAAGTGTGTCATTTACTTAACAATCAGCAATAGGAAAGAGAAGACAAAAAACATTTTGGCAATTGAGAATAATAAGATGTGCTTTCATTAAAACTCTTACAGAGAAGTAATATCATTTACAATATCAACAAGACAATCGTCGCTTCCTTCAACGAAACTTTATTTTCTTCTTTTTTTTGCATTTTTATTCAGCTTGTAAACTTTAAAGTCAAATTGTTGTTGAAAAGTTTTTCTTGCTTTTTTTTTGTGCGATGAAAATGATGGAAAAATTGGAGAATGAGTTCTTTTCGAAATGTTATGTTGCTCGTGGAAATAAAGAGATTCAAATAAAAATGTAGCAAAAGTGAAGTAATAAAATAAGTAAGGGAAATTGTAGAAGTGAAAATAAGTTAAGCGAAGGTCAAAGATTGAATTTTCATACAATTCCTAGGTTCAAATCCAAAAATTTTAAAATCGAATTTGTTGATTTGGTCATTGATTTATTTTTTGTCAAAATTTATTAAAACTTACAACTTTATGTTAGCAAATTATTATTTCTGATGCTAGCTTATTAAATAATTTTAAAGCTACAAAAAAACCACTTAAAACATTTCAGCAAATTCTATTCATCCAACATCCAACAAGAGTAAGTACCGCAGAAAATATAAAAATAATAAATGAAGATATTTTTGGTTTATTATGAAAGAAGAAAACTTTTCAACCATAATTAATGCTACTGTAAATATTTGTGCAAAAATGCTTAATTTCAAGTGTTTTAAAAATTTCTGTAATTAATTTCTGTAATTATATTTTTTGATGGAACAACATTTGAATGGGATTAAATGATTTAAAATTGTTAAGGTATTTGGACTTGAAGATTGTTTGTCTTCTGACAAAAATAAAATATTTGAAATGATTTAACATACAGAATCAAAAACTATTTTTTACGATTTTAAAAGAAGTCGGCCCGAGTACCACAAGTCGGAAAATCGAGAAGATATCCTACGCACCGGCGACTTAGGGTAGCGTTTTCGTTGTAACGAGAAATTCGCTCTTTTTTTCATATTTCAATAATGATGACATTGTCATTCGAAATCTCCAGTCGTCTTGACTTAGGATTTCGTCTCAATTATCCGACTTGTATGATTCTAGTGGTTTTTAATTTTTTTTCTTCATTCATGCTATAAAATATTAAGGCTATGACTAAGAATTCTTGGGATCGAATCCTAGTCCAAGCCAAATTTATATTTTGATTTTTTTAACTTTCTTAATGTCTAAAGCAAATGTAAGGAACTAGTCAGTCATATTTTAAAGATTTTTCATAATTCTGATCAGTAGTTCTCAAACTGTGTGCCGCGGCACACTCGTGTACCGTAAAAAAAATCCAGATGTGCTGTGAAATTATTTTAAAGCTTAAATTGATTACTTGAAAAAATGTTCGGTGGACCAAAAAAGTTTGAGAAACAGATTTTTATCATCAACACCTTTGGAATTAAGTTTCGCTATTCCATCTAGCCGTCAACCTTAATAACAATGCTAAGCAACCCAAATTGAAGCATACCAAACTGGATTTACTGAAAGCAACCCATCCAAACTGTAAACATAAATTTCAATCAAAAACTTTACATTCCCACTTCAAACCTCAACTCTTTGTTCATGTACAAGGTGACACATCCACAAAACACAAGAACTAGAAAAACTCGATTGAAATGTTTAAACAATCTTTAATACGTACTTCAAGAACTTTCTCAAAACTTCCTCAAACTTTTCTTCTTTGAACTCTCAAAAAACTTTGCAGCTTCCATTTTCCCTTCCATCAATTCACGTTAACATAAAAAAAAATATTCTTTCTATTAGCAGTAAAAATGCCATGGAAATGAAAGAAAACTTTTACATTTGCTTCTTGACTACTCGTTGCTGCAACACTTTCATGTAAACTTGTAAATTAATTTCTTTCCAACTTTGAAATGTTTTGCAATTAAATTGTTTGTTGTGTGTTTATTTATTTTTTTTTGTTGCTCTAAAAATATAAATTACCATATATTATAGCTACTAACTTATTTAAGATCAAAATCAGACTTGATGCAAGATTTTACCACATGCCAGTCAAGCTACAAGGAGCTGTAGAGTGGAAGAAAACTTCTTGACATCTTGTCTCGACTAATTTCTTCTCTTAAAAAGTAATTTTTCTTATTTTTTGGAGTCGCACCGTGGAAGGCTATTAGGTTGCTAGTTGGTGGACATGATTTTGAGGAGATTAAGCTAATGTTGTTTTATTCTAAGTGATCAGATCCATGAAAAGCTCCAGTTTCTTTCATTTCTTTGTTCATGATCTACCATAGCCCCAGACCCCCAAGGAAATGTCCAAGAATATCACTTTGATCTATGAAATATGTTTCTACAGCCAGATTCAGTGAAATATGGCTCCAGTTCAGCCATATTTTTTTTTTCGCTATCCTGCTGACAGCTGTTACAGTCCACTAGCATGATGTATTCTTCATGGCAACCACTTTCAAGAACATTGAGAATTTGGAAAACGAGGGGCATTTGGATTAGGTGCGTAGCTTAGAGGAGGGGACGGGGATCAACTTGCTCCACCCTTTTGGAAAATTTGTTCAATTTGCTAAGCTTTTTCCTTGAGAAATCAACCGCTTTCTCCCCTTTTCGATTTTTCCGTCCAAACAAAAAACTTGACTTCACCGTCCACCCCCCCCCCCCCCCCCCACCCCCTTCTTATTTTTGGTTCTGCCCTTGATTAAGCTGATACCCCGTTTTAGTCCCGTTGCTAAATCTTCAAAATGAGGAGTTGGCAAGAGAAGGAAAGATCTCATTTTTTTAAGGAGGGGTTTGTGCTTGCTCCTAATCCAGTGTTTCTAAAACTATGCTTCACGGAGCTTTACTATTCTGCGAGAAAATTCTAGATGCGTCAATACTAGTTGCCAGCTTGGTGCAGAAATAGAACTGATGGTTTACTGTTTTACGGCTTAAAAAGTTTCAGAAACACTGTCCTAATAGGTCTTTAGTCCCAGCAGCGACACTAATCCGTACATGCATTTGATGCTATGAGATCATGACTATACATCAACTACCAGACCACATCCCTGACTGCAAAAAAATGAATTAAAACCACTCAATCCTCTAAATTACGGTGTGAATAAGCTCACATAAGCCATTAACCCTTTCACATCCTTCATCTCTTATTCTCCCATTTAAAAAACCGCATAAAATCTATCCGAGATTTTTCCTTGACCGAAAAAAAATAGCAAGAATATTTTTGATGAAAAAGATTAATTAGTCGGTCATTGGCTTTTTATGAGACACTATAGAAAAAATATTATGAACCTTTTACGATGGCCATAAAAACAATTTTTCAGTCATCATAAAAAAAATTGTTTATGAATCATGACTATGCATAGAATTTCTCCATATCTGATGTACATTTTTTTAAGAGATAAAAGGAGCAAGTCAGAATAATGCTTACAATTTCTATCGAATTTCTGATGATGGAAATTGCACACAGGACATTGCACTTTATATGTAACAGATGGCCACAAAAGGGTCGAGTTAGTAAGTAAATTGAACAAAAATAATATAAAACGAGAGAGAGTCAACTTAATTGTTGACTTCTGATGACGGAAAAAATTTGCTACTAAAACTGTCACTGCTGCTTTTTTAATAACTTCAACTTGACCCATTCATTGCTCAGTCATCCGGAATAAATTCCTATTATTGTCATTCATTTAAATAAATATTTTGCTAGTCTAGCTTTTAAAAAAAATAAACTACTTTTGATCCTGGCTGGATGATGATATGCATGTCACAGTTCAGTGGATATATTAATGCATTTATACGTGCATGTATGACAGGGGATATATACATTTATAATTTATTCATCCAGTCATAATTCATTGAGCAGTAATTCGATGATCTTTTACTCGAGTATATTGGGATGTAATACTTGCCGCACATTATAATGTAGATGCACTAAGAGAAAATGGACAACAGATGGGATAATAATTCTTTCTTATTTGCACTCGTGCTGTTTAAATATCGATTAATTGATTTTGTTGTTTTTTTTTATTATTTTTATATTTATGAAGTAAAGTATGTTGGTGAATATTCTGAATGTGGATGGATTGAAATGAGTTGTGAATTAATGGCTTAGAATTTATTCATTTTTGAGATCTTTGGGGTCATTTGATGAGATTGGCTGGAAGTGAGTAGGAGCAAATAGATAGCAAAAAGGGTGAGTAGGAGCAAATTAACCTCAAACTTTGCAATCACCTTTAATTTAAAATAAAAAAAAATAAAAAATAGTTTTCTAGAGTGGGACAGCATTAAAACCAGTTTTGGGATTTGAACCTCACACTATGGGGCAAAATGAAAAAAAATCGATGATTCAAAATTTTTTTTGGCTTTTTCGAGTTACGATCTTCGGGTGATTTTTTCTTGTAAAGGACATCAAAACTGGATTATGTTCCAAATTTCAGGTCATTTGGTGCTGTTTTTGCGATTCTGTGGCTGTTTGAAGTTGGAAAATGACGAAAATTTGAATTTTTTCATGCATTACTTAAACTGCAATTTCTCTACAATGGCTAAAGATATTGAAAAAAATTTCAGTTCCTAATAGTAACATATAAGAGCTTTATTTTGATGTAGCCCCAATTTTGGAAATATGTAGTTTTGGTTCCGATATAGTACAAAGTATATGAAAATCCTATGAAAATTATCTTTAAACGTGCCGCAACTGTCCTAAACGGCCATTTTCCCCCCCATAAACCACATATCAGTGCAAAGCTCTTGTTTTCTAGTTTTCAAAACAGTAATAACATTGTAATTCTGTAGAGGACTAGAAAAGTTATCGCAGTTTAAGTGAGACGACAAATATTTTACCAAAATTAAAATTTTCTCATAACTGTATAGAAAAAATAACCACAGATAAGGTTTGTTCTGTTTTTCAATGCCAAATGTTATTTAAAGATGACCTGCGAAGAAATTTTTTCAAAAAGTTCAAAATTTGTCGATATATAGGGTACTTTTGATATCTGAAGACTTGTATGTTTTTTTCATCACTCAAACCACTAGTACTCTTAGAAAATTAAATATTTTTGAATTTTGTTTTTAGTTTATTGTAGATTAAATTAGTACCTTTCTAATGATGTATAATACTTGATAGTTGACTTTGATCTTGGTCATGAATATGAGGCTTGTTTGTGAGCGACCCTAAACTAGAAAAAATCTCAAAAACGTCATTTCTAGAAATACCACTTGGAAACAAAATTAAGTATTGAGTTTTGGTTTTTTATGATGATTTATGATAATTATGACTAAAAACACTCAAAAAATTGTATTTTATAAACTTTTGGCTATCTCAGGTAGCTTGTTTAAGTACGACCCTAGTAGTCTTTATTGGGTCAAAAATTCCCAAGTATTACACTATTTCTTGGATGCTTATCGGTTGATATTTCATATTTATACATATTTTAAGCAAAATAAGTCAGTTTAAAATATTTTTGTTTGATAAATTTTGGTGTTTGGCAATTTTGTTAAAGTTCAGCTTGCGTCGGTCACATTCAATTTACTCCAGAAGCAGCTATGATGAACTTTCATAGAAGGATTATACAACATTTTAAAGGTATTGATCTAAGCTAGAAATAACCGAAAACAGAATGTAAAAGTATGTATCCTGAAAAAGATTAGAGCTCTTTATGTCCATCAAAAAGCCTACAAAAGCGCAACTAGCAAAGGTAAATTTACAAAAATTTAAAATTTCACACTTAGTTTTGCAAAATTTATTTTATTATTATTTTCTTTAATACATTAAACTTTTTTCTAACAATTTGCTCTAATAGTAGTCATTAAATTTTCAATTTTTGTATTTTTACCTATGCTGTTTGCCCTTCTGTAGGCTTTTTGATGGACATAAAGAGCTTTAACTTTTTTCAGGATACAAATTTTTGCATTCTGTTTTCGGCTATTTCTAGCTTAGATCAATACCTTTTAAATGATGTATAATACTTCTATGAAAGTTCATCATAGCTGCTTCTGGAGTAAATTGAATGTGACCGACGCAACCTGAACTTTAACAAAATTGCCAAAAACCAAAATTTATCAAACAAAAATATTTTAAACTGACTTATTTTGCTTAAAATATGTATAAATATGAAATATCAACCGATAAGCATCCAAGAAATAGTGTAACACTTGGGAATTTTTGACCCAATAAAGACTACTAGGGTCGTACTTAAACAAGCTACCTGAGATAGCCAAAAGTTTATAAAATACAATTTTTTGAGTGTTTTTAGTCATAATTATCATAAATCATCATAAAAAACCAAAACTCAATACTTAATTTTGTTTCCAAGTGGTATTTCTAGAAATGACGTTTTTGAGATTTTTTCTAGTTTAGGGTTGCTCACAAACAAGCCTCATATTCATGACCAAGATCAAAGTCAACTATCAAGTATTATACATCATTAGAAAGGTACTAATTTAAGCTACAATAAACTAAAAACAAAATTCAAAAATATTTAATTTTCTAAGAGTACTAGTGGTTTGAGTGATGAAAAAAACATACAAGTCTTCAGATATCAAAAGTACCCTATATATCGACAAATTTTGAACTTTTTGAAAAAATTTCTTCGCAGGTCATCTTTAAATAACATTTGGCATTGAAAAACAGAACAAACCTTATCTGTGGTTATTTTTTCTATACAGTTATGAGAAAATTTTAATTTTGGTAAAATATTTGTCGTCTCACTTAAACTGCGATAACTTTTCTAGTCCTCTACAGAATTACAATGTTATTACTGTTTTGAAAACTAGAAAACAAGAGCTTTGCACTGATATGTGGTTTATGGGGGGGAAAATGGCCGTTTAGGACAGTTGCGGCACGTTTAAAGATAATTTTCATAGGATTTTCATATACTTCCCGGGTGGACACAGCCAGTTAAAGTCCATTATTGGACAATCATTTAACAGTCTTTTAACTTGTCGAAATATATACGATATAGAGAACTATACGTTAACTAGACTTTAACTGGACATTCATGCTAATCAATCAAATGTTCGAAACTCAAAAATAATTTTCCTTACTTTTTTGACCATATACTTCACAAGCGCTTACAGAAATCACTTATATAAGGTCCACCAAAATTTGTATGAAACTTTTAAGTAAATATAATTGTTTCACGCGCAAGTGTTCGAAACTCAATTTTTACTAGAGATTTTTCATAAGTGATAGTGTACTTTAATTAATTAATTACACTAATACAATAATAAAATTTTACAAAAGAAAAAATATAGAGAAAAAGACACGTGTTATTTATTTTATTTCGATTTTTTTGTAACTGGACATTAACTAGACAAATTTGCAATTCCTATGTCCAGTTAAATGGAAAGCGCAAAATATGTCATTAGTCGTCCCTAAGTCTAGTTGCAAAGGCACGTCAATGGATACTTACTCGCCGTGAAAAGGCAAGTCAATGGCAAGCTTTTAACTAGTACTTTGTCCACTCGGGCTTTGTACTATATCGGAACCAAAACTACATATTTCCAAAATTGGGGCTACATCAAAATAAAGCTCTTATATGTTACTATTAGGAACTGAAAATTTTTTTTCAATATCTTTAGCCATTGTAGAGAAATTGCAGTTTAAGTAATGCATGAAAAAATTCAAATTTTCCTCATTTTCCAACTTCAAACAGCCACAGAATCGCAAAAACAGCACCAAATGACCTGAAATTTGGAACATAATCCAGTTTTGATGTCTTTTACAAGAAAAAATCACCCGAAGATCATAACTCGGAAAAGCCAAAAAAAATTTTGAATCATTGATTTTTTTTCATTTTGCCCCATAGTGCCTCATTCAATTTTTACAAATTATTTTTTTACAACATTTCGGTTTTGATCAACTTTGGCTAATTCAGCAATAAGTTGTAGAATGAATGACTTTGAACTCTTATTTTCGGAAGATTGTTGACTACGCGTTTGCTACAGGATTGGAGT
The DNA here is from genome assembly GCA_917627325.4 of Chironomus riparius. Taxonomy (NCBI): domain Eukaryota; kingdom Metazoa; phylum Arthropoda; class Insecta; order Diptera; family Chironomidae; genus Chironomus; species Chironomus riparius. Next base: position 48,478,164 of record OU895878.1, on the reverse strand, counting down.
TTTGATTAAAACCAGAGTTGCGATACAGGTCATATTTCACAGGCACAGGTGACTGATCTGTTATATTGTAAAGAAAAACTAAGGAAGAGGGGGGAGGGGGATTTTCGTGATTTTTTCATAAAAACCCTAGTAAAATATAGAAATTTCTGTTTACGTTGGGGGATTTGTCCCTTAAATCCCCGCCTGGCTACGTGCCAGGTGACAGATGATTAACTGTGACAGATCGCAACTCTGATTTAAACCAAAATTAAAGAGTGTTAATCTTTGCAAAATATTTTCAAAAATTAAAAAATTATGTAATCTGATTTAATCATGAAATCTCTTAAAAGTATGAGTTCAATTCTCATGAATTTCAATAATTATATCATGGGTTTCCATCAATTTTTTCCATGCCAAACCAAAAATTATACAGTTATTGACAAATTTTGACGGATAGCAAATTAATCAATAAAAATCAAATTTACCGCAAAGGGATCAATTTCTAATCAGCATTAAGTGATTTAATCTACACCACATTCACATGAGTTGCCAATGCCGAAAAAGGAACCAACATTTTTTTTGAGGGTAAAAATTTTTACTTCAAAAAAAAAATGTTTATGATTTATGAGCTTAGGCAGCATAAACACACACACGTTTTGGGAATATAATAAAAGACATGTTTAGACATACCACTGAGATTTCCGATTATTTTTGTAACTCTTTTTTTTTTCGGGAAGGGATATAAACATTTTAATTTACTACGATTGCAACAAATAAATTATTTTATTCATGGAATTAAATGTGACGTGCTGCATATTGTATGATCAATGATTATGCAATTTTTTATTTATTGAACTCTTTTTCTGGTACTTATTGCCTGGAAATTTATATATTTTGTCAATTCAAGTAGAAAATTTCTCACATGCAAAACAATTCATTGTTATTTTTTTCAGGACTGAATTTTTGGGTATGATGCTTGATTGAGAAATTTTGAGGTAATTTTGTCTGGTTGTCTCAACTGTTGGTGATCGATTTAAGTGTAAGGCGAAGCTGTTAGCTTAAACAATGATATAATATAAGCAATATTATTATTATTATTATTAAATTGATTATGGTCTATATTTAAAATAAATAATAAAAACAATTGAAACTCAAATTGAAAATTATAAAAATGGGAGTAGCTAAGAGGGGTTGATGGGAGTCGAACTCTCATTCAAACTTTGAGAAACATACCTAGAATTTTAGTAGGAGGAGGGGGAAAAGGGGGGTCGAATGGGAGGGATGTAATTTTCTTAATAGGAAGGAATTTATGGCAAAGAAGGTCTTGTTTAAACCCCAATCATCAGAACAACTATGTACTGAAATGATCTGATTCAAGTAAATAAACATACCATTTGATTTTATATCTAGAATATTACCCCCCCCCCCCCCCCATTAAAATTACAAAAATTGGCTTGAAATTCTATTCTTTTCCAGATAAAATTTGCTTCTTGCCAAGGGTTCCGAGCTGATAAATTAAATTCAGGGGCCAATTTCTAAGGCTGCTCGGGGAACTTGCCTCTAATTTTAGATTAGTTGTATTTAAATCCCATGTTTGCCCTTTGATGCCCTGGGTAGACCTAGAAACCGGTGCTTGCTGATCATTTCGATCAGTTCTATATCTTTGCTCTACTTACAGACAGGAATCGATTCACTAGAAAAATCAAGGGTGCGAAACTGATCAACATGATCAAAACTGATCAAAAATTATCAAAAATGAACAAAATTGATCAAAAATGAACAACAATGATCAAAAACGAACAAAATTGATCAACATCTAATTTATCAGTTCCACACCCTTGAGAAAAAATCAACTGCACCTTAAAAATGCGCTTTAAACCCAAGCCAATTGCAAATTTCAACCCCATCCACAATTAAAATAATTCCCGAAAATTCGAAAACCTTGTGAAAGTTTCCCAATAATTATTGTCACAAGCGTATCGAGAGGAGTAAATAGAATAAAAACATTTCCAATTGACTTAATAAAATGTGCAATAATAAACATAAATATTAAAATTTATTATCCTAACTTTTAAACCCAGAAAAAAGACAGATATCCTCAACAAAAAACGCATGTAAATATTTTAAAATTCATGCACATAAAAATTTATAGAGTGTAACACGGAACTGCATTCGCATCTTGTATGACACACGCTCAATTTAATTACATTCATAAATTTCAATATTTATTTTTTTTTGTTGAATAAATTTTCCATTTTGCCGCGCATCAAAAGGAAAGACTGTCATCGATTTGTAGATTGAAAAAAAACGGAATCAAAATTTATGTTCATTAGGCAGTTTAAATTTGCATAATAATCAATACCGAAATTCTCTATCAATAGCCTAAATATCAAATTAGATCAAATATCGAGAGAGGTACGAACATTGTTGCTTTATATTCCATTACACAAAGGATTAACATGCGTAAGATAAATTTATGAATTATTGCAAAAAATGAAAGTCGATATTACAAACTAATTTGCGAAATTTGCATAATATTCATTTGTGAGCTCATAACATGTCAAAACATATCGCAGAACATGGCATATTACATGGCAGAAGGAAACATCTGCAAATTTTCCCATTTTTTTATTATGGAATTTATAAATGAAAAACTTTGCTTATGAATATTATAAAACATACACACAGAAGCATGCATGTTTGCACAAACTGAGAATGAACTCCTTTGAGACATCAAACAGAACAGTCTCTTCTGTTTAAATTTATGTGAATTTTTTTTTTTTTATTTGAGGATGTGAGACTAATTTGCTTTGGGTTTTTGTCGGCTATGGCAAACAAAAGGTATTGATGGGAATGGGAAAGGGGTTCAGATGGGATGAGGAGGCTTAATTTGCAAGAAGTAAATGAATAATCTTATTGTGGATGTAAAGAGATGCAGGAAGAAGGGGTCATGAATAAATTTTCAATAATTAAGAATGAGAATCGAACTAAGATGCTGATGACAGAGCTGTAAATGAAAAACAATTTTTTTTCATCATATCGAGTTTTGTTTGGTTGATTATTCATCTAATTGGCTTTATTAATTGCTTATTTATTAAACATCCTGAAGGAAATCAAGGAGCAAACATGATTTTCATAGTTAAAGTGTTCTTAAAATTGAATTGAACTGAAAATTATGAAATATAAATTTTCATCAATGACATTGGATTACTTGCTTGCTTCCTTGGCTGGGGCGCACGTGGACTCATTGCCAAGACAGCTCTATCCTTTGTAGCAGTTTCGGAGGATTGAGAAGATTTGAATAAATAACTCCGAAACTGAATACAAAAAATAATAAAAAATATAATTTTTTTTCACGCGATTGGTTCACTTTATATTTTAGTGATTTTATATCACTAAATGAACTTTATTTTATTCTATTTGACTATTTTTGTATGCACTAATGACTTGGTTATTAAATGACACTAATTTTAACAATATTAACTAGATATAAGCTATTTATTTTGACAAATAATTGAACGACAAAAATTATTGCATGTTTATATGTTTTGGTGTATGTATGTGAACTTCCTTCTTCCGTGCTGTCTCCTCAATGCTATCGCTACACCTTAAACACCTTCTGCCAGTTTGGGATATTCAGGAATCAAGCGTCCTTTTCAACACAACTAATCGAAGAGTTCTTCGGCATTAAATTAATACATCATTTTCTGATGGATTTGCTCACTTCGAGTTTTACTAATTCAACATCTTTTCATTTAAGCATTCAATCATCATAAAACTATCAAAATTTTGTATCTCATCTTGGAGCAAGCTTTAACTTCACTTATTGAATGTTAAGGGACCTTCAATAAATGTTGTATCCACATTTGGTCCTGGTGTGATATCAAATCAGGTTTAATCAATTTTTTAAAGTTATATCTTGTCATTCTGTAGAAGCTGAAACCATTTACTTAACAGCTTAGAAACTAAACAAAAGAACAAGCAAAAAAAGATCCACAATTTCCTTCAGCAAATGCTCACATCCCTTCACACAACCCCCCTCAAAATTTATTTTTTGTACAAACATCTTCACTTTCCTTCGAGCAAGGTCGAACAAAATCCTTAAATTATTTTTTCCCTCGTTACCTTAGATGTTCTTGAAACACATTTGCCATGACGTCCTTGTATTCATTCATTCAATTTTACCCGCATTGTTATACTTCCATTGTACCCAAAAAAAAAATAAAAATAAATTCAGAGAGAAAATGAACGCTTTTGCCGAAGAACGTGACGTGAAAAAACTGTCATTTGGAATTTGAAAATGATTTGACCGATTTTTACAAAACAAAGAAATTTTTTTTTTGTTTACACACGTAAAATTAAATTTTATTATTTTTTTATTGAGTTTATTGTACTTTAATTCAAAATGGTTAGAGAAAAACAACAAACAAGTGAACTGAACACTCAAGGATGTATTAATTCAATCAATTATTGGCAAATTTATTAGTATAATAATAATCACTAATTTTATTGTAAGAATAACCGTTGATCAGTTTTAAAAAAATTTCTTTGTTTTGTAAAAATCGGTTAAATCATTTTCAAATTCCAAATGACCGTTTTTTCACGTCACGTTCTTCGGCAAAAGCGTTCAAATCCACCTCATATTAAAAGATTTTCCATCAGCAATGCACACACCTAGTGGCAAATCCTTTAGAAATAACAAGATTCATTTAGAAAAATTACTGATTTGTCATAATACTATCATTAAAGGGATATCTGCACTACCTTTGATATTCATTCATTTAAAATGAGCTTGCAAAAAAAATTATTTTCTCAAAGATTTTTCTCATCAGATGCTCATGTGCTGCATGTGAAGACGAGATTCTTATTGATGATGATTTAATCAACCCCCTTAAAAAAATCAATCAGAGTATGATTGAAGGGCTGGCATGTCTATTAGAAATTTATTTTTAAAAAATTAAATTTTTGCAGATTTCTCGTATTGATAAAGTCATGTAACATATCCATGAGCATCTATAGATTTAATAATAATATATGCACGTATGCGGGTTATTTAAATATTCATTCATCATTCAATCCTCAAATATTGTACAGTTTTAGGGCGTAATGCAAATAAATTTTTATTATTATTGAAAAAAAAATGTTGATGAATAAAAAATGAACATTTCAAATATGAGAAGTTGGTATCGATTGATTATTTATGCATGCATACAGAGCGAGGACAATGAGCTCTTGAATATTTTTTAATCATCATATTGATTTATCAGTTTTGATTGATGAGGTTGACACAAAGGTTAGCTACATTGTGATGATTACTAATCATTATGGAATCATCGTGAGAATTTTCATTCGGTTTTGCATGTTAGTCCATTTATAGAGGATGTTGATGACAGAGAATTAGTGACAATCTGACTTTGTAGTGTAAATTGGTCTTTTTGTCAGAAACTAGGTCTGACTCAAACACTTTAGAGGCAGTTCACATTGCTGTTCAACTTTTAGTGGAGAGGGGGTGTCTAGAAATCGTGATTTTAACGGACGTCATATGTGAACGACCTCTTAGAATGGAGAGGACCTAGCCTTTTGAGCTGGAGGCACTGCAATTCAAATTAGAACAGAATCTATCTTTAGACCGGGGAGGGATATTTTTTGCGATTTAAATCAAAATCTCAGAGTTTATTCTAGATTTTGATTTAAATCTCAATGAAAAATGATTTTAAAAATGGATTTTGATTTAAATCATTTTACCCAAGTGATTTTTTCTCGATTTTGATTTAAATCATTTTTTCAAAGGGATTTTTTTGGGATATTGATTTAAAACTCTTGTATAAAAGATTTTATTGGGATTTTGAAAAAGTGTAAAGGAACTAGGCAGTTCAAGTGTCTATTCTTGCTTATGACTCATTAAACTAACATAGATTACCTTGGTACTGTAATAAAACACATTTAAGATTTTAAAATCATTGAAAGCAGGTAGTTCCTCATATGCAGTAAGATTCAGGCATGCTTGATAAAGTCCAGTTAAGTATATGTAAGCAGCAAAGCACAGAAGATTAAAAATCAAGAATTGGATTTCGTTTTAGTCAAACATCATGGAACCATTGGATGCTGTAACCTTTCTTTAAGAAATGTTTGGATCTAACAGATCCAGTTGCAAGATTCTGGCCGAAAAAGGATCAACTTCATCCATACTTATTAGGTAATGTGGCTGAAAACTGTTGATATAAAATAATCATACAGATGCAGATGCTATCCTCGTAAACCTAGCATAGGAAATACTTTATGTGCCGAAGACCTCAAAACTACACCCAACACACCCTTTGAAATTTGAGGAGGATTTTAAGGATTTTTGCTTAAAAAGCACTGACAAATTGAAGAATTTTTAGATGAGGATGACTTTAATCACGTATTATTCTCCCTTTCTCCAATGCTGGATCTTGTAGGGGTTGTAAATTGACAGTTTTCAAAAAAAAAATATAACTAATAAGTTAAAATTAATTAGTAAAGTTTAGGAATTGAACCTTAGATACTTTTATAATCTTGATTATTTTACAATTTATTTCGTTAAAATTATGGCAAAATGCAGTACAAAAGAGTCAGAAAAGAAATAATTGATTAGATTTCGAACTTTTGAATGTAAAATTGTGAAAAAGAAGCTTCGACATAGCTGACCAGGTTTATGTTTTCTTGAGTTATTCTCTTAATTAATTTTAATTTTTAAAAATTAAATTAAATTCCAAAAATGCGCTTTTAAAACCCAAGTGTGACCACTTTTACATTAATCTAAATTCCAACTCAACTACTTAAAAATGATCAACACAAAAAAAATGTCACTGGTGCTTTTTATTATACTTTCGTGTCACAATAGTTCTCATTCCACTCATATCCATTTCTATTTTTTTTTTTGCAGAGGGCTGAGAACCGAAAACAAATGAGTCAAATTCTGAAAAATGACATCAACATGTCGCTGTCGCGCGGAATCATCAAGCACTTCTTTGTCCGTTAATGATTTTGAAAAATTACATGTCATTCGTGAGCGCGTGTACTTCCTTCATGGAACCATTAACATTTCCACAGCGAAAAAAAAAAGACGAGAGAATTTCAATTGAAAATGAGACAAATATTAAATTACAATGATATTAGAACATTAATCTGTATCTATAACAGTGATGGCTCACCGATGTGCCGCGGCACACTAGAGTGCCGGAAAAAATCCATGAACCGTATGTTGTGTGCGGTTTCGGTTATAGTTTAACAGCAAGATGAGCCTTGGCTTAAAAAAAGGTTGAGCACCACTGATCTATAGAATTCTTTTTTGAAAAATTTGTAGCTGCTGCTGTTATTTTGATGAAAAGCGGTCGGCCCTATCATTAAAAAGCTGATGATATTGCGAGTGAGTTAATGATATAAATGATTCGCTTCCTATAATTGAAACTATCTTCATAATTTAGGGACTCTCACATGCCTTAATGATGCTCTTTCCTCCTCAAATTAATCTTTGTCTATAAATATTTTTTTTTTCTACGGAAATTGTCAGTGATTGAATTTGCCCATCCCTCCTAATAATAGTCATCATAATTTTTTTTGTTTAATTTATTCATAATTTTTTTTATCACACAAAAAAATTGAACTATTTCGTCATGCTTGGGATGTTTCATGGGAAATAAAAAAATTTAAAAATGATTTTTTTAAAAATGTTTTGAAGAGGCAACTTAGTGCATTGATTATATTGTAGATGAAAAAAAAACAAAGATATAATGGACTTAGTACAAACGGAATTTTAATAGGATTCGAACCATTCAATTAATTATTTTTTGACAATATTAATTTTAAAGCCATATAAAATCGATGACAAAATGATTTATAATTCGATATAAATATTTCATATTATACTCGTTTGAGCTCATTCAGTTCCTCAACGCCTTTAAACCCCTGATAAGCCTTAAAAAAATTAATTTTAAAATAACGGTCATAAAATTTTTTAAAATCTACAAGCCAAACAGTCAATATATTTTTGAATCATATTGAAATTCACAAAAATATCCAAAACATGTACTTTAAATACTTTTTTAAGCCAAATCTCAAATTAATTAGTAGATGCATGTAACAGAATGAGCGGTATTGAATTTACCGAAGATGATAAAAAAGGATGCGTATTTTTGAAGCGAAATTTCAATGGTGTCGGCTCTCGAGGGTTCGAAGCCTACTGCAAAAGCTATTTGAAACTAGCATCTTTTACGCCTCTCCTTAACTCTCTTCGGAAGTGATTTAGTAATCCTCGGGTCTCGCATGTTCGATGAATACGACGAATTTACATTTAACTTCTCCAATTTGATTGCTTGCTCTACTTTGTTATGTGCAGTTGTGTCTGGTGAAAGCTTTATTTCTCTAGGCACATCCTTTTTTGACATTTTTGGGGCTTTTATGATGAATAAGACAGCTTTTGCTACTGTAGGGGGTGGGGGGAGGGGAGTTGGAATTAAAACAGATCTTCATTGTCATTGGACACCTGTAAACAACGTCTCTAGTCCACCATAACGGTTACATGATAAATCACATTATTTCATGTCCAAATCCTATCAACTCTAATTTTATGTCACAAATTATCGCAATTAGCACTACTAATAATAAGCTAAACATATGTCAAGAAGTCAATCATTCAATTTTGAGTCCTTAAACAACACTAAAACTTATTAGTCAACCACAAAAAAAAAACAATCAAAATAAATCTAAGCATATGCAAAGTAAATTTTTTTCATATTAATTTCCATAAAACATGCAACATTAATCTGCCGAAATAAATCTTTTGTCCACATGCTTGTAAAATATGACAAGAACCTCAGTACACAAAAACAAAAAAACAATCGTGATTCATGTCCAAAAGAGCTCAAGGTGTGCGTAATTTGTAAAGGATTGACAGTCGTCGTCCAATTTTGATAAATTTGTTTGTTGTTGTTGTTGTTGGCGTCTCTACACTTGATGAACTTCAATATCCAAATGGATTTGAATGAGTGCACAGCCAAAAAGGAAAATGAATTAGAAGAAGCAGGAGCAAAAAAAAATTTCATTTCATTTCATTGTCTGACGATGGACATCATCAAATGTTTTTTAATGAAATTTTGCGATTGTTATTTCGCTTGCTCGCTATATCCATCTCAATTTGCTTTTAATGTAAAAAGATTTTACAGCTCGAGGATATTATTTGTCATATAGATAATATTACAAAGTATTACAAACGTAACAGAAGTAAATTCATCATCGCAACATGCTTTTTGCATCTCTTAGTAAGATACCTGATAGCTTTATTTTCACAATTTTTCTTCGTCATGATGGATTTCACATTTTTTTTTGTAGCGAGTCTTGTTGTTCATTTTGAGTAGACGGGTGGAGTTGGGTGTCTGTTTTGACTGATTGTCTGGAATCTGATTTGATTGCAAATTTTGGGAACTGGAAAAAAATTGGATTTATAAATTGATAAGCAAACGAGCCTTTAAATCAGTGGTGTTCAACCTTTTTTTGCTCTACAGCACACTTTGATAGTAATCCATGACCAAAATTAAACACGGCATACGGTTCGTAGAAGTTTCTGAATTTTTTCAAGGCACATGGGTTTAGGGTTTGGGGAACCTGTTAACAGAAAACAGAAAAACAGCTGTTTTTGGACAAAAATCTGTTAACAGAAAACAGATTTCAAAAACAGATCTGTTTTCTATTTTTCATTTTTACATATAATTTTCAGAAAAAAAGTTTTCTAAATTTTTTGAATAACTTAATATAGTTTTCTAGAATTCTAAATTGAAATGTAAATTTACGATTTTAATTTTTTTTGGATGTTTAATAGGTTTGAAATCATTATCAAATTTATGATTAATCATTACTAATTTTGCAATCGAAATTTTAAATTTGTTGAACCTTTTGTAGTATTTACTAAAGTTCAAAAATATAATCAACAATTTTGCAAGATATTTTTTTGTTTAGAAAGATTTTTTTGAATATTTCAAATAAAATATTAGAGTTTATGGAACTTTTGCAATGCAACAGTGCAATGTTTCTTAATTATAAATAATTTTTTTTTGAATTTTTATATTCTATTATATTTTATAGAGTTAATTAACGAAAAATTAAGAAATAATAATGCTTACCCTGCTTTTTCGTTATAAGCTAGTAGCTTAGAAGTATAAAAAAGTGATTATTTTGGCTCACTAGTAGCTTTGTAACGAGTAGTAGCTTATAACGAATAAACAGGGTAGCTCTATAATGTATGCTTAACTGCTTATAACCACCAAAAAGTTTCATTATCTTAGAGAAACACTTAGGATAACTCCGTTTATTTTGAATTCTAAAAAAACAGGAAAACAGCTGTTTTTAAAAATCAAAAACCGAAAACAGACTGTTTTTTAAAAACAGCTGTTTTCCACAAACCCTACATGGGTTAGACATCTTACTTCTCACTTCCTGCTCAGGACGTATAGATCAATTGTGATTCATGGTCTCCCTTAGATGGCTCCTGAAGCTGGCTCTATCGCAGGCTACCGTTTGCCAATTACCAACACTAAGTGTATTACTGTCTCTGTCAACAGCTTCTCTTCAAGAGTTCTTGTGACGTCCACGTGCTCTTTTTCCAGAGGGGTTAGACACCACTGCTTTAAATCAAGCAAAAAAAATAATTCGATAAACAATAATTTTTATGTAATTTTAATAAGATTCGAACTTACGAATTTTGGATGTTTCAAAACATTTCCTAAAATTTTAATTGAAAATCTTCTTAAAACTGTTATTGATCTATTGCTTTAATTGCTTGCCTATTCTGCTGACCATACATATCAATTGTAATCTAGACCAACCTTTTTTGTGCCACGGCTCATATTGGTGGTAAGCCATGACCAAAACTGCACAGTTTTTGTCGAATAGCTGAACCTAGTGAGCCTAACCTAGTGTGCCGCAGCACATAGGTTGACCACCACTGTTCTAGAGCATCCATTAGTCATTCGCAATGCTCACAACTTTAAGTTCACATCCTTTCCCTTCAATAACACTCACCTGATTCCATCCCAAGACAAATGCGCAATAATCAGTCATTAACGAACCAACTCAAAAGCAATTCTTCAAACTGCTACTGTTGCTGCTAACGACATATGAAAGTGGAACTGTCTGAGCATTTTTTTTTATCATACGTAAATCTGGTGTAAATAACAAATTTTTTGTTCTGTTCATTCTTCCACGATTTTTGTTTTTACTACTAATGAATATGAATAGGATGAAGGATGGCAAGGGATACAACAAGCACATTGGTTTTTATGCATGACATTTATTTAGTTTCAATTTTTTTACTTCCTCTTTTCCTATTAAAAAATATTAAACTATGAATATTTGTGTGTGTGTGTTCGATAGAAGAGGTTTTTAATTCTTAGGGAGAGAAGCATGTTGTCCCCTGTCATAAAATTCAGGCAGTGCCGAAACAGACGCTTGATTTTGTTTGGAACAATATTGCGTATCCTAGCTACAACGCTGCATTTCACCCCTCACATTTTAATTTTAAAATTTTATTTTTTTTTGGGGTTCTCAGATGTGAGTTGCTGTCTCACGATATGTTGAGTTAGATATGAAGTCAATCAGACAATTCTGAAATTCTTTTTTTTGTGTGTAAATAAAAAACTTGAAATTACAAAAGGAAGACTATTGACCTTGAATTGTAATTTATTTGTAGGATTTTTCAAATATCATGCATGCTTTATTATGTACTTTTGTAATTTATTTTGAATAATAATGAGGATTATTTGAGGAATTTTATTTACTGGCATTTTTTTTATAAATATACATATTGTTTTGGTAATTTAAAGAAAGGAATCTAATGCTAAGGGTGATCTTTGTTGTGTTGAGAAGTTTTTTTGAAGTAAAGTCAGCTAAATTGTTACGTATAGCCAGCAAAAAAATTTGACAATCATATTAAATATTATTTTAACTTTTGAGATTCGAACTCATGAATTATCAAGAAATTTAACTATAGATATTTTTTGTGTTGCTGTAGATTAACTGTTTGTAGTTAAAAATCAATATTATGTGCTAAGTCACTGGTCAGCGATCATTGGTCAGTAAAGATCATGAACAGGAATTTCCTGCAAAAATTGAGATAATTTGAAAGTTCTTTAAAGCAATGTTAATACCTAGTACTGGTTTTTAAAAAGGTGGACCTAAGCGTAGGCAATTTGAAATCAAAGGTACAATCCTTAAGGGTGTAGCCAGACATTTTGTGAGGGGGGAAGGGGGGGGGGGGTTGGTTCAAGGGTGGGGTACTGATGAAATGACCAAAAATTATCAAAAATTATCAAAAATGATCAAAAATTATCAAAACGTAATTTTTCAGTTCCACGTCCTTGGGTTGGTTCTCAAAAATTAAACTTTAAAAATTTGTGATTGTTTTCACGTTTAAAGGTTCAATGAATTAGTTTTTTTGCCAAAAGATGCATAATTAACATTAGAGTAAGCAGGCTCAAGCCCCTTAAAGCCCCCCTCCCCCCTCCTCTGCTTTAAACCATTTTCTCAACTTCAAATCACAATGAGTCATTAAAACTAAGCAACCTCTAATAAACTCACAACTGCTCCACCTTAATAAAAGCTAATTAATTCGATTGCATCAAGTGACAAAAACAGAAAACCTCGAAGAATAAAAAATCGACAATCTCAAAGCACCTGAGTCGTATTTCCCATTCAATTAAAAGTCTGAATAGACGTTAAAATAAAAATAAAAGTAAAAAATAATTAAACCGTCTTCAGTCAGTCAATGTCTGAAGAAAATGCAATTACATGGGATAAAAATCTATTCATTGAAGAATGAAAATGAGAGATAATAAAATTTTCGAGGCTTTATTCATTAATCTTCCAATAATGACTTCATTTACTCCTTACTTTGTAGTCATTAAAATAATTTTTGCTTACTGGAATGGGTGCAAAATTTTCTAATTTAAATTTTAATCCTTCACGCGAAGCCTTTTTAAGGTGGGACAGAACTCTGCTTGTAAATACCCAAGTGACAAAAATTATCCTCCAAATCATTTATTTTTCAACAATATCGCGACATTAAAAGACAAAAAAAAAATAGAAAATAAGCTCATTTTCCATCACAGCTCTATTTGCCTGTCGACTTTTCATATTATTAATTACTTTCATTTTCCATGTTGAGATGCAAAGCAGGAATAGGGAATAGCACACACAGCGACAGAGATGTTAAATCCTCATATAATAATTAATTTCGTGGGAGTTCGTATTATGTGTACAACACAAAACACACAGCGAGACAGAAAAAAAGTTTTATAATCTATACAATGTCGCAGCTAATAAATTGAACGCATCGTTAACAAACGTATACACATAAGGTGGATTATTACATTTTAATCTCCCTTACAATTCACTTTTTCGGGAGAATGAAGAAGTAAAAAAGGAATTATCAGGAGGTAATTTTCTATATTGTCTCACTATGCATCTCCATCCAGTCATGTAAATGGTTTTGTGTTTATAAAAAATGCTAGGATCCCTTATGGATGAATAATGTTGATTTTTAAGGTAATTATGTGATATGTTTAAGACACAATAGTTGAGAGTTGTTTTAGTTGATCTAATATCATATGCACTTTTTCTTTGATTATGCCTTATATAGACTAGATATATTGTTTTGTAGACTTAATTATATACTATTTTAATATATTTGATATTAAATTAGTACATTATTATACTATATTAGTATATTCGTATACTAAATTAGTATATTCGTTTACTTTAGTAGTATAGTGCATACTATATTAGTATATTTGTGTACTATTTTGGTACAACTGTTAGTAAATTGGTATACTATATTAGTATATTCGTATACTAAATTAGTAAATTTGTGTTCTATTTTAGTATATTCGTGTACTATTTTAGTATATTCGTGTACTATTTTAGTATATTCGTGTACTATTTTAGTATATTGGTCAATTGTATTAGTATATTGTATATTTACTAAATTAGTATATTGATTTACTATATTGATATATTCGTATACTATATCAGTACATTGATATACTAGATTAGTATTTTGTAGTATTGATAAGCAAGGACAGTAGGAAACTATAGAATTTTTCTGGTGCTACTAGTACTAAGGCTAATCGATATGACTTTCTTTGCAGCACATATTGCATCTTAGTACATTAAAACTTAAGCTCATGATATACAAAAAATAAAAATCATTAGAAAAAAAACCATCGCAAGGGTAATTTCTGTTTTACTTACTTACATTCGTGAAATAAGTATTCATGTCTACACGCATGTAAATGACATTTTTGTTTTACACGCTGTTGATTTTAATTCTTTAGACAAGCACGAATGAATGGAAAAGTAGGAAAAACAATCACTAAACGTCGCAACTACTAAACTGTATATATGAATACATAATATTTATTTATCTGTATGTTATGTGCATCATCCTAGTCCTCCCCATTACATGTGCGTAAACTTATTTGTTATATAATTACAGAAAATTTCGTCAACAATGTAAATTAGTTAAAATATTATTATCAGCACGATAGGAACGAAAGACAAGAGAATGTCTAAATATTAATATGACAATGATGATGATGATGGGTTAGTGAGTGATTTCGATACACAAAAGCTACAATGTAGAATGTAAGACTGTTGCATAATCAAATATATTAAGGTAGCATACAGAACTGATGACAAATAAATAAAATTGAATGGCAAATGACGATGAGGTGGGGAGTGGGTGGAGGTGCACATCAGCCGAGTGGGAAAAAGGATTAAATTTCCTGCCAAGAAATTGAAAATGGAAAATTAATGAATTGAAGCGTAATGTTGCACTATGGGCCAGAAATCGAAAACTTTTCCGAAAATTATTTTTTTGGTCTAAATGATAGCTCTTTCATTCCCATTTATGAAAATACTTACAAAAGTGGCCAATTCAGCCTAAGTTCCTAAGTTAATACTTTATATATTTCATACTGGTAAATTCCAGTCACCATTAGTGAGTCCAGTCAGATTATAAATATTGAGCTTTCAATTTCCGGACCTGAAAGGCAGTTTATGCTTTACAATTGGATGGAAATAAGTATGTATACCGAAATTTATTAAAAATAGTTGATTGGATGCTTATATGTTCTGAATCGAAAGGAGAATTACCTTCAAATTAAAGCAACATATCAAAGCTTTGCTCATTCCAGCTTTATTCCTACGTTAATTGGATAAAATATGATTTTTAAATATTTAAGAGTATTTTTATGCATATTACATTAAATTTCAATATTTAGAATTATTATAAAATAAAATTTGATAAAAAAAGATAAGAAAAATGAGTGTAATTTGCAAAAAATTACCTTAAAGTAAAAAAAAAATTTATGAATTGTTGCTCTAGGAATGACATTTTAACATAAAAACATAGAAATTTCAAAAAATATCAAAATCAGAAGATTTAAAATAAGTTTTGATTTAAAATAATTGAAAAATAAGTAAAATTTGTTGAAAAAATATATAAAAATGATTTTGTTGAAATTTGAGTATAAAAATTGTTCAAACTATGACATATTTATACTCAAAATATGCGCCTTGATAAGATCTATTGATCTAAAGCAAAAAACTAAAATTTTGAAAAACGTACAAAATTTATTTTCAATTTTTTATGTTTTGAAATGTATTTCTGGTCACACTTCAAAGTCAAATTGCTCGAGATTGTCTCAGTAACCGAACTCAAGCTGATTGTATATTCTGATAGTATATTTAAAGAGCTTTTAAAGCATGTAAAAAAAATCCACTCCTTTGGGCTATCCTGAAAAGTTATGGGAATTTATGTCAAAAAATTGCAGTTTTTTTGAAGAAAAGACTTAATTTCATCAGCAAAACTCTACTAAAACTTTATAGTATCTTAATAAAAGTTGTAGATCTTGTTTATATCTACAATATAAAAAAAGATTCAGCATCATTTATTTTAAGAGTGAAGTCCTAGACGAACATAATCATACTGAACACGTGCTTTTTTGAAAAAACCTTAAAATTCATAAAGTTAAAAGATGCATAATTAAATGTTTACTATCCTAAAATAAAGCTCTTATTTTAAGCTACCAAATAAAAAAAATTGAAAGAGTTTCATCAATCTAATGAAAAGCAGTGACAATTTTTGTGGGGCGAGAAAATGCTCTTAATCAAAAATTTGAAAAGCCATAACTCGGAACTTAGGCTGAATTGGCCACTTTTGTAAGTATTTTCATAGATGGGAATGAAAGAACTATCATTTAGACCAAAAAAATAATTTTCGGAAAAGTTTTCGATTTCTGGCCCATAGTGTGTTGGTTCAATTAAGTGAAAACCAAATATCAGGCATGTAAATTAAATGTAAACATTTTGACAGAAAATTTTGCCATTTCCACATGACAAATTTATGTTTCAATAAATTTTCATAATAACTTATATTTATTATTGTCGCTCTCATTGTGTGCAAATGAAATGTGAAACTTTAAGAAATTTGTGACAATCGTGATGGGTAAAGTGAGTAGAAAAGCTGAAATTTTAGACAAAATGTTTGTGTAGCAAGTCTTGACAGGTTCAGGCAAAATGTTAACATTTATTTTAAAATTTTAAAGTTTTTTTTGATATGTTTGACAGCGATACCCTGATGATGGTGTTGAATTTTATTGTTGCAATAAGAACTGTTGTAACAGAATCGGACATGATGATTATGGTGATGATTTTTTCTGTCATTTTCAAGTATAGAGAGTCCACAAGACGATTTGTCATTCCTGATTCTCGAATTGCTAAGGCTAGACCTCATTTTAGTTAAGGACTAAATTATGCGGTCCAACTTTTAAGCGAGACAATCCCTATTTATGATTAAAATCAGCAAAAACCGATGGACAGCCTAGGCTTAATCAACATTAAATGCTTGATTAGTGTCTCGTTTTTCTTCATTATTAAGATAACGCTTTAGACCCTTTCCGATCCTAAATTTCTTTGAATAGTCTCTTACAGCTGACTCTATCGTTAATTCTTATACTTATTGCCAATTTTTGAAACCATATGAATCACTGTTGTTTGAACAGAGATTAGGAATCTTTAAAGATGTGGGTTTGATTCCTACCAGTGGCTGATCTTTCATTCATTACAAAGAAAGTTCCAATCTACCATATAGACTTCCAATCTTCAAATAATGATAAATTTACTCAAGATTCATCCCAAAAACTTAGTTTTCTATTCAATTAAATAAAGTGACTATTAAAATCGCTTCATTAAAGCCTCCTAAATACAAATAAACTTCACAAAAACGCTATACATCCCTCATAACACCTACGTGCAATTTAACACTTTCCTTTTAAGAAAAAATCATCTTCTACACCTGAACAATCCAAATACAAACTCAAACCCATCTGAAAAATCCATCAACCCCTTGCAAAGACATACAACAAAGCATCTCCAGTTCATGCATCATTGAAACACAATGTAATGTTTAGAATCCATCTCATCATAGTTCAAGAATTTTTCTCATAAGATTCAAAAGGAGTATGGAGATTCTATAACAGACACACTTGACTATATGAGACAATGTATGCATCACTTCCAAGTGAATCAATTGCTTCTCCCCAACTACGTCGTATTTACTGAAAGTATAAAATGTATACAAAATGTATGAGCATTTCCCACAATGTCCAAGCAATTAAGTAAAGAGACTCCATAAATTATTGAATTTTACCTTTTCTGTTGGCAACAATTAGAGATAACAGAACAAAGCATCGTCTTCTGTTTTTGCCAATTTTATTTGTTCTGGTTCATAAAAAGTTTTTTTTTTGTGTGCTTCTTTTTTCGTAGGGTTTTGATGATTTTGTGTGGATTTTGTCTATATTTCAATATGTCCGTCTGTTCATCAGTCCGGTTAACATTCAGTCATTCAATCCTTCAGTTTATCAATCTATTTTGACATCAATTCCTTAAAAACCCTGTGGGTTGACCTCTGAAAATGCGTCTCCAAATCTCTAAGACAACCACATCTTTACCACTTTTTGTTGTTTCCTGTCTTTTTCTTCTCTCCTAATTGATCTTTTTATTACAGTCTTCATTATAGACTATCGATTCTTACGTCTTGTGGGAGAATTTCTTCTCATCAAGGACTTTACAGCACTACTCTCATATGTTATTCATGTTCTGACTTGATTTCACAAGAAATTGAACGAAATTAAGAATCTTTTGACCTGCTTTAAAGGAAAAGAAAAAAATTGTAAATTTGATATTTTTTTGTCTGGATCGTTTAAAGTAACAGGTCCGTGTTAAATATAAATAAAAGAACAGCAAAATTTTGTTCATGCTTGTTTGTGCAAAGATCTCATTTTTTTCTATTGATCGAGTGTAGAAGAACTGAATGTATTATTCTGGTCTGTTTTGTTTGAATTGTTGACTTTTTTTCTTGTGACACAAAAAAATTATTGTTTAAAAGATTCTGAAAGCATAAAGCAATAAAGGTTGAGAAATTGTTTGCTTTTCGATGACAACAGATGTTGGGCACTATTGTAGAATTTTTTTGGCGGTTATTTGTTTATTTATTGGGTAAGTTTGTGATAAATGGTTTGTTATGGGTATTGAATTGATCATTTACGATGTCCAGACGATTTTAAGGTGGTAAATTGAATTATTTTTTATTACATTGAGCATTAATTTTTGGGTTATTTAGAGACTATATCAAGTCTAAGCCTGCAAACATTGTTCAATTGTTAAGAATTACCACATTTGGCATAAATTTATTCGTTCGATTTTTTATATTTTTTATTTTAATTTTAATACGCAATAAAGCTACAAATACCAATAAAAACTACAATCAAGTTAATTTTCATACATTACCGTTAATCACACAAAGCAAGAAGAAAACATATTTTTTACTTTAATAAATGATCATATTCTTATCTTTGTCCAAGTGCCAAATTGTTTTCATCAATCGTTCAGGGGATGTAGCTCAGCTGGTAGAGCGTTTGCTTTGCATGTAAAAGGTCCCGAGTTCAATCCTCGGCATCTCCACTTTTTTGGAATTTTTTTTTTGGTTTTTTAAATTGAATTAATAATTTTATTTTTTGAATACTTTTTAATTCTTTTACAAAGAGGATCTATCGAAAAATGACGTCATTAATTACTGTTTTATGTTTAAACATTATTTACGAATGAATCTTTGGAGATCTCCGACATCTCTATTCAAAAAGTAATTTTTTGCATGATCGCAATGAGATTGAGGGCCTTAAAATTCAAAGCTACGGTGGTAATCATTTTTGAACGACCCCAAACCAGTTTTCTAATAATATTCTATGAAAAATTGTATTTTTTATGATTAAGATTTACTTTTACAAATTGATAATACTCTTTAGCAGTGATGGCCAACTTTTTTTGTGCCACGGCACATCTTGATGTTAATATTTATTACATCGATTATATTACACAAATTGAATCCAAAGACCAATTCATTACAATTGCAAATGCAGTGTCATCTTACATTAAGATTTTTCTTTTAATGTTTAAATATTATATTTTATTGTTGTTAACAAAGATGGCTAATAAACATACATACATACATAAGCCATTACCGAAACTGCACACAGCATACGGTTTGTGGGAATTCCTGTTTTTTTTCGCACTAGTGGCACATGGGGTTGACCATCAAGACTCTATAGACAACAATATGAGTGCAAAAGCAATTAAAATTTTGATAGCATGCTTCATACTCGAAGTATCTTCAGCAAACTTGACACACTGTCAATATATAATGACTATAATATAAACAATCCATCTCATAAGATGCTAAAGACACCAGCATCTTAAAGAACACGAAAGTTTACACACAACATTGTAGTAAGTGCATCCAATTAATCCCAAATATATCTCATGCAGTTAAAAACTCAGCAGTGATCATAAAACTAAAAGTCAGTTCCACAAAACTTATTGACACATTCGAGGGAAAGAAAATAATTTTTTGTTGTGTGTAATCATAAGAGTGTTGTGCCATAAAAGGAAAGTCCCACTGCAGTTATCGCCGTCGATCGTATAAATTTTTTGGAGAAAAGCAAGCTCTGAGAAATATGACACACATTAAATATGACACTGTAAGACGTAGTATAGATGGGATTGAAATATAAAATAATAAAAGATGTATAAAGTAAATAAGCGAGACGGTCATAAAATACAATTTGTGTAAATCTCTTACTGTTTGTTGTGTATATATTGTGCATCAATAAGAAGAAGAAGCCAAAAAGAGCTATAAAAAGCTCACACGTGTTCCCATAACAGGTTTTTTTTCCTTCTTTTACGTTCTTTCTTTATTTTTATATCTTCCAATTTCACTTTTGGAGCAGCAAAATTTTCAGTTTTTATGTATTTTTTTGGGTTGATTCGTTTTTTTTTGTCAAAAATCTGTCTAGTTTGTGTAATGCTGAGCACCACAAAGGGAATTAATTTTATTTATTTATCCTCAACTCAATGACCCTTTTAACAATTAGATTCAGTTCAGAATGTGTGGATTGGAGGAATTGGTGTTAATTTTTTGAATTTTTTGCCGTAATTATTAGGTTGGGTGAAGATGGAAAAGATAAAAATGAGAATTTTATATTAATTATGTAAATTTTGCAGCAGTTTTTGGTGTTTTTGATTTTGCTCACTAATTTTTAACAAATCCAAATCATTTATGTTCTATATTACTTGCCAATAATGCTAATTTTCATAATAAAAGTTTTCAAGTGAGAAAAAAATCCGCCATTTTGTAAAAAAAATTTTAACTGTAATTTTTTTACCAGCTACGACTTTTTGGTGATTCTTTTTAGTTTTTTACTATTTGCTCACTTATTTCATACACGTCTAGCCTAATAAGCTACTAAATAATCAGCTAATAACCCTCAAATCCACATTCAAAATTGTCAACTGAGAAAATTTCCCGCCATGTTCTTAAAATTTCAAAATTTTTTCTGTTAAAAGTCAAAACATCAATCCACATCAGGGCAATTCTACGAGTGAAAAAAATTACAAAATTTCTTTATTCTTTTAAAAAAACTTTAAATATTGATTTTTTACACATTTAAATTAATTAAAATTATGTAAAAAGGGAATGTCTATCATTATGAATAGATCTTATTGGCAATAAATGGCTGTATGAGGAGATATTTTTATTTTTTTACTGTCAATCGGTGGAATTTACAAAAATATTGTTCATTAATTTGTTGAATATTTCACTAAATGCTCATTTCTGATTTATGTCTCTACCCAAAAAATGTTTGAATTTACAAATTTAACAAACCTTTTACTTAAAACATAGCAGAAATGCTTTAATTAAGCTGAAAATTGTCAAAAACTGTGTCAATCGGTGGAAATTTTACATATTTTCTACTAAGCTTGAAGCGCTTACAAAAATTTGAATTTAAAATTACCGTTGAAATTTCTTTCTGTAATATTCTTTAAATATGGAAAAACTTATTTTAATTAGTTTTTCATGCCTCTTTTTGCCTTAAAGTTTACACTTTAAGAACGAATAATGTCACAATCACGGAGAAATACACTTTATAAAAAGAAACACAATATTTTTATCCAAGAAATATAACGGATAAAAAAAAATTAAATTTTTCCAAGTAGCGAAAAATTACAATGCGAATTTCTGCAGTTCCCTTTACTCGTAGAATTGCCCATCACTCATCTCTTCAGTCTTGATCTATTTCTCGCCTTTTTTTGTGGGAAATAAATTTATTATTCATATTGACGACGATGACAAAGGATCGGACGGGGATCATAATCCGTTGACAAAAAGAAAAAATCATTCTCGAAATAATAAAAATTCATTGTCCAACTTCATCTCTTATTCGATGACACAATAGCAATCGTATATATTGGATAGATTGAAATGCATTTTCTACCTGTCTAAGCGTAACGAGCAAGTTGCAATATAACAACGAAAAAAAAAGAGTAAAGAAGGAAAAAGAAAAAGAAGATGAAATAAAAATGACAAAAGCGAGATTAAGTCTTGATGGAAAATCAATCCTCGTCTATTATGATTGTTGTTGGCTGTTGTATTCTGATTTACTTTTAATGAAATTTATTACACCCTTCATCTAAATTGTATCTCGACATAAATGAATTGATATTATGCGTTTTTTGTAATCTTCTTCTTTTTTTAAAGATTTTTGGTAAACACCTGTGTTTACAGGCATTTTGTCTTGTTTGAGGTTGAACATGATGAATGCTACCATGAGATTTTGATGGGTCTTTTGAAAATTATATTTTGAAATTAGGTAGAAAATTAAATTTTGTTCCAAATTATAAATCATTATAAAGAATAATAAAAAATTGTAGACAGGGAGTTTTTTTTGCAGACTGAGATAATTTTTGCAGATTGAAATCTCTATGATTGATCAAATGAGCTCTAATTGCAAAATATCAACTGGATTTTAGCAGAATGTTACCTTAATGATGCAGTTTGTGCTGATTGACAAGATTTCAATGGTTTTTTATATCAAGGCAGACCGGGTAGAGTGTTTGTCTAGTGAATTAGTGATCGTGAATCTATTCTTGGTCAGATAGGTTGGATAAATTACCTTAATATGGAGTCTGCTTTGTTTAGTTCGTTTGGAGCTTAGGTTTATCTCAAACACGTTATGTTACTAGCTTTGATGCACTTTACTTTGGATTGCCTATATCATCTGTAAATATGAGGTAGTTGCGAACATTGCAGTAGCTTAGTAGCTCGATTTAAGGAAGTGTAAAGTATGGCTTTAATAATAATGTGTGGAGGGCCCAGCCTTTCAGCTGGAGGCACTGCGATTCAAATTAGAACAGAATCTATTGAACCACACCCTTTAGACCTACAGTTTATAGTGGGATCCGAACCACTTGCATGCAAGTATGGCTTTAGTTGTGTAGGAAAAACATTTGCTTATTCAGATCAATTCTGATCCAGAGGTGCGCTAGGGTGATTCGCAGCCACTGAGTGTTTAAAGAGTGAGGATGCGCCCTAATCACAGCACTCAAAAATTATGTTGTGACAGTTCTAATGTAGCTTCATAATGGTCAGTTTGATCTAAAACGCAATCCTAAGTCAGAATTACGATAACCAAAGAGTTCTTTGTCATAAACCAAAACCATAGCCTTGTATCAAATCAAAACTAAGTCAACATCCAAATGCGCCTCCAAACCTCCATCACCATCATCATTTAAGCATGAATAAACTCATTCCTTTATTTTTTTGTTGTTAACAAAAGATTATTTCACGATTTAAAGCCATTGACCTCCTTTTTATTCTTTCTATATATCCAAAAAAAAAGTGTATACACTCGTACGTATGGAACATAAAGAAAGAAGAGAAAAGAAAGAACTGACAGAGAAGAAAGAAATAAATTAATAAAAGGAGGTTTTAAGATAAACATTATTCTTTCTTTCTCAATTTTTATTTTATTTTATTATTATTGTTGCTGCTTCTGTATAATATAACACACAATATTCTCGTATATATTCATTTGGTATATAAAATTTATAAATTTGAACCGAATCTTGGACACTTGCGTCTCAACAATCATATAATGATGATAGAATTGAAATGAGGAGAAAGAGAAAGAAGGAAAACAAAACTGGTTTTGGAATGATTCTTTGTGCATGTCACAACTGATGAGTTATGAAATTAAATTTATTGAAAAAAATTAAAAACAACTTTTACGTTCTGAATTGTCCCATATACGAAAAATAAAATAAAGGCAGGCAACACATGATGATAAATGATGTTGCTACATTGTCTTACTTATTATTCACGAACGAAGGAGAACGAAGAATAACAAGCAAAAGAGAAAGACGAAAGAGACGCGCATAATAAAGAGTTTCTTTTTATTTTATTATTAGCAGCTTCTGGATTTACTCTGGAAAGGAAATTTTTTTCTGCCCTCTCATAATCTTCACATCACGATGCTTATATTCTTATTACATGCTTAAACAACGCTCCTTCTTGTGTTACGCTCGTTCAACGTATGCATGAGGAGTTGTAAGAATAACAGAATAAATGAAGAGAAGATCCAATTTGTATGGATTGAGATGATGGTTTTATGGTTTTTTGCGCGGTAGCTACTAATTGTTAATTGAGGCTTTTAATCAATTTATTATTTTGACCCATAAATTTGGTGATTTTTCAATGATAAATTTTACTGAATTTACAAAATAAAAACTTATTGACAATTAAAACACAACAACTGAGTTTGAAAATTGAAAAAAATGGCGGATAAAAATTTCCCACCTGATGATTTTACTCATCAAATTTAACCAAACGTTAAGCTAATTTTGAAAAGAAATGATGTCAAATGATAGAAAATCAGTGAGCAAAAGCAAAAATATCAAAATCATATCATAAAACCACAACAAATGCAAAAAATTTGTAAAAAAACACAAAACACATGTTAAACATATTAAAAAGCACGTTTTCACAATTTTAAGATTTTTTTGGCGATTTCCTCAAAAATAACGTACTTCTTATCAATCCACACAACTAAAGGAACACCAAAACGAACTGGTCACACTCAATAAAACTTGAATTTCGTTCTTTAAATGACTGCAAAGGCTCCATTCTGTTGCACTTTTAGATAATCATCTCTCATTCGTTCTCCATCTCATTCCATGTTCAATTGTTTGCATGCAAAAATCCGACAACATACAACAAAATTTGTCTGAAACTCCAATTAGTTACACTTGAGACCATTTATGGCAATGCAATAAATCATTTTCTTTCTGGCTTTTCTCTTTTCTTTCATGACTTTTATATTTTTCATGCATTCGACAAACATACAAATATAAGAATTGGCAATTGATATTGATTCTATAATGCATTTGAATACATTAAGGACTTTTCCTCCTTTATATTATTAACTTTAAATTTTTACTGTTGATTTATGGGTCCATTTGATTTGCATTTGTACACATACGCAGATTTATTTATTTCTTTTTTTGACTCTTTTTTTCATTTGTGTGTGTAAAAAATCGGAAATTTATGTAGCTTGAAAAAAGTCTGCTTATGTTGTGGCACTTAAAAGTGTCAGAAGGACTGGCTTAGAGGAATTATTGGAATTGGAAAATAATAGCTCTTGTCTAGTGTTTTAGAGTGGGTGTACTCATACGGAGGACGGGGTTTTAATATTTTTAAGAAAACCAACCCTTCCCCTCCTTTGGCATGATTTTTTTTTTATTTAAATAAATATGCTCACTGATTTTCTATCATTTGTCATCATTTTATTTCAAAACTAGTTCATAGTTTTGCTAAATTTGATAAGTAAAATCGTCAGGTGAGAAATTTTTATCCACCATTTTGTTTTCTGCTCAATTTTTAAAAACACACACACACACACATATAAAAGGACATGTCATATAAGATTAAATTGTATCAAGGAACATTCAAGTGTGAACGAAAGTGTGAAAATCAATCCCAAGGGTAGAATATCCATAGGTCATGTTTTGACTCGTTTTACTCAAAATTCTCATGAATGAAAAACATTTAATATCAAATTAAATGGTCAAATGCGTAGAAACATGCAACTAAATTGTCCAATTTAAAGTCTCAGAAGATTTCAATCTATTTCTTTTGTATTAAAATTGAGAATTGCTACAAAAAAATATCCCAGAATCCTTTAATAGCTTCAATAAAACCGCCACACGTCACAAAACCCGCATAATTTTATTTCATCTTTCATTATTTCTAGCAAAAAATAAAAGAGAAACAAAGAAGCAACAGGGACAGCATTTATTATTAAATACTTGATTATATGTAGGACACGCCACTTGAAGGCGATTCCCACTTCACACGGAAAAAAAACTAAGTTGTGAGAAATTAATTTTTTTATCTATCACAAAATATCGGTAGATATAATAAAGGGTTTAATAATGACAAAAAATCAACAACCCCTTTTGTTGCGAGCTCTATAGAGTCACCTCAAACTCTCTTAAATCCGGAAATAGTTTAGAAGGGAACGAAATATTTTTTTAACCCTCAAAATATATAAAAAAAAAAATTCAATGCACAATGCAGCAATGATAATGCAGTTGAAGTTTGTGAATCAGTTTAATTACTTGACTGTCTATTTTGTGCTATTGTTTGGCTTCTATATTTCATTAGGACGCCCGGATGTAAAATGAACATTTAACTACGCTAACCCTTTGAGCGGCTACTCATTGTTAAATACTTTCCATCCTCTTTATTCTTGCTGATTAGTGCTACGCTCTTTTGAGAGTAATGTGATACATTTTAAAATATCTCTTTATGCTGCATAGGGGGTGGACTGGTGATGTTGGAAGTTGAATTGTAGATTTATTGTTTCTTGCTTAATCAAATTTTAATTTGAGAGTCTCTAGCTCAGTTTAGTCCGATCCAAATGATTGTAGTTCAGCTCAGTCTAATTTAAGAGACCTTAGTTCACCTTAATCTGATTCAAAAGACTCTAGTTTAGCTCAAATCTAATGCAAGAGACCTTAGTTCACCTTAATCTGATTCAAGAGACTCTAGTTCACCTCAATCTGATCCAAGAGACCTTAGTTCACCTTAATCTGACTCAAGAGACTCTAGTTTAGCTCTAATATAATCCAAGAGACCTTAGTTCACCTTAATCTGATCCAAGAGACTCTAGTTTAGCTCAATCTGATCTAAGAGACCTTAGTTCACCTTAATCTGACTCAAGAGACTCTAGTTCAGCTCTAATATAATCCAAGAGACCTTAGTTCACCTTAATCTGATTCAAAAGACTCTAGTTTAGCTCAAATCTAATGCAAGAGACCTTAGTTCACCTTAATTTGATTCAGGAGACTCTAGTTCACCTCAATCTGATCCAAGAGACCTTAGTTCACCTTAATCTGACTCAAGAGACTCTAGTTTAGCTCTAATATAATCCAAGAGACCTTAGTTCACCTTAATCTGATCCAAGAGACTCTAGTTTAGCTCAATCTGATCTAAGAGACCTTAGTTCACCTTAATCTGACTCAAGAGACTCTAGTTTAGCTCTAATATAATCCAAGAGACCTTAGTTCACCTTAATCTAATTCAAAAGACTCTAGTTTAGCTCAAATCTAATGCAAGAGACCTTAGTTCACCTTAATCTGATTCAAGAGACTCTAGTTCACCTCAATCTGATCTAAGAGACCTTAGTTCACCTTAATCTGACTCAAGAGACTCTAGTTTAGCTCTAATATAATCCAAGAGACCTTAGTTCACCTTAATCTGATCCAAGAGACTCTAGTTTAGCTCAAATCTAATCCAAGAGACCTTAGTTCACCTTAATCTGATCCAAGGACCATTAGTGTAGCTCCACCTTATTCGAATCGCTCCAATATCTCCTCCCAAAACCTTACAAAATTTAAAAAAGTTATCCTCAGTACGCATCCCCCTCCCTCGATAATTTTACAAGAATTAAATGAACATGGCTATTAGCGAGCATGATAAATTGCACGAAAAAAAATATATTTTTTAATGCCACTTGAGAAGATGAGAACAATTTTTATATCCATTTTTTACCGACGTTCGGAACATCCGCAGATCGCATCATTTTACAGTATTTAATGTATTAATTTACAATTGTTTGTGCAAACAAGCGACATAATAAATGTCAAAACTAGAAGAGATTTATGCTGTACACTTTTTCATGATCGTGAGCATACGCTTTGCATAATAATTACCCACTATGTTTGCATACATCGACAGCATCCATGCAATCAAACCTACTTGTGGATGGGATTGTTAAAGGATTCTTTGTTCATGGGAAAATGATACTTGAATAATATTTACTTTAAACTTTTCATTTTAATTTTTTTATGATGTTAACATCTCATTATTCACAAGAATTCATGCTGGTAGATGTCATACATGATATCATCAATGAGATTTTTATCAAACATGAATTTAATAAATAATTTGTTAACACTCTGATGAACTTGTAATCGCTGTATTAAGTCCTCATTTAAGTTACAATTAAGGATGAATGAAATTTGCATAAAATTTGAAATCAAATCATGTGGAAAATATGAACACACTTATGAAAAAAAAAAATAAATAATTTTTTTGAGATGTGTGATATGCGGGCTGGATTGTGAGAGAAATTTTTGATTTTTGAGTTAAAATTTGCCAAAAAAAACGAAAATTTTAACAGAGGCAGAGAAATAAAATTATTTAAGTTTTCAATTAGATTCGAACCTCGGGTATTTCTTTAAATAGTATTGTTTAACAGATTAGGGTTGGGCAGAATCGTATTCGAATATATTCGAATATAATGTGCGCACATAAATGTGCGCATATATTCGAATATATATTCGAATATACATAATTCAAAAAATAACCGTTATTAATCGTGATTTTTTTTAAATAAATGTTTAACAATTAATTAAATAACTTACAACTTAAATATCGACGTATTTGGCTAAAGAAAGTACTTCCATTGCTTTTCCATTAAAATTAGATCTATTTTAGTAATTGTTTAACATGATTTTTTCAATTGAAAAAATTTGATATCAAAGAATATTTGAAGTCGCCTTTTAAAAAATTTTAACGGTCAATAAATATTTGAAAATTTTCCCGCTCAAAGTTGCACTACGAAAACATTAGTTAAAGTATAATTACATAATTTGTTCCAATGAATTTCCATATAGAAAAAGTTTTTCATTTAACGGTCTTTTGAGATTCAAATTTTCTAACAGTCAGTAAGTTTTTGAAAGCTTTTTGCCAAAGGATACACAAAAAATCATTAATTATAGCATATTTAACATTTACAAATTACAGGCAAGTTGAAAAATGCTAATCAACAAATAACGTATTTTTTCATTTTTGAATTTCTAATATTCGAATATATATTCGAATATATTCGAATATTTTTTTGTTCATATTCGAATATATTCGAATATATTCGAATATTTGCCCAACACTATAACAGATTAATCTTGATAAGGGGCCGTTCACTTATTACGTTACGCAAAAAAACGAATTTTTTCACCCCCCCCCTCCCCCCCTGTTACAATATGTTACAACTCACAACCCCCCCCCCCCCCCCCCCAAAACAAACAAACAAAATCTATTTTTATGTAATTAAAATTATAAGAGTTAAAAAATTCAATTTCATCAAAAAGTTTTGTGCCAAAAATTTCCTTTTTATTACAAATTAAACACAACTAAACTAATTACATTCAACATACATTATATCCAAACCAAAGCAGTTCCTACCGACAGTTTAATGTCTTTTAATTTTACGACTTTATTTTTTTCTTTCATTCTCCCCAAAAAAAAATTAGTAGTTAAAATAAGTTTTAGAAAATGAGTTCAATAACATTAGAGGATAATAAATTTCACATTAAATCCTTCCCACTCAATCCTCAAATTCAAGGAGAAGAAGAAGTAAGAGCATGAATAAGTGAGCAGCACATTCAGATGGATAGTTAAAAAAAGTAGAAAATTTGGGGATTTTTGGAGGGTTTGTAAATGCGAATGGAAGAGGAGAATTGGAAGTGGCTAGAGATGGATGTTGGGGGGGGGGGGGGTTGTGGTGAGTTAAAATTTAATTTTCAAAAATTGAAATTTTTTTCGAAGTAATTTTGACTGATCGTTTAATTTAAATTTTAAAATAAGTTCAGTGAAGCAACAGCCAAAATTCAAACTTAGCTTCAAGACAGTTGATTTCAAAATCAAATCTAGCCAACTGAGACTCAGTTGATAGATAGAATTAGATGTAGGGTTCGTTATACACGAAAAGGCACTGCGATCATAGATCTGTTGTACCATCCCTTTAGCTTCAGCTATAGAATTCCAATGTCCTTAATAAATCCCACTAAATCCAAATAGCGCTACTTCCTTATGCCACCTATATTGACAACATCCTCCTTGAAGTGTTTATGGCGAAAAGCACAAAGTGACTTACAGTCACATAGAATGTGTGCCATGGTATCCTCAGATGTACTACAAAACCTACAAAATTTAGAGTTACTCAATTTGAGCTTAACAAGACAACTATTGATACTCATGTATCCAGTCAAAGCACCAATTAAGATGCTAAGATCCCTTCTTGTCAGTTTCAGTTTCAAAGACTCAGTTGAACTGAGTAGCGACGAGTTACGATAAAACTAGCTTCGAGCTATGAGAACCTGACTAGCTTCGAGCTATGAGAAACTGAATAGCTTCGAGCCATAAGAAACAAAGATTTGAACTTGACATTTCTGAAGCTACCCACAATCCAAACAAACCCCCATTGAGAGAGAATCTTACATCTTATTAACATTATAATGCTCTCCTTCTATTTTTCCTCATCGCTGCAAAAAGAGATTGTAAAATAAAAAAAAAATATGCATAAAAATCCTTGAATGAAAATTATTCTCCTTAACTGCACTGTAAAAAAAATCTCATTGAAAGTAAGAAAATGTAATAAGTTAGCGCTGTAAAATCCAATTTTAAAGAAAAGATGTAGATTCTTAAATACTTTAATTAATTATCTTCATACTTGAGAGTAAATGGCTTGTACCCAAGCATGCTCTTAATATTCAGTCGTAGAAATTCGCAAAAAAATCCCTTTTTAATGAATTTATTTTCTTTTTTCATAAAAAAACATAAAATTTTATGATTATTTGTTTAAGCGATTCCCTATATTTTCTGTGGACTATAAGAGGGATTTTCGAAGGAACCTTTTACCAGCGCGGTTGTAAATTCGCAAGTTTCCCATTTTTTGTACTATAATATAAACAAGCAGTAATGATAATGCAAGATATGACTGTGAAATAGGAAAAACATAAAATTTTATGTTCTCAGTTTTTTGTCATTTCGTGCTTCTTCAAGCAACTTTGTGACAGTTTTTTAATTTTAATTTTTATGACAAAATCGAATCGTAAAATTTAACGATTGTTTCATAAAAAAAAGGATTTTTTTTTTCGCGATCTGAATTTTTAAAATAATCATAATAAAGATGAAGATTTCATTTATTTACTAAAGGACTTATTTGTGAGCTAGGAATGAGGAATTAAGTCTATAAATGTCAGCAATCTGAAAAAATTGCAATAAAAATTGTTATTTTGTGATTTTAATTTTAATATAAATTGCAAAAAATTAGGGTTCTCGCGAATTTTAATAAATTTTTTCTTTAATAAGGGGCTGTTCACTTATGACGTCTATAAAAACATGACTTCTAGACCCCCTCCCACATTCTGTTACAAAATGTCTGCAGAAAAAAATTACCTTTATTTGAGCTGTCACAAAATACTAGACCCCCTCACCCCCTAAATGTTGGACGTCATAAGTGAACGCCCCCTAATAAGAAAGAACAATTTTACGACATTATATTATGTTACAGCATGCCTCTTAGGCTTGTCTATGGCTGTTTCAAACTAAGGATTCGAACCAACAATTTCCAACAAAAAATGTTTGTTCTAAATTCATATACTTCACAAGAACCTTTTCCACATACAATCAACATAAATACAACTTTTAGCCAAACGTAAGTAAAGAGTTGGTAGGGGTTTGTGGAGGGTGTTGTAAGTTCTTGGGTCCAGACACTAAGTCCAATAGAAAACCTCCGAGCGAATGGTAAATCCTCGCCATGGTCTTCTTCTTCTCATCCATGAGACTGATCCTCTCATAAAAGAGTTGGCAGTCTTGGTTCTCATTTACAAGCAACATCAGCCGCCCGGGCAAATCCAGAACTCGAATTGTGCACAATTTTTTTTGAGTCATTTTCGATTGTTTATTTATTTTCATAGGTTCGAATTCTAACATTTTTAATACCAAAATGCAGCCATTTTCAAAAACCATAATCGCAATTTTTATTCAAAAATTACAATGTAAACTTTCCGCAACATCCAAAAACATTCAAAAGTGTCTTCCACATGAAACAAATCCCATACTTACTATACAAATGAGTTGTTTCTATTCTACACGTAGGAAAGCATGCAACATTGGGTTTTACTCGATTTTTATCCCCACCACTTTTGGTTTATATAGAAACTCGTGTAACAACGTGTAGTAAATTTATGGAAGGGATAGAAAACAAGACTTGCTGACTGTTTCACTCAATGCTGCTGTAAGGTTGTAAAACATTAAATTGAATGTGACTGAAGCATATGCTGCTATTAAACCTCAGAATTCATGAGTAAATATTAATTTATATTTGCTATAATGTTATTGTGCTGTACAAAGTATTTCGGCAATAAGAAATGGATGAATCATCAAGATGAGAATGAATATTAAATTAAGTTCCTTAGAAAAGTTGCTTAATAAGGAAATTTCTTAACACTTTCTTATTAATTTTATTGCTTACATCTTGGACAACAGGATGCCAATCAGAATGTTTCCTGTCCTTATATTATAGGCACTGGTCAATCATATTACAGATCATAATGAGGAAGAAATTGGATTTTTTGAGCATCAACAAGGATAAAGTTTGTAAGAAGTGGTTAATATTGTTGTCAATTGTAAATGACTAGGGATGATGCTAGAAGTCGCATGGAGGATATTAAGTTAATTTTTTTGTGGAAATGCAATTGCGTCCAATACACTTCTTTGTTTTGGGATTTTTTTAAGCCTTAATGGAATGATTTTTGGTATTTTTCTGATTGGTTCTCCAGGCCTCTGGCTTGGCTTCTAGCTTGTCTAGGCTCCAAGTTTGTCAAGGCTTCAAACTTATCAAGGCTTCAAGCTTGTCTAGGCTTCTAGCTTGTCTAGGCTCCAAGTTTGTCAAGGCTTCAAGCTTGTCTAGGCTCCTAGTTTGTCAAGGCTTCAAGCTTGTCTAGGCTCCTAGTTTGTCAAGGCTTCAAGCTTGTCTAGGCTTCTTGCTTGCCAAGGCTTCTAATTTGTCTAGGCTCCTAGTTTGTCAAGGCTTCAAGCTTGTCTAGGCTTCTTGCTTGCCAAGGCTTCTAATTTGTCTAGGCTTCAAGTTTGTCAAGACTTCAAGCTTATCAAGGCTTCAAGCTTGTCTAGGCTTCTAGCTTGTCAAGGCTTCTAGCTTGTCTAGGCTCCAAGTTTGTCAAAGCTTCAAGCTTATCAAGGCTTCAAGCTTGTCTAGATTCCTAGCTTCAACCTAGCTTTAACTAGCTTTATTATAGTAGACTCCGAAATCTTGGAAAACTTTGTTATTCAAGTTGGCAGCTTGCGAGCAATTCGGACTCTTAATCCACGCATATTCTCCTTTCTTAGTTTTCCTATTCCTTCCAGAAGTTCGAATCCTAAGAATTTAATTCAAGTCATGTTTTCAGGCAATAAAATTTTTGCACAACTGTCTTCAAACATGCACAACAAGCCTCCCTCAAATCGATTAATTTATAGCATTTAAAACTCCTTTTAATAACACTTATTAGAATTGATTGAATGGATTGCGTAACTTTTATATGCGTCTGTGTCGTATCGAAAGCAATTTCACTTATAAATTTTTATGGCCTTCTAATTTTTATTTCCTCTTCTTCCCCGTCTTTGAGGCTACCCTCAAGAAAAGTAAAATCGAAAAAATTGTTTTCCCATAAAATAAAAGGCAATGAAAAAAACCTGAAGCGTCACTTACTGTTAAGAAATATAAATGAAAAGGGACTTTTTTTTAATGACTTTATTGCGTAACGCGTAAGAATGGAAATAAGAGAGACCCATACGATTGAAGATGATTAATTGATGGCGATGTGAAACAGTTGAGATTTTAAATAAATATATGCGTTTTTAAGAAATAATTTAAT
Source organism: Chironomus riparius (assembly GCA_917627325.4). Lineage (NCBI taxonomy): Eukaryota > Metazoa > Arthropoda > Insecta > Diptera > Chironomidae > Chironomus > Chironomus riparius. The sequence goes on along the minus strand of OU895878.1, from coordinate 48,444,498 downwards.
TAGATTTCAATGGAAATCGCATTAGTTGTGAAAAGGTTTCATTTCGTGAATGAAAAAGCTGTTGAAGAAATTCTCATACATGAAGTTGAAAAGGATGTTGATGAGTATGGAAGGGCTTATGAATAGTTTTATGGCGCATTTTTGTTATTATTTTAATCATTCATGAGTTTCATTGCAATATGACAAACTGTTGATCAGTGTTGTCTAACCTGTGTGCCGTGGCATCAGGGACGTAGCTAGGATTTTTCAAAGGGATGTGCCAAAAAAGTTGTTACTGTCAAAAATCAATAAAACCTTCTCTTTTTAATTATTAAATATCTCAAGGGGGTGCCCGGGCACCTAAGGACCTCCGAACCTGGATACACCCCTGTGTGGCACACTAGTGTCGTAGAACTTTTTTTGGAATGCACTGAACCGCACGCTCGTGGCTCAAAAACTTTGAATAACACTGTTGTAGACGAATGATAGTGACACTGTTGTATTTGACAAAAGCAAAGCCAGGATCTTTAAAGTCTACATAGCTTAATAAGCACACAAAGTCAATGGGATTTAAAAAAAAGTTGAGCAAAACTTGCAATAAAGTTGCTTTTTATCAGAAATTCTTACCCTGTTTTTTCGTAATCAGCTAGTTGCTTAGTAGATTGAAAAAGTGATTTTTTGGCTCACTAGTAGCTTAGTAACGAGTAGTAGCTTATAACGAAAAAACAGGGTATTCACTTATGACGTCCAAAATTAACGGTCATTTTTCAAAAAAAAAAAACAATGGACTTTGAGGAATTTCTATTCTTCTTTTCTTGTTGACCCCCATCCCCCTCCCCCTTCCCTCCCCTTCTGGGCGTCATGAATGAACGGCTAAGTTTGAATCTATACAAAAATAAAAGACAAAATTTATAGTTTATTGATTTAAAAATCAATTCTAAACTACAAAAAATATTTTTTTTTCAAATAAGACAAAGTAAAGTTAAAAAATTTCAAAAATTTTTTTGAAAAAATTATTGCTAAGAATTATTAAAAAGCCCTTCAAGATATCGCGCCCATAAAAATATTTTTATTAATCGTAATTCCATTTCTTTAACCATCTCGTGAGTCCTCTCAATGTTTAAAAATCAGATTGAAAAGGCAGTGATGTAAAAAATTAAAAATGTACACGAAATGCACCCTACCCAATTTTAAAGAAACGAGACTCATAAAAAAAATCTTAAGAACGACACCGAGAGTTTTACTACTTAAAAAAATGTTCTTCCGATCCTTCTTATTTTTTTAATTTTTTTCACGAGCACATTTTTTTATCGTTTTGTAATAAAAAATAAAAGAAATGTAAAATCAAAAAGGCGAAAAAATGAATTGTGCAAAGCGCAATCACAAATATTTAAATAGGCGAGTAAGGATAATGAAATGGGATGAAATGTTTATCCATAAAGGAATGAAAAATTGAGCATAAATCATAAATTTTATTGCTGTAAAGAAAATAATATGATTCTCAAGATGACAACGGATATAAAAATGTTATTTTTTTTACTTTTGGATGAATGAAAAAAATTAATTTTAATATTTTTAATGATTTTTTAAGGTTTTTATTTGTCTGCTGTAGGAATTACGTAACGGATTTCGTGACTAAACGATTAAAGATATTAAAATTTCAGTTTATAAAAAAATAAAATTATTAAAATTTTATTTTAATAAAATAACGTTTTTTAAAAGTTTGAATATTTCTCTCCAAAATTTTGGAATTTTCCGCTTGTGAAGTATATAAAATTCTTCCTAAAATATCAAAGAAATTAAATTTGGCAATAATTCTCAATTTTTTGAACCCTCGCAACCCCAATTGACACCTTAAACCCCCATTTTCGCCAAACAAATTTTTAGGGTTGTTGTGTGTTTGTGGTCGATATAGATGCAATGACTTTCGATTGATTTACAGATATGGAGGGAAATGGGTTGGAATATTTTATCTATTATACTGCGGCAGCTCTTTGGAATTATCAGGAATCAATCAGGACTCATCGATGTTTGAGCGGTGGTATAAATAGCTTTAAAATATTATCCTCCATTTACTAGTCCGTCTATTATCATTTCGATAAAATTTGCAATATTCCCATAAGAACGACCCACAAGAGCGTCACCTCTTTTTTTTGCAAATCTCTAATATACTAGGTTCGAATCCAGGGGCGTAGCCAGAAAATTTTTAAGGGGGGGCCCATTTTCGGAAATTAAAAAACCGCTATTTTGAATCCTTAAATCTATATTCATTCTTCATAAGTTTAAATATTTAATTCATTATTCATACATTAAATTTAATTTTTCGTGCTGATTTTGACATTTCTTTCCTCTACATTAACTGGTTCTTCTCTATAAATACTTATTAAAACAATTATCAGATTTTCGTAGGGGGGGGCCGGGCCCCCTGGCTACGCCCCTGTTCGAATCCTATTATTTTGAATACATTATATTAGGATTTTGCCAATCTTAACTTAAAGAGTTGTTGTGGATTTGTGGTTGATGATGTAACATCTAGATTTGGTATAGTATCGAAAGCTGTGTTTGTGGCCAGCCCGCTTCATAGTTCTTTGATGTGTCTCTGAATCAATATTTACATGCATCTCATTAATGACACTTGAAAGGTGACGCTTTTTTTTTGCGATTTTTTTAAACTTCGTTCCAAGGTTCAAATCCTTTAGAAATTTCTTGTACAATTTTTGTTTGAAAAAAGTATTATTATGTTCACACCGTTTTCACGTGTGAATCTATTGGTTTTGTTCAGATTGAAAAATCAGTTTTTCGCATTTTGTGAGAAAACAAAGCAAAATTTGTCATAAAAGTTCAAAAAAGAAAAGTTTGTGCCTGAAATTTTACATCATTTTCAAAAAACAGATTTCAAATTGGTTGAAGCATTGCTGAGAAAATCGCAAAATACGCTTTCTGCAAGCAAACAAGCAAGCAAGCAAGCAAGTTAATCAGCAAGAAATCTCAATAACGAGACATTGTAGAGACTTCTAGTTTTTTACATTTGATCCGTGCTGCTCTATAGAAGAGCTGTATTGTTTTTGGGCAAGGTAGGAACAGCCGTTGCTTCAGAAATGGCAAAAAACTTTCCTTTCTCACGAATTTTTCAAATTAAAAGTTCACTTTGATTTTTTTTTAAATTAAACTTTCGATGAAAAAATTTTTTTTGAGCAAAAAACCAAGTAGGAAATACATTTTCAATTTTGGACTAGGGGCGACCCTAGTCAAAATCAATTTTGTCACTTTTTTCTTCGAGGGTTTATCCAAATGGATTGAAACTTTGCATAAATATTCTAGTGCTTAAAACAAATACAAATAAAACATCTTAAAATTTTTTTGACCAAAGAACCAAGTAGGAAATACATTTTCAATTTTGGACTAGGGGCGACCCTAGTCAAAATCAATTTTGTCACTTTTTTCTTCGAGGGTTTATCCAAATAGATTGAAACTTTGCATAAATATTCTAGTGCTTAAAACAAATACAAATAAAACATCTTAAAATTTTTTTGAGCAAAGAACCAAGTAGGAAATACATTTTCAATTTTGGACTAGGGGCGACCCTAGTCAAAATCAATTTTGTCACTTTTTTCTTCGAGGGTTTATCCAAATGGATTGAAACTTTGCATAAATATTCTAGTGCTTAAAACAAATACAAATAAAACATCCTAAAATTTTTTTGAGCAAAGAACCAAGTAGGAAATACATTTTCAATTATGAACTTGGGACAGGTCTAGTCAAAATCTAGTTTTTCACTTTTTTTCTTCGAAGGTTTATCCAATTACAGTGAAACTTTGTGTGAGTATACTAATTTTTATACAAAACAGTTTTAAATATCTAAAGCAAGAATTGTATTCTATATGTCGTCAGACCCAAATTTTATAAATTTGGTTGTACATTCAAAAACAACGTGACTTAAAATTTTGTTCAAAAAAATGATTTTTATTAATTCAGAAATGTGTGACTTGAAGATTAGAATGCTCATACAAAGTTTTACTGTATTTGGATTTATCCTCGAAGAAAAAAGTGAAAAACTAGATTTTGACTGGACCTGTCCCAAGTTCATAATTGAAAATGTATTTCCTACTTGGTTCTTTGCTCAAAAAAAATTTAGGATGTTTTATTAGTATTTGTTTTAAGCACTAGAATATTTATGCAAAGTTTCAATCTATTTGGATAAACCCTCGAAGAAAAAAGTGACAAAATTGATTTTGACTAGGGTCGCCCCTAGTCCAAAATTGAAAATGTATTTCCTTCTTGGTTCTTTGCTCAAAAAAATTTTAAGATGTTTTATTTGTATTTGTTTTAATCACTAGAATATTTATGCAAAGTTTCAATCCATTTGGATAAACCCTCGAAGAAAAAAGTGACAAATTGATTTTGACTAGGGTCGCCCCTAGTCCAAAATTGAAAATGTATTTCCTACTTGGTTCTTTGCTCAAAAAAATTTTAAGATGTTTTATTTGTATTTGTTTTAATCCCTAAAATATTTATGCAAAGTTCCAATCATTTGGATAAACCCTCGAAGAAAAAAGTGACAAATTGATTTTGACTAGGGTCGCCCCTAGTCCAAAATTGAAAATGTATTTCCTACTTGGTTCTTTGCTCAAAAAATTTTAAGCTGTTTAATTTGTATTTTTTTTAATCCCTAAAATATTTATGCAAAGTTTCAATCCATTTGGATAAACCCTCGAAGAAAAAAGTGACAAAATTGATTTTGACTAGGGTCGCCCCTAGTCTAAAATTGAAAATGTATTTCCTACTTGGTTCTTTGCTCAAAAAAATTTTAGAATGTTTTATTTGTATTTGTTTTAATCACTAGAATATTTATGCAAAGTTTCAATCCATTTGGATAAACCCTCGAAGAAAAAAGTGACAAATTGATTTTGACTAGGGTCGCCCCTAGTCCAAAATTGAAAATGTAATTCCTACTTGGTTCTTTGCTCAAAAAATTTTAAGCTGTTTAATTTGTATTTTTTTTAATCCCTAAAATATTTATGCAAAGTTTCAATCCATTTGGATAAACCCTCGAAGAAAAAAGTGACAAAATTGATTTTGACTAGGGTCGCCCCTAGTCTAAAATTGAAAATGTATTTCCTACTTGGTTCTTTGCTCAAAAAAATTTTAGAATGTTTTATTTGTATTTGTTTTATTCACTAGAATATTTATGCAAAGTTTCAATTCATTTGGATAAACCCTTGAAGAAAAAAGTGACAAATTGATTTTGACTAGGGTCGCCCCTAGTCCAAAATTGAAAATGTATTTCCTTCTTGGTTCTTTGCTCAAAAAAATTTTAGGATGTTTTATTTGTATTTGTTTTAATCCCTAAAATATTTATGCAAAGTTCCAATCATTTGGATAAACCCTCGAAGAAAAAAGTGACAAATTGATTTTGACTAGGGTCGCCCCTAGTCCAAAATTGAAAATGTATTTCCTACTTGGTTCTTTGCTCAAAAAATTTTAAGCTGTTTAATTTGTATTTTTTTTAATCCCTAAAATATTTATGCAAAGTTTCAATCCATTTGGATAAACCCTCGAAGAAAAAAGTGACAAAATTGATTTTGACTAGGGTCGCCCCTAGTCCAAAATTGAAAATGTATTTCCTTCTTGGTTCTTTGCTCAAAAAAATTTTAGGATGTTTTATTTGTATTTGTTTTAATCCCTAAAATATTTATGCAAAGTTCCAATCATTTGGATAAACCCTCGAAGAAAAAAGTGACAAATTGATTTTGACTAGGGTCGCCCCTAGTCCAAAATTGAAAATGTATTTCCTACTTGGTTCTTTGCTCAAAAAATTTTAAGCTGTTTAATTTGTATTTTTTTTAATCCCTAAAATATTTATGCAAAGTTTCAATCCATTTGGATAAACCCTCGAAGAAAAAAGTGACAAAATTGATTTTGACTAGGGTCGCCCCTAGTCTAAAATTGAAAATGTATTTCCTACTTGGTTCTTTGCTCAAAAAAATTTTAGAATGTTTTATTTGTATTTGTTTTATTCACTAGAATATTTATGCAAAGTTTCAATTCATTTGGATAAACCCTTGAAGAAAAAAGTGACAAATTGATTTTGACTAGGGTCGCCCCTAGTCCAAAATTGAAAATGTATTTCCTACTTGGTTCTTTGCTCAAAAAAATTTTAAGATGTTTTATTTGTATTTGTTTTAATCCCTAAAATATTTATGCAAAGTTCCAATCATTTGGATAAACCCTCGAAGAAAAAAGTGACAAATTGATTTTGACTAGGGTCGCCCCTAGTCCAAAATTGAAAATGTATTTCCTTCTTGGTTCTTTGCTCAAAAAAATTTTAAGATGTTTTATTTGTATTTGTTTTATTCACTAGAATATTTATGCAAAGTTTCAATTCATTTGGATAAACCCTTGAAGAAAAAAGTGACAAATTGATTTTGACTAAGGTCGCCCCTAGTCCAAAATTGAAAATGTATTTCCTACTTGGTTCTTTGCTCAAAAAAATTTTAAGATGTTTTATTTGTATTTGTTTTAATCCCTAAAATATTTATGCAAAGTTCCAATCATTTGGATAAACCCTCGAAGAAAAAAGTGACAAATTGATTTTGACTAGGGTCGCCCCTAGTCCAAAATTGAAAATGTATTTCCTTCTTGGTTCTTTGCTCAAAAAAATTTTAAGATGTTTTATTTGTATTTGTTTTAATCACTAGAATATTTATGCAAAGTTTCAATCCATTTGGATAAACCCTCGAAGAAAAAAGTGAGAAAATTGATTTTGACTAGGGTCGCCCCTAGTCCAAAATTGAAAATGTATTTCCTTCTTGGTTCTTTGCTCAAAAAAATTTTAGGATGTTTTATTTGTATTTGTTTTAATCCCTAAAATATTTATGCAAAGTTCCAATCATTTGGATAAACCCTCGAAGAAAAAAGTGACAAATTGATTTTGACTAGGGTCGCCCCTAGTCCAAAATTGAAAATGTATTTCCTACTTGGTTCTTTGCTCAAAAAATTTTAAGCTGTTTAATTTGTATTTTTTTTAATCCCTAAAATATTTATGCAAAGTTTCAATCCATTTGGATAAACCCTCGAAGAAAAAAGTGACAAAATTGATTTTGACTAGGGTCGCCCCTAGTCTAAAATTGAAAATGTATTTCCTACTTGGTTCTTTGCTCAAAAAAATTTTAGAATGTTTTATTTGTATTTGTTTTATTCACTAGAATATTTATGCAAAGTTTCAATTCATTTGGATAAACCCTTGAAGAAAAAAGTGACAAATTGATTTTGACTAGGGTCGCCCCTAGTCCAAAATTGAAAATGTATTTCCTACTTGGTTCTTTGCTCAAAAAAATTTTAAGATGTTTTATTTGTATTTGTTTTAATCCCTAAAATATTTATGCAAAGTTCCAATCATTTGGATAAACCCTCGAAGAAAAAAGTGACAAATTGATTTTGACTAGGGTCGCCCCTAGTCCAAAATTGAAAATGTATTTCCTACTTGGTTCTTTGCTCAAAAAATTTTAAGCTGTTTAATTTGTATTTTTTTTAATCCCTAAAATATTTATGCAAAGTTTCAATCCATTGGGATAAACCCTCGAAGAAAAAAGTGACAAAATTGATTTTGACTAGGGTCGCCCCTAGTCTAAAATTGAAAATGTATTTCCTACTTGGTTCTTTGCTCAAAAAAATTTTAGAATGTTTTATTTGTATTTGTTTTAATCACTAGAATATTTATGCAAAGTTTCAATCCATTTGGATAAACCCTCGAAGAAAAAAGTGACAAATTGATTTTGACTAGGGTCGCCCCTAGTCCAAAATTGAAAATGTAATTCCTACTTGGTTCTTTGCTCAAAAAATTTTAAGCTGTTTAATTTGTATTTTTTTTAATCCCTAAAATATTTATGCAAAGTTTCAATCCATTTGGATAAACCCTCGAAGAAAAAAGTGACAAAATTGATTTTGACTAGGGTCGCCCCTAGTCCAAAATTGAAAATGTATTTCCTTCTTGGTTCTTTGCTCAAAAAAATTTTAGGATGTTTTATTTGTATTTGTTTTATAAACTTGAATATTTATGCAAAGTTTCAATCCATTTGGATAAACCCTTGAAGAAAAAAGTGACAAATTGATTTTGACTAGGGTCGCCCCTAGTCCAAAATTGAAAATGTATTTCCTTCTTGGTTCTTTGCTCAAAAAAATTTTAGGATGTTTTATTTGTATTTGTTTTAATCCCTAAAATATTTATGCAAAGTTCCAATCATTTGGATAAACCCTCGAAGAAAAAAGTGACAAATTGATTTTGACTAGGGTCGCCCCTAGTCCAAAATTGAAAATGTATTTCCTACTTGGTTCTTTGCTCAAAAAATTTTAAGCTGTTTAATTTGTATTTTTTTTAATCCCTAAAAAAGTGACAAAATTGATTTTGACTAGGGTCGCCCCTAGTCTAAAATTGAAAATGTATTTCCTACTTGGTTCTTTGCTCAAAAAAATTTTAGAATGTTTTATTTGTATTTGTTTTATTCACTAGAATATTTATGCAAAGTTTCAATTCATTTGGATAAACCCTTGAAGAAAAAAGTGACAAATTGATTTTGACTAGGGTCGCCCCTAGTCCAAAATTGAAAATGTATTTCCTACTTGGTTCTTTGCTCAAAAAAATTTTAAGATGTTTTATTTGTATTTGTTTTAATCACTAGAATATTTATGCAAAGTTTCAATCCATTTGGATAAACCCTCGAAGAAAAAAGTGACAAATTGATTTTGACTAGGGTCGCCCCTAGTCCAAAATTGAAAATGTAATTCCTACTTGGTTCTTTGCTCAAAAAATTTTAAGCTGTTTAATTTGTATTTTTTTTAATCCCTAAAATATTTATGCAAAGTTTCAATCCATTTGGATAAACCCTCGAAGAAAAAAGTGACAAAATTGATTTTGACTAGGGTCGCCCCTAGTCCAAAATTGAAAATGTATTTCCTTCTTGGTTCTTTGCTCAAAAAAATTTTAGGATGTTTTATTTGTATTTGTTTTATTCACTAGAATATTTATGCAAAGTTTCAATCCATTTGGATAAACCCTTGAAGAAAAAAGTGACAAATTGATTTTGACTAGGGTCGCCCCTAGTCCAAAATTGAAAATGTATTTCCTTCTTGGTTCTTTGCTCAAAAAAATTTTAGGATGTTTTATTTGTATTTGTTTTAATCCCTAAAATATTTATGCAAAGTTCCAATCATTTGGATAAACCCTCGAAGAAAAAAGTGACAAATTGATTTTGACTAGGGTCGCCCCTAGTCCAAAATTGAAAATGTATTTCCTACTTGGTTCTTTGCTCAAAAAATTTTAAGCTGTTTAATTTGTATTTTTTTTAATCCCTAAAAAAGTGACAAAATTGATTTTGACTAGGGTCGCCCCTAGTCTAAAATTGAAAATGTATTTCCTACTTGGTTCTTTGCTCAAAAAAATTTTAGAATGTTTTATTTGTATTTGTTTTATTCACTAGAATATTTATGCAAAGTTTCAATTCATTTGGATAAACCCTTGAAGAAAAAAGTGACAAATTGATTTTGACTAGGGTCGCCCCTAGTCCAAAATTGAAAATGTATTTCCTACTTGGTTCTTTGCTCAAAAAAATTTTAAGATGTTTTATTTGTATTTGTTTTAATCCCTAAAATATTTATGCAAAGTTCCAATCATTTGGATAAACCCTCGAAGAAAAAAGTGACAAATTGATTTTGACTAGGGTCGCCCCTAGTCCAAAATTGAAAATGTATTTCCTACTTGGTTCTTTGCTCAAAAAAATTTTAGAATGTTTTATTTGTATTTGTTTTAATCACTAGAATATTTATGCAAAGTTTCAATCCATTTGGATAAACCCTCGAAGAAAAAAGTGACAAATTGATTTTGACTAGGGTCGCCCCTAGTCCAAAATTGAAAATGTATTTCCTACTTGGTTCTTTGCTCAAAAAATTTTAAGCTGTTTAATTTGTATTTTTTTTAATCCCTAAAATATTTATGCAAAGTTTCAATCCATTTGGATAAACCCTCGAAGAAAAAAGTGACAAAATTGATTTTGACTAGGGTCGCCCCTAGTCCAAAATTGAAAATGTATTTCCTTCTTGGTTCTTTGCTCAAAAAAATTTTAGGATGTTTTATTTGTATTTGTTTTATTCACTAGAATATTTATGCAAAGTTTCAATCCATTTGGATAAACCCTTGAAGAAAAAAGTGACAAATTGATTTTGACTAGGGTCGCCCCTAGTCCAGTGCAGTTAAGTGCCTTGCTGGTCGAATAGGTAAGGCGCTTGGCTCAAATTTGGTATGGTAACTCGAAGGTCGTCGGTTCGAATCCAGCCATTTCCAAATTTGTTCTTTTTCAGAAGTTTAGATACTTCGACTGCTTAATGTACGAGATCATGCCATAATTGGGCATTTTGGGCAACGTTGGATTAAGGAACGGATCAGGAACTTGAAGTGTAGCGGGAGAAATAGGAACGAGAGCTACAAGATTACCTTATAATGGAATATTGTCAGAACGGACCTGAAATGTATCACGTCACGCCCACAAAAGATTGAAACGAGAGCCTGAATTTAATCGAAACTTAGATTTGAAGATTAGAAGCTTGATTCTACGTCACCCATAGTGATATGAAATGTATCACTAATCAATGTAAAAAGTAAAACATGTATAAATACTAATTCTTCCGGACGGTAACGTCGACAAATAAATAATAAATAAAAAAAAAATAAATAAAATAATTTTGGTCCAAATCTCGGCCATACTTCACACTTATTTGAACCACATTTTCTCGTAAATGTTAAAATATTATTAAAAAGTAATTAATCCTGAATTATGTCGCTATTTTGTCAAGTGTTTTAAGATAAAGAATTTGCAGGAATTTGTTTTTTGGTTTCCACAGTGAAGAGTATGTACAAAATTCAGATGGGGTAGTCGAAATTTTAGATTTCGTTTTTTTTAAGCTATGCATTACAAAAAGTAATATTGGTATGTGATTTATGTCAGAATTATGTCAATTCAAATAAAACATCCAAAAAATTTTTTTGACAAAAGTACACAATAGAAAATCAATTTTCAATTTTGGACTAGGGGCGACCCTAGTCAAAATCAATTTGTCACTTTTTTCTTCGAGGGTTTATCCAAATGAATTGAAACTTTGCATAAATATTCTAGTGATTAAAACAAATACAAATAAAACATTCTAAAATTTTTTTGAGCAAAGAACCAAGAAGGAAATACATTTTCAATTTTGGACTAGGGGCGACCCTAGTCAAAATCAATTTGTCACTTTTTTCTTCAAGGGTTTATCCAAATGAATTGAAACTTTGCATAAATATTCTAGTGATTAAAACAAATACAAATAAAACATTCTAAAATTTTTTTGAGCAACGAACAAGTAGGAAATTAGCTTCATAGTGATTCATTCATAGTGTTCCCGAGGGTGACAAAATTCAAACTAAGTGTTTTTGTAACTGACATAATTATGACATAAATTAGGTATATCTTTTGAACTGTTTCGATATGGGTCTCGGCTGTACTTCACGCCCACCTTTCAAACTTATGCTGAGCAAATCTTGGTCTATCCATAAGACTTTTGATGGTACGGTGTGAATATATCCGCATTGGGTTTCTACCCGATACACTAGTTTTGCAATTGAATTTAATATTTGCTTTTAAACATAAAACCAAGAGTTTTCCAAGCCACACTGCGATGGAGGCAAAAATAAAATAAGACTTTTGCCAACCTCGTCCTTAACGGTCATTGTGTGCTTGTGGTTGATGATGTAATGTGTTGGCTTTGTTATCGCTTTGCTGGTCGTTTGTGTGCGGGGTTTAAGTTGGGTGGTCAAAGAGTTGTTTTAATTAACAACATTAAATTCGCGAAATCATTTCGACTTTTCTCTGTTTATTCGTCTAGGAAATGCTGTAATTTATTTATAAATTATATATATCTCACAACTTATGACCTATAAAAGTACTTTTCTTTTTTGTCAGAAATTTGGGAATTATTAAGGTTCAAATCCCAAATTTGTGTTTGAATTATTACATTTAAAATAAATTTTAAGCAATTTGTTTCTCAATTGTAAGGTTCGATTCCCAAATTCTATATAAACTATTTAAAAATGCTGATATAAATTTTTTTTAATGTTCAAATCCCAATCTTTATTTTTGATTATAATTGCAATATTTTAATAAATAACATTACTTTCAATAATAAATCTTATCATTAACTAGAACATCCATAAAATATCTCAAAAAAAAACTAATTTATTAAAGTTTAATCCAAAATTTGTCACATAAAAATATAAACTCATGTTGAATGAGGGTTATTAGTTTTTCAGATAAATTCTCGTTGATTCAAAAAGAAGCAAAAAGTCGTAAAGATTTTTATGACATCCACATGCATTTTAACAAATAAGTTTTGCAGCTACTGACTGCTGCATCCGCATAGCACATTCAAAAGAAAAAAATCAAAGTCAAATATTTGGAAATGAGAAGAATGGAACCATAAAATTCTCTGCCATTATTAGCTGCTGGATAAGCTATAAAAATTAAACTCATCTAAAATTATTTGATAAATTTTTATATTTATTGAATGGAACATAAAAATCATCTTTAAGCATCCACGAGACATAATTCATGTCTAATTAAATGCATTTTTATGCTCATCATGCTCATTAATAAATAAATATTAAGGCATAGATTTTTCATGACATTTTAATGTCTGATTCTCATTATCAACCTTTTAGGGCATTTAATTTACATCCACAGTTATAATCATGTGAGTTTTACCTTCCAAATAAGCCACAATGAGGATATGATGAAAAGCAAATATTTAATTAACATTTTCCATTAATGTTGCCACTTCCATTGCATGAAAATCATCAAGTTTTGGAATTGTACTGGATAGACATGGGAGGCATGCATGTATAATGTCTAAGATTCGAACCTAAGCTCCTTTTGCTTAATCAAAAACGCAGCTAATTTTAAGACAATAATGCGGTGAGGTAAGAATAGATTGACATCATTCATGGATGATCCCCACACCTGACTCAAATGTTGTTGTTTGCATAGGATAATGTACATGCAGTTCTTATATGTGAGATTCATAAATTCAGACATGATATGTACGCATCATAAATGCAAAATAAGATTATCAAAATACACTTTCATGCCGAGTTCCTTCAACTCTTCCCTCACACACATACACACAGTCATAGCATCATGCTTGATGTCGCATTTCATAATTACTAATCCCCCGAAATAAAAACCCATAAATGCTCGGGTTGATATTTAGGAAAGTAAATAAAGCATTAGAATTTAGAAAATTCAGGTTTTTGGATATTAGATGTTGAGTCTGCTGTACATGTCCATTTGTTTAATTTTTCCGACTAAGAATTTTACTCAATTTTCCTTTTTTAATTGCTCGAAGGTAAATGTTGCTCATTTAATAAGCACATAAGTTCATTTTATGGACATTTGTTTAAATAAATCTTTCCGTGATATTCAGGAACAAGTTTTTAGGTTCAAAATATTCACTTTATGATGATGTCAAAATAATCTGCTGATAAAAATTTTGATGGAAGTAAAAATAGAATTTTCAATGTTGCTAAGCACAGGCGAAAAGAAGTTTGAAAAAATTTGCAAAAAAGAAACCTCCCCGGCCGGGAATCGAACCCGGGTCTTCCACGTGACAGGCGGAGATACTCACCACTATACTACCGAGGATTGTTATTTGATATATTGATCTTTACAAATGATCTTGCTTAATTAAGTTTCAGTGATATTTTAAAAGGTTTGATACGCAAAATTTTTATTTTTGATAAGATAATTGATTTTGCTCATCAATTTGACAAGTGTTTAATTTTTGAGTGGTGCTAAGTGATTCATAAAAATCAAAATTATTGAAATTAATGCGTTCTACTAATTGTACATAAAAGGTTAATATCAGAGATCGAAGCCGATTTTTTCGGCTTAACTCAATTTTTGATTTTTTTTGATAGAAAAATCCATTAAACACCCATTTCAAGTATTTAAATTGAACTTTACATGCTTTACTATGATTCTGTGAAATATTTTTTCAGCATGTAGCTATAGTGAGCTCAGAATTTCAAGTTAAAGAATGTTAAGCCGAAATTTAAGCCGATCGGCTTAAAATCGGCTAAATTGAAATTCAGAGCTTACTATAGCTACATGCTGAAAAAATATTTCACAGAATCATAGTAAAGCATGTAATGTTCAATTTAAATACTTAAAATGGGTGTTAAAGGGCTTTTTTCTATCAAAAAAATCAAAAATTGAGTTAAGCCGAAAAAATCGGCTTCGATCTCTGGTTAATATACTAGGTTCTCAGGTCTTTTATGAGACATTTCCTTATCATGTAACGCTTTTTGGAATAACAGAGTTAAGGGCCGTTCACTTATGACATTCCAAGGGGTCAGTAAGAAAAGAACAAAAAAAATTCCTGGAAATCCATTGTTCTTTTTTTAAAAATGACCGTTAATTTCGGACGTCATAATTGAACGACCCATTATGAGATTTTTTGAAAGTTTAAGCAAAGGAAATTTTGTGGCATTTGCGAGAGAAGGTCCTAAAAGCAGACTTTTGCATTACTCAATATGAATTAATTATATTATAAAAAAATTCATTTTAAATTTATTTAAACTTCATTTGTTTTTTTTTATATTTTTAATCCTTAAATGCGGAAGAGTTGACAATAAAAATAAAATAATAGATTGAAGGTATCAACTTACACCAACTCTGTGCCATTTATCAAATTTAGCCAATTCTGGTCATATTAAGTGTAAATTTTATTTTCCTCTATTTTACAAAAGAGTTAAAAATATTTTTATCCCTTTTATCGTTTGCAGAATTGATTGGAAAATGTACTTTTATGTCCTTTTGTTGTCACGTACTCAGAATTGTGGCAATTTCTAGCTTTTGTTGAGATTTGGAAACAACCCTTAATCCTACATGCCCTGAAGTGTCGACACACATTTTTTAATTCGCAAATTCATTTTTATTGATTTTATTTTGCTTGAAAAATAATTTTTTTATCTGACATTTTGGATCAAAGGAATTCCTAATCAATTTTTGAAATCCTCTCAATAAAAGTTATTTCAATCAAAATTGAGTAAAAAAGTGTGTCCTCGACCATCGGCGTTCTATAAATCCGAGATTTTTTAATAAATTGGGAAATATGAGATTTTATGGTTTTTGTTTGTTTACTTACTGGTCCACATACGTGCGTGTGCTCATATCATATCAACTTTTTACGATAGATTTGAGATAAAAGTCAGTTTTTTTTTGAACAATAATTGCAATTATTTTTGTTTATTTTAAACTTTCTAGAAAAAAAAAAATTCACTGTAAATAGAAACCTTTTAAAAAAATATATATCAAAGGATATACCTTACAGACATCATGTCGATATCATCTAGCATTTAAAAAACTCAATTACATCGAATACGAAATCTGTATTTTTTCAAATATTTACTTTTAAGATTCTTTATATTCCCTCCTTTTAGCAATGTTGAGGATGGCAAGGATAATTTACTTGGTCAAATAATTCAAGCATCATAAAGTTACCCTCAATGATGGGATGAACAACAAGATGTACACTTGTGCAGGTTGCTATACACGAGTATCACAATTTTTTTTGAGCTGTATTTTGAGAATTAAGAAGTTTGGATGTGACTGGTTGTGTCATTTTGTCATAGTTTATTGACATATGGGATGGGATGAAGCTTTAGACATAGACGGAGTCAAATGAGGGGTTCATGGAAGTCTGAATCTGCCTTTTAAGATTGATCTGACAACAACCCTACATTTTAAATGCCTTTGAAGAAGCAGGTGAGTCCATATCCTACAACTATCTAAAAAAGTTTGGATATCACTGCTCTAGAAAATTATAAATCAGACTTGCGTTTGAATTTTCGAAAAAATTCGAAATTGGCTTCAAAAAATTCGAAATTTATTTCGAAAATTTAAACTCAATTCAACCGGTAAAACTTTAAAAAATTCTATGCTGAATTTTGAGCATTTTAGCTATGATAAACAAAAGAGTTTTTTGCGGAAATATTTTCAAGAAATTTTTACACTTACACACTTACATTTTTCAATTTCAACTGAATTTTATTAATTTAGAAATTTTCTTACTTAAAACAATGATTAACAACTTACTGATCACATAACTAGTGATACTGATCGAAAAGCTTCATAATCTGTAGCTTAATTAAAGCAAAATTTTGTTTTATGCTTTAACGGAAAATAAATTTTGAATTTTTCAAAATTTTACATAACTGCCAACATTCGAAATGACGCAAGTCTGTTATAAATGCTTCTTACAATCCTCCCCAAAAACTCAATTATTCTTACTTGTATCTTCAATTTCTGTATTTTTTTCGTTCAAATAAACTCGCAAAAATTCAATCATGCGAGAAAAAGCAACAAAGTTGATTTCTTTATTTGAGAGGTTCGTGGAAATGGCAAATGCGAAGAAAAAAAAAATTCTAAATTGAATAAGTTGAAAATCAAATTAGATGAGAAATGGATGAAAACACAAAAGAGAAAGTGATAGATTTGCGAGGGAGGATGAATTTATGTAGTGATGCAATTACTTAAGGGGGGTTGTTCGAAAATTAGGGCTCATACAGGGGTTTATTGAAGATGAGATTTAGAAGATTTAAAACTATGATTTGAAGTTTGAAGACTCAGGTTAAAAGATGATTTAATTAGGGGGGGGGGGGGGGGGGAGGGTTATGAATTAGCACTTTTTGAAAAAATTTTCAACCGAATGAAGGAGGTTGGAACTTCACCCTTTAGCCCAGTGTTTCTCAAACTTTTTTGGTCCACGGCACAATTTTTTTCAAGGGTGTGGTACTGATGAAATGATCAAAAATGATCAAAAATGATCAAAAATGATCAAAAATGATCAAAAATGATCAAAATTGATCAAAATGTAATTCTTCAGTTCCACACCCTTGATTTTTTTTTACATGAATTTTTTCGCGGCACACCTGAATAGTCCCGTGTACGCCTGAATAATCCCGTGGCACACTAATTGATTTTCATGACCTTTTTGAAGCCATAAAACATGAAAATATAAGCAAAATTTTAGAAATCAAGTTTTTTTGCAGCACATAGTTTGAAAATCGCTGCTTTAGCCAAAACAGTTCGCATGAACGTTGACAGGGTTTTTAAAATTCGAGAACTTGTTTTTGATTCGTAGCAAGAGGAACACATAGTGCCATGACTCAGGTAACTTGTGGTATAGATCCAAAGATTACGAAAAAAACATAAATTTTTTTTATTATCTTGCTTCGTGCAACATAACCCTTGCTAGCCTCAATTTTATCATTGTCAACCTTACTTACCCCCTCCTAATCTCAAAAAACAGACAAAATCACCGATTCTGTCATAAATTTTTCATTACAATTGAAATCCACTTATTTCCAATCTGTTTAACGTCATTTATGAACGACCCCTATGTGCATTGTCATTCCTTAATATCGACTTAGTTTCTATCAAATTTAAGAATGTGTAAATTCCATTGAAAACTCTTTTAAAGAATCTCAAAAATTTAACTTTTTGCTGCTTTTGATAAAATTCCAACGTTCGAATCCCACCCCCAATAAAATATCAATTCATTATTGAAGACCAATGTCTATTAAGTTTTTGCTTATTCAACAAATAATGCAATTGAATGAAAGAAAAATACCAAAAAAAAGGCATTTCATGCAGTTAATTAAGTTTTTGAGAATAATGAAAAAATATTTAACGATGTGTTAATAATAGAATTATCTTGATGGGCAATTAAAGTACAATTAAATTAATTTTCAATAAAAATTTGCATCTACATGAAATCATGTCTATGAATGGATATAAAAAAATTATTTATGTACTGAAATCCATGCCGAGAGAGAGAGAGAGAGTATGAGAGGAGATAGCAATGAATAGATAAAGGGTTGAAGCATAATGGATATAGAAGGTAGAAGATATAAATTACAAGTGATCCCTATTCAAAATGCAATAAATTCAATGCACTTCAGCATGTTCATTAATAACTTGCATTGAGGAAAAAATGCCATTAATTTTTTTTTGTTTTGGAATAAATCTCTTGATGCTCTGCGTGCATTTTAATTTCGTTAAATTCTTTCGATGTTATTGAATGGAAATTTACTTGGATGATTTTCAGCACTTGTTTGTCTTTATTGACTAGACATATGTGCTTGAGTGAGCTCGTGTAATTTATATGGAATTTAGAGGCATCGATGCAGTTTAATTTGATGTAATGGACTTTAATAAAGAATTTTTGTGCTTTAGCATTTTTGCATGAATCAGAATTTGTGAATTGTTAATGGATTGGAGCTATAAATCAGGATTTAAATGGGTGAAATGAGTTTTGGGATGGAGGATGTGCACGTTTGGCTTTCATTAGATAAATCTTAGTGATTCCTATCCTAGCATGGTTAACATGGGTATTGTATTTTTCTAGTTTTGGTCTTGGACCATTACTAATGCTACTGGGCCTTTAAACTTGAATCTACCAAAGAATCAGTTGCTTACTATTCTTTAAAAGACTTACAGATAAAGGACTTGTGCGAATCCTTGTCATATCGACAATACTCTATATAATGATTGAGAGATTGGTCTCTTGTGGGAATCAAACCCACGTGCTTACAATAGAACGTTACAGATATCTGGGCTATTGCCTATCCACTCGCGCCACAAGGGCATAACTCTCACTCTGGCATATTTCACAAAATCACAAAATCCAGCTTCTGAGAAGTACAACTAAAAGATACTCAGCATTAAAGCCTAAAATCGTTAATTTAGACGTCCAAATATCCTCTAAATCTAAAAAAATCCAAACATTTTCCTAGCCTGCAAATCACTTTGATCATCAAATATCCATCAAAATTGCAAAATTCCAACAACAACAACCCGACTCGACTGCATTACAATGTGTCATAAATGCCCTTTGGTCATCATGTCGCACGAGTGAATTTTTACAAGCCTGAAATTGAGTTAGCATATGTACGACAGATTTTACATCACTCAAATGCATCCAAACAAAAGCATGACTCACTCCATATTTTCTTCGAAAGGTGAATGGCATGCAACTTCAAAAGTATTTCCGACACAAAAAAAAAAGGAAGGAAAAATTCAATAAATTTCCTCTCCAATTTTACAACACTTACATCTACATCTACATCTAGTCATAAATGTAAATTATGCAATATTCATGTTCTGAGTACGATAACATTGTTATATCCCAAAAACATATCATTACAAAGGCATAGCAATGCAGCAGTTGTTACAAAGAATTACAAAGTTGCGTCAAAGAATGTAATTTTAATCAATGCAATACTTTGTTGCTGATCCAAGCTTCCAATGAATTATTTATTCAGTTGCTGCATTACCCAAAAAATCGCCGCAGACTATCTGAGCAGCTACAATGTGTCACAAAGTGGCACCAGCTATAAAATTTTCAATGTTTTTTTGTGAAAAAATTTATTTTTCGAGAGTTTATCAAAAAAGTTTTACATTTTCTATGCCATAAAGTTTGTCTGTGGCTCTCATTATTTTATTCAATTCGAGCACCGAATATTAGTTGAGTTTTCATAATTAAATGTTGATACAATGCAAAGCACATAGCATATCAAATTATAGAGTACAGTATAAATTTTTCACATTAAAAAATAGAGTGACTATAAAAACTCCTGCTTTACATCCTCACTGACTTCAATGGAAGCGTAATAAAAAAGAATTTTAAGAAAAAAAAATTATAAATTTTTTTTTGGGATGATTAAAAAATATTAGCAAATGGGAAGTAACTGGGGGGTTGAGAAGGATTTTTAAAAAAAATTTAAGTTTTTGATTTAAATTTAAAATCTTGAATTTTATTTTTCCTAGTGTTTTTCAATTTTTGTTTTTAAAATATTTTTTTTTAGATTTAATGAATTATAAAACTACAATTTTTGGATTTTTTGCATTGAAACTTTTCAATTTTTTCTAATTTTGTAAATTTTTAACTATTTTGAAAATTTGAAATTTTGAAATCTTGTTTTTTTTTATTTTCATTTTTTAAAATTTTCATTTTTTTTAACTTTTACTTTTTTAAGTCTTCAATTTTTTAAATTTCAAATTATTAAGATTTAAATTTTTTAATAATTTAATTTTCAAAATTTTAAATTTTTCAATTTTAATGCTTTTTTTAAGTTTTAACTTTCCAAAACCTTTAAAATTTTCAACTTTCTTTTAAAAAAATTATTCTCCAACTTACTCGCCCTTGTGCTCCAACCTAATCCTCTTCTATGTGCAAAAATCGTCTATGCTTTGGCACTGTTAAGTATTTCAGATGCTAATGACATCGCTCGTTGTGTCGTTCTTCCGTCAAAAATCTCTGAATTAATATGTATATGAGGATATACAGAAGCACATGAAGCGCATCATGCGGTTTAATGGCAGATAGTTAAAATTGTTTTTTTTTGTTCCTTACTTTTATTCCATGATTATGCAAATTTTTTTCTCTCGTCTATTTTTCTATGTTGCTGATGATTCCGATTATTTTTTCCGGATAATTTAATTAAAAATCATAAAAGTTTTGTGTGATGGTAATGCATACGTAGGATTCATACATAAAAAAAAATGTTGACATATACAGTTAAGGAAATTTAATTTTCTCCCTCCATGCACCAACTAATTTCAATTTCAATTGAGAAAATATTTTCAAAATATTTTCCATTTTCATGCACACACACACACACATGATGGACGAAAAATGAAAATTAGTGGAAAATTTAAATTTTTCCAAATAGAAAATGCACATTAAAAAGAGAAAACTCTATTGTCCATTCATTGGCCTTCAACTGAATGTCTATTGTACTTTTCATATACTAGTGCTCATGCAAATGAAAGAGTTGAAATGAGGACAATTGATGTTTATGTGGAAGTGAGGGACGCTTTTTGTAGAAGAAGACAAGTTGGGAGTTTATTTTGAAACTTGCGTGGTTTACAAACCTAGGCTTACTTTAGTGTCTTTCAAACTTTTTTGACCGGTGACACACCTTGATGGTAGGCCAAGACCAAAACCGTACGCAGCATACAGTTCCTGAGAGTTTCCGAATGTTTAGCTACAAATAGTTGGACTTCACTGGTTTCCTTGATATGATACAATTTCTAGTGAAGTTGCTAAGAGCTAAGCAACCCCACCCAACCCCATCGCTCCCCTAAAACCCCAAAATTCGAAAAATTAACCTTTTGTGAAAGATCTTGACAAATGATACAATTACTAGCTTACGTACCGAACACCCCCCCCCCCCCCCCCCACAAACCCCAAATAATTCCAAAAATCAACCTGTTACAAAAATTCTTGACAAAATGACTCAAAACAGCCCCTTAACAAAAATCCAGCTACAAAAAAAAATAAAATAAATGTCATGATAGAACAATGAGCCATAGACGCGGCAACAGATTTCAATTTGATCTATTTTTGTCATTTCAAAAAAAATTTTTTGTCTCATTTTCTTTCAATACAACTTCCAACCTCACACATCAAACATGTGCGAATGAACTATGGAAATGAAAAATTATGTTGATAAAAAAAAGGGTTGACGATATGCTTTGGACAATGGACTGTTTTGTAGAGGTGACAGGAAAAAAAAGTTTTATTCTTTTTCCTACACGCGAATTCCACAAGAATCAATTAATTTTCATTTCATCGTACTTCCTGTTATTCGGGTTTTTTTTCACTTTTCAATATTTTTTTTGTTGTATTTTCCGAATGTGAAAATAAAAAATATTTGACAGGATTGATTGAATGGCATTCTTTTGAAAAAAGCTATGGAAAATATGAAAAAGTTTTGAGGACATGGCTAAAGGAATCCTTTGTTATGCATGCATGTAAAAATTGAATCATTGAAATCCATTAAAATATTAAAAGTAAAATTGGAAAATAAATAACGGATGGATTGTTGGAGCTGTTAAAAATGTCCAATTAATGGGCGATTCATCTTTTTGTGATATTTTGTGCGTGATATTTATTGATGTGTTTGGCAATTAGTTTGTTAAATTGCTGATGGACTTGATGTCATGGAATCTTTTGTCTTCAAAATTTCAAGATTTTTATGACATTTTCTGAACTTATTTGAGCTGTATTCTCAGTCATGGTGACTAGTAACTCCAAAATCAAGGAACACAAAGTTGGGACATACTTAGAAGAAGGGTCTGTTGATTATCTTAATTTCCCGTTAGACTCGACATTCCATTTAAAGACTTTCTATTTATAATGAACTGATTTCATACGTCTTTTTTGTATCTAGCAGGTTTGAAGATCTTGAAAACGATTCATCCGTTCAAACTTAGGCTTACTGCCCAGTTCAACCTCATCTATCGTGAGCATTGGGCATAATGAACAATACAATGGATTATGATAGGAATTGAACCTACATTTTTATTGCTAAAAGCATAATAGATTACTTGACTGCAGCCTAAGCATTTGGCTATAGATCTATGTATGACATACCTCTTGAACTGGCAGATTCATCTTCAAAAGCCTGAGGGCTCAGATTTCACTTTGGCTAATACTGACGCTAAAAGGTGTGGATTTGAGATAAATAAAACTACTTTTATGTAAAAATTCTTTCAGGTTGTTTAATTATTGAGAAAAATCAGACCACACAACTAAAGTTGATCCGACTAGGCTTACATTAATCACCAAAATCAAAATTTTAACCTTTCTTCACAATACAGCCAATTAATAGAACAACAATCTTAAACAGTATTTTACATCGTCTGGTAATCGCTTATTATTTTAAACACTATCCGTTGCTTCCATCGCATCCACATACATGACTCAAAAGTCTCCAAAAAAAAAAACAAACCACATATGAATCATCCATTTGTTATCAAACTCAATTCATCATACTTCGTGTCATACAAGTCGTCAATGAGTCACCAACATATTCCTTCAACCACTATCCACACAAAATTACTCAACACATTTTCAAAAACATCACAACTAAGCAGCTCTGACCATGAATATTTCAAATCTACATCTATCAAAATTGTTCTACATGTCAATTAATGAAAATTGTCCAAAACATTTCAATAAAATTTCATCACTCACCCCACCGAGCATATTTACATAACATATTGTAACTATTTACGCGACAAGTCAATTATTTCATACTCAAATGGACACACAATCCATATATCACATGAAAAAAAATCTCAATTGAGTCTGCAGTTAGAACATTAATCACTTTTTCGATGCTCATTGTCCTTCAATATATATTTTTTCTAGCTTCGCGTCACGAACTTTACTAAAAAATATGAATTCTGTTCGATATCACATAACAGCTTCCATACAGTCCATTAACCAAATTTATTGTTTATATCTACGACCGATTCAGTAATTAATTAAAATGGTCTATTCATAGATATTTTGAATATCGCTTACTAAAAACGGAATAACAATGCGTCTGTCAATCTGTGAAGAGAACGAGAGTGGAAATAAAAAGTCTGTTGACATTCATTGGAATTTTTTTTTATTTTCAAGTACTTCGCGACATTGAAGTGCTTTATGTGCGGAAAAAAAAATTCTTTCATTATGATACATATATGCGATTTTTGGAATGGATGGTGTGGGGAAGGAGTTGGATGGCTAGATGATTAATCTTTTATAGGATTGACGTGAATTTTGAGTGTGTTTTGCTTGTATAAGATGATTTAAGGATTTGAGACTAAGTTCTAGAAATATTCAGTGTACTTTAGATACAATCTAGTGAACCTTATTCAAAAGTAGTCAGAACTAGTCAATCCTAGTCAACACTAGTCAGAACTAGTTAATTCTAGTCAATCCTAGTCAACCTTATTCAAAAGTAGTCAGAACTAGTCAATACTAGTCAACTCTAGTCAACCCTTGGTCAATTCTAATCAATCTCTTGTTAACCTTATTCAAAAGTAGTCAAAACTAGTCAATCCTAGTCAACACTAGTCAACCCCTGGTCAATTCTAATCAATCCTAGTCAACTTTATTCAAAATTAGTCAGAACTAGTCAATCTTAGTCAATCCTAGTCAACCCCTGGTCAATTCTAGTCAATTTCTTGTTAACCTTATTCAAAACTAGTCAAAACTAGTCAATCCTAGTAAATTCTAGTCAATCCTTGTTATCCTAATTCAAAAGTAGTCAGAACTAGTCAACACTAGTCAGAACTAGTCAATCCTAGTCAACACTAGTCAATCTTAGTCAATCCTAGCCAACCCCTGGTCAATTCAAGTCAATTTCTTGTTAACCTTATTCAAAACTAGTCAAAACTAGTCAATCCTAGTAAATTCTAGTCAATCCTTGTTAACCTTATTCAAAAGTAGTCAGAACTAGTCAACACTAGTCAGAACTAGTCAATCCTAGTCAACACTAGTCAATCTTAGTCAATCCTAGTCAACCCCTGGTCAATTCAAGTCAATTTCTTGTTAACCTTATTCAAAACTAGTCAAAACTAGTCAATCCTAGTAAATTCTAGTCAATCCTTGTTAACCTTATTCAAAAGTAGTCAGAACTAGCAGCAATTTAGCTTAAACAAACTTATTTAATTGCGCTTTTCCGCTTAATTGAAACTCTAAATATAGTTTGTGGTATTATTATGACAATTTTCAAAATATAGTTCAAGATTCATCAGATTCATCAAGAATCGCTCAATAAAATTCAAAATGCCGAGAGTTCGAATCTCATAAACTTTAAAAATATGAATTCAGTTATCGTTTTACAGGTTCATCCATCCCTTTTTTGCCAAATTACTTCCCATTTCAAAGTGTTCAAGTCGTTATTAGTTGGAAAAAACCTTCTTACTTAGTGCCAAGGGTTGTGTTTTCCTCAAGGACAATGAGGAAAGCCAAAAGAAAGCAAGATTTGTCGCCAAAAATTGATTTGGACGAAAGTTCAATCAAATCTAATGAAAATTCCAAGAAGAGGAAGCAAACGCCTCAGAAAGAGGAATCATCGGTTCCAGTCACAACAACAACTTCAGTCAAGCCAATATTTGTGCAATGCAGTCTCAAGGATGTGAGAAAATTAATTTCACTATTGAAATTGCAGGTTATGCCTGCATATAAAATTTCATCATCAAATACAACTCAAGTAATTGTCAAGTCTATTGAGGATAAGGCCTCAATAATAAACCTTCTGCGGTCTCAAACTATTCAATTCCACACCTTCTCCGAGAAATCGGAGAAAACAAAGTCATTCGTTCTGAAAGGATTTTACGAAACACCAACAAATGAAGTACTAAGATTACTTCAAGAAGCCAAGGTTTCAGCTGTCAAAGTGACAATTCTCGTCAAGAAGCCCGAGTTCACCTTTTATCTTGTGCATTTTCAAGATGAAAGTGTGAACATCAACGTGCTCAATCATAACCACCGTAACATCGACAACATCATCGTCAAGTGGGAGAACATCAAGAAGGGCAACAAAAGCCCAACGCAGTGCTTCAACTGCCAACGTTGGGGTCACTCATCTCAAAATTGTGGATATAAATTCCGATGCGTCAAGTGCACGGAAGTTCACGGACCAAATCAATGTCAACGATCCACTCGTGATGGAAATGCCAAGTGCATTAATTGCAATGGCGATCATGCTGCCAGTTATAGACTGTGCCCATCGTCCATTTCGTATTCCAAAAGAATCGAAAAGTCAAGAGCCAAACCACAACTCAAAATGCTGCCACAGATATCAAGTCTTTTGGACAGTAACAATTTTCCATCGTTAAGCAAACGACATCAAGTTTCTGCTCATTCACATCCAGTGAATGCTGCAAGTAACTCATCAGCAACATTTAAAGAAGAGATTAATCAGCAACAACTGATCAATAATATCAGTTATGCAGAGAAACTCAACGAAGCAGTAAAGAATGAAAGCCTTTTCAAGAAATTCACAGAAGCTCAAGAACGTCTAAAGAGAATCCCCAACATTGAAGAAGCAATAAATCAGTTCTGCAGTTTCGTAGACGAAGTCGGAAAGATCCCAAAGGATGCACCTCAAGGAACTGCATTTAAAATCATGGTGAACTATGGCTTCATTGGCTGCCCTCCAGCACCGAACAAGCCAGTTCAAAAATAATTTATTAACGTAGTTCATAAGCTTAAAAAAAAAAGCTTTTTTTTTTTTTTTTTTTTTTTTTTCTCGCTCGGCAACTTTTTTTAAACTTTTTATGCCACATTTTCATGATATATGTAAATCTCATTCATCAAAATTAATAATTAATCAAGATATAGTTGAATTAAAGCCATATTCAGGCTGGTGTCAAAATAAGACTCAAAGTAATGTAACTTAAACTACAATAATTCCAAATTTGAAATAAAGAAAGATTTGTTTTACTTCCCATTTCAAATTATTTTGCAAATTTAAAATTTATTAATTTGTCAACCAGCATCAACATAGCCACCCAACTAAGCAGACAATATTTATTGACGAGCAGACGCATTTATTCAATCCATCAGCACTTCAATATATGTTTCATTACCAGAAAAAAAATAGAGAATTAATTTTTTTCGTTGTTAATATTCATGCCTTTGTACACACAGACGAAGATACGAAAAATAAGTGAAAGAGTTGTTAAAAAAAAGCAGAACCAGACGCGTACTTACTACAATAAATAGCTAGAGGGGCAATAAAAAAAGGAATGATAATCGCAGAAAAAAGTATAAAATGTAAATTCATTTGCAACATTAAGAAGAATATAATCCCATTTACCATGCTACTCGAAGCTAAAGATGCTTTTAACGAATTATAATAATCTTGATGCCATTAAAACGATATAGTAGGAGAAACAAAGCAGTAACTTACTCATGAGTAATCAAAAGAAATAATGTAAATTGTACTAATTTTTAAAAACCCTTTGAGGCAACGCAGCTAGCGTCTTTGCCGCGAAATTTTTTTTACGAGCTCATTCGAGAAAATAAAGATTAAAGTCATTATCAAACGTTAGCAGATCATTTATGCATCTAATGGGGTTGCTACTCACTCTTAAAGGGTTATGTGGCATTACTGAAGAATGTTTTTGTCTGTTTTAATTTTGAAATCCATAAAATTCTTTTATAGATATTGCATACTACTTGCAATGTTATTGTGGTGAAAGGGTGTTGCCGCAGGATTTTTCTGAGGGTTTACTTAGGATTGGAAAAATATTTTGGAGTGAATTGAAGATTTTTGTTGAATTTTTTATTGCATATTCCTTAGAAAACCACTTTGGTTAGCTGGTTGGCTGCCACGAGTGCTTGGAACTGGAAGCACTTGGAGATTGTGGATATAGCTTGAAGAGCATATCTGTAGTAGATAGGCCTGAGCATAGGGCTCACTGTGAAACTGGTCATATGTGTATGAAGGATAGCAGAAGTGAGATAAGTACCTCGATGGCTGAGTGGCACGGCTCTCTGATCGAGTGGTCAGAGATCGCCCCTTTTGAGGTCGTGGGTACGACTCCCATCGAAAATTTCAAATATCAAAAACAGTTATAGCTCTTTTCTTGATCTGTGCGAAAAAATGAGCTTTGTTCGTCCGTTCACATCTGGAACGGCAACTTCTATGCTAGTTTAATATGGGAGAAATTAGCTTTGGAGATTTGAAGAATCAATTTGATTCAAAAATCATCAAAAACTTTAAATTTGCCTCATTTCTGCCCTGTTATAGTCACAGAAAGTGAACAAATCATCAAAATTCTAACTCTTTTGACTCATTTTACTTTTGTTTCTCATTTGAGAATAATAATCAAAAAAAAAAAAAAATTTGATTGACATCAACATGTCCTGAAAAATGATGAATAGAGTCGAATCGACACACGTGCCTATAAATCATGCAACATAGTACGCGTGCAAGCATGTCCTTCATATATGGACATGCTGCTGTGAATTTTTTACATCATTGTTCCGATTTTTGACTCCATTTTTTGTCACCGTTAATTACCAACGGCACTAAAATAATACCAGTGACTGTAATAATATTGTTATAATGTTAATTATGTGTCAAGCATAAGATTCTATCACCGGAAGTCGCAATTGTTTTGTGGAAAGTGTTAGAATGTTCCTAAAATCAGATAAAAAGTCAAAAAACAACGATAATTTTAGTCGATAGATTAACACATGTGGAATGAGAATTGCCTTTTTGCGTCATTAACTTCTTTTTTACAATAATTGTACGGCAGTCTTAACGTTGTGTCTTGATGTAAGGAAATTTGCATATCATATGCAACATAAAAGGATTTAAGGAACGAATGTCTAATTTACAAAAAATAAGGCGAAGATGTTCATATCTCTCTAATTAAATGTGCTCTGCAGGCATTTACAGCAATTTCCTTTGTCTTTCAATTAAATTTTCATGTCTTTTTTTACATTTAATTTATTTAATTTAAAGTTTCCTCAAAAAAAATTAAAATAATAAGCAAAATTTCTGGCTGTAAACATTACTTTCAATCAATTTAACTTTCCTATAAGTTTTATGTGTATGTAAATAATTTATTTATTTTACAATATGCTAATGCCACAAGGCAAAATTTAATGTAATTGAAAACTATGGGTTTTATTAATGCCATCATATATCGTGCACATCTCCTTAGAATGCTCACATATTTATTTATTTATTTTAGTTTGGTATGGATTGTGCAAGTTGTGACAATCTTTAGTGATAATTTGAGTGGGTTCTTCTTGTTCTGGTACAAAGCTATAATTTAGATAATTCTTGATAGAACAAGGCATCTGTGAGAGGACACCTTTGAGGGACTATATTATATCTGGTAACGACACTTTCAAATTTTAAGGCTATAGCTATGCAATACTAAGTTGAACCTAGTTTGAAATGGAACATAAGCCATCTATATTAGGATTGACTAAATAAGTTGTCCTCAAGAGCTCATCTTAGGTTACTAAATTATACCAGGACCTAAGGCTGTCTAGGGACCCTATCCTAGTCTGTAGTTAATGTTATTTAAACCCTAGATTGTAGAACATTAACTTTTATTCGTTCCCTTGGATAAAACCCTTGGTAGTCCTAGATATAGATTTGTATAAAGCAGTGGTGGTCAACCTTTTTTGTGCCAAAGCACACCTTTATGGTAAGCCATGACCGAAACTGCACAAGGCATACGGTTTGTGAGAATTCTTGAAATTTTTTACACTAGTGTGTCGCGACACAAGGTTTTATCATCACTGGGGTAGAGTTAAACTACAAGTTTCGGAATGATTGTGTCTTTAAGAATCAAAATAGCTAGTTCCTTCATGCAATCAATTACAAACTACTCTTTACAGCTACAATGTGTTGTCATCTAGTAATGTTACATTAACAGACTTTCTCACTTATTTGAATCATTAAAAACATTCTTAAAAATTGATCGGCTAAGCCGAAGCTTGCATAACGGCTTGCGTAAACTGATTTTTAAGCCGGCATATGTAAGCTGACTTAAAAGTCGGTGGCTTCGATCTATGATCAAATCAGTAAAACTAGTTTCAAAACCATGCCTTATCACAGTCATCCTATCTGGCAAGCGCGTATCCATTTGTGATTTGTCACCTAAATTCCCCTTACGTATTTGCACTCCCCCCTTCCTTAAAATTCCTGGCTACGTCCATGCTATCTTGCAATCTACTAGCTTCTTCTGCTACTAAGAAGATTTTTATGCCCACTTTCTTTATCTACCGACATACTTCATACCAAATAATCTCAAAAAGTATCCATCCCTTGCCAATCTTCTTCATCCTCACATCCTCTAAAACTTCCTCTTTCCTTGATGTTGTCTTAAATTTTAAGTTTCACTAGAATAATAATAATAATCATCAATTTAATCTAAAATTCCTTATGTGTAGAATCTACAATATCATTAAGTGAGTCTTACAAGTTTCAAAGTCAATAAATTTGCACAAAAAAGGAAGTCTCACACCCCTTTAACATCTCTTCCTATGCATAATTTTATGTATGTTTGTGTCTCTTTTGGAGGAATGGTGCGGAACGAATCACCCTCAACATGTACGCATGCAGGAACTAACTGACTCTATGTTTTTTTTTTATTCAATCCCACAAAATTTAAAATGCTTCTTGAATCTAGCTGACGAGATTAAAAATCAAATTACATGACAAGGTACCGAAACAATAAAAATCGTAATTGATCGTTTTATGCCTTCGAACTTAGCATGTACATTGACTATAGCTTCCCATGATTATTATTTATGATACGCTTATCACTAGATTTTTATTTATAATGTAAAAGTTATTTTTTTTTCATCCTCAACAATTTTAAAAGAATTGTCGCGGTTGTCTCACAACATTCTCGCTAATCAATCAAAATTTTCAGTCGCAAACTTCTGTGATTGAATGAATGGATGGAAACGATGATAAATTATTATTGTGATGGAAGCTTACAAGCATATAACACGTTACTTCTTTTGTTCATCCAGATTTGCTGAATTATGTAACAATTGAAAGAATGAGGATGTTGATTAGAAAACCCCTTTTTTTTGTGTGGATGTAATGTACATTTGAATAGTTGTTGGCTTTTCATTGTTTGCGCAACAAGGAATTAGATATGAAAATTGTCATGGGAAAGTAAAGTGATTTAAAGTCAGATTTAACTTGAGAATATGAAAAGTTAAGGTTCGAGTCCTTGTGTTTTATCAAAATAATGACTTAACAGTATGCGTGTAACCTCTGAACTTTCTACATAAAATTTTTTTTGTCCCCCGCACCCCACCCCCCCCTCTCCAAATTCTTAACAGCGAACGGATTAGCTGTTGTTTTACAACTTTTTTTTTTTTATGTAAAAAATTTGCTAGTATTTTTTTGGACCTAATGTATAGCCAGAAGTATGGAGATACATCATATAAAACAGTGGTGATAAACCTTTTTTGCGCCACGTTATACTTGATTGTAAGCCATGATAAAAACCGCAGATATTATAAGGTATGTAAAATTTCTGAAAGTTATTCTAGGCACATTAGCTGTGCCGGGGTACATAGGTTGAATATTCCTGCTCTTGAGCAATAATGGCTAAACTGTATGCCGTCAACTAAATTTGGGATATCCCACGAACCATATTCTGTGTGCAGTTTTGTTCATGGCTTAACGCTAAGTGTGTCATGGTACAAAAAAGGTTATACACCACTGCTCTATAGCAAAAGTGACAAAAAAAACACCAAAATATTTTTATTACATACGATAACCAGAAAATAATTGTATTTCGTTTGCATTAGGACTTGATCCTGAATTTTGTATATTTTGAAATATTTGGATTTTTGGATATTTTATTTGGATATTTGTTATGAATAAAGTAACAAAATATTAATAAGTGACTTAAAATTAAATCCTAAACTCAACAACTCAATTCATTTCATTTACATTCAATCACTATAGAATAAATTGTCAAAAAAGTATATAAAAAATTGCATCCATTAAGTCGAAAATTGCACCACTTTCCCCTTTATTCATATCCAGACAATAAATAAAAATTTCTGGTTAAATAGGCATTATGAGTGATAAATTAATTCAAATTTTTATACATTTAATCCAGTCAATTTTTCGCATAAAATTCAATAGAATTCATGGGTTCAGGGAAGACCCCCTCTATATATTTATATTTGAGTATTCCTTCCTTTATCTATAGCCATTAAATATTAAATAAAAGATATATGATAAGCAATTTTTCAATCCTTTTGATGCTCATTCACATATGAGCATCTCCCGTTGTGTTCACATCCATAATAATGGGAAATGGAAAAACCACTTTAATCATATGTGGACAATCTTTTGTGTATGATTTTTATGAAAAACTGCTCTTGTCAGATGACCAAAGAGAAGTTCCTTTTTGAAATAAATACACAAAAATGTATCCTCAAAAGATGTTTTTGAGTATTAAATGGTAAGCCATAACAAAAGAGAATAAATACTTCACATTTATTGTGCTTTAATCGCATTTTCAAAAAACGCCATCGATTTTCTTTTTTGGCAATCATTTACTTGATGTGTGGGTGATGTAAAACTCTTTGAAGGATGCTTCAAGTGACCTGACCACTTTTGTACAATTGGTCTTGTAAATCCTACTCAACACTTTGTTTAAAAATGATTGAATATTTTATTTTATTTTTTTGGAGTGTAAAATGCTTTTAGATTTGTTTTTTAAGATCTTGATGGTTGCATAGCAGCTATAAGTATGATGTGGTGGATTTAAGAGCATTTTGGGTGTCTTGATTTCATCCTGATTGACTATTGGATGTGAAATTGAGGAATAATAAAGCTATTGAGAAATTACAAATTTTAAGAGCAGATGACTGAGTCCACCTCCACCCCCCAACCCACTCCCTGCAGTACTGATTAACTTCTTCCACCAATTTTCAAATAAAGACTACGAATTGGGCCCAGGAAAGACCTAGAAACCAGCTTCAGTTTAGTAACACACCCCCAAATTGATCGACTTAGGATCCAAGTAATATAGGAATCTTCACTTATTACGTAACAGGTGGGAAGGCGGACAAATGGTTCAACATCAAACTATTATTTCATTTCATATCTACTTCCACAAACCACGAACAGCAAAGAAAAGAAAACAAAGAAACTTCAATCTCATTTCAAACTACAGCAAAAGTAAGTCATAAAAGCATGTAACAACAGCGCTAGTAAAATAGAAAGTAAACTAGTTATATCCAATCTTAAAGCATCAAATAATCACCTTCGATAGCTCAGTTGGTAGAGCGGTGGACTGTAGTGGTTGAATTCGCTTAAGCTTTAAGCTTAAGTTTGAGTTAAACAGATATCCATAGGTCACTGGTTCAAATCCGGTTCGAAGGATTTTTTTTTTATTTGAATATTGAAGGAATTTGAGGATGAGTAAGGATGGTTCTTTGGGTTTGTAGGTTAATGTTGAGGAAGAATTTTTTATTTCTGAGTATTTGACCCATGTGCTGGATTATGAGATTAATGAAGGGTGTGAAGATGTGTTATATTATTGAAAAAGAACAAAAATTTATTACAATTTGTGACAAAAATAGGATGGGGGTCTAAAAGTAATAAATTGCTAGTTATATCTATTATTGTCATGGTCCAATTGATTCTATTGACTGCAGTGTCTCTGTCTCTGGCTTGTCGCATTACATTGTAAATTAAACAATCTCTTGTAAATTACCGATTAATGCCACAAAATAGGTATGACTTCATAAGTGTTCGAAATTTGAATACTAATTTCAATAATAATTTTCTATCATCAACTAATGTCAAAAGCACACTTCATTTGCAAAGCATATCATTAAAAATTCAAAACCAACAACCTATCATCCCACGATTATGATCCTTGACGAAAAATGAATAATTTAAAAAAAATTCTAACCTCAAAATCATCAAATTTATTGAATTCTAACCTACAATTTACTGTCATCATCAATTAGTTATTATTTGAATACTCAAAATTAATAATTACACCTTCAAAAAGTGATCGACATTCAAAAATCATCAACCATTAATTTAATAAATGTTAAAAAATTCCCATTAGTCATGCATCAAATGCGCTTCATACCTCCAACATCGTCAACTCTTTCAAATTCTCCTTTCGATTTTATAAATGCAAAGTTCAAATAAGCATCGGTACTCAAATAATCCGTCAATATATTTACATCACACAAACAATTGGAATCAAACAAAAGCGAGCGAGAAGAGATGAAGGGACGACGTAAAAAAAAGACACAGACAATGCAGGGCACTCATCTTTTATATCACTCTACTCACACTCAATAGTTGTCATTTAATAGATTACAAAATTTACTCCGAAAAAAAACCTTATGTCTGATTTATTTATTTACATTGTTCCATTCGAGGCAAACAATTCAATTCAATTGACGGAATGGTAAAAAGGATGAATGAAGACAAAAGATTTGTGAAGAACTTCAAAACATAGATAGATACAGTCAAAGTTGGGAAAATTTATAAATAATTGCTTTCATTCTAATCGAAATACGGACGGTCGAGGATTCATATTGCACCCTCGATCTATTGATGAACATATTCTATTACATTCGAAAGTATTTAGTCGAAAAGCTGATTAATAAATGACAGATTTTTCTTGTTTTTCGAGTGAAATGTTTACGGGAATTTTGCTACAAGCTGTTGTTGCTCTAGACTTAGGATATTGAAATCAACAATATGGACAATGGACGAGAGTGAGAGATGAAAGGAAAGTTTTTTTTAATTCGGAGGGATCTAATGAGGCGGCGGAGTTCCTCTATTAACTATTTTGTCAACAATTTTTATTTCCTTCATTTTCCACTCATCATTTAATTTCACGCTAGAAACGTAAAGTGGAGAAATTTTGTTTTATGAATGAGCGCGGTTTTCGGGTGAGGGAAATTCACCAGCCCATTAGTCAATCGCAAGACGTTTAAAATCTATCGTTGCGCATAAAAACTTCTTTTTAAGACTCTCAATCGTTCCTCCATTTATTCCGTAATGGTAAAAAACAACTTTTTAGACCCCCCCCCCCCCCTCTCCAATCTCCTCCCAAAAATAAAAATAGTTTTCTTTTGTTTAAACCGTAACAAAATCTTAGAATATCCATCTTAAAGCGTTATACAATAAGTGAACGTCCCCTAAATTATTTCAAAGTTCTAGACCCGCTCCTTTTTCGTAAGAACTGAACGTAATAAGTGAATAACTCCTGAGAAGTTGATTCATCCTGGTTGTCAAACTTCTCAATACTTGACAAGCTAGTGTCAGTGCTAATCAAGCTGTGCTCTGCGATACACCTTCCAGTACTTCTCAAATTTTGGGAGCCTTGTCATAGATAACATTAATATTTGGTGCAAATTTGATGTTCTGCTTGTTGCTGTATCGTGAACCATTGTTTGAGAAGCACTGAAGTACTTTGTCATAGCTTAAAATGCTAGATGACACAATTAATTTACATAGTTTGTAAAACCAGAAGTTCAGCAGGTTTGTGATTCGTTCTGAAAAGTTTAAGAATCACTTAGGTGTGCCGCAGAGTATAGTTTGAGTCCCACTGATTCAAGATGTAATTAGAAGACAAAAACTAGTCACACAGCAAAATACTATTTTCAATCCAATTCCTCTTTGAATGGATAAATCAATTTTGATTTGAAGACTTTCTTTCAGACATTAAAACATCAAATAATCACCTTCGATAGCTCAGTTGGTAGAGCGGTGGACTGTAGTGGTTGTAAGAGATTCAATTGAGTTTCTGATACAGATATCCATAGGTCACTGGTTCAAATCCGGTTCGAAGGATTTTATTTTGATTATTTTTTGGATCATGATGATTTGAAGGCATCCTGTGGTAAGGGTCTCTAGTTAGAACATATTCTAAGCTTCTTCTAAGTTTGACTAGAATATTTTTTATATTTATAAATTATTCCCATCCTTTACATACCCTCATCTTGGACAATTAGCACATCTCTTCCACAAAATCTCTCCTCATTATCAAAAATTTAACAATTTTCCATACCCAGAAAATCGCACTTCCATTCCATCCCCTCAAAAATCCACCAAAAAGTCCTCCTTAACTTGTTTCAATTTTAACATTACAGTGTAATGACAACACAGCATGGAATTAATTAAAATTCACAATTTTCTGAGGGACTTTTTGTTGTTCATTGCCGCTGCTGTTTATGTCCATTTCTAACTAGCATTAATTATTTGTGTACCACTTTGAAACATATGTGGATTTTTACTCTTTTGTAATATTTTGCAATTTATTCTGAATTTACGCATTCATTGCATTTTTTGGCACTAATATGTGATATGCCTTTATGGTCAACATATGTTTAGCTTCTTGAATAGTTTTGGACGTGACTTAATGAATGAAAAGTTGTTTGGTGTAAATAATCGGAATTATGGTCCTTGACAAAATTGAGGATTTTAAAGCGGAAGTTGGATATTAAGGTTTGGAATTGGAAGCATTATATGTGTAGATTGTGATGGATTGTTGCTGCTTTTTAAGCTGTACACTGGTAATCCAAAACAAATGTTGAAGGAACGACTCTGATGAGTTTTGTTGCTGTTTTGAAATGTTTTTAAAAATCCAAAAATATAAAAAAGACTTAAAATCCAGACGTGGCCCAGTTGCCGCGCTTAGGGATTGTTAAAGACTGCTTTTTCCTTAGAAGCCTTCTGCTAGTTCGGAATATTAAAAAAAATATACCAAAAAATAAAATCAAGCCTTACATTTAGGGGGTTTCCAAAAAATTGTGACACATTATTACAGGGGAGGGAGTGGGGAATCAGGTAATTTGGGACATCCTATTTTTTAATCAGGAAATTATAACTTTTTGTGTCTTGGATTGGACGTCACAAGGGGGTGGGTGGGAGGGTATTGACACCTGTGACAGTTTTGTAGCAGAGGGGGGGGGTCAAAAACTTAGAGTTTTTTGATGGACGTCATAAGTGAACCAAGCCATATTTACAATAAATACATCACATAAATGTGATAATGTTTGGCAATATTTCATCAAAACATTGATAAATTGAATTCCTTACTCATCATTAGACATCAAAACTAATAAAGACATTCCAATGATTTTCACTCACTTTACCTAATCGCCTAAAAAAAATTCTGAATTTTTGCACAAAAAAATTGCTATTCCTTAATGAAACAAAAAGTAGAATAAAGAAATAAAAATGACTGCAATTTTTCATCTTTAATAGAATTCATGTATGTACGCATCTCATTCGGCAGTTCCTTCAAATTGTCAGTAAATTATTTTATTTTCACATGAATGGACATTTGATAAATGTTATGTTATGTGTGTGATGTCATTTTTTGCTATACATACGCATGCCGTTGTCATTTTTTTAGCAATAAAGTGAACAAAACAGGACATTAGACGCTAACAATAGATGCGATTTTTTTTATGTAAAAATTGCCAAAATTTGAAATTGATAAATTGAATTTCCGGATCAAAAAGCAAATTTTGCTGATTTTGTGTCTGTTAATGTTTCATATTCATTAACAATTGCTGTTGTGCACGATATTAAGCCTAACGGTAGTCGCACTTACGAACATGAAAGAAAACTAAAAGCTAAGCTCAAACTACAACTAAAGTAAGTCATAAAAGCAAGTAACAACAGCACAGTAAAATAGAAAGTAAACTAGTTATATCCAGTCTTAAAACATCAAATAATCACCTTCGATAGCTCAGTTGGTAGAGCGGTGGACTGTAGTGGTTGAATTCGCTTAAGCTTTAAGTTTAAGTTTGAGTTAAACAGATATCCATAGGTCACTGGTTCAAATCCGGTTCGAAGGATTTTTTTAATATTTTATTTGAAGATTAAGGAAGTTTAAGGATCTCTGTAAGAATTGTGTAAGTTATAAAAGATGGCATCAACATTAAGCTACTCATTTTGGACTAGATCAACTGTTATATTTGATATAAGGATAGGAAAAAGGTTGTGTAAAAGGATATTTCCGAATAACACAAGTCGATTAATCAAATAGAAATCTGGCACAAAGCCGACGTGATACTAGGATAGTCCTGGATTTAATTTGAAGTCAGGATCATGCCAGATTCATGCTTGTTTGTTGCCAGATTTCAGATCGGTTTACCGACTTGCGCTATTCAGGATAATGTCACCTTAACTTCAATTCATTAAGATTGCAGCAAGTCTGAGTCCATAAACTGCACTTTAAGAATCATGAAACCAAACTCAAGTCTAAGAATTCTGTTGTTAAGATGAAAATTATTTGGAAACTCGCTTTAAAAGCGTCAACAGATTCAAAATGAAATCTTCATGAATCACAAAAGAATGCTCAAAAATTCATCAATTGTGAGATTAAGAAGAGAGAAACTTGAATTGATTGTGATAAGAAATTTTATGTCTCATTCATTGAGTCATTAAAAGTTTCAACAATAAATCATTTAAATTAACTGCGGAGAATTAAAATTAAAAGTATTTTAGCTTTTAAACTGGTGTTAATTATGAATCTACAATTAGTATTATTTCTATCATTCTTAGTCATCAAATCAACAAGTTTTCCTTCAGAAACAAAAGATACTTGCTGTAAACATTTGTCAATTGCAGCTAAAATTCATGTAGTTTTACTGAACATAATTGGACAAGATGAAGTTCTAGAAAATAGAAACTGCAAATTTAAACCTAAGCTTAGTGAAAGTGCTGAAGATGGTGGCTACTTTGTGACTCCAAAATCAATCATCAGAAGTTTAACAAGAAATCAAACTGAATCAAAAAGAATTAATTGAAAATTGATGAGGACAGTTTGAGAGTTTTTTGGAAGTTTGTGATTGAAAATGGTGAATTTTTCCAACAAATGAAGAAACATTTTGAAATTGGGTTTTTCACTTACGACGTCCTTCAAAAAACATAATTTTTAGACTTTCCTCCTTTTCCTTTACCACAAAACTGTCACAGATGTCACAATGTGTCACAAAATTTTAGACCCCCGGACCCCCCTCCCCCCCCCCTCTAAATGTTGGACGTCATAAATGCATGACCCCTTACGATGTCTGAGATTTAAAAGGAGGAAGGGGAGATCTTTAGTAATTACTAATGGTACATTATAGTCATTATTTATGAATGAATCTTAAAAAAATCGGCGAATCAGCTCATTAAGCTGCATAAAATGCTAGAAATCCAATGAATATTTTTTAGTCATTTTAAATCAAGTAAACTGAATATTTTATAAGTCTAAAAGCCTTACTTTACATAAATAGTATAATATTCAAAATAAAGAATATTTATGCAAATTAAACAAAAACTGATAACAATTTTGAATTCTTACACATGACGTAAAACCTTTGACGTCACTATTTGCGGTTCACTAGAAATCAAAAATTTACTCTCAAACTCTCACTTAAGAATTCGTCTTTACATTTCCTCTCATTTCTTCATTTTTCGCTCACACTTTATGCTCGCATTTTTAACTGTCTTACTTTTCCACTTACTTTCTCACCGTCTTGCTCTGCATCAAGCTTAGTAATGAGCTTAAGTCAAAATGGTTTTCATCAAATATTCACCTTCGATAGCTCAGTTGGTAGAGCGGTGGACTGTAGCGGTTAGCGAGATGCGCTTAAGTTTCTCACAACAGATATCCATAGGTCACTGGTTCAAATCCGGTTCGAAGGATTATTTTGCATCTTTTTTTTTTATTTTAATTTTCTTGTTTTCTGTGACAATTGCCAATCATTCTCACATTTTTTATGAACTCACATGATAGGATGTGCATCAAAAATAGGGGATGGAGGGACAATGCAACAGTCTATTTTGAGGGTCGATTGCTACAGCTTGTTAATGGCCATCAGCAGCACGTTTTTTTATGGTGTCGAGTATATTTTTTAATAGAAATTTAATCTCAATTGTGTTAATCATAAGATTGATTGAATGTCATTTAACTTCCGATAGCTTCTATTATTGGGAATTTTTTTGAGTTCAAAAAAGGGACAATTTTGTATCGAAACGATTAATTAATAAAATAATTGTTACATCAAAATAGCTACAAATTGAGTTTCATGTTTCAAATTCCAACTTTTTTTTTATTATTGCAAAACTTTCTCATGTTCATTTTTATTACTGCCATGCTGCTTATGCTTGCTCTCCATAGAGAAAATAAAAATTTAAAGTGAAATGTCAAGAAAAACTTTTCTGATTCCGAAAAAGTTCAGTGAACCAAAAAAAAGAGTTTTTTTTTTTTCATTTTCTCATGCAATTTTCCATTAAAACAAAAGGGTTGAAGTAGGATTTTATGGAGTGGAGTTCTTCAGGTTGCATGCACTCGAGATGAAATATAAAAAAAATAGAGCGAGTTAAATTTGTGTCATTGTGCCGAAATTCTTCATGCCTTTATGCTGTAAATGGTGCGGAATTTTTTAATATTTTTTTTCTCATCTTTTTAGTGCCTCAAAATTACAATTAATTTCCATTCTCAAGTACGGCACACGCTCGTCAAATGACACTTCATTTTTCATATTAATTGTACCCAAAAATATTTACTTGTGCATCCTTATTCAGCATGAGATGCGTTTTGACATTTTAACAAATTGCATTTACATTTAGGGGTTGATTAGAAGTGATGTACTGCAATTGAATAGTGCTTCAGTGAGGAATGATTACCTTTTTGGATCAAAATTGGAATTTGAGACACGTTAATAAAGTTTTTGGAGCCAAGACCGCAATTTTTAACCTTGAACTGGTCGCTAGTGGGGTTTTGTCATAATTTGGAGTCCATTAAGATCCATAATTTGAGTTGAACAGCCTTAGTCATCCTCTTTTGTTTTGTATTTAGGTTTAGTAAAAGAATGTCAAGCTGCACTAGAGACTCCAGTAAATTTTTGTCCAAATTGAATAAAAATCTGATTGTTCTGGATTGTCTGAACCTCTCTATTGGTCGCTATAGCCCTAAAGTTGACTCTAGTCATACTAGCGACTACAGTCATTAGATGATGTCAAAAACGAAGTCCATGATAGGTTTTAGGAGTCCTTGTTGACATCCTGAATCTCCATACTAATATCTACGACCCCAATTGTCATCATCCACAAACAATCCCTTATTAAAAATGTTATGCAACATTAACATGATTTACAAAAAAAAATTACATTTTATGTTCATAAAAAATACATCGAATTGGTCAGTGTTTTATTCCCATTTGCAGCTTGCCAATCCTCTTGACAAACAAATAATCATCAACAAAAGAAGGACATAAAAATTTATGTGACTGTAAGTTCATCAATATCAAATCATATTGAGAACTAATACAAATTATTTAAGTGGAAAAATGAATGCAGACTCATAATGGATTAGTTGAATAGGAACACAAACGATAACAATAAATTTGCGTACATTTTTTTTATGAATTTAGGTTAAATAGTTGACAGAAAAAATGGGATGCGTAAATATTTGATGAGCTAGGGACGTATTTTGACCATCAAAAATCAAAATAGACTAGCTTTGTCTCTTTCGTGTCACATCTGAATGATTTTTATGACTTTTTGCATTCACATGTGATGGAAGGAAGGGGGAATTGAGTTTTTGAGTCACACAAATATGCTACTTCCAATTTATGACCTACAAAAATCAACTTAGTTCGTGAGAGAACACGGAAACTATCCAAATATGACAAAGACAATTGAATTTTTGCCAGTGGTAAAGGCAAGAGATATGAAATTTATGATGTAATCAAATCGAAGCGTGTGTCAATCTCATTTTGATGCTCCTCATCATCATTGCTGTGCTACTCATCATCATAATATTCTCACAACTTCCTGAATGCACTTTTTACACTGTTGCTGTTGATGCTGCTCGCATGTCACACACTATAAATTTTTATGAGCACAATTTCGATAATTTTTAAATGCAGATTTTCAAATGTCTTTTTATGGTTTTTGAGCTACTCACGCGCGCTTATTGTTTGATTATATTTATTTACTGATTTCCATATTGTTCTCTAACCCAAAATATTTTCATTTTTGTTTATTGGAAATTGCAACAGGATGTGTGTTAAGGAACAAGGAATTTTTGAATTTTTTTGATGATTTATTTATGTTTTCAATATTTTCAAACTGCTTTGAATGGGAATTTAAGTTTTTAGGGTGAAATATTATGATTTTACAAGTTAATAATGATAAAACTATTAATATTTCTTCATTTTAAACAAATACAGACAAGTTTATATTTCACTATGGGGCAAAATGAAAAAAAAAGGGACTTTCACTTTGAAAAATGGACTTTTCCGATTTACACTTTTTGGGTGATTTTTTCTTGTAGAGGACATAAAAGTAGATAGAAATGCCAAATTTCAGGTCATTTGGTGCTGATTTCGCGATTCTAGAGCTGTTTGAAGTTGAAAACTAGTGAAAATTCTGGTTTTTTCATACCATGTTTGAACCGGGAAATATCTTAACTGGTTTAAGATATTGCAAAACGGTTTTCAGTTCCTATTAGTAGTATATAAGAGCTTTATTTTGACATATAACAAAGTTTAGGTTCTGAATGTTTTCGTGCCATTATGGTAGAACATATGTGAAAATTTCAGGAAAATTATCTTCAAACAAGCCGCAACTATCATAAATGAAGAGTTTCCAGGCAAGTAAAAACGCAGTTTTGTAGCCCCATATATCTAGTTTTCAAAACTGTATAAACTTTGAAAAAGTAAGCTAACGTAATTGAGTTATGTTGATTTTAGTAGGTCGTTGAGTATTTGGCCAAAAACTAATAATTCTTTTAAAAATACGAAAACATAGTTTTAAAAATAGTTTTTTGGTGTTTTCTTATGAAAAATAACAATTTAAATGATTTTGTGAAGAAAATTTTTCAAAAACTTCAAAATCTTTCGAGATATAGGGGGTATGTGCTCTCCATCGATTTGGCCATTTGTCACCCTACTTAAACCACTATAACTTTTTTTTGAAAAAATATTTTTTAATTCTGTTTTCGGATTATTGTAGCCTAATGTAATACCTATCCAACGATATATAATACTTGCTAGTTAACTTAGTCCTGGTTATTTATAGGGCTGTTGATTGTGACATACGCAGTTTTTGAAAAATTCCCAAAAATTGCATTTTCAAAAATACCACTTTTAAGCAATCTCGAGTATTTTTTTAGAACTTTTTTATGTTTATTTATGACATTTATGAGATTATAAAGCCAAAAAATTAAATTTAGAAACTTTTTACTTCCCTAGTTAACAACTTTGTAAAGTACCCTTGGTAGTCACTATCAGGTGTGAAAATCTCAGTTTTGAAACTATTTTATATATATACTCGTGAAATTCTCTCTACACATCATATCAGTTTTGAACTTCATTGAACAAGTCACTTTCAAAAATGAACCAAAATTCAACACTTACGAAGAAAACACTCTGTGAAATTCTTCGCGACAAAACGTTAAATCTTGCAACACAGCACACGTACTGTTTGGCAGTAATAGAAGAAATTCATGGGAGAGAATTAGCGGAATCACAGAAACCAAGTTTAATTAATAAATTAAACAAGCTGAAGTCAAAGTCAAAAATGTTTTGTAATCAGTCAAATTGGAATAATGCATTAAGAGATCATGCAGATTTCTATGAAGAGGAATTTGAAGTTGACTCACGATACTTCAGCGAATCTAGTGGAGGGATTCTTTTTGAGGAAGAATCTATATATGAAGCAGAAAATGTTACTGACACAGATGAAGATATGGATGAGATTGAATACATCGTCCATGACATAGAGCCTTCATCCAGCAAGGGCATCAAGAGGAAATCATTTGAACAACTAACAAGCGATAAGCATCGACGTAGAAGAGTGGACGAATTAGATATCAGTTTAAAAGAAGCAAAAGGATCATTGTTATCAGTTCTTCACTTGGCACTTCGCCTTTCTAAAGAAGAAGGAAAAGTAGAAGGAGCTAAAATGTTAAAAGAATTTATTAAGGCGTGCCAAAAAGGAGAGGATCTTCCAGAAAAAACTACATCAAAACCTAAACAACTAGATATACATGTAGCTCTAGGTGTAAAAGCCTTTAACAATTTATCTCGAAATCAGTACAACAATATTCGACAAGTCCTGAAACTGGAATGCGAAAACGTTTTACCGACAGCTAAAAAATTGTTGAGGTTAGAGAAACAATGCTATCCTGATGACATAACGGTCACCGATACAAGAGCCGTTATTCCACTAAAAAATTTGACACAACTCACCACAAAAAGAGTTATTGAAGCACACAATTCAGAAATATACGACAAAATCAAAATATTACCTTCAGAATCAACTCCAAAAGTTATTCATGCAGAAATGATCGTCACATGGGGGATGGACGGAACAACAGGACAGTCACAGTATAACCAAGGAAAAACAAATTCAAGAAATCAAGAACGAGATAGAACACAACCGAATCAAACGACTAATAATGAAATTATAGAAGACAAATCACTATTGACAGTTAGTATGAGTGTTCAGCAACTACGACATGAAGACGAAAACGGAAATTATATCTGCTTATGGGACAACGAAAACAGTCAATCTGTATACTCAGTACGACCAATACAACTTGAACATGCCAAAGAAACCAGAGTAAATGTTAGAAGGATATATGAAGATATAAAAAATCAAATATCAAAACTTGAACCACAGAGATTCATATGTGAAGACATGCTTTTGGAAATTACGTACAAATTCTACCCCACAATGTTAGATGGAAAAGTTTACACAGACCTTACAGAAACATCAGGATATTGCAGATGTCAGCTTTGTAGATCTGGACCAAACGAGATGAGTGACATAAATAATCTTGATAATGGAAGATTCGAAAAAACACACAGAAAATTTGTTAAAGAACACTTGTATTTCAACACTCAGCCACTTCATACATCAATGAACGTACTCACGACTCTATATGATTTGTCATATAAACAATATGTTCAAAAACACTGGCTGGAGATAACTGAAGAGGAACAGATTGTTTTAGATGTTGAAAAGGCTAGAATAAAGCAAGCAATGTGGGATGCATTTAATGTTCGTGTACTCGAACCAAGACAAGGGGGAGCTGGATCATCAGATACAGGAAACGTTGCAAGAAAAGTTCTTGAAAATCCAGAGCTTCTAGCTAAAACTCTATATCTTAATGAAGAAATAATTAAACGTATATGCTATGTGCTAAACCAAATTCGAAGTTTAGAACCAGTTGATGATCTAGATGAATTTGATAGGTACTGTAAAGAAACATACAGAATGTTTTTGACAACATATAGTTGGTTCAAAATACCAGTAACACTTCACAGAGCACTTGCTCATGCAAAACACTACATGGAAGCCTTACCATTACCTCTAGGAAGAATGAGTGAAGAAGCCGGGGAGTCACAAAACAAATATCTCAGACAAGATAGAGAACTACGTGCCAGAAAAACTTCAAGAATACACAGTTTTACGGATGTTATACATAGAAGACTCTACAGTTCTGATCCAGTAATAATAAAAAAATATATGGATGTAATAAATAAAAGGTTAATGAGAAAAAATGTCCAAGAAGAAGGTGAAA
The DNA here is from genome assembly GCA_917627325.4 of Chironomus riparius. Lineage (NCBI taxonomy): Eukaryota > Metazoa > Arthropoda > Insecta > Diptera > Chironomidae > Chironomus > Chironomus riparius. The sequence goes on along the minus strand of OU895878.1, from coordinate 48,399,517 downwards.
CACCTGAGCAACAAACAGAAAATGAGGAAAAAGATGAGGAAGAAATTGAATTGATTGAGCCAGAAGGAGAAGGTTATGACTTTTCCCAAGCAGAAAACTATGATTATTCCGAAGGACAAGACCATGAATATTCTGAAGAAGCAAACAACGAATGAATAAATAAATTTCATTAAATATGATAAAAAAATGTAAATTAAATTTCTTGACAAATAAACAAAATTTCATTAAACTAAAAATTAAACTTTATTAATTTTACCTATTATAGTTGCGTATCAGAGTATTTTTTTTATTACTCTAATGATAATAGCTTTTTTCAGACTTAACATTTCTTAAAAAAGTCCAAAAAATACTCGAGATTGCTTAAAAGTGGTATTTTTGAAAATGCAATTTTTGGGAATTTTTCAAAAACTGCGTATGTCACAATCAACAGCCCTATAAATAACCAGGACTAAGTTAACTAGCAAGTATTATATATCGTTGGATAGGTATTACATTAGGCTACAATAATCCGAAAACAGAATTAAAAAATATTTTTTCAAAAAAAAGTTATAGTGGTTTAAGTAGGGTGACAAATGGCCAAATCGATGGAGAGCACATACCCCCTATATCTCGAAAGATTTTGAAGTTTTTGAAAAATTTTCTTCACAAAATCATTTAAATTGTTATTTTTCATAAGAAAACACCAAAAAACTATTTTTAAAACTATGTTTTCGTATTTTCAAAAGAATTATTAGTTTTTGGCCAAATACTCAACGACCTACTAAAATCAACATAACTCAATTACGTTAGCTTACTTTTTCAAAGTTTATACAGTTTTGAAAACTAGATATATGGGGCTACAAAACTGCGTTTTTACTTGCCTGGAAACTCTTCATTTATGATAGTTGCGGCTTGTTTGAAGATAATTTTCCTGAAATTTTCACATATGTTCTACCATAATGGCACGAAAACATTCAGAACCTAAACTTTGTTATATGTCAAAATAAAGCTCTTATATACTACTAATAGGAACTGAAAACCGTTTTGCAATATCTTAAACCAGTTAAGATATTTCCCGGTTCAAACATGGTATGAAAAAACCAGAATTTTCACTAGTTTTCAACTTCAAACAGCTCTAGAATCGCGAAATCAGCACCAAATGACCTGAAATTTGGCATTTCTATCTACTTTTATGTCCTCTACAAGAAAAAATCACCCAAAAAGTGTAAATCGGAAAAGTCCATTTTTCAAAGTGAAAGTCCCTTTTTTTTTCATTTTGCCCCATAGTGTATTTGAAAAAATATGAAAAACTAAGTATCATAAAAGTTTTTCCGCCAAAACTAAAACCTGGTTTGTTTTGGAGTTTACAAGTTATTAGAATTTATAATATTACTTCAAACCTCTTTGCTCATTCATTTTTCACCATTTACAACCATTTATTTGATTACTAAGCAACACATCGAGTCAAATTCAAACATCAAACTCTTCAGGTGGAAGATTCTTAACAATAAAATATCAATTTCATAATTTCTGCCGAGAATAATGTTTTGCAGGATAATAATCAAAGAAATTAATGCCGTTGGCACCAAAATGCCATCAAATCTTACATAATTTTATTTATTAAGCTTCTTCTCTCCTTTTTGTCTTTCTTTAAACTCAAATGTCAGCTAAGAAGATTATTTCTTAAAATCTACAAAGCAGAAATCTGTCTGCAGCTATAGAAATATCAAAATCTCAAAATTCTCTAAATTCCCTAAAACATCTCACATCAAAGATCAATTTCCTAAAAATCCTCAAGTAATTATCTTAATTCATTGCAATGTGAACAACCAAAATTGTCTCAGGATTTTGTAGCAAGTCTGTTGACAAGTGCCATATAAAACATGAATGTGGGATTAGCAAACTACAATGTACTAAGTCAGCAATATATCAAAAAGTTATTATCATAAATACAAAATATAAACACAAAATGATGCCAAATGCGTACAAATAAACATGCAAACATGTACATGAAATAAATCATGAGACAGATTATGGTTTCAGGTGGATAGTTTATGATGTGGTCATTTGTGGTTTTTCAATTTTCTCCCGATAAGCCTACCCCACACAGAAAGATTCCTGCAACTCGACTTTTAAGGCACTTTTTTTTCGAGAGGTATGAACTGTATTGTTTGTGGTTTTGCTGTATGTCCTTTCATCTCTTTGTCTGCTTACTTGCTTGTTTCACTGCATGAATCAATTACGTTCCTTGGAAACCTTTAGATGACATCAGTAGCTGGCTTTCCCGAGTAGGACAAATCGGTTAATCAATCAGAAATCAGAGTGACTCTGCTCGATTAACCGACTTGTGCTACTCGAGTTTATTGCTCTGATCTGGTCTGCAGGCGCGTTTTGAACCGCAGCAAGAGCACGACCTAAAACGCTTAAGAGTGGGACAAGACCCTCCTGGCTACGCATTTGCTGGTCTGGCTTGAATTTCAGGTTTTCTAGCTTGGCATTTAAGGTTAATTGCTTTCTAGGCTTTTTTGTAATCTTTCAGTGTGACTAAGACTGACGGCTTTCTCTTATATGCAACTAAGGTCAATATAGGTTATGTGCAGCCCAAGACTGTCCATCAATCGTTTTATCTGCTCAAAATGCGCTTCCTTAGAGTGAAACCAATCTTTGCTTCCTTTTATTCTCCAATAAAATCTGTCTGTTTGTAGTAAATTAAATTGTGATTTATATCCTATTTACTTTCATTATCAAAAACCATTTGTCAGTGCTCTTTTGAAGGCAAACGAAATTATTTTTGTTTTGTGGTATTTTAATTAATTCAATCCCGTTCAATACAAATTTTTTTCGAGATTCAATCGCTCTTTATGCTTTGATTGTGAAATGTTCGCGTTGTGGTTTGTGAAAAATATTTTCTCTTTATTGACTGTTTTTTTTTTTTGGAGTGGATGTTTTGACTTTTGAGTGGAATTTTAATTTTGTTTAACGTTTAGTGAAGTCAAGTGAGTTGTGGGGGAGGAATTTACCACTTGTTTGTTCTGCTGTGGATGTTGAGTTTGATTTTCTGAATAGTTTTGCATACATTTAATATTTTTAAGCTGTTTTATGGATTTATTCAGTGAGTTTGATAAGGAATAGCATAAATAGAATAAATATCATAAAAAGTATGTCTGTTCGTAAGTCTGTCCACTGAACCTAGCAATGCTCATAGTTATTAAACACCAGTTAAAATATAAATCTTGCAAAACTATAAACCACAGTACAAATAATTAAATTTAATATTCAAGTCAAGCTTCTTTAAAGAATTATTTTTTCTAAATTCTCAATTTTTCAATTTCCATGACGCAATTATTAATTCTATAGCAACTTAATTTACATTCATTTCACATAACCGCGTACAAAAAAAGTCATAAAATGATGAATTATTATACAGCATAAAAAACATAAAGAAGGTGAAATTGTATTCGTTTTTTTTTCGTGTAAATTTAGACATTTTCATCTCGATCCAAATGCAAGCAATTCTCATTCAAGCTGATGCTAATTATAGATAACCACTGTTAATGTTTATAATTTTCCTCTGCAGGAGAGCAAATGGAAAATATTGTTTGTACTCGAAATATTAAATAAAAAGCGAAGGCAAAAGTCACGAAGAAAGTAAACAAAAATTAATTTTCAATTTATTGGATTTATTATTTACATTCTAATCCAGTATGGCTTGATATGTAATTGGGAATATGAATATGTCATGTGGTTGGTGGGCAGGGGTGAATTTAGATGAAGGGCTTTAGGTTGGTCATTACTAGGCTGATAAAAAAGAGTTCTTTGGGTATCCTACACTAGACTGTCCTTAACTCTGTTGTGTAGGTTAAAATTGACTATGGCTAGACATGGCACCGCGGGTACATTTCGATAAAGCCAGCAATATTACGCCTAGTATTGAATTTTGTCGCCTGGACTGCCATTGATTCAACCTTTAAGGAATGAACAAAATCTAGTTGAGAATAGACTCAGGTCCAGTGGATAGTTCTAGCAACTAGACTCGCATCCATGATGTGTGCCCATTGGATCCACTTCAACAGAACAATTTCTTCAATTTGACATTATTCTTTCAATACAAAACTGTCCAGCTACACCCCTGTACATGGATTAACTCTCAATTGCAAGTCCAATTTGTAAGAAAAATTAAAGCAAGAAAAACTTTTTCCGGCGATTATAAACACCTGTCAAAAAAAATTGACAATTTCATTCAAATTGAACCACAATAAAGGTTACCGCTAGTTCCAATGAATTAAAAATTAAATATTCACAAGCCACAGAAGTAAGTGATGGATTGAAAATAGAAAAGAAACAGAAATAAAAGTAAATAAAGCATGTAAATTGCAATAAATCAATAACCCTCCGCTAATATGCAAAAAACTCAATGTCGATAATTGTATATCATTAAGTGCTGCATGCGCTCTGATTCTCTACGACAACTTCAGTCACTAATGCTGGGTTTCAATATCCTGAATCAAAAAGTCAAATATTAGTTTTGGTTTGCATGCGAAATTTCAGCAGTTCCCTTTTTTTTGTCATGCTTTAAAGTCTCACTTTTGTTTGCTCTAATAAAATTGAATTGGATGATAAATGGACATTCAATACGATTGTTGCTACGTGGCTGTAGGAAGTGGATTTAATGAAGAGTTTCAATTTCACATAAAAGACTCAATTTTTGTGTCAATTTGAAACACTCGAAAAATTTTGTTTTTGTTGCATTTTCAATCGCAATTGTCCGAAATAAATTAATTATATCCATAACAAATATGAAAGTCATTAATCAAATTTACGGATGTCTTTATTTACATTCATTCGTAATTTCGTCCTTACAGTTTTATTATTCATGTTCGATTGCTATTGATTAAGTTTGAACTGATTTTCATAAATATGCGGAATTGTTTTGAGGATGATCAATCATCAGGTTAACTATAGAAAATTTGTTCCTGTCTAGTTCGTCAATTGATAAAGTTTAAAGTTTATTTATTTTTTTTACATGGGTGGATTTTGAGTTGTCAAATTGCTATTCACCCTCAATTGATGTTTTTATTGTGTCTTGTTTGTATGTTTTCTATTCTGATGTCTTTGTTCTGTGGATATACAAAAGTTTTGCTTGCTTTTCAACTTTGTTTAGGAATGTCAGTCAATATTTTTGAAAAATGTATTAAGCAGAGAATAAAATGATCATTAAAACAGTAAAAATTTTGGCGATTTATTTTTGGAATATTCAGAAGTTATGTCCATTGAAAAAAGGTTATTTACAGACTGCTGCTTAGTTTTATTAATTGTAAAATAGTTGCATGAATTACTTAAGACAGTGGTTCTCATACTTTACAGAACACGACACTCTGTGGAGCATAGTTCAAAAAACACTGGCTTAGAAGCTCAGACTTCTCTCAGTGGCTGTTAGTGACCTTCCTATCCACACCCATCGCAAGCATTATACATCATAAATGAATTGCTGCTTCAACAAAAACCACAAAAAATCTTAAAAACTGTTAAAACCCTGAATTCGCGATATTTGAGTCTGTTAACGCGAAATCATGTCCATAATTTTGTGCTGTTGAAATGGCACGTCCGGCCAATCAGAAGATATTCTCAAAACTTAAAGATACGTGGTCTGTGTGGCGACAGACAAATTGATCATCTCTCTCTCTCTCTCTCTCTTTTGGCAATAAATTGATTCTTAAAATGTACAACTCTTTTTCAGAAAGATTAAAGCAGATGAGAAAATATCCGGCGCAGACTTAATTTCGGCTTATTAAAGTTGAATTTTTAGTCAACTTATTTTATTACTTAAACCTAGCCGACTTAGTAGCTTCGATATTTAAGTCCTTTTATATCAAAATCTAAATTTTGATTATAGCTTGTCAATGATAATTATAGGGCAGTTTAAGGAACCGGCTTCTAAATTCGATTTAAAAGCCAGGAACCAAAAACTGAGCCCAAGCAATCTAATAATCCGAAGACACAATATTGGTTATATAAGTACACAAGTATAAGTTAATCGAACAGAAATCAAAGCGGGTATGACTCTGGCATGGTGCTGCATTTGCCAGAGTCACACCTTGTGCCATTCGAGTAAGGTGTCTCCACATACATAGGCACAGCCAGACGATCTTAAAGCATCCAAACCCCACCTGGAGATTAAAATTCATTTATTTAAGATCTAAACTCACAAAATCTGCAATAAAAAAATTATATAAAAAAATTCGCTCGCATTTAATGACCACCGCCTGCATTTTTCCTTCAGCCTTGACTAATTGTTCATCAAAAAATAATCAGAACAATAAAAAAAAAATAACAAACAGATTCGTCACAATCTAATTCCCAAAAAAATTATTCATCAATTTCATCAAATAAAACAAAAAATCAATAAAATTCGCCTCAAAAAGACACTTGCACATTGATTAAAATTCATCTAAACGTCAATAAAGCATTGACTATACAGCCTACGAACATTTGCATTTATTGCCGTGAACTAATTTGAAAACAATATCGTTTTCGCCCGTCTCGTGCTTATTACATATATTTACATATGGATTATGTGTCAGACTACATCACATCTACAGTAGCTGAGTGATGTGAAGGGCAAGTAGCAACATATCAATCAGCAAAGCATGAAATAAATTTGATGGAACATATTGCCTATAACATAAATCGCGTTATGTGCTATGAAAATTTTATGAGATTTAATTATTAAATGTTGCTAATTTATGGATCAATTGATGTCAAATGGCTCTTTGTTGCCAGACTCGATATTAATTTTTTGGAACGGACGAATTTTCGGTGCAGATAATCTTGTAATGTATGTAAAAATATTGTAGGATATTATGATGTACACTGACTCTACCTATATTTTAATAATAGACACAACAAAAAGGCAATAAGAAGTGGAAACACAGAAAAAAGAAGTGGAGGGGAGAATAACGATGCATTATAGGACAATACATACACAAAGAACTAAAGTTTGAATTAAGTTAGATCACTACATAGATGTAAAATGCAGTTTAACCACTTACACATAGACAGTCACAGTCAGGCATAAACAGAAAAAAAATATATATTGTAGGGCGATGCATCAGAATAACGCAACAACATAGCGTCAGTTTTATTCTTGATCTCAGTCGATTCAGACGTGCTTTTTGTGAACAGCTCTTAAAATATAAAAAAAGAGAATTTTCAAAAAAAAATATTAAAAAATAAAGTGAAAAAAAAATATTTTAAAAAAATTAAAAGACATTAAAAATGGCAGTTCCATTTAATATTCCTGACGAGGAAGAAGTTGCAAACAGTGAAATTTTGAGAAATTCTCAAACATCAAATTCACAACCAAGTTCACCAACAAGACCAATGTCGATTCCAATAAGAAGTGACAATTCACCACAATCATCGCCACTTCCTTCACCCGTTGACAATGAAATGTTAGTGCAGGCATTTTATGAAGCACTTTGCAGATGCTCACAAGGTTTGTAGATGTTTTGTTGTTGTTATTTTTGTGCAAGAATTTAGAAAATTGAAAAAAAAATTTGAAATATGAATTTTGTGAAATAAGAAATTTAAGAAAAATTCTGAAAAATTAAATTAAAACTTTAAAAAAAATTAAATAAGGAGAAATTCAAAAAATCATTTTATAAAAATTTCAATTTTGAAAAATTCAATTTTAAAAGTTTAATAATTCTAATCTTACAAAAGTTAAAAATTTCAATTTTTAAGTTTAATTTTTAAAAATATCTTAAGATCAAGTTTTTAAGTTTAAAAATCTCAAAAATAAAAAATTCAACTTTGAAAAAATTCTAATATTTTTTTTTAAATTTAATAATCCACAGAACTCCCAAACTTCCACATCAGTCCACCAGCATCTCCATCAAGTCCATTCAATCAAGGACATTTCATCTTCCCACCAATCTCAGAAAACTTCCAATCACCATCACCATCAACATCAGTCTTCTCATCACCACGCAGTAGCTTCAGAATCAATCAGACAACAAGAAGAAGACTAGACTCGTATGGAAATCATTCACAATACAGCCATTTCAGTGAAGACAGTGGAATTGCATTTGAAAATGACACAACAAATTGTGAACAAATTCATCAAATTGAGGAAGAAATTTTGAGCGAAGTTCTACAGTCAAAAAAGAAATCCAGCAATAAAAAGAAACCAAAAGATGCCAATAAGAGTTCAAAAATCACAAATTTAGTAATAAGTGCCTTACAGTTTGTAATTGATACTTTGAAATAGAAAATTTAAGATATTGAGTTAAGAAATTTTAAATTCGTAATTGATCTCATAGAAGAAATTTAAAAGAAGAGGAAAAAAAAATTCAAAATGATCTCAAATTATTTTTTTATTAAAATCTTCAATAAGCGTAATTGTGATATATGTAGAACTAGATTTTATGGATAAATAAAAGCAATATTTTTTTAATACAATAAATTTTTTCGGTGATTTTATTTTTTGAAAATTACAGATTTTTTTTTAAATTGATTTTTTGTTTTATAAAAAAAATTAAAAAGCTTCAAATTGTGAAAATTTAATTAATTTGAAAGAAAATAAAAACTTTAGGTAAAGAAATTTTAAACCTCAATTAAATTTTCACAATTATTGAACATTTAAGATTTCTTAAAAACAATTTTTTGTTAAAACTTTTTAATTTTATTAGTTTATTATTTACTATTTCCAATTTTAAAATTTTTTTTAAACTTTTTGATTTTTTTCACGCTTTGTTTAATTTATTTAAATTCTTTAATTAATTGTAGTTTGATTTTATATTCGCATCCAAACAATTGAGGGCTGTACATAAATGACGTTCATGAAAAACGTGATTTTTAAATCCTCACCCTTTTCTAGTCACAAAAGTTGTACAAAGAAATTCCTTTTGTTTAAATCAGTGTTATCCAAACCTTTTGATTAACGGCACACCTTGGTAGTAAACCATGTCCGAATTTGCACACAAAATGCGGCTTGTGTCATTCTCAGAAAAATTCTACAGTACAATAGTGTGCTGCGGCACACAGTTTGGATAACACTGGTTTAAATCGTCACAAAACTCCAGACCCTCTTCTCCCTCTCAATGTTGGATGTTATTTATGAACGGATCCTAGAATAAAATTTCTAAATTTATTCAAATTCATAATTTCATAACAAAACTGAAACATTTAATTTTAAAACACTCCAATTTAAATAAACTTAAATGTCATCTGACAAAAAAATACTCAAATGCAATTAAAATTACACTTAATTTTTTTCCAGACGTTAATTACTTCATATTTCAACTCAAAGAGAAAAATTGCACAAAATCTCGATGTAAAATTGTAAAATTGTAATCACATTACGAAATGTAAATGAAAGCGTGTAATTAATCAATAATGACCACTTGAAAATATGGACCTCATTAGCCTGATCAAATTTAATTAAATTGATAATATTTTGCATATAATGCTAATTATCATTAATAAATTCATATCCTCTTTCACATTGCCATAATCACCTGTAATAATTAAAGTCAATCATTTGGGTATGGGGAATGCATGCACAAATAAATATAAAAAAATCTTTCAAATATATGCAATTTAATCTTCCATCAATTAAATTTGAAACCAAACTCACATAATTCAGTCAATAAATGCAATGTGTGCCAAGCATTGTTGTAAAATAATTTCATTATACTGAAGGGATTGTGCATGCGATGCAGAATTTACACAAATGAACATCAATTGTGGCTAATGAAATTTTAGAGCAAAAATTTTTGTGGTTTCCAAAAAAAAATATTTCGGCAGTGTTGTAAACTTCAGATGTATGTTGATGAAGGATTGGATTGCTGAGAAATTTATACTGCTTACCATGACTGCCAATTCAAAAAAGAATCAAATGACCCCATACAAGATGCCATACAAATGAACCTAACCGCTATAAGTGTGCGAGAAGTACATGAAAATTGAGGAGCTTAAACAATAATTTTTTTATACAATCTGATTATTCTTCTTAGATATCAAACATGAGACATTATCATAGGGAGGAGGCACACTGTTCTTACTCTATTGTACCTTATACTTACATCATGTTTCCTTGGCTCCTTAAAGGAGACTTATTTCATACGGTATCTACTTGAACTTTGAACTAAGTGTAGCTTTCAAATGACTGGCTTTATGGTAGTTCAGACTTGGTTTAATTACATCCTACAAAAGTAATATGACAGCTTGACATCAAATACACATCAAAAAAAATAAAGGCATTGTTAAGAAGTTGCCTGGACCGAATGCCTTGATACACTAATAAGAATAATGTATGATGGCACCTGCCGAGTAGTATGTTCCTACATGATGCCACGAGCTGAAAGCATTGCGATCCTGATCGATGATAGAAATTATTTTTATACCCAATATGAAGTTTCTGGATCCCTAATTCATTAGGAGGCGATCTTGTTTCAACTTGCTTCCTTAAATATTTTTGAAATTTATTGATCCCTTCCATCAAGAGATTCTTAGATAATGTGTGAGACATGAACCTTTGTATCCAGACATCTATTACTCCAAACATTTGAACTTCTGGTTGAATTAATTAAATTGAGTATGATTTGTATCAGTTTAAGTTGATGAATAGCAGACTATCTAAATCTTTCTAGCAAGTGCTTCTTCAAAACTGCTCAAACTATGCTATAAGATTCCATTTTGTTCCGCCAAATCCTCAAAAAGTCCCAAAAGTAAAGATATAAAAAATAAAAAGTTGTCTAAGTGCGTCAGTCAATAAAAAGTTTAAGAGCCACTGAACTATGTTCCATCTTACCAAATGGATAAATTGGAGCTCTTAATAACCTATAAACGCATATTCAATCCCCAATTCCATCTTACTTACTTACTTACTTACTTCCTTGGCTGGGTCGCACGTGGGCCCATTGTCGCGCTTAGAGATCGTCTGAAGACAGCTCTATCCTTAGAAACCTTCTTCCAGTTCGGGATATTAAGGAATCTAGCGTCTTTTTAAACACATCCAATCCACGACCCGAGTAGCACCAACAACAACAACTGGTTTTACGTCGACGTCAAGGCACCATCAAGTGGAAAAAAGCACGTCACGCCGCAAATTTACCGTTATGGCAACGCTAAGGCTTCTTCACGCACGATTTCGCCCCATTATTTCATTGTTCAAATGGGGCGAAATCGTGCGTGTAGATGCCTTAGCGTTGCCATAACGGTAAATTTGCGGCGTGACGTGCTTTTTTCCACTTGATGGTGCCTTGACGTCGACGTAAAACCAGTTGTTGTTGTTGGTGCTACTCGGGCGAGATCTTCGGTCTTCCTCTTGATCTCTTGCCATCCATAAAGTCTGCTACAGTCACAGCCATCTGATCCATCCAAAAAACATTCAGTTAACAACACTGCAAAGCTGTAAATTTAGTTCAATGCACTTAAAGTCCCTCATCGACTGTAAATATATCAATATTTATGTATCATTGAAGCATATGCAGTTGCAATCTCCTGATCCATAACGATATTTGGTCTCAATGGATTCTTTTGAGGCCATAAAATGTCACAAAAAATCTGTCAATCCCATAAAATTGAATTTTGATTTAGCGCATTCCATAAATAAACATGTTATGTGAGCAGTTTAACCTTTTTTACGTCATTAGTTTACCACAAAAAAATATAATATTCAATTCCATTTACAAAAATACCCCTTTTTTTACCCAGAAAATAATTTTTATCCCATTTATAGTTTGATAGTTTACGGGAAACGATCGTAAATTTTTGGTTTTAAGCATCCATGCAAAAAATGTGTCGTAAATTTTCTCAGCTATTTCCGCAAAAGAGTAAATAATCCATAACATGATAATAAATAAGGTCGCAAACAGAGTTCGAAAGGTTGATGTCATTTTCAGTTGAACTTTCTGTTTATTGAATTAAATTTATCTCTCATGTGACATCTCATATTAAGTACTCATGGATATGCTGGATATTTATTTCACTTTTTTATTGTCTAACAAATGTTTGAAAATTTTCCTTTTTTTTTGAACAATAAAATTTCTATTGCAGCTTATCAGCATGGGAAAAGGACAATTTTTTTTCTGTTATGTGTCAATAAAAAATGGGAAAATTTTTAATGATATGATGTCCGGTGAGTGTCCAATGATTCTGAGAATATCATCTTTCATTAATTTTTATTGTTTACGATAACCATAAATGTGCGATTTGTCCCTCGTGGAAAATTAAAAAACAAGTAGAAAAAAAATTATCTAATTTTCGAGTAGCTACATATGAGGGTGTAAAATTGTAATTTTAAAGTTTTTTTTAATGTCTAGTGGAGTAATTTGATTGCTTTGGAAGTTAAGTTGGGTTTGTTGGACATTAGAAGCATTAAAAGCATTAAATGACAAATAAAGGAACAACAGGAAGATCAAGAAGCTTAAAAAATTGTATTTATGCATTAAACTTTTGGGTTTAACATGAATTTAAACTATTCTTCGCCTTTTTGATTACTAAACTTACTTACATGCTCATTTCTTACTCACTCAAATTAGTTCATGCTTACTCAACTTCCTTGCTTGCATTCTTAGACTAAATTCATCATAATTAATAGATCTGGTTTAATTCTCATTAATTTTGGTTAAATAAATTGCGCGGGAAAATATTTTTCTCACTTCGTAAATTTAAAATTAAAATTTGACTTGATTTTTGGCTTATTACATCAACAAATGACTGCAATTGACAGAAATTGTCGGAGCAAAGACTTTTTTGTGGAATCTATGTTAAAAACTAGTCTCAAAGGCTGGAAAAATTAAAAATTTCAGAAGCACGTTTCAGAAAATAAATTTTTTCAAAAATGGCGCGAACATTTTGAATTTAGAAAATTTATCATAGAAAAAAACATTTGTCTGTACATTAATTTTGTTAAAAATTGCTAGCTTTAAAATCAGTTCTCAACAAGTAAATGGCACAAGTCAGATAATTGATCAGTAATCCGGCTCCAAGTCTGCATGAGTCTGGCATGGTTCTGGATCTAAATCAAAGCTAAAGCAGTCTCACTTAGATGCACTTAGTTGCACTTTAGATGCAACCTAAATCGAAGCCTGCACCATTCCAAAGTCATGCTGGCTGGGCACCAGATTTCTATTCGATTAATCGACTTGTGCTATTTGAGGAATAATTAAGCAGAAGCTAGCGATACAGCAAGCTTTTGGAGTCATCATAACTAGGTCATTCATCACAATTAATCTTTAAACTCAGTGAATATAAGCGAGTAAGTATAAATACATCACTATAGACAAACTGACCATCAACTATCCTCAATCGCCCTCAAAACTCCCATCCAAAAAACCAATAAACATTTACCAAGAAGTATTCGCTGCTTTTTATAATAATTATTTCAAAAAAACGCATATATGTACAGGTTGAGAGAATATTAAGATAACAAGAAGCAATAATAATAATAAAGAACATAAAGGAATAAAAATAAAAGTATAAAAAAACAATAGAGTGATTCCCTAACCTATTATAATTGCTTATCGTGACTCACCACTAATTCACATTAATTGCCAATGAAAGCGAGAAGGGCTAGATGAAAAGGAGATAAAAAGAAAAAATAAATAATTCCATATTAAAAAAGCGGCTTATTTTCGTTTTCATGACATTCGATTTTTTAAAGGTTTATCCCCTCATCCCTCCGAGTCTATTTATACTTACTGCTTTTTTTTTAGCATGAACATCTGTTGTTGATTCTCATATGTAATATTATTACACATTCATGTTTCCTTTTTGCTGCTTAATTCTCAACTTTGATGAGTATGACATAGGTGAATTATGTTGTCGAGATTCGGGACGGTAGGATTGCAATTTACCTGCTAAAGATGCAGCCACTTATTCTCGTCCTTAACAAAATAATATCAAACAGACAAAATAAAATGTTTTAAATCGGATCAAAAAGTTTCCATATCATGGTCATAAAAATGAGCTTAAGCTTCTTTCATCCACCTGACCGAATATATACATTTTTATTAAATTCATCAAACACAAAACAATGAGTGCTGAGCTGCTTCCATCAATTAGGGGATTTACAAAGGACTAAATATTCGAACAAGTGTTTTGCATGTCGAAAGGATGAATCGCATTTTATATTTAAATAAAATAAAAAGGATTTTAAAATAATTTAAAAAACTATTTTCGGTTTGCATGCGAACAATAGGAATCAAACAACTTAGCGTCAATGTAGCGGAAAAAAATTTTAAATTGACTTTCATAATCGGCCGTGCAAGCAAGTTGGCAAGTTGCGATTACATTTTATTGTTTATCTCCCTAATAAAAAAAAATAGGAATAGAAGGAATAGATAATAGGTTGCATTTTTAATGAATCAGCGACTTTTGATTGCGGGTACTGGAAAATTGGATTTCGAGGATAGTTGAGGAGTTGACAGTTTGTCATTGATATTTTATAGATTCAAAGGCTGTGGACTTTAAGTTTTAATGTTGTTTCGGAAATTATTACCATTGTTGACATTCTTAAGTGAAATTTATAGTGAATATGGTTATGAATAAGAAAACACAGTGGCGTATCCAGGGAAGAGGAAGGGATCAATAATTAAAATGTTCGTAGGATTCCTAAGGACGCTGTGAGGGGAACAGGAGCTTTTGAGAATCGAACCCATATCCTGACACAAATTGCATGTTTGTTTCTTAACCAAGAATACATAAAGACTTTGTTTTTGACGAACAGGTTCTCTTACTCATTGTTTAGTACCTTAAGATTAAGGGGTAGAATTCTTTAAACTACATGGCTATGCTGGTATCTATTTAGAGCAACTATCTTCTACTTTCTTGGCTAAAGCGCACCAGGAGTCCATTGCCGCATTAAGAGATCGTCTAAAGACAGCTCTATTCTTCGTGACCTTCACGGGATGTTAAGAACTCTAGCGTCCTTATCAACACATCCAATAAAGATATTCTTTGGTCTTCCTCTAGATCTCTTACCATCCATAAATTCTCCAGCTGTTAATCTAAGTACTGGAGCATCTTGTGGACATCTAAATGCTTGTCCAGCCCATCTCACGCAATTTGCCAAATCAAAAAGGTTAAAAAGTCTAGCTTCTGTACAAAAATTCTATTTACAAAGTTCAAAACTCATTCTAATAACTGATCAAATGCGTCACAACCACCTCCTTACAACCCCTTATTCCAAACCTCTCAACAATATTTATTTTTTCTGAATCTATTATAATAATTAATGCTTTAATTCGATGTTCTTACATCTCCCCCTATTTATTGGCTCGATGATAGCTATCAATATAAACATTTATTAAAAAAAATTTATATCGGAACAAGATCAATAACTTGAATCAATTATGCGATTATAATTTTAAAGTCATATGTTACGTTTTTTTAAAGCAAACTGTTTATTGCATAAATCTGTGCAATCAATTGAATTTTATTGCTTTAATGCCTCAATTTATTGCAAATATTAAATATTTTTTTCTCTCTATTCAGAGATAAACGCGAGATTGCCTCGAGTAAAAGGAATTATTTTTGCTAGTCAATCGTCATCGTCATATTAATTTATCAATATTAATCTATTGTGAGCACAGAGTATGAACACAAAAATAATAATAATAAAACAGGTTTTGAATGCGTCTCACTTACTGTCACACAAAAAGGCTTGAACTTCTTACAAATGCATCAATATACTCAATTTGTTTGTAAATGCTGCATTAGCATCAAAAATAAATCAAAGTTTGTATAATACAGTCAAGACTATGGAACATGATCCATCTATACCTGTATAAAACCCATTTCAAGTCACTCGAACACTTTCTGTATACTTTATTTTATTTTCTTAAATCTAATAAAAAGTATGATTACTACACATCGTCATTATTATTATTGATATTATTACTACCAAGCGTAGTAACGTAAAAATTGGAAAGAAAGAAGAGAAAATGAGAAGAAAGATCAAATTGAAAGGGACAGGGCTGATAAATAAGAAACTGCATAATAATAATATGTAATATACTCATAAAATTATTCTTTTCCTTTTTATTCTTCAAGCTAAATTATGGAACTACTTCTTCTTCGTCTTTCTCCATTTCTATATGCTCATCATATCAAACACAAGTGTTCAAGTCTCGATTTCATCTCTCGGAACAGCACGCAACGAACGAGACACTACAATCATGTTTTTAGCGTGATTTAATGGGATATGATGGTTGGGGAGGCTTAATTGTATGTTTATTGTCTACTTGTCTGGGATATATTCAGTAAAAGGTTTTGGATTGGAGTTGAATGGATGACTAAATGAGCAGCATTATCTGGGCATTATTGGATTTATTAAGAACATTGGAATTCTAGCATAGAGGACTTGGGATGGTACAACAGATCATCGATCGCAGTGCCGCTTTGCTATATGCAAACCCCTACATTGCATTCTATTCTATTGAATGGACGATTAGATTGAAATATCGATGATCAATGAAGGACTAAGGTGGTAGTTGCTGTGATGTTACTTACTTTCTTAGATGAGGCGCACGTGGGCTCATTGCCGCGCTCAGAGAACGTCTAAAGACAACTCTGTCCTTCGACAACTTCTGCCAGTTCGGGATATACAGGACTCTAGCGTTCTTTTCAACACAACCAATCCACGAAATTTTCCTTTTGCTCTCTTTCCATCTACAAAGTGTATTTTTTGTGTCGCTTAGTTCCTCCTCTTAAATCCTAGAGAAATCCTCCTTAGGATTCGAACTTACGTCGTCATGAACAGATTTCTAGTCTGTAGCTTAGCCAATAAGCCACTAGGGCACTGAAATCTCACTTTCACACCAACAGATTCACTTACATAAAGTCAAACCTTATTAACATTCTATATCACAGCCTTTAATCTTGTCAACACAAAATACTGCGCCTCTATTTAATTACCATGCCTCTTAAACTCTTTTTATTACTTTTTTTTTCTTCTTATTGTACACACATCTCACTCAATCTCGTCTTTATAAAGCAAAAGCATTAAAGTTGCAGGCCAGAAAGAGAGAAAACAATAACAAAGCCTTAAAAGCAGTTCAATGCCTTTACACGATAAAGTTTACATACAACGTATTATTTTATTTATCTTCTTTCATGCTTCTTATTCTCCTTCTTTATGCTGACACATAAATTGGATTTATCGTTATATTTTTGTAAATGAATGATAATCACAATATTTTTTTTAAAATATTATAAATGAATAAATTATGGATGTGCTAGAAACATATTAAAAAAAATCTATGCATTTAATATTCAACAAAGTTTTTTTTTGATAAGAAATATAAATACACACTCATGGACTCTTGCTTAAGTTGATAAATATTTATTTTTTGGTGCTACTTGAAGCCTTCAAAGTCAATCATAGCTTATCTTATTTTTGATATTTTGACAATTTTATTAGAATTTTATATTTTTTTGAGACTGCATCAAGTTACAACTTTTTGTATATTTTTTATGGAGTATATGGTCGTGCGTAGGGGTTCTGAAGATTGGTGGAGTTTTAGTTGTCATCGTGAAGTTTATGACAGTTTAGGGTTTCATGCTGAGCATGTTGCATTAATGAGGTGAATTTGGTGGATGGTGTATTTGGTCTAGTGACATGGGAGTCAAGAATTGACATATCATACTAGATATTTAAGATTTGAGCTGGACTAGAGAACCATTTCTTACTACTCGAACTATTGATGCTATGAATTTAAATTAAAGCCTCATTTGTAAGATCAAGAGTGGGTTTCTAAGGCTACTCGAGTTATATTACCTTTGTCAGTTCAAGGTCGTATCCACAGCAGACATAGCAGACACAATGTATTGAGATGATGATTTTTGATACCCAAAAGCGGATTTTAGGAACCGGTACCTGAGTATACACTAGGATTGATATAACTTTAAGTCGATACCAACCTCAAAATAAATTCTACTCACTTCTCAGCCTTGCTAAGTCTTGTTAGTCAGAAATGAACGATATTTGGTACTTTATCAAGTTATTATCATGAGATGCTAGCCACAGAATTGTTTTGGATACAAATCCTCCTAATCATCATCAACCATTCAAATCCAGAACCCCTAAAACTCAATCCCAAACATTATATGTCATGCTTTCCATCCTTTCACTCTTTTCTACTCAAGCGAGATATGAATTATGAAGTAAAATTACAGCACATAAGTATCTGTTGAAGAAATTTGATGCGTTACAGATGTCTGTTATCTATCAGCACAGCGACTCGATGCCATTTGGGTTAAAAGAGTTCTAAAAGGACTCCTACAGGTCGTCAAAATATTTATCACTAAGAATTATGAAATAAATTATGATAAATTGACACAGCAGACTTCATATTTACTTTATAAAGTGCCATAAATGTAATCATTGCAGTCACTTGACTTTCAGTCATTTCACCGCGTCATGCCATGTGTCTCACTTTTCTCTTTATTTACTTCCTTCATGCTGCTTATTTAATTTAAAAAAGTATTTTTTTGAGTGATTTTTTTTTCGGATAAAAATTGATTATCTCAGTGCTGCTGTAACTTATTTTTTAAGCAATTTAATAATCATTTTGATATTTTAGACAATTGTAGACATGAAAAATTCATTTTGTTATAGGTCATTAACTAGTTAAGCACCCAAAAATCTCATCTTTTTTTGTCATCGCAGATTTCAACCCTAAAAATAATTCAATATTTTTTTTTAAAAAAAGTGGCGAAATAAAAAACAGATAGAAAGCAATAGAAAGGTCTATTGATGATGATTTAAACACAAAAAAAAATACTTTCATCGAACCCTCAGACAGACTTTTTTTTGTTTTCTTTTTTAAGCAGATTTTGTGACATTTGGAAAGAAGGCAGCTATTGTTGGCACTTCGTTCGAAGTAATGAGTGTAAATTTGTGACTATCTTCGACTACCTATATTGGAAGGGTTCAGTTGACTAGGTTTTTGACACACTGATAGCTTTCATATCTAGAATCATATTTCATCAATGATATTGGAACTGGGAGTTTCTTGCTAATGCTATATCCACTAAACGTAGCTGTCGTGTATTAATTTCGTTCAAAACTTGCATTTTTTATCCAATTAGAATAATAGCTACACTTACCTAGGAAGCTAACCCTCATTTCAATTTCAAGGGGCACACAACTACGAATATTCATTTTAACAGCTACTTGGGTGTCCTTTGAATATTCAACAAATGCTGATTGGAGACTTAAAGGACCAAAACAACCAAATGATTAATTTATCGCATCTTGAAATATTGCAGCCACAAAAATGCGCTTTAATCCCACAACACAGATTACCTTCTAACTTGTAATTGTTTATTTTCATAAAAAATTGTTTCTGATTTTTCTTTGTGTGTCAGTTCAGCTTGAATAGAGACTAAAAGTTCTAATAATATTTTTGTCATCGCAAATGATCCTTGAAGAATTTCAATAGCTTTACAAACTGTTAATGAACAATTTACTCAGTCACTGCGGTCAATGGCATTATTAACGTCAGGCTTTTTTGACCCTTTCCATTCACTCGAATTGCTGTATTTTTGATTTATTTCATTTTCACAGTTAGAACTTTTTACTCTTCATTTCAAATTGATTTGATAAAGTGACAACATTTAGCTGCAGATTGACGATTTGTCAAGTCAAACAATAGCTTGATGGAACCGCATTTTAAAACCGCAATCATTTCATGTCTCTGTCCTCATCATCAAGTGCTTGTCACACATAAAATAAAATCTGCGGAATGAACCGTAACATATTACAATGTCCTTTATCTAGCATAAATCTTCCCTTAATCGACATTTATCACTTTTTAAATTGAACTTAATATTTTCATGTACATTCAGTTGATGCTCAATTCAATGAGTTGAGGCTATTTATATTAATAACTTCCAATACATTAAATCCCATTTAAAGACAACTTTGTGTATGTATGAGCATGTTAACCCATTAAAAGTGTTGACCATTAACATCCCATAGAAGAATAAGAAGGAAAAAAAAGAGTTAAGTGAGATCAATTTAATGTCCAATTTTCTACTTCTTCATAATTTATGCGCATTAAATTCTCATTTGACTCTAAACTTTATTGGAAATTTATGCAAAAATCTTCAACTTTTTTTCTCTATTTTTAATTTATTGCATGGAAATTGTTGAAAATTATAAACAAATTAATCGAAACTCATATGAAGGAACGATACATGCATGCATTAAAAATTTGAATATGCTAAATTGGTATTTATAGCTGCGTAGTTGTTCATTATGAGCAGTCAGTTGTTTTGTCTACTAAGTTTCTCTTCTTGGTTTTAATCTGTTTCATTCTAGTCACGATCGGCTTTCAAATGTCATAATTTGATCTTTTTTTATTTACATATGTGGATTTGAAGTTATGAAGTGCATCAGAGAAGGCATTAAGGAAAGATTTAAGGTTTTGAAAATTTGAGAATTTTTCGTTGAATTTTACATTTTGTTGCTACCTTTTGAATATAAGCTGAATATGGTGGGTGCATTAAAAATACATCAAAGCTTAGCACAGGGATCCATCTTGAGATTTTGGACTCTAGAGCTGGTTGCTTGTGCTACCTGGAGCACTCTATAAGGAAGCTTACTTCAGGTGCCATAGAAACCAACCCCGCTATACACTGTTTAACAGAAGCCGGACCAAACAATGGTTATAAAACCGATTGTGCCTTATTTATGCTACGGTAATTAGATAGAATTTATGGCTCAGTTTCTAGTTCCCCCGAGGTACCCTTGAGCCCTGCCTGCAAAATTACAAGCATCATATTAGCTTCCAATATCAAATCCAAAGCAAATTAATTAAGTTTCGTGTTCTAGTCCACATTAGCCACTGTAGCAGATTCAGGTAAAGTCAGAATTATGTCAGAACCTTCGTTTTATTTCATGCTGTGTCTATGTTACACATTTGTTTAAATGTTTTTGGATATAAAAAGGTAAAAGGATCTGAAATAAAATTTGTCATAAATATTAATTTGTTGAATCCTTACTTTGCTGCTGTTTATAGTCCATTTTAAAAGTAGGAAAGGACTATACATCCATACAACTGCAATCCACACTATCAACCCTGTTCCTATATAAAGTGCGTAACAACTTTTCTCCAAATCCAACAACAAAACCACAGAAAAATCAAACAAAGCACACCAAAGTCTGCTAATAGAACATAATCTCTATAGAAGAATAAGAAGAAAATTGCAAAAGAAGCTCAGCAAAACAAAACAAAATAAAAACGCTAGCGATGATGATGTTGAGAAGTTTAGAATATGAGAAAAAAAAGGTACAAACAACTTAACTGCTGATATTTCTTCTTTTTTATTCCAATGCAGTTAATAGTCAGCACGACATGGACATGGAGAGAGTAAATGAAGACGAAGAAGAAGAAGAAGAAACCTGTTGTGAGGCACACGTGCGTTTTACTTACTTGCTTTGCTTACTGCTGCTGACCATTTATTTACATCATCAGAACCCGTTAAAATTGAACTTTATACATAAAGTTCAAGTTTATGGCAACAATCAAACTCCTTTATGTCTCGTTATGCTCATTTGCTAATAATAGATGAAGGCATTGATAGGTTCTGCGTGCACAAATGTGTATGAGGAATATTCCTAGACTAATTATTATTAATTGGACTGGCGTTGTCAAAGACATCTCTTTAAGTAAGTATATCCATTTCATAATTGAATGTTACTTCTATTTACAACTGTATAATGTGCATGATAAAATTACAATTCAATATAATTAATAGAAATGGATAAAGTTGCATAATTTTCTCGCAATTCAATTTGTACACGTGCAGCTGAAGCTAGGTTTTGTAATTAATCAGCATATCGAGATGGGTTTCACACTTGTCTAATAGCTGAAATTGTGGTTTGGTAGTATTTATTTGATTGTTATGGAATTAAGGTTGATAATTGCAGAAGAAAGATTATATTTGTGATTTTGAAGGTTTTTAATGGTTATTTATGATTTAAATTTTCAGAACCTTACAAATTCTGATGTATGGTTCTGAAAGTTTAGTTCAATTTGGTTTTAACAAAAACAAAGAAGTCAAAACAACAAAATTATTAAAAATTAAAGTTTCTGATCAATGTTTATAGCTGTATCTTGTAAGATCATGTAAATATGAAGATATGTACTCAATATCTTAACAAGAAAAGAATCAATTATTAATAATTCAAATCAAAATCTACAAAACATTAAATCCAATATCAGAAAGCGAACTTATCAGCATTTTCATTGGCGACATCAACAGATAATACAAGCGTATGTTGCAACATAAATAATTAAGTATGGTTAATAGAAATCTAGTCTAATGCAAGTCATTGTCTTCTTTCTACATCTCATTGATTGATTATTCATTTTTTCTTAGTCTTTTGTTCCTATCTCGTCATCTTTATCAATTTTTTTTACTCTCTCCAAATCCATGTCATTCAAATTTACGTTTCAGCACCAACGGTCGCAAGGAAAGAGCAATAAGAATAAGAAGAAAAGTTTCTTCGGGTAACGCAAGTAGCAACTGTGAATTCGTTATGGGCATGATGTTTTATGATGTTTGAAAAATAATGATAATATGAAAATGAGAAGAACAAGCAGCATAAGAAGTGAAAAGTGAAGAATGATGAAGCAGAAAAAGAGAAACAAAAATAATCAAATAAATCTTCTTAAATCGAAATTAAAACTTTGAAGAGAATTGAACCGAACATGAGCTGATGCTGAACTGTTTATCATTCTAATTATATTCATTCGAGTCATAAGAAATAGAAATGAAAACTTGCCTATCGAGTTGACTACTCCATTACACGCTACAATGAGTTGCGTGCTCTAATCTATTGAAACAACAAGAAATCACTTCTTCTTCTTCATATGTTGCTATCTACCATTCTTGGGTCTGGTTCACAAAACTAATATCGAGTTTTAAAGCCTCAATTCCCGATAATTAAAAATAAATTGAAAATGAAGCAGCAGAGATGAAAAATCATCGCTTATCACTGAGTGAGCATCTTTATGACAAAATTATGCATTAAACAAATTAAAAATCTCGATATGGAGAGGAACTGTCAGAGACTTATTTGATAATCAGATTCAGATGCATCTTTATCGATTATTTCTGTGTTTTTACAAATTTTCGACACATCTAGCTCCTCGCCTTTTCTCAATATTCTTATGGGGTTGTACTTTGATGACGTTCAAGATATAGGCTGATTTTTATAGATTTTAGGATAGAATAAGCGACTTAAGTTGTAGGTTTGCACTTCTCTAAAGGAATGCTATTTTATTTATTGATCTGACTGGGATTATTTTATTTCAGTGTTGCATCTGCAATCAGTAATTGGTAGACGGTGAGCAGCGATAGAGCTAGTTTTAGGAGACGATTAAGGGAGATCATGGATCACAGCGAAGTAAGTAAGAAAGTATTTTATTTGAAGACCTTGACTGCAGTAAGTTGAATTGCCCTAGAGTTTCTTCAGCTAGCCAGAGTATCCATTTGATCTCTGTACTGAACTATATTGACTATTGATTCTAAAGTATGTTGAAATCAGCTCAAATGCTCAAACATAGAGATGCGATTTATAGTTTAACTGCAGAATACTCTACATTACTTGAAAATGCATCCAATAAAGTTTTTACCGTTAAAAACCAGCATTAGCCGTCATCTTTTGACATGTGATCCAAAACTCTATGTCATTATAGACGTCACATGCGTACAAACCCCCGATATTATTATTTTATCTCATTTTTTTCAGTTTGAATTCCCAAAAGGTTTTAATTTTCATTTCGTTTATCGTTTTGACGTTCTCAATTTAACAAGTGTCTGAGTTTCTTTATACATCAACGGAGGAACCAAGTAGAAGAAGAAGAACTGCATTTGAAAATCGTAGTAAGATTTCTTTATTGAACACCTGTGGCTCCATAAAATTTATGTATAAACTGTACACAGAAAATGGTGAAAATAAAACGAGGAATAAAACTGTCGAAAAAGCAAAGGCAGAAAGCAAGAGAAAGAGAAGGAACAGAAGAAATAAGGCATTAAAAAGTGGACAAAAGCAGAGAAAATAAATAAAAAATATAAAAAAGTTTACAGCACAGAAAATGAATTGAATATTGTTAAATGGATGCAATGGATGAGCATATTAAGGAACAATTAATGTCTTTGGGTCAATTAGGAACCAGAAGAAGTAAAAAAAGATATAGTTTATACTTTAATGGATTTATGTTGTATATTAAAGCATGATTCAATGTCTTTCTTGGTTCCATACACATGTGTAGAGAAGCTTAATCTTTCATAATATTTTTACGACCCTTTCCACTTCCATTTCTGTTTATTTTTTTGCCATTGATTTGTTCCTCTTTGCGGGGGTTGAATATCCTCATATATCCTAATGTGCAAGACATACTCTTTTGTTATCACATCGACTATTGTGCATTAACTGCTTCACTATATATCTCCTTCATATATGACCATGGACTTATTTTTTTATGGACGGATCTTCATCACATTATCAGGTATAGACAATAGCCGACACGTTATAACATGATTTTCCAATTTTCTTGCTTGACTTTTGGATGCTTCTTCTTTGTTGCTACTTATCTCTTATTTCGGTCATATTTTGTGTGCACACAAAGCTCGTTCCACTTTAATGTCTTCGGATGCAATTATTCAAAAAAAATTGTTAAAATTAAGTAAGATATGTGCTGACATTCAGGGTGGCTTTCTTTTCATGTTTTTGCGACAATTTGACTCCAATTGTTGTCCTTCACATCGGCGCCTCTTTGTTGAGCAAATAAAAATGAAAATTAAAGCAATTCTTTTTCAATTTTTCAAGCTTCTTTCTCTGCTCTTTTTTCCTATGTCTCTGGATATAAAATTTAATTTCAAGTGAACCTTCACATTGCCAAAAAAATTCATATAATGAACAAAAACATTCAAATGAAATCATGTGTACACAACTCTCGTTGACCGTTGCATTAAAATAAGCATGGATGTGGATGATTTTAATTAAATTGTTGACATCTACTGGATATCCTTTTCAATTTTTTTTTTGTTTTTCGGGATGCTGATTTTTTGGTTTGGAATTTTGAGGGTGGTTTTGATGCATTATGTCCAGTAATGTTATGTTGATAAGCTTAATTGATTCAATGATAGAAAGGCTTGACATATAGCTTTGAAGCTATGAACATAATGTAAGGATTGAGACCAGGTTTGATTGGAGAATCCTCTGTTGCGTCACAATTAAATAGAATCTAGATCAGTTGCTCTCAACCTGTGTGCCACGGCACTAAAGTGTCATTCGTAAATTTTTATGATTTATGACTTTAAAAATGTCATGAAAATCATTTACTGTGCCGTTAAAAATTTTAAGTAAAAAAATGTGCGGTGGTCCAAAAATGTTTGAGAATTACTGATCTAGAGTGTCTTTGAAGCAGCAAGTCTATCAAAGCATCTTTAGACAAATGAGTGACCAAAGTTTGATCCTTCTTTTGAAGTGAAGACGTTACTTCAATTCCTAGTGTTTTAATATCGAAATTAGACTGGCTAAGCCAAGTTTACAACTGAAGATAGCTGGATTACCATCTATATATGTCATATACATCTGAGGCCAGTAACAGAGGTTCTGCCGTCCATGAGAAGTCTAAGAAAACAGCACTTGATTGTTAGGATAAGCATCCCTCATCCTTTCTCTTGAGAATAATTTTTTAGAAATTTATTAAGCACAAATCAGCTCCTCATTCACATCCTGACCACAATGACTTTCCAACTCACAACTTCCTTCCATCGAATACAACTTCATTGTGTTGGCGGGCAATAAAAATGCGAGGAAATTGTTTGAGTCACTTTTCAGCTGTAAAATTATTTTTTTCATTTCCATTTTCACTGCTTTTTCCATTCATTCATTCAGTCATTCATTTATTGTTATGCGGGAATGTAATGAATTTTTTTCGACACATCCAACATGATGTTTAATTGAAATTTAAAAAATCATTTTTTTTCTACTTCTTCTTTTTTTTCTCGCAAAATGTTAATGGATTGAACATGAGAACAAATATGAAGAAGAATTAATTTTATTTCGAGCTGTTTTTGATGTTTGTTTGGATTTTTTTTTTATATTTTTCGCTCGTTATATTACAATTTAAATTAATTAAATTTTTAAGGTCGCTAAGCTCTGTTGGATGATTATTTGGGTTTGGTTTGGATTGAAGAAATCATTTATCATTTTTTTCTGATTTTATTTTAATTTTATTTTGTGTGTTTAAGGAAGAGATTTTTGAATTTTTTATTATTTCAAATTAAATGGCTTTATTTGAGTTTTTTTTGGATATTCAGTTTCAGTTTTAATCAAAACTAGTGGTCATTCAATGATGACGTTCTTGAAAAAATTTATTTCTACACTTGAAGCTTAAATATAACTTAGCTCTTAACTCCATGTTTTTAGACGTCCACAAGACGCCACGGTCCTTAGAGTAATAGTTGCTGACTTTATGAATGGGGAGAGATCAAGAGGAAGACCAAAGAATACCTGGATTGGATGAGTTGATAAGGACGCTAGAGTCTCGAAGAATAGAGCTGTCTAAAAACGATCTTTGAACGCTTCAATTGGTCCACGTGCGCCCCAGCCAAGGAAGTAAGTTCTAAACTCTAAATCATCTTAGTAGCTCATCACACCAAAACTACCAGACATCACAACCAAACAATCCCCAAACAAACCCAATAAAATGTGTTAAAAGCAACCTTAAGTGCTTCAATCGATAAAGATCAAACTCAAACATTTAAATTTTATTTATTGAGTTACACATTTAATGACCAAACATTTTGATAACAATCAACCTCCAACCCGTAACCCAGCACTACAGTCGATGCTAAGCCCTTGAAAATGAAGGAAAAACTCATTAGCAAACAGAAAACAATAAAGTCGATGCAATAAAAATTAATAACCCCCAATTAACAGCGTTCTTACGACTTCTTTGCTTGTCCATAAGAAGCAATGTGAAGAAAGGAACAATAGGATGTCTTGAAACTGTCAAAAAAGTTTTTTAACATTTTTATTTTAATTTCTCCCCAATTGTGCAATTTTCCTTCTTTTTTTTATTATGAACAAGATTCTTTAATGAAAATTTACCAATTTTAAAAATGAGAAAAAATGGAATGACTTAATGCCAATGAAGAGGAATCTGAAAAGGGTTAGACAACGCTTTAATTGCTTCCCTTCTCAAATTGCATTACCCGTCTGTTTTTCTCCTCTGTACTTGTCGCATCCTAATTGGATTAAAATTTACAACGAAAGGTTCTTCTTGGTATGAAAAAAAAAAGATTGAGTAATTAAAAAAATATATATCTTTTGAGGTTATTGAATGGATAAAGCGCAGTTATTGGATGGGTTGGTTCTTTAAGAGCTTTTAGGTACCGTATGTGCACTGCCCTGAGTGACCCCCCCCCCCCCCTACCCTTCCACATCACCACACTTTCTTAACTGATTATTCAACCCTCATACAAGCTATAACTGATCACTACAATCATAACTTAAATGTTGCTTGATGCTTGACTTCACTAGTTTGCATTACAGTTCTAAATTCAAAGTTTGTGTAGAACATAGCATACAGTTCTTTATATTTGCAGATTTGCCATGAGTCAACGCAAATGATTTAAAAGAAAAGAAAAAAAAATGATTTATATTCAAAATGACGATGTTCGATTCCTTCTAAAATAAATTTATTACTAATTGTTCTTTGACAACTTTTTTACAAAACAGCAGCCACATCTGCAGCAAAACATGCTTATTTTTTTTTAAAATTCTATCAAAAAAGACACTCAATGGTTTGTAATCAGCTCACACTCAAGACAATTTTTTTTATTCAATTAATTAATTGCTTCAATTTAATGAATTAATATAATTTTTTATCAGTTCCTTTCGTTCAACCCTCTTCGTTGTCGTTTTGCTAAAATCATGTTCAACTTTAACCTGTTAATGTAGATTTAATTATGGCTTCATCATCCCTACATTGAACATATTGCACGCTGAAGAAATAAACTTAAATAAAATTTAATGTTAGTTTAATTAATAGTTTCAAGTTGAAACCATAAAGGATATAACTTTTACAAGCGAATCAATTACTATCCCCTGTTTTTATGGTGTCCATCCGTAAAAATTTCCTTTTGAATCAAATGAAAAGTAATGAGAGAAAAAGGCGGCAACAGGAAGTTATGGTTGATTTTATTGTGATAATATGTTTGTCTATTTATCCTTCGATGTTATTTCTCTGATATCTTTAGAGACCAGGTGGTCAAATTACTTCGCGCTTCTCAACCGAAAAAGTGAAATTTCTCACACATTTCATACGCACATGCATTAAAGTGTTTATGACGATGTCTCCCTTATGACACGTTACTAAGAAATTTTATAAATGAGACTCGATATATCAAGCAATTATGCGTAACCATGTTCAAGTGAATTTTATTCTATCAAAATATCGTTACAGTCTTGAGTATTTTTTTGAGTAACAAAAGGAATTTTTTTTAATAATCACAAAAAACGGCGGCATTTCAACTCTATTGTATTGTGTAGGGTAATGTCGTGACGATTCTATTCTATTTATTTCATTGCTTATAATTTGACAGGGGGTAATATACTTTGTGAAAATGATTTTTAAAGAATTTTTGATTTTTGTGCATAGTTGGAGGCCCCATTTGTCTGAATTTGGATTATATTGACTTAGCTTGATCTTTGTGACATAGTTGAATGCCCCTTTTGACTGAATTTGAATCATCTTGACTTAGTTTTTCGCCCCGTTTGAATTTAAACCTTTTTTTGCATATTTGAATTCCCCTTTCAGAGAATTTTCAACTTTTTCGTATAGTTTAGTACCCTTTTGCAGATTTTTAATCTTCTTTGTCAAAGTTCAACAACGCTTTTATAAAATTTGATCCTCATACATAGTTGAATACCCCTTTTAACTACTCAAACCCCCCTTTTATAATATTTTCTCCAAAAGCATCCACAAAGTTCAAATAAATTCACATTTATCCACCAAGAGTCTTACACAAGACAGTAAGTCTCCCCCTTAGTAATTCAACGATCATTGAATGCAACTGAAGAGACCACTTATAGAAGCAACAACGACGACGATATGCGTTCTTATAAAATCTTTCCCATGTCATTTGAAATTTATATTTCACCTTCTTTTCATTGTTCGTAGAAATTTTCTCAATTCCTTACAATTTACTTATTCTATTGTTCAACACCTGCTGGATATATCAATACATGTTATTATTATTATTTCGTTGATTTAATTTGAAAGGGATGATGGTTTATCTCATACATAATTTTTTTTTTTATTATTATTATGTTGAATATTGAAATACGTACAACGACACTGGGGATTAATTTGTCTATTAACGAACATTTCCAACAACTCATATTGTATTGTTGAAAAATTTGAAAGCAACTCATAAGTAAATATATCAAGTGCACTTATTCTATAAAATTCCATTCGATACTGTATTATTACATTATATGAGATACTTGAGAATGTCATTGAAGAAGCCTTTTTCTCACACCCTTCTATAATAGACGAGGCTTCTTCGTCTGAACTTCTGAAGAGTTTGTAGGTTGACTGGATTTTTTTTAAAGAAGATTTTCGATGATTTTTCTTGGATTGAAATCTTATAAAATTTGTCATTAATATCCTATATAATTTTATGAGACGTACTAATCAGCGTGGGACTACAATACAGCTATCACATGACATATGATGAATAAAAATGCATGCAGCTTTGTGGTTATTAATTTGATGTTTTAAAATTCGATTATAGAAAATTGATTGGATATTAAGTTTATTTAGGGGATTTAGGACTTGTTTTGGTCATTTATTCACATATTTTGAAGACTTTAACTGTCAATTTTTGAATTATGGACTGTATTAGGATTTCAGAAGTTGATTTCTTGGGCTGTTTGAGGCATCTTCTCTTAATCCTTGTCTTTATAGAGTTTAGTTTATGTAGTAGGTGCCACAGGAGTCTCAAAAAACCAGCTCTTGATGAGAAAGGAGAGGAGATTGAGGTTGAAATGGAATTCGAACCGCTTCTTTGATGACATTCTTAACTCTAATATTTAAAGAATGGATGTGATTCATGTTTGAATAGTGTCGATAAAGCTGAATCTTGAGATCAGTGTTGTCCAAACTTTTAAGGGTAAGCCATGACCAAAGTCGCAAACAGTATGCGGCTCGTATCAGTTTCAAAAAGTTTCTACGGCACTCTATTGGGTCGCGGCACACAGTTTGGACAACACTGGTTAAGATCATCAAAGATGGCACTTAGATGGCTTAGCTTGTTGCAGACCTAGTGCTACCTTAGCGCTAAATTCAAGCAATGAACACGTTATGCCACTGAAAAGTTGGTGTTATTCGCCTCTATGTCATTCGAGTGTGTCTATCAGTGTCTTAATAATTAGGTATCAAAGCACTAAAACCCCTCCGGCACTGAGCCACTTCAGTCCACAAAAATTGAACCAACAACCAAACAAAAATTCTAATTCAAACTCAAAAGTCCGTAATATTACCTCAAAGTAAGAATTTCAATCAGTTCAACCATCAATGCCTAGATAAGTGGAACCCCTACCAACAATTTATTCACATTTAATCTAAATTACAGTGTAATATGCCCCTATCCAATAAAAAAAATTCTTAAACAATCCTTAAAAAATATATTATTTAATACTTCTCATTCTCGCAAGATATGCAATCGTGTCATTTTCGAAACACAATAAGCACAAAAAGTCTTCATTTGCATTTCAACAAAGCGAGAGTAAAAATTTTTGATCCAAAAAAGATGAAAAAAAAACCAATTTCCATTAGATGTACATTTTCTCAAGCATCTCTCATTGTGAGTTCACGTCGGGATGTAAAGACTGTTTTTTTTTTATATAAAACAGGGAATGATCAAAAAGAATCTTATGATGATGAAAATGAGACTCAGTCATTCTTGTGTTGCATTAAAAGGTGATTCATCGCGTCATTTATGTTGACAGAGAGGTAAATATCTTGAGGCTAAATACATCTTGAGTATTTTGAATGAACATTTGGATTGGAAGAGTGAGTTGTCTTCAATTTGTTTGTCGGATTGTCTGATTTTGATGGCTGTAGGAGCTATACTCGTGTGGTTGAATGAGACATTACGTTTTGGACTAAATGATTCTTATTGGTCATTGACTGCTTGCTTCGATGACCTTACAGATCAGTTGTGTTCCATGGCCTTTTCAAATGCCGCCTGAAACTGGCTCTATCGCTGGCTACCGCTTGCCAATTTCATATACCAAATGTAATACTGTCTCTATCAACAGCCTCTTTCCATGAGTTTTTGGTCTTCCACGTGCTCTTTTTCCATCCACAAAGTCCAACTTAAAGACCTTATTTATGGAGATTCCACAGGTCTCCTCATAATATGTCCAGTCCATCGGAGCCTGTTTACTTTATTACGTTTAATTATATCAGCTTTTTTAAAGAGCTGATGCAACTCCGCATTGCTCTTGCACTCGTAAAAATCTCCTTCTTTCTTAGGTCCAAAGATGCCTCTAAGCATCCTCCTCTCGGAAACACCAATTGCATGCTCGTCTGCTGAAGTAATGTCCCATGACTCTGAACCATAAAGCACTACTGATATTGGCCAATGACTGAAGCTTAAAGCTTACATTGGGGTTTGAACAACTTTGCCATCAATGTTCCTGTCTATGGTCAACCGTCAGATCAGTTTAACCCCTTCAACAACTTTTGTGACCATTTTTTAAGGTTTCTAGGTATATTATACCTTAGAATTTAATGAAACGCACTTTAGACGATGACTAGGGGCTCAATTTTGGGATTAAAATATACCGAATCCCGGTTTTGATCCTTGAATTACACACATTTCAATCCCGGGATTGAAAACCCAAATGATGACCAAGTAACAGACCTCAAATAGCCCTAGAATCTGACAATTCCTCAATTTCAAAAGCATTCCAAATAACGGCAAAGACGCTTCAATCCAAGTGCCATACACAATTTTCAATACTGTACCTCGATATTTTTTTACATTCAGTATAAAAAACGAATCTTTGTTGTGACTCACAATAGACATTTCTCGCTTCTTATGATTTATGCACACTTTAAGAATCATTGAAAAAGAATTTTCATAATTCCGAAATAAATCTCAAATTAAAGAAGCATAAACTTGGTGATTAAAACGAGAACATAAAAAAATTGTAATGTACACAGCAGTCTGATGATAAAGTGGAACCAATTGAGTCATGTTTAAGGCACAAAATGATTTATTTGCTTGTTGCAGACCTAAAAAACTTTGGAATCTTATCACTTCGACATTTTTTTGACCTTTTTCAAGTGCAAATTCGAGGCATTGTACCCTCCTCTAAATTTATTTTTTTGTTGTTTCTAATTTCTGTTCATGAAGTTTTTTTTATGGAAACAAAAAAAAAACGTAACAGCATGAGCAACAGAGAGGGAGAGTATTTAATATATTCACACTCACATTTCAGTTTCTTTTTACAATTTTTTATACTTTTTTTTTGTTTTTATTGGAATGGAAAAAAAGGCAGCCAGTAATTTGATGCGGTCTTTAACAATTTTTTTTTCTGTTTATTTTGAGGATTATTTTTTCAATCTTCTAGTCTTTTGTGCCTTGTTACTCTTTTTTAATAAATTTTTTATTTCGCACTTAAGAATTAAGAAAATTTAAGATGAAAATGAAAGAAAAACAGTTGAAGGGCAAATGAGAAATTTTTTTTCGCCCTAAAAGTCTGTAAATAGCCGCATTGTACTCATTTACTTTATGACTTACGCTTTTATGATCAAAAATGCACAATTTATGTTTTCATTATATTTGAATTTTTTAATAAGAATGTTAATTTGATGGCTCGTTTTGTCTTTTTAATTGAATTTGCAAAATTACACATGCTTAGCTAAATTGTAGTGAATAAGCTGAATTGAGCCGAAAAAGGTGAGTTCAGGTGAAAGAGTGATTTGTGGTGAATGAGCTGAATCGTGGTGAATAATCTGAGTCGTGGTAAATATGGTGAATTGTAGTAAATAAGCTGAATTGTGGTACATAAGCTGAATTAAAGTGAACAAACTGAATTGTGGCGAATGAGCTGAATTGTGGTGAATTAGCTGAATAATAGTAAAAAAGCTGAATTGAGGCGAAAAAGCTGGATTTCGGTGAATAAGCTGAATAAAGGTGAATAAGCTGAATTGTGATGAAAAAGCTAAATTAAGGTAAATAAGCTGAATTGTGGTGAATGAGCTGAATTGTGATGATCAAGCTGAATTGTGATGAAAAAAGGTGAATTGAGGTGAATTAACTGAATTGTGGTGAATAGGCTGAATTGTGGTGAATAAGCTGAATTGTGATGAATAAGTGTTCGAAATCAGATTTGCTCTACACGAGTGTTCAAAACTCCGAAAAAAAAATTCATAACATATTTTCTATAAAAAAGCAAATCCTTTAAATTACTCTTAAGATTTTTATCATCACCTCCTGCTCGTTTTTCAATCAAAAACGCACCTAATCCCTCCATTAACCCATCTAATATTCATACTTGTTTAATGAAAAATAAGTAGAAGATAATGCATTATTACTATTATTATTAAGCAAATTTACTCTTTTTTTACATTCAGCGATTCAATTATCATTTCATAATGCTACAAATACAATTTAACCCTTTAACAAAGAGAATTTTTTATTTATATCTCTCAATGTTATCGCATGCGATTCAATTTTATAATTGTGACATTTTATGCTACACAATCTAAAAATTTGCATGCACCAGTAATTTAATACTATTCAGAAATATGAAAATACTGATTATGAATGAAAAATATTGTTTTTAATCCTTTTCTTCCTAATTTTTTGTCGTCAACTCATTCGTCGGTAAATAAAAAGCAATTAATATGATTTGTGGTTGTCAACTAAGAAACATTGCAATTTGAATAATTGGATTTTGCACTTAAAATCTTTTTTGCATTCAATTGAAAGGGTTAAAATGGGTCGTATGGATGTTCACACATTTGAGTAACTAAGGCGCATTTATTGGTTGAAAAATCAGACTAAAAGATTGACGGACTGAAGCTTAGCTGAACTGAAGCAAAGCTGAACTGAAGCAAAGCTGAACTGAAGCAAAGCTGAACTAAAGCAAAGCTGAACTTAAGTAAAGTTGAGCTAAAACAACGCTGAACTAAAGTAAAGCTGAGCTGAAGGAACGATGAACTGAACAACGCTGAACTGAAGCAACGCTGAATTGAAGCAAAGCTGAACTGAAGCAAAGCTGAACTGAAGCAAAGCTGAACTGAAGCAAAGCTGTACTGAAGCAAAGCTTAACTGAAGCAAAGCTGAACTGAAGCAAAGCTGAACTGAAGCAAAGCTGAACTGAAGCAAAGCTGAACTAAAGCAAAGCTGAACTGAAGCAAAGCTGAACTAAAGCAAAGCTGAACTGAAGCAAAGCTGAACTGAAGCAAAGCTGAACTGAAGCAAAGCTGAACTGAAGCAAAGCTGAACTAAAGCAAAGCTGAACTTAAGTAAAGTTGAGCTAAAACAACGCTGAACTAAAGTAAAGCTGAGCTGAAGGAACGATGAACTGAACAACGCTGAACTGAAGCAACGCTGAATTGAAGCAAAGCTGAACTGAAGCAAAGCTGAACTGAAGCAAAGCTGTACTGAAGCAAAGCTTAACTGAAGCAAAGCTGAACTGAAGCAAAGCTGAACTGAAGCAAAGCTGAACTAAAGCAAAGCTGAACTAAAGCAAAGCTGAACTGAAGCAAAGCTGAACTAAAGCAAAGCTGAACTGAAGCAAAGCTGAACTGAAGCAAAGCTGAACTGAAGCAAAGCTGAACTGAAGCAAAGCTGAACTAAAGCAAAGCTGAACTTAAGTAAAGTTGAGCTAAAACAACGCTGAACTAAAGTAAAGCTGAGCTGAAGGAACGATGAACTGAACAACGCTGAACTGAAGCAACGCTGAATTGAAGCAAAGCTGAACTGAAGCAAAGCTGAACTGAAGCAAAGCTGAACTGAAGCAAAGCTGTACTGAAGCAAAGCTTAACTGAAGCAAAGCTGAACTGAAGCAAAGCTGAACTGAAGCAAAGCTGAACTGAAGCAAAGCTGAACTAAAGCAAAGCTGAACTGAAGCAAAGCTGAACTGAAGCAAAGCTGAACTGAAGCAAAGCTGAACTGAAGCAAAGCTGAACTGAAGCAAAGCTGAACTGAAGCAAAGCTGAACTGAAGCAAAGCTGAACTGAAGCAAAGCTGAACTGAAGCAAAGCTGAACTAAAGCAAAGCTGAACTTAAGTAAAGTTGAGCTAAAACAACGCTGAACTAAAGTAAAGCTGAGCTGAAGGAACGATGAACTGAACAACGCTGAACTGAAGCAACGCTGAATTGAAGCAAAGCTGAACTGAAGCAAAGCTGAACTGAAGCAAAGCTGAACTGAAGCAAAGCTGAACTGAAGCAAAGCTGAACTGAAGCAAAGCTGAACTGAAGCAAAGCTGAACTGAAGCAAAGCTGAACTGAAGCAAAGCTGAACTGAAGCAAAGCTGAACTGAAGCAAAGCTGAACTGAAGCAAAGCTGAACTGAAGCAAAGCTGAACTGAATCAAAGCTGTACTGAAACAAAGCTCAACTGACGCATAGCCACACTAATGCATAGCCATACTGACGCATAGCTAGACTGAAAAAAAGCCAACCTGAACCATCCCCAGACTGACAGACTGACAAAGTGCAGACAAAATCTAAAATTGCATTGCCGATGAAGCGTTGAAAATCTTTTAGGAAATTGCCATAAAGTGGTTTGTAAATTAATTTCATATTGTGTTGATGTTATTTAGTAAGGAAGAGGTTCTGAATGTCTCATTTCCATTGTGTATGATTGAGCAATCACTAAATTTATGTTTGGCTTCAATCGTCCCTCGATTCAGGTCATTTTTTTCCTTAAAGATTCGTTCATTTGTGCTACATTTAACAAAACGTCTCGATAAATTTGAGTTTCTCCTTTTCAAATAATAACAAAAAAATAAGACGGAGTTTCGGGGGGAATATTTACTTAGCATTGAATCTACTCAAAGTCCACTGTACATTAATTTTTATTTTTTTCTCTCTCGTTCCTTTTCACACATTCATGTAATGACTGTATACAATATTTTTTTTAGCATTTTGAGGCACATGAAAATAAATACGACGCAAAAAAGTGAAACACCTGCAAAAAAAAGAGTCTTAACAAGATTTTGATGTGGAAAAACTGGTTTTTAAGGAAACAACAAAAGAATTGCACAAGTGATTTGTCAATCTATTCATTTCTAAAGATGAGCTGAGATTTTTATTCTCTCTTCGATGATCCTCTATGACTTGAGTGTATCGTGATTTGCACGTATATGATGTCTATGTTATGAATTATAAATGTTCTTGAGTGACATGAAAGAGTCATTACATGGCAATTAGTGGGCAGTTGATGATAGCTGAGGGGTAATGTAATGGACAATTTTATGAATTGCTATCTTGATTAGTAAGTTTAATGTACTTTGCTATTCTTGGCTTACAAATTGGCTGATTATCGTAGGTATTATTATTGTACTTTATTCATTTAAAACTAAGATGTCATAATTTAGCAATATTTAGAAATTTCAGCTCTTTTCCTTGAATTAAGCTCTATTTGGCAAATTCAGCTCTTTTCCTTAGATTCAGTTCTATTCAGCAAACTTGGCTTTAGTCAGTAAATTCAGTACAATTCAGCTCTGCTCAGCAAACTCAGCTCTATTCTGTGAATTCAGCTTTATTGAACAAACTTTGCTCTAGTCAGTAAATTCAGCTCAGTTCAGCAACGTCAGGTCTATTCAGCAAATTCAGCATATTCAGCAAATTCATGTTTAATAAGCAAATTCAGCTCTAACAAGTGAATTTTTCTATATTCAGCAAATTTCATTCTATTAAGGAAATCAAATAAAGTTCAACGAAATTACGCAACTTTTTAATTCAAATAATTCTATCTAATTTAACTCTAGAAGCACAAGCGCAGCTCAAATCAGCAACTCAATAAATAATCCAATTCAAATGACATAAGCATCTAAAATTAAAAATCTAATGTCTAGTCTGAATATGAAGTCGTATTACAATTGAATTTCATATGTTCATGATTATATTTCATTTGATCTTGCAACTCAACAGCTAATACATGATCACGATTTAAAGATTGAACTTCATATATACTATAGCTTCTGTTATGACACAATAGATCATAAGTCGCAATAATTTTTTTTTTCGTCTGATTGTTCTATCAATTCGATGTGATGATGATGATTTGTAATAATTTAAGAGTGATTTGGTAATACATGATTGATATAAAGGCAGTGTAGCATATGCATAAGGTTAACTAAGGATAATCGAGAAAATAAATAATAAATAAATAATGAATATTATTGCATGATTTTTTTAAAGGTTTATAACTCATTATTATTGTAAACAAGTTTGAACTTAGAAGCTAATTAAAATATTTTAATTATTTTTCAATTTTTTATATTTTTTGGGGGTTGTTTAAAAATGACGTCCATCGAACTTGAGACAAAGGAATCTTGGACGTCATTTTTAAACAAGTTCTCAACCAACTTTGCAGCACTTGCAAATAAAATTGCGACTCAGAATATAAAATTCATGCAAAATATTTTACATTATGATAAATGAATGTTAAATCCAGTGAACATTTTATACATCCAATTCCATTGGTATTCTAAGACATCACAAAGGGGGAACATGCAGGCATATTTATTTTATTTTGAGGTAAAAAATAATCAAAGAACATTTCAAACTAATTTTTCATTCTCCTTCAAAATGAATGAAATCATCAAAAAATATTCTAAATGATCCCATAAAAGAACTCCCTCATCCAAAACATAAAGAAGTTATTACACCTTGTAGGAATCAAATTAAAAATCATTTACCAGACGCTGAGCTAATGAGTACACCACCTAACATTTGTTGCATCATTCATCCATTAATCCATCAATAAAGTAAGCCTTCAATAATCCCACTAATATTCATTAAAAATTTAAAAAAAAAATAAATTAAATTCAGTCTTGTTCGAGAATATTCATTCTCAATCCTTCTTGACTTGAATTATTGACAAATAAAGTACTGCAACTCACTTAACGATGTCATTAAGTATTTATTTTAGTATTTACTTGCAGTTTTGAAGTCATTTAATTCACTTCATCAATCAGTTGAATGATTTGCAGTATTTTATAAATGTTGGACTGCCCAGTGAGGAAAAATTATCGATTTCATTTTGCTTTTTTGTCTTATTCAGCACAATTCAGCCAATTAAGCTCTTTTTAACCAGCTCAAAATAATTCAGTAAATTCAGCCCAATTCAGGTAATTCAGCTAATTTAGCTAATTTAGCTGATTCACCTTAAATCAGCAAATCCAGTCAATCCAGCTGATTCAATTCAATTCAGTAAACTTAGCAGGATTCAGCAAAATTAGCCAAATTTAGTCCAATTCAGCAAAGTCATAAAGCTCAGTCCGATTCAGCGAACTAAGTTCAATTCAGCAATCCTAGTCCAATTCAATAAAATCATCGTAAATCAACAAACAGCTTAATTCTACAAATTCAGCTCAATTCAGCAAATAAAGCCAAATCAGCTTATTCAGCAAAATTCGAGTAATTCAAACTAATCATTTTTATTTATTATTTTCATATAATTCAAACATTTGCACATAAATGAGTTTCATCCTTTCATGTAATTTAACCCAATTTAATGTGTGTAAGGTGCAGCAAAGTGTTAATAAAGTAAACAAAAACAGACATCTAAAATCATCAAAAATTAAACAAAAACCAATCAAACAGAAGCAAACAAAAGCCTTAAACTAATTTGTTTATGAAAAACGCGTCCTAGTTGGAATTAAAAAAATTCACTTCTTCAAAAGCAGTTCGCTTAATGGAGCTGAAAATGACATGCATTTAATTATAACATTTAACATGATTGCAAACAAAACCGCTACTCATTTACAGCTACTCATTTACAGCTACTCACCCACTCATGTTTCGAATAGTGATTTTTGAAAAATAAGTCGAAAAAAATATTGTTAAAATATCAAGCACATATGTATATGCATATCCACTTCATTAATTAAACATCAACAAAAATTTTTACTTTATTTACTTTAATTTTTGAAGAGTAATAGTCGCAGGAAGAAGGAAAGACATCTTAAATAAATAACCTACAAATGGAATCAAATTTACGAAAAATTGAAATCGACACATAAAATAAAAGGAGGAAAAAGCGGTTAATGCCATGGGGTTGATGCCGTGAACGGATTGAAATTTCAATTTAAAGACGTCTTTTTTAATTCTTCTACGAAAATTGTTTAATTGCCGTTATTTATTTTATTTTCTCTCCTCTCCTTCAATACCTATCTTTTATTATTATTGTTATTATTTTTGTGTGTGCTGTGTATGCCTTTATACATTTATTTTATTGATGTATCACTTTTTCTTAGGAAATACTTATGTTGCGAGAATAAGATTTCAAAGCGATAATGTATTACTTTGTAAAGCAAACAATAAATGGATAAGGGGTCGTTCGTCAGTGAGGTTTGATCGAAAATATTCTAAACCTCTTATTCTGCTCGAGACCCCCACCCCCTCTTGCTCAGTTCAATCCCCTTCCCAGTTCAAGCCCCTTTACTCAGTTCAAGGCCCCTTGCTCAGTTCAAGTTTCCTTGCTCAGTTTAAGTTCCCTTGCTCAGTTCAAGCCCCCCTTTCTCAGTTCAGGACCCCCTCATTGAGCTTCAGACTACTTTATTTGGCTTAAGACCTTCTTTAAAGTTTAAGAGTTCCTTTATTTAGCTGTAAATGCACCTTTTCAGCTTAGACTCTCTTATGTAGCTCTAGACCCGTTCCTTTCCCCTTTTTCAGTTCAAGATTTCGCTTATCTAATTCTAAATGCCCTAATTCAGCTAGTGCCGTCCTAATTCAGCTCTAGACTTCTTTATGTAGTTCTAGACCTCCCTTATTCATTTATAGACCTCTTATTAAGTAATACACCCCCTTATTATTTCCTTTTAAATTTTGCAGCTCTTCTCAAATATTTCAAAAATTCCAGACGCCATCCACAAATACCGCCCTTATAAACAATCGTAGATTTTTCAATATCCACACTCTAATTTCATGTAATGAATCATCAGACGCGTCATTCCACGAAACCATACTTTATTATCTTAGCGAAAATACCGAATAAGGAACTTGATAGCGTAAATGTGTAGAGTTGAAATTAATCAAATATTATTACAAGCCGTAAATTTTCCCAAACAAACAAAATAAAAATAAAACTTTTAAACAAATGTGTCAGAAAGAAATATTTGAGTTGATAACTGAAGAAGCTCGATGTGCATGAAAAGTAAATAGAAAAATATTCATCGATAATCAAAAAGTTAATATTTGATCACTTTATCTTTAATTTTAAATAAATAGAATAGGTAGGTAAGAAGATATAAGTTGGGTTGTGCAGAGGTTTTTGAAGAAGCGCTTGTGAAGTTTTGAAAATTAGTGGCTTAGCAGAAAGTGATTCTATTGCTGAATAATGCTGAATATTGGAGAACTTCCTGAATAATGCTGAACTTGCTGAAAGTTCAGCAGTACTTGCTGAATTGTTGGAATATTGGTGAAGCTGCTGAATTGTCTGAATATTGCTGAACTTGCTGAATTGTCTGGGTATTACTGAATCGTCTGAATTCGCTGAATATTGCTGAATTTGCTGAATACTACTGAGCTTGCGCACTATGGGGCAAAATGAAAAAAAAAGGGACTTTCACTTTGAAAAATGGACTTTTCCGATTTACACTTTTTGGGTGATTTTTTCTTGTAGAGGACATAAAAGTAGATAGAAATGCCAAATTTCAGGTCATTTGGTGCTGATTTCGCGATTCTAGAGCTGTTTGAAGTTGAAAACTAGTGAAAATTCTGGTTTTTTCATACCATGTTTGAACCGGGAAATATCTTAACTGGTTTAAGATATTGCAAAACGGTTTTCAGTTCCTATTAGTAGTATATAAGAGCTTTATTTTGACATATAACAAAGTTTAGGTTCTGAATGTTTTCGTGCCATTATGGTAGAACATATGTGAAAATTTCAGGAAAATTATCTTCAAACAAGCCGCAACTATCATAAATGAAGAGTTTCCAGGCAAGTAAAAACGCAGTTTTGTAGCCCCATATATCTAGTTTTCAAAACTGTATAAACTTTGAAAAAGTAAGCTAACGTAATTGAGTTATGTTGATTTTAGTAGGTCGTTGAGTATTTGGCCAAAAACTAATAATTCTTTTAAAAATACGAAAACATAGTTTTA
This sequence comes from Chironomus riparius, assembly GCA_917627325.4. Lineage (NCBI taxonomy): Eukaryota > Metazoa > Arthropoda > Insecta > Diptera > Chironomidae > Chironomus > Chironomus riparius. The sequence goes on along the minus strand of OU895878.1, from coordinate 48,358,143 downwards.
AAAATAGTTTTTTGGTGTTTTCTTATGAAAAATAACAATTTAAATGATTTTGTGAAGAAAATTTTTCAAAAACTTCAAAATCTTTCGAGATATAGGGGGTATGTGCTCTCCATCGATTTGGCCATTTGTCACCCTACTTAAACCACTATAACTTTTTTTTGAAAAAATATTTTTTAATTCTGTTTTCGGATTATTGTAGCCTAATGTAATACCTATCCAACGATATATAATACTTGCTAGTTAACTTAGTCCTGGTTATTTATAGGGCTGTTGATTGTGACATACGCAGTTTTTGAAAAATTCCCAAAAATTGCATTTTCAAAAATACCACTTTTAAGCAATCTCGAGTATTTTTTTAGAACTTTTTTATGTTTATTTATGACATTTATGAGATTATAAAGCCAAAAAATTAAATTTAGAAACTTTTTACTTCCCTAGTTAACAACTTTGTAAAGTACCCTTGGTAGTCACTATCAGGTGTGAAAATCTCAGTTTTGAAACTATTTTATATATATACTCGTGAAATTCTCTCTACACATCATATCAGTTTTGAACTTCATTGAACAAGTCACTTTCAAAAATGAACCAAAATTCAACACTTACGAAGAAAACACTCTGTGAAATTCTTCGCGACAAAACGTTAAATCTTGCAACACAGCACACGTACTGTTTGGCAGTAATAGAAGAAATTCATGGGAGAGAATTAGCGGAATCACAGAAACCAAGTTTAATTAATAAATTAAACAAGCTGAAGTCAAAGTCAAAAATGTTTTGTAATCAGTCAAATTGGAATAATGCATTAAGAGATCATGCAGATTTCTATGAAGAGGAATTTGAAGTTGACTCACGATACTTCAGCGAATCTAGTGGAGGGATTCTTTTTGAGGAAGAATCTATATATGAAGCAGAAAATGTTACTGACACAGATGAAGATATGGATGAGATTGAATACATCGTCCATGACATAGAGCCTTCATCCAGCAAGGGCATCAAGAGGAAATCATTTGAACAACTAACAAGCGATAAGCATCGACGTAGAAGAGTGGACGAATTAGATATCAGTTTAAAAGAAGCAAAAGGATCATTGTTATCAGTTCTTCACTTGGCACTTCGCCTTTCTAAAGAAGAAGGAAAAGTAGAAGGAGCTAAAATGTTAAAAGAATTTATTAAGGCGTGCCAAAAAGGAGAGGATCTTCCAGAAAAAACTACATCAAAACCTAAACAACTAGATATACATGTAGCTCTAGGTGTAAAAGCCTTTAACAATTTATCTCGAAATCAGTACAACAATATTCGACAAGTCCTGAAACTGGAATGCGAAAACGTTTTACCGACAGCTAAAAAATTGTTGAGGTTAGAGAAACAATGCTATCCTGATGACATAACGGTCACCGATACAAGAGCCGTTATTCCACTAAAAAATTTGACACAACTCACCACAAAAAGAGTTATTGAAGCACACAATTCAGAAATATACGACAAAATCAAAATATTACCTTCAGAATCAACTCCAAAAGTTATTCATGCAGAAATGATCGTCACATGGGGGATGGACGGAACAACAGGACAGTCACAGTATAACCAAGGAAAAACAAATTCAAGAAATCAAGAACGAGATAGAACACAACCGAATCAAACGACTAATAATGAAATTATAGAAGACAAATCACTATTGACAGTTAGTATGAGTGTTCAGCAACTACGACATGAAGACGAAAACGGAAATTATATCTGCTTATGGGACAACGAAAACAGTCAATCTGTATACTCAGTACGACCAATACAACTTGAACATGCCAAAGAAACCAGAGTAAATGTTAGAAGGATATATGAAGATATAAAAAATCAAATATCAAAACTTGAACCACAGAGATTCATATGTGAAGACATGCTTTTGGAAATTACGTACAAATTCTACCCCACAATGTTAGATGGAAAAGTTTACACAGACCTTACAGAAACATCAGGATATTGCAGATGTCAGCTTTGTAGATCTGGACCAAACGAGATGAGTGACATAAATAATCTTGATAATGGAAGATTCGAAAAAACACACAGAAAATTTGTTAAAGAACACTTGTATTTCAACACTCAGCCACTTCATACATCAATGAACGTACTCACGACTCTATATGATTTGTCATATAAACAATATGTTCAAAAACACTGGCTGGAGATAACTGAAGAGGAACAGATTGTTTTAGATGTTGAAAAGGCTAGAATAAAGCAAGCAATGTGGGATGCATTTAATGTTCGTGTACTCGAACCAAGACAAGGGGGAGCTGGATCATCAGATACAGGAAACGTTGCAAGAAAAGTTCTTGAAAATCCAGAGCTTCTAGCTAAAACTCTATATCTTAATGAAGAAATAATTAAACGTATATGCTATGTGCTAAACCAAATTCGAAGTTTAGAACCAGTTGATGATCTAGATGAATTTGATAGGTACTGTAAAGAAACATACAGAATGTTTTTGACAACATATAGTTGGTTCAAAATACCAGTAACACTTCACAGAGCACTTGCTCATGCAAAACACTACATGGAAGCCTTACCATTACCTCTAGGAAGAATGAGTGAAGAAGCCGGGGAGTCACAAAACAAATATCTCAGACAAGATAGAGAACTACGTGCCAGAAAAACTTCAAGAATACACAGTTTTACGGATGTTATACATAGAAGACTCTACAGTTCTGATCCAGTAATAATAAAAAAATATATGGATGTAATAAATAAAAGGTTAATGAGAAAAAATGTCCAAGAAGAAGGTGAAACACCTGAGCAACAAACAGAAAATGAGGAAAAAGATGAGGAAGAAATTGAATTGATTGAGCCAGAAGGAGAAGGTTATGACTTTTCCCAAGCAGAAAACTATGATTATTCCGAAGGACAAGACCATGAATATTCTGAAGAAGCAAACAACGAATGAATAAATAAATTTCATTAAATATGATAAAAAAATGTAAATTAAATTTCTTGACAAATAAACAAAATTTCATTAAACTAAAAATTAAACTTTATTAATTTTACCTATTATAGTTGCGTATCAGAGTATTTTTTTTATTACTCTAATGATAATAGCTTTTTTCAGACTTAACATTTCTTAAAAAAGTCCAAAAAATACTCGAGATTGCTTAAAAGTGGTATTTTTGAAAATGCAATTTTTGGGAATTTTTCAAAAACTGCGTATGTCACAATCAACAGCCCTATAAATAACCAGGACTAAGTTAACTAGCAAGTATTATATATCGTTGGATAGGTATTACATTAGGCTACAATAATCCGAAAACAGAATTAAAAAATATTTTTTCAAAAAAAAGTTATAGTGGTTTAAGTAGGGTGACAAATGGCCAAATCGATGGAGAGCACATACCCCCTATATCTCGAAAGATTTTGAAGTTTTTGAAAAATTTTCTTCACAAAATCATTTAAATTGTTATTTTTCATAAGAAAACACCAAAAAACTATTTTTAAAACTATGTTTTCGTATTTTCAAAAGAATTATTAGTTTTTGGCCAAATACTCAACGACCTACTAAAATCAACATAACTCAATTACGTTAGCTTACTTTTTCAAAGTTTATACAGTTTTGAAAACTAGATATATGGGGCTACAAAACTGCGTTTTTACTTGCCTGGAAACTCTTCATTTATGATAGTTGCGGCTTGTTTGAAGATAATTTTCCTGAAATTTTCACATATGTTCTACCATAATGGCACGAAAACATTCAGAACCTAAACTTTGTTATATGTCAAAATAAAGCTCTTATATACTACTAATAGGAACTGAAAACCGTTTTGCAATATCTTAAACCAGTTAAGATATTTCCCGGTTCAAACATGGTATGAAAAAACCAGAATTTTCACTAGTTTTCAACTTCAAACAGCTCTAGAATCGCGAAATCAGCACCAAATGACCTGAAATTTGGCATTTCTATCTACTTTTATGTCCTCTACAAGAAAAAATCACCCAAAAAGTGTAAATCGGAAAAGTCCATTTTTCAAAGTGAAAGTCCCTTTTTTTTTCATTTTGCCCCATAGTGCTTGCTGAATAATACTAAACTTCCTTAATATTTGAAAAATTCCTGAGTATTGTATGACTTACTGAATATAGCTGAACTTGCTGAATATGACTGAACTTGCTGAATTTGCTGAAAAATGCTGAATTGTCGTAAGTCTAATAAGAAGTGTTTAATCAATTTTGATCTTTTTGATTTGTTCTGAATTGAGCTGAGTTGTCAAAATTTAAGTCCTTAACAAAAGTTCAATGGTAACAAAAGAAGCAAATATATTTGAATAGAAAATCATAAATATTACCTCCAACAAAACCTTTCCATCCCCCAAAAAAAAAGTCAAATCAATTATGTCCACTTCAGACAAAGTGAATTTCACAGTTAATTTGTCATGCAAAAGCCTCGTTAAGTTAAAATGCTACTAAAATGTTCATTTGAGAAACATTTGGTCGCCATACAGTCTAGAAATTCTACCTTCTTTCTTTCGTGTATTTTTTTTTGTTATTTATTTTACATCTCCTTTTTCAACTACAATGTCGATCAACATAAAACTTGAAACGTAGTAAAAGAAATCTTTTGTAAACAATTTTCATTCTTTTGTTATGGATTTATGTTATGTACATGTATGATGCCTCTACACAATTTATTATTGGCTTTATTATAGAGTCTGACTGTCGATAAAAGGGTACATTAGTCTCGAAAAGAAAAGGTTCTAAAAAAAATGTAAAATAATAATAATTATAGAGATTCATTTGTTAATTATTATAACCTCAAAACGATTATTATTTCTCGATCTTACATCAACACGTGCAGTGTGTGTATAAATATACAAAATTATAAATTGTAGAAGAGAAAAAAAACGGCAAAGTACTGCAAATAATGCTTTATTCATTACTATGTATAATTTAAAATCTCATAGCTAATAATTTTTATGCAGTATGCAATCTTCAACACTCTCCGCTTGCCGTTTGCCATTCGATGCGGTCAAATATCAAAGTCAATTACAATTATGTGCAAGCACAAGCGAGAAGTAGTAAGTATGGGATATAATGACAAGGTTTAGAAGCATTTAGCTTACAATTGCACACGGTTGGTGTAATTTTCGATCAAATGACAATCTCATAAGATTTTTTTTTTTATTAAAAAAAGAAAGAACTGCAAAATATGCAGTAAATAATTATGTGGCATTAAAATTCTTAAAATATTTCACTTCTACTTCAGAAACAGTTAGCTATGAGTTCTTTTCTATACTTTTTAATGCAATTTTATGACCAGAGTTGATGTGCTGAAAGACTTCGATCAATGCCAAAACAGGTAGAGGAAAAAATTGATGCCCCGGGTATGTATTGTGCATAAACTATTGTCTGGTAAATCAAATAAAATCGAATAAGTAGCTTACAACATACAATACCTTTAAATCAATTTAAAAACTATTGCTTGGAGCTCAATTCTATATTATTCATGCTTTTTATAAGCATTACATCAATTTTTGAGTTGATTTTTTTAAGGTTTGTAAGTTGCTAACGGGTTAATATTTGAGTTGTATCATGTGAAGCTTAACTCATCGTATTTTAGCTTTATTAAGCGCTAATCACTCCAATTCAGCTCTTTCTAGTGCAATTCAGCTAAAGCCAGTCTATTTTAGCTTTGTTAAGTAGAACTCTACTCAATTCAGCAGAATTTAACCCAATTCAGCAACATTCAACTCGATTCAGCAGATTTCAGATTTCAATTCAATTCAGCACCCTGTACAGCACAGTTCAACTCAATTCATAAAAATTCAAATTAACTCAGCAGAATTTAACTCAATTCAGCAGATTTCCATTCAATTCAGCAGATTTCAACTCAGTTAAGCAAAATTCAACTCAATGCAACAGAATTCAACTCAATTCAACAAAATTCAACTCAATTCAACAGAATTCAACTCAATTCAGCAGAATTTAACTCTATTCAGCAGTTTTAAGCTATGTTTACCTCTATTCAGTGCAATTAAGTACAGTAAAATTAGTTTACATAAGAATTTGCATTAATTATTGCACCAATTTGGATAATAATCCTTAAATAAAGCATCCATATATTAGAGTATGCAGCTGATTGCTTATATTACCTGTCAGAACAATCAATAAAGTTAAAATTTACTTAAATTAAACTAAAAACTCAATTATTGCAGAAGTTATTAAAATAGCTTTCAAAATAATCACTCAATTCCATTTTAAGCAAGCTTCAAGCCATTCAAAACCCTAAAGACATGCTTTTTATCAAATCAACATGAACAAACACTTCATCTCTGTCCACAACAATGCGAATAATGAAAGGGAACTAAAAGACTTATGAAATCAATTACATTTTATGTCACATAATCACATCCACAGATATGCAGTTGCCAGGAAATATGTGAACTCGCAATATTTTTCAAGGTTAGAGCTTTAGTTAAATTAAATTTAATTATTTGAAAATTTAAAAGCGTAGATTTACAAGTTACAAAAGCTACATTCTACCACTCTATCAGAACACGTCGGAATTACGTCTAACGATGGATGGAAAATGCTGCGACAATTAAAATGCAAAAAAAAAAATAATTATAATTAAAGTTTGTTGAGATGGAGAAACATCAAAATTTACTTTTATACTCGCATAAAAGAACATATAAAAAGCTAAGGAGAGTTTGCAAAGACATAACTACAGAGAATCCCATTAAGTGATGATCATCATTTAACGTTTTATACTCATTTCAACTCGCATTAACTGCTCGCTATACAATAATGTAATGTACAATACATGAACTTATAAAAAGACAGCACGAGTAGCACAAGTAGATGCACAATTGTTGAAAAGATATAAAAAAGCTACCAATTGGTATAAGAACTATAATTATTGGGGGCGTCTATAAATGATGTCTATTGAGTTTTAGGCTTCTTTTCCTCTTATTCTCAAAATCATGGAAGTATCACCCAGCGACGGACCCCTAAAAATTAGACATCATTTAAAAACATCCCCATATGATCGCGCGGCAATAGCACAAGCCAATTAAAATGCAGTATCGATTAAACAGTGTAGATTTCAACATCAATTTGCTTTTTAAGATTTATGACTGATGCTGTTGCTGCTGCTACTAATTATTCTAGCAATTTCGTAATCTTGTGAAACAATTAAGCACTTTTTTTTATTAAATTAATTGTATTAAGCAGAATCGCAAGACGACGACGACAAGTATTTTACAAGATGTACACACAGCATATGATTTATATAGAAGGTCAATAGAGTCAAGAATCAAAACAATACACGCACTACTTACAGATTAGTCATAAAATCCCGTTATACTCGATCTCTTGCCACACTTTTAAATGCGTGCGTATCGATATGGTAAGCTTCATACAAAATGATTCATCAATTTTTTTATATTATTTTTTGAAACGTGGAGTTTTCTCCATGCATAATGTGAAGACAAGCCTAATTGAGTGTTTTTGATGGTAAGTGGTATCTCTGAACAGGTTTTTAAAGTACTCGTACTTGCTACAATTGTTTACAGCTAATGATTTTATCATGAACAATAATAAGATATCAATTTCCATTTGCTACTTTATGTCATTCAACTGCCTCATGACTGATAATCTTCTTTTCTTCACTTATCACACAGTAAAATGAAACGATTCGTATGAACTACTTAATAAGTGACATTTTATGGAGCTCTAAAATCGTCAACATGCATCAGAAGGTCTCCAATTACAAAAAGATTATAACTTATTTTTTATTAAGTTATGATCATAAAAATATGAGAAGTTTGAATGTTTTGTTGAGTATTAGTTTTGGTCAAGTTTTAGAAGCTCTTTTTCAATTTTCGCCGTTCTAGTTACGAAGCTCGGCTCATGTGTGGTTTTGAGGTCTTCGGCACAAAACGTGACTCCTTTGCTGTATACCTAGCAAATCTAAGATATACTAGCATCTGGATGATTTCATTACAGCATCTTGCGCACACGAATTGTGATTAGGTACATTGCAGGGGACATCAGGTCCATAGACGTACTCGTGTCTTTGCAATGTGCAGAGCTTGCAAGTGGTTCGGATTCCACTTTAAATTGTAGGTCTTAAGGGTGTGGTTCAATAAATTAATAATAATAATAAAACAGTTATTATTATTTAAATTAAAGTGCCTCCAGATTAAAAGGCTAGGCACTCTACATGCTTTATATTTTTTGGGGGCATTAGTTCATTAAAATCGTCTTTTTGGAAGCTCCTTCTTTTGATTAAAGTCGAGTCTTCTTTTATAGAATACTTCTCATCCGAGAATCGGCAACATTGGTTGATTTCAAATGCTGATATTCTCAGAGAGTTATTTAAATATATTCTCGAATTTATCCCTGGGTTGTACCTATATACTATTAAACTATTGGATAAAGCTATAAACCCTCATTTTTATGGTAGAGTTCAGTGAGTCTTTAAGTTAATTTCAATGCCTAAGAAACCAGATTGTTTGAAAATTAGTTTTAAAAACAAACATTCAGTATGTAAAGATTGAATCAGCCTTATTATTAACCAGCTTTGTGGTGTCAGAGCAGAGTGAAATCTCGAATCATATAATATGACATCCCATAGAGGACATCCCACTTGTCTATCAATTTTATTCGTTTTCTGGACGAAAAATGAAAAACATAGAGGTCTTTCATCTAAAAAATCAAGCAGATCGTCTATGTTTAGGAGAATCTGCCAGTGTGAGAGCTAGACCTCATTGACGCTAGTGGCTAGGTAACAGACTGGATATCTGCAGCCATTTTTTATGAAGACGTGGGTTCGATTCCCATCAGAAACCTATCTATCAATCATTATGTATAGCACTGTCAATATCACAATGATTCGCACTGACATTCTATCAATTTCTCATCCTTAAGTTCATCTAAGACAACCCTAGAGAAAATCTAGCAACAAATGCAGAGCTCAATATCTATAATTTAGCATGAAATCCTTAAAGTATTGTTAAAAAGGTGTTTAAACAAATTCTATTGTAGCTTGAATCTTAAATTATTAATTATATTGCTCAACTTGTCGATAAAAAGACTCATAAACCTTAATAGAAGGCCTCCAGCTCATCGCAACTTGTAGTAACACATCGCTTGGCTGGAACCCTTTTACATTATTATTAAACCTTAAAGGAAGGACTCTCAAAAATGACAAAATGCTGAAAATAATTCCTTCAATATTCCAACTTCTGCTACAGAACGATCTATGAACTAAGACTTTGTCTAGATGATAAATAAACATTAAAACGCATTTTAATAACTTTTTGCTTTATCATTTAATTTTTATTATTCTTTTTATGAAAATAAACTAGAAAAAAATAGCTCTAAACATATCAAAAGATAATAAATAAATTATTCACATTTCAAGTTTATAAATTTTTTTTTATCAGAATTTTAATCTTTCTACGATTTTGTAATGTAAAGTATTACGAAGTAGACTGCGACTATAATTGATTCTTATAACACTTGAGACAACATGCAAATATGAAAAATTAACAAGTTAAATTAACTGCAAAAATACTTTGCTAATATTTTGTAAAAACAAAGGAAAAAAAATTTGCACATAAGAATCGAGTTAGATGTGCAACAGTGCTGTAAAGTAACATCAAGAAGGATATTACAGAAAAGAGTGGGGATAATGCTGACACAAATACATCTATAAATATTTAGGTAGGGATGGCTGTAAAACATTAACAATTCTTTGATTCTTTGACTATCAGTTGTATTTTACATGATTATTGCCGTGTATGTACAGTATCAAGCAATGCTGTTGTGTCTGTAATGTTTAGTGGTGGGGATGAAAACATTCAAAACATCCACAAAGCAACAGCAATAAAAACATAACAAAAACATTGAAAACTGTAAATACGATATAAATGCACAACTCAATACACATGCACTTGGGTCATGAACAAAGAAATGTATAAAAAGTATCTGAATGTTTCGATAGCAGTCAGTGTTCGGTAGTAGAACCGAGAGATAGGACGTACTGTGTGAATGTAGAGCGAAGAAATTATGAATTTTACGTAGTAATTTGGCGCGAAAAAAAGATTCACAAAGAAAGTCGTATAAAAAGTGAAAAATTGAATTTAATTGAATTGAGGTCAAAAAAGTCACTCGAGATAAGCAACAAAAAAAATAATTAAACTATAAAAAATATTTTTAAGTGACAATAATAAAGTTTTAAGACAAAAAAAAATATTAATAAAGTGAAAAAAAAATCTATGAATTGAAAAAATGGCAATTCCATTCTATCCAGACGAAGACGAGTCGAGTGAAGCTCAACCGGCACCACCAGCTTCATCATTGCCACAACATAATCATAATAATTTTAATTATTCACATTTGCCACAAGTTCCGCAAATTGATAATGAAGCGTTGGTGCAGGCATTTTATGAAGCCCTTTGCCGATGCTTACAAGGTTTGTATGGAAATTGATATTTATGAAGAAAATTTGTTGTAATAATACCTACGGGAAAATTTAAAAAAAAATATTCTTGAGTGAGGAAAATTGTTGTGGAAAAGTTTTTAATTTTTTTTTGTGAAATGTGAATTTTAATTGGAGAAATTTTAAGTTTTTTTCTGATTGGAATTTTTTATAAAAATTATCAAATTGGAATGGTTTTTAAGTTTTCAATGAAAATTCTTTTAAATCGAAGAAGTTTTTAATAGGCAAAGATTTAAAGGAAATTGTTGAAAGTTTTCAAAATGAGTAAAATAATCATTTAAGCATTTGTGGAAGAAATTTGAAATTTAACGTGAAGATAAATTTAAAGTTAAAATGAAATGCAAAGTTGAAATTCAAAAGATCAAATAAAAAATTTAAATCTGATTTGTTTTCCAATTTTTTGGTTTCAAAACTTGATTCTAAACAAAGATAGTTGAATGAAAGAAAAAAAGCTTTAAAAACACTCCGTTCTTCATCTTCTTGATTTCTTATCAAAGTAATAAATTTTCCATGCTTAAAACATTTAAATCAAAAACAAAGGTTAAAAGAATCATTAACTATTCAAAATTTATTTTTTTTATTTTAAGAAATCAAAATTATTTTATTTAAAAATTTAAAAAATCTATAATTTCAACAGGTTTATTTTTTATTAATTTTAGAAATTTTTATTATTTGAATTTAAACAATTTTTTATTTTTTAATTTCAATAGATTTTATTCTTTGAATTTTAACAATTTTTATTATTTTAATTATACCAAATTTTATTTTAAGAAATTATAGAAAAAAATTGATTTTAAAACGTTTAAAATTCAACATTTCTAAAGATTCTTATTTTTGAACAATATGATTTCAATAAGATTTTCAAAATTAACTTTCAATACTAAATTCTAATTAATCACTTTCCAAACTATCTACAAATGAAACTCTATTTAAAAATGAAGATTAACTTAATTAGATTGATCCTTAAAATTATAAATAAGTGTAATTAAATGAAATTAATATTTTCAAAAAAAAATGAAATCATTAAGAAAAGAAAATTCAGAAATTATAAAAATTATTATGAAATTCCAATCGACCTGGAAACTTCGTGGCATTTTGTGGTTTTTAACATGACAATACCGATACTTAACCTCAAAGTTTCCTAATTGGGGAATTTACAAAAACACAAGAAACTTCAAAATGACAAAAAAAATTATATTTTCATATGAAAATGTCCCTTAAAATTAAATATTTGAGAAACAAAAAATCCCAATAAATTCTTCCAAGACACGATATTTACCCCTCACAAAAACTGAACCTTATCGTCAGTAAAACATCATCCAAAAGCAATAAATAATATCGACACAAATAAAAATTATTATCCACAATACAACTAAATGTACAATATTATTGAATAATGAGCTATATAATATAATTCAATATAAAAAAGAGCATAGAACAAAAAAGGTGAATCATGAAGTGCAAAATTAAGGTGACTCACAAATCCAACTGCCAATACACCAAGCGTTCGTAGAAAAAGAAGAGGAAAGAAAAAATTAAATTCCCTTAAAAGTTTCTCGACCGTGAAACGTAAAAACGTTAATTTATTAATTACCGTACTTTTCATTGCATTTCGAAGAAGATTCACAATGTAATTTAATAGAATAGAATGGAATTAAATATGGGTAAAAAAAAGACATGTAATTTCCGTGTTCGCGAGCCATGTATGTAAAGTAAATATTGCACCATACACATGACGCGTTCTCACAATAAAATATGCAAATTGTGACTGTATCAACAGATTTTTAAACAACTATAAATCAACAACAGTAATTTTTAAACACGTCATGATAAAATTAAATAAATATTTGCGTTTCTATGCTTAATTAAATTAACCACAATTCTCGTACAACATAAACTATGGACATGATTGTTAATCGAAAAAAAAATATTTTAATTTTTTATTTACAGCACAATCACCAACGACCCCAATGTCTCCGATGAATCCGTTTTGTCGCGAATGGCATCCGTCTCCTCACCACAGCAACGCCTCATCGACTTTCTCATCTGTTGCATCATCTCCACGTAACAGTTTTCGAGAGAGGCATGGCTATAATTCATTTGAGAATCAACCCGACGACAATGCTGATGAAAATGTGTCGATTGAGTATGAAGAGTATCTGCGATATCTTGAGACGGGATTTTATGCGAGTCACACTGAAGCACAACAGAAACCAAAAAGTAGAAAGAAACCAAAAGGAAGACTTACTAATTTTGTAATAAGTGCGTTAGAGTTTGTAATTGATACTTTAAAATAATTTTATGATTTTGACTATTATTTTGTAAATAGATAAGATACTTGAGATGATGGATTTATGGCTTTTTATGGAGAAGTTTCTTTGATTTCAAAAAGAATTAAATTTAAATTGATAAATTAAAAGTGATCCGAATTCAGTATTATCAGCATATTTGAGTTGAATTCAGCAATTCGGCGTTTTTATCTGCATCCAGTAATTCAGCTAATTTAATCTGAGTTCATCAAATCAGCTCAAATGAGCTATTGCACTTATAAACTGAATTTAGTTATTCAACACAAATCACCTGAATTCAGCACAAATCGCCTGAATTCAGCACAAAACAATCACAAAAGAATCCAACAATTTAACATTTTTATATCTGAATTCAGCACTTCAACGTTTTTATATCTGAATTCAGCACTTCAGCTTATTTTATCTGAGACGAACTCAGCACCAATAAGCTGAATTTAGTAATTCAGCAAATCAACTGAATTGCCACTTAGAATTCATATTATATTGAAGAAGTCTCAAGTATAAAAGCTATAAAAAGACATAAATCCATTCAATCAAGTATCCAATTAGAGTTAATCTAAAGCGAAAGAGTTTTCATTTGATCTCATTAAACATGCGAATGGCAACTACCTAAATGTAATTATTTGTAAGATCTCAAGCATAATCAAATATTAATTTTATTTTTGTTCGTACCATAAATACATGTGTACCGACAACCCAACTTTGTAAATTTTTCGATGCAAATTATAATTCTTCAATAAGCATGATTGTGATAAATTTATTGCATATAATTGGACTCAATAATGATTTATATTGTATAATTTGCAGTCAAACGGAAAATTGGTTTTTCCCAACATAAATTGTATGCAATATCAATTTTCATTACGATTTCTTTGTGTTACATTTATATATATATTTATAGAGTAAAATGATATGAAAATATTGAAAAATTAATAAATATGAAATTCATGAGTTCATGAGCAAATAAACCTTTTTACCAATAATTGTAAATTAACTTGTTTTCTTTCTTGTTTATTATTTATCGTCATTTCACGAATGTTTTCAGACTCAGACGATCACATGAGGTTTGTAAAATGTAGAAAGTTTTGATCCTTTTTTACAGTTCAGAAAGTTCTTTTGATGGAAATTTATGGAAAGTCGTAGATTTCATTGCTCTCGAAAGGCTTAAGTTTTCAGAAGATGTGCGACAAAATTATCTTGAAAATTTGTAGCAAATGAATCATTTAAGTATTTTTAAAGAACATCAGTTTGATAATTCAGACTAGATTTTTCTATAACAAATGATTTTATTTTATTTGAAATCTTTGAAATTAGTTAAAAGATTTATAAAATTTGATTCAACTGTTTATAAATAATGTCGAATAAAGTTCTATTCAGTCATTAATTAATTCTTTCGTTGAAAAGGAACGCGTGGAAATGGACGTCTAGTCACTGGAGGACGTCGAGAGTTTTTAGGTTTACTGGGTTTTCTACTGCTTTTGGCCGCTTCAGCAACACTCATCAAAACGCAAATAAACATAAAAATGAGTTTAAAATTCCTTTAATTAATGAAACAAATTAGCTCTTTTTTAAAAACATTTATTTTCAATAGCAACTTACATTGTTTTGCTTGTTTCTTAATATTTTCTTCTCAAGATAGGAACTTTACAAAGAATTAAATTCTTTATTCAGAATGATTGTTCGATTGAACTCACAGCTCTTTTTATACTAAAATCTTATCAATTTTCAGACTCGGTGATTCTTTTTTTTTAAAAAAGTAGACCGAGAATTGTGATTTTTTAATTTTAAAAATAATAGAAAATCTTCACAGTTTTTTAACTTTAAAAAATTTATTTATGAATTGTCAAATTTACAGAAATAATTTGCAAAAACTATGGCACCAAGTCCAAACAATTTAAATCTAAAAAGCAATAAATCCACAAATCAAAACAACTTAGTTTCTTAAAAACATTATTTTCGCTTAAATCTATGAGTCAATGTCACTAAATTATTTTTGCCTCCAGTTGGGAACTTTCCCGGACCATGAGAAACACTTCCAATGCTTATTCCTCCTTTAAAGGGTTTAATAATTTTTTTGAAGAACTTCTTAAGGCTGAAAGCTTGCGATGATGCGACGAACAATATTACAAAAACAAGTAAAATCTTTCGAAAATTCCTTAAAAATAATTATAATAAAAGCGTGTAAAATAGATTTTAAAAATGGTTAAATTTTTAGCAAAGATTTGACTTACATTTTGATTCTGAATATTTTAACTTCTTCAAGTTGTAACAAAAACAGTTTAAAATCAATTGATGGACTAGTGTATAATTCAAGTCATTTATATACAATATATCAAAAAAGGCTTTCGACAAAATTAGTGAATTTTATTCAAGGTAAGTTCGGGGATGTTTTCTTGTTCGAATGAATTCTAAGCCGAATCTTCATTCAAGGTTACAATTTTTTTTTTATTGAATTTGTTTCAAGTAATTTCATAAATGTAGGAATGAAAAAAATCACAATATATTTTTAGAAATTTTATTTGCAACTTTCTGACAATAAATTTATAAATTTTTATTTTATTTTATAATTTGCTCTAAGAACTTTATTAAGATTCTTAGAGGTAAGATTCTTAGGATCTTCTTTAAGATATATCCTTGGTAATGTTACCTCAAAGGATGTCAGAAAATTGAAAAGTTGCAACTATGCAGCAGCTTTCGCTATTATTCTCTTGTTGCTTGTTTTTATTGCAATCTCCAGTTGAATCTTATACCGGGATTAAAGTCATTTGGTTGACCATTGTAACTCCGAGAGACGCTGCCAACTTGATCAATGCTGAATCGATCTTTTTTAAACAAATTTACGTTACTTTCGGCACCATAAGGATTAAAATGGCTTGGAGGAGCTCTCTGGAAACTATGTGATCCAAAATTAAAATTTCTGTTTTGATTTGGCCAGTTGAAATTTCTACGATATCTGGTTCCACGTTTTATTGGTCCATTGAAATTTCTGGTACCATCTGCAAACGCTTCAGCACTCAAATTATCCGCGATTTCATTGAAGAGATGCATGTTTCCTGTGGTTAATGAGTCTTTGTTTTCATTGATTTGACTCATTATGGAACCTCTGTTGGTGAGAGGTTTTTGAGCAGTCGATAATGAAAACATTATCAAGATGACAAATATTAAAATGTTCAATTGATTCCTGTTTAATATAAAGCTATGTTAGTAAGTTCTTTCATCCTTAAAGTCAAGCGAGTTTTTGTTATTTTTTAACTTACATTTCCAATAAGAATTTTCAGAAGTAAGTTCCTTTTGAGTATTGAATTCTTGTTAGCTTCAAGTAAGAATGATGCTGTCGTTCATTTTTCACCACCTTTTTATACAAGATTGAAGAATGTTCTTTAATCTTCAAATTAATTGATAAGGATAAGGAATCACCATATTTTTTTAATCGAAGGAAAGTCTTTGATCAGTCAGAGTTGGATTAAATATTTTAGAAGCTAGTATTGCTAGATAAAGTTTGTATTGCTTATTTGAGGATTTTCGAATATCGAATTTTAAAAAAAATGTTTCCCTTAAAAAACTCAAAACTTTGAACATATTCTTTAAAATTAAACATCAAAAGACTCTCTGGGTGCTTCTTTATTATCAAAATAAAATTATGTCTATTTCGCTTATTATTTAAACGAATCTTATCTCGGTGAAATTTTTAAATCGTTCCATATTAAGAGTATTTCACCGTTCTTAATGGGAGCTAAAGTCTGCATGATCTAAAAATATCATTCTTAATTTTTTTTGAAATTTTAAATTTGAATCTTTTTATTTAAAATTTGAAATGATAAATTTAAATCTTTTTATTTAAAACGCCAAACACCCCTCACTCCTACATTCCAGTTGGTTCTTCCATTTGAATATGGTCCAAAATCACGAGAAGCACCTCCAAACCCATCAATCTTCAGTCCTTCTCTATTGTGTAAATTTACATTAGCATTTCCACCAAAAGTATTCATATTGTATTGAGGAATTCTTTGATATTGAAGTGATGTACTGTGTCCTCTTTGATTCTGCCAACCTAAATTCCCTCCAAATCTGTTACTGTCTTGTCCTGAACCTCGAAAATAATTAGTTCCTTCTGAAAATGCACCAGCATTTATAGTATTTCCATTTCTGTTTAAAACATTAACGTTTCCTTGAATCGAGTGTGACAAAGCTTCTCTGTTCCCAAAGATATTTGCAGTAAGGGAGCCTCTGTTGAAAGCTGGATGTGTAGAAAAGTTAAATTGAGCATTTGTTGATGAGAAGATCGTTAGAATTGCAAGGATGAAAACGTTGATTTGATTCCTGTTGATTAAATGTTAGAATTTAGAGAATAAAGTAGAGTATTTGATTTACATTTTGAAATTTTGAATATTTGGAAGCTGCTGCTTGTTAACTTTTAAAGTCTGTGTCAGTTATGAATTAAAATGATAAGCCTTCATCACTCTTTTATACAAGAATATCTATTTGCACATCATTTGGTAGAATAAATAGCAATTAAAAGGAATCACCAAACCAAATTTCATGCGATTGCAGTTTTAAGATCCAGAAGTTTGCATTAAACATTTCATATCTTGTCACATACTTATTTTATGGCAATTCAGGGGCAACCGTTTCTAGTCAAGTAATTTTATTCCTATCTGTATGCAATGGCTAAACAACAAATCATTGCAGACGAAGTTGGGAAATGGAACTGGATTGGCCATACATTAAGAAAAGACCATACAGACATCGTGAGGCAAGCGATCTTCTGGAATGCCCAAGGAAATAGCAGCTTTGGCGCAGAATCGAGTGCGATTTAAATGGTTTGTAGACGCCCTACGCTTCATTGTGGAGTAACCGGAACCCATCATCATCAATTTTATTCCAGCCTCAGAGTGTTGAATATCGATTTTCGGATAGGTTGCCTGGCTAAAGTGCACCCAAAAGTCTATACAGAATGGAGAAGAGTTAACTCTATACTTGACAGAAAATTTCTGGTTATATTCAATGAATAATGAACTTAAGTAGTTGTTTAAACTACCTTCGAGAAGTCTGACCCCTTCTTAACAATGTCTAGCTACCTCAAATAACACAAGTCGGTTAATCGAATAGAAATCCGATGACAATTCGGTTGTGATTCTGGCATGATGCTGGCTTCGATTTAAATCCAGTACTATACACAAGTCTGGCTTGGTGCAAGTTTTCTGATCGATTAAAAGACTTGTGCCATTCGAGTACGACCCTGCCCTGCCCCCCCCCCCCCCTAAAATCCTGGCTACGCCCCTGGACCCTGCTCTGTAAATTGCCATTGTTATCAGCATTATAAATTTGTAGATCTTATTTATCACTTCGCAGAGCTTTATATTTGCAATATTTAAATATTTTATTATTTTTAACAAAATTTTACCATAATTAAAGGTTTATTAACTCATATCAAGAGTAAATTGGGATTCCCAGATGAAATGGTGAAATTCAGAAGATTCTCAAATATAAAATATTTACATGATAAGAGCTGTTTGCAACTTGAGGACATGAATGCAAACAATTATATTTGATTATCTTATATTAAGTAAATTTACTTTGATATAAAAATTCAATGAAAAATTCATTCTTGCATCATTTTATTCAAAGCTTCTAACGATTGCTTACGGTTACAACAAGACTATCGATAAAAAAGAAAATAAGGAACAATGTAAGTTTAAAATTTAAAGTTTTAAACAAAAATAGTAGCTTTTGTATCATAAATTTTACAGGAATTCTTCAAAACTTTCCATCTTAATCATTTTGATGACATTTTCATCAATTCAAGCTCAGCCACAGCAAGCATCAACAAGTCATCTTAAATTGCCCACTAAACTTGTATTTAATGAAGATGAAAATACAGGTGCAGTTCGTCAATCTTCAGCTCTTGATACAAGCTTAAACAATCCTACTAGTGGATCTTTTCGAATATCTTTATTAAATGATGATAGATTTAGAGGTGGATCAAGTAGAAGAGGATACAATGTACTTGATGATCTTTGCAGAAGATATTGTTCACCGATTCCAATTTGGATTCCGAATAGGCGTTATATGTAGACATTAGATGTTCTGAATATAATAATCTATTGGAACTAGATTGCAAAACCCGAATAGCACAAGTCGGTGAATCGATCAGAAATCCATGCATGACCCTGGCATCGATTTAAATCCAGCACCATGCCAGAGTCACACTTGCTTGAAGCCGGATTTTTGATCGATCAACCGACTTGTGCCATTCGGGAAATTACAGCATTCAATATTATCAATACCAATACTTTAGTCAACACAAAAATTAAGGAATAAATAGCTTTATTCAATAAATAAGTTCAATAAATATTTTACTACATTTTCTCTATAAGTAGCCTCAAAAAGTCTTTAAAATCTCTTCTCAAACTTAATTCCCGTATTCCAATCAGTACGTCCTCTCTGATGCTGTCCGATATTATGTGAAGCACTTCCATACGCATCTAATCTTGCATCCTTATGTTTCCACAAATTAACATTAGCATTAGCATCGATTGTTTGTTTATTGAATTGTGGAATATTGTTAGTTCCAAGTGATGCACTGTGTCCATTTCTATGTTGCCATTCAACATTTCCTCCATACTGATCGACACGATTGATTTGTCTCTTGTGTAATCGTGTACGTTCACCCCAAACATTTGCGTTCACTTTGCTACTTCCATTATCAAATAAATTTACTGTTCCACGAGCTGCATCAGTGCTTGAATGTTTATTCTGTGAGTGCTGATAAGATAATCCATGCCCATTGCTAAAATCATAACCGATTGTCAAATGATTTTCAAAAATGGATTAAAATGAATTTTCATACTTATGATAATTTATACCAGCACCGTAGTTTTTATCAGTAAGACGTATGTTGTTGCCTGGATTGAGGTTACCTGAGCCAAAAACTGTGCCAGATGCGTGATGATTTGGTTGACCAATTTGTTTGGTGTAGCTGCCGCCTAAGTTGAGACCACCAGCGTTGTTAGGATTTGCAGACCATTTGAATTGCGCTGATGTTGTTGAAATGAGCAATAGAATTGCAAATGATGTTAAAATTGTTGGATTCCTGAGAATTAAAGGAGCTTATTGATTATTTTATAGCAATTTAAGGGGTAAGAAAGGGTATAGTTCAGGATAGGTTGGATCTAGGAGAGTCCTAGTCATCCTAAGTGAGCCTCAGTCTACTAAGGATAAACCTAGTTTCATTGGGATTACTATAGTCGAATTAAGATAGCTTTATTCTTGCTGAGATAGCCTAGTTCTTTCTATGATAACCATAGACTCTTCCTATGATCAATTTTGGTCTATATCATAGTCATAGTCGACCTAGGATAGGCCTAGTCTATCTAGCAATCAGCCTAAGTCACCAATTTGTACTCAAAAATTTGATTTTATTTTTAATAACCCCAAAAGTCAAAATTCAAAGAATTTCAATCTTCAATCCTTCAACTTACATTATTCTTTCCCTTCAAGTCACTAGAACTAAAGCTGAAAACTATTTGATGCTTAATTCAATAAATCAGCCGCCTTTTATACTAAACATCTCATTCAATTTGCCAATAATTCGGTGAATTTTTATTTGACGGTGATCTTTTCTACAATTTTTTTATTCGGAAACAGCATCGCGAGACAAACCTGTCAGCACATTATTGTAAACACGGTCTGTTTCAGAATCGTAAATACTGTTCATACATCTTTTATTATTCCTTATCAATGAGTAAATTGTACTGAACAAAAAGAGAATTTATTTGCGCGAAAACAACGTGAATCACAATTTTTTTTAGTCTACGCGAAATATTGTAAGATGAATGTGGAGAAGAAAAAGAAGCAAAGGCAGACTTAAAGTCTGGAATTGTAAAGAATTCTAAATGAATGTAAATTATGTGCATGCAATTAAGTCGAGATTGTATTGTATTGTAGTTCTGTGGGAATTTATGAAGGTTTGGGTCATTTTTGGCGGTAAATTGTTACTTATTTTGATTGTTTAAATCATCTTGGGTAGTGTTGCTCATTTTTTTGGTTCATGACTTGGTGGAGGTGACTTCAGATAGCTCCTTTTTGAATTTTTACTCAAACTGTTGACGAATCAAGGTTTTTGACACCTAGTGCACTCCTTTTATTAGCTTTTAGACACATTTTCGTGTGATTTACTGCGTATTTTCAGAAGCTATATCTCTGGTGACTTCCTCTGTGCAACATCATTAGATTGGACTAGACAAACACTGATTTACGAACTCACATTGACAAATTAAATGATTTCAAGCCTAGATGCGATCAAATCAGTCAATTGGGGCTACCTGACTGTGTCTTACACGATGACATCGTTCCTACTTATCGATCTCCTCACTCGAATATTTATTGAAATAAAATTTCAAGTCTTCAAGCAGCACAAGCTGAACTTAAATACCTCAAAAATCACAAAAACTAAGAAAAATTCAAAAACACAAAATTTCATTAAACTTTATTTCCACTCAAAATTCATTGAATTTCCATCAATTTCAATTTTCATCCTCTCCAAAATGTTCAATCAGCATGTCTAGATTGTTGCACAAAAGCTTAGCAATTTCTATTCCAACAGTTTTAAAATATTCTAGTGTATTATTTGTATCCTTGTCTGCATAGCTCAGCATCAGGATAGCAAAACTCAACAATATTATTAAATGAAGTTTTAAATCCATATTCGATTTTCTGTTTCTACTTATTTCTAAGAGACTCAAGCTGTGAGTATTATTATTGATTTACACAATAGAAACTAAGCTTAAAGACGAGATTGATTCTTTATTTTATTTTAAACTATAATGCACCAATTTAGGTTATCATGTGTTAGTGCAGTCATATAACTGGCACAATTCTTATCATGAAGCTTAAGCGACGCTACTCTATTATTTTATATAAAAGGTTTAGTCAAGTTCATCATAAGGATAATGCATAGCTTTCTACAAAGAAAATATTTTCGCTTTATTTT
Organism: Chironomus riparius; assembly: GCA_917627325.4. Classification (NCBI taxonomy): domain Eukaryota; kingdom Metazoa; phylum Arthropoda; class Insecta; order Diptera; family Chironomidae; genus Chironomus; species Chironomus riparius. The sequence goes on along the minus strand of OU895878.1, from coordinate 48,336,368 downwards.
GGGTAAATAATAAAGTTTTAAGGTGTTTGCATTCTAAAGCATTAACCGAACATCACTTGAGGTTTCCCAAAAGCATTGTTAAGTTTTTGAACATTTTCATCTTTGTTGTTTGAATATTTTACCTGCATGGAAGCAATTGCTGCTTTAAGTACATGCTTCCATTTACCACAAACATGTTTACTTACCACAAATGTTAATATTGACAATTTTAAGGGAATTTAAGTGCTGAATTGGACTTTAGCAATATTGACGCTTCTATTAGCTGAATAATTGATTGAATTTAAACTAATATCTTCAGAATATTGATAATTTGTGCTGAATTGAGATGAATTTAACGAAATTTGTGCTGAATTCAGCTGATTGAAACAAAATTGTTGCTGAATTCTGGCAAATTAATCAAAATTGTTGCTGAATTCAGGCAAACTATTCAAAATAATTGTTTAATTCAGCAAAACGAATCAAAATTGTTACTGAATTCAGCTTAATTAACCTTATTGTTGCTAAATTCACCAAAACTGATTGACAACGTTCCATAACTACTTACATTCTAATCATTTCAACTCATTTCTTTGTATCCAAACTTTATTCAAATCCCAGCTTTGAGATTCACACAAAAAACACACAATTTTTTCATTTCAATGTCAAAGTTTACACCTAGAATGAACTTACATTTATTATAAAAAGGATCTTATCCTTAATCCAATGATATTTTCATTCCATCATTCAAGATAAATTCTTTCTTTATCTTAGAGAAAACTTACATCGCTCGAAGTGATAAAAAATTTGAACGATTCTAAGTTGAATAGTATAAAAGAGCATAAATCCAATTTCCAATAATGATTTCATCATTCCTCTGCTATCAGATACAATTCAAGGTTTTTCACTATAAAAGAAAACTTTTTTTATTATTATTCAATTCTTTAAGAATAAAATTGAATCTTTATCGAGTACAAAAGCAGCAGAGGAATGAATGAGATGAAATGGGGTCAATCCTAAATGATGTTCATCTAAATTAAGTATCATTTGACCATCTTTTATCTTTATGTGTCCCAAAAAAATCATTTTTGAGTGCCACACAGTTCAAGAACCCCTCTTTCCTGATTTTAAGACGTAACTCCTAAACCAACCCCAAAGAAAATTCTTCTGGAAATGAAATCTTGCTTTTTAAGCATTCAACTGACTGGATAGCAATAAAATAAGTAACATCTTGATCAAAAACTAAAAGAGTAACTCTTAGAATTGTACGGATTGCATTTTAAATAGCTATGACTATCATTGCTTTTGATTTTTGTGTCCTTGAGACGTTTCGACTCAATAAAAAGTTTCTTATTTTTTCTCTTTATTGTTATTAAATGACAAGGAGTACAATGTGAGGAGTTAGAAACAGCATTTATTTTTCCTTTTATAAATTATTTCTTGTTCGCTTTCGATTTGATAATAAAAAGTTGACACTTGCACAAAAGATTTATGTGCATAATGCAGAATGATTCAATTGTTAGCGATTGTTTCTGTGGATGAGGGGTTAGTGAGGATTACAGTTTGTTTCTATTGAATCCTAGTACTAGTTTTATTTACTGAGTAGCTTTCAATGTCCTTTCTCTAGTTTTCTTTAACTTAGCTTTTGGATACTGAAAAGGTTCTTACCACTTTATTACTACTAAGTTTAGTAATGCTGTAGGGCAGTGATGGTCAACCCGTGTGTTGCGGCACACTAGTGTGCCACGAAAAAAGTTGTGAAAACAAATGAACCGTATGCCTTATGCGATTTTTGTCATGGCTTTCCACTAAATGTGGTGTGGCACAAAAAAGGTTGGCAACCACAGCTGTAGGGTAAGCCTTACCTAAAATTTGTTCAGGATTTTACCTTAAATACGGCCTAGATCAGTGTTTGTTAAAATATTCTGACTCCACACACTTAACCTCATGAACAGTGAAGATTTATTGTACCGCCTTCCATTTTGGGTACAGCTGAAAGGTTTTGCGACTCAATAATGTGTCACGCAACACAGTTTTAGAAGCAATGTCTTGAAAAAAGACCTAGACCTGGTGTGGACAATCTTTTTAAAGCCATTAGTGACACGTTAAGTCTGCAAAATCTTTCGCGCATATTTAAGTATCCTCTACGGCTCACTATTGTGCCACGACACACAGGTTGGTAATAACTAATCTAAAGCAGTGGTGTCCAACCTTTTTTGTGCCACGGCACACTTGGTGGTAAGCCATGACCAAAACTGCACACATCATACAGCTCGTGGGATATCCCAAATTTTTTCACGGCACACGAATTGACCATCACTTATCTAAGGTATAGCCAAGTTTATGCCAATAGTTTATTACTCCTTTGTTTATATAAGAAAATTCATTACAATTTTAATTTTTGGAATCTATAAAGTTCATATTTTTGCTAGAATTAAAGCTCTAGCTAAGATTCTAGTTCTCATTGTTGCAGATTAACCATTAAAACATTTATATTAATCACCAAAAAATGCGCACCTAATTCAAAAGTTCCAAAAAAACCATCCTCACAATTCCATCCTTTCTTTTAAATCCACGAATACTCCCTTCAATATGGTCATAAATTTTAAAATCGCCGAATTGGCTGACTGAATCGATTGAGCGTATCAAATGACGGTTCAATTAAAATTATGTAACTTCTAGCACTCCACTATGCAATAACAATAATAATAACATGTAATATGTGTGTTAAGTGTAAGACTGAACATGAACAAATAAAAATATTGAATTTATTGAACGCAATTGCAATTGAAAAATAGAAAATAAAAAATTGAACCCTTTTTAAAATAAAAAGACATAATTTTAAAATTGAAATGTGTGTATTTATTGAACATAGAGGCGCTTCCTTTAAAAGCACATAAATTTTAAAATAAATTTTCAATTTGACACAAAAAATGTAACAAATGTCATCAATGAAATTAATCAAATGGAAAGATTATGTGAATTTGTGTCCTGTGTTTGTGCTGACGCTAAAAGAAGAATGTATCTTGTCTACATTGTGCAATATTTGAGTACATTTTATAGACTTTAAAGTAATGAATATTAATTTTATTGCATAAAATTTATTCAAAAAAATCTGTCATAGGTGCTGACAAAATATTGTTGACGACTAAATTGTATCACAATGATGATTTAACATGTCATGCACAGACCGAACGGTACATTCCGAATATTTAGGGAAGCGTGTTAATGGAAACAATATGTAACTTTAGTAGGAAACTGTGATAAATTTCATTATTTAACATCAAATAAGATGGCACAGCCTTGATGGAACCCCCTTCAGTATCTTATCATGTATTTTTGATGTTTTGTTAAGGGGGAAAACAACATGATGGGAAAAGGTTTTAGTTTCAAGTTGAACAGCATAGTCGTTATGGTATCGCAAGTAAAAAAAGGCAAGGGGAAAACAACGTGATAGAAAAAATTTAAAAATAACAATTACCCAAACTAGTTGTGTCCCCTTTGGACTTTTCCATTGACACTGTGACCTAACGATGCCTTAACGACTACTTTGTGTGTTTGGGGTTCAAAACTATATTCCAGAGGGATAGCAACTTGATGGGTTAAAGTTTTTTTTACATCATAAATTTTTAACTTCAAACTGTTTTCCAGCTATTTCACTTCTTTTTCAAAACCTCAAAAAATCTATCCTGATCAACTCTTTAAAGTTTGTGTCAACTTAGAACTGGACCCAGTAAAAAACATGAAGTATTCCGTGCTTTTTGTCCAAAATTCAACTTTTGATATCTCAAAAACTAAGGAGTGTCGAAAAAAACTAAAAAGATGTCGAAAAGTGCCACAAAAGTGTCTTTAAACAAGCCATGTTTCAGCTAGAAATTCGAACTGGAGTACTTCACACAGGCCATATTTGATGCCAAAAGCATGAGACTTCCCTCATCGTGCTACTCGGATCAAAACTCTTCAGATAATCGCAGATGTTCCTCGCACATTCAGTCAATAAAATATTTAAAAATTATTACAATTTCAATACAAAAGAGCTACATGGCAGCAATAATTTAATGACTTCCGATTTGCCTTTAATTACAATGTGATTATTTGTTGCAGAATCATTCAATTTCAGTCGGGACAGTCAACGGAGCGAGAGTTTAAATTAAAAATTAAATCGTGTGTTCAACGTACGGAATCATAAAATGTGTCATTTTCAAAAAAAATAAAAAGCCGTAAATAACGATTAAAAATCAATTTATTGGTAACATGGACATGGGTCGCATTGCATCGCAACTCGTTTACTTCTCTCTTCTTTTTTTTTCGCACGAGTATCACAAACAAAACAGAACAATTCTGTCATAAATCTCAAGTTTAAAAACCTATTTGCCGCAACCGAGCAACAAAAAAAGTGCATTTTACCGGAAAAAAATTATGGAGGCCCGACTTGACAGACGACAATTATTTGTAGAGTGAGAAAAAGGGACGACAAACGATGAGAGATTGTTACATTGTGTAAATATGAGGCCCGACTACCATCGAGTGCTCACACATACTCATTCTCCCCCATCTCGTTTGCAGTGTCCACGACAGATAATCCAAAAATTATTAGCAGTCACACAAAAAAAAATAAATATTCTGCCTTTCATCACTCGTTTGGAATTGAGAGATTTAATCTTCACTATAGAGTAGCTACTAAATCTATTCATTTAGACTTTTTCATTTAAAATTGACCATAAATGCAACGACCATGTCGAATCCATTGAAATATATTCTTTTTTTTTTTTTGGTTTATATCAACTTCCCAGAAAGAACTAATAATGTCATCGACAGTAACCAATGTCCATACCGTAAGTTCATGCTAATTCAATTATACGTACGTCTATTCAGTGGTGTATATGTAGCACAATGCACTGGAAAACATACAAAGTTTTGAAGTAGAACAGGATGATGAGTCTTTAGGAGAGATGATTTGAGGATTTGGTTAGGCTTGTATTATGGCTGATTGAATGGAAGGTTTGGTATTTCTTCTTAGTGTTGGTTGCGTAAAGATTGAGGCACTATGAATTGTTTTATGATGCAATCAAATGATTGCACAGCATCTTTCCACACAAAGGGGGAAAAAGCATGATGGCAAATCCAGTTCTAGACAACACTTACTTTAGACAACTGACTAAGCTGTTGGAAGCAACCTGCTCAGTAAATTGAATTTTGTATTAAATTTTATTACCGAGATTTGAACTCGGATCGTCAGATTCAGAGTCTGAAGTGCTAACCACTACACCATGAGACCATTCCTTTGATTTCGACGTATAATCCCGCATCGCAAAATTACTATATAAACCCTTTATATCATATTCATCCTTGCCTTATCGTCCTTAGTCCTCGATAAGTAAATTTCACTTGCTTTTCGTATCACCTTCATGTAAAAGTAGTTTCAAAATGATGCTTCTAAAGGTTATTGAGTACGAATATTTATTTTACGATATTACATACCCGAATGATTGAATGTCCTTTAAACGTCATTCATAATGCACTCGATATTCAAAAGCATGGTTTAATAACCAAGAGTAAGTGGTAAGTGAACAATCTTGGATTAACCGGAAGCTCGTGTGAGAATAAGATTCAAATTCATAAGATGATGACTCAGCTACAAACTATAACGACCTGGTGCCGGTTTCTAAAGCGAATGTTCTTATAAAAAACATAATAAAGCCTCATGGCTTCATCAAATGCGTCTCTCCTCTCAACATCCATAAGACACAACAATACTTATTCACTAGTTCCCATTGCAAGACATAAAGTACTAGACAATAAATAAAATAGTAGAAAGAAAGGATATCGAGAGTGTTGATGGAACTGTTTAGCAAACAAAATTAAACAACACAAGGACAATGGAAAGGAGGAGATTGAAAATACAGATGGGATGACCACAGCTATTTTAAAAAAGGCATCCTCCAAACCATGACTCATTGTTGGACGTAAAAGAAAAATTAACAATTTCTTTCGCTCTTCACCGCACTAACAGGATGACAATGGTTTATATCCTCTGTAAATAATTCCATTTCCATGCATGTTGTTGTCTATTCCAAATAATCAAACATGCAGAAAAGCTGCTCGAAGCATTCAAGAATACTTTTAAAAAATTACAAATAAAGAAAAAAAATATTGAAGCATAGAACACTGAAAAGCACTAACAGTTCACTCTCGTCAGTTACCAACAACCTTGATATGCAGTTCGTGTAGATGGAAAATCTAAATAGAAACTTCATAAAAGTTTATGACTCAAATATGTATATTCAATGAATTTTATTTTTCTCATGAAATTGTAAAGCACACACAAAAAATGTAGAAATAGAATTACATTGTCTGTGGCACGAATGCCAACAATTTTCCTTTTTTATTAAATTCAGATTCTAAAAAAAGCGAATATTGAATTTATATCGTTTACAAGACATGCTGTGAATACGAAAATAAAGAAATATGATTACACGTGGATGCAGAATACAATCTCTTAAGAAATATGCTCTTTGCATGGATATACTGATTAATGGTAAACAGATCTGAGTAATGAGATCCAAATGCTGAAAAGTTTGAAAGACTAAGATGTAATTGGTAATTTGGAAGTTGCTGAATTGTTGTGAATTAGTTGAATTGTGGTGAATTAGCTGAATTGTGGTGAATGAGCTGAATTATGGTGAATTAGCTGAATTGTGGTGAATAAGCCGAATTATGGTGAATAAACTGAATTTAGGAGAAGAAGCTTAATTGTGGTGAATAAGTTGACTTGTGGTTAATTTGCAAAATTGTGGCAAAAAGGCTTAATTGTGGTGAATAAGCTGAATTGTTGTGAATCAGTTTAATTGTGGTAAATATTATGAATTGTGATGAATTAGCTGAATTGTCGAAACTAAGCTGAATTGTTGTAAGGAAGCTGAATTGTGGTGAATGAGCTGAATTGTTGTGAATCAGTTTAATTGTGGTAAATATTATGAATTGTGATGAATTAGCTGAATTGTCGAAACTAAGCTGAATTGTGGTGAAAAAGCTGAATTATGGTGAATTAGCTGAATTGTTGTGAATTAGTTGAATTGTGGTGAATATGATGAATTGTGATGAATTAGCTGAATTGTCGAAACTAAGCTGAATTGTGGTGAAAAAGCTTAATTATGGTGAATTAGCTGAATTGTTGTGAATTAGTTGAATTGTGGTGAATATGATGAATTGTGATGAATTAGCTGAATTGTCGAAACTAAGCTGAATTGTGGTGAAAAAGCTTAATTATGGTGAATTAGCTGAATTGTGGTGAATAAGCCGAATTTTGTTGAATAAGCTGAAATAAGGAGAAGAAGCTGAATTGTGGTGAATAAGCTGAATTGTGGTGAATTTGCAAAATTGTCGCAAAAAAACTGAATTGTGGTGAATAAGCTGATTGTTGATGAAAAGGCTGAACTGTCTGAAATTTTCTGAGGTTAAAAAATTCAAATCATCACCTCAACAACTCAAAATGCATCAAAACAAAAAGTACAGCACCTAAAAACTGACTTTAAACATCACATCCCAGTAAAATGTAACCAAGGATTTAAATATAAACAGCACAACAAAAACAAACAATCACCAACGAAAATAAGCATTGAAATATTTAAAATAAATTCATCACTATCAGTGATTTTAATGCAAAATCCTTAACAATGCACGTAAAATTCTAACAGACAAAATTGCCGACAGAGTTAATCACAAAGTGACAATTTACACTTTATTTACATTCTCATTTTTGTTGGAAGGCATAAATCATTATTAATTGAATGAAATATTTGTTCAACATGCATCAGTAGATGTCCTTTAGGGAATATAAAACATTCATTTCCCACTCCTCCACATCTCAAACTCATTTTCTGGACGTACGAAAATATTCATGACCATGTCCATTCACATGCATTTCAATAGCCTTAAGGAAGAGATCGAATCGTATATGTAGAGATAGGGAAGGCTAGGGGGAGGTTTGAAGTAAAATAATATTGAATTGGATAGAAAGATGGGCTATAAGTAGTGAATGTAGATAATTCAAAATGTTTTTTGACATGGACATAACAAAGTGTTAAAGACAATTAATAATTTAAATTTAATTTCACAGGAATCTATTGTGTCCCAAAACGTTCGAGAAAGAAGAAGTAAGTGACAAATGAATGGGACTTTACGCTTGCAACAATGCAAACAATCCGTAATGAAGTTTTGATCTTATCACGCTTCCCTGATTCATTCCGACACGTGACCCATTAATGACCATTCGAAAAAATTTATTTTAATAGTTAATAGGCATGTTCTGTGTATATCAACACGGTACATATAAGACAATGAGCGTAAAATGTCATATACGCATCAAATAACATTAAAAATAAACATTAGAATTGATATCATATGCTTTGGCTGCCAGAAAATTGTTGCTATGTAGCATAGAAGAAGCATAGAATTATTCAGAGTCATAATAATAATGATAATAATTATAGCCGTATCAGTAGCATTTGTGTTTGATTTTATGATGCGGTTAAGTCAGTAAATTATGAGACTTAATGTTTTTTCTTGTGAGTCCGTTTCTTATCCTTTATGGATCGAACTAAAATGAGGTCTTTTGGATTTTGTTTTCTGTATTCAAGGAAGTCTATTTCTATGTAGTTTTGCTATATCCAAAAGGCATTTCTTAGAATGAATTCTATGTAATGACGAGTGATTGGTGATTTTTTTTTTTATAATGACAACGCTATTTGGAATTTTTAAGAGCTAGGCTTCTTAAACAGGATGCCAGAACTACCTCTAACATAATCGAAAGATACTAAAATTCAAGAAATCTGGTAGGAATAGAACCCACGTCTTTGCAAAAGATGATTGCAGTTTTCTGTTTTCTAACGATGCAACTGTACTGCAGTTAGTATATTAAGCTACTGAATCCCGAGAAAACTATCCACAATGATCTTTAAACCGACCATTATAATGTAAGAACTGGTAAGAACTATTAGAGCTAAGCCACTTTGTTTTGCCTTATCGTCAAGAAGACATGATTTAAGAGTTAAAAAATTCCAGAGATCGAAGCCGATTAAGTCGGCGGCTTAAACCAGCTTACGTAAGCTGATTTTTAAGCCGACTTATAAATCAGCTTATGCAAGTCGATCTCTAAGCCGAGCTTAAAAATCGACTTGCATAAGCTGATTTATAAGTCGGCTTAAAAATCCAGCTTATCTAAGCCAAATTTAAGCCGCCGCTGGCTTAAATACCGGCGGCTTCGATCTCTGAAAAATTCTATTTGATTGAAACTAGATCAACAAACCAAAACTAAGCTTATCCCTTACTAGATTATGTGTCCTACTCGTAGTCGTTTTATCATGCAACTTCTTATAAGTATTATTATTATTATTATTATTATTTATTTGTCGATTATCATTATGGGTAATGTAGAATCAAGCTTCTAATCTTCAAATCTAGGTTTCGATTAAATTCAGGCTCTCGTTTCAATCTTCTGTGGGCGTGACGTGATACATTTTAGGTCCGTTCTGACAATATTTCATTATAAGGTAATCTTGTAGCTATCGTTCCTTTTTATCCCGCTACACTACAAGTTCCTGATCCGTTCCTTAATCCAACGTTGCCCAAAATGCTCAATTATGGATTGATCTCGTACATTAAGCAGTCGAAGTATCTAAACTTCTGAAAAAGAACAAATTTGGAAATGGCTGGATTCAAACCGACGACCTTCGAGTTACCATACCAAATTTAATCCAAGCGCCTTACCTATTCGACCAGCAAACTGCTCAATTCATATAGGAGATCACATTTTAGTGTGGCTCTTCAAAGGGAGATTCTCCTCGATATCGATCAAAAAATCCTCACCGATGTTATTGTCTGAAACCCATCCTTTAACGACCAAATATTAAAATTCCCGATTTCCATCGACTGCTTTCGAAAAAATTTGTAACCGAAACATTGTAACCATCAAGACGATAATAGAGATTACAGCATCGAGTACAACATGAGAAAGAAAAGTTGTTGACAGTCAAAAAGTATAGTCCTTGTTTGTCCTCTCAGACATAAAACCGCATGCATTTACTATTTCTGTTGTGGTCAACAAGCGAAGATAATTAAAAACTTGTGTACATACAGTACAAAAATCTCTGCACATATATACATATTCTATTAAATGCATGCAACAGCCATCATTGATGAAGTAAAATTTTTATGCATGATGTAATGCACAAGCATTTTTTTTCTCTAGGATCTCTATAATGTGTATAAGTTTGTCGTTTGCAGTTGCAATTCAAATGCATTCATGTTTGCTAATTGGTTTAATTGAAATTTATGGACAAAAATATTTTCCAACATCCTACATGTCAGCGTGATTCATTTTAATGAAGAATAAAAGGATATATGTGGATAGGAAAATTAATTAAAGTGAACCTTATAGTCGAGCATAATGAATATTGGCGGTGAAGTAATTTTGAAAATTTTTTTATGTTCTTTTTTTAGAATTTTTTTTTATGTCTTCTTCCTTAAAAACATAAAATAATTGCCATTGATAAAGAACTTGAAGGAAATGCTAATAAAAAATTAAATGACTTTATTTGATTGTCCTTATTATTGTCATCCCAAGCATGTGTGGATAATAAAAAATGAAATCGCCGTTAGATCGCATTTCCTTTTAAATCGACAGTCAATTATTGCATGACTGAAGGAAGTCACTCGTAACTTTTTTAGAGTTTATTTGATTTTTGGGGGGGTTGTGGCGCATTTTTAAGGAGGGTTGTTGATTAAAGTCATATCCAATACAAAAAACAAAGATCCAGAAGGATTTAAGTCATATTCAATGCAAAAAACAAAGATCCAGGAGAATTAAAGTCATGTCCAATGCAAAAAACAAAGATCCAGGTGGATTTAAGTCATATCCAGCACCAAAAACAAAGATCCAGGACTATTTAAGTCAATATAAACACAAAAAAAACAAAGATCCAGGAGCTCTTTAGTTAAAAGCAATTAAATTAGACCTAAAACGACCTTCTGTCAGCTCAATTCCCAGCCAACCACCAAACTGATCCCCTCAAACCTCAACAATCCCTTTTCATAACTCAGCTTTAATAGAATTAATTCTGCTTACTCCTCAAAAGGACATTAAGTTTCATATCATTAAATTGTCATCATTTTTCGACCATCTATACAGTCATATAGACATTACATAAAAGAATTGGAGAGGTAATAAAAAGGAATATAGAATTGAGAAGGTAATGTGCACCCACATCATCAACCATAAAAAGTTTCCATCGACATTCTGTTAAATTCATGTCCGAATGCATCATAATAATAACAATAATTGTGTCATATATTTCACTGTCGTCAATAAATTGACGAACATTAATCGAACAATATTATATTGTGGACTATATACATGATGATGTTTTTCCTTTTGATTGCATTTAATGCCATTATTCATGGAATGTTATAAAAGTTCTTTTTTTTTTCGAGGAGCAACAGACAATGGTAACGATTTGATATATGATTGGCCATTAAAACATGCTCCTGAATCTTGAGTGCATTATGAATGACGTTTAAAGGACATTCAATCATTCGGGTATGTAATATCGTAAAATAAATATTCGTACTCAATAACCTTTGGATGCAACATTTTGAAATAATTTTTACATGAAGGTGATACGAAAAGCAAGTGAAATTTACTTATCAAGGACAAAGGACGATAAGGCAAGGATGAATAAGAGATAACGGGTTTATATTGTAATTTTGCGACGCGGAATTCAACGTCGAAATCAAAGGAATGGTCTCATGGTGTAGTGGTTAGCACTTCAGACTCTGAATCTGACGACCCGAGTTCAAATCTCGGTGAGACCTTAACTTTTTGATAATTTTTTTATTATCTTTATTATTTTGCTTCGTTAATTAAATTCTATTTTTGTTTTTATCGAAAAAAATGGCAAAAAAATTTTGCAAAAAAGATAGCCTCCCCGGCCGGGAATCGAACCCGGGTCTTCCACGTGACAGGCGGAGATACTCACCACTATACTACCGAGGACTATGAATGAGTGTTGCCAAAGTACATATATAAGCTACTGAGGCATCTTCTTTTTTGTGTGATGGGAACTAAAATAATTTTTTCTCTAGAATTTATCGTAATTAAACCACATTTTAATAATAATTTCCTAGTTTTAAATGCTTATAAGCTCAATTCAGCTGCAAAGGTTTATCAAAAATTAAGGTCATATTTTTTATCGTGTTCCTGCCTTTAATAGCTACTAATTCCATAATTAACAATGTCGCATTCATCAAACTAGGAACATACCGTATGTATTGCTGCATACCTAATATAATCCAGTAATAATAATCCATTTCCCATTAGATTGACTCGATGAAAAGTCATCAGAATACAAAAAGAGCTACTCCATCCCAAGATACTTCCGAGTCAACTCGAGGAGTATCTGTAAAGCTTATGGATTCGATATTGCATCATTTGAGACACACAAAGAAGCGACTACGGTTGTGAATTTATGCAAAAAACAGGCAAATTCTCTTATGTCGGTGCTATTAAAATTTCCAATCTAGGCTGGTATTGTGGCAAGAAGCTAATATTTCAGATTCCAGAGGAGAATTTAGACTTTGCTGGATGAGAGCTTTAGGGCCTGCTAATAATTTCTTACTGAATAATTTTCACTGCAATGGAAATGAGTTTAAATTTCTATGTCAAAAAATTGAATTAATGCTGTAAAGCAGCCTCATTTTGTTTCTGAATGCGTTTTAGCAATTTTGGACACAACAATTCAAAATCCTCGGTAGTATAGTGGTGAGTATCTCCGCCTGTCACGTGGAAGACCCGGGTTCGATTCCCGGCCGGGGAGGTTTCTTTTTTGCAATTTTTTTTTTAAATCTCAAAATAAAAGTTTGATGAAAAATTCCAAAAGTTTTGTTCCCCTGATAGAAATGTTCAGACAGAACTGTACTTTTTTCAGTGCACATTTTTCAATTATTCACAGTAAATTATGGCAAAAAAGTGGAGATGCCGAGGATTGAACTCGGGACCTTTAACATGCAAAGCTAACGCTCTACCAGCTGAGCTACATCCCCTAAACACGTGTTTTTTTGATTTTAGCAAACTTTACAACACAAAATATCGTTTTGGATGATTTCAGTCTATGGGAAAAGTTGACATGTTTTATGCGATTTTGTTCAATTTATAGGAACTTTAAGGGTTTGATTTATGGCCTTTTTTGCAGGACACTGATGATCAGGAGCATGACTAAGGTTATTTGAAATGTCTACATTATGTTCTGTAATTTTTTTGAGATTTGATCTTAGTCATTTTGCTTGGAATTTATTATTTTCTTTCTCGAATCATCAACAATCAAGCTATTTGAGCTTTATATTCCTCATCTGATTATTCCATCAAAGTCATTAAATCATTTTGATGACTAAATTCCTTTAAATTCAAGAAAATGCATCAAAACTTAGCTTACAAATCTAACAAATTAAATGACCCAATTTTCTTGTTTTTCCTTGACTCTTGTTCTTAAAAAATTAAACATACAAAATCATCTCTGCTACTCTAGTAAAATAATTGACATTGCTTGCGACAGGATTTTTTTTTTGCAAAAAGCTACAAATTAAATTAACATTTAGAATTGTCAAAAAAAAGAATAATTTGGCAAAAAATGGAGATGCCGAGGATTGAACTCGGGACCTTTAACATGCAAAGCTAACGCTCTACCAGCTGAGCTACATCCCCTGAAACGATGTCATGGAGGCTTTTTGACAAATGTACAATTTATTCTTCATGCATGGAATTTGAATTTTAATGATTTTCTTTTTAGTGCTTAAATTGAAATGCTTCAAATTATAAATGCATCCTTAATATATTTTAGGAGTTCAAGCAGCAGCTTTTCTCATGCTAAATGTTCTTAAATTATAAATGTTGATTTCATTGAAACGATGACATCCAAATTATATGATTAATTATTGTCTATACAAACCAGAGTTCGAAGTCGATGAAAATCTTGAGTCGACTTCGAGCTCTGATACAAACAGATTGGTTAGGGGTCGTTCACTTATGACTTCCGAAATTAACGGTAATTTTTAAAAATAGAACAATGGATTTCCAGGAATTTCTATTGTTCTTTTCTTGCTGACCCCCTCTGGACGTCATAAGTGAAAGGCCCCTAATGTCTTAACCAGAGCTCGAAGTCGACTCGAGATTTTCATCGATTTTGTATGACGGAGTTGAATCGACTAAATAAAAAATTTCATCGGTTTCGAGCTCTGGTCTTAACGTACAATTGATTCCTGCAACTCTTCACAGTTACTTTGCCCAGGGTATATCAATGTAAAGCATCTAGCCGCAATTTGTGTGTCAAAACCGAGTTTTCATGACTAGAACAGCGAAAAAGCACCTAAAATTTGACTAGACATTCTCACATGGGTTGAACTTTGGTCGTTAAGGTTGTCTGGTCAATATTGTAGCCACTACGCCACTGCTTCTTTCAAGCAGTTGCAAAGATGCCATTTGAGTAGCTTCTAAGGATGTCCTCTGAATGGAGCCATGGGCTTTCGTGCGCTTTAGCCAAAGGAGTAAGTAAGTTTAGATTTTTCTTAGTTTAAATAGCTTAGATTAGAACGCCTGAGCTGGATCCTAATGGATTTAACAAAATGATTCTTTATGTTCACTGGATCTTATTTAAGAATTCACATCCCGATAGAATCCAAACAAAGAACATTGCAAACTTTTTACCACTTATCTAGGGGGCCGTTCACTTATGACGTCCAAGGGGTGGGGGGAAGAAAAGTTCAGCAAGAAAAGAACAATAGAAATTCTTGGAAATCCATTGTTCCGTTTTGAAAAATGACCGTTAATTTCGGACGTCATAAGTAAACGATCCCTAGGAGTTAATAACTTTACTAGATTTTCAAATGAATATTAAAATTTTATTAAAATAATTCCAGAACACACTAGTCAAAAATAATGACATTTTCCACATTAAGAGCATCTCGAAATCTTGAATAAAAATTTTAACATTCCTGTTAAAAAAATAATTCTTTGATAAATGACTCGTAAATTTTTCATTCCATGACAATCGCACGTCTCGCCATCAAAAAAAAAAAAATTACAAAAGTCCTCGTCTTATTTATCGATAAACTTTAGCGCATTTTTGACGCAGCGATCAGTATTTGATAAGTATCAAAATGTGAATGAATAAGCAAACAGCTCTAAAATTTTGCCTTTATCAAAGCATATTCGTTGTATTTCAAAAAATATCAAACATTACGTACAGCAAAAAGTTTTTTGTTCTTAACGGTTTTTAAAATTCAAATATTTTAACGGTAAAAATAAATTTGAATTTCTGAACTAAGGGTATGTTCTGACATCTTTTAAAGCGGCATAAAAAAATCAAATTTTTAAACGTACTCATCACGTGGTTTTGTTTATGAAATAAAAAAAACATTAATTATAGCATAAATACACGGTTTGAAGAAGTTAACCATTCGATGGGCCGATAAATCGATAATAAAGGAGCTTATAAAACAAACCCGAGCTTTGTACGATGTCTGATTAAAAAGTTTTTCTGGAGACGAACGAACGAACAAACGAACAAAGTGAATTATTAAGCTCCCTTTTCGAAACAAGTTTCAAAAATGAGATAAAAAAGTGTAAAAAGAAATCACAAAAGATTTTCCGCGCACTTAATGGTCCTATTGTGCGATAAAAAATAATGAATTCACCATAAGTTCGTCGTCTTCCTTACAACATGTCCCACTCCATCATAAATTCACACTTTTATGGAGTTGATGAAAAGAGAGAATAAGTTTTAAGGAAGCATTCAAATGGAAGAGGTCATTTTCATTAAATTTATGTTCAGTAAATCCATAAAGAAATGGAAACTTCATTAAAAACTTTTTTTTAAATCGATAATCATAGTCACAAAGATGTCATGGAAATTGAGGGGGGGAAGTACAGCATGAGCAGCAAAAAAAGGGTTCAAAAGGAATACCACATGTTAATTTATTTATAATCAAATTAGAACTTTCTTATTTTTCAGCTCTTCTTTGTGGCTTTTTAAAATCTATAAACACAAAAATATTTATTTTTTTTTGTAGAGTCATCAATTAGATTGAAGAAAGGACTCTCTTTTGTGGATTGGTACACAAATTAAATAGAAGGGAATAGACAAGGATTACTCAGCATTAATATACTGATTGATTGTTGTTTATAAACTTTTGGACACACAAGAATTTTGTGGATGGAATGTTTCAATTTTCGAAATAATTAAGAGCATGAAGGATGAATAGTTTTTGGAAAATCAGAGGAGGCGTATCTGATCAAGTTGTAAGCGATTGTTTGATTTTGTGAGATTGTTCGTTACAAGTTTTGGACATAAAGAGGCATTTGGTGCAACATTGTTAGAGAAAATAAAGAAGCCATCAAATTTTTTTGAGGTTAAATGAAAATATTTAAAGCTTTTCTAAAATGATTGAGCAGAAGAATAATACAAGGAATCAGTTGAACACTAATTTCTCTGGGAAAACGTCTAACATTAAGATATTTCAATGTTTTTTCAGATTTTATAGTTTTTTAGGTGTTCTAGAAGGTTCTACTAGGTATACATTAGATCTTACACAATATACACACGAAGATTTACAATCTTAAAAACGAGCAATCATGGAACAAGTGAGAGAAAAATAATTTTTATTAAAAAGTTGGATGTCATAAACTTATTGACCCCTCTCCCCCCATAAATGTTGGACGTCATAAGTGAATGACCCCTAATATGTTTGGCAAAAAAACAAAAACAGCAAAAAGTCAACAGGACGTAGCGTTCCCAAGCGGTCACCCATCTAAGTACCTTCCAGTTTAGTCTATATACTCGTTTTTTTTAAAGAGATAGAGGAACGAGATAGAAATTGGAACATACAGACGGTTCCTTTATCGCCAACGACCACACAACATTGAAAACGCCGGTTCTTGTTTGATTACTAAATTATCTTGATTTCGTAACTGGTTAGATTTGAATTTTTGGAACTAATCTTTAATAAACACTAAGATAGATCTTTTGATGAGATAGCAGTGAAAATTCTAATTTAAGGAAGCTCTATTACTATTCTTCCCAAGTAGATATTCAATATAATTGAGATTTTATAAATATTGACGAAATTTTAAATTGTTTCAATTTTTTTAATATGACAAACTTAGTAGGATTGCTTAATCTCCTATAAATAGAATGTTTGTAACAAACTTTTAAAGAATTTTCATGAATTTATGCAAATCAATTCCCAGCAAAATCACTCAACACATGAACAAAATAAAACTTTTTCAATTACAAATTGTTCATTTAATTCCAATCATATGGAAGATTTACAGCCTTAGGATACAAAAAGAAAATTGATCTACTCGTTTCCAGAGGTCGAAGCCGACATGAGTTCGCTCCGGTTCGCTAAAAAACCGATTCAAAATTGAATAGAATTTTTTTTGCTGCCACTTGTGAAGTATAACATTCTATACAAATTTACCGGTTATCGAATCGGTTTTTTAGCGAACCGGAGCGAACTTATGTCGGCTTCGACCTCTGCTCGTTTCTGCTGAATTTGTGCGAATTTTGCATTTTAATAAGAGTTTATAAGTTGATTTGATGAATTTAAATCGAAATGTAAACAAAATGATTACTTACCGCTTTGAATTGGTTGATTTGGATATGTTTTACTGGCAACTTTTTAGATATTCAGTTGGATTAAGACTTACATTTGATGTTCTTTCGAGTTTTTCCAAAAAAAACTTAAAAATTTCCCTACAAATTTTAAAATTTGAAGATTCATTAACTTGATGAGGATTGATACAAGCTAATCTTACTTCAAATGATATGTTGAAGCTAAGCTAACAATAATAAACTACAAATCATATTTCAAGCACTTCAAAACCTAGAAAAAATCAATAATTAAGGTTAAAACAAAAGTAAACAAACAATTTCAAATATTACTTAGATAATGAAATTTAAGATCATACTAAACATGCAAATATAGTAATTGAATTTAAGAATCTATTCCTTTAATTATCCTCAGCATCTCCAACCTTTCCCTCAAGTTCATAAAAATGAAATCCCAAAAGTAAGAATCAATTAAACAAGATGACCACTCGAAAAATTGTGTAAAGTCTATGAGAAGCTGTTGGGGTGAAGAATCTACACAGAAAAATAATGAAATTATCCTCAAGGAAGCTGCAAAAAGACCAATAAACAATAAACAAACACTTCTTTTTATTCCTTTATAATATGAATTCTTCTTTAATTTGATTCATTCCGTCTACGATTCAACTTTTCACAGATTTATTTTCTCTTGTTTTTTTCATTCATTCATTTCTTGTATTATAAAATACAGTTAAAGGATTTACTCTATGCGAATTTGTTTTTTTTTTTTTCATTAAATCAAAATCTTATAATCATAATGCAAAATAAAAATTGTTTAATTTCATCTCATTTCTTTTTAACAAAAAAAATTTGAGAGTGCATATTTAAATTAATAATATTAATCATTACTTTTTTTTTATTATTACTCTTTATTATCATGCATAACTTGTGTTTTGTTGTTTAGTACTATCCATTAATTAGTTTAATAATTTTTTTTTGTCCACAACATTCGATGTTGGTAAATACCAACGAGTTCAATGATTTTTATTTTTTGTGGTCAATCTGATTATGTTTTTTAGGACGAAAAGAACCTTACAACAGTTATATTGAATGATGGATTTTTATTGTTTTGAAGAAAAATAATTTGTAAGGTTTTGAAACATTTGAAAATAATTTAAATGATTTTAAAATAATTTGTAAGGTTTTGAAACATTTGTGATGTTTTAAAACACTTGTAATGTTTAAGAACATTTGTAAGGTTTTGAACTTAATTGTAAGGTTTTGAAACATTTAAAGGTTCTATTCAAACCACTAATACAGCAATTAAGATCGGTTCATTAAACCTCACAAAAGTTAAAATCAATTAAACTGTTCAACAGTTTGCTTTAAAACTTTACAATATTGCAGAACCATACAACAGCTTTCTGTTGCAGAACTTTGCATCAATTTAAAATTCAAAACTCTTCAACAGTTCAAAACTCTTCAACAGTTCAATGTTTCAAAAACCCCACAACAGTTAATTTACTTAAAACCTTTTAACAGTCAAATTTATTGTATAACCCTCTTTAGAGCTCTACAACAGCAGTTTATTCTCAAAACCTTACAACAGCAACGGAAATTAGCTGAATAACGCTAAATTGATGGAATTCAAAAATAATTTTTCCGTTAATTATGAAAGTTTTGCTGAATTACTCAAAACTGTTAAAATTCAAATTTTAAATGACAGTTAAATATTCAAACCAAGAATTTCAAGATTTCGTCCATAAATACATAAACAAATCGACCTTAGCAGTTATAGAAATCCATCAATTTTCATTATTCTACAATTTTTTAATAGTACAGATGAAATCATCGCTCATTACTGGAAGAGTTACAATACTGCAACTTCCAATTTTACTCTTTTCAGCATAGAGATTTCCCTGTAGAAAATATTAAACCTTTTGTTAAATCCATAATTTCACAAATTTTCTTGTTGCATCTTCCATTGTTTAAATCTTTTTATAGAGATTTTTATTCAGTGTATTTTTTTTTTATTCTTGTTGCTACAATCTTCATCATTTTCTTTCTTTTTTTTGTCATTTTCAGTTATTTAATGTTTCTATTATTTTTTTTTACAAAATGTTCTTTTTATGACTTCCTTGTAAAATTCATAATCATCATTTGCTGCACTCATTTCTTCGCAATTTAATCTAAATCATCCTTATCGTAATCAATCAAATAATTAGAAACAAGACATTATTTTTTTCTGTTGTGTTTGTGTATGTATGTGTGTGAGGGGGTCTGGGAGGGGGCTTGTGTGTAGGTTTTGTGAAAAGAACAAATCTTTCTTGAGATAAAGGAAAAAAAGGATGAGCATCCAGTGTTCTTTATGCTTAATCTTCCCACCAATCTGGTCCGGAGCTTGCATGATTGTTTCCAAAATTGTTGTAATTTCCACCATAATTGCCACCACCTCCTCCTCCATTGCGATATCCACCGTCGCTATTTCCTAATAATTAAAAATAAAAGTTTTCGTTAATTAATCAAATTGGAATGTTCGAGTTTGTGAGGTAATTAGTGCATTTTTTTCCGCAACGATCAGCGTAAATTGTGTCAAGTTTAATGTTACTAAGCTAGTTTTTAAGCACGTGATTTGAGTAAATGTGTTGCTTGAATTCAATTTTTTAAAATTAATAAAAGGATTTAATATTTGGTTTAAGTAAGATGTAGGAGACATCCTGGCACTTCAAAAAAGATTTACAACTTGTTGGGGATTAGATTAAAGTTGGACTTAAGATAAATCTCTAGGTTACAAATTAATCTTGGAATCTAAATTTAAGCTTAAGATTTATAGTGACTTTATAAATTTAGACCGATTTGGGACATCTAGTCACACTCCAGAAATGCAATTTAGCGAGATAAATCAGTCTTAATACTCAAACCCCACCATAAACACACAAAATCCACAAAAAGACCTAAAATGACCCTAAATTCCTCAAAAAATGCATCTAATGTTCATAAACTAGCCAGTCAACTTACCATATCCACTTGATCGATTATTTCCACCACCATAACGTGGATTACCGCCTGCATTTCCACTAGCACTGGCTCCTGCTGCATTACTGTTATTTCCATAACGTTGATTTCCACCTTGTGATTGACGATAATCGCGTGATCCAAATCCACTTCCACCCCCACCTCCATAACGATTTCCACCCCCACGCGAATTATTACTACGTCTTGGACCTCCATAACGATCATTAGCCATTTCTTCTAAGAAAGTCGGCAACTCTTGATTCGTCTCAATCAATAATTCAACCAAATCTGAGACAATATTACGATTCTTCTCGTTAAAGAAACTTGTTGCAATCCCCAAATTTCCCATACGACCTGTACGTCCAATTCTGTGAACATACTCTTCAACATCCGATGGCAAATCATAATTAATGACATGCTTTACATGGGGAATATCAAGTCCACGAGCAGCAACAGCTGTAGCTACAAGAATAGGACAATCACCAGAACGGAAGCATTTTAAAGCATCTTCACGTTCACGTTGACTACGATCGCCATGAATTGATGTAACAGGATGTTTATTCTGATACAAGAATTCTTCGAGTGCATCAGCACCTTTCTTTGTTTCAACAAAGATCAATGTTAAACTATCGGGAGAATAGTCTGGTGATCCTTCGCGTAATCGACTTAACAAGTCTAATAAATATGAGCGCTTCTCATTCTCATTGACCCACAAAATTGTCTGTGTAATGTTTTCTGATGTCGATCCCACACGTCCGACAGCCAAGAAAATATAATTTGACAGGAAATCACTTGCCAGTTCTTGGATGTTTTTCGGAAATGTGGCCGAGAACATCAATGTTTGACGTTGTCCAGTTGCTGGCATGTCTCGATTCTCAATGATGTGACGAATTTGAGGCTCGAAACCCATGTCCAACATGCGATCTGCTTCATCCTGAAATGTGTGTGATATTGGTAGTAATTAGTAACGAGATTTTTTTTCTATACTTTTTGTTGCTGTGTGGGAATGTATTTATATCTTTTACTTTATGTACACAGCGTTCTAATGCAGATTTTTCTGTTTTAGATTATTCAGTTATTATTTAATAAGGTGCATAACACTGTAATAATTTAATTAACATTTTTTAATTTGATTTGTTCAGCTGAACTGGTCTTTTAAAAAACGGTTACAATTCAAAAATCAGCTGAATAAAAAATATTCAAAATCTAAAAGTTCGTTAAAAATGATCAAAAATTCAAACTTTGCTGAATTCAAACATTCAAATTCAAAAAATCCGGTGACAATTTAAAAGACTGCTGAATTGCGCTTAATCAAAAATTATTCAAATTTCAAAAGTCCGTTAAAAATATAATAATCTCAAAATTCAAAGTAAAGCCGATTCACACACAGAACCTAGTCAGTACACTCAAAAATAACACTTACCAAAACGAGGAAACGTAAATTCTCCAATCCAATTTTGCCACGATTAATAATGTCATCAAGACGCCCAGGTGTTGCAACAATCAAATGACATCCTCGGTCAAGTTCACGCATCTGCTCACTAGTATTATTGCCGCCATACAAAACAGCAGGACGCATGCGTGAACGATAAGAAAACTTTTTCGCTTCTTCATAAATTTGTGTAGCCAACTCGCGCGTCTAAATATTATAACGTGACGTAATATGAAAGAATGAATGAGAAGATGTGAAATAGTGAGACGATTAATCAACGTGCTATATGTATATGAGATATGAAAATAACTTACAGGTGCAAGAACCAAGCCTAATGGATATTGCTTACGACGCTGATAAGGACGATTTGATGCAGGATTTATGCTAGCTCCTTGTTCTAACATTCGATTCAATATCGGAACGAGAAATGCAGCTGTTTTGCTAAAATATGAGAAGTAAATTTTTAACGGTTATTTTGGATTTAAATTTTAACTGTTTTCAAAAATTTGAATGAACTGAACAGAAATGAACTTTGGATTACTGAACGAATTTATGCCTTAAATGCCATAAATACCTCGTAAAGTATGTAATAAGACGATAAACTATCAAACCTGTTATCAATGAACTTGAAAAAGATAATTTTGAGTGAAAATCAAATATCAATCGGTTAATAAAAATTCATCAATTAAGGAAATTCGTTAAAAAATTTGTAAATAAGAAAAACATCTGCACAGCACAGCAGACAGATTCCCGAGAAGCAACAGACAAAAGTTCATAGTCCGCAGTTCACTTAGAAACAGCTAAAAATAGAAATATAAAGAAAATCGCCTACCCAGAGCCAGTTTGAGCGCATGACATGAGATCACGTCCAGAAATTATGATTGGTATGGCATATTTTTGTACCGGAGTCGGTTTGTCATATCTTGCCATCTTTATATTCGTGCGTATAATTTCCGTCAGCTTAATGTCATCAAAAGACGAAATGTGTTCAGGAACTTGCTGTCCCGTCGCCTCCACGGGAATGTCTTCGTATTTGCTAAAATTGATACCCGTATTCGCGGTACCAAACAACTCCAGTTCAATACGTTCATCACGTGGTAACGGTACAGTGTAATCAACATCTGGACCACGTTGACTCCATTTTCCACCAAATCCACCTCCATTATTGTTTGATCTTCCGAAACGATCATCTTGTTGCTGTTGAGGAGGTTCTTGCCAGCGTGTATTAACGGGTTCATCTTGACTATCTGGTTGATCAGCTTGATCAAGCTGAGGTGGTGCTTGTTGCAAGTTTGGTGGCGGCCCACTAAAACGTGAATCAGCTCCTTGAGAGCGATTAAACGTACGTGAACCTCCACGACCACCCCAATTATTTGATCCTCCTCGTTCTCCTCCTTCACCGTTCTGATAACGATTATTATTATAGTTGTTGCTGTAATTCGAGTTATTATTAAAGCCGCCTTCTCTTTCTCCTCCTTGACGTGGATAATTGTCTCGTTGATTGAAATTGTTACCGTTATTGTTGTTGTAGCGACGATTATTATTATTTCTAAAGATAGAAAAGCGAGATGAAAATCATTAAATTGCATTCTATTGATAAAGAATTTTATTTATTTTATGAATAGTCTTATAAGATTTACATCAATGTTGCAAATGGAGATGTCTACACTAGGTTAAAAATGTAGATTCTTCAATAGTTTTTGTCTAGCTAAGAAACTTTCTTCATAAAGATCGATTCTACATGTAGATTCGATGTAGATGTCTACAATTCTACATTTTTTTTCCAGGTCTCGTTATAAGCTTCGTTATAAGCTAGTAGCTTAGAAGAATAAAAAAGTTATTATTTTGGCTCACTAGTAGCTTAGTAACAAGTAGTAGCTTAGTAAAGAAATTGAACTTCAATGAGAATTTTGAATTTTTTAAACTTAATTAAAGAAATTGCTATCTTCTCGATTTTATTTCATTGACAATGTCATAAGACATTGAAACTCATACTTAGAAAGTTGAAAAAGATTAATTAAACTATATTTTTGGTAGTAGCTTAGTAAAGATTACAAAAAAATTTCAAGTTCAAAAAAACTTTACTAAGCTAGTAGCTTAGTAACGAGTAGTAGCTTATAACGAAAAAACAAGGTAGACAAAATCTACATGCAGATGGTTTTTCTTTTATCTACATGTATAATCGAAGAAATTTTCTGTTTCAGAATTTATCTGATCCAGACCAATGGCCAGAATGCAACACTGATTTACATTTCTATAAGGATTCTTGAAATTTTTAACGGATAAAAAATGTTTGAAATTTGTTCGAACAATTTTTGAATGTCAAAAAGGCCGTTAATTTATAGGAAGTTTATATATTAAAAACCGTTATTTTATAGGAAGTTTAAATATTAAAAACCCTTATTTTATAGGAAATTTAAACTGTCAAAAAAAATTAAATTTTGAATGTGAAACTGCCGTTAGTTTTAATTTGAGTAATTTTACAGGATTTTGACCTTTAAAACATAGAATAACGGCACTTATCAGACATTTCTCGTCCAAAAACACTCAAACTAGTGTCACAATCTTACTTTAAATGTCACAGAAAGAAAAGGGAGATTATATAAACTAGAATAGAATTATCATGTAGAAAAGAAGTGAAAAAACAACAGAGTTGTGAGCAGTAAGATGAAAATGCATGCTACAAAACATGAAAACACACTTTATATAGAGCTGTGCATAGTCATGAAAAAATAGGTCAATAACAAAAAAAAATTAAATAATACAGTGAAGAGGAAAATGATGAGAATCATGACTCATTTTAACATTAACAGCTAATTTCACACATTAATTAATGCCTAGCTTAGCTAGTAGCTACTTACCGATTATTAAAATCGCGTTCACCTCCACTACGATTGTTGAAATTCTCCCTGAAGTTTTCTCCTTGAGTAGTATCGTTAGACGTGACCGATACCGATTCAGAAATTTCGCCTCTTAAATGAGGAGGAATATACTTTGTTGAACCTTTTCGTTCATTCAAGTCCAGACCAGCAACCTTAATTAAAGCAAAGAAAATGAGACAAGAACAAAAACGGAAGTTGATAAGAAAAAAATTGTTTAATTAAAGCACAATGCATCCGGAACAGAATCTATTTTCGCGGCATATCACGAATTACATGAATATTTGCAATCACACACAGACTGCCATATTTGATTTTTTTTTTCTTCTCAGTCACTACTTTACATGCACTTCAAGTGTGAACAGTCGATGACACATTTTATCACACTTTTTTGGACCTTATTCAATGTCTAATGATTTTTACCTGCTGTTCTAGACCCGTGCCATTTTCGTTTGCATAATTATTCATATTATTTTCCAATGCTTGATAGTTTTTTTGCACTTTTTCTTAGCCTTCACAAAAAAATGAACCAAAAAAATTAAACTTTATAAAATATATTTTTTTCTTTTTCAATTTTTTCGTATTTAAATAGTTTTAATGTCTGTATTGTTTTGTTATTTGCATTCACAATGTCTTTATAAATAATGATAAAACACTTTAATCACTCTGTGTTCAGAATATCCTTATTTTTTTAATGTTTTAATATTTTTTTCACTAACAAAAGAAATAGCGGGCCGCTCACTTTTTATGTTATGAATTAACCAGCTATACCCTTCTTTTTGAATATTATTTTAACGGTTATCAGCTCAAATGCTTTGAGCTGCTGGTGTCTCACAGTAAACAGGCAGAAATGCTGCATAATGAGACATCCAATAGCTGTTGTCGTTCCTTAAAGTATCCTTTTATGAGTTTAAAGGTAAGATTTGATTTAATTCGATGAGATTGTTATAAATCATGCAGAATGTGAAAACCAAGAGTTAAATAAGAAGGAACTGGAAGGTATTAGAAAGACGCAAATGTTATGTAATCTAGTAGTGAAGCTGGGAAGCTAAGAGGAAAGTAAGGTTTGATTCTTACGACCAAAGTTTGATCTCAGGGAAATTCTAGTATGAATTGGGTTTCTACAGCTACTCGAGGCATCACTACCTTTGTCAAAGTCAGTTTTGAATCACCAATTTTTTTAATGGGAGGAGTGGGGGGGGGGGGGGGGGGGGGGTATCAAAATTTTCATGAAATTAATACCAACAATAACTACTCTAAAGTAATCAAAGCTTATGACAATTACTACAAATTCTGTATGTTCTACCAAATTAAGTCAAGAATCGACATGAATTGATCGTTGTAAGAAATTTGAATTGTTTCCAATCGTTTAAATTTTGAAGTTTTATTTGAATTTTTCTTTTGCCGAAACTTTTTCTGAATCGCATTAATTTGGCATACTTGTTTACTGTCTTGAACAAAAAAATGTTACAATGTCGCTATCGAAAATCCAATTTTTTTGAGCTTAATGAAGAATATGGAAAGGTTTTTGCTCCAATTTTGACGAATTACTGTTAAATACAACTGAACCGCTAAATATTTTAACATCAATTGATAGAATACAGGTGATTCAACTTCTTTTCATCCAAAAAGTTTGATCCAATAAGAAGAAAATTTAGCAAATACGCAATTTAAAAGTTCTTGTTCTAGAAAATAAAAAATTAATTTAATTAACATTCATTAAGGAATTTAAAAACATATCTCAAGAAAAAAGTAGCAAAAAATCCTAATCTGAAAGAAAACTCGTAAAAAGCTTCCAAAAAAATCTCAAAAATTCCTAAAATGATTTAAAACAAAAATTTAATTAAATTTCCAAATGAAACTTTTTATTTTTATTGATGCACAAAATGGATTGTATTCGGATGAAGCTTACATAATATAATTATACTGAGATTAGCGAGCATATCAATTGAGAAGAAAAGAAAATTTTCTCCTCGAATGCAATTGATTTTTTTTTTGGAATGATTTTTAAAGTCATCGCTCACTTCTTGCAGCAGTCATCCTTCTTTCCTTCCTTGCATGGACATTTGCAGTCCTTAGCACACTCACATCCAGCTCCGCATTTCTTGTCTTTGCATGTGCAATCTAGATTTGGAAGAAAAATAACATTTTTAGTCTACTGGATGTTACGAAATGCGTCGTAGATTAAAATTTATTTTCTTTTTTATTATCAAACAAAAATCTTCACTTTTTATTAATTTAAAAATCAAATACTCACTTTGTTGGCAACCTCCGCAAGGCATGATTACTTGTAAGATAAGATTGAATTGATTTACTTTATTGAATTTTTTAATGTTGTCTCAATGACTTTTGAGATACTTATGTTGAACTTTCTACACTTGTGACGCGACTTAAATACGGAAAATACCTTTTTCACCCGGCATTCACAAAAAAGAATTGAAAACATTGGTACTGTGCGCAAAAAGGTTTCATTTTCAACGATGTTTCAATTTAATTCACACAGCACTAAATGTATTGTTGTTGTCTGTTTGTTCCACACTTCACTAATGTGAACAAGCTTGAATGTAGAACATGCCAAAGAATTTATTAGAATGTTCCATTTTTGTATTCAAACTTCCATACATTGCGGCATGATTAAAACAGAAACAAAATAACGTAATTCTATTGTCTGGACTCTATTTATTTACGCTTTGGGATTTCCTTGAATTAATTGAAATTTAAGTCTTGATGGTGAAATTGTTGATGCATTGTTTTGTAAATAGAAATTAGATCATAACTTAAAGTGAATTTAATAGTTTTTGATATATTTAAGATTGCTATTTGTGGAATTCATCAAATTGTTCATCACTTGATTAATTATTTGTGGGATTTTTTATTTAAATCATTTGATGCATTTTAATCTGATTTGTGTAAATATGATTCGGAAATTGAAATGAATCAGATCAGCCTGATCTTGGTAATAGAAATCAATTAATTTGTTTATCAATGTTTGAAGTTAAATTTCTCCAATCATATTCTGACTGAATTCTTAAAGATAAAATTTAAAAAACAAAACAATTTGCCCGAATAAAGTTTTTTGTAAAGCACTCTTTTCAAGCTTTATCATTCACGTATCGATAAAACTTACGTGTTGATATAAAAAAAAAACCTCGTAATTTTCTCATTCAAGATCTTAAAAAACTTAAAATGAAAAAAATCTTTTTAAAATTTGTTTCTATTTTTCACTTCCGACCAACTTCCGATCTTTAATAAGAACCAATTTGTACTTTAAAATCATTGTATTTCAGTCTGAATTTAATAAAAGTTCAATTTAAAATTCAAAACTATTTTTATTTATTCAACCTGATTCATCGCTCAATTGTTTATAATTTTAAAGTTGATATTTCCAAATATTTTTTTAAGGTATTTTGTTCAATTTGTCATGACTTTTGCATTATGAAACGTGCAAGCAAGTGTTTGTAAAAGTTGTACGCAGTATGCATTATTGTGGTTGATCTAATAGAGTAAACAATATTTTATCTTATACAAACTTACTGCTGGTAATCTAAACAGTTTTATGCATTCAATAACAATGCTTTTTACTTCTGTGAATTCATAAGAATAGAGATAGCATAAAACCGAGTAAATACTGCATTTTTCAACTCTGCCGGGTGCAAATATCAACAAATGTTTATAACTCGACATAAGAAATTGACACCTAAGCATATTTCAAATCCATGCATTTTAAGTTGTCTTTAAGACTAATTTTTCTTTTCGGCAAATTCCTTGTTCAACACAAAAAGTGATTTTTCGCTTCTTTTAGAAACAGTTGACATAAAGCTTGCTCTTATCAATAAGTTATTTTATTGAAAATTTTGGTATAGGACATAAATTTGGCAACATCATTAATTGAATAATAAAATAAATTTATTTTAAATTTTTTTTTGTTTAAAAAATCAATTTGAAAAAAAAATTTATTTTATAAAATTCCCAAATTTATTAAATTGCAATTAAGTGGAATAATAAATTAAATACATTTGCATTTAAATCGTCGTAAAGGAATTCACAAATCCAAATTTTTAATGTCCACAGTTCTTGCAGCAATCAGCCTTACTTCCAGAGACGCAATGACATTTGCAGTCTTTTGTGCATGAGCATCCTTGGCCACATGATTGATCAGTGCAGGTACAGTCTAAAAAAAATATTAAAACAATTATTAAACTTGAAGAAGAAAAATAAACCTTTAATTATCCATGCAGCTAATTAACCATACTCACTTTGCGAACAGCATTTGCAACCCATTTTCGTGTCGGTTATTATTTATTTTCTTACTTCCGAATGTATTGTTTCTTGATCGATGTCAGGCTAGAGTTTGTTTGTGACAGACGAAGAAACTCCAACTTATATACAGAAACTATGTTTTTCACTCGGCACTAATGTAAATTTGAGATGCGCGCAAATTTTCCATCACGTTCATATGCACTCTGCACGACTGCTTATTAATAGTTTTTAAAAAAATGTGGACTGTACAGAAAAAACACGTAATTGAAAATAGAATTATTACTGATGGTGAAATTAACTTCTAGAAGATCAAAATGATCCAATACATTGTATAAGTTTTGATAAGATTTTGTGGATATCGAGGTTGTTTGATCAGAAATATGTTTAGTTTGTGTTCTTTTTAATGATTTTCTAGAAGAGTGGTCATAAAATCTACTTTGTATTAAACTGGAATGAAAAAAAATAATCCAAAATAATTTTGAATGTTAATTTGGAGAGTTTGGCTTGAAAAAAAAATTAACAAATTGAAATACTAAAACTTCGAAGAAATCCAATTGAATTGAATTTTTTTTCTTGGTTTAGAGCAGACAGTTTAACTATAACACACATTCTTTGCTATGCCAGCACATCCGCTAGTTAATTTTGTTCATTTAATAATAAATTTCATAAGTTCAGCAAATGTGAATTTTAAAATTTATATGAACAACTTAAAATTTGTTTGTAAATGTTTTAAAGTTGATGTTCAACTTCTTCAGGCGTATTTTCTATTGGCCTACCTCATACATTCATATTTGGACAAGAATCAAAATATTAAATAAATACAGCATAAGTATTTTTTAAAGAATTCAATTTATTTTATAGCAAGGTACAATAAATTAATTTTTTACGGCTAATGAATTGCATACATGACGAAAGCTAGCTCAAAGTATTCAAATTCTTATTTGCAGCAGTTCTTGCAGCATTCATCCTTGCTTCCAGTTACACATGGACATTTACAGTCTTTAGCACATTGACATCCTTGACCGCAAGATTGATCCTTGCAGGTACAGTCTAAATAGTGTAATAAGTCGATAAAGTATGATTAATTGATAGATTAGTCATGCAGTAGTCGTCTATACTTACTTTGTGAACAACATTTGCAGCCCATTTTAGTGTCAATTTTTATTTATTATTTTACTTCCGAATGTATTGTTTCTTTATCAATGTAAAGCTAGACTTTGTTTACGATATTCGATGACACCGCATGTTATATACAGAAAATACCTTTTTCCACTCGACACTACAACATACTTGAGATGTGTGCAAATTTCTTATCGCGTTTAAATGCACTCGGCACCTTTTTCATAAAATTTTATTTTTCACACATCACACAATTAAAAATAAAGTGAAATGATATTGAAAATGATCCGATACATATGAAAAAAAAAATATGTGACGACTTAATGTGACCAGAAAAAATCATGTTCACACGAGAATCGAACAAAGAAATTAAATTAAATCGAGACGATCTACAAATAATGAAATAAAAATTTGTCATAAATTTGAGATTATCATGTTCAGTCCCTTCTTTATGAACTCGAAACTCTTTTGTAAAAGTGCAGTTTACCGGAAAGGCTATATTGATGTATCATTTATTGAAAAATGGGGTGAAAATTATACTCGGACGTTATGCGTGAGTGGTTTTCAAACTTCCAATCGTCCACATCGACCACAGAATATTTCTGTTTACCAAATTATTATTAATTTTGGACTTCTCCAAAGCTACAAACTGATATTGAGAGTACATAAATCAATTTTAATTGCTTATATGCAAATCTATTTGTTTAGTAATGTCTAGTCACGCATGAAATAAGTACTCATGGGAATGTATTGGACTTTATACACCCCTGAATGCATTCAACAATTTAATTTCAAATATTTACATGCTGCAATGGTTCCTTTTGTTGCAAACATTGCAATCTGATAATTTATTGAACTAGTGGACAAATAGAAAAATCACATTTGACACGTGACTAGTAAATAATGACCGAATGAAGATAAATTGTTAACACTCATGTTTAACACATATTATAGTGGACACTAGAATTTATTAGAAAAGGCATAAGCGATGGTCAAAAGGATGAGAATTGCTTGTTGTCTTTGTAATTAAAGTGGGAATATTGATAGACTCGTTCATCCATGAAAATGTCGAATTGATTTATCAGTTTGTTTGGTTATACAATCTTGTGGGATAGTTTTAATTTTGTGGCAATTTGTTTTGATTTAATAGACACTGGTATATTAATTTTATTTAAATTGAATGATTAGTAAGAAAAGAAGAGTTTTATTAAGCTTAATTTATCCTTCTTTATCACTTTTAAACAAAATTCAGATCAAAATCAATGCATTTTAGCCGACTTCAGCTCAATTCAACATTATTCAATTAAATTCAGCACTATTTGGCTCAATTCAGCACTACTGGGCTTAATTATTCCACATTATTCAGCTCAGTTCAGCAGTATTCAGCACTGTTAAGATTACTTTAGCTTATTTTATTAAACTTTCAATAAATAAATTGAACAATTCATTTAAATTTTTATTGAGGTTAAGTTGTAAGAGGTAAAATTTATGAATTTACAAATAATTTCGCGTTAACATTTTGAGAATATATGGAAAAAAGCACCAAGATTTTGTGATTTTAGTTCAAAATCATAATTTGTCTTAAGTTTTTGTAATCTAACACCGCTATTCCCTATTCCACTCTTGCTTTATCATGTCAGCAGCTTTTTCCCCTATCATGAAACTAACAGCATTGATGTGACCTGATGTTGGCTCAGGAATAATACTCGTATCCACAACTCTTAATCTATTTATTCCATAAACTTTCAGCTCATGATTAACAACAGCATTTTTATCATTTCTACTTCCCATTTTACAAGATGTTGTTTGATGATGAATTGTTGATGTTAATGAATGAATCGTACAGTGCCAATAAGCATTACTTCCAAAATGAAAATGATCACATCCTGGTAGTGGAATTTGATGTAAACGAGCTCCGAGTTTTCGAAATGCTTCTGTTTCAAGTAAAGAAAGTGCGAATTTTATGGCTTCAAAGAATGTTTGATCATCATCTGGATGTGATAAAATATTTGGATAGATTATTGGGTAGCTGAATGGATTTGCATCTTTTAATTCAATATGTCCAATAGATTTTGGATGAAATGCAATTGTGCACAAAGTCATTATATCATAAGGCGTAAACTCAAGTGGCTTATAAACTTTATCATAAATTTCTTGCTTTAAATTAAGAACATCTGCAGCAACTCCAAAATCTGTATGAAATCCACCTGACAACTCAAAGAACTCAACATCAGGAACATCACCACCTCTTTCATTAATACTGGTTTTTATAAAACTCAAAGCTTCTCCACTTCCAGGCAATGAAATTTTTCCTTGTCCTTCGGTATAGGCTTTTAAATTTTGAGCACTAAATGAATTTAAAATTGACACAGAATTTCCAGTAGAATTGAAAACAAAAGTAATTCCATAATATGCAAAATGATCTCGTAATTCTTTCCCAACTTGTAACTCTTGAATTAAAGGAACTCGTAATCTTTGTAAATCTTGTCTGTTACCAATGCCCGAAAGTATTAGCAATTGTGCAGACCCAAACGTTCCAGCTGACAAAATCACTTCTTTTCTAGCTAGCATCTTTTGTCTTCGTCCAAATCTCTGAAATTCTACGCCATAAGCTGTTTTGGTTTGTGGATTAATAAGAATTTTTGTCACTTGAGTATTAATCATAATATGGAAGTTTGGTCTGTTTAAAATATCTTTAATATAAGCTCTAAATGCAGTATGTCGATATCCATTCAATGTACTAGCTTGCAAATATGAAACTCCTGGTCGTGAATGGAGATTATATTGAATTTCATCAAATCCTAACTCCTTATGTCCATCAAGAAATGTGTGGGCTAATTTGGTTTTGAAAGGATTATACTCGACATTGACTTGCTTGAGAAGTTTCTTTAAGTCACCGAGAGTTCTTGCTTCAGCTTTTTTGAAGTATTTTTCAATGTTATCAAAAGACCATCCTGGATTTCCAGCTTGTTCCCATCTGTCGAAGTCGTTGTCATGACCCCTAATTTAAGATATGTTAATTCATTAAGTTCTGGTTCCAATGCAAATCTATCTTAAATTAATTCTTTAAACTTATAAAAAATTCATGATTTAAAATATTTTCAAAAATTATGATCTTTAAAATTTGAGAATCTAAAGACTTCTTAAGCCTTTATTACCTGTTATAAATCATATAATTAATAATGGAAGATCCACCAACACCTTTCCCTCTTGGAAAATTGCATTGATTATTATTCATTCCTAATGCAAAATGTTAAAATCATTAAAAAATAATTTTATGATGATAAGCTTAATATTAATTTATAAAGCACCTTGACAGGCATACTTTTGCCGTTCTGTTTTGTAAGCCCAATCATATGAAGTTTTTTGATTTGCTGCAGCAAAAAGTGGAAGATCTTGCATTAAAGTCTCGACCTGGCCAGCTTCAATCATTAAAACATTCCAATTTTTATTTTGTGTCAATCGATTAGCTAAAGCACATCCACCTTAATGTAAATCAAAGAAAATTTTAATCTTTATTATGAAGAAAATTATTCCATCTTACCTGGACCTGACCCAACAATTATAAAGTCATATTGGCTCAGATATCGCGAGGCTGCACGTGAAAAATTTTTCCATTTATTATAAAAAAATTTAATTTCACTTTCATTTAACTTTACGTTCCACATTTTCCTGGAATAACCGCAACTTGAAACTCACGACATCACTCACTATATTCATATGCTTAGCTAGTCTATTTATCAAATTTCCTCGAAGGAATGTTCCATCCACTTGAAATGCAATTGCAAAAATCATTAAAAACTTCAAATATTTTTCCATCACTAAAATCCTTCAAGAACTGATCTACAAACAATAATTTTCTACATCCGATCAACTGAAGTGACCCGAACAGAATGAGATCCAAAAATTAATCAGGAATGGTTCCTCTAAAACCAAAAATAAGATTCTTCATGTGTTCTTTTAAGAATTTCCTTTCATATGTGCCAATATTTATTTCTTTTCGTGTCTTTGACTTTAAATCAGAATGAATGTGTATAGTAAACTTGTTCCTTTATTTGCTTCGTGAATTTGGAATTATGAATAGTCAAAGACTGGATTTTTTTTACTATTTGAATAATTTTAGATTTTTATGATCTTTCTCGTGACAAATATTTGATGTCGGGTCGCTAAACGCTGAGTCTATCAATAGATTGTTGTCGATCAATGACTCAAACCATAAAGCAGTGTTGCAAATGTAGATGTCTACACTAGATGAAGAATGTAGATTCTTCAATAGTTTTCGTCTAGCTAAGAAACTTTCTTCATAAAGATCGATTCTACATGAAGATAGAAAATCTAATCTACACAAAGATTATTTCTACATAAAGATTCTGTCTACATAAAGATTCGATGTAGATGTCTACAATTCTACATTTTTTCTAGGTCTACATCAGAGAAGAATGTAGAATTGTAGACATCTACATCGAATCTTTATGTAGACAGAATCTTTATTTAGAAATAATCTTTGTGTAGATTAGATTTTCTATCTTCACATAGAATCGATCTTAATGAAGAAATTTCTGTCTCAGAATTTATCTGATCCAGACAAATCGCCAGAATTCAACACTGCCATAAAGCTTCGATGAGGAATGAATTTTAAAAATTATCAATTTTCTGGCTGTCTAAACGAGTCTGCAACTTCAACTTGATAATGATGATTTAGAAAGTAAATTGATTCCACGATTTAAACTGAGTTCGAATAAAGTTAAAGTTCATTTGTGAGATCCTAAACGTAAATTTTATTAAATGTTCCTTATTTCGACTTAATACAAAGAAATAAATACCTCTACTTCTTACTCCACTTATCCTTTATCATGTCAGCAGCTTTCTCACCTATCATAAAGCTAACAGCATTAGTATGTCCTGATGTTGGCTCAGGAATGATACTCGTATCAACAACTCTTAACCTTTTAATCCCATAAACCTTAAGTTCATGATTTACGACAGCAAATTTGTCAGTTCTTTTTCCCATTTTACAAGATGTTGATTGATGATGAATTGTTGATGTTAATGAATGAATCGTACAGCGCCAATAAGCATCGCTACCAAAATGCAGATGATCACATCCAGGCAAGGGGATTGGATGGACTCTACCGCCAAGCTTTCGAAATGCTTCCGTTTCCAGTAATGTATGTGCGAATTTTATGGACTCAAAGATTGTCTGAACATCATCCGGATGTGACAAAATATTTGGATAAATTATTGGGTAACTTAGTGGATTTCTATCCTTTAATTTGATATGTCCAATAGATTTTGGATGAAATGTAATCACTAATAATGTCATTGAATCGTACAAAGAAGCTTCAAGTGGCTTATAAACTTTATCATAAATTTCTTGTTTTAAATTAAGAGCAGCTGCAGCAATTCCAAAATCTGTGTAAAGTCCACCAGAGAGTTGAAAGAATTCAGAATCAGGAACATTACCGCCTCTCTCATTAACACTAGTTTGAATAAAGCTTAAAGCTTCTCCACTTCCAGGCAGCGATATTTTTCCTTGACCTTCAACATAAGATTGTAAATTTTCAGGTCTTAATGTCGTTAAAAGTGATACGGAATTTCCAGTAGAATTGAAAACAAAAGTAATTCCGTAATATGCGTAATGATCACGAATTTGTTTGCCGACTTGAAGCTCTTGAATTAACGGAATTCCTAGCTTTTTTAGATCTTGTCTGTTGCCAACACCTGAAAGTATTAATAACTTTGCTGAATTGAACGTTCCAGCTGACAAAATCACTTCTTTTCTAGCAAGCATCTTTTGTCTTCGTCCAAATCTCTGAAATTCTACGCCATAAGCTGTTTTGGTTTGTGGATTAATAAGAATTTTTGTCACTTGAGTATTAATCATAATGTGGAAGTTTGGCCTGTTTAAAATATCTTTAATATAAGCTCTAAATGCAGTATGTCGATATCCATTCAATGTACTAGCTTGCAAATATGAAACTCCTGGTCGTGAATGCAGATTATATTGAATTTCATCAAATCCTAATTCCTTATGTCCATCAAGAAATGTGTGGGCTATTTTTGTTTTGAAAGGATTATACTCTACATTGACTTGTTTGAGAAGTTTCTTTAGATCGCCGAGAGTCTTTGCTTCTGCCTTTTTGAAATATTGTTCGATGTTATCAAAAGACCATCCTGGATTTCCAGCTTCTTCCCATCTATCGAAGTCGTTGTAGTGACCTCTATTTTTAAGGATATAACATTAAAGCTTAAAAGCAGAGAAATTGAATCAATTCAGAATTACCTGTTATAAATCATATAATTAATAATTGAAGATCCACCAACTCCCTTTCCTCTCGGGAAAAAGCATTGATTGTCATTCATTCCTGTATTTAAATTTGCAAATAATTTGAAAAATTATTTTAATCATTTGAAGTCACTGACCTTGACAAGCATGAGTCTGTGGCTCCGGTCTAAAAGCCCAATCATACTCAGATCTCTGATTAATTGCAGCAAAAAGTGGAATATTTTGCAACAAAGTCTCAACATGACCAGCTTCGATCATCAAAACATTCCAATTTTTATTTTCTGTCAAACGATTTGCAAGAGCACATCCACCTTACATGAAAAATTAATGATATTAAAGTCCGGTTTTTGTGATGGCAGAAAATTTAAATTTACCTGGACCCGACCCAACAATTATGAAATCGTATTTCCTCAAATATCGTGGTGCTGAATAAGAAAAAGAATTTTTATTGCTCAAAAGTTCGATTTATTTTCACTTTCATTTAACTTTACGTTCTACATTTTCTTGCAACAGGCGGAAGTTAAAACTTATTATGTCACTCAGTACATTCACATGCTTTGCCAGTTCATTAATCAAACTTCCTCGTAAGAAAATTCCATGAACTTGACATGCAATTGTAAGAATCACTAAAAATTTCAACAAATTTCCCATCACTAAATTCCAAATCCAATATCAACATCCGATCGATTGAACTGACTGTAACAGAATGAGATCTTCAGTGTCCAACGTTTATGATCTCTTAATGCAATAATGAGGTTCTTGAGGTATTTTGTTTGCATATTATTTTGCGCATATTTTTCCATGTCTTTGACTCCAAAAATGAATTGAGAATGACGATGCATATCAGTGTTTTTGAATCTGTGTGTCACGAGAATCTTTGAGACATCTGCTTTTAAGATGAAGAAGAATTTCGATTTCCATGACCTTAATGAATGCTAATAAAGAACGTTTGAGGTAGGTTATGCATTTTTGTAGCTGTTGAATCAGTGGTACCCGAAATATGTCGCAAGACACATTAATAGCTTTGATAGTGTGAATAGCTTTGTAAGCTCATAAAATATAGTTTCTGCTTTATAAACCCTTAATATTTTCAATACTATGGAGCATCGTACAAGAAGGTCTGATAAGCACTGCATTAGAGTATTCTAACAGCTTGTTTTTTCTTTATTTGTTTTTGGAATTTCAGAATTGCGAGCAGTCAAAAACTTGATTTTTTTTATTCCTCAAATATTCTTTGAATTTAATGATCGCATCGCATCGTCTGACAAAAATTTGATATCAAGTCGTTAATTCACAATGATAGGCTGACCATCAATGCTTTTAATGATGTTTTTTGGTAGAATAGTTTTGAAATTAGCAGAGCATTAGCAATGGCTTTTTAAATATTATTGCAGTGCTTGATCGTTTGGTAAGTAGGTGATCCCTTTGGTGTCAGGTTCGAATACTTAGACAATGCAATAAAAATATGAATTAGGGAGAAGCAAGTGTTCCGGAGTAGCAAACCATATGCTAGATAAGGCTCTGTTATGAAACCGTGTCAGTACTGACGAAATATTCAGATGAAGTCATAAAAAATCCTATAAAAACCTCGCAAACCCTGTCTGATGCATCTCTGATTTTGACAATACTTTCGTCTATCCAGCCAACCAAAACAAAAACAAAATCAGAACTCGGAATTTTCTTATCTCAACTAAATTGTTAATATCTTTCATGAATTTTAATTTATTTATTTTTTATGCCTGTAAATTTTCTGAGTTTATATTGACTACTGTAGCAAGGCTGCCATGCGATTATATCAATAAATAATGAAAAACTTAAATATTTTAAAGGAATTTTTAAAATCATAAAATATTTTATTTATAGGTATTAAAATTGCATCAAATTGAACGTTTCATAGTGAAAAGTTGTAACTTTACATTTATTAGATAAATGTTAATTAAGGACTTCTGCTTATATTTAGAAAGTAAGTATTATTGTATCCAGCTAATTGCAGCAAATAAGTCAAAAATATTAAAATCTGATTTGATTGTTGTGACTTGACATAAACTTGTCCATTTAGAACTTCCATTTCCACATTACATCGTCTTAGAAATTCAACAAATTTGCCAATATCATCACCTGGACTGTGATGTGTCTGATTATAAATCTCACGAATTAGTGGATTATCATGAAAATTTGTACGAAGCCAAATCGACAGCTTAAGTGCAATATCTTGATTAATAATTCCATGAAAATTGTGTACGATTCCATTTGACTGTAAATTTCCATTACTAAATAGTTCATTCAGTGTATTATAAATAGATTCGAAGCTTGTTGCGCCATTTGCGACAGTTTGTTGTGGTCTTTGTTGAATTCTTACACGTTCTGAACCGGCACGAAATCTGACTTCATATAACGGAGCACTTATCCGGTTATGCCACGATAATGGTATGCTTGTTTGTTGATGGTTACGCACTGACAATTGATTAATCTGTCGTGTCAAGTTTCTAGTCATACCACCTTGATTTGGTGACACGGAAATACGACTTCCTGCTGATCGATCAGCTAAGAGACTTGGACGTAAGAACATCTTATTGTTTGTCGATTCCTGATGCGACATCATTTTCAGTACCATTGAAATATTTTCTGTTGATAAATCAAATTTTGGAGATGGTGGATCTTGACAGATCAATTTTGGTGGCTGATTATCGAGGTCAGGAACCACTTGATCATCTCTTTGTAATGCTCTAGTCGTTAAATTTGCAGTCCTTTGAATTTTCTCAAATTGTCTTTCCAAATATTCACGAGTATCAGTTGCCGTAAATCGATCAGATGTTGTCAATAAATGATTTTTAATTAATTGCTTTGTCTCTTCAGTAATTCTGGCTCCCTCGGTAGGAAATACTAATTCACATTGACATATCTTTTTAAATAAAGCTGCTGTTGTGTTCTCGACAAATGGAAAATTTGAATAAACCAGTACATAAAGAATAACACCTAAACTCCACACATCTGATGGCTTTCCTTGATATGATCCTTGAATAATATCTGGAGATATATAAGCTGGCGATCCACGTTGATCAAATAAAAGCTGATTTTCAGAACTGAGTAATTTGCCAAGACAAAAGTTTGTCAATATAATTCGTTTAGTCTGATAATTAATAAGGAAGTTCTGAATCTTCAAGTCACGATGACAAATATTCAATTTGTGAATCTGCTCGACTATCTTAACAATTTCATAAAACACAAGAAGCGCTTCTTTCTCAGTCAGTTTATGACGACTTATATATTCTTGAAGTGATAAAAATTGATTCTCTTGATTCACATTCAACCAATTTTCAGAACTTTTATCACAATATGCATCTGTTACAAGTGTTATACGCTTTGCTGGTATCTTTGATCCTCGTTCACTTTGCACTTGATCCTGTAATTATTAATTTCATGATTAATTTGAATATTGCAACAGATTTGATTTGTATTGGATTTAAATGAATTTAGAGGATCGAGTCATGCAGCTTAACTGTCCAAGCTATCCTATCATATGCTTCAAATCATTTTCCAGGGCTTTCGGAGATACTCAACCCTAATCACAATCAGTTTTAATTTATATACCAGATCAATTTATAAGATTAGTACATAGATTTTTTATGCCTTCTCAAACAGTTTAAGTCCTGTTTGAGGAGGCTTTTTCCTTTGCGTCCTTATATCCTTTGTAAGTATAAAAAGTTAAAGTTTTAAATAAAAAAAAAAAAAAAAAAGATTCACGATTCTAGGTAAGATATCACGAGAAGCCTTACAAACCAACCTCAAAGTTATAAGAGAGCCTCTGAGGCAGTGAAGTGATACCAACAAATCATCAGACATTAGAAACGAAGCTCTCATTAAGTTACTATGACTTGAAGTTCCCACAATCCTCACGACATCACAATTCGTCAACCAATAATCTACTCACCACAAAAAGTCCATAACATCTCTCAACTCCTGGACAACTTTTTAATATCTGAAGCAATAAATACTCATTGTGAAGCAAAACTTTAGCCTGAACAATTTCTTTGCTTTGATTAACTTCGTCTGTAAGTTAAGTCATAGAAATAAACAACTACGTAGATTGAAAAAAAAGTATCGATAAAGAACTAACCCGGATTCTCAACAGTCAAAACCTTCAGTCTGTAAAAAGTCTCATCTTTCTTTGCTAGATATGTTCTAATGCAGTTAAGTGGACCAGCATTGCTCTTGACTATTTCTGGTCCAACTTGAAAGTCGTGAATCTTTCTGACATTTCTGGGGATTTAAAATAAATTTATTTTAAAATTATCGAAAGACTTTAGAGGCTTCAATTTGAGCTTGTTTTGGTGTTTACCTCACTGAGGATGATAGGAATGATGTTCTAAAGCGTTTAACAATCGATTTATCATTATAATTATAATTTCTTTTCATTTTAAAACTCTTTGTTGTTTTCTTTTAATTTGTTTTATCTTCTTTTTTAGAAAATTAAATGACGAAAATACGTTAAGCTATGACAATATAGTATTTTAATTTATAAATCTGACATTATCTTTTAAAAGCTAGTTTTTATTAAGTTCTACATTATTTATTAGAATTAATGACAAGTTTATATTTTCGATATGAAGAATTGAAAACTTTGAACATTGCTAATACTTAGTAAACAAGTTCCTACGCCTGATCATAACGGACTTTTGAAACTTGATTGTTTTGCGAACCCTGTTTTGTTCTGTAGATATAAAGTTATGGGATGAAATAAAATAAAATTTGCAATTCAGCATCATTTTAATGGTTTTAAATTTTTTGATTATCAAACAAACTTAGTAGAAATAAGAGTGTAGACCAAACTATCATTAAAAACCTTTTAACTATAGCGGCACAGTTGTTGCAAAACCAAACAACTTTTATATGATTTGCAGCCTCTCAAATTGTGGCTAAGCACTTTAATTGTCTTTTGTTACAAAAATCACAAACTTTTTAAAAATTTATTTTTATTTTATTTTGTTCAATTTTGAATAATTTTATAAAGTTCTCAAATACTTCATTTTCAAAGCACTTAGTTTTAAAGCAACTTCATCAAATTCACAATCCCACAGACAGCAATTAAACTAATTGAGATGAATACTGATTGAGCTGAAGCTGGTGTTGTGGATGGGGAAGCTGTAGTAGTTGGGGCTTGTGTTGTTGTTGGACCTTCTGTTGTTGTCGAGGCTGCTAAACATATTCAAAATTTATTAATTTCATAAACCAAGCCAGAAATATTTTTAAAGTACTTACTTGGATCTACTGTTGTAGGTGCAGCAGTTGGAGTTGTTGGTTCTGCTGTTGGAATTTCAACTCCAAAGTAATCTAAGATATCAAAAATGTTTGTGTCTATCCATTTTTCCATCTCTCCAACCTTAGTTACAATCTCTTCATTAAATTTCTTTGAAATAATTTGTGCAGCTTCGAATTTATTTGCAAGAGCAAAGATCTTGTCAGCACTTCGTTGTGTATTCATGTAATTTATTAAGTTTTCAATAATAGCTGTAAGATTTGTTATTCTAAAAAATAGAAATTAATTAAGATTCATAAAATCAATTTAAATAATAAATTTGCCTTACGGTTTCAATTTCATGTAATTATCATCAAGGAAGCTTAAAGCTAATGTCAATCCATCTCTTGAATTGCTGTATGTGCTAGTCAAAATAGTTTGTATTTCATCGTTTTCAAGATTATTTCCTTCATCTAATGTTATCTTCAATAATTTCTTCAAATTCTCATGATTCAATGAGCATCCAAAGTATTGAATGTATCGACCACGATTAACAAAATCTTTGTCTGAGACAACAATAGCAAGCAACTGACCAAATGTAGTTTCATCAATTGTTCTCATTGCAAAACAGAAGTCAAAATTAGTTGCACCCTCTTGTCCATTATTGTAGAAGTTCATGAATTTCTCATTTTCATGAATGAAACAATCATTATCAAATGCTTGACAATTCCATTGCTTTACATAGCTTCTCAATGATGTACGATTGGAATTTTCTCCATCGAATCCTTCATAGCCTAATACGTTAAGATGTGGCTTTGTAATTTCTTGAATAAGTTCATAAAACTTCTCATGTGCCAATGTGTCAAATAAGTGATTTCTCAAGTCATTAAAAATTCTCTGTCCTCTAGCCCAAGCAAGGAACTCATCTTCCTTACCCATATAGCTTAAAATCTTTATAGCATCAGCTCCACCAACGCGTCTGAATTGTGTCCAGCCTAAATAAAATTCATCCAATAATAAGGCACGGTTAAGTGGATTTATGACTGTACAGTCGTCATTCAATTGCGCAATATTGGCGCGCCATAAAACTGAACTGTAATCAACGCGATAATAACCCACTTGATCGATATTGACAACCATCCAATCACCATCTGTGTATCCTGTTTGTTCAGGTGTGAATCCAAAAGTTGGAACTGGCAACCAAAGTTTTGGAGTTCTTACACTAAAATCAGGATTTGACTTAGTTGCGTATGTAATTGGAATAGCATAAACTTCTCCATTATGTACTGGATATCTAGTTTGTGAGAATATTGTGTTATTTTTACCAACTCTGACAGTAAGTAATGGATATCCAGCTTGATCTTCCCATGAGTACATGATATCTCCAATCATTAATGGCTTTTCGGGGAAAGCTGCATCATAAGCTGTTTGTAGACCTGTGTGAAGTTCTGTTGGTGTAGCTGCCTTCATGTAATTTTCATTTAAATAATAATTCAGCCCTTTAAGGAAGACAGGCGCAGTCATGACTTCCATCATCATTCTCAATACACAACCAGATTTTTGATATCCAATTCCTCCAAACTTATTCCATAATTCATCAGGTATTTCTGTATAATGATTCATAGACCATGCATTAGGTCCATCACTGTTGAATGCTGTTTGGATTGTAGATGAAAAGAAGCTTCTCATTGCTGCTCTTTCAGGATAGACTAATGATGGGATGTAGTTAGCAAAAAGTGTAGCAAATCCTTCATTAAGCCATGTGTATTGCCACCATTTTGGGGAAATAATATCACCAAACCATTGATGTGCATATTCGTGAGTGACTAAGGAAATGATTGAATTTTGTTGATTGTATGTTGCACTTTCACTTAAGGCTGGGTTGAGGAGTAAACCTCTTTCGATGTAAGTGATTAATCCCATATTTTCCATGGCA
This sequence comes from Chironomus riparius, assembly GCA_917627325.4. Taxonomy (NCBI): domain Eukaryota; kingdom Metazoa; phylum Arthropoda; class Insecta; order Diptera; family Chironomidae; genus Chironomus; species Chironomus riparius. The sequence continues at coordinate 48,292,590 of OU895878.1, read as the reverse complement.
CCAAAGTTGAATTTTGTTAAAGCAATATGATCCATTTTTGACAATGGATATAAAACGTTTAATACTTCCTCTAATTTATGTAAAATCGGTCCGACAACAGTGGCTGCAAAGTTACCTCGACCTTCTTTAATAGCCATTGGTGTGCCAAAGATTCTTTGTGGAATTCTAGTATCAGTTGCATTGACATATTCATAGTCTGAAATGGCAAAAGCAAGAAGATATGTCTGCATGACTGGTGTCGGTGCAAATGTTGTTATTTTATAATTTGTTTCTTCCTCTAATTCTTCTATAAACACTTCCGTATTTGCAAGTGCTGTGTAGGATTTATCATAAACAATAGTTAAAGTCATAATAGCTCTAATGCCTGGTTCGTCATAGCAAGGGAATGCGTGACGTGCGTCAGTTACTTCGAATTGTGTTGCACCATAGAATTTGGTCTCTCCAGCAGAATTGTTGTAGCTTCCCCAATAGAAACCAGCTCCATCATCACGAAGCCTTCCAGAGTACCCAATATGAATCAAAAGTTCAGATCCAACTTCAAATATGCGTGGCAAGTTGATGACTAGAAACTCGTGTGATGGAATTAGATCAAAAGAAGTACCATCAATTGGTTCGAGAGGTTCAGCTACGAACACAGTCACCAATTTAATCTCAATTTGTCTATAATGCAAAGTAATCTTGTTTGTTGCTTCCTTAATTTCAGTTTTTATCATGACATTTCCTTGGAAATCAAAATTTCCTTTGTGGATGTCCGTGACCAAAAAAATATCATAACTAATTGGATATGAATCATTTGGAAGTCTGTAGGTTGTTGGTTCGTCTATTGCTAATACTTTGCTAAATTTTTCAGGAACTCCAAATTTTGTTTCCTCAATTCCATCGTTATGTAATAAATTATCGACTGGATTGCCACGTACTAAACTGATAATCACAAAAACACTTAGAATCGCCACTTTTTGCCACATCTTGAACTGTTTTCCACGCAGTTCGGTAGAGAAAAATCAAGTGAATTTGGGCTGTAATGTTTGATTTATTTTATACTCTGTATTAATCTAATCTTAATAGTGATAACTAAACTCTTAATGGAACTAATCTCTGAGATAAACTCTGCTTTTTATTCCTACATTGTCAAAGTCATTCAGAGAATGATTCAGTACTTTACAGTTAAAACTCAATTACTTCTATAAATTATTGAACTAGTGATATGTTATCTTAGTATGAGTGGGAAACTAGTGTTTGAATTGGAGATTCAATTGTTTTACAAAAATTAGCTATCGTCTGGCTTTGATTCTTTTTCATTGTGTTATCAAGTAGCTAACTCTATCCAACATCTCCAGAAGAATCTGCATTTTCATTTGATTTTTGATCTGTTGATTATTTTGTGGAAACATATGTTTTGTCCTTACATACTTATCTGGCAGTATAGATCAATTGTGATCCAATGAAGCTGGCTCTATCGCTGCTTCCCGTTTGTTAATTACCAATACTAAATGTTAACTGGTTTAAGTCACATAATTCAATGAAAAGGATTTGTCTCCAAAAGTTTATTATCTTTAAAACTCATCTTGCGTACTTGTTATCGTTTGTAATTTTGTTTTTGCTTCATAATCTCAATAGGGTAGTTCAAGTATGATTCTCTTGTATCAAAGCTATTGTTGTTAACAAGTCAAGTTTCAAGTGGCTTAATATTGTAATATTGGCTAATCATTAGTATTTATATCATTAGGCAATTCAAGAGGATGAATGCAGAAGATGAATCAACAGTTATTTGTATGAACTTGAGAAAATCCATCAATTTCTTACATTGATCTTAACATTGATAAGAAAATTCAGTTGCTTAATTAGCCACTTTTTTCTAGATTACAGCAAACCTCAATCAGGATTTGTTTTTATTATTACTAATCAATTGATCATTTGTGTACAATTAATGACAAACAACAATTTGCTGATAAGATACGCGTTTTTTGTTTACCTACGAATCTTAAAGATTTCCCAAGAAAACGAGAAAAATTGATTTTAGTAAGATTTAAGTAATTTTGTTTAATTCCTTCTCATGAAAATGAATCAAGTTCTTTAAGATTAGCGGTTCATGGACGTGAACCTCATTTTTATTCCAAAGTCATTATCATAAAGTTTACAAAAGTTTCAATAAACTTAACAAAGCACAAAACAAAACTAAGCTAATTGATTTGAAAGCTGTATTTCCATTTCCTGGAGTTGTTGATGGTTCGGTTGGACGCTGAGTTGATGTTGTTGTTGAATCCTCTACTTTTCCCGTTGATTCTAGTGAAATATAAATTTATAATTGATTAACTAGATTCAATAAATAAGTCATAGATTTACCTGCTGTTGTCGATGGCTGAGTCACTGAATTTGTTGACGTAATTGATTGTGACGTAGTTCTAGATACTGATGTTGTAGACTCAGATTTTGTAGTTGAATGAGTTGAAGACAAAGTTGATTGCGTTGTTGTTGAATCACTTTTTGTAGATGACGAACTTGACTGTGGCTCAGTCGATATTGGACTTGATATCGATTCAGTCGTAGTCGATTTTGATTCAGTGAATGGTTCAGTCGATATTGGGCTTGATATCGACTCAGTTGTAGTTGATTCTGTCCCTATAGATGGCTCAGTTGAAATAGCTGTCGTTGTATCTTCGGTTCTAAAGAAAATTAAAATTTCTGCGTAATTTTTGTCATTCCATTTCTTATTAGATGCGATTCTTGATGATATTGTATCGGAGTTGTCATTTGTAATTAGTTGTTCTGATTCCAGTTTATTGACGAATTGTAAAAAGTATGGTATTGTGGAGTTTGAATTGACATATCCTGCGATATTGTACATGGTCTCATATAAGTCAATTAATCTGAAAATTGGAAATTTTAAATTATTTTCAATTTTGTTTTTAAAAGCTTTCCAAGGGTTTAGAACTAATCAATTATGTTTTGATAATTTTTAAAACCCTTGAGATTAAGATTGATCTTACGAATTAAGTGTCAAATAATTTTCATTAATGAAATCCAACGTCATTTCTAGACCAAGTTTAGAATTATTATAGATTCCATACAGCATAAATTCTCTCTCATCATTAGTCAAAATATTTTGAGTATCCAACACAGCTTCAAATATTTTATTCAAGTTGTCAGGATATATGGAACAACCGAGATGCTTTAGATAATTCAAACGTTCTTCAAAGTTCCTATCATTTATGACTTTATTGAAGATTTCTGGATAAATATCATCTCCAGCTAATCTCAATGCATAACAGAAGTTGAAGTTAACAGGTCCTGCACCTTTATAGTACGCATCCAATTTTTGATATTCAGCTACAAGACAGTCACCATCATTAGCCAGGCAGTTCCATTTCTTTGTATAAAATCTTAGAAATTCATCTTCTAGACTTTCACCATCAGTAGACTCAAATGTCAAGTTAATCAAATGAGTCTTAGTAAGTCCTTCAATCATTTCCAAGAACTTCTCATAAACTTCAGTTCCAAAAAGATGTTCATTAAGGCCATTCAAAGTTTTCTGTGCTCTTTCCCATGCAAGATACTCTGTTTCCTTATCAAAATAGCTTATTATACCTAATCCATCGACTCCCTCAACTCTATCAAATTCAGTCCATGCCAAATAGAATTCATCTTGCAATAAAGCACGGTTAAGTGGATTTATGACTTCATGATTGTCATTTAATTGTTCAATATTTGCACGCCATAAAGTTGTGTCGTAGTCAACACGATAATAACCCACTTGATTAATATTTACGACAATCCAGTCATTTGAGCTATAGCTCAGTGTTGATCGAGAAACTTGCATTGCTTCACTGTGCAGCCAAATTTTTGGAGTTCTATCAGAAAAGTCTGGATTTGTTGCTGTTGCTAATGTTATTGGAACTGAATAAATTTCATCGTCACTTTCTGGATATCTGCGTTGTGAAAATATCAAGCTTTTTCCGGATAAGCTGACTGATATTAATGGATATCCAGGCTGATTCTCCCATGTGTACATGACTTCACCAATATTTAACGTATTTCCAGGGAATGATGAATTGTAAGCTTCTTGCAGTCCAATGTGAAGTTCTCTTGGTGTAGCTGCATTGAACTTATTTTTTATTAAGTAACGGTTCAATCCATTCAGGAACACATTCTCAGTCATAACTTCCATAAACATTCTCAGCACACATGCTGACTTTTGATATCCAATTCCTCCAAATTTCCCTTGCAAATCATTTGGATGTTCCTTATAAAGATTCATAGCCCACGATCCCATCTCATCGTTCCTGAATGCTGTTGGCATTGTTTTTGTGAAAAAATTTCTCATGAGTCTTCTATCAGGTTCTAGTTGATGTGGAATGTAGTTCTCAAAAAGTGTAGCCATTCCTTCATTCAGCCATACATACTGCCACCATTTTGGAGACACTAGATTCCCGAACCATTGATGTGCATATTCATGAGATATCAGATTTAAGATGTAATTCTGTTTTTTATATGCTTCACTCTTAGTCATGTTTTCTGGAATCATTAAACACTTCTCACAATAATTTATTAATCCAAAATTTTCCATTCCTTCATAATTGAATTTTGACAGTCCAACATGATCCATTTTGATCAGTGGCATTTCAATCCCTAAAACTGTTTCAAGTGATTTCAATATTGGACCAACATAGACAGCAGCATAGCTTATTTGACCATTTTTAACCATGTTTGGTGGTCCATAAATTTTTTGAGGAATTCTTGAACTTCCAATGTGGTTGACGTATTCAAAGTCAGATATAACAAAGGCCAGCAGATATGTCTGCATTTTTGGTGTTGTGGCAAATGTTGTGACCCAATAATTTCCAGTCTCATCTTCTACCTGAATCGCAACGTCTGTATTTGATATGGCAGTTAAAGATTTATCATGAATAATTGTTAAAGTCATTTCAGCACGAATGCCAGGCTCATCATAGCAAGGAAATGCATATCTAGCGTCAATAATTTCGAATTGTGTTGCTCCGTAATACTTTGTGACTCCTTCATCATCTGTGTAGGTTCCATAATAAAATCCAGTTCCATCATCGCGGATCTTCCCATTGTAATTGATAACAAGAATAAGTTCAGTATATGGATCATAAATATTCGGTAAATCTACGACTAAAAAGTCATGCGACTCTATAAAGTTAATAGGTGCATTTGTTCTTATTGGAAATGGTGTAGATCCACTCCAAATATCAATTTTCAGAATATCAATTTGTCTGGAATGCAAAGTAATTTTGTTGGTCGGTTCCATTATTTTCAAACGAATTTTCACATTTCCTGTAAAGTTTAGTTCTCCTGTATGGACATTTGTTGTAATTATAATCTCGTAATTTACAGGAATTGAGTCATTTGGAAGTCTGTATGTTTTTGGTTCCTCTAAAAGAAATTTTGATGCATCGCTATTAAGAGGATTTCCATGAACTAAACTTATTCCCAAAAAAATAATTATCACTTCTAATAAATCCATAATCCACAAGATGGAACTTCACTTTTTCACTTAATTTAAGGTATTAAGCTTTGTAGCTGAAAATTAATACATTTTTATATTGATTATTTATCTAATCACTTAGATAATGAAGATCATAAAAATAAATCGATAAACTGGTTGTTTATAGCGGAAAAACCTAATCATATCAAGGAACAGACAGTGATAATTTTGATTGTGTCAATAAAGTTTGAATTTTTCGGGTTCTTTTTTAAGGAATCCCCTTGTTTATAAAACTCTGGATGTTCGGTAGAATAATCGTAAACGATGATGTCCAATTTTGTGAAATATGAGGAAGGAGGTCTAAAAAGGAGTCTGATCTCTTGATAATTTAATACACAGCACCTTATTCGCTTCCTAATAAAAACTATGACATCTTTTAAAAGCCTTTATCAATTTTATTTTTAAACTAAAATAGCAAGCTGAATTGCCAATTTTTTTTTATGGAACCGTCCGATAAGATTTCGTCAATTGGCTTTAACAAATGCTAAGTGAGACAAAAATAGCTTAGTGATAATTATTTTTAGAAGTGCATAATTTGGATGAATTGGCTTTGATTTAAATCCAGCACCATGATAGAGTCATGCCAGATAGGGGCTGCATTTCTTCCGGACATTTGGCTTTATTATCTTGTAAAAACATTAGAATAATTTCAACAGATTAATCATAGCACATAAAGTCACTAAACTAATTGAAATGATGACTGAATTTCCAGAGTCTGGTGTGGTAGATGGTTCTGCTGGATGCTGAGTTGTTAAATCTTTTGAATAAAATAATGAACATTTAATTAAATTTTTTAATACATGAGCAGGTGACATTCACAGTTGCGTATCTAAGGAAATTTAAGGAACATATGTTAATGGCAACAATATTTACCTACGGTTAATTTCTTATTAGCAGTGCTGGTTGATCTTATTGTGGAAGTTTTCTTTGCTATTGAATAAGGTTTTAATGTTGTCCAGGTAGTTTGTACAGCTTGTACGGTTGTATCTCGAATTATTAATTGATCAAAAAAATTGAGAATATTTTGATAGTTTGCAGTCATCCATTTTTCATTTGACTTTAATGTTTCCGAAATATTTTTGTTATGGCTTTTTGATCTCGATTTGACGGGAATTTTCCGGAATTTTTCTGTCATTTCGTCTCCATGAATGTATCTAGCCATGACGCGCATTACTTTGGGTATTAAAATTATTCTGAAATAAATGCACAAAGATTTGCTCAAAAATGCTTAATAAATAAATTTAAAGAAGATTCTTACGAGCTGATGAGCTGGTGGGATTCATCAATAAAGTTTAATACAGCATTCAATCCTAATTCAGAGTTGCTGAACATGCTAATCAGCAGATTTTCTCTTTCATTGTTTCTCAAATTATTTCCTGAATTTTGAATTTGAAGCAATAAAACATTTAAATTGACAGGATTTAATGAGCATCCCATACTCTGTAAAAATTTATCACGATTTGGATAGGCTCTGTTGGATGTAATAGCATGAACTATTTGTGCATAAATTGATTCATCGAGCAGCTTCATTGCGTAGCAAAAATTGAAATTTAGTACACCACTTCCATTATAATAAGCCATAAATCTTTGATTCTCAAATAAATAACAATCAACATCAAGTGATTGACAGCTCCATTGTTTTGTGTAGTTTCTTAATGATGCATGATCAGGATCTTCTCCATCAAATCCTTCATATCCTAGCTTGTCAAGATGTGTCTTTGCTTTTTGTCTAATAAATTCAGCAAACTTTTTATAAATCGGAGTTCCAAAAAGTCTATTTCTAAGAACATTGTATGTTGCCTGTCCTCTAGCCCATGCAAGGTATTCGTCTTCCTTATCAAAATAATTTAAAATTTTCAACGCATCAACAGCATTAACGCGATCAAATTCAGTCCATGCCAAATAAAAATCATCCAATAATAAGGCACGGTTGAGTGGATTTATGACTTTATGATCAGCATTTAATTGTTTGATATTGGCGCGCCATAAACCAGTGTCATAATCAACACGATAATAACCCACTTGATCAATGTTTACAACCATCCAATCATTTTGACTATACTCAATTAATGTTTGATCAAATGACATAGAAGAACCAGTCAGCCAAATTTTTGGAGTTCTGATAGAAAAGTTTGAATTGGTCTTGGTTGCAAATGTGATTGGAACTGAATAAATCTCTCCAGTACTTTTGGGATATCTACGTTGTGAAAATACCAAGTTACTTCCTGAGACACTGACTGAAATCAATGGATATCCTGCTTGATTTTCCCATGTGGACATCAAATCACCAATATGGAGTGAATTTCCTAGAAATTCTTCGTCATATGCTTTTTGAAGACTTATGTGCAACTCATCTGGTGTGGCTGCTTTCATGTAATTTTCATTCAAATAATAATTCAGTCCTTTGAAGAAGACAGGTTCAGTCATAACTTCCATAAACATTCTGATTACGCAACCAGACTTTTGATATCCAATTCTGTTGAATTTAGTCCACAACTCTTTAGGATCTTCTGTATAATGATTCATTGACCATGCAGTTGGTCCATCATTATTAAATGCTGTTTGAATTGTGGATAAAAAGAAGCTTCTCATTGATCTTCTGTCTGCATAAATAAGTTCTGGAATGTAGTTGGCAAAAAAGGTAGCAAAACCTTCATTCAGCCAAGTGTATTGCCACCATTTTGGAGATACGATGTTACCGAACCATTGATGAGAGTATTCATGAGTAATTAAGGAAATGATTGAATCTTGCTGGTTGAAAGTGGCACTTTCCCCTAAGGCTGGATTGAGAAGCAAACCGCTGTCGATGAAGATTATTAAACCGAAATTTTCCATGGCACCAAAGTTAAATTTAGTCAGGGCAACATGATCCATTTTCGACAGTGGATATGAAACGTTCAATACTTCCTCCAAGGTCTTTAAAATTGGACCGACAACCGATGCTGCAAAATTACCTTGACCATCTTGAATAGCCATTGGTGTGCCGTAAATTTTTTGAGGAATTCTCGTATCAGTTGCATTGACATACTCGAAATCAGAGACCAGGAAAGCAAGGAGGTATGTCTGAATTTTTGATGTTGGTTCAAATTGAGTTATGCATGCTCTATTATTATGGATTAAATTCTTGAATGTAACTTTTGTATTAGCAACAGCAGTAAGCGATACATCATGAATGATTGTCAAAGACATAACAGCTCTAATGCCTGGTTCATCGTAGCAAGGAAATGCAGAACGTGCATTGAACGTTTCAAATTGTGTAGCACCATAGAATTTGGTCTCTCCTTCTGAGTTAATGTAGCTCCCCCAATAGAAACCAGCTTTATCGTTGCGAATCTTTCCTGTATAACCAATATTAATCAAAAGTTCAGATCCTGCGTCAAATGTACTTTCTAAATTGATCACAAGAAAGTCATGTGATGTAATAAAATCAAAGGTAGCATCATAAAAAAGATTATGCATTGATGTTGCATTAGTTATTTCAATTGTAATTATGTTGAGTCCTTGAGAATGTAAAGTGATTTTATTCGTGGCTTCAACAATTTGTATCTTGATAATCACTGTGCTTACAAAACTAAAATCTCCTTTCTTAATATTAGCATTCAAAATGATCTCATAGCTGATAGGAATCGAATCATTTGGTAGTCTGTATGTTGTTGGCTTATAAACTGACGATGTTTCTATAATTTTTCCACCATTCTGGAATAAATTTACTCGTCCAACATAAATTATCAATAAAACACTCAAAAATTGCCACCACATTTTAGTTGTTCACAGTTATTCTTAAGTTTACAAACTAAACTGAACTTTCTTCGAGAAACGATAGATTTATAATAATTTGTAATCTTATCAAAAAACCAGTAAGAATGGATTTTGTAGCAGATGTATTAGATATTATAGGATTTCAAAAAAAATGTCAATCGAAGGACCGGATCTGAGAATTTTTGGTATTTCATAATTATTGTAATTAATACAAAATTCGTAACGTCAAAACATGTATTACATTTGCAGTCATAAATATTAACATCACCAAATGTCGTAGGTATGGCTAATGGATAGGGTTGTCCTGGAGACTTCTTCCTTACTCGATAAGTTATCCCAAAGTTTTATTTAGAGCTTACTCTGTAGCTTAATCATTCACGTACAGTTAGTTTATTTTTGTCATAAACTAAACTCTGCAAGACAAATCCTAATAGCAGCAACGGTGTCACGGAAAGAGGAACAAAGGTTTGGGATAGGGTTTTCATTTAAATTCCGGGATTAGGATCTTCAGAATTTGATTTAAGATTTTTTAATATTTTATTCAAAATGGTTCAAAATTTCACAATTTTTTTTGGAAATTAAGCATAATTATTTTAAATCAGCTTTAGAATAACTTCATTAAATTCATCACAGCACATAAGGCAATTAAACTAATTGAAATGAAGACTGAATTTCCAGAATCTGGCATGGTAGATGTTTCTGTTGGAGCCTGAGTTGTTGTTGTTGTTGTTGTTGTTGTTGTTGATGCTGCTGTTGTTGTTGTAGATTCTTCCTTTGGCGTAACTAAAATAATATTTTTTTAAATGCAAGAATCATGAAAACCAAATTATAAATTTTTTGGCTTAATATTACCTTCAGAAGTAGTTGTGGGAGGAATTGTTTCGGTTACTGTGGTAGTCGTTGTAGGTGCTTGTGTCGTTGTAGGTGCTTGTGTCGTTGGTTCAATAAGTTCAAAGAAAAGTGCAATATCATAATAATTGGCTTTGTTCCATTTCTCATTTGAATCTAATGTGCTCTTAATAGTTGTGTCGTGTTCTTCTGACAACAGTTGACTTGATTTAAGTTTCTCTACGATTCCTCGGAATGCTGCTGTCTTTACTTCACCATTTATGTATCCTGACATGACATTCATTACCGTGGATAGATCAAGGTACCTTACAAATGAGTTTAGATTTTATACAGATTAAAATTAAATGAGAATTGAACTTACGAGCTAAGTTGCATATGGAAGCTATCGATGAAGCTCAATGCCATCTCTAATCCAATTTCAGAATTGCTGAACATGCTGATTAAAATACTTTGTCTTTCATTTTTACTCAATGTATTCACAGTATTTAAAACTTGTGACTGTAGCATATATAAATTAACAGGATTTAATGAGCATCCCAAGTTTTGGATAAAACCTTTGCGATTTGGATATGCACTGTTGGACGTAACATTGAGGACAATTTGAGCAAAAATTGAATCTTCAATAAACTTCATTGCATAGCAATAATTGAAATTTACTTCGCCGCTTCCATTATAATAAGCCATAAACTTTTCATATTCTGGAATGAAGCAATTACCATCAAGTGATTGGCAACTCCATTGTTTTGTGTAACTTCTCAGTGACATAATGTCAGGATTCTCTCCATCAATTCCTTCATACCCTAGATTTGCAAGGTGAGGTGCTGCTTTATTTCTGACAAAATCTGTGAATTTCTTGTATGCTGGAGTTCCGAAAAGTCTATTTCTAAGAATATTATAAGTGTTCTGTCCTCTAGCCCATGCAAGGTATTCATCTTCCTTATCAAAATAATTTAAAATGTTTAATGCATCAACTCCATTAACACGATTAAACTCGGTCCATCCCAAATAAAATTCATCCAATAACAAGGCGCGGTTAAGTGGATTTATGACTGTATTATCAACATTCAATTGTTTGATATTGGCGCGCCATAAACCAGTGTCATAATCAACACGATAATAACCTACTTGATCAATGTTTACAACCATCCAATCTCCTTCAGAATACCCAGTTTGTTCTGTTGTGAATCCCAAAGTCGGAACAGGTAGCCAAAGTTTTGGAGTTCTGACAGAGAAATTAGGATTTGATTTATGAGCAAACGTAATCGGAATTGAATAAACTTCGCCATTACTTTCGGGATATCTACGTTGTGAAAATACCAAGTTACTTCCTGAGACACTGACTGAAATCAATGGATATCCAGCTTGATTCTCCCACGTGGACATCATGTCACCAAAATGGATCAATATTTCTGGGATAGTTTCATCATATGCTTTTTGAAGACTTTTGTGCAACTCATCTGGTGTGGCTGCATTCATGTAATTTTCATTCAAATAATAATTCAGTCCTTTGAAGAAGACAGGTGCAGTCATAACTTCCATAAACATTCTGATTACGCAACCAGACTTTTGATATCCAATTCCATTAAACTTAGTCCATAACTCTTTGGGATCTTCTGTATATTGATTCATTGACCATGCAGTTGGTCCATCATTATTGAATGCTGTTTGAATTGTGGATGAAAAGAAGCTTCTCATTGATTTTCTGTCCAAATAAATAAGTTCTGGAATGTAGTTGGCAAAAAAGGTTGCAAATCCTTCATTCAACCATGTATATTGCCACCATTTTGGAGATACGATGTCACCAAACCATTGATGTGCATACTCGTGAGTTATTAAAGAAATTATTGAGCCTTGTTGATTGTATTTTCCACTTTCGCTTAATTCTGGGTTGAGGAGTAATCCACGATCAATATAAGTTATTAAACCAAAGTTTTCCATGGCACCAAAGTTAAATTTAGTCAGGGCAACATGATCCATTTTTGACAAAGGATATGGAAAGTTCAAAACTTCCTCCAGTGTCCTTAAAATTGGACCGACAACCGAAGCTGCAAAATTACCTTGATCATCTTGAATTGCCATTGGAGTGCCGTAAATCTTTTGTGGAATTCTCGTATCAGTTGCATTGACATACTCGAAGTCTGACACAAGGAAGGCAAGAAGATATGTTTGCATTAGTGGTGTTGGTTCAAATTGTGTTATGTACTTTGTGTTGTCGATATTGATATTTTTAGATGAGACTTCTGTATTAGCAACAGCAGTAAGCGATACATCATGAATGATTGTTAAAGTCATAACAGCTCTAATGCCAGGTTCATCATAGCAAGGGAATGCCGAACGAGCATCGAAAATTTCAAATTGTGTAGCACCATAGAACTTTGTCTCTCCCTGGCTGTTGTTGTAGCTTGCCCAATAGAAACCAGCACCGTCATCACGCAGTTCACCGTTATAATAAATATCAAGTTGAAGCTCAGTTCCTATCTCAACAGTGCTTCCTAAATTGATCACAAGGAAGTCATGAGACGTGACCAACTCAAATGAGGCTTCAACTAAAAGAGGTTCCATAGATGTGGCATCAATTATGTCAATTTTCGTTATGTCAAGTCCTCGAGAATGTAAAGTGATTTTATTTGTGGCTTCAACAATTTTTATCTTGATATTCACTATGCCTACAAGACTGAAATCTCCTTCCTTAATATTAGCATTCAAAATAATGTCATAACTGATGGGAATTGAATTTTCTGGAAGCCTGTAGGTTGTTGGATTATAAGTTTCAAAATAATTCAAGATATCCTCATAGTTGTCATCTATCCATTTCTCATTGGATTCTAATATGCTTGAAATAGATTGGTGATTTTCTTCTGTCAAATGCTGTCCTGCTTTTAACTTATCGACAACTTCACGGAACTTTGCTGTCATTTCATCTCCATTTATATATCCAACCATGCTGCTCATTATCTTCGATAGATCAATGATCCTGAAATGGAAATAAATGCATTACTTTATGTACCTTTAAATTATTACAAAACTTACGTGCTGAGTTGTTCATAAGATGCATCAATAAAGTCCAATGCTGCCTTCAATCCCACTTCGGAGTTGCTAAACATGCTAATCAGTAGGTTTTCTCTTTCATTGTTACTCAAATTATTTCCTGAATTTTGAATTTGAAGCAATAAAACATTCAAATTGACTGGATTTAATGAGCATCCCAAGTTCTGCACAAAGTCTGCACGATTTGCATAGGCACTGTTGGTTGTAACAGCAAGAACTATTTGTGCATAAACAGGTTCATCGAGCAGCTTCATTGCGTAGCAAAAGTTGAAATTCACTCGACCAAATCCATTGTAATAAGCAATAAACTTCTGATATTCCTGAAGATAGCAAGTGCCATCAAGTGACTGGCAACTCAATTGTTTCGTGTAACTTCTTAATGACATTTGATGTGGATCTTCTCCATCAAATCCTTCATATCCTAGCTTGTCAAGATGTGACTTTGCTTTTTGTCTAATAAATCCAGCGAATATTTCATAAGTTGGAGTTCCAAAAAGTCTATTTCTAAGAACATTGTATGTTGCCTGTCCTCTAGCCCATGCAAGGTATTCGTCTTCCTTATCAAAGTAATTTAAAATTTTCAACGCATCAACAGCATTAACGCGATCAAATTCAGTCCATGCAAGATAAAATTCGTCAAGCAATAAAGCTCGATTAAGTTCATTAATAACTTTATGATCAGCATTTAATTGTTTGATATTTGCGCGCCATAAACCTGTGTCATAATCAACACGGTAATAACCCACTTGGTCAATGTTTACAACCATCCAATCTCCTTCAGAATACCCAGTTTGTTCTGTTGTGAATCCCAAAGTCGGAACAGGTAGCCAAAGTTTTGGAGTTCTGACAGAGAAATCAGAATTTGATTTATGAGCAAATGTAATCGGAATTGAATAAACTTCGCCATTACTTTCTGGATATCTTCGTTGTGAGAAGACTAATGTATCTTTACCAGATTTGACTGTAAGTAATGGATATCCAGCTTGATTCTCCCACGTGGACATCATGTCACCAAAATGGATCAATTTTTCTGGGATAGTTTCATCATATGCTTTTTGAAGACTTATGTGCAACTCATCTGGTGTGGCTGCTTTCATGTAATTTTCATTCAAATAATAATTCAGTCCTTTGAAGAAGACAGGTGCAGTCATAACTTCCATAAACATTCTGATTACGCAACCAGACTTTTGATATCCAATTCCATTAAACTTAGTCCATAACTCTTTGGGATCTTCTGTATATTGATTCATTGACCATGCAGTTGGTCCATCATTATTAAATGCTGTTTGAATTGTGGATGAAAAAAATTTTCTCATTGATTTTCTGTCAGAATAAATAAGTTCTGGAATGTAGTTGGCAAAAAAGGTAGCAAAACCTTCATTCAGCCAAGTGTATTGCCACCATTTCGGAGATACGATGTTACCGAACCATTGATGAGAGTATTCATGAGTAATTAAGGAAATGATTGAATCTTGCTGATTGAATGTAGCACTTCTCCCTAAGGCTGGATTGAGTAGTAAACCTCTGTCAATGTAGATTATTAAACCAAAGTTTTCCATGGCACTAAAGCTAAATTGGCTAACTATGGCAACATGGTCCATTTTTGACAATGGATATGAAACGCTCAATATTTCCTCTAATTGATGTAAAATTGGTCCAACAACCGAAGCAGCAAAGTTACCTTGACCATCTTGAATAGCCATTGGAGTGCCGTAAATCTTTTGTGGAATTCTCGTATCAATAGCATCGACATACTCGAAGTCTGACACAAGGAAGGCAAGGAGGTATGTCTGAATTTTTGGTGTTGGTTCAAATTGAGTTATGTATTTTGTATTGTCAGTATTGATATTTTTAGATGAGACTGCTGTATTAGCAACAGCAGTTAGCGATACATCATGAATGATTGTTAAAGTCATAACAGCTCTAATGCCAGGTTCATCATAGCAAGGAAATGCAGAACGAGCATCAAAAATTTCAAACTGAGTTGCACCATAATATTTTGTCTCTCCTTGGCTATTATTATATCTTGCCCAAAAGAATCCAGCTCCGTCATCTCGAAGTTTACCGTTGTAATAAATATCAAGACGAAGTTCAGTTCCTTTATTAAAAGTGCTTCCTAAATTGATCACAAGGAAGTCATGTGTCGTAATAAAATCAAAGGTAGCATCAGATAGAATCGGATCATTGTCTATAACTATGTCGACTTTCGTAATATTAAGTCCTCGAGAATGTAAAGTTATTTTATCAGTATTTTCTACAACCATAATTTTGATATTCACTATGCCTGTTAGACTGAAATCTCCTTCCTTAATATTAGCATTTAAAAGAATCTCATAGCTGATTGGAAGCGAATCATTCGGAAGTCTATAAGTTGTTGGAACATCAACTAAGAGTTCCTTTAAAAATTTTCCAGGACCTTCAAATTTATTTTCTTCAACTCCATCATTATATAATGGATTGCCACGTACAACACAAAATATCACTAAAGCACTTAATATTGTCACTTTTTGCCACCACATCTTATTGTCCACAACTCTACCCAACTTTATGAACTAAACTCGGCTGTTAGAAGATTGTTAAATTTATAGTAATTGTTAATCTTATCTAAGAAATTGGGAAGGAATAAACTGTTTATTGCGGATGAGCTGTATCATATCAGGAACACCATAAAAATAATCTTTAATAAACAAAGTAGTCAACTGTAAATTTTGTCACATTCTTAGACATAAGAACTATATGATAACTAGGGTTAAATGTAAGAAGGAGTTTAATGAAAGTTGAAAAGCCTGGATTGGATTTATTAATTTTTAATACAACAACAACCTGATTATAATGTCGTGAGCATTGTGTGAATGTTTCATGTTGGGAATCGAACCTGCATCCGCATTGATGAAGATTACAGATATCTAGTCTGTTGCCTTACCACTCAGCCACAAAAACTTTATTCTCGGACTGACTAATATGACTAATACAACATTGCTAAGTGTCATAATCTCTAAATATATGATTAAGAGTAGTGATTACGTAGAGCAGATAAAAAAACAAAAGGGATTGGCTAGAAAGCTACTAGTAAGAAGGAAAAACCGATGACTTTTCACTTAAATTTCACTACAGCAAATCCACTTGAGTGTGCTGCAAACATGATAAAGACATAAATTTATATCAATCAATTAAATAATAAAATTAATTCTTCAGAAGACTAATGAACTTTTGGTTGGTAAGACTGCTGAATAGCTGATAATAATGATTAATTAAAAAGTGTTTACCTTTATTTAATAATTATTACTTTATAATCTTTCGATTGTTGATTTTACAATTGATTGATTTAAATTAAAAAATGTTTATTTCACTAAGGTTGTCACGGAAAGTGTAGTTTATGTTTGGGATCGGCCTAAAATGAGGCTGTCAAATGGCTCTATATTTTAAAATTAAATGTAGATTAAATTCAGTTCAAAAATGATGTCAACCTTAAAAAATTCCATTTTCAGACTTTTCAGCATTTCTTTTCTTTTATCTTTAACTGCTTGATTATTACCCGAAAAGCTTAAGTCAGTTAATCGAATATAAAAATAAATCAACTTGATGACCCTATACTATTTAGCATCAATTTACAGCTGTAATTAAATTACAGCTGTAAATTACAGATGACGTAAGTCAAGCTTTACGTATTTTGTAAAAGTAAAGTACAGCTGTAATTTACAGACACACCATACAGCTGTAAATACAGACACCATAATATTATTAAAAACAATTTTTTTCAACAAACGTATCTGTAAATACAGACCAAATATATAGCTATATTTACAGATAAAAATTTATAGATTTGTTAATTTCATGAAGCTAATAAAGACAAATTTTACTAATTATGTGTTTAGTTTACTTTTTCTTTAATCACAAAAAAATATTTGACTACAAAATCTTGTTTCATTGTTAGGCTTAAAAAAATGTGATATGTAAAAGTAAGGTAATTAATATGTTTTCTTCTTAATATTCTTACGGAGCTTGCTCTTGTAAGGTTGCAAATTTTCTTTAACAACAACTGACGTTACACTATTTTTATCTAATTTTAATTTTTTGTACTTAAGCTGCTTGGAAGGTTTTTCAGAACCTGAAGAATAAACTTGTTCTGGTTGTTGTTGAATGTTCTGAACTATTTCAGAGCTGTTATCAACAACAAAATCCGTCAATCATTGAAGATTCTGAAAATCATCAGAACATCCAGCAATTTCAGGACTCTATTGCCAATAACAGCTCTGAAATAGTTCAGAACATTCAACAACAACCAGAACAAGTTTATTCTTCAGGTTCTGAAAAACCTTCCAAGCAGCTTAAGTCCAAAAAATTAAAATTAGATAAAAATAGTGTAACGTCAGTTGTTGTTATAGAAAATTTGCAACCTTACAAGAGCAAGCTCCGTAAGAATATTAAGAAGAACTAAACACATAATTAGTAAAATTTGTCTTTACTAGCTTCATGAAATTAACAAATCTATAAATTTTTATCTGTAAATATAGCTATATATTTGGTCTGTATTTACAGATACGTTTGTTGAAAAAAAATTGTTTTTAATAATATTATGGTGTCTGTATTTACAGCTGTGTGGTGTGTCTGTAAATTACAGCTGTACTTTAATTTTACAAAATACGTAAAGCTTGACTTACGTCATCTGTAATTTACAGCTGTAATTTAATTACAGCTGTAAATTGATGCTAAATAGTATAGGGTAACTTGATGCAGGATTTCTATTCGATCAACCGACTTATGCCATTTGGGTTAGTCTTTCTTATGAATTTATGCTTAGAAGCCCACAAATTATAATCAAATTAATCTGTAAAATAAATGACGAAGCTGAATTGGGTGTTGTTACAGGAATATTTGTTGATAGTTGAGTCGGTTGTGGTTCAGAAACAAGTGTTGTAAATGCAGTCGTTGTCGTTGTTTGTAAAAGTCCAAAATGCACTAAAATATCATGGTAATTTCTTTCAATCCATTTGGTATTTTTGGCTACTCTATCTAATATTTTTTGCTGATTTTCAGTTGAGATTAAATCTTCTGTTTGAAGTTTGTTGATGATACTGACGAATGTTGATGTTTTTGGGTCTGAATTGATAAAGCTGGCTATTTTGTACATTGTTTCGTACAGATCTAGGACACTGGAAGTAAAAATAAAAATTTTGTGGATTATTTCAAGGCACACATTTACAGCAAAATCATTTAATCTGGTTAATAGGACCTACAGACGAATTAGAAAACAAACTTACATGCTCAATGCTGCATAGCTTTCCTCAATGAATTCCAAACTCATCTCCAATCCAAGCACAGACTTACTGACAACTTCTTGCAGCAAACTTCCTCTTTCATCACTATCCAGAATATTTTCTATGTTCAAAATTTCTCCAAATAATTTTTCAAGATTCTCAGGATCTAGTGAACATCCTAGACTTTTTAATATTTGATTACGATATGGATATTTATCATTTGAAGCAACTTGTCCAAGGAGATCCTTAAAAATATCTTTATCAACAATCCTTAGTGCATTGCAAAAGTCAAAATTGGCTACATCTTGATTTTCAAAGAAATCCAAGAATTTCTCATATTCATTATGGAAGCAGTCATCATCAAGAGCCATGCAATTCCAAGTTTTAGTAACAGATCTCAGATCTGACTTCTCTAAATCCTCACCATCCATAAAATCATACCCAACTACCTTCAAATGTGGCTTTGTTATACCTTTAATTATTCCAAGGAACTGTTCATAAACAGCAGTTCCAAATAAATGTTCATTCAGGTCTTTTAATGTCAGCACAGCAGCATTCCACACAATCGACTCCGTTTCAACACCAAAATAGCTCAACAGTCTCAAACCATCAGCCGCATTTACACGATTAAACTCAGTACATCCAAGATAAAGTTCATTCTGCAATACAGCACGATTAATTGGGTTAATGACCGAATGATTGACTAACAATTGATTGATAATTGAGTGCCACAATGATGTGTCATAATCAACGCGATAATAGCCCACTTGATCGATGTTCAAGACTATCCAATTGTTTGGATCATAGCTTATCATTGTTTGTGGAACTTGTAATGATTGCGTACGCAACCATATCTTTGGAGTTTTATCAGTAAAATCCGGTTTTGATTGAGTTGCGAATGTCAATGGAACTGAATAAATTTCATTGTCACTTTCTGGGTATCTTTGTTGTGAAAATAATAAATCACTTCCTGAGACAGTTACTGATATTAATGGATATCCAGGTTGGTTCTCCCAAGTGTACATGAGTTCGCTAATATCCAAGGTATTTGTTGGATACTCTTCATTGTAAGCTTTTTGAAGACCAGCATGAAGTTCTGCCGGTGTAGCTGCTTTCATGTAATTATGAGTCAAATAATAATTTAATCCTTTAAGAAAGACAGGCTCAGTCATGACTTCCATGAACATTCTCAACACACAGCCAGATTTTGAATATCCAATTCCACCGAATTTATCCCACAACTTTACTGGATCTTCTGTATATTGATTCATTGCCCATGAACCCATTTCATCACTTGCAAAAGCCATTGGCATGACAGATGTATGGAAGTTTCTCATAGATCCACGTTCTGGATAAACAATTTGTGGTATGTACTCAGTAAATAGTGTTGCAAATCCTTCATTCAGCCATGTATATTGCCACCATATTGGCGATACGATATTTCCAAACCATTGATGAGCATACTCATGTGAAATTATGGATATGATTCCATTTTCGTACTCAATAAGGTTGATTGGTAAGCTTGAATCTAGCAGTAAACTATTGTGGAAGTAAGTGATCAATCCCATATTTTCCATAGCCCCAAAATTGAATGTTGTCAATGCTACATGATCCATTTTTGACAAAGGATACTTAACATCCAAAATTTCTTCCAGCTTCCCCAAAATTTGTCCAACAACATTTGCAGCAAAGTCTCCCTGACCTTCACGAATTGCTTTTGGAACTCCATAAATTCTTTGTGGGATTCTGGAAGTTTCAGTTGAATTGACGTATTCAAAGTCAGATATAACAAAGGCAAGCAGATATGTCTGCATTTTTGGTGTTGTAGCAAATATTGTGATCCAATAATTTCCTGTCTCGTCTTCTATCTGTTCAACAACATCTGTATTGGATATTGCTGAATATGATTTGTCATGAATGATTGTTAAAGTCATTTCAGCACGAATGCCAGGTTCATCATAGCAAGGAAATGCATGACGAGCATCAGTGACTTCAAATTGTGTTGCACCGTAATATTTGATGACTTCTTCTTCAGTTTTGTAACTTCCTCTGTAAAAGCCACCTCCATCATCGCGAAGTTGTCCATGGTATGCAATATTGATGAGAAGTTCAGTGTCTTTATTGAAAATGTTCGGAAGGTTTATGATAAGAAAGTCATGCGACTCGATGTAGTTGAATGAAGCATTGAGTAGAATTGGAGCTGGTTGTAATCCATTCCAGATATCAATCTTGTTAATTGTAATGCTCTTGTAATGAAGTGTGATTTTATCGGTCGGTTCCACGATTTTTATTCTTATTTTGACTTTTCCTGTGAAATTGAAGTCCTTTTTATGGACATTTGTAGTCAAATTTATTTCATAATTTATAGGGATTGAGTCATTTGGAAGTCTGTATGTAGTTGGTTCTTCCAATTTCAAGTATATTGCGTCATACTCGTTAAACCTGAATTTTCCCTCAATTGTTCCTTTGTTTCTTAATCTTTTATCAACTGGATTGCTACATACACTACTTATTGCTAGATATGCACTTAAAATAATGACAAAAAGCTTCATATTATTCAACTTTCACTGCTGGAATAACAAAAATAAACTGAGGCATTTCTTTGAGACATCAACAGTTTTATAAGAATTTATTATCTTATCTTTTAATTGATAAGTATTAGGCAACAACACAGCACTTAATTAACGATAAGCTAATCTTACTGTAAATAAGTGCAAATCTCGCAATGTTTATTAGGTCAGTTTTATATTTACTTGATTTGACATAATTTTGCAGTTTTGGATCTTAATTTAATAATTGCTGGTCTTGAAGATTTTAAAGTTTTCCAAAAAAAATAAAATTTGAATAGATTATAATAAAACACGAATGTAGGATCTCGAGGATCTCCCTATAACTGCTCCATAATACACATAATATAAAACAAGTCGAAATCAATTAGAATCGAACCCACGACCTCAAAAGAGACGATATCTGAGTCCACTCGATCAGAGATCACTGCCACTCGGCTACCGAGTTACTTATCTCATTCAGCTATACGTCATACACATACAACCAGTTTCACAGTGAACCTTATGGTAAGGCCTACAGATATGTTCTGAGCCATCGACTTACGTAGAAAGGCACGATTTCCTCTACCCAACAAATCTTCTTAATAGAATTAGAAATCAGAGATGTAGCTAGAAAAACTTGATTGATCCACCTACCTATTCAGATCAATTGTGATCCAGACGTGCGCTAGGGCGTTTCGCAGCTAATAAGAGTTTAACGAGTGATGATGCACCAAACCACTACACTCAAACCTAGACTTACAATTTATTGTGGTATCCAAACCACTCTTTTGATGACTGTCTGTAGCCTACAAAGGAAGACTGTGAGCCTCATTTCCAGTACATATGGTTCAAGAAAGGACAAGTGAAAAATTCTCCATACCCAAGTCTCGAGCCCATGATCGCTGAGTCGGTAATGCAATAATTAAGTACCGAAGTATTAAACCATTCCGCTACCGAGCCACTTCATTTCACAACTTAATAAGGGACGGATAGACAAGACTGTTCACAGACTAAATCACTTAATGAATTAATTTTTCTATAAATTATGCATGACTGCATGAACAAAGCAATTCTTAATTCCAGTACATCCTCATCGAGACAATTTATACAGTTTATCGATTGATCACAACAACAAAAGAAATGAAGCGCTAATTGCAGTCAATTAAATTGCAACTTAAATTTCGCAAAGTCTACAAAAAGAGAACTGAACTTTTAGGCCCTACAATCAATGATAAATTGCATGTATTACGTAAAAATATTTAAAAGCAATGGAAACAAAAATTTTTTAATATTATTTAAAATGGCATTTTACTGATGCAAGTAGAAATGAAGGAAAATAAAGTAGAGAGCCAATCGTGATATGTTAATAAGTAAGGCGATACATTTTCGATGCTGAAAGAAGAACAGAAAGTAGACGATGAGGAATAAAAACAATTTCTTTTCAAATAATCCGCAAATGTGCAAATAAATTTTATGGAAAATTATTAAATTAAGTTGCTGGACGATACTCTGTTGTTGCCGCACCTTTTATGCTTTTTACGGATCTACAAACTTTAGGTGTTTATGCTCTTTTTTAGATGTGAACATTAATGGGATTTAATAATGTCAAATGTGTTACAATAATTGACTTAAAGAAGAACTTCCAAGTGTTATGACAAAATTTATGATGAGCATAAGTTCTTAGTCGTAATTCCCTTCCATTACAGCCTTTTTTTGCTAGGTATTGTGTGCTTCATAATTATTGATGCATCGAAAATAACAGCAGGGGAAATTGATGAGTTTGAAAGGAATTTGAAGGGTTGTAGGCGCATTTTTTGAGGAATGTAAACAACACAGAACCAACTTGAATAGCAAAAGTCGGTTAATTGAATAGAAATCTGGCACCGAGCTTAGGGGCCATTCACTTATTACGTAACGCTTTTAGGGGGAGGGGGGGGGGTCTAAGATTTTGTTACGGTTCAAACAAGGAAATTTTTTTTTCATACAAATTTTGTTACGAGGGGGGTCATGAGAAGTCATTTTTTCGCGTTACGTAATAAGTGAACAGCCCCTTAGGTAACTTGGGCATGTTTCTAGACTTAAAAGACAGAGTTTTGCCAGCTTAGTGCCTGATTTCTATTCGATTAACCGACTTTTGCTATTCAAACTAGTTTCTTGTTTAATGGAACGAGGAAGACACTGCTGAGGACGTGACCTATTGTATGGGCTCATGTCATATTCGGTTGTTCAGATCCAATATTTTATGCTTATGTGCTTCATTTAAGTATGCAAACAAACGTTATTTACACTATTGACTTTGATACCTAAATTGAAGATTAGTCAATCATTAATTTGGTGGTTAATGCAATACTGAATCCATATTAAACCATTGCATACTTAAACCACCAACTCAGTCCAAACTGCTTACAGTCATAGAAACTGCATTCAACATTTTATAAGAAAAAATTGGAAAATTTCATCAATGATGTTATTTTGTGTTTTTATATGTCATCGTGACTTAAATCCGTATTGAATAATAGAATACTATTGCCTCCTATGGCACAGCATCAGTTCCATCAAATTGCATTCTTCTTCTCCTCCTCTCTATGTGCAACAGCATCGAATTCTCCTCTCAATTCGCGGAATTGTGAATTTGTGTAAAAAAAATATTTTAATCTAATGCACCTAGTTCTGTTTTTTGAAGGTATATATAAACAATGTCTCACCATTTGAAAAGCGTCATTTTACTGGATATTGTCTTACAATTAAGAAGGTCTCGCGATTGTTTTTTTTAAAAAAAAATAAAGTGCATTTGTGAATATTTTTTGTGTTTGTGGCTTATTCGAATCAAATGAAAGTCAATTTCTGAAGTTTAAGTGAAAAAGAAATAAAAGCTAGCGAAAGAAAGGAATCAGAAAAACGAAAATGAAATTGGTACGTGTCAAAAATCTGTGTTAAGTGCACGACTTACATAAGCTTCAGTAATTTTTTGGAGCTGATTAAATGAAAAATTTATAAATTTTTGATTCTCAATTGTGTGGATTAAAGATGTTCCAATTACATCTACCCCAAACTCGACATGATTTTAATTGACTTTAGAACCATTTTATATGTATACAAAAGTACTGTGGTTCCGTTCACTTATGATGTCAAGGAGGGGGGGGGGGGGGGGTCAGCAAAAAAAAACAATAGAATTCCTGAAAATCCATTGTTCTTTTTTGAAAAATGACCGGTAATTTGAGACGTCATAAGTGAACGACCCCTTGGCATTTATATAGATTATTATAATGAAGAAACTGTCAAAATTCAATTTTTTTTCTCGCAAATATTTTTTATTGCATTTCAATGTGTTGACTCGATGTTAATGATTTGTGTAGCTTTAATTATCTATGATGTGGTTTAGATTGATCTGCAAAATATTAAAACTCGGTAATTTTTGCTCTGTTTAGCAGTCAATTCACAAAAATTCGTTCCTTAATGTTGAAATTTTGCTACGTTTTCTCAATAAAAATTCCAATAAATGAATTATAATCCATTAAGATTACGAAAACAGCATGTGAACCTGTGAGATCATTCATGAGATAAGCATCATTGGCTCAGAAGCATTTCACGTCACTTTATAATTCTGTTACTATCTTGCAAATTCCTCATATTTAATCTCTTTTCACTTTTTATAACATTCATACAAAAGTGAGCATGTTATAGGAAATAAGAAGAAGAAGCTTTCAAAACAATTTCATTTCGTGACTTAAAACAACTGTAAGCATTATACATTCTCAGCGTGCTGTCCCATGCAATAAATAATATAATGGAAAAATAAAATAAAAAGCAAATAAACTCATCTGGGAATGAATTGAATTGAATCGAAGATGCATTAAAAAGGTCAAAATAAATCATAGCAAATATAAATTATTTATGAAATCAATTAAAATGAGGATTTATGGCTGATTTTTGAAAGCTGAATGTGCAATTTAGATGATTGTTTGAAATTAATATTAAGATTCTGTTTTAGATTTAAATTGGAACTTTTGAGATCTTGACATGTCTCTAAGATCTTTTCTTGCCATCTTTTTAAGCATGTTAACATTGAAATTTTTATTGTATTTTGTGTTTAAGTATTCTAAAATCGAGAAAAACTTTTCGAAGTGAGAAAAAATTTCCACTCGATTTCAAACTTTAATAATCCGTTAAATTTTCAAGTTGAAAATGAAAACTTTTTGAAGCTTTTTCGACTCAGAATGAAGAATTGTACCCAAAGAATACACAATTGAGTCTTTTTTACCTGCATCCTAATCCCCGCATTCCCTTTTTCATCCAGTAGAGTATAAAGTGATCAAATCGTGATCAATTTGACATATCTTCCTCATAATACAATATTCAATATACAATGTATGTTATTGTGATGTTTTTCTGCCAACATATATGGACATGGTAATGAAAAATATAAATAAATGAAAACAATGACTCGTGTGCATGACTTCATGTTTCTCATTGTTTTATGATGTTACTCACTTGCTTGTTACTTTTTCAATTCACTCCATTATTGTTTCAAGTTTAAATTTCATTTTCATTCATAAAAGGCATCAGCATTAACAGATGCAACAGAAGCAACAAATTAAAAGTTGATATTTTATAAAGGCGCTTGCTTATTTTTTGAAATGTTTTAGATTGACTCAATTAAATGAGTTATTAGTTGAATGCAATTAGGGGTTCTAAAATTGGTAATATTAAAATTGGATATGAGATTCTGATTAGTGCTTGGCGCCTGTTATGACATTTATCTTGAGTAGAATTCGAGCAGAATATTGTCACATACTTTAACTAAATCGAATCATTCTGCTTAAATGCTTGAATTTATTTTCGCAACTCTATAACTTTCTAAATGAGACCATAAATGTCAACCAATCCCACAACTTTTAAAATTCCATAAAATTTACTATAAAACTCAAAAAAAAATCTATATTTGCAGTTCATCACCACTTTATTTGTGGCGGCATCAATATGTTCAATAAACTGTGCACAATTGAACAATAATTATTTGCCACCAGCTGGAGCAGGTCAAGCAGGAGGCGGTCCAGGCTTGCAAGCACCAAAAGGTCCAGGTAATAATGCATTAGGAGGAATTTCTCCTTCTTTTCCAGGAGCAAATCCTCCACCAGCACCAAATCGTCCAGTACCTCCCTCTCAAGGACGACCTGCTTCACCAAGTTCAGGATCTCCAGGACCAACGATTGAGATTATATCGTATGAAAATGTGAACAATGGAGACGGATCATATAAATGGAGGTAATATCGATAAAATCTCTTAATTCCATTGATTTTACTCACCATAATTCAATATTAAAAATTAAGCTATGAATCTGCAAATGGTATAAGAGCTGAAGAAACAGGAGATGTAAAGAATAAAGGATCAGAGAATGCCATTCAAACTGTTCAAGGTTCCTACAGTTACACGTCACCTGAAGGTCAAGTCATCCAGGTATGGACATTTTTTTTAAACCTTGACATTTTATGGACAGGAATAACTCTTTAGATTACTTATACGGCTGATGAGAATGGATTCCAAGCTGCAGGAGATGCACTCCCAACGCCAGTTCCACTTCCTGAAGAGAATTTGAGGGCTATTGCTGAACATGAAGCTGCTCTTGCCACGGGTAATTTTTAATGTTGATTATGTCATTGCTTTGTTGGGATGTAAAGCATTGACCTTTAGTCAAACCTTTAAAAAATCATTTAAATATAAAATTTAATTGCAAAAATAAAATTAGCTGTTCCAGATACAGCTGGATCTTCAGGAGTATCATCTCCAGGTGGTCAGAGACCTCCATCTGGACCAAGCTCACAACCTAGACCACAATCAGGACCTTCTCCACCTGCAGGCACATCATTTGGAGGCACACAACCCAGACCAGGATCTCCATCACCTCCAGCATCACCAGGATTTTCAAATCAACCAAGACCAGGTGGTGGTAGTGGAAGTTATAGTCCACAATCTGGATATAAATACTAAGAAACCAAAAAATAATGACGAAAATGCAAAGAAAAGTTCAAAATGCTGTGAAATTGAAATTTTACGTGATGTCTCTCTGACCTTCGTCTTTAACTGCACACAAACTAATTTTTTCATGCACACTTATTTCCTCTATTAACAATTAATTTACTTAATTAAGCTCTTTTTATTTATTTATGATTGAATTGATGCAAGAGAAATAAATGAAATATCGTTTAATAAATAAAAATATTAAAAGTAAAATATGACAATTTTATGGATGTAAAAATAAATAAATTGGAACATGAAACACGATGCAACATGACAGCATTATTAACATGGCATGACAAATATAAAACATTACAGACTAGCTTTTATTGAATATGATGCGGTTTATACTAGGAGATGTAGTCTTGATTTTCATTGGGGTTCTAGAAGGTACTTGGATGTTGTTTACGGCTTGAATTTAGAAGGTTTTGTGAATTTTGCGTTGACTCTAGTTATTTTCGTTTAATGCTTAAACTTAGACTTTGGAACCAATTAATCCTAGAAGTAAACTCAAAACCCACTTCAAGTTCACAAACAAAGTAAATCACAAAGCATCCATAAAATATGTAACATCAAAATCGTTTGATGTAGTGCGCAACTAATTCAATGGGATTGGCATGTCTATGATTTCTGCTCAGTTTAACTTTAAACATGCTTGCACATTCTCAATTGTATCCGAGTCATCGATCCAATTATTTTATTGTCTTAATGACTATGAATGCAAAAGTATCTCGTTTAAATTAACAGCATGCGATTGAACTTGAAAATGCTGCAAACTTTTCTTTTTTACTCATATCTGCAGATTGAGATGAGATAAAATCATATCACAATGAGATCGTCCATGAATGGGTAATTTTAAATGCATTTTTAAAAATTAGGGAATTGATTGCTATCTTCTGGAATTTTTCAATAACTTAAATAGTAAAAGTTTGAAACAAAATCATGACTTTTCGAATTTTTAAAGATTTGTAAAATTTCAAATTTTGTAATCATAGTAAACATTCTTGAAGTTGGCTCAGTTCAAAGAAAATCCTGTAAATTAAAATTGATTTAAATGTGTGAAAATTATCAAATTAGTGAATTTAAACGGTTTTAAAAAGATTCAAAGTAAAGTAAGCTGTTTTTAATGTATTTTACAAGATTAAAGGTTTTTGAAAGGCAATTGGAAAATTTTTTGAAAATCTTCTGTTGTTTATTCCAGAATTAAATATTGTGAGCATTTAATAGCCAAACCTAGCAGAAATTTACTGGTAATTTCCTAGTAATTTATTGGATAACTTTCCATTTGCTACTTGCTATTTATTAGTCAAAATCCAAGTTCAAATAATTAATTGAAAGTCACATACAAATTTGGATCGAGCTTATGAAGGTGATTTCTGCGCGCTCTTGTGAAGTATATGCCAAATGCCAAATTTAGAACAAAATTTTTTATGACGCAAAAAATTCTTTTTTTCATGATTTTTCGTAAGATTCGAACTTAAGCAGATTTGATCAAACATTTTACATGGTAATTTGCTAGTAATTTGCTATTAAATAGTAAGTGTAATTTACTAATAGTAAGTTGTTTTGATAATAACTAGTAAATTGCAAGTAGTAGAATAGAAAGACTAGCAATTTGCTCTGAATTTTTGTTAAAAGACTTTTTCATGTAATTTTAGCTATCAATAATATCAATAATATTTTACAAACATCTCAATCATTTACCAATAAAAATTTTTCAAAAAAGTGAAATATAGGAAATAGAGACATGGAATCTAATCTGCTACTGCAAGATAAACAGTTCTGTAGTTGAATGGTTAAGCAATCAATTTCTAAATATCGACATGTTAAGTCTTTCCACAACCATACAAACAATTACATAAATTATTTCCTTCGTTGTCTTTTTGAAATGCTAGCTTAAATTATTTTCCTGATATTAATTTATTAACTTTTTATTAAAGCTATTAATTTAATTAAGTTGTAACTGCTCATTTCTATTAGAATCCTTTTCAAACTTAGCAAAGAGAGCAGAAGCAACGCAATGGACATAAAAATATTTTCGATGATTTTATTGATCCCATTTATATTTGGAATGAATATATCAAATCCAGAACTTTCAAGAGAGCTTAAAAATCTTGTGGAAGCATTCAAGCTGATTAGAAATGATATGAGAGAAACTTTTAACACAAAGGGTTGCACCTTGATAACCATCGCAGATCCACAATACAGAGAACAACATGAAAGAATCAAATTGGATATCCTGAAATACGTTTTTAATCATGACACTATAAGATTAAGAGATACAAAGTTGCTATCACGAAAAATAATTACATTTTCTGTAATACTTGTAGATAATATGAAAGTATTTCGAGAATCAGCAAATTACATTGATACAAAGAGATTTCTGTACTCAGGATACCATATTGTTATCATGCTGGATGCAAATCTTATCGAAGTTCAAGAATTATTTGAAATTTACTGGTCCAAAAATATCTACAATGTCTTGATTTTCATCAATATGTACGAAGAAACCTTGCTGTTGACCTTTGAACTTTTTGACAGCACAGAAAATTGTGGAAAAGTTTCCGTCAAAGTCATTAATAATTTTCAAAATGGGAAATTTATCAATAAAATCGGTTCCTGGAAGAAGTTCCAAAATATGAACCAATGTCCTATAACAGTAACAACTTATACAGATAGTATTGCGGTTTTCAAACAGATTTTACCTAATGGATCTTCTGCCCTACGTGGATATGAATATGAAATGATTCAGTACATTGCTAATATGCTTAACTTTACATTGGATTTAGTCTATAAAGAAGGAAAGCAGGAATGGGGCGTGGTTTACGAAAATGGATCATGTACGCGTGGATTTGAAGATTTAAAAAATAGAAACACGGATATACTATTAGGTGATCTATATCTTAAAGAACTAAGAGCAAAATATTTTGATCCAAGTGCACCGTATCTAAATTACCCACTTTTCTTCATCCTATCAAAACAACCGAGGCTCAATATGTTTCAAAAGATGCTAAGTCCATTTCAGTCTACAGTTTGGATATTGATAGCTGTGACTCTTTGTATTGGAATATCTGCAATTTTAATGATTAATTTTAAGTTTAAGTTGATTAAGTTAATTGTCTTTGGAGAAAATGTAAATCATCCAGTGACCAATCTTTATACTTCTTTCTTTGGTCAGCCACAAACAAGGCTACCTTACAGAAACTTTTCAAGAATACTTTTGATGACATTTCTCATATTTTCCTTAGTCATCAGAAGTGCATATCAAGGTTCGTTATATAAATTCTTGCAATCCGATGGGCGACATAAAGAACCACAAACAATTGCTGAGCTTATTGATAAGAAGTATAAATTTATTATAGCCAAGACGAATATAGACATTGTAAAGGATTCCCATCCGAAAATGTACGATGCATCATATATAATGGAAGAAAATGACGAAGTTGACCTGGATGTAGCACTAAAGTGGTTCAAACGAACAGCCTCTTTTGCTTCAAAAACAACTCTAATGAATTACAGTTTGGCTAATGACAATTTTCCTTACAAAATCTGCAAAGAACAGTTTCTGACGTTTAATATTGTCTTGTTCTACAACAAGAATTTTTTCCTGAAATTGGCAATTGACGAAGCTATTCAAAAGATATCAATGCACGGATTTATGAATCATTGGATGAAAAAATATGACAAGACTGATAAATGGAGATTCATTGACAGGAAACCATCTGTCATGACTTTTGATCACCTTTCAGGATCATTTAGTTTGCTATTGACTGGATGTGTTTTGTCAACTTTTGTATTTGTATTTGAATTAATATTTTAATGATATATTCATTACAATATCTATGATAACAATTAAGGATAGTTGTTTACCTTAATTAAATGTAATGTATCTTTACCTAGCAAATAGATTAGGATTGTGCTAGATTCTAAATACCACTCATTAGAATAAGGAACTGAAAAGGTAAAATGGATTTAAGAATACTCTACTTTATTATTTTCTTTGGACAAGTTTCAAGCTTCAAATTGATAAATTTCGAGCTGTCGTTTGAAAATAAAAACTTAATAGAAGCATTCAAAGCGATCAGAAATGAAGTAAAGAAGAATTTTGCAGCAAAAGGCTTCAATTTATTGTCAATTGAAGATCCAGGACTTGTAGAAATACACGAGGCAGTGAAGCTTGAGATCATTAAATTCGCATTTGAGTCAGAAAGTATTGAAATGCCAAATATTAATTCTTTATCACCAGAACCCTACAGGTACACAAGTTTGATTATTGACAACATTGCTGCTTTTAAGGCACACAAAGTTTTCATAAATTCTTCAAAGTTTAAATATTCTGGATTTCATGTTGTAATTTTATTAACTGGAACTATTGATGATGTTAATGAGATATTTGCTCAGTTTTGGTTGGAATCAATCTACGATGTCATTACTTTGATCAATTGTAATGGGAGTTTGCTGTTGAATTTTGAGCCATTTAAGGAACCTCAAAAATGTGGTGACACAAGTCCAAAGATCATTAATCGGTTTGTGAATGGAAAATTTTCTAAAATTATAACTCTGAATAAAAGGTTTAAGAACATGAACCGATGTCCTATCAATGTCATAACCTTCGAAGACGCTGTTGCTGTAACAAAAGAGACTTTAACAAACAAATCTTTCATTCTACGTGGACACGAAGTTAATATGATCTATACTATTGCTGAAATGCTAAATTTCACATTAAAAATAATATTTAAAGAAGGAACTGGACAGTGGGGATATATTTATAAGAATGGAACTTGCACACTAGGATTTGCAGAACTTAGAGATAAGAAAACAGATATTATGTTTGGAGACATGTACCTCAAATTGTCAAGAGTCAAATATTTTGACAGCAGTGAGTCTTTTAATAATTATCCAGTGTTTTTTGTACTTTCGCCTGAAAAGAAGTTGAGTTGGTTACAAAAGCTACTAAAGCCATTTGATTTGATTGTTTGGATTCTGCTGCTGTTAACTTTTTGTTTTGGAATTACAGTGGTTTTGATCATAAATCGAAAATTCAAATACTTAAAACCATTAGTCTATGGTCATAGAATCAATCATCCAATTATCAACATGATTAGTGTCTTTGTTGGTCAAGCACAATCGATTCTGCCAAAAAAGAATTTTGCCAGATTCATTCTAATGCTTTTTATGATATTCTCATTTGTCATTCGAGGAGTTTATCAAGGATTCTTACACAAATCCTTACAGTCAGATGGAAGACTTAAGGAACCGCAAAGTGTTCAAGAATTGATCGACAAGACATACAACTTTATAATAAGCGAACCAAATTTGGATTTCTTAAAGAATTATCTACCAAAAAGCTATGATCAAGCTAAGATTAAAGAAAATAATGAAATGAATTTGAATATATTTTCGGGATATTCCGAAAGAACTGCAACGCTTGCATCAAAATTTGAATTGTTAAGATACAGCTTGGATCATAACAAATTTCCTTTTAAGATCTGTAAGGAAAGTTATATAACAATCAATATAGTCATGTACTATTATAAAAACTTTTTCCTTAAGTCAGCAATTGACGAGGCACTAAGGAGGATCCTAGCTCACGGATTCATGGAACATTGGTCAAAGGAATTTGATAAAACTGACAGATGGAAGATAAAGAACAAAAAACCAATAGTTTTGACGTCAGAGCATCTTTCAGGTGCTTTTAACTTATTGATAATTGGATATTTTGTAGCTTTTTTGGTGCTTCTCGGAGAAGTTTATTTTCATAAATTGAATATTCAATAAACAGCACAGTAGAAGCCGTACTTATGCACTGCTTATCAATTTTAGAATTGAGGCATAAAACGAAATTAATTATTAATTCTCAACCAATCAATCAAATTAATTAATTGAAATATTTACTTCGTTATCAAACTTCGATCAATTATTGATCAAACTCAAACTGAATTTATGTTTTGATGCAAGTGTGTAGCTTCAAATCTAAAAATGAAGTTAATTTTAAAAGTATTTCTAATAATTGCATCGTTCTATTTTGCATCAAGCATTAAAGTGTCAAAGTTTGAATTAAATCAAGAGCATAAGAATCTAATTGAAGCATACAAAATAATAAGAAATGAAGTAAAAAGAAACTTTTCAGCCAAAGGATTCAATTTATTCGTACTTGCAGATCCAGTAAATAAAGAAGAGATTGTAGCAATGAAAGATGACATTTTGAGGTTCGCATTCGTGACTGAAAGTATAAGAATGCTTAATTTTACTTCATCAACGAATGATCTTTATAGATACACAGTATTGATAGTAGATGACATTAAATCTTTTAGAATAACAAAATTCTTTATAACAGCAGAAACATTTAATTTTTCTGGATTTCATGTGATTATTTTGATAAATGGAGCTATCAGTAATGTCCACGAGATATTTGATCATTTTTGGACTAATAACCTTTTCAATGTTATGGCTCTGATGAATTTAAATCAAACAACTGTGCTTTTAAACTTTGAACCTTACAAAGATCCGCAGAAATGTGGCGACACAAGTCCAAAAATCATCAACACCTTCAATTTTGGCAAATTTGTTGCTCCAATTGTACTCAAGAAAAGATTTTACAACATGAATCAATGTCCAATAACTGTAACAACCTTGTCAGATGCTGTTGCTGTTTTAAAAGAACCTCGTCTTGATGGAACTTTCAGTCTACGTGGTCATGAAATCAACTTCATCAAAACTATTGCTAACATGCTTAACTTCACATTGAACCTTAAATTTCGTGATGGAATTTCACAATGGGGAATTATTTACGAGAACGGAACTTGTACACTTGGATTTGCTGACTTAAAGAGCAAGAAAACTGACATTTTGATGGGAAACATGTATCTTAAGGAATCGAGGCTGAAATATTTCGGAAATAGTATGCCGTACATGAATTATCCACTATTCTTTGTACTTTCGCCTGAAGATAAGCTTAGTTGGATTGAAAAACTATCAAGTCCATTTAAGATTGAGATTTGGATTGTTCTGCTGCTGATGTTTTTATTTGGAATTATTGTTATTTCAGTTTTAAACCTCAAGTACAAATTATTGACAGTATACGTATACGGCAAAGGAGTCAATAATGCAGCACTAAATATGATTGGTGTCTTTTTGAGCCAACCACTTCCAATTCTCCCTAACTTGAATTTCCCACGATTTATTCTCATGATGTTTATGATTCTAAGTCTTGTAATCCGCAGTATCTATCAAGGATCACTCTACAAATTTTTACAATCAGATGGACGTCATAAAGAACCGCAAACAATTGCAGAACTACTAGAAAAAGACTACACCTTCATCATGAGTGAATCAAACTATGATTTTGTGATTAAATATCATAAAAAAATGTACATAAATTCGAAAACAGTTGAAGAACATGACGGAATGAATTTGGATAAATTTGCTACATTATACAAAAGAACTGCATCATTTGCATCGAAATTAGAACTAATGCAATATAGTTTGACTCATGAAAATTTCCCCTACAAGATCTGCAATGAGCACTTTTTCACAGTTAATGTTGTGCTGTATTACAACAAAAACTTCTTTCTCAAGAGAACGATTGATGAAGCAATCAGGAAGATATTGAATCATGGACTGTTAATCCATTGGATGAGAGAATTTGATAGAACTGATAAATGGAGATTTAAAGACAGAAAGCCATCAGTCATGACATTCGATCATCTTTCTGGGGCATTTTATTTACTTTTGATTGGAAATGTGTGTGGATTGATTGTGTTTTTGGTTGAAAGATTAAGTTGCACACGTGGTTTCTAATTTTGATATTTATACGCACTTGCTATATAATTTAATTAAATTGAGGTAACCACTCATATGATTATATTTGAACCAATGTATTATTCATGAGATTGTACACATAAATTTGATGTTTCGATGACTTGTTTATGACTGAGTTTACTATTTATATTTATCAATTTGTTAAGCAGAGTTGATTATAAATTCTGATGTGACAAAAACCATAAATTATTGGTCAATGAAGTACGTTAGTTCATTCACGTTTTAAATCAATATCAGTTCTTCATACTTACTATCGATGTCATTGAAAATAATCGCTATAGCTTTTCTGGTTAGCTTTGCATTCGCAATTGAAGTCTTAAAGTATGATTTATCAAAAGAAGACTCAAATCTCATCGAAGCTTTCAAGACAATGAGGATTGAAGTTGTAAGAACATATTCCCTAAAAGGCTACAACTTTATATCAATTTCGGATCCACAAAATAGAGAAATACACGAAACTTCAAGATTTGAAATGATCCATGCTGCATTTGAAGCTGAAAGTGTTCGAATTTGCTACAATGACTTCTCATTTGTTAATCAAAACAGGAATTCAGCAATTTTGATTGACAATATTAAAGTTTTTAGAGAAACTGAGAATCGAATTAATGCAAAGGTTTTTAAATCTATGGGACTTCATATTGTGATATTGCTTGACGGAAATTTCGATGATGTCCATGAAATATTCGAAAATTTTTGGATTAAATCAATTTTCAACATTATTGCACTAATGAATAACAATGGAACTCTTCTCTTAAGCTTTGAACCATTCGCAGATCCTCAAAATTGTGGCGACACAAGTCCAAAAGTCATCAATCGCTTTTTAAATGGAAAATTTGTAGACAAACTTAATTTAAAAAAGACATTTGACAACATGAACCGCTGTCCAATCACTGTCACAACATTTGTCGATCCAGTAGCTATCATGAAAGAATCTTTTGCTAACGGATCCTTCATTCTTCGAGGACATGAAGTACAAATGATTAAAACAATTTCTAAAATGCTTAATTTCACTTTGAATCTTAAGTTTCGTGAAGGTTTGCAGCAGTGGGGGATAGTTTATGAGAATGGAACCTGCACCAAAGCATTTAAAGTGTTGAATGACAAGAAAACTGACATCTTGCTGGGTAATTTGTATCTTAAGGAATCAAGATGTTATTACTTTGACAACAGCGCTACCTACTTGAATTATCCTGTCTTTTTAGTGCTGTCACCACAGGAAAAGTTGAGTAGTTTTGAAAAGCTGTTAAGTCCTTTACAAACCTCAGTATGGTTAATGGTTCTACTGACAATTGGCTGTGGAATTGTAGTCATTATGGCTATAACCTTAAAATTCAAATTTTTAAGGCAATTTGTGTACGGCGAAGGAGTTCATTATCCAGTCACAAACTTATTTACTGCTTTTATTGGGTTGCCACAACCAATTATGCCGAAGATGAATTTTTCGCGATTTATTTTAATGATGTTCATGATGCTAAGCCTAGTTCTTAGAAGTATCTATCAAGGATCACTTTACAAATTCTTACAATCCGATGGACGACAAAAGGAACCGAAAACAATAGCTGAACTTATAGAAAAAGATTATACATTCATAACCAGCGAATCTAGTCTGGATATGATCAAAAAATATAATTCAAAAATGTACACCAGAACAAAACCAGTCGAAGATAATGCTGAAAATGATTTAGATGCATTTGCTGGAACAGCACAAAGAACAGCATCATTTGCATCAAAACTTGAAGTTCTGCAATACAGCATGAATCATAGCAATTTTCCTTATAAAATATGTAAGGAGCATTTTGTAACTATTAATGTTGCAATGTTCTTCAATAAGAACTTCTTTCTTAAACGAGCTATCGATGAAGCACTGCAGAAAATATTAGTTCATGGATTTATGAAGCATTGGATGAAAGAATTTGATAGAACTGATAAGTGGAACTATAAAGATAAGAATCCGACTGTTTTGACAGTTGAGCATCTTTCTGGTGCTTTTCAATTACTTTTGATTGGAAATGTTTGTGGATTGGTTGTGATTTTGGTGGAAATTATGGTTTATAGATTAAAATTGGTTCATAGTTTTTGACTGGAATGTCGTTCTTTCTGATCGGTAGAGGTGTGAAACTGCGTTAAGATCGAGGGTTTGAAGCTACGGTTACTTTTTGAATGGATATTTAATAGTGTGAAAGTTCAATAAAACAATTTATTACATTTAAGTATATTTAAACTGGATCAAGACTCTACATACTCTAATCGGAATCAATGTTGTCACTAGATAAGGTTGTTGATTTGTGGATTGGAGCCCGTAGCCTAGCTCGTTAAAAAAATTGCACCGCTCAGACATCAAACTTCCTCACTCATAAAAATATTTTTAATAATTTGTTACTAAAATCTTATTATAAAGTTTTTAATGAGAATTATTAAAATTTTAGTAAACCTTATCAAACTTTTAATAAAACTTATCAAATTTTAATAAAAGTTTTTAAAATTCTACAGCGTTGTAAAACTGTTGTAGGTTTCCAAAATTGTAAGGTTTTCATATATTTTATATACTTCACAAATGCTCCAAGAAATGACTTATACAAAAGAATGTCTTAGTTCTCATACAAAGTCATATAAAATTATAAATTTCTTATGAGGCACATTAAGTGCCAAAAATCATGCAAAGTCTTAAGCTTTGAGAAAGCATTTTAGTTAAGACTTGAAAAAGCTCCATACTATAAATTAATAATACTATAAAGCTGTTTTTGTAAAAAAAATAATCCAAGAAATTTTAATGACTTTTTACTAAAATCCATGAACAAATTTAATAAAAATTATAAAAATACATCTTAATAACTTTTTACTAAAGTTTAGTAAGAAAATTATTAAAATTTTAACAGTTTTGTAAAATTTGAATGTAATTTTGTAAAACCACAACTTTTAATAACCCTTATCAAATTTTAGTAAAAGTTATCAAGATGTATTTTTATAAACTTTTATTAAACTTTTTCATACATTTTTAATAAAATTTATCAATTTTTTTTTATGAGTGCTCAAACCCTGAATTCACTCAAATGACACAGTTCCTTCAAAAATGATTTATTGCCTTTACAATCATCACTAATCATAACAAAAATAATCGAATAAATTAGTTCTATTTTTATAACACACTTCGAACTGTAACTTCGTCATTCATTTATTAGCCATAAACGAAAATGGCAGTTTTATTGTTCATTATTGCATCACTTCCAATGATACATGGAATCAAAATCAAAGAATTTCAATTGTCTCAAGAAAATCAAAACCTTGTTGAGGCAGTCAAAGTTTTAAGAAATGACTTGGTAAAAAGTTCTTTATCGAAAGGATTTAAATTAACGCTTGTTCCAGATCCAGTGCAGAAAGATATTCACGATTTAATAGCATTTGAAATAATTAAAAACTCATTTGAGTTCGAAAGCCTTCGAGTTTGTCACATAACTGCAATAATTGCATTTCCAAATCGATACTCAGTTGTTCTAATTGACAATATTAAAGTTTTTAGAGCCAGTAAGCATCGGATTGATTTGACTAATTTTCAATATGCTGGATTTCATGTTGTCGTCTTGTTGAATGGAAATTTCAAGAATATCCAAGAAATATTCTCAGTCTTTTGGAATGAAAACATTTATAATGTCATGGCACTGATTAATCAAAATGGAACCGTGTTATTGGATTTTGATCCTTATGGAAATCCTGAAAAATGTGGTGAAACAGTTCCAAAAATCATCAATCGATTTAAAAATGGAAAGTTTATCAACAAAATTGAAGCAGAGAAGAAATTCAATAACATGAATCGCTGTCCTGTCACAATCACAACTTTTACGGACACAATTTCAATTTTTAGACAGGAATTTAAAAATGGGAGCTTCATTCTTCGAGGATTTGAAGCACAAATGATAAAAACCATTGCTGCAATGTTAAATTTTACAATTAATTTGAGATATCGTGATGGAGCACAACAATGGGGTGCAATTTATGACAATGGCACGTTTACTCGTGGATTTGGTGATTTACATGACAAAACGACTGACATATTGCTTGGAAATCTGTACCTTAAACAGATTAGATTAAAGTATTTTGACACGAGTTCTTCATATTTAAATCAACCTGTGATTCTAGTGCTGTCGTTGGAACCTAAATTTAATATGTTTGAGAAACTTTTGAGTCTACTCCAAAGTGCTGTGTGGATATTCTTGATAATTACAATTTGCATCGGAATCTTCGTAATATTAATGATAAATCACAAATTTAAATTCTTAAAGAACAACATCTTTGGAACTAGAGTTAATCATCCAATTATCAATATGATTTCGGCTATTATTGGACAGCCACAAACTATCCTACCTAAGCAAAACTTTGCACGATTCATCTTAATGATGACTTTGATTCTATTCCTTGTCATTCGAAGCATTTATCAAGGATATTTATATAAATTTTTACAATCTGATGGACGACATAAAGAGCCACAAACTGTTGAGGAACTTATTGACAAGAAATATGTCTTTGTACTTTATGAATCGAATTTGGATCTTATAAGAAGTTTTCAACCAAGAATTCAATACAGAATAAGACCAGCAAGTGGAACTAAAGTCATAAACTTAGAAACATTTATTGGCACAACAGAACGAGTAGCTTACTTCAGTTCTAGAGTTGAGTTAATCTTCTTCAGCTCAAGACATGAAGTGTTTCCATTTAAAATCTGTAAGGAACAATTTGCAACCATCAATGTTGTGCTGTATTACAATAAGAACTTTGTCCTTAAAAAGACAATTGATGAAGCAATCAATAAAATTTTAATTCATGGATTTATGAAGAATTGGATGGGAGAATTCGATAAACGAGATAAATGGAAATTCAAGGATATTAATCCAATTGTTATGACTTTTAACCATCTTTCTGGTGCTTTTCATTTGCTATTGATTGGAAATTGTGTAGCTTTGAGTGTCTTTTTGATTGAAATTTTGGTTAAAAAGTTTAATTTTCTTTTTAATTGAATGTTGAGGTTCTATAAGGGTTATGGTTGGAACCTAGAGGCTCTTTAACAGTAGAGCTGGAATTTTTTATAAAAACTAAGCAACTGTAGCTCTCTAATTTAATTAATTTAAGGATAGTCGAAGCATTTAATAATAGATCAACTTAATTAAGTAATTAAGCTCCAACAAAAGAAAATAAATTAGTAAAATTATCGTGTCAAACGAAGTAAGATAAATAATAATCAATATCACACTTTTTTTGTGACTAGTCATAATGTTAGGTAAAGTACTACTAAGTATCTTATTACCAATACTTTCAATAGTTGCATCCATTTATCCTTTAGGGACTTTAGAATTCGGATTGTCACAAGATAACTTAAATCTTGTAGAAACATTGAATGAATTAAGATCTGATTAAGTAGCAACACCGTTTACCGTTGAATATAAGCTGGTTTCTATTCAGGATTCAATTTTAAACGATATTCATGATGCAGTCAAATCAGAAATACAGAAAAACATTTAATTTAAAAAGCATTAGAGTATCTAATGTCAGTGAAGCTGTTTTTTATTCTAGTAGATCACGCGCGTAGCCAGGAGAGTCCTGTGCTCTTCTTAAGCGTTTTAGGCTGTGCTCTCGCTGCGGTTCAAAACGTTTAAGGGGGGGGGGGGGGGGACAAGACCCTCCTGGCTAAGCACCTGTAGTAAATTATTAACGATACATAAATAAAAGTTACAGCTCTATATAGGGGCGTAAATAGAAATTCGAGAACTTCATTTCAAATTAATAAATTAATTGTCATGCAATATGATACTCAAAAATTCATATAATCCTAACAGCAACAAGTAGAACACAAAATGTTTCACTAGGGATCAAGTTTTAATCAATCTTAATTACATCGATGCATTTGAATAATTTAAATTAATATCATGGATCTATAAAACCTTAAATAAAGCATAAAATATACATTAATCAGTCAGTCATGATCGATGGCTTCAAAAACTTTGTTCCTAATTTTGACGCTCTCTTTAGTGAGCAGCATAGAAGTAACAAAATTTGAATTATCCAAAGGAAATAAAAACTTAATTGAAGCATTTAAAGCGATTCGAAGTTTCTTAATCAAGAAATCGTCTGCAAAAAGATTCAATTTGATGTCAATTCATGATCCAGACCACAAAGACGTTCACGAAGCTGTAAAAGATGAAATAATTAAGAATGCATTTGATATGGAAAGTATTCGGATGTGTGACATAGATTTTTTAATCCCTGGTTTAACCAGATACTCGGTGCTGCTTGTTGACAATATAGAAGCATTTCGAGATGTTGAGGAGCAGATAGTCATAGATAATTTCCAAAAAGCTATTTTTCCTATCGTTATTCTGCTTAATGGAAATTTTACGGATGTCCATGAAATATTTACTAGCTTCTGGTTTAAAACAATCTATAATATTATGGCACTGATTAATCTAAATGGAACCATGCTGCTAAGCTTCGAGCCTTATGAAGATCCAATGAACTGTGGACACACAACACCAAAAGTCATCAATAAGTTTGAAGATGGAAAATTCTTAAAGA
This sequence comes from Chironomus riparius, assembly GCA_917627325.4. Lineage (NCBI taxonomy): Eukaryota > Metazoa > Arthropoda > Insecta > Diptera > Chironomidae > Chironomus > Chironomus riparius. The sequence continues at coordinate 48,251,223 of OU895878.1, read as the reverse complement.
AACTGACTTTGATTAAAAAGTTTAACAATCTTAATTTATGTCCAATAACTGTCACAACATTTGTCAATGCTGTTGCTGTTTGGAAACAAATGCAGCCTGACGGATTCTTCAAGATTAATGGATATGAGATCAACATGATTAATACTATAGCTGAAATGTTAAACTTCACATTGGACTTGAAATTTCGTGACGGAATTCAGCAATGGGGAGTTATTTATGAGAATGGAACCTGCACACGTGGATTTGCTGACTTAAAAGAATCAAAAACTGATGTTGCGATGGGAAATCTGTTCCTTAGAGAGTCAAGAATTAAATATTTTGATAGCAGTGCTCCATACATGAATTATCCAGTTTTTTTCGTGCTGTCACCGGAAAAAAAATTCAATAAATTTGAGAAGCTGTTAAATCCATTTGAAGCTCCAGTTTGGATAACTTTGTTGATGACATTCTTTTTTGGCGTTGGAGTCATTCTGGTTATAAGCTTAAAATTTAAATTATTAAGAAGTTTTGTGTACGGAGATGGAGTTAATCATCCAATAACAAATTTATTCCTTGTTTTTATCGGTTCACCACTGCCAGTTCTGCCTAAAAACAATTTTGCAAGATTTATATTGATGATGATCTCGATTCTATGCTTGATTATTCGAAGCTTGTACCAAGGAAGCCTATACAAGTTCTTACAATCTGATGGACGTCACAAAGAACCTCAAACGATTGCCGAACTTGTTGAGAAGGAATATACATTCATAATGAGTGAATCCAATATGGACCTAATCTATAAGTATAGATCAAAAGTTCATATCGCTACAAAACCAGCAGATGGATATATTGACATGGATTTAGACGAATTTGCAGGAACGACAGAAAGAACAGCAACATTTGGATCAAAAGTTGATTTAATGCAGTACAGCCTGGATCATGACAATTTTCCGTATAAAGTTTGTAAGGAAAGCTTCTTTACCATTAACATCGTGTTGTTCTACAATAAGAACTTTTTTTTGAAGGAATCCATCGATGATGCTATTCAGAGGATATTAACTTACGGATTTATGGAGCATTGGGTAAGAGAATTTGACAAAACTGATAAATGGAAGAATGAAGTTACGCAACCAAGTGTCTTAACGTACGAACATTTATCTGGAGCTTTTCATTTGCTTTTTATTGGAAACCTAATTGCTATTATTGTATTTTTGATTGAGAATTTTATTCATTTGAAGAAGTTTTACTTCAATACATGGATATGAATTATTTAGATGGGGATTTGCGGGATAAAAAGTTGTTTTTATTCCTATCAGCTTTTTATGAACTTTTTGTTTGTATTTCGAACAATTCATGTTCGACAGACTTATAGAAAGTCTAGGGGAGTTATAATATGCACGTTCGAAAAGTTTAAATTTGAAAGAAACCGTTACAATTTAAGTGTTTTTATTAGAATTTTTGATCGTTTTTAAAAGGATTTAGCTATATTATGCTTATCATTAAATGACTACATAATATTTTCATCTAAATTTCATATAAAACTTGATTAATTTAAGTTTTTAATTTTTTGTAATTTTCGAAAATTTTGAACAGCAGGGTATGAAACTTCGAATTTCGTACAACAGCCAGAGATATAAGATATTTTCACAAGTTTTCTTCTTGAATTGTTCGTATCAGGTATTTCGTTCATAAATGTTGAGCAACTAAAGACATATATGAAAATTTTTGTCGAAAATTGAACATATTTGAGATTCATATGATGATATTTAGATGCTTTTATTGTCCTTAATAGAATAAAACTTATTAAACATAAATAAAATGCCTTAAAAACAAAACTTTTTCTCATTTTTTTTCAATTTAGTTTACGATGTAAACATTCTGAGACAAAAAAAGGCGTTGAGGGTTGCCTAAGCTATAAAAACGAGTTAGAAAGGTTTTGCTTTTTATAGCGCGAAATTTGAATTTTTCCGTTTTGTTTTGTGCAATAATAGTTTAAATGAATAATTTCAATAGCAGAAAAGGGCAGGTTTCAGATTCAACCCCCCCCCCCCCCCCCAAAAATATACATGTTCCATTTAACTTTTATGTTGACAGCGTTATTCAAGCTATATTCAAACTTAAATCAATATCAATTTAACAAATTAAGTTCTCATTTAAATTTTTAATTTGATTATTAAATAACACGAATTTAAATGGTTTTTAAGGAAATCTTCAGATAAATATGTTTGAAAAGCTCTTAATTTCTTAAGGATCTTGAGATTTTCTGTATGGCTTTAAGGAGAGTGATGAATGAGTGACTATGATCAAACTTATACATAACCTTGCATTTTCTCGCAATAAATTTATGGAGCACAGGTGCATTTTATTTGCTTTTCATAGGAACTGTGTGAATTGTTGTCACAAAGTTTGTTTTTTGAATTTTAAAAAATAATGAGCAAAAGTATAATGAACCCACAGCCAGACGTACATCATGATAAATTGTTTGTCGGTTCTAAGACTTACAATTTTTTAAAACGAAACTGGTTAGGAAGAATTGTGGAGGTATTGACTAAGATTTGGGTGACTATAAAACTTTCTTTTTGTTTTGTGATCAGGGGTGTCGACTGAATTTCAGGGAGGAGGGATTAACTTTTTTTTTGTGGACTGAAACATTCATAGTAGAGTTTTCAAGCCAAATTTCAGGTTCACAATAATATATTATAGCCTAAAAAAAAGGTCATATAGTCACTCAAAAAAATACATGAATGCAATCTCGACAAAATATAAAAAACTAGTTTACGACTTTGCTCAATTATTCCCCGTATTTTGTCACACAGCCTTTTTGGTTTTCAGTTTTTTGTGCACGTTCAAAGCCACAACAAGTTTCAGATTATGTTTGGTTAAAATATTTTTTAAAAATGAATTGTTTGGAAGTGATAAAAGCCAATAAAAGTTACAAATTCAAAAACGAAAAGGAATTTGTGTTAAATGATTTAAATTTTGCAATTCCGCTTGGGAGAATGTAAAGATTATTTTTTTAACTACTAAAGTGTTCTTTTTGAAAGGAATTTTTGGTTTGTTAACCTTATTTATTTATTTTGAAGCTACTGCCTGCTCGGTTCATCTGGATGTGGCAAAACGACATTAATTTCATGCATCTTAGGAATCAAAAAATTAGATTCTGGGTCTATAAAAGTTCTACAAGAAAAAGTTTCTCACAAGCATCTGCTTAGCTGTGTTAATTCCATTGGATATATGCCACAAGAGACTTCACTTCCGACAACAATGTCAATTAAAGAAACTTTATACTTTTTTGCAAATATCAGTCAAATGGATATGACAAAATTTAAGGAACGATATGAAATGTTGATGAACTTGTTGGAACTAGAATCTACAGATGCATTGATCGAGGATTTATCAGGTGGAGAAAAGAGACGAGTTTCATTTGCTGTAGCTTTAATTCATAATCCACAATTGCTAATTCTTGATGAACCAACTGTTGGACTTGATGTTGTAATTGTGCAAAAAATTTGGAACTTCCTGCGAGACTCAATAAAACTGAATGAAAACTTTACAGTCCTAATGTCAACTCACTATCCACACGAAGCAGAAAAGGCAGACATTTGCGGATTTATGAGGAATGGGAAGCTTTTGATTGCTGATTCTCCAGAAAATATTTTAAAGAATTTTAATGCTCAAAATCTTGATGAAGCTGCACTAACATTGTGTTATGAAAGGAACTCGGTAGATTTAGATGTCATTATCCAAAAAGAGGAAGTGGATGAGTTTTTTAATGCTGAATTGTTAGACCAGAATAAGAACTTTAAGTCAAAACGTAGGATATGGGAACCAAGGACTATTAAGGCGTTGATGTTGAAGAAATTCTTTTGGACTAAAAATTCAAAAAGGTAAGCTATTTATGACTTATTTAGGGAGGGGGGGGGGGGGGGGAGAAATGGCAGTCAGCAACAAAAGAACAACAGAAATTCCGAACGTCATAAGTTAACGACCCATATGTACTTTGAGAACCAAATTGAAGCGTGCAGCTAGTAACAAGGTCTCCATTAAGTCATTCTAAAATGTCATCCAGGTGATCTCAAACTTAGAAACTAGATGTCATGTGCGAGAATCTTTTTAAAATTTTTCTAAAATTCTAGTTTCTTACCTATCATCTGACATTTGCGTCTAATTATCATATCGCAGTCAGTTAATAATTAAAATAAATCTTTTCATTTTAGCATCATCTTAGCAACTCTACTACCTCCTTTATATTTATTCGTGTTGCTAATATTCACCATAGGTAGGGATCCACAAGGCTTAAAAATCGGAATACTTAATGAAGAAGATGTAGATTGCAAGATATTAATTTCCAGAAACAATTCCTATGATTGCAAAAACGAAGGACTTTCATGTCTTTTTATCAACTCAATTCCAGATCATAAACTTCATAAAGTTTCATATGAAAATCTTGAAAAAATTAAAAATGACACTAGAAGTGGACAAATTGAAGGATATATACACATCCCTCAAAACTTTTCAAGAGATTTTCTAAACATTAAAAATATTTTCGACATTCTGGAACTAAGGAACAGTCACATAAGTGTGTATCTAGATCAAGCTGAAATTTATAAACAAGGATTTGCCAAAGCTACTGTAGCAAGTGCCTATGAAGATTTTATTGACGAAACCATGCCAAAATGTAATCGAAAGCCTGAAATGTACAAAAGCAACATAATTTTTAGAAGCTACAAAGATGAAAAGTTGAAGATAGACTTCGAGAGTAAGAGATCAACAATTCCAGCTGTGTTATTGCTGTAAAATTAATTTTAGGACATACCATGTGTTCCTTACTATCTAAATGCTTTGTTACATATTTTTATAGCTTCACCGTAGCTAGTGGAATCAACTTACTGGTCTTTTCGCTGCATCAGTACAAGCTTGAAAAAGTTTGGGATCGAATCCTACTTTGTGGCGTCAACATTCATCAGCTGTTGATCATTGAAGTCATCTTAAGCTTAATCATAGCTTTATCACATGTTGCACAAACTTTAATGATCAAAATAATATTCTGGGACTTTATATACATTGAGAACTATGTGGCGCTAATTGCATTAGTAGCACTTATAAGTTTAGCTGGAAGCATGAATGGATTATTTGTAGCTACTTTAATCGACAACTTTTTTGCACTTTCATCCATCTGCTTTGGTTTGATGATGATTTATTGTCTATCTGGAGGTTCTGTACTGTAAGTTGATTAATTTTATGAAGGATATGCAATTAATGTATAATTTTTGTAGGCCTTTTGAAAGAATGGATCCATATCTGAAAATATTCATGAGGTATTTACCTACTGGATTGCCATCAATTGCATTTACTAATGTTGTATTTAAAGGACATGGATTTAATGATTTAAATGTTAATTTTAGCATTTTGTTATTGATTTTGTGGATTGTTGTATTTTTTGTGATAAGTTATGTACATTTATTAAGGAATAAATATAAAAATTCATAGATTAATGGCTACTATAGGGTGGTTCATAAATGAGGTTTATCACAAACTTGGACATTTTCGTCCCATCCTTAATCGGAAAAATTTTCTTTTACCTAAAGTTGAGCATCATTAAATGAACCACGAATTAAAATTAGCAGGTTCAGTAAAAACCCCTAGTACTAAGAGTGACTCTTGCAGAATTAAAAGATGGCAAGACATCTAGAGGAAGATCAAAGAACACCTGGATTGGTTGTGGTGATAAGGATGCTGGATTTCTTAATATCCTGAACTGGCAGAAGGTCTCCAAGGATAGAGCTGTATTTAGACAATCTCTGAACGCGGCATGTGCGCCCCAGCCAAGTAAGTAAGTAAGGTTCAGTTGAACTAGATACAAGAAATAGCATTATGTGGCTTGTGGAGGCTCTAAAGCAACTAAATAGCTCTCGTAAGGAAGCTAGGAAGTGTTGTACTTGATATTTATAATTAGCAAGCGATAGCAAGCAAAATAGCTAGCTTATGACGACATCGATCACAATTGATATGTAAGGCCATCGAAGGAAGTAAGTAATTAATACATTTAACGGTAAGCTGGTTATTATTCATGAGTATTTTAATTATGAAAATTATTTCTGAGAAAGCATTAATTTGTTAATGACATTTTCTGCATTTTCGTCATTAAAAGTCTACTATAAATCCTAAAACTGCTCCTACGATGGCATTAAAAATTATTTTGTTACTAATGATGGCTTCTTTGGGACTTAGCAAAGAGATATTTGAACCTAAGCTGTCTAAAGAAAATGAAAATCTTATTGAAGCCTTAAAAGTTATCAGATATAATTTGATACATTCATCATCAGCTATTGGATTTAGTTTAATATCAATCGATGATCCATCATCAAAAGACATTCATGAAGCTGTGAAGCAAGAAATTGTCAAAAATGCCTACAAAATGGAGAGTATTCGTTTAAACATCCTACGCATAACCATGCCGACTATTGTGAGATATTCGGTAATATTGATTGACAACATAAAAGTATTTAAATCTTCAGAAGAGCAGCAAATTGACTTCAGAAAGTTTCACAACGCAAAACTTCATATTATCGTCTTACTGGACGGAACTCTCGAAGATTTACATGAAATTTTCACTTTATTTTACTCAAAATCGATATTAAATGTCTTGGCGCTGATGAATCTCAACGGAACCTTATTGCTGACCTTTGAATCATTTGCAGATCCAACAAAATGTGGCGACACAACACCAAAAGTCATCAATAGCTTTAAAAATGGAAAATTCTCTAAAGCTCTGAAGTTGACTAAAAGGATTAACAACATGAATCTATGTCCAATAACTGTGACTACATTTCTAGACACTGTGGCAACCATGAAAAAAACTTTCGCCAATGGATCTTCAACTTTACATGGTAGTGACATCCACATGATTCAAACTATCTCAAAAATGCTGAACTTTACACTGAACTTAAGATTTAGGGAAGGCGCACAACAAAATGGAGTTATTTATGAAAATGGAACTTTGACACGTGGATTTGGTGACATAAAAAATGGAAACACAGAAATTTTGATGGGTAATTTGTTCCTAAAAGAATCAAGAGCCAAGCATTTTGGTTACAGCATTCCGTACATGAATTATCCAGTTTTAGTGCTTTTGTCACCTTCACCTAAGCTAAATATGCTTGAGAAACTGTTAAGTCCATTTGATACTACTGTCTGGATCCTTTTGTTGCTGACTATTTCCTTTGGAATTGTTGTAATCTTAATTATTAATGTTAGATTTAAATGCCTGAAAACTATTGTTTATGGAAGTGGAATTAACGACCCAATGACAAATTTATTCCAAATTTTTGTTGGCCAGCCACTAGTCTTGTTGCCAAAAAAGAATTTCGCAAGATTCATCTTAATGATGTTCTTGATATTAACCCTTGTCATTCGTAGTGTCTATCAAGGATCACTTTATAAGTTCCTGCAGTCAGATGGAACTCATAAAGAGCCACAAACTATTATGGAACTACTTGATCAGGAATATGTCTTTGTGGTCAGCGTATCAAATTTGGACATAATGAAAAAGTATCAATCAAAAATTAAGTACATTACTAAGCCACAAGACGAAATGGCTTATGCTTATTCAGATCTGGATGCATTCATTGGAGGAACTGAGAAGAGAGCTGTGTTTACTTTAAAATTGGAGTTAATTTATTATGGATTAAATCACGACAAGTTTCCTTATAAGATTTGTAAGGAACAATACTTCACGATTAACATTGCACTTTTCTTCAATCAGAACTTTTATCTACAAAAAGCTATTGATGACGCAATTTTGAGGATATCAGCTTATGGATTTATGAAACATTGGCTGAAGGAATATGACAGAACAGATCGATGGAAGTTTAAAGATAAGAATCCTGCAGTTATGACTTTTAAGCATCTTTCAGGAGCATTTTGCTTGCTAGTCATTGGCAATGTCGTTGGAATTTGTGTTATAATTGTTGAAATACCCTAATAGGCAAAGAGCATGCTCACAAATTTGAGCACATGCAAGAGCATACTCAATTATAGAAATTTATGTGCTCAAATGAACATACTCTCATGAGTACATAATGAGTACAAAAACGTAGTATACTCAGTTGAGTACATTCATTGAGTACGCTCTCTTACATACTCTAAGTACATCAACATGATACAAAAAATTTTCTTTATGTGCTCTCTTGAGTATACTTATTGAGTATGTCCTCTCTCACATTGTGAGTATGACAAATGTGAGTGTAATTTCAAAGACAGTATACTCTCGTCAGTATACTCTTCAAGTGTACTCAAGAGCATATTCAGAGCATATCTTTCTGATAACTCACATTTAAATACATTATGCTCATCTGAGTACACTTTCTGAGTGCACTCTCAAATGTACTCTGAGCACGTCTTTGTAATAAGTTTATGTAAGAAACATTATGCTCATCTGAGTACACTTTCTGAGTGCACTCTCAAATATACTCTGATCACGTCTTTGTAATAAGTTTATGTAAGAAACATTATGCTCATCTGAGTACACTTTCTGAGTGCACTCTCAAATGTACTCTGAGCACGTCTTTGTAATAAATTTATGTAAGAAACATTGTGCTCATCTGAGTACACTTTCTGAGTGCACTCTCAATTGTACTCTGATCACGTCTTTGTAATAAGTTTATGTAAGAAACATTATGCTCATCTGAGTACACTTTCTGAGTGCACTCTCAAATGTACTCTGAGCACGTCTTTGTAATAAGTTTATGTAAGAAACATTATGCTCATCTGAGTACACTTTCTGAGTGCACTCTCATTATACTTAAATTCTCACTCTTAACAAATATTTACTTACAAGAATCTCTAGGTTTAATTTAAAAAAAAAGTTTATAAATATCAGTTTGAAATCGTTTGTATGCTTCAGCACTGTATTTTTGTATTGGAAAAAAAATTGTCGAAAAATGAAATTTTTGCAATACTTCCTTCCGATGCAGTTTATGACCAAAATTTTGATTGAAACTGATGAGAATCATAATTTAAGACCTTTTGACATCTAAAAAATTTTACTTGGATGCTTCAGTTCCTTTAAATTTTACTTTTTCAATTTCGTTTGTGGAGTACTTGGAAATTTCATCACAGTAAACATTTTTGGGTTTTCACGTGTGAATTTATTGAATTTGTTCAGATTAAAAAATCAGTTTTTTGAATTTTGTGAGGATATGGAACAAGGTAGCTTAAAATGGTCAGAGATGAAAAGTTTTATACCTGGAATTTCACATCTTTTGCAAAACACAGATTTCAAATTGATTGCGGCATTTCTGAGAAAATCGCAAAATACGTTTTCTGTAAGCAAACAAGCCAGCAAGTTAATCAGCATGAAACGAGACATCGTAGAGACTTCTAGTTTTTTACATTTGATTCGTGCTGCTCTATAGAAGAGCTGCATTGTTTTTAGGCAAGGTAGAAACAGCCGTTGCTTCAGAAAAAGCAAAAAACTTTCCTTTCTTACGAATTTTTCAAAACAAAAGTTCACTGTGATTTTTATAAAATTAAACTTTTGATGAAAAAAAAAATTTAAAAATCTTTCAAAGAATGTTCGTTAAGCTTTAAACCTTCAAACATATGCTGAGCGAAGCTCAGCTGACGCGCTAGCTTCATACCTTCAAATTTATGCTGAGCGAAGCTCAGCTGATTCGCTAGCTTTATGCCTTCAAACTTATGGATAACTTGGGTTTCTACCCGATACACTAGTTCTTAGCAATTTTTGCTTTATTTTTGCTCCTTAGAATCCAAAATGGCATCGGTTTCACATTAAGAAACAGTCAATTAACCTCTATGCCAAATTACAACTTATAATCACAAAAAAGTTCAAAGTTATAGCTAAAATAAATTATACATAGGTTTCCAACCCTTAGAATCCAAAATGGCGTCGGTTATATATTCAGGTTATATACCACTTAACCTACATGCCAAATTTCAGATTAAAAGTTTAAAAGATACAAAAGTAATGGCAAAAAAATAATTTGGTATGAAAAATGTATGGAAAAAAGTGAATAACTCCGTGAAAAGCTCGGAAAACGCGTGGAAAAATATGAAAATTGAAAAATTTATCATAAAACATCATGATCTATCAAAAAAGTGTAAAAAGAATGAAAAAAAAGTTACTCACGGTGAGGCCTGAACCCGTGACCAATGAGTTGTGAGAAAATTCACCTTTTTAAGGGCTACGTAAAAATACGTATGTAAAACGTAAGATAAAATTTCAGAAAAAGTTAATTTAATTAACCTTCCTTTCAGACGGACGGACAAAACGCAAGCAATAGCGTCATTTAAATTTTAAAATTTAAAATCAAAGTTAAATGTGTTATTTGCCAAAAACTTTACTTAAGATAACACAACTCGGTGGAGTAGAGGTAGCAACGCAGAATTTATCTAAGAACACAGCGGTCAGAAGTTCGAATCCCGGTAAGATTTATAAAATTTTCATTAATCATTTCTTCTTTCTTTCTTTCTTTCATAGCTTTGTAAATTAAACAGCATAATAAAAAAAAGTACTCATTAATTATGTAAAATAATAGTAAAAAAAAGTTTCAAAAAATAATAATTTTTATTTATTACGTCCTTTAAAGTACACTCAAAGTATACTCTTTTGAGTACATCAATAGTCAGATTAAGATGTACTTTTATGAGAATATTAAAAGTATGTCAAACTAAGTATGCTCATTTGAGCATATGTTTTATGTGCTTAATTGAGCATAAAGTGTGTCACATGTGACATGACACATAAAAAAATGTTTTATTTCAAGAGTGTGCTCAAAGTATAACTGAGTGAGTATGCTCTGGTGAGTACACTTTTAGGCGTAAAGTAGTGGCACAAACTTTTGTATGAAAGAGCATACTTTTTAGAGTACACTCAGCAAAAATTAGAGTGTGCTCTTTCTGTGCTCTTTGCCAATTAGGGATAGTTGGATATAAATTGCATTTAAAGTACATGAACACTTAATTATTAAAATATTGGATCTATAATAACAGTGGTGACAAACCTTTTTTAACCTCCACAAAACACATTTCCAATCAGAATATTTTACACAGCCCAGTTGAATATCCTCTGCGTTACATTAGTGTATCGCATCACACAGATTGAGCATTACTGATCTAAACTGGTAGAAGAAACTATTACTAGGCATAGAACGGATGTAGCATGAGCACTTAGCGCTATCGCTTTATTTTGAGGTACTCTGGTAGGAAAACTTGGTTAAATCTACGTAGCTACGCCACTGAGGTGTGCTTAGACGATTCTTAAAGAAAGGGAAAAGCTTCCATAACGCAACCGCTTATTTTTGCTAAAGCAACAACTCTGAATTAATGTTTATTAAATTTCCTCAAATAAAAATAATAAAGTATTAACCGAATGATGAGGTAATTTGATGCAATCAACACCAACTTACATGTAATACAAATTTAATCGATAATTTTATCGCTGATAATATTACTGGTTTGGCTGACAAACACGATTGTGACATTTAATTAATCAAAAATTAATCTATTAAAGCATGTTGATGACTGATATGAAGGGAAAAAGTAAGTCAATTAATATAATGAAGTTGAAAGCATGTTTGATATTAATTGTTGGTTATGGTCAGTTGTGTAGCTATGGCGCAATTGGAGTATTTGATATAAATTTAAGGTTTTTTCAAAAAATCAATAAAATTTTTAAAAAATTTTAATTTTATTTTTTTTTCAACTTTTTAATTAAGTTTCTACATTAACTTTATCAATTTTTCAAAAAATTAATAACTGTGCAGACAAAAACTAAACTAAGCGACAGAACCATTGAATTTCCACTGCCTGGTGTTGTTGGAGGTGCTTCTGTTGTTGTCGTTGCTATTTAAAAAATTAAGAAAAAGTTTTAATTTGCTTATTTTTGTGCAAAGTATAAACTCTTTGATGTTTATCAGGAAGATAAGAATCTTAACAAGGATAAATAACTTTACAGAATGAAACTTTGACTTTTCAGCAGCTTAAATGAGAAATTGGAGTGCGGCAACATAGCGATCCTTCTCTTATGAGAGAATTGAGACCTAATAATCACTGCTAAACAGCCAAAGACACCCCAAATAGAAAATTATTACTTACTTGCTGGTACTTCAAGTCCAAGGAAGTCCAAAATATCATAATAATTTGCTTTAAGCCACTCCTGATTTTCTTCTACTGCTTTTAAGTACACGTCCTTATTATCTGTATCAATAACATTAGTTGTTGATAATTTGTCTATCAAGTTTTTGAATTTGGTGACCATTGCGTCATCCTTAACTCTTTCAGCTATAAGTGATAGACGGAACTCTCCAGTCCTGAAGAATAAATTAAAAAATTAGGAAGTTAAAAATTCTGTGTAGGGGAAGTGTAGGCATTATTAGTCCCAGTTGAACCATCATTATTATCTGGAATATTGGGTATCGAACCATTTGTAAGAGAATCTTTCAGTTGCAATAGTAAAGCCTCTGTGACGAAATGGTAAAGCCACAGATTAATTGATTGAAACCTCTTTTCAGAGAACGTGGGTTCGATTCCGACCAGAAGCTAATCTATCAATCATCACAAAAGAATGTTGTCGAAATGACAGCAATAAATGTTGCCAAACGAGGTTTTAAGGTTATTTCAGTTCACTGAAGATTCTGGGACAATGACATTACAACCGACTAATAATCCTCAACACAACTTAGTCCAATATACTCACAGATTATAAAACTTCACATAATTCCTATCCAAGAAGTCTAAACTCTTTCCTAATCCAATGTTACTTTGAGTCGACATCGTATCAACAAAAGACCATCTTTCAAAGCTCATCAAGCCATTATCACCATCCAAAGCTGCTTCCAACAATCTATCCAAATTATCAGGTACTAAGGAACATCCCATGTTGAATAAATAATTATTTCTATACGCTACATTCCTATCAGTTATGATATCATGGAGTATTTCAGCATAAGTAGTTCGGTCAGTGACTTTTAATGCATTGCAGAAATCAAAGTTAGCATCAGCAAGTCCCATTCTGTGCACCAAGAGAGCTGATAAATCTCTAGCAACACAATCGCCATCAACAGCAAGACAATTCCATTGAACTGTGTATCCTCTGAGTGCTATAGTATTTGAATCTTCTCCATCACGTCCTTCATATCCAATTTCGAGAATATGTGGCTTTGTAATGTTACGAAGTAATCCATAGAATTCATTATAAGCAGCTGTGCCAAATAATTTGAAGTTTATGTCACTTAAAGTGGATTGAGCTCGATTCCAAATTGTTGAATCTTTTTCCTTGCCTAAGTAATTGATCATGCCCAAGCTATCAACTCCATAAACACGTTTAAGCTCACTTCTCGCCAAGTCAAATTCTTGGAACAGAACTGCTCGATTAATTCGATTAATCACATTGTGGTCGGCATATAGTTGGTTAATGATTGCACGCCATAAGACTAAGTCATAATCAACTTTGTAATATCCGACTTGATCAAGATTCACGACCATCCAGTCACCAGGAGTAAAATCTATCTGAACTTGAAGAACTGACTCAGTTTCACTGTCAAGCCAGACTTTTGTGGCTTTACTGCTGAAATTTGGTTTTGTTTTTGTGGCAAGTGTTATTGGAATGGAATAAATCATAGCCTCAGTGTTTAATGGATATCTTCTTTGCTTGAATGTGATTTCATTTCCATCAACTGATACATGAACGACTGGATATCCTGGCTGATCTTCCCATGTACCCATGGATTTGGCTACATTCAATGGTGCTGTAAATGCTGCATCGTAAACTGACTGAAGTGCTGCATGAAGTTCATTTGGAGTTACTGGTTTCATTAAATTATCTGTTAAATATTTATTAAGTCCAATGAAAAAGACGTCGTCCGTAATGACTTCTTTGTACATTCTAATTATGCATGCTGCTTTTTTGGACACAATTTGACTGAATTTCATTCTAAGTTCATTCGGACTCTCGACATATTGGTTAAGGGGCCATGGCTCTCGTTGATCAGCATTAAATGCAGATGGTGTGAAGTCTTCAAAGAACATATCCATCGAGTTCTCTTCTGGTGACAATAAATAAGGAAGAAAAGCTTCAAAGAATGTCGAGAATCCTTCACTGAGCCACACATATGTCCACCATTTTGGTGATACTGTATTTCCAAACCATTGATATGAGAACTGACCAGAAATTAAGGATATCATTCTGTCTTCAAGTGGACGTCTGTAAAATTCTGGATATGCTGGATCTAACTGTAATTCACGTTCATAATAAGTAATAAGACCAAAATGTTCCATAGCGTAGACCTTCAACCAGCTCATTTGAGTTAATGCTGCATGATCCATTTTACTGAGTGGATAATTGACTCCCAAAGCTCTTTCATAAATGTTTAAGATGCTTCCAACTTTACTAGCTGCAAAGTTAAGGTAACCTTGCTGAACAGATGCTGGAGTTCCATACAGTTTTTGTGGAACTCTCGAATTAGTTGCATTGACATATCCAAAATCAGACACAATAAATGCAAGAAGATATGTTGGAATGGCTGGAGTGTCTGCAAACTTAGTAATGACATAACTTCCATCTTGGATATACTCGGCAACATCTGTGTTAGCAATAGCACTATAAGCACGTCCATGTCTCACTGACAGCCTTACAATTGCTCTCATTCCAGGCTCATCAAAACAAGGCATTGCATGACGTGCATAGTCAATTTGGAACTGTGTGGCTGCATACCATCTTGTGACATTTCCTTCCACGTAACTTGCACGATAAAATCCAGCAGCATCACTACGAAGAGCTCCTTGATAAGAAATATCAAGTAATAATTCTGTACCTGCTTGATAGACTCTCGGTAAGCTGATAACAACAAAATCGCGTGATGCTATTAAATTAAAAATAGAATTAAGGATCACTGGAATTCCGTTGGCCAATAAAATGTCTATTTTTAGAATTTCAATCTGACGATAATGCAGAGTGATTGAGTTTGTAGGTTCAACAATTTTCACATAAATTTTTACATTTCCCTCAAATCCAAAACTGTTTGCGTGGATGTGCGTGTCAATTTGTAAGTCATAGCTTATTGGCACTGTATTATTTGGAAGTCTATAGCCTTGCACATTATTCGAATCTATTAATGGATTAGCACTAACACTGATTAATAAACCCAACAGCACTAAAATAAATTTTGAATTCCACATCTTAAAATGCTTCCTCGCTTCACAGACTGCCGAAAAGATTCTACTAGTTCCTTAATTTTGCTTGTTACACATTTTTATAGTAGCTGATTATCTAATCAATGGAACTAAATAAAAATGATCCAATTTATTACTTCTGATAATGACTGATAAGATTATTTTCGGAACCTCTGGAAAATCAAGTCTTTGGTATGGCATTTTTGATTGGAATCAGAGATCGGCGTGGTTTGAAATTCTATTGAGTTTATTTATCATCAATCTTGGTGTCTTGATGTTTGGTTAGGAGTTATTTTAATTAATTTGTGTGTTAATGCTGCTGGAATGCTCGTTTGTCAGACCTGAGGTCAAATTAGTGCAAATTGCGGTTCTCGTGGTGAATTTGGTGCTTCATTTGATGGGAATTTCTTGCTTTTCTGTCATTTTGTCCATTTAATTGCTCTGAACAGGCGCGTAGCCAAGAGGGTCTTGTCCCTCCTCTTGAACGTTTTAAACCACAGCGAGAGCACGGCCTAAAACGCTTAGGAGAGGGACAATACCCTCCTGGCTCTGAATCAAGCTCTTAGTCATCAGATTGTTTACGCTCCTGAACAGTGTTACCTAACCCCTGCACTCCCCTCCTCCCAATTTAAGATAAAATGCTCAAGCATTGAGATTAAGCTTGAATGCTTAATTCTTTGAATCTTGGATTCAGGATCCATATCCCTTACCTAAATCTTCTTATTGAAGTCCATTCCCTTAAAACTGAATCTTTCATTTAATCTTTTAAAATCTTTAAGCATTAATGCACTCAATACAAACTCAATACAAACAAAAGCCTTGAAGTAAATCACATTTTATAGAGATTGGAAAAATCACAGTTCAATCAACATACTCAATCTTATCAAAGTACTTAATGTATTTTTAAATTGATAAGACAAATAATTACTACTATTGACGACAATTCATGACTCAATGGTGAGTCAGGGGCGTAGCCAGGGGGGGGCCATTGGGGGCCCGGGCCCCCCCTACGAAAATCTGATAATTGTTTTATTAAGTATTTATAGAGAAGAACCAGTTAATGTTAATGATTTGTCCTCTTTAATGGCCCGTTAATAATTTAATTAAGCACTCTTAATATTTAATGTCACTTATTTTACCACTTTGCAATATTTACATTTCTTTTTAGTACATTTTAGAACTTAACGTTTTCAAATCTTTTTCAACCGTTACAAAAGCTCAAAACCTCAAATATTTTTTGTAATCACTTATCAAAATGTTTATATTGTTAATTATGTTCAACCAGAATGGTTAATAAACATATATACAACTAGCTAGTCTATGAATACGTCTCTAGACTAGCTAGATTGGTATGTTTATTCTTTACAAATGAAAAAAAATGTAGAGGAAATGATGAAAGGAATTTCAAAATCAGCACGAAAAATTAAATTTAATGTATGAATAATGAATTCAATATTTAAACTTATGAAGAATGAATATAGATTTAAGGATACAAAATAACGGTTTTTTAATTTTCGAAAATGGGCCCCCCCCTTAAAAATTTTCTGGCTACGCCCCTGTGGTGAGTAAAGGGTTGATAATTGAGTCAAGAGGAGCTATTTTGGTGATATTTTTAAGATAATCTTGCTCAATAAGAATCATTTTTTTATGAATCATTAGGTTCCAGTGACGTCAAATTGTTTTACATGATTGAACTACTCATTTTGATATTTTAAGTAATTTATTTGATTTATTGCCAAGAAATTGGCAATTAACTTCCATTAATTTCAAAACATTTTCATTATTTGGATCAACAAACATACAAAAATTAAGCTCACAGATAAAATAATCGAATTTCCACTTCCTGGTGTTGTGGCTGGCTCAGGTTGGATTGTTGTTGATTGGATTGTTGTGGACTGAGTTGTTGAATCCGATGCTGTTGGAATTGATGATGACGTTGTCGTAGATTCTGTTGTGGTTGTGGTTGTTGGCTCAGTAGTTGTTGTCGTCTCAGTAGTTGTTGTCGTTTCAGTAGTTGTTGTTGTTTCAGTAGTTGTTGTTGTTTCAGTAGTGGTGGTCGTTGTGGGAACTGTAGCTATTTTGAAAATCAGATTTTAGAGTCATTAAATTGCATACTTTTAAATTTTAATGATCCAGATGTTTTGGGTCCTCAAAAGTTCATTTGATACTTACTTGTTGTTTCCATTAGACCAAAGTACAACTTAATGTAATCATAGTTCTTTCCCAACCATTCCTGGTTTAAGCTTATGAAATACTCATACATAGATTGATCAGATGAAGTTATGATACCTGCTGCTATCAATTTTGTCATTAAATTCTCAAACTGCTCGACCATTTCCTTCTCTTTAACTCCAATAGCAATCAACATGAGCGGATTGCTATTAGAATTGATTCTGTGGATAAAAAAATATGTTTATTAATGCATGTCAAACTTAAAGCAATTGCATAGCAAAGAAGCATTCCGATTCTAATCATATTAATAATGCAAAATAGAACGTTTGCTACACCAAAAGAACCCTTACACTTCAATAACATCCAAATAATGTTCGTCAAAAAAGTTCAAGCTCATTTCCAATCCTAGATTGCTGGTTGTTGCCATTGTCTGCAAGAATATTCCTTTCTCATCATTTGTTAATCCATTATCTCCATTTAAAACAGCTTCTAATAATGTTTGTAAATTTACAGTAAGAATCGAACATCCCAAGTTATAGATGTATGAGGAGCGATGATTCAGATTTGGATTATCAATAACAGCATTTAATATCTCCTGGTATGTTGTATGGTCGGTAATTTTCAATGCATTACAGAAATCAAAATTTCCATCGCCAAGTCCGTGTCGGAATAAAACAAAAAGTTGAGTAAAATCCCTTGCTACACAATCGCCATCAATAGCTATACAGTTCCAATGCTTTGTAATGCTTCTTAATGTTTGGTCATCAGCAGAATCACTGCTTGAGCTGTCGTATCCCAAACTTATAAGATGTGGCTTTGTGATTTGTTGAAGAAATTTAAGGAACTCATTATAAGCAACCGTACCGAAAAGATTAGTTTTCATATAAACTAGTGCTTCATTTGCTCTTTCCCAAACAGCTGAGTATGACTCGTTGCCTAAATAGCTGAGTAATGACAATGCATCACCGCCATTCACACGATTTAGTTCCATCCATGCCATTAGAAATTCATCTTGTAAGACTTCTCGGTTTATTGGGTTTATGACTGTATGATCATGCTTAAGCTGGTCAATTATTGCATGCCATAATGTTCTATCATAATCAACTCGATAGTAGCCAACTTGATTGATGTTTAATATAATCCAGTCACCTACTGCAAATCCTAAAGATGCTTGTGAAAACGGCATTACTCTTAAAGGCAGCCAAGTCTTTATTTTTGGAGTGAAATTTGGATATGATTTTGTTGCGAATGTAAGTGGAACTGAATAAGTTTCTCCATTATTTGTGGAGTATTTATTTTGAGAAATAATTAAGTTGCTTCCTGAAACATTAACAGAAATTAATGGGAATCCAGGTTGATCCTCCCAAGTCTCCATAATAATGCCAATATTTAATGGATTCCCTATATTTGCCTGATCATAAGCTTTTTGAAGGCTTCTGTGGAATTCAGTTGGAGTCACTGACTGCATAAAGTTCTCAGTCAAGTAATCATTCAATCCTTCAATAAAAACATCTTCAGTCATCACTTCCATGATCATCCTTAATATACATGCTGACTTTGAAATTGTTATAGCATTAAGTTTACCCCATAAATCATTTGGATGTTCTACATATTGATTCATGGTCCTATCAGTCAGGCTATCGAAAGAAAATGCTTCTCGTGTGATGGATGTAAAGTGCTTGTCCATTAAGTTTTTATCGTCAAAGTATAAATATTGAAGATATCCCTCAAAAAATTTACCAAAACCTTCACTCAGCCACAAATGTTGCCACCATCTTGGGGACACTGTGTTGCCAAACCACTGCATGGATACAGCGTTGGATATACGATTTATTATTGCAAGTCTTTGATATTCTTTTACAACTTCTGGCATGCTTGAATCCACAATTATTGCATGTTCATCGTAGGTAATTAACCCAAAGTTTTCCATTGAATATTTTCTTGGATATTGGACAGCGACGTGATCTAATTTATTTAATGGATATGCAGTCAACAAGAATGTCTCATAAATATCCAAAATCTTTTCAGCCACACCAGCAGCAAATAAAAGGTCACCTTGTTGTATTTTTTCTGGTCTTCCATAAAACTTTTGAGGAATTCCTGAAGTATTTACATTAATATTCTGAAAATCAGACACAATAAAAGCCAGCAAATAAGTTGGCATGGGTGGTGTCTCTTTAAACGTCGTAATGACATAACTTCCATCTGTAGTCACACTATCAACATCTGTGTTTGAAATGGCATTATATTCACTTCCATGTTTTAAAGTCAATTTCATCAGCTAATAAGGTAGCTGCTTCGATAAAAGCCTGCATTATCATCACGAAGGTTCCCGCGATAAGAAATGTCAAGAAGCAGTTCCTCATTTGCGTTATAGAATGTTTGTAAATTGATGATAAGGAAGTCGTGTGACTCAACTAGCTTATAAGTAGCATTCATAATTATTTGACTTCTATTTGGCAGAAAAACATCAATATTGTCTATCTCTAGTTGACGAGCATGCAGAGTTATTGAATTTGTCAGTTCCACAATATTTACAAGAATTTTCACATTTCCACTAAAGTTGAAAGTATTTTCATGAATATTTGTTTCAATTGTTATGTCATAGCTTTTTGGGACTGTATTATTCGGAAGTCTATAGCTTATCAGCTCATCTGCATCGCCAAACCCCAATTTTAAATTTTTATTAATTAGATTTGCAGCGACACTCAATGAAATTATTGATAAAATTAACACTTTTAATTTCCACATTTCTTAAAGTCTTTCTTACTTCATGATCCACCAAAAATATACTACAGCTACTGTATTGCTTGTGCAACTCAATATATAACAAATTAATTATCTAATCAGAATCTTGATTAAAATTATCCAATTTATAATCCCGATTAGATTATTTTTGGGGTACTTGTAAAATAAATAAGAAAGTTGAAGTTTATATCAAGGATGACAGAGTTGGGTTATTATTTGGAAAGTCCTGACAGGCAAGATTACGTCCCAAAATTCTGGTAATGGCATTAATGGAGTCACAAAATTTTTTTAAATAGAGGCATATTCAGAGGCGTAGCCAGGGAGGGGTTTCCGCCCTACACCCCCCTCTAAATTTTTGGATCCAAACAAAAAGTAATCAACTCCCCTTACCTTCCCCCCATCTAGCTACGCCCCTTTCTAGATTCCAAAAATTCCAATTTTCAATTTTATAACAACTCTGTTAAGCTTTTATATATTTAAAAACCTTATCATGACTGCAATAAATTATGCAGGATTAATTAAGGTGTATAGAGTGATTGCAATTTATTGATTTTGGAGAAATTTATAATTCTATCGAAGAATTTGCGACATTTTTCTTACATTAGTAATTGCACTCCACGTGCAATAATGATGATAAAAATTTCATGACAATTAAAACTTAGATTTCTGTGGGTGGAATTTGGGGTATCGAGTCATATGTAAGTGATTCTGCCAGTACGAGAGGAAGGTTTCTGTAGCGCGAGTGGTTAGGCAACAGAATGGAAAATTGTAACTCTTTTATGAGGACGTATGTTCGATTCCCAACAGTGACCGATCTCTTAAACTGCTAAAAGGAATCACACAATGCTCACGACATTATAATTGCAATAAGGACATGACTTTCTGGTCCATTAAGCTTTAAACATTCAAATATTTGTTATGAACAGTTTGGTCTTTACGCAGAGCTAGGGCTACCATCTAATTTTCATGAAAATACAGGACTTTTGGTAAATTTTTTCGAAAAATACAGGACATAGAGTAAAATTCGAAAATTAACGGAAATTTTCGTGAAAAAAATACAGGACCAGGAACAAAGTTTTCAAATTTATACAGGACAGGGTTTTAAAATACAGGACTGTCCGTTGTAAAACTACGCAGATGGTCACCCCGCGGCAGAGCTTTCATTAGCTGTTGCTTGCAAGATCATTGGATTTAAACACACTCTTGGGATGATTTAAAACCTTGATGTTGATACAAGTGGTTTGGATGCCACTATAAACTATATGTCTAAAGGTGTGGTACAATAGATTCTTTACAAATTGAATAGCAGTGCCGCCAGCTGAAAGGCTGAACACTACATATAATATATCAATGATGTTGAGGATCTTTGTTATTTGACTCTTGATTAAGCTGTCCATCGGTTTTTGTCGATTTTTACCAGAGCAGAGCGAAGTTAATGATTTTAGGCGGGGATTTGTTCAAAAAAGCGGGATTGTCCCGTCAAAAGTTTGCAATTGGACAACTTACTCTTTATGCACTAGCCTCATATTGATTAATGATCAAAGGACTGTTCTTTTATTTTGTAAAGTTTCGAACGAGGTGATTTCTGTTTTCCTTACAATCTTTGTTACAGCCAGGATGAAAGAGTGTCAAATATGGAAATTTTTAACATTACGAAATATGTGATAAACCCCTAATTTACACTCAAGACCCCTAAAGCAAGCCTTTGTTCTTTTAATCCAAATCTCTAGAATTCGTCCTTAAAAAATCTACATTCCAATTAAAAAAATCATTTCAATTTAATAAGCGTTTCCAAAATATTTCCTTATATAACATCTAGAAAAAAATTTCTATATTTACATTTCCGAAAATCTAGATGACATCGATGCCTTTCAGGAGAAAACAAAGGTCATTACTTCATTCATAGATTATTTTTGTTGTATTTTAAGAACCTGTCTTTGAATTAAAAACAACTTAATTTTAATATTTTATCCCGATTTCTATCTGTGCATGTGTCAATGAGTCATAAAGTTGCTCCTGCACGTCAATAATGTAACACGTGAGCTTAATCTCCTTACTGAATTGTAATTTTACAACAACTCTAGTTCCTATTTGCAGAGTTTAAAAATTCACGCGACTCAGATCTTGCAAAAATAATTCTCAGATTGACTCAGAATCAGCTGTGACTCTCTGAGCAGATAAAATCACGTTTTCTCATTTTTTATTTGCATGCACGTTTAGACGACTAAGAAGGTAAGCAAAAATATTTCTCTGAATGATCTGCAAATAACTGAGAAAAAAAACTTGTTTTATTCTCTTCGTAAGTTTTGATAAATTGCCGGTTTTACATTCATTTCATCTCAGTACTAGCGCAGCCTTCGTCTTGTATGGAGTGTGCTTACTTTTACGTCCTCAATTTTTTGTGATTTGTTAAGAATTTTTATTAGAAATTTGAAAATTGAGGAATCTAAATTGAATTTTTGAGTTATTAAGGAAATATTGAGAAAGTTTAAATTTGTGATTGTAAAAAAATTCTAGAAAAAGTTGAAAAGTTTTTAAGAATCTGCAAAATTTAATTAAAGTTCAAAGAGTTCTTAAGAGTTTTAGGAATGTGAAGCTGTTGCTGAAAATTTTGAAACAAATTTGAGATTGAACAAAAAGCTGACATTTGAAAAAAACTTTAAATTTCATTTTTTATAAAATTTGAAAATTTAAAAATTGGAAAATAAAAAAACTGTTAATAAATTTTAAAACTTTGAAAAGTGAAAAAATTTCAAACTTCAAATTTGAAAGTATTAAAGTTTGAAAATTGTATAAGTGTTAAATTTTTAAAATTGAATATTTAAATAATCTATAAAAATTTGAAAAGCCAAAAAACTTAAAAACTTCAAAAAGTAAAAAAGTTTTGATATTGAAATATTACAATTTGAGAAGCTTACAAGGTTAAAAAAAATTGAATATTTTGAAAAATTATTTTTTTAAATTGAAAATTGAAAAAAATTAAAACTTGAATTTTATAAAATTGAAAAATTAAAAAAAAAAGTTGAACTTTTGAGAATTGAAAAATTAAAAAAATTTTAAAAGTTGAGTTTTTTAAAATTGACAAATTATAAAAAATAAAAACTGAAAAACTGAAACTTTAAAAATACAAAAACATTAAGTTGCAAACAAAAATTAATAACTTTACATTCAAAACATTAAAAATAAAACTTGATCATGCACTGAACAGCTTAACAAAAAAGTTTGAAAATTTTATAAATCCATAAAAATTTAAAAAGACATTCAAAAAATCTAAAAAATCAACAAAACTTACCAAAAAGTGAAAAAAGTGCAAAAAAGTATAAACTTAAACAAAATCCATAAAAACCTCAAAAAACTCCATCAGACATCCACAAAACTCATCATTTTGACGTCACATCACCAAACCATTATCATCCCTGCATTCATCAAGCACTCGATAATCTTCGCATCAACACATCAAGCCGCAAGCAGTCTACAACGATACAAAACAGCTTAAATATCTCCAACTCAACAATCAGTTCCAATAACAACAACAAAAAAAGGTAAATTATAATGCACATCGCCAGTGTCATCAAATGAGGTTTCGCATGTCTAACATGCATTTAAAGCCAAGCTTCTACCACGATGCAATTTCCATGTCATCAATGAATAATATATTTTTTTGAATTAAGGTCTCATCGTCATCAGTAGCCTTCAATTCACTTCTTATAACATTAAAAAAAATATATAAAGATCTTTCCTCATGACTAGTTGCATTGCTGATTCACAAATTCTTATGAATTTTTCATTGACTCGTCATGTTATATTTATGAGGTGTTATGAGCCACTCACCTTTTGGAAGATTCTCATGATCATCAAATTGCATTAATTCTGTTTGAACTTTGCCTTCCTTTCAAGTCAAAGAAATGCTCATTGAAAAATAATTATGATAATTAAACGGAAATTTCACATCAGACGCTTTAATTAAGGATTTTTAATTTTTTTTGACATGCATTATTTATGAAGTACAGTAAATGGCTGGTGATGATAAGTATCGGAATGGTCATGTGATATTCGATTTTAATTAGTTGAATTTTCGGGGGTCTTGTTTTCTGAGATTGATAAAGATCTAGTGAAAAGTTTATTGTCTGGAGTTAAGGAATTGAACTTTCTATATTTGAATTCTCAGTGAAACTTGCCCAACCGACACAAAGCATGTCTTTATGTGTTCAACAAGGATAAAACAAAGGATCTTTGAACTCGATGCATTAAATTAAGGCTTCTGTGGTGATAAAGTATAGGGGGGCTATTTCCTTGCTATACGCTTAGTGTTACCGGACCCTCCCCCCATCCTTCTACTATTGGCTACGCCACTGTAGTCTTGGCATTAGGCCATTTTCAAAAAATGGTACCGATATTTCTATTGTCTCCGTTTGCCAAGCCACTTGAATTTCTACAAGACTTCCTTGAGTGTTGTTTAAGGAATAATGTCAAAGAATGTGGTTAATATGAATTGAAGCAGTGGTGGACAACCTGTTTTGAACCTCAGCACATCTTGAAGTTGAACAAAAATCAAAACTGCACACAGCGAACGGTTCGTAGGATTTCCTGAATTTTTTGGCGGCATACAAGTGTGCCGCGGCACAAAGTTTGAGAATCACTGGTCTATAGAGTCAATTTCCATTTTATTTAATAAAGCAATTTTCCAACAAGCTACAACTCTTCCATTACCCCTATGTATAGCAAAGCATAAGTCTAGCATCTTGACACCAAAACTTCGCCATGCTCTATTTAATCAGCAGTGAAACATCTTCTTCAAAACGAAATCTCTTGTCGTCAGCGTCCAACTGTGAACAATTTACAAAAACATAAAAAGCCCTTTCGTCTCTGACATTTTTAAGATTCACAGACAACAATTCTGTGTCATCACATCGAAAAAAATAGTCCATTTGACCTGTGACTGGTGTGAGAAATTGCCACAGACTACAAAATTTTGTCTCTATTTAATTTAACATGATTAGTAATGGATTGCTTGATGTCTTAAGTGGTGCTGAACTATTAACAATAGACTTAATAGTTTGCATGTCATGATCTCTTTCACAACTTTTCTGTCCCTTAAAAAAGACTCTCAATTTTGCTCACTTTTTCAGATGTCATGTGGGATAAAATAAAAAATGCACAGACATGATTTAAAAGTTGATACAGTTTTTTTTTTCAAAATTATCATGAGCAAAAAATGAAGTTTGTTATGCAATCGTGTGCGACTTATGAGGCTGAGTGAAGAAATTGTGAAATTTTTAAAAGACACTACAACGCCCACGGCTGACTTTTATTTACATTTTTTTTTTTGCAAAGATTTGTTTCGTTGAGGTAAAAACCCATTCCATTGACCTATTGCACGTAAGCTGGTCTTCATCATTTTGGTATGCAGGCGATTTTGATTGTAAGGAGGTCAGTTAGATGCAGAGTTGCGAAACAGGCACCTGTGACAGGTGAGAACCCTACAATTCCTTGATAAGTAAAAAACGTCTGGCGTCACCTCCATAATGGAAAATCACAAATTTGATGCTCCCTCATGAGTCAGAGTAGTATTGCAGCCTTGATCATCTTTTCATTAATATTCCACTCTTTCTGACTGCCCTAAAGTCTATACTGATCATTGTTGACTATACATAACCTTAAATTTTAGAAATAACAACAAATTAGTCCAGCATATCCATCTAAAGAAACCCAAATGACAATAGAAATTACGAAATCGTGCAAAATCTATTCAATTTAATAATTCTCAAAAACACAAGTAACAAACATTCCACACATCACATTCACAAGCTTGAGTGAGAATTTCAAATCCTATTCTAGCATATCCGGATCAACAATAATAATTGTGAGTGAAAAAAGGCGTTAAATTGGTGAATTAACTCAATAAACTTCATGACGCAATCGAATTTCAATTTATAGCGGTTAATATTCGATTATACTCAAAAGACAGCAGCTATTATTGTTGTTAAACAAAAGAGATATAATACTTACTGGTTACAAGCACGTGCGAATGTTAACAGCCGGTTCGTTGCTTTGCCTTTTTCTTCTTTAGACAGTTTTGGAGCATTTAATGGGAAATGTGGAGCTTAATAGTGCATATTGACTGATTTGTTGCAGTTTTTTGAGAATTTTAAATCTAATTCAAATTTTCCGTTAAAAAATTTGAATTTTACAAACCCTATTAAAATTTAAATTTCAAAAATCGTTAAAAAATTAGAATTCTAGAAAACTGTTAAAAATTTGAATTCTAGAAAACCGGGAAAAAATGTGAAATTCAGAAAACCATTAAAAAATTGAATTTTAAAAAGCCGTTGAAATTTAAATTTTAGAAAACGGTTTAAAATTTGAATAAAAACATTAGTTTAATCTCCAAATGGTTTATCACCTCCACTTGACAATGTCAATTGATGCATAGACTCTCATAGTGCTTCAATAATGCGCTAACCCCTCAATCCATGTCATTTCCACTTCATTTTCGTTAATTGATTAAAAGGAACGAGAAGAGAAGAAGTGAAATGAAAGAGAAGTGCGATTGATTATTAAAGTTTCATTTACCTCTGCGTCTTCTTCTCATTTCTTCTCTTACATTGGCGCCAACCATGACCTTGACATGATTTTTATGCTTTTTTGATTCGTACACGGTCTTTGGACTGCTCGATGGGATTTTTTTTTTATATTTCTTCTTTTTTCTTTAATTTCGCGGTGATTATTGAAAAATAAATTTCAAAGTTATGGCCAACATGAATTTTATACGATAATGATCGGCTATTATTGATATGTTAAGCATGTAACACTTGGTTTGGATGTGACATTGAGGATGAACTTATGGGATTTTTAATTATTAACTGGTAGAAGTAAAATGATTTTTAATTAAAAATAAATGAAAATTGAAGCTAATGTAGAATTGATTGGAAACATCTGAAATTGAGATTTAGAATAAGAATTTTGAGGTTAAGATCGATTTGAGGTTACTTTAGACTCGACTGCTCTCTATTGCTTGAGATTCGTGAGCCAGATCCATCTTTGATCAAGTCGGAGCCCATTCCACTTCTACAACATCTGGAATTGAGCTTTTCAATAAGAATTTTGAGGTTAAGGTCGATTTGAGGTTACTTTAGACTCGACTGCTCTCTATTGCTTGAGATTCGTAAGCAAGACCCATCTTTGATCAGGTCGGAGCCCATTCCACTTCTGCAATATCTGGAATTGAGCTTTTGAATACGAATTTTGAGGTTAAGGTCGATTTGAGGGTAGTTAAGACTCGACTGATCTCGAATTCTTGAGATTCATATACCAGACTCACTTTTGATGAGGTCGGAGCCTATTCAACTTCTAAAAATGCGTTTATTAATGGGAATCGAACTTATGCTTGAACAAATTTCGCAACTTCTGAGTTCTGACCAATCAATCTTCGACATTTAATTCTTGACAGCTGTAAACTATCCCATTTCTGCAATTGCCACTGAATTCCCACAGCAACAAAATCCGTCAAATAAGAATATTGAAATAATTTCCGTTCCTGATCTTTGATCAACTGTCTAGACTTCCAAAATTACTTGATTGCAGATTTAATCAGATTTTAATATAAATTCATGATTTGGCGATTTTAAAATATTTCAAAAAATTTCCATTAAG
This sequence comes from Chironomus riparius, assembly GCA_917627325.4. Lineage (NCBI taxonomy): Eukaryota > Metazoa > Arthropoda > Insecta > Diptera > Chironomidae > Chironomus > Chironomus riparius. The sequence continues at coordinate 48,223,479 of OU895878.1, read as the reverse complement.
GATTAATGAAGTACGTGCGAAAATAAAGAGATATTTATCAAAAAATAAAGAATTCCGATTTACTTAATCCACACATGGCATTAATGTCTCAACTTCATTAGTCGGCACATCCTATTCTAAAAATAACGTCATCGCATTCCGATTGATGATCCATTCAATCATTTAATTATTCGCAGATTGTTACATCTGTCTGTCGATGTCTATTATATTCTCATCATCATTGACTTCATTCGGATATATTTTGTGTATCTTTATTACAGTAGCTAAACTTACCGTTTCTTTTAAACTATTAAAACAATAAAATGACTGAATTATTTAGCATTTTTGGGATCTTCCGTGAATATAAAGTTCTTGATTAATGGAAAACATGTTTACCGAGCACACACTACTAAAAGTTCATTGACTGTAGAGCGCGTTTCTGCCTACTTATTGAAAACTTTATTCATTGTCAACACTCTTGGCACTAACACAATAGACTAGTCATATATCTGTCTTCTTTTATTTTACCTGTCTTAAAAATTTTATATTTGTGCGAATTAAATTCTTATTCCCGGATTTGGTAGATATTTTTAAGTGCCGTAAAATTAGCAAAGATATATGATGGAGGAAATGATTTGGATTTCAATTTGGCTTAGTGGATTAATTCAGCTTGAGGTGTAGAGCTGTAGAACTGATGTGAAAATAATAGTATTATATTTACTAATGCGGTAATAGTTTATTTTAATGTTTTTAAATTTTGACGGGAAAAGTCACGTGCTTTTTGTTTGTCCACTTCGAATGTTTCTAATCAAAATTTGAGTTGAATATGAGTCTTTTTAGTTGTTAAATAATTGAATTGGCTTTAAAATTTGTGAGCAAAACAATAAATATAGAATTCATTGAACAATTCGGTCTTTAAAACAGCTTTTTCAAAGAAATCAATAAAATAAATTAAACCAAATTTCTTTTCTTCCAGATGCATAAAGGAAGCACCACAAACCTCGACGTATCTAATCATGTCCGATGGCAAATACCACGAGCATCACTCTCATCTGGTTCTCGATCAATTTACAGTTCGACTGATTCAATTCAAGGAAGTATCAATAGATCCAATCAGCTAGAGAAGCTTTACAAAAGAAATATGAGACGTGAAAGTTATTCAATCCAAAGTGAAGGAACAAAAAAGAAATTGAATGAGAGACGAGATGAAGGACCTTACTCCATGCCATCATCATCTGTCTCATCACTATCATCAACAATGCAGCCAAATAAAAAGTTCAGTCGAAGGAAATTCTCAGAGAATGTAATCATGAATGGAAGTCAAATTGATGAATTAAAAGCAGTGGCTGATGAGAGAGTTCATGGCAGTTCATCACGTTCATCTTCACAAGGGTCATCAGCGAATAGTTTACACGTAAGTCTCACATTGATATGACCTTGTCATGTACTTTATATACTGACTATAACTTCTTGTAAACATCTACAGAGCGCATCCTCGTTGCTACTTAGTGTTCAGAATCTAGAAAAATTTACTCGAATGACAAACAATCAAGATAGAATAAACAAATTAAGAATGATTCCCCAAAATGAATGTGATAATGAGAATAACAAACTTCAGTCACCAGCAGCAACTAACAATCATATGATAATAGATATGAATAAGATAATTGATGATAAGACAACAAATGGTAATAACAATGATGATATAGACACAGCATGTAGCCAGAATTATCAATTAAGGCGTAAAGATCACGATCAGCTATCAATTGCATCATCGACACACTTTACTCTCGTCAATGGATGCGGACGATCATCAAATTTGAAAGCACAAAACTCATTTTGCCGTCATGGGCGTCAAATTACTATTCTTATTGTGACAATGACTATTTTCTTTACAATTGGCATCCTCTTTGTGCTTTACCTTATGGATCGTAAGTTACTTGATATTTTTGCAAAGTTAGCAATGAGGATTAATATCTATTTCTTTGAATTCTGAACAGGTCGAGCTAAAGCGATGCCAGCATTTCATCAGTAGGGAAGCTGAGATTGAGAAAGGAATGGATTTCTAAAGAATTGATGTGAATTTAGATTAATTCTTTCGAAGAAGTTGAACTAGCACAGCTAGGCTGGAAGATATGTAGCATTAAATTCTAAAGTTATGGACAGTCTATGAATAATCAAGAAAACTCCACAAAAGCAGCTACTATAGAATTCAAAATCCTTCAAATGACCGACTTGTTTACGCAGCAACTTAAAAAAAGATTCTTAATGAAAATAACTTAATTCAACTTTTCAATCAAATGTCGATAAAACACATGAGGACAATCGTCTTTATTGCGACAAGGAGAAAGACGATATAAACAGCGAAATGTCAGCACAAAACCCATAAAAATCAAAATATCAAAACATTTATATAATTTTGTACAAGAAACTTTTAAAAAGTTTGTAATATAATTTTGTAGTTTCTTTTCAAATTGATTTTTTTCTTTTAAACTAGTCAATTAGAAGTTTAAGCTATGAGTAGTTTTCTATAATACTTTACTTAGTTTCTGTGAATTTGAAGTAAGTTTTTTGTGTGAGAAAATTTAATGAATCGAATTTAAAATTTTACGCTTGTATAAAGTGAGTTTGAATAATTGGTTCGACTTGAAGGCTTTTAAGAATGATAATCGTTGCTAGCCAATTGATAATTATTTAAAATCACGGTTCGATAGCTTAAATGTTATTGTTCTAGATTCTAGTTTAATAAATCAGTAGGTTCAAATCTCATCTCGAATTTAGTCTAGTGATTAAGTTTAAACTTAGAATCTTGGACATTTAAAGAGAATCTGGGTATGGATAGATGCTCAGGCACTCAAATAGACTTACTATTTATTGAAAATCTTACCTTGAATAAGGGTCGTAGTCAAAAGTTTTTAGAAGAAAATTCGAAATTTTTCCAAATTGATTTCCATCACCAGGGAGAATTTACATCCTCTGAACCATCTCTTAGCTTCGCCTTTACCAAAACTTGGTCAACTCAAGAATGATTCAGTCGAAAATCAGCTTGATCCTCAAACAAGACACTTTATGAAAACACCTGTGTCCAAAACACCATTCCAGTAAGTCTTCAAGTCAACCGACCATAAATTAACATTAATCCACAAGTGTGAGTGTTTCCTTCCATCAATAAAATAAATTTATCATGAAAAATAATTTTTACGAGACAGAAATTAATGCCAAAAAGCGCTAATTTTCTTTAACACTATTATATGAGACTGACAAAATCATTAAAAAAAAGTTCCAAACTGAGAATTGACAGTTGTCAACAAACACTTTCACTATTATTAGAATTTAAGTTAGACATGTAAGATCATCGTGTGAATGTATTTAAGGAACACGTTTTTCTGTGAGTTGATACCATGACCTATCGTCATAAGTGTACAAAAAAATCAAAAAAGATGTGAAATAAAGAATTTTTTATTATTTTTTATTCAAAATCAAGCTAAAATTAGAATTTTATAATTTTTGGTGTTTATTAATAGGTTTAAGGAGGTTGGTTATAAGTGGCGTCCATAGGATAATTGTATTTTAGATCCTTCTCTATTATTGTCGCAGCTTGAAGGATGTTAAATTGATCAAAAATTATCAAAACTAGGTTGACTAAGACTGCATAAAACTCCACTCATCCCTCAACCTGGAGACACGTCATAATTTAATGTTCCCCATTGCAATTTGAACCTGCCAACAGCCTTTGTTGCTGTTTTTACAGATTAATGACATCTATTAAGTCTTTAGAACAAGCTGCAATGTATTTTAAGAACAGGATTCTCGTTTAAATTGTTTTTATGGACGATTCTTTGTTGTCTACCCGAGCTGCACATTAAATCCATCTGAAAATATATTTTAAAATGACATGACATCTTATTGCTGTTCCCATGCTATCAGGCGCGTAACAAGGGGGGGGGGGGGGGGTGGGGATTTGAGGGACAAACGACGTTAACAGAAATTTCTTCATTTTGCTAAGAGTTTTATGAAAAAATCATAAAACTCTCCCCCTTCCCTCAGAAATTTCCATATAAATTTTATTTTGTCCCCCCCCTCTTTCAAATTCCTGGCTACGCCCCTGATGTAGTTCGAAGTCCCTGCAACAGAACCTAATACTATTTATTGCTTGCAACTCGGGCTTTTCACCTGTAAATGACTGTCTTATTTTCAGTTCCATTCCCACACACGAATGTTTTTGATTTCAACTCCCGATTAATCTATTTCCATCTTTCAGGTTGTTTTGTTTCTTAAATTTGAAATGTTTTGGTCACGTAAAGCAAGATGCAACGCCGCAAACGATTGATGACTAAGTCTTCAAGAATAAAATTCCAAGAACCAGCAAGACACTCACTTCTTTTTATTCCGTTATAAAAAGTTCTCATGTCTATAAAATTAATGACATAGTTTTGCTTACCTTTTTTTTCTCTGTTATGATTCATTCCGCAATGTCGAATTGTTTTAAGTTCTCAGCTGAGATATGGACATTAAAATAATCATTGCTATTATATTTCATATTGACACACGCGTGGAGGATGTTCTGTGTCTAGGGAATGAAACTGTCTTGTTTTTGGGAGAGAATTTAATTGGTTGACGAGTTGGGTTTGGTGGGAATCGAACCACATTCTCTTAAGAATATTTTCAACTATTGACTACTTATCCCTGCCACTCAGCGATCGAGGTACTTGCGAAAATCAAAGTTATTTTCGTCAAATTGTCTTTTTTTCTCTCTCACAAAGAATTCACCACTTGCAAATAAATATTCCAAGCATCCAAAAAAGAATCCTCAACACTTAAGTCAAATCTCTTAGAAAAAGATAAAGAATCTCAACTTAAGTTGACAGCAGTATCTCCAAAAAAAAAAGTGATCAGAATTTATTTATTTTTATATTTGCAGAAATCAGCAAAATTTATTTCCAGATGATGAATGTAAATTTAAATTCGAATAAAGCTCCATAATTTTGATTTATATCGAATACTGTTGTGTATCTACAACGGAAGTATTTTAAGTCATGTCAGATACATTTTAGAGTTGTATAAATTGTGTCAACATCTACGCAGTTTTGAGTTACAGGAACTGAAGAAAACTGGATGTTGTAAAAGAATTAAAGCAAAAATAACTGTCAAAAATATGTGAATAAATAACAGTGAACAAATAATTAAAGAATAACTGCCAAAAAATATTTTAAAAATAAAATGTCAAAAAATATTTGAAAAATGATCAGCTAAAATCCTTCGTAAAAACGCGCTTATAACTTCATCAATAATGAATGATATTGCAGTTCCAAATGATCAAATTTCATCATGTCCTCATAAATATTAGCCACTTAAATACAATATGAGATGAGTTGAAAAAAAAAATGTTAATTAAACATTGGAATGCAATATACTCACCACCTTGAATATTTTTCCTTCAAAAGAAACGCGTTCAGGTGCAAATAACTAAAGTCACATTTTCTGCTTGAAAAACATACCCAATTCTGTCAATTGCTAATGGAAAAATTAAACATCAACAATTTTTATTTAAATTGAAGAGAGAAAAAAAAACTTCGTGAAGAGAAAAAGTGAAAATATTTCGCATTTATGCATGGCCATGCCATTCACCTTGAAATCAAAACTAAATTTAATTTAAAATTCCGATCATGTTTTGTTATTTTTTTTTCTTGTACAAGAAATAAAAAAAATAACAAAATTGTCAATCGAATGCTAATATCTTTAATTTAACTTCTTCAATGAGAAACGGAATCAATGAAGTCGAAAAGTTTCTGTGGAAAAAAGAGTTGCATAATATTAGCGTCATTGATTTGTCATGACATCGGCATGGATGATGAACTTACTAAGGTCAGATATTAATTGAAATGCTAGAAGCTATTATTAAATTTCTCTCGTTTTTTCATGAATGAAGATAGTTGTGTGGATTTTTAAAGGAGCGCAGCTTATTACAATTCAGCTATTTTAACTTAATTCAGCTAGCTCAGCTTAATTCTTCTTGTTAAGCTTAATTCAGCTAGTTCATATCAATTCAGCTGGTTCAGCTTAATTCTTCTTGTTAAGCTCAATTCAGCTAGCTCAGCTTAATTTTTCTTGTCAAGCTTAATTCAGCTAGTTCATCTCGATTCAGCTTGTTAAGTTTTATTCAGCTAGTTCAGCTTTTTCAGCTTAATTCAGCTAGTTCAGCTTAATTCTTCTTATTAAGCTAATTCAGCTAGTTTATCTCGATTCAGCTGGTTCAGCTTAATTCAACATGTTCAGTTTAATTCTTCTTGTTAAGCTTAATTCAGCTTGTTTATCTCGATTCAGCTCGTTCAGGTTAATTTAACTAGTTCAGCTTGTCCATTTCGATTCAGCTCGTTCAGCTTAATTCAGCTAATTTATCTCGATTCAGCTGGTTCAGCTTAATTTAGCTATTTCAGCTTAATTCATTTGGTTCAGTTTAATTCAGGTAGTTCAGTTTAATTCAGCTAATTCAGCCCAATTCAGCTATTTCAGCACACTGATTCACCTACTCACATTTTTAATAAAATCCTCACCAAATACAGAACAACAATGTAATATAAGCAGCAAAATAATACCTCTGATTCACGCAAAGCAGCCTGAAGTACATTTAAAGTGTGCATACACATAATTTAAATAAAATAAAAACTGGAAAACCCAAAGAATTTTGCACGAAGTCGTCACCGAAATCAGTTACGTAATTTAATATTCAACGCTTGCATACACAATAAATATTTTTTAATGTGACAACTACAAAGAATTCCGTAAGTCCAAAAAGACGTTTTATTTTAGCTGTAATCATTTTATTTTTTGTTTCTGGCATCAAAATTGTACAGTTTTTTTGTGAGATCGTCTATAAACTTATAATTTTTCTTCTTCTTGTTAGTTTGTTTATGGAAATTAACTGATGGCAGTAAGTCACAACACAATAAGACAAGACATAACATTTTGAAGACTATGGGAAAATTATAATCACCATTTGATCAAGCTTGAATTATCTTAATAATCGATTAGGGGTCGTTTTGTAAGTGATGTCTGTTAAATAATTGGATTTTCGAGTAGACACATAGGAGATCGTGCACTTATAACATCCATGATTGAGAGGAGAGACCTATTTGAGATTTTGACCCTCGTGCCTTCAATCTAACCATCCCACTATGGGGCAAAATGAAAAAAAAAGGGACTTTCACTTTGAAAAATGGACTTTTCCGATTTACACTTTTTGGGTGATTTTTTCTTGTAGAGGACATAAAAGTAGATAGAAATGCCAAATTTCAGGTCATTTGGTGCTGATTTCGCGATTCTAGAGCTGTTTGAAGTTGAAAACTAGTGAAAATTCTGGTTTTTTCATACCATGTTTGAACCGGGAAATATCTTAACTGGTTTAAGATATTGCAAAACGGTTTTCAGTTCCTATTAGTAGTATATAAGAGCTTTATTTTGACATATAACAAAGTTTAGGTTCTGAATGTTTTCGTGCCATTATGGTAGAACATATGTGAAAATTTCAGGAAAATTATCTTCAAACAAGCCGCAACTATCATAAATGAAGAGTTTCCAGGCAAGTAAAAACGCAGTTTTGTAGCCCCATATATCTAGTTTTCAAAACTGTATAAACTTTGAAAAAGTAAGCTAACGTAATTGAGTTATGTTGATTTTAGTAGGTCGTTGAGTATTTGGCCAAAAACTAATAATTCTTTTAAAAATACGAAAACATAGTTTTAAAAATAGTTTTTTGGTGTTTTCTTATGAAAAATAACAATTTAAATGATTTTGTGAAGAAAATTTTTCAAAAACTTCAAAATCTTTCGAGATATAGGGGGTATGTGCTCTCCATCGATTTGGCCATTTGTCACCCTACTTAAACCACTATAACTTTTTTTTGAAAAAATATTTTTTAATTCTGTTTTCGGATTATTGTAGCCTAATGTAATACCTATCCAACGATATATAATACTTGCTAGTTAACTTAGTCCTGGTTATTTATAGGGCTGTTGATTGTGACATACGCAGTTTTTGAAAAATTCCCAAAAATTGCATTTTCAAAAATACCACTTTTAAGCAATCTCGAGTATTTTTTTAGAACTTTTTTATGTTTATTTATGACATTTATGAGATTATAAAGCCAAAAAATTAAATTTAGAAACTTTTTACTTCCCTAGTTAACAACTTTGTAAAGTACCCTTGGTAGTCACTATCAGGTGTGAAAATCTCAGTTTTGAAACTATTTTATATATATACTCGTGAAATTCTCTCTACACATCATATCAGTTTTGAACTTCATTGAACAAGTCACTTTCAAAAATGAACCAAAATTCAACACTTACGAAGAAAACACTCTGTGAAATTCTTCGCGACAAAACGTTAAATCTTGCAACACAGCACACGTACTGTTTGGCAGTAATAGAAGAAATTCATGGGAGAGAATTAGCGGAATCTCAGAAACCAAGTTTAATTAATAAATTAAACAAGCTGAAGTCAAAGTCAAAAATGTTTTGTAATCAGTCAAATTGGAATAATGCATTAAGAGATCATGCAGATTTCTATGAAGAGGAATTTGAAGTTGACTCACGATACTTCAGCGAATCTAGTGGAGGGATTCTTTTTGAGGAAGAATCTATATATGAAGCAGAAAATGTTACTGACACAGATGAAGATATGGATGAGATTGAATACATCGTCCATGACATAGAGCCTTCATCCAGCAAGGGCATCAAGAGGAAACTAACAAGCGATAAGCATCGACGTAGAAGAGTGGACGAATTAGATATCAGTTTAAAAGAAGCAAAAGGATCATTGTTATCAGTTCTTCACTTGGCACTTCGCCTTTCTAAAGAAGAAGGAAAAGTAGAAGGAGCTAAAATGTTAAAAGAATTTATTAAGGCGTGCCAAAAAGGAGAGGATCTTCCAGAAAAAACTACATCAAAACCTAAACAACTAGATATACATGTAGCTCTAGGTGTAAAAGCCTTTAACAATTTATCTCGAAATCAGTACAACAATATTCGACAAGTCCTGAAACTGGAATGCGAAAACGTTTTACCGACAGCTAAAAAATTGTTGAGGTTAGAGAAACAATGCTATCCTGATGACATAACGGTCACCGATACAAGAGCCGTTATTCCACTAAAAAATTTGACACAACTCACCACAAAAAGAGTTATTGAAGCACACAATTCAGAAATATACGACAAAATCAAAATATTACCTTCAGAATCAACTCCAAAAGTTATTCATGCAGAAATGATCGTCACATGGGGGATGGACGGAACAACAGGACAGTCACAGTATAACCAAGGAAAAACAAATTCAAGAAATCAAGAACGAGATAGAACACAACCGAATCAAACGACTAATAATGAAATTATAGAAGACAAATCACTATTGACAGTTAGTATGAGTGTTCAGCAACTACGACATGAAGACGAAAACGGAAATTATATCTGCTTATGGGACAACGAAAACAGTCAATCTGTATACTCAGTACGACCAATACAACTTGAACATGCCAAAGAAACCAGAGTAAATGTTAGAAGGATATATGAAGATATAAAAAATCAAATATCAAAACTTGAACCACAGAGATTCATATGTGAAGACATGCTTTTGGAAATTACGTACAAATTCTACCCCACAATGTTAGATGGAAAAGTTTACACAGACCTTACAGAAACATCAGGATATTGCAGATGTCAGCTTTGTAGATCTGGACCAAACGAGATGAGTGACATAAATAATCTTGATAATGGAAGATTCGAAAAAACACACAGAAAATTTGTTAAAGAACACTTGTATTTCAACACTCAGCCACTTCATACATCAATGAACGTACTCACGACTCTATATGATTTGTCATATAAACAATATGTTCAAAAACACTGGCTGGAGATAACTGAAGAGGAACAGATTGTTTTAGATGTTGAAAAGGCTAGAATAAAGCAAGCAATGTGGGATGCATTTAATGTTCGTGTACTCGAACCAAGACAAGGGGGAGCTGGATCATCAGATACAGGAAACGTTGCAAGAAAAGTTCTTGAAAATCCAGAGCTTCTAGCTAAAACTCTATATCTTAATGAAGAAATAATTAAACGTATATGCTATGTGCTAAACCAAATTCGAAGTTTAGAACCAGTTGATGATCTAGATGAATTTGATAGGTACTGTAAAGAAACATACAGAATGTTTTTGACAACATATAGTTGGTTCAAAATACCAGTAACACTTCACAGAGCACTTGCTCATGCAAAACACTACATGGAAGCCTTACCATTACCTCTAGGAAGAATGAGTGAAGAAGCCGGGGAGTCACAAAACAAATATCTCAGACAAGATAGAGAACTACGTGCCAGAAAAACTTCAAGAATACACAGTTTTACGGATGTTATACATAGAAGACTCTACAGTTCTGATCCAGTAATAATAAAAAAATATATGGATGTAATAAATAAAAGGTTAATGAGAAAAAATGTCCAAGAAGAAGGTGAAACACCTGAGCAACAAACAGAAAATGAGGAAAAAGATGAGGAAGAAATTGAATTGATTGAGCCAGAAGGAGAAGGTTATGACTTTTCCCAAGCAGAAAACTATGATTATTCCGAAGGACAAGACCATGAATATTCTGAAGAAGCAAACAACGAATGAATAAATAAATTTCATTAAATATGATAAAAAAATGTAAATTAAATTTCTTGACAAATAAACAAAATTTCATTAAACTAAAAATTAAACTTTATTAATTTTACCTATTATAGTTGCGTATCAGAGTATTTTTTTTATTACTCTAATGATAATAGCTTTTTTCAGACTTAACATTTCTTAAAAAAGTCCAAAAAATACTCGAGATTGCTTAAAAGTGGTATTTTTGAAAATGCAATTTTTGGGAATTTTTCAAAAACTGCGTATGTCACAATCAACAGCCCTATAAATAACCAGGACTAAGTTAACTAGCAAGTATTATATATCGTTGGATAGGTATTACATTAGGCTACAATAATCCGAAAACAGAATTAAAAAATATTTTTTCAAAAAAAAGTTATAGTGGTTTAAGTAGGGTGACAAATGGCCAAATCGATGGAGAGCACATACCCCCTATATCTCGAAAGATTTTGAAGTTTTTGAAAAATTTTCTTCACAAAATCATTTAAATTGTTATTTTTCATAAGAAAACACCAAAAAACTATTTTTAAAACTATGTTTTCGTATTTTTAAAAGAATTATTAGTTTTTGGCCAAATACTCAACGACCTACTAAAATCAACATAACTCAATTACGTTAGCTTACTTTTTCAAAGTTTATACAGTTTTGAAAACTAGATATATGGGGCTACAAAACTGCGTTTTTACTTGCCTGGAAACTCTTCATTTATGATAGTTGCGGCTTGTTTGAAGATAATTTTCCTGAAATTTTCACATATGTTCTACCATAATGGCACGAAAACATTCAGAACCTAAACTTTGTTATATGTCAAAATAAAGCTCTTATATACTACTAATAGGAACTGAAAACCGTTTTGCAATATCTTAAACCAGTTAAGATATTTCCCGGTTCAAACATGGTATGAAAAAACCAGAATTTTCACTAGTTTTCAACTTCAAACAGCTCTAGAATCGCGAAATCAGCACCAAATGACCTGAAATTTGGCATTTCTATCTACTTTTATGTCCTCTACAAGAAAAAATCACCCAAAAAGTGTAAATCGGAAAAGTCCATTTTTCAAAGTGAAAGTCCCTTTTTTTTTCATTTTGCCCCATAGTGGCATCCTTGACATCATATGTTGATGCAAAAACCATAAATCTCTATCCGGGATTGAAATTAAACGTGATTGATGGTCAACTTCGTCACTATCCATCCCATAAGCCACTGAATATTCACATCATTTACGAACAACCCACAAGAATCTTACATCAGTCACTATGAATATGCTTGAATTCACTAGAACCACTTGACTAGAGGTGATTTGATTCGTTGAACTTTTGGGAATTTCTATTGATCATCATCATCATCATCATCTTTTTTGCTAGGAAGTACCGGAACTAATATTAAAATAAATTAATAAAAATCCTATTAAACAATCTAGGAAGCACAAAAATTGAGAATCTCATACGATTGAATTTGCAGACATTTTTCAAGTAGTTTTCAGCTTCTTTAATATGACAAGTTTGAAGATGTTATCATTTTTTTTGCAGCTACTGTTTCATACTCGATATTTGTTGTGTATGAAATGTGAATTTGTGTTAAATTTAGTGTTATTTCGAATATTCAGGACCTTGTGCTGTATATCAAGTACCACTCCTTAGATATTACAACTAATTTTGGTCTAAGCCTTGTGTAGACTTGAATTTCTGCAATGTTTTAAGTTGATTTCGTAACAAGCTGTGTAGCAGAGACCACCAGTGTAGAATTGAGGCTGAAAGACTGTTTGATCTGTCCTATAGGATATACCGAGCTACAAATGACATTTAATTCAATAATATGGTCACTAGGTAGCTATGATTGAGTGATAAGTGAAGAACTAGCTCAAATTAATAGGATTTATAGTCTGTATATGTCTTATGGACACATTCGAGACTTGAAATGAGGTTAGGTTCAAAAACTGACACTTAGGTACCGAGATACTAACAAAATACAGTCTTCTAATGTCCGGGATCTGTGCACTTAATCTAATAATAGCAAAAAGCATGTTAGCAATAAAAAAAACTCATGAAAATAAAAATAGAATCTACAAACAGTTAAAAGAAGCTCCACGTGTAGGCTGCAGATCAATAATAATCATTAGAATGAAATAACAAGCAATTTTCAAACTCGAGTCATTTTGACATGTTTTGCTTTTTTTTTAATTCAATAAACTTGCAGTTTATGAGCTTTGTAAATTGATCAGAATTATATTTCCAGCATGTGCAACAGTTTACCGGATATATTAACATTTAATGATGAAATTAACACTAATAAGTTGATTTCTGGAAATCATAAGCTTCAGCAAAAGCTGATATATTGAAGTAAAGGCAGTTGGTAGTAAAATTATATGGTTATAGAAATGTCTGTAAGTTATGAAACATAGTAAGTTGGGCTATTATGATATTTTGTTTAAAATGCGATTACATTAGTAAGGAGCAGGGTTGTTGTTTGGTTTAAGAATTGAGTTAAGGTTCCTAATCTGTTGAAATATTGTGAAAATGCCTCTACATTGACTTCAAATAAGCAATTCTCAATTCAACGTATTTCTCAAATTTAAATTAAAGATGCGAAAAAGTTGCAAGGTTCTAAAAGAGATGCGAAAAAATGTGAGGTTCTAAAAGAGATGCGAATAAGTTGCAAGGTTCTAAAAGAGATGCGAAAAAGTTGTAAGGTTCTAAAAGAGACGCGAAAAAGTTGTAAGGTTCTAATAGAGATGCGAAAAAGTTGTAAGGTTCTAAAAGAGATGCGAAAAAGTTGTAAGGTTCTAAAAGAGATGCGAAAAATATTGTGAACATTGAGTTAAATTAAGTTTTGGTATTCAAGTGTACAAAATTGTTCAAACACAAAAATCAACATCAATGGTAAGTCAAAAACAGATTTAACATCAACAAAGTAATTGAGTAACACAAAATCTGCGTGATTTAAGCAACTTAATGATGAAAATCTTGCGAAAACCATGAAATTCGATTTTCGTATTAACTTAAGGCTTTATATCATCAATATTCATACTGTTTACCTCAATATTTTGATCATTTACTTAGTTTTGCTAATAAATCTTCACTTTATCTCTTAAAAATTTTCAAAAATAAAATCTTCAACTCTGCATCAAGAATTTCTTCTTTACCTCCACGATCGGATGTCATTTTTCAACAATTACTTAATTCAATTTTATCATTACTCCGTAAATGTCTTATGTAAATCTATAAAAGGATGGAAAACATTGATCTATAAAATATAATGGAAATGACTTTTTAATCCACTTGGCACAGTCGTAAATTAAGCAGCAAAATAGTTTTGTTCTACATGCTACCATAAATATAATTAATGATTCTTGTAGCACAATAACCTTAAAATTCAATAGTAGTTACACAAAAATATATAAATATGAACGATAATGACCAAAGTCGATGTTGCTTTAGAATGAAATGTTATTTGTGGTATTTTTGCGAGATTGCATATCAACCGTATGTGCCCATAGTCACGTAGAATTCAACAAAGAATCACTGAAGACGAGTTTGGAAGAAAAAGTATTAAACAAAGTCATTTGAAAGAAGCTTCTTCAAAGTGTAGGGTGTGAAATATTATTTAGAATTTTTATGGACTTACGTGATTCAGACAATTGGATTTACTATAAATGTTAAGTTTGTGTAGTAATCTGATTGTCTGAAGATCTACAAAATCTTAAATCATCAAAATTTACAATCGTTATCTAATAAAATAGGTCTATAGTAGATCTGTAGGTAGAACTTTAGAAGCAACATCCATAAAGAGTAATTTACATGTTTGAATCGTGCTGCTAAGTCTTACAAGATGAATCAAATTCTTTGAACTTAATAACTTGATTTAATTGACCTATAAAATTATTATTCAACACAATCTAATAACCAGGAAGAAATTCTCATTAAATCACATCATTAATAATATTTATTCCTAGTAATCCTATTCATAAAAGTCAATTATTAGATAGCGAAAAGTAAATTTCAACAGCTTCAATTTTATATAAAACTTGACGTTATCTAAATCATTATCTTTAAATAATAGCTTTATTTATTAAATTACTAGCTATTAATAAAACTGTAAAAGGTTCTAAATTGAATATTTTATTATTTTATTATGATGCTTATAAGGCGCAACTAAACAACTTAATTTTCATACTTTCGTGTTAAGGAGCTATCTTATCATTGATCTTTAAGTTTTATTATTTTCAACATTTTCGTCCTGTTTTTTGCATTCATTATTGTAATAATAAGCATTTATATGCTAAGGAGTCGCATACTTATAGCATCCTAATCACATTAAGATAGTCTAGCACTACTCTCAATGGTCAACCAGTGTGGGATATCCCTCGAACCGTTTGCTGTGTGCGGTTTAGGTCATGGCTTGTTATCAGGTGTTCTGTTGCACGAATTCAAACTATGAATATTTTTAAAGCACGATGAAGGGTCTTTCAGATGGGGAAGAAGGGGCACATGTAAGAAAAGAACAGTATCTTTCAAGAAAGCCGCCAAGTATTACTCTAAACCCCCTCCTCATCCCTGGGTCATTTCAATATTAGCCAACTTAACTGGCTTATTGGATTAAAGTAATTTTTCAAAAATAAAAAAAACGTGCTGGAAATTAATATTTCTGGAATCCACCAACATCTACAAGAGCTGAACGTAACTTTTCAATCTCCAATAATATTGTCTCAAAAAATCGCACTAGATTGTTAGACCAGTTAAAATCGTACTTTAAGAATTGTTCTAAAACCAAAAAGAATTGAATTTCAAACGGAAATTATTGTCAAAAAAAACAATTTGACAGTCAAATCAAATAGAATTTAAATATAATTTAAAAACCTAAATAAAAAGCTTTTAAAATTTTGAATTATTACTATATATTTTTGATAATTTTCGAGCTGAATACACCCTTAATTAACGCAAAAATGTGAAATCACAATCAGTCAAAAAAGATCAAATTTCTCAGCAACCTTTGACTTTCAATTTTCTCACAATTTTCTTCAGTTTAATTCTTTAAAGACGTGTTTTTAAATCTTGTTGCAAATCGGTGCAAATAAATTGGAACTTGACATTATTAATGCTTAAAAAGAAGTGGAGTTCAAGATAAAAGTGATAGTGAAGTGCTAAAACGGAAGCAACAGTGAAAATAAGCCAAAAGAGATGAAAAAATTAAAAGTGAAGAAAAAAATGAAAAATTTTCTGAGTGAACATTGAAAGTTAAGAAAATTAAATTCAAGAAGTTGTAAAATTGAAGTGAAAATGAGATTGATGAAGCTTGAAGGAACCAGGACATAATTAAAGAAGCAAGAGGCTAGTGACAACGAAGAAAAAGCTAAGTATACTAATAAATAGCAGAGATCCAAGCCGATTTTTTCGGCTTAACTCAATTTTTGATTTTTTTGATAGAAAAAAGCCATTTCACACCCATTTCAAGTATTTAAATTGAACTTTACATGCTTTACTATGATTCTGTGTAATATTTTGTCAGCATGTAGCTATAGTAAGCTCAGAATTTCAATTTAGTCGATGCTAAGCCGATCGGCTTAAATTTCGGCTAAATTGAAATTCTGAGCTTCCTATAGCTACATGCTGACAAAATATTACACAGAATCATAGTAAAGCATGTAAAGTTCAATTTAAATACTTGAAATGTGAGTTAAATAGCTTTTTTCTATCAAAAAAATCAAAAATTGAGTTAAGCCGAAAAAATCGGCTTCGATCTCTGATAAATAGTCCTCAAATTCCTTTTCTTTAATGAAACCAGCCATTTGACTTCCTACAATTGCGTACGTAATGCTTGCAATACGTGAAATGATTACTTGAAAACGCATTGCATTGAGTTTTACATTTCGTCGGCCTTTGTTGATGTAAATTAAGAGTGGGAGTCGTTGAATAGGTCAGAGGGGGGTCGATGCAAGATGAGGAGGGGTAAAACTTGAGGGAGCAAAGTCTTTTGACCCTTTTTTTAAAAAGTTTTTCTGTTCTTTTTTTTTTTTGTAAATCGAGCCTATAAGTCATGTGTTTCTGCCTGTGAGACTTACTATCGTGGCTATTGATTGGTTCATCCTTGATGTAGAGTGGCATCAAGGACATTGATTGCTTGCTCGTAAATGAGACTTGCAATTTTTTGTCTAGATGCCTGTTCTCACACACAGCATTAGACTTACATCAGGTCCAATGACGTATCGTGTAGTTTAATGTGAAAAATGAGCCTCTGATGATTTGGGTTGTAATCAATAGAAGCTTAATTAAAAGCGTCTAACCCTAACCCTAAATTGTGGTTCTTTTTCATGCTCAGGTGTGTGGTAAAGAACGTTTTTGCCTCTATCTCGGACTGTTCTGATTCAAAGCCTAAAATGTGAGCAGTAATGGAATGAAAACACGATTGATTCATTTCCTTGGTTGAAATTAAACTTGATATGATTAACTATGAAAGAAGAACCATCAAAAAATTTGCTTTCTCAGTTTAATCCCTCCTTCATCTTGCATCAGCTTCTCTCTTACCTGTCCATCGACTTCCATCTTTAACTTACATCGAGAAAGAGCGAACGGAACATAGTACTTAATGTTATGTGATTTTACTTAATCATTTTACGTAACGTAGGCTTTACGTGAGCCTTTTTGAAAGTTTTTCTGACTAATTTCCAACAGAGAAAGTGAATTTGATATCATAAAACTTTAATTTAAACAGCAAATCTTAATTAAGAATTATATTTATTTTTATTTTACTAATTCGTTTTTAAAATTGCCATATATTTTAGGTTCTTTAAGGATCAGCACTTATAGCCATCACAAAACATTTCATATGTTGTGTTATTTTCTTCACATTTGAACAATTACTCATCGTTCACACACAAGTAAGCACATAGTATGAATATTTGATACAAATTCGATTTCTTATTGTCTTGACGATGTCTTATTGTCTTGGGGCGATTCTCCAGATAGGTTGAATTTTTAAAAACAGAACTGTAATTCCACTGCTACTTGAAATTTTTAAATTTTTGAAATACGTTGGGAAAAATGTAAACAAAGACTTGTTTACAAAAATAAAATTTTGTTTTAATTTATAAAAATCATTTTTTTTTTATATGTTTTAACTAAACAAAAGGTAATTAATAATTAATACTGCACTCAATCATCATCGTTTCTTTTAAAAATATTCCATTTAAATTTATAACGTATTTGAAAAATTTGAATCTCACAAATTAGTTTCAAGCGCTTTAAAAATTACTCGAAGACAAAATTTTCATCAAAAGAATTGAATTTTCTTGTGAAATTTGTATTAAGCCTAATAAAATTGTTGTCATATATGATAAAGTAGTTCGTTTTCTATCGATTGGTATTTATATCATATGTCAAAGAATAGTTTTTAATACTTAATTTTTGATTATAAAAATCCAAATACCATATTTTGTCTTCGAGAAATCGTCCGAAGAATCGAAATATTTCCTTAATTAGAGTATATTGAAAGCATTTAATTATACAGATTTGTAGAGTTTAAAAAGTTGTACAATATTAATTTGTCTTTCGAGGCTCTCTAATGGAAAAAAATTATAAAAAATTCATTTTAGTGGTGGTTTTTTGAAAATTTTTATCTGGAGAATCGCCCCTTGACGATGGTCAATCATAGGGGCAGAGTTGCGAAACAGGTCACCTGTGACAGGTGAGAACCTTTCAATTCCTTGATAATTTGTATGGTTTTGTTAGAAAAACCTTATAAATTATCAAGGAATTGTTGGGTTCTCACCTGTCACAGGTGCCTGTTTCACAGCTCTGCATAGGGGTTCTAAAATCGGGAATATTCCCGAAATTCCCGTTGTCATACCAAAAAAAAAAACCGACAATTCAAATTAGTTTTTTTTTATTTTGTATTTTCCATGAAAAAAACTACAATTTTAAGAAAAAAATTAAAATAATGAAAACATACGTTAAGGGCAATTCTACGAGTGAAAAAAATTACAAAATTTCTTTATTCTATTAAAAAAAACTTTGAATATTGACTTTTTACACATTTAAATTAATTAAAATTATGTAAAAAGGGAATTTTTATCATTATGAATAGTACTTGTTTGCAATAAATGGCTGTATGAGGAGATATTTTAACTTTGTTACTGTCAATCGGTGGAATTTACAAAATGTACTTTAATTTGTTAAATATTTCACTAAACACTCATTTCTGATTTGTGTCTCTACCCAAAAAATGTTTGAATTCACAAATTTAACAAACCTTTGACTTAAAACATAGCAATAATGCTTTAATATAGCTAAAATTTGTCAAAAACTGTGTCAATCGGTGGAAATTTTACATATTTTCGACTAAGCTTGAAGCGCTTACAAAAATTTAACATTTAAATTACCGTTGAAATTTTATTCTGTAATATTCTTCACATATGGAAAAACTTATTTTAATTAGTTTTTCATGCCTCTTTTTGCCTTAAAGTTTACACTTTAAGAACGAATAACGTAAAAATAATGGAGAAATACACTTTATAAAAAGAAACACTATATTTTTATCCAAGAGATATAACGGATAAAAAAAAAATTAAATTTTTGCAAGTATCGAAAACTTACAATGCAAATTTCTGCAGTTCCCTTTACTCGTAGAATTGCCCTTAAGGAATTTAAGAGTTGAAATATTAAACTCAAATTTGATGTTCTTTAAATCAAAAACATATATTTATGAAAAACGAAGAGAAAAAGTATTTAAAAATATTTTTTAAATGTATGATGTCCATAAAATAATAAACTTAATTGACATTGGATTAAAGTAATTTTTCCAAAATAAAAAAACGTGCTGGAAATTAATATTTCTGGAATCCACCAACATCTACAAGAGCTGAACGTAACTTTTCAATCTCCAACAGATCTCCAATAATATTGTCTCAAAAAATCGCACTAGATTGCTAGACCAGTTAAAATCGTACTTTAAGAATTGTTCTAAAACCAAAAAGAATTGAATTTCAAACGGAAATTATTGTCAAAAGAAACAATTTGACAATCAAATCAAAAAAAATTTAAATATAATTTAAAAACCTAAAGAAAATACATGGTGTAAGTGTAGCTTTTAACTTTTTTTTTGTTGATTCCCGGGAATATTGTAGAATTTGCCCTCACATGAACCAAAACTGGGTATGATCATGAAGAGCTTATAAGTCAAAAAATCAAGACATTCGTCCATTTAAATTCTAGCAACTTAATCAGCAGTTTAAGTGCATCTAAACTTGACTCAATCATAAACAACTCATCTTTTCAGCTACCAGGTGGCCAGACTAAAATAAATATTTCCCTACTAGAATCTAGAAACACTTGCAATTATTCTAAATAGCAAAAAAAAATTACTCCACGATATACGAGACTTGCTTATATAATGAAGTGTGAGCGATTAGTCAATTCTTCAAGCGCATACTTGATTTTATTATTCTGATGTCAATGAAACTTTTCATTGTTTAGCTTTGCCGCCAAAGTATATAGCTTTTATGCCTCAATCCATAGTGCAAAAAGAAATCAAAAACGCTTCAATTGTGATGAGAACTTTTTTATATTCAATACGTATGGTTGTGCGGGGGGTGTTTATAAATTATGTGAGTCAAAAGTATAGTTTAAGAGCTGAGCTAAAGATCTCTTTGAGTGAAAGGTGTCTTTGAAGAGGGAGGGGGGAGGGTCTTATCTCGTAAGAAGGTGGTTTGAATAGCAAAACAAAGGGTTTGTATGTATGTATGTATGTATGTATGTATGTATGTATGTATGATTTATTAAACCTTTTCGGTTGACGAATTTAATTCCTTTTTTCTCTCTTCTCTCCTTTAGAAAAAGAAAAAACCTCCTCAAACAGAATCTCCAAGGAGGGTCCAATCTATCAAGAGGGGGTTTGAATCTTTAAAAAGGTATTCGAATCTATAAAGGGGAGTCCGATCACTCAAAGAAGGTTTAAATTTCTTAAAGGGGGTCTGATCAATCAAGAAGGGGCTTTAATATCTCAAAAAGGTATTTGAATCTTTAAAGGGGGGTCCGATCACTCAAGAACGGTTTAAATCTCTAAAAGAAGGTCTGATCTATCAACGGGTGGCTTAAATATCTCAAAAAGGTATTTGAATCTCTAAAGGGGGATCCAATCTCTCAAGGGGGGTTTTAATTTTTCAAAAAGGTATTTAAATCTCTAAAGAGGGGTCCGATCACTCAAAGGGGTTTAAATCTCTAAATGATCCCTCAAGGGGGGGTCTGATCTATCAAGAGGGGGCTTGAATATCTCAAAAAAGTATTTGAATCTATAAAGGGGGTCCGATCTCTCAAAAGAGTGCCTAAAATTTCAAGACGAGAAAGTACCAACCTTGAACATCCTGTTCACTAGTCATATATTTTGAAATCTTGACCTATATGAGACCATAATATATAAACAAAACATCACATCTAAATAGCCCCACCTCAACGACAAAGAATAATAAAAAAGAGTAGTTAAAAGGCAAAAAGAGAAGAAATTTGCATTTAATCGAAAAGAAAGAGATTTTTTTTTAAATATTTATTCAATTTCCACGGCGTTCAGTACGGTGTTATCTTTCACTCGCGTAATATGCACTCACAGTGACTGCACTTAATTGACCACAATTAAATAATTATAAGTGTAGAAAAAATAAGTTATTAAAAAATCAATTTTAAGGCTTTCCAGTGAAGGAAAGAAAAAGAAGAGGCAGTGCTTAACGTGATAATTTATTTTGACGAATATAACTCACCTTAAAAAGTTTAAGTGAATATGCAATTAAGCAAGATAATTTAAGATAATTCAGAACTTTTTTATGCTTCTATGTTAATCTCTTCCGTGTGATTTTTGTTTGTATACATATAGATTATTGATGTAATAATAATAACGTGGAAATACAGTGAGTTCATTATTAAGAATAGATTTAAAAAATGTCTATGTTTAGTCGCTACGAAATTGGAGTGTACCTTAGTTCCTGAAACATTATTTTTTTGCACGATTGTAATTTTCAATTGAATTATTTTTTTTTGCAATACATTTTCGGATCGCTAACAAATGTCTTAATTTTAAAGCAAAAGCTTCTATTGTATGAGTATAAAAGATAATTGGCAGTCGCATGCCAAACGCAAGAATTGCCATGAGATTGAGTTTGATTGTTGGCAGGTCATTTGGATGGTTTGACGTTTTGTCAGGAAGAGTTCTGTGGAATTACAGAGTTGAGTGGATGAAGCTTATTGAGCTGTTGCACTTAATTTTGAGATTCGATTTATAAATTTTAGGCGGGAAAGCTTTTTCAATTAATTTTTACAAATAAGGAACTTAAATTATTGATTCTGTCACAAAACAAAATCACATTTTTTTATGGAAGTAAAGCAGCGACAAGAATTCTGCATTCAATTGAGCCTCAGCTGCATTACATTATTTTTAAATTAATTATTTTTGCATTCATGAATAATATCGATTTGGATTTCCAAGACTCAAATTAAAGCTCATTCATTCACATCCTGTTTAAGGGAGGTGCTTGTAAGTGATGTCTAGTGCCGTAGCCTGAAAGGGGAGTTTAGAGAATTTGGAGAATGATGCACGTGATGATGTGCTAAAGGAAGGCTTTAGGATTTTTTCAAAAAAGAGGGGGAGAGGGGAGAGGGTCTTTTGTGGGCGTGACGTGATACTTTTAAGGTCCGTTCTAACAATATTCCATTCGTGGGTAATCTTGTTGCTCTCGTTCCTATTTCTCCCACTACACTTCAAGTTCCTGACCCGTTCCTTAATCCAACGTTGCCCAAACGCCCAATTATGGCTTGATCTCGTACATTAAGCAGTCGAAGTATCTTAACTTCCGAAAAAGAACAGGTTTGGAAATGGCTGGATTCGAACCGACGATCTTCGACTTACCATTCCAAATTTGAGCCAAGCGCCTTACCCATTCGACCAGCAAGGCACTTAACTGCTTAAATTTACTTCTATTACGTTATGCTTCTAAGACAAGCGGGAGTGGAGGGGGGGGGGGGGGGGGGGGGGTCTGAGATTTTGTAGCAATTAAGAAGAAAAAAAATTTGTAACAAGAGGTTAAGGGGTCTAAAAAGTCGTATTTTTGCGTTACGTAATAAATGACAGTCCCCAAATGGTTCGAAACAAAAAATTTCAAGAATCTCAAAATGAAAACGAAAGTTAAAACTTCTATTGTGTCATTTAAATCTTTCGAGATTCCCACAAAATACCAACATCGTGCACATCACATAGTCATTTTCATTATACAATTCTAAAAGGCATAAAAAAACATTAAAAGCATTTTTGTGTACAATTTTTTTTAGAAAGTGACTCGGTGCATTAAAATAAATAGAAGCAAAATAAATTTTCAACAGCATCAGATTGAGAGGAAATAACCATCAAAAAAAAAGGTAAGTTTTAATTTTTAAGTTAAAGATTGCAATTGAATTTTATGATAATTTGATGCTACCTGCTTTATATGAAATTTACATTCGACTATAAAAAGTCATTAATATTTATTTTATTTCGCTAATTAAGAATTCTCATCTCCCGGGAGTTTTTTTTTAAATTGTGTAATTTAAGAAATGAATTTTTATTGCCAAATTTGGTGACATTAAAACGTTCACTTTGAGGCGATGTAATGAAATATTTTCTTAAACTATTTTTTATGAGAAATGTGTTTGGATGATAACTTCATTTTGAGGGGAACTAAGTGGCAATAGTGTGAAAGTTACAAATAAGTATCAAAATTCTTTAAAAAAATTCTATAAACTTATTGAACTGAGGTGATTATTAAAGGAGAGGAGTAGGTTCAAATCCTATGATTTAGATTCGAATTTATTGACTTTGTAGGTTCAAATCCCAACTTTGAGACCTCTAATATTGATTATTATGTCAGTTTTTAATCAATTATTAATTATTTCTTAAAGGATATCCATTGGGGCATGTCCTACGCATTTGAGATCTTTAATAGTGCCCATTCTAAAGGAACTTGATAATAAAGCAGATCAGATACTCTTTAAAATTGAATGTTCAATATTGTTATTAGAGATTAAAGCTAGTGCTTAGTGCCAGCTAGTGCCCAGTGCCAGCTAATTTCAGATACTCTTTTCAAAGGTGGAACCAGAAATTTATTGCATGGACAGAAAAATTAAGGGGTTGGGGGAAGTGCATTTTCAAAATACCTTAGAAAATTGAAGAAACTTTTCCCAAAGCCACCCTTTGTCTTTGAATACGGCTCTGACTCCATCCAAGCTTGATAGAAAATTCACCTCAAGTTTTAATAATCCTTCCCTGTAAAATGCGCCTATGCCACTCAGTTCCCAAATCCAATTCAACTTCTGCTTTCATGATGCTGTCGTTTCAAATGACTTGTTACTATTTCACAGCAAAGAAAAAAAAAACAAATATGAAGATAGATTTCATGACACAACAAAGAGAGTTATGTATATGCATGCATGACTATATGCGAGGACAAATTGCATGACATCGGTGTATAATATTCTTTAAAAAAGTCTCTCAACGGAGATTCTTTAATCTCGCCAATATATCTTTACGCCAAATAACTTAACAAATAAATACACTTATTGGCAGAACAGCCTTACATTTTATTATGTTTGTATATCTATCTTGCAAACTACAAAATAGCTGACAACATTTTCCATTGAAGGCATTTAAAAAGACATAAAAATATATCAATTGTTTATGTTTTTAAGCGTAAAAGATCTTTTTTTTTATTTTATTTTCTTTTTTAATGTCCAAGAATAAAAAGATGGGCATGGGTTGAAGTAGTCGGTGAGGTATCTTTATCGACATCAAGCAGCAGATGATTTTTTTTTTTCATGAATTGTCTGAATTATATTTTTTTAATACCCAGTTTAAAAATAATTGAGGCTATTAAAAAGAATATTAAGTGTTTAATTTGAAATTAAATTATTATTTGAGGTTGTTCGAGTGTTGGATGTGTGTTGGGATCTGAGAAGATTAGAATGGAAGCTGTGATGCAAAATTTTAGATCCTTGAGGCTTAATTTTTTTTAAATTATTCTTTAATGTAATTAAACTTTTGATACAATAATGGTCTTAAAATAATTGAAAAATTAAGTGTCAAAAATATTTGAAAAAATAACGGTTAAAAAATATTTGAAAATGTAACGGTTATAAAATATTTGAAAAAAATAACGGATAAAATTTTTTGAAAAAATCGTTAAAAAAATTTGAAAAAGTATTTGAATTCTCAAATCAACAGAACTAGTTCAACAAATCACAGAAGTGAAACTTCCAACCCATTTAAATTCAACCCTCGAATGACTTTTAATTGCCTTCTACTAATAGCATTCTCAATCTACACTAGAACATGCCGCAAAAATTTACATGTTCCGCAGAAAATTAAAAATCTGCGTTCACCATGCTTTGTTCTTGAACTTTTTGTTACCGACTATTTACTTTAACATTGCATTCTTTTCTTTTGCCAACAAATCATGCATTAAGAACATATCGATTTACTAAAAATGGTCAATAAATTGATATAATGTCTCTATTTTGTTAATATTGATGTAGATCTGTTGTAGCTTTGGGTGTGCTGTGGAAATCAGCTACAAAAAAAATTATGAATAATTTATTTATCTATTCTCAGTGTCAATTTACGTACAATCAAGTTCTGGATTGAAAAAAGATTGATTTTTTTCAGTGTGGAAATAAATTGATGCATACGTTATATTCGCACAATGTATGCAGCATGTGCAGTGTATAATGAATTTAAATATATGTGAACATATAGAATTACATATTAATTAATGACTCAGTACGATTGCAATTGTTGACAATAAATAGATAAATAAATAAAATTTTATTCATACTTGGATAATTAATGCTGATTAGCATTCATTAATGATTATTTAAGTTAAAATCGAATGTATTGTAATGTTGCTAAAAGCTTTTTACATTTTATGTCCAGATGGGCTGTGTATGGAAATCTTAAATATTGGAATAATATTTTAAAATTTTATCTTTTTGAATTCTTGAATTTCAATTTTTTTTCCGTTTGAACATTTTTGGACATTTTTAAAAATTGCAAACCTTCAAATTTTTTGAAGATTTATTTCTTTTAAATGTTTTGTTTTTTAAAATATTTAAATTCTTCAATTTGTTTTACTTTTTTAATTTTTCAATCTTCTTTCAATTTTTAAAATTCTTTAATTTTTAAAAATCCTTCAACTTTTAAAATTCTTAATTTTTTAAAAAATTTCAATTTTCAAAACTCTTCAACTTATTCATATTCTTTAACTTTCGAATTTTCACTTTTCAAAATTTAATTTTTAAACTTGTTCAATTTTTAAAATGCTTTAGTTTTTAAAATTCTTTAATTTTTAAAATTCATCAATTTTTAAAATTCTTCCGTTTTTATATCTTTAACTTTTCTATAATTTTTAAATTCTTCAACTTATTCACATTTTTCAATTTTCAAATTTTCACTTATAACATTCTTCAATTTTTATAGTTCTTAAATTTTTCAAATTCTTTAATTTTCATAATTCTTCAATTTTCAAAATTCTTCCGTTTTTAAATCTTTAAAAACATTTTTAATTTTTGAATTCTTCAAATTATTCACATTCTTCAGCTTTTGAATTTTCACTTTTCAAAATTAAATTTTTAAAATTCTTCAACTTTTTAAAGTTCTTCAGTTTGATATAAAAATTTAAAAATGCATGATCAAGGCCACAATTAATCACTAGCTCCAAGATTCTATCTACATTGCTATTTAATTATCTTACAAAAGTTCTTCAAAAACACAGATAATAATAAATAAATAAATGCGAAGCGCTAAATGAAGTAATTTATTATGTAATAGATGATGCTCTAGAGCTGGAACAAAAACCACACACAACAAGCAGAACGACCTTCTCGCAATGAGATGAATGAAGATGAAATATTTAGATTTATATTTAACAGACATTGTTTTTAACAAAATTCCTCTGTCCACGTGTTTCTAAATGACATTTAGTTTCTATAACAAACGGATTATGAGTTGTGGACTTTCATATTTTTGTGCGAGCTCGAGTTATTTCCTTTTTCAAGCTTTTGTAAATACTTCAGATTCTGTCAATGATAATATTTCATAAGCTTTGTTGATATTTTAAGACATTTCATAGCGTTCAAGAATTTATAAAATTTCGGGGAATAAATTTTGTATTTCACATGTGGAGTCAACAACTTTTTATTGGCATGTGCCACGAAAATTTGATGATTCATTAAGCGTGCATTACTCGATGGGAATCTAATAAAATTGGTTCTTTGACTTCTGATCTTTATCTTATTTATAATGTTTTTGAATTTTTAATTAAAGTTTAGGCAGGTGTCCAGGAATAAAGGGTGTTGATGTGATTTGAAGCTAGGTGGGTTTGATCAGAACCTATGTTCTATGGATCTTAAGACTATGGATCTTAAGGGTATGGAGCCCTTTGGAGCTCTAGAGACCATCTCATATAGGATCTCAAACCAATATATGATCGTTGTATAGGTAAAGTTACAATTGATGAAGCCTCAAATTCACTGAGCTTGTGATTGCGTCCTTTATCTTACATCCTTCAAAATATAAGACATCCAGCATGAGACCGAGCAAGAATATAGCTAGTGATGTAATTCTTCAACTTTTTGGACCGTGAGCAAGAGTGTTGTACTGATGAAATGATCAAAAATGATCAAAATTGAATCCCTTTTCTAAATATACAATGATATACTAGCATCTGTATGACTTCTTTACGGCATTTTGCGCATACGAATTGTGACTAGGTACATTGCAGGGTTCATCAATTCTTTAACCTTCTCGTGTCTTAGTAATGTGCAAAGCTTGCAAGTGGTTCGGATCCCGCTATAAACTGTAGGATTAAAGATTATGGTACAATAGATTCTTCACAAATTGAATCGCAGTGCCTCCAGCTATAAGGCTGTGCCCTTCACACATTATTATTATTATTCGTGCCGCCCAATGAACCAGTAAAACAATGCAGTAGATAGATACGGAGCATAATTTGAGAATCACTTGACCAGGTCGTAATCAAACAGAGAATTGGCTAGCTTTATACCACTGAATGTGACAAAGTCTGTATAATTTAGAAAAGCGAGAGACAGAACGAGGTCACAGGGGGAGGTTTTAGGGTCAGGCCCCTGCCTTGACATAAAATGTGCTTTATTAGCCTTAAGAACCTTTGAAAATGTCAGGGAGCGAAATAGAAAAAGAACCAGTTCAACGGATCAATCTCCATAATCCACTCATTCATTGTAGATGGAACCTCTTTATTGAAGAACGTACTGAGTCACTCCATCAGATCTTTAACTCCATATCCAATAAAAACCTATAAAATTCACCACCAAAGCCAAATCCACCAACCAATAACTTCGTCTGCCATTTGTCTGCTAATTCAATTTGTTGTTATTCATAAAAAGTCGCCATAAAAATCAAAGAGTCATAAAAACTCTGCAATATTTCGTTCCCCGTGCTCTTACGTGATCGACTTATCTGTCTTTAAGTCTCCACTTTCACACCTGGATATGATGTCATAGCCATAAAAATCGATGAATTCATTTTAATTTTTATTATCAGAACAGAGAACATAATCGAAAATCGTAAATATCGGCAACAACAGTAAAGTTATAGGCATGAAGAATCAAAGTTATTGGTAGTGTCAATTACAGTTGATTTTTTGGCTATTCTAGCTCCTACACATCCAAAATAGAAAGTTTAAATTACGCAGAATCACTTAATTCAGATTAATAAATTAAGATAGGAATAAAATCGAGTCCATATAAAGGCACAATTGTGTAGGTATGCAGAATAATTAATAATATTGACCAGAATATCAACTTTATATCCAAAAACGTATTTCTTTTTGTCTCAATTTTTCCTAAAGTGCTTCTCGAGGTTCTGTTGCTTTATTCTTCTTTTTCTTTAATTCTTTATAAATTGATTTGTGAGTCACAGCATATAAACGCATCAATTATATTCTTTAGACACAATTCGTTGTGTTTCTTTTTTGCCTTTTTTTGTTAACAATTCTTTAATCCATTGTTTTTATCTCTTTTATAGTGCCAATTTAGTGATATTCAAAGAAACTGTTTACAGATGCAGATATCTTTAATATCTGTCATGCAGGATCTTTTTTTTGTTGAATCTTGAAATAATTTTAAGCTTTAAAGCTGATAAACAGTTAGGGTTGATGAGTTTAAGGCACTGCAAATTATTTTGTATGGAATTGAATGCTAGATAAATTTATATTAATTAAGTAGAAAATTATTAAGGTTCGAATCCTAATGCAACTGATATTTGATGACTATTGTGATTCACATTTTTTGATAATAAATTAACTTTTTAATACAAAATCTTATTTTTTTTAAATTTTCCGAGAAGTTTTTCATTTAATTTACTTTAAAATAAAACTTCTCAAAGCAAATTTATCAAACATTTAAAAAATATCTCAAAAATCAATAATAATAAGCATACATGTTTTGGGCAACGCCACGACTTAGTGATAAGAAATGACTGAAATCGCACACCGCAGACGGTTCCATTCCCTGTTTAGTTTAGTGTTGTTCCAACTTTTTAAGCCACGTCTCACCCTGATAGTAAGCCATGACCAGAACCGCACATGACATAAGGGTCATTCACTTATGACGTCCAGCATCTAGGGAATTTGTGACACTTCATACAAAAGTAATTTTTTTGTTCAAAAAATAAGGGTTGGACGGGGGTTCTAGAAATTTCATTGATGGACGTCATAAACGAATGACCCCATACGGTTCGTGAGAATCCTCAAATTATTCGCTGAACATAGGTTGACCATCACTGTCTTAGTCTCATAAACCAATCAATGAAATTGCAACCATTATTTTTAACAGTTTCACTACTCAAAAAAATATTTTATGCTGCTTAATAATTACCGTCAATTTAAAAATTTTGAACTTGGTCATTGACTAATTTCTGACTTTAATGTTTTAGTAAATTGAAATGTTTTTTCAAAAAAAATTAATATTCAAAGCAATCAAATCAGCTTTATTTTTAACCATTTATCATTATTAATGTGTGAAGGATCTTGACACTGATTTTTTCATGAAAAAAAAGTTAAGATTTATTTGCCAATTTCTGCGCGGGGATGTAGTTTATAACTTTTGAGTAGGTTCCAAACTTTTATAGTAGGTTCCAAACTTATTTTGGAGGTTGCTTAGTTATAAAAATATCAAATACAATTACAAATAAAAATTATTTAAGATTAAGTGAGGGTTGGGAATAGTTGAGAGCAGGGGCGTTGCCATGGGGTTTTTGGGTAAACCCCCTCCCACTTTTTTGAAAAAAATCTTCAATTTTCTAGGTTATTTGAGAAAAAAAATCAAGAAACCCCTCCAAAACTTTCCTGTCCTTACAAAAAAAATCAACTACCCCCCCCCCCCCTGTGTTATTTATGGTAGGGTGTGAAAAGGCGAACCTAAATCTTTTTTAAAATGATAACAGCATTTTCAGACGTAATTTTTGGTTCATAGCTAAAAAAGTTTAATAATTTCCAAGGGTGTGGAACTGAAGAAATACATTTTGATCATTTTTGATAATTTTTTGATCATTTTTGATCAGTACCACACCCTTGATAATTTCCAGTGAAAACTTTCTGAAAATTGTGGGGATGGTGTACCTCCTCTCCACTGGCTACGCCCTTGGAGATCCATGTTCACATAATCGCCAGTTTCTGGATCTACCTGCGGAAACCTATTCTAATCAACCCTATTTTCCACTAGTCACAGTTAATTCTTATTTAAACCTTAGAGTGTAAGTTCCCATCTCTGTATTCCCAATCCTGACTCATTCTTCATATTTTCAAATCAATACCAAGGAATCGATAATAGAATATTAATATCCACCTGAATCATTTCAATTTTTTTTTATTTTGACTTTTATTAATCTTCAACAACAATTAATCATCGTCTTCATTGTTGTTGAGTATATCTTTTTTTTGTGTTCCAAAAAAGCTTCAAACAAGTGAAAAAAAAAATTTCACAACATTTTAAATTAATCATCGCAGTTTGCATCGTTCCCAAATATTTTTAAGTTTAATTGAATAATTTCACGGAAGTAAAACGACAAAGCAGTGCTAAAATTCAAAATAATTGCAGTAATTAACATATAACATCGATCAATCAAAGTGATTTGAAAGGCATTAAATTTGTTAAAATTCATAAATCTACATATGTGATGCCGCGATGTCATTTATCATCTGGAGAAGATTTAAATCCTGTGTCGAGGAATCAATTGAAAATTACAAATATTCTACATGAGAAACATTCTCAAAAATTAATTTATCATACGCTGTGGCTCTAATGGAATTCAAAAAGTGATTTTCTATTGAGTTAAGTAGCAGAACATCTGTTCTTAACAGAAAACACGATGACTTGGAGATGCTTAAATGGTAATTAAAGAAATTTGTTTTGGATTTTTTTTTTTGTACTTTAAGTTATAATTCTGGGGCTGGTTTATAGAGTTTCTGAGGTCTGAGTGTAGATCATCGATTTTCGGACACACGGGAAGGAAAACTTAGTCATACTGATCATTCGATGCTCAGACAATCTTTTGTTTAATCATTGCTTACACATAATTGCCAGGGAAATTATTTTTTCCAGTACTAGGACAGATATGGCATAAGTGCACTACTGATTGAACTGACCAGTAGTGAACCTATACCGCACCAGTCCTAGAGAAACCAGCTTTAATAGACGTTAAAACACTCTAAGAGCTGGTTTCTAGAGCCAAAAAATTTATGTTCTGTTCTAAGGTAGCGAACTCGATCTCTAGACATCCTAGAAACCAACCATAGAGATCCAAACACGCATAGAGACTTTGAAATCCACATTAAGAGTATGTTTTTTTGTGTCTGTAGCGATTTCAGTGTCCGAACTTCTGGATCTTGACAGTATTTTATTGTCTGGATATCTGTTCGTCTTAAACACAAATGAAGCCAGACTAAAGACTTTTGTGCATCCATGACATAATATGCCAAAGAATTAATGGAAAGAGACAGTTAATAGAGACAGTGTTGCATTTGAAATCGGCAGTTGGCAGACGGTTCAGCTAGTTTTAGGGGACGACTAAGGGAGGTCATGGATCACAATTGATCTGTACGACCAGCGAAGTAAGTAACCATAAATGACATAATATTGTATCTGTTTCTGCCTGTTTCTAGTCCCTAGCAGAAATTTACTAGTAATTTCCTGGTAATTTACTGGATAACTTTCCATTTGCTCCTTGCTATTTACTTGTCAAAATCCAAATTCAAATAATTAATTGAAAGTCAAATACAAATTTGGATCAACCTTATAAAGGTGATTTCTGCGCGCTCTTGTGAAGTATATGCCAAATGCCAAATTTAGAACAAAATTTTTTATGACGCAAAAATTCTTATTTTGATGACTTTTCGGAGGATTCGAACTTAAGCAGATTTGATCAAACATTTCACATGGTAATTTGCTAGTAATTTGCTATTAAATAGTAAGTGTAATTTACTAATAGTAAGTTGTTTTGATAATAACTAGTAAATTACAAGATCAACAATTTCTATCTTGATCTTCTATTACGAAACTTGTTATTATCACTTTTTACCACAAGATTGAACGAATTAAATCGATATTACAGTATTGGTGCCCCATGTGCCGCGACACACTATTGTAGCGCAAAAGAAATCGAGAAATCCCACGAACCAATTGCTGTGAGCGGTTTCGGTCATGGCTTATCACAAAGTGGTACCGTGGCATAAAAAAGGTTGTCCACCACTGTCCTACCATACTGACGAAACAATTTTTAAATATATATGGCATCATGAAGAGTTAAATAATATTTTTAAAGATTCATAATAATTATCAGTAATTCTTCCACATAATCCAGTCGACACTCCGTGCGTTGCTGTAAATGTGAAAATTATATAGAAATTGAGATAATAAGAAAGATGAGGAGGTGTCACACAGTGAGCTGTCATTAATTAAATTATATAAGCTGTTGTAACTGAATATGTAACAAAATGACAGGCACGATGCCTTATTTATATTTAATAACTCAAAAAATAGTTCATCAAATATTCGCGAAATTTCGAAAAAAAATCTGTTTGTTTATTAAAACTTAAAGCTCAATTGTTTGTGTATACAGCTTTTCAATTCATCTTCATGGTTTATTAAATAATATTTTTGTAGCTCGAAAAGAAGCCGCACATGTGTGGTTTGACTTAATACCATTATAATAGAGGATTTTAATTTAGGAATTACTTCACAGCAGAAGCCCATTAATTTACTTATTCATCTTTCTCGCCGTCTTTCTATTTTTTTTGCTGTATCAAAAACGACCTCTTAGCTGATGTTTAGTGGATTTTTGAAAAATACAGCTTGTTGATATAGTTTGTCTGAATGTCAATCAGTAAAGTCATAACTTTTTTTTTTTTTTTTTTTTTTTTTTTTATTATTATTATTATTATTATTCTCCTTTTTATTCTTTTTATTCTTTTACACAGAGGAAAAGCCTCCTTAAATGGTACTTAAACCATTTAAAAAGGCATAAAAACCTCTGCATTAACATGCAGTATAGTATATAAAAGAAAGTTTCAATGTACAAATACCTTAAAGAAACTTAAATTTAACAAACAGAAAAATTAACGGTCATTCTTAATTTGAAGAGAAAAATTATAACTGACAAAACAAACATTTGAAACATTTTGTCATCTCAGAAAAAAAAAAAAAAGTGTTAAGAACGTAAACAAAAGTGCATTTGTGTAAATAAATAATCTAAAGGATGTTAGGAATTGAAAAAGTGAGCTGAATAATACAGAATCGGAAGAATTGAGTACTATGGGAACATCTGGATTGTGATTTTCTGCTTAAACTGAACATTAGATAAGTTTTTTTTAATTTTTCGTTCCCATTTCTGTTTTGTTGATTGCGACAATTCTCTTTTCCTCAATTTCAGATTGAATTATGTAAACTTTGACAGGAAATCTCCACAAAAGCAGCTATCAATGAATACTGGATCATTCATATGTCTTCTTAAAGACCATTTTAGAGCATGAACATGTCTGGATTCTTGAATTTCTTTTGACAAGCTGTTGAAGATTTTTGGTCCGATCGAATTTGAGTTTTTAGTTCCGTAAGTTGTTCTTGCCTTCATTGGAATTATATATTTTCTTCTTTTAGACTGTGACATTACGAAGGAGACATTGGTGAATATATTTTTGTGAAGGATATTGTATGTCATGACAGCTGACTTTAGCATACAAACCCGTTATAAAATTGAATTTTAAAAAACCGTTAAATTTTTTAAAAATATTAAAAATTGGAATTTAAAAATACCGTATTTTGAGTCGTTAAAATCTTAAAAATTTGAGTTTTTAAACACCGTTTAAAATTTGAATTTTAAAAATTCGTTATAAATTTGAATTTTATAAAACTGTATAAAGTTGAAATTTTGAAAAAAAATGCGCCTAATGCCTTCAGATTTTCACCACCACAACACTTTTCATTATTGTTTTTTTGTGTATCAGAAGATGAGAACAACATTATGTTATAGGTTATAAAACATTGCCAAGAATGATGTCATAATATCAAGCATTTATTCTAAAAATAACAATGAACATTAAAAATTCTGCTAATAAGAATTCTAAACATATGAAGATGTACAGACTCGATAAAAAAAGGTTTGAGTTTTTTTTTGCGAAAACTTTAAATTAATGTTTGAAACAGATGACTATAATACAAAGAATGATTGGTCGATGGGTTTAATTAAAAATTGCGAATCTTGAGAATTTCGATTCTATGAAAAAGTTTTTCATTTGTTCAATTTGGATATCATTTATTACACAATTAAAATTCCATATATCACAGCAATTTGTTAAGTTTCGTGCGAATTATTCGTTTAGATGTGCTTAAGGCATACCGCAACTTTTGATCATATGACAGTGGGAATTAGAAACGCTATAATTAATTTGGGAATTTTATGGGGTGGGGATCTTAAGAGTTAAAGAAGTTGTTTTAAACATCAGGGGGGAAACAACTTGGTGGAAATTTTTTTTTAAGAAGTTGTTTCCCCCCTGGCAAAGCTGTTGTGACAACCCTGTCTTGACTAGGATATCAAAATGTATGATTTTAAATTAACCACGGCTGCTAGCTCTCCTCATTTGCCACTGAACCTATATCTGAATTGTATTTTCATGAAAACTTCAATCAACTGGACTTAAAGATTGAAACCAGTGCTGTCCAAACTTTTGAGCCACGTGACACCTTGATAGTCAACGATGACCAAAAATCGTACACGCTATGCGGTTCGTGTTTTTTCAAAAGACACAATATTGTACCGCAGCATACATTTTAAGCAACGCTGCTTTAGACAATTCTTTAGCTACACTCCAACCTCAAAACTTACCATAACAACTATCAAAAGCAGTTGAACACATTCCTTGATATGATTTAGACTTGATACCTCAAAAACCATTCAAACCAGAAGTTTTAGAAAGTTCCCTTCCCTTGTCCACCAATTATTATCTCCATTGTCATTTAGCCATTGTGTCTGACTTGAAAAAAAAATATTTTAATTTTAAAAAGCGATGACCTAGCAACAGTTCACTCTATCTATAGAATCACGAAATGCTATAAAAGAATCAGGATTTAGAAATAATTACAAGAATCTTCACACATCACATAACATTTAGACTCAAGTCGACCTCAGATGATCAGAATTAAATTATTAGCTTGAGTTAATTATAATTTATTTAAATGACTTATTTTACTGTTAGCAGAGACACAGACGAGTTGAAAAGACCTCGAAATGGAAGAATTTTAAGAATGTTGCGTGATTTTCTACAATAATGATTTTTATTTGATAATTTTGTGGTTTTTAATTGATTTTCTGAATAGGAACTAGATCAAGAACAAGAATATCGTGTATAAAATACATCTGATAGATTTTAAGGGCACTAAAAATAGACATAAAGTAATAAAACCTATTTCTGCTCACTCATTTGGAAAATCACAGAACATTTCAGGATGTAGAGCAGACATGAAGAGAAATCACAAAAAATCTTGAGTGCTAATTTCGTTCCGCCCTTTTCAAATTACAGATATTATATTTTCTCTATAGATCTGATTTTATTTGACGTAAAATTATTGGTTCTTTGAAAGTATGACCTCATTTAATGAAAGGTTTTAGAATCCTGGATGATTTTAAACTTGAATCCGGGATGGAAGAGGTTGAGACTTAAATTAAAATATTTTGAATATAAAAGGAATAATCTGTACAGTCAATTGCTATCTTAGTGTGATATTGGTGCATATGCTCTCTTACAGACCGTTAGAAATTTGAATTTTGGAAATTGAAGCTAACTTCACTTCATACAAATTCATCCACTTCGAATCTTTGAAATCAAATTTAAAATTAAATAAGCTTTTGATTGTTTAACAAAATGATCCAAATCACAGGAAATTAGTGAGCAAACATGAAAAAAATATAATTTTGCATATGAAAGAGTCCTAAAACTTGAGAAAAGTTAAGAAAACTATAATATTTCCATCAAAATATTAAAATGCGCTCCCAATCAAAAACTCTCAGCTAAACTCTATTCCACGAAAATGTTTTTCGATTCTATATCCTGATATGTTCATTGAATGACTTAACAACGAACTCCTTGTACCAGTCAGTAACAGCGAGAGAGAAAAAAAAGTATTGTTACACAAAGTTCATCTTTATATGAAGAAGAAAAAAAATAATAAAAATTTCACAATGTAAATTTTCTGACATTCCACTCACCTTGTCGTGATGCTGATGATGGAATGAAGAGATTATAATTTTCAGGTAGACAGTCGTTGCTCTCTCATCTTCAACTTTTTTTTTGCTGTTGTGCGAACATCTGATCAACCAGATGATTTGTGAGATGTGAAAAGAATTAAATAAAAAATGATCTCAATATTTTAAATTAGGAATGAAAGGAAAAAACACAATAATGAATCAGGATGGGTGAATTAGATAAAATATCCGGCAACGAATAATGAACGCCAATTATTGATCAATTTATTTCAATTTTTGTTCTTTGACTGAATAACGAAGAATCCTTTGTGGATCGTGTTGCGGTCAAAACTCTTTATTTACTTGCTTAGTGAAAAAATTTGAACAAATGTGATGAAATATTAGGAGCCAGTGTGAAATAATCGATAAGAGAATCTGCTTCAAATTTGGTTAATGGATTGCAAATGTTACACAAAAGTGGATCAATTTGTTACTTTAGAATGTTCTTGAATGCTTGAGTTTGAATTTTAAGGTGTCTGTTGAGTTGGGGGGAGGGAATTACAACAAATGATTAGAATTTAGGTTATGAAGGAGTAAAAAGCGTATTTGTAAAGTTCTGAAGACGCAAATTAACTTGAATTTGTAAGGATCTGAAGATGCAAAGAAGAAATTGTAAGATTCTGAAGATAAAAAAGTAGAATTTGTACGGCTTTGAATATGCAAAAGTAGAATTTGTACGGATTTGAAGATGCAAGTGTAGAATTTGTACGGTTTTGAAGATGCAAAAACTTGAATTTGTAAGGTTCTAAAGATGCAAAGAAAAAATTGTGAGGTTTTAAAGATGCAAAAGAAGGAATTGTAAGGTTTTGACGATGCGAAAGTAGAATTTGAGCTGCTTTGAAGATGCAAAAGTAGAATTTGTACGGTTTTGAAGATGCAAAAACTTGGTTTTGTAAGGTTCTAAAGATGCAAATAAGAACTTGTGAGGTTTTAAAGATGCAAAAGAAGGAATTGTAAGGTTGTGGCGATGCGAAAGTAGAATTTGTAACGCTTTGATTACGCAACACAAGCATTTATTATAAAAACTTAATTAAACCGTAAAGATTATTCACAAAAGATCTCGAAAAAAGTTTAAACTAAGAATCAATCACATCCAAAAACCAAAAAAAAACAACCAACCAAATCCAACTACACATGTCAAATTTTATCGAATCAAATAAATCAACAAACATTTCAAAGAAAGTCCAAGTTAATGACATTGAAATGGAAGTGAGAAATGAATAACAGCAGAAACTAACCTATCCATACACAGTCATTGTCTAGACTATTCGTCATAGATATTTCAAAAATGATACATGGATGCTTTATGAGGTCAAAATCTACGTCATCAATTTGTCATCATCACTGGGAACTTTCTTGGAAGATTCTCAATGCCTATCGATTGCATTCCGATCGCACACTTAATAATTTAATTCTCGATATTATGTGGAATGAATGAAACATGCAAATGAGGAAGAAGAAATAAGAAGAAACGAAACAAACAAATGTACAGCTTCGGTGATCATTTGAGTCAAGGCTGCTCAAGGTTGGGGAAATCGTGACATTTTTATTAGCTTTATTATTTATATTTTTATACGTTTATAGTTACACGGTTTAATCTTATCAATTTTAATTATTTTTACACACATTTCTTTCCCAACTCTTCTAAATGTGAATCTATGGGCAGAAAAAAGAGCTCTTAATGACCTAAACCTTGTTAATTAAGTCTCATTAATATGGAATTATGCATTGCAATACCAAATTTTATGAGCTGTTAAATTATTCCTTACACT
Organism: Chironomus riparius; assembly: GCA_917627325.4. Lineage (NCBI taxonomy): Eukaryota > Metazoa > Arthropoda > Insecta > Diptera > Chironomidae > Chironomus > Chironomus riparius. The sequence continues at coordinate 48,185,221 of OU895878.1, read as the reverse complement.
CGCGGCTTACTTGAACTTCAACACTTCAAAAATGTCAATATCAGACATATTTTGCTCAATTTTATGAGTACTGCTGATATGAAGCTTCCGAAAAAGGGTTTTGAGAGATTGTAGCTGTAAAGGTTAATGGATATTAATCATTTCAGTGGTTTAGATAATGCTTTTAAGGGACTGAAATTAAGAAATCATAAAATTAAGAAATTTACCAAGAGTGTGGAACTGAAAGATCATTTTTGACGATTTTTGTTTACATTTTACCAGTTTTGATTCGTTTTAAATCAAATTTGATTTTTTTGCTAATTTTGCTCATTTTACTAATTTTGCTCATTTTGCTTATTTTGCTCATTTTGCTAATTTTGCTAATTTTGCTAATTTTACTCATTTTGCTCATATTGCTCATTTTACTCATTTTGCTCATTTTACTAATTTTGCTCATTTTGCTCATTATACTCATTTTGCTCATTTTACTAATTTTGCTCATTTTGCTCATTATGCTCATTTTGCTTATTTTGCTTATTTTGCTCATTTTACTTATTTTGCTTTTTTTGCTTATTTTGCTTATTTTGCTCATTTTGCTCATTTTGCTTATTTTACTTATTTTGCTCATATTGTTCATTTTGCTCATTTTATCATTTTTCAATCAATTTAAAACATTATTGATTCTTTTTTCAAGGTTCAAACTTGAAATTGAGTTGAAAATTCCAAATATTCAAAACTATATGCACAAAAATTCTCAACTTTTATTTAAAATCATACTTTTTATGATATGAGATAACCTCAAAAATGACAATGCATATATTTATAATTCAATTTAAACCTTCATAAACATATAACAATCCAATAAAAAAAAAACATGTGAGCATAAACAAACTTATAAGAGATCAAAGATTGCATGAACTTTGTGCTTTCATAAAGCTTGACATAGACCTTTATGTCCATTTTTGAACTTCACTGTAATCTCATTCATCTTACTTAATTCCATTAATAATAAAAATATGATTATTGCAGATCAATTCTAGACATTTTACAAGACAGAATTGAATCGCATTAATTGAGATATTTTATTAAATTGCATGTTGTTAAGCTGCCAACAAGTCATAGTACTTTAGTTTTTAAATCCAATTAAATGTTGTTGGAGTTTTAAAAATTTAATGGATCAATGAACAGGACATTAAGGATTTTGAATGCTAGTTAATATGTTGTTGTTGCAAATATTATGCAATAATTGGTTAAAGCTAATTTTTTTAAGGTTATGATGATTTCAAAGAAAAACTAGTCGAAACTGATTTGTTTTTTAACATTTTCTGACCATCAACGAACACCTCAAAGCGTGAATAGATTATTCTGAGAATTTAAAGCAGCTTCAAGTGCTAATCAATACTTTTTACTTAATTCCTCATTTCCTACTCATCAACAAACCTTGTAATGTTTTTATGAACTTATGGGAGTCGTTCGAAAATGATGTTTATTAGGTTTTAGACCCTCTAAACATCTCATTGACAGAAACCTAGTCCACCTTCTTGATAACTTCATTTTAAATGCCAGAAAACAATTATTCAGTTCAAAAAACAAACCTGCCGCTTGGAACGTCATTTTTGAATAACCCCCTTTAGAAATTTTGACAAATTAACAAATACTTTACAAAATTGTTAATTTGTATTGCGAAAATAATTTATTTTTGTCGGCTTTTTCACTTAAAAAACAATTAAAAATGGAATAAATTAAAACACAAAGTTTGCTTTCGTGTGTGCAGTTTTGTGGAACGTTTATCTTTTGGTGCCGTCTTTGATGTCGGTTGATTTATGAGTACTTATTTTAGAGTTTTATGGTTGAGGGAGTTATCGCCCACGTTGATGGAAGGAAGTGTGGGAAAATTTTATTTTGGGATTTTACTCATTAGACAGGTAACAAAATTATTCCTGGAAATTTAAGACATATCAAGCTTTATGTTTATCCTTAGCTTATCACACTTAATGATTACTTCCAATTAATCTTCAACTGCAATTAATCAAGAAAGTCTTTACCAATTTTTCATCTTCAAAGTAACTTTTATTATCAATTCTTTGAAAGGAAGGATAAAATGTGTCATTTAACAAAATTAATTTAGTCAGATTAATGTCACAGCAGCGATCCTTTCATTTTTTTCTTTCAAAAAAACATTTTCTGCTGTAAAAAAGCTTAAAATTATGAAATCGTTTGCATAATATAGTCGATTTTTACAATTTTGGTCTTATTTTACATGTTCTAGTTCCTCACACGAGTCAGATCTGGTTTCTCGTACACAAAATAATCTCGTAAAATATTCCAAGACGAAGCAATCAAGGAAAAAAAAATATCGGATACGTGCCAATTTGTAGTTAAGATTCTCGTTCAGCTGATCCATTTTGGCATTGAATAAGCTCATAAAAATAAAAACAGTTCTTTATGGGATGCTTCAAATATTTTTTAATATTATTTTATTAATTGTTCATATAAAAAGAACTACCTAAAATTTTTTTTTACAAAAAAATCATACATTTTTTACAATTTTATGCACAGTAGATTATTATGATGATTATTAACATTAATAACAATAATAAAAAATTTTGCTACCATTTCGTATAAAATACTGCTGAAACATGAAAACGTTTTATTTACATGGAATGAATAAAATGTTAAATTTAAGGTCTATTAAAGTGATATGATAGTAAATATTATTATTATTAAGAATCACATAAGGAAAGAAAGATGAGAAGTGGGTTCAAGATTGTTTCTGAGAAGCACATTGATGGCTTTGCAGGTGCTGCAATGATCTGATTGTAAATACTTTGAATCTAGATTTAAAAGTAAACCATGAAAAGCTAGTTTATTGAACTTTTGAATTTAATATAATTGAAAACTACTTAAAATGATGTAGTGTAAGGTATTTAAAAGGATGCAAAAAACTTTGAAAATATCTCAAAATGATGCAAAAACTTTGAAAACATCTCAAAATGATTCAAAAACATTGTAATGTTCTCAAAATGATGCAAAAAACATTATACGGTTCTCAAAATGATGCAAAAACATGGAAATGTTCTTAAAATGATGCAAACACATTGGAAGTTTTTCAAAAGGATGCAAAAAACATTGTAAGGTGTTTAAAAGGATGCAAAAAACTTGAAAATATCTCAAAATGATGCAAAAACATTGCAAGGTTCTCAAAATGATGCAAAAAACATTGTAGTCCTCTCAAATAATGCGAAGAGTTTTGTAGGGTACTCAAAACGATCCAAAAACATTGAAAATATCTACAGATTGATGCAAAAATATTGAGAGGTTCTCAAAATGATGCAAAATTGCAAAGTTCTGAACAAAAACTTTTCTAGTGAAAATCAATTTTTATTAATTTTTGTGCAGAAAATCAAGTAAATTACTAGCAAATAATCCTCAACACATCCCTAGACAGTTCCTCAGGTTAAAAACAAATGCAAATCCACAATGTGCAACTCAGAAAACCAATAAAAAATCTCCATGCAACTTTTTTAATTTTAAAATATTCAATTCAGTAGCCACAATAAAAAATTACACTATAGATAATAAGAAAGAAGTCACATGGAGCATGCAGATATAAATTTCGTCTCTTAACTGCTAATTGACTAGAAGAATAAAAAGTGGGAATTACATACGATACATATTCACGTGCTGAGCGTTGCCATATAATTTAAATTAATCACAAAAAAAGTTTAACTACATTTTTAAAAAGCAATTTGACGAAGTTATAGTTTTCATTATCCATGACGTCAACTGCTGTTGATGTCAGAACAGGGCTATAAGATACACTCCCATTCCTGCATCACGAATTTATTGATGAAATGCTGGCATTGCCTTAGCTCGACCTGTTAGAATTTAAACATGAAAATTAGCCACTAATTGGACTTGATTCTTAGGTTGTGTAACTTACGATCCATAAGGTAAAGCACGAAGAGGATGCCAATTGTAAAGAAAATAGTCATTGTCACAATAAGAATAGTAATTTGACGCCCATGACGGCAAAATGAGTTTTGTGCTTTCAAATTTGATGATCGTCCGCATCCATTGACGAGAGTAAAGTGTGTCGATGATGCAATTGATAGCTGATCGTGATCTTTACGCCTTAGTTGATAATTCTGACTACATGCTGTGTCTATATCATCATTGTTATTACCATTTGTTGTCTTATCATCAATTATCTTATTCATATCTATTGTCATATGATTGTTAGTTGCTGCTGATGACTGAAGTTTGTTATTCTCATTATCACATTCATTTTGGGGATTCATCCTTAATTTGTTTATTCTATCTTGATTGTTTGTCATTCGAGTAAATTTTTCTAGATTCTGAACACTAAGTAGCAACGAGGATGCGCTCTGTAGATGTTTACAAGAAGTTATAATCAGTATATAAAGTACATGACAAGGTCATATCAATGTGAGACTTACGTGTAGACTATTCGATGATGACCCTTGTGAAGATGAACGTGATGAACTGCCATGAACTCTCTCATCAGCAACTGCTGTTAATTCATCAATTTGACTTCCATTCATGATTACATTCTCTGAGAATTTCCTTCGACTGAACTTTTTATTTGGCTGCATTGTTGATGATAGTGATGAGACAGATGATGATGGCATGGAGTAAGGTCCTTCATCTCGTCTCTCATTGAATTTCTTTTTCGTTCCTTCACTTTCAATTGAGTAACTTTCACGTCTCATATTTCTTTTGTTAAGCTTCTGTAGCTGATTGGGTCTGTTAAGACTTCCTTGAATTGAATCAGTCGAACTGTAAATTGATCGAGAACCAGATGAGAGGGATGCTCGTGGTATTTGCCATCGGACGTGATTAGATACGTCGAGGTTTGTCGTGCTTCCTTTATGCATCTGGAAGTAGAGATTTAATTCAATTTATTTTGTTGATTTCTTTGAAAAAGCTAGTTTAAAGACCGAAGTGTTCAATGAATTTTATATTTATCGTTTTGCTCACAATTTTTAAAGCCAATTCAATTATTTAACAACTAAAAAGACTCAAATTCAACTCAAATTTCGATTCGAAACATTTGAAGTGGACAAACGAAAAGCACGTGTAAAATTGGAAAAAAATTATTAACTGAAATTGAGTCATTTCAATGAATTAAGACACAAAGTGCAATTTTTGACTGCCTCAACATTTTAAAGGTTAGAGAATTTTTTTCCTATATCCTGAAAATAAGAATTCAATCTTTAAAAGGGCGTCATCAATCTCAAACTTCAAATTTCAACAACACATGTAAGATAAATCAATGAACACTTCAAATAAAATCCGGCATAATTTACAAAATGTCACAATCTGTCTGGGACAATCATAAATTAAATTAATTTTATTTTTTCTCATACATTGTGCTTATGTTTCATTTATTTACGATTATTCTGGTCAAAAGCTTCTTTCATCCGGGTCAATCCCGGATTTATGAAATTTAATGAGAAAAAAAGGTCGATGACTAGAGCAATTTTTTTTCCTTGACATGGGGTGAAAGAGGTTCAGAAAGCAGAGAATTAAATTTCTTAGAGTCATTCATGGGATGCTTCATGGTCTCGAGGAACACAAGAGCTCTGTATTGACTTCATTTGGAGGTTATGTGAAGGAGAACCAATGTATTTCACACAGGATCCAAATAGCTGAGAGCTCATAGATTGAGTTGGTCGGATGTTTTTTTTAATTTTGAATGAAGATTTAGTCAAAAGCCTAGTAAAATATTACTAGGGTGAGAATCATTCGTAAATGACGTCCAATTTTTAGTGGAAAATTTTTTTTTTGTGAGAATGAGCTAAGACAAGATGAATTTAGACAATTGAGCCACCAACAATCGTCATAAAATCCCAAAACTTAATGTCCGTCATTTATGAACAAATCCCCTTAAGCCAAAATAATTTTATTCTGATAAAATCGAACTTTTGTCTCAAAATGCGTCCATATTCAGTCAGAATCTCGAATAATTCAATCCAAATATTTAACATCTCAACATGACCAATCCAACATATGCAAATACATAAATTTTTTGCACACACAAAAAAAAATCAAGTTTCGTACCAAACAGAATCCGCAGCTCTGCTATTTACAATGCCTCTTCAAATTAAACAATCAAAATTGTGTCATCAAACTCATTCTTTTGAATTCTCATTCTTAATAATCTGTAGCTTTAATAATTGAAAAGAAACTCTCTTACTCGAAATCCGGGAATGACCAGCCAAATAAGGCGACACTGTGGTTAGATGTAATAATGTGAAGAAGAACAAGGCACAAGAAGAAGATGAAAGAAAAATATTTCAGACACATTTTGTAGATGAATAAAAGCACGAGAGAATGCGATGAGAACCAGAATACTAATAATGTGTTATTAGAAGCTTTCGATGGATATCTTCTTATAAGTGCTATTAATACTCAAATGACAGTCAATGAACTTTAAGAATCTTGCCTTACAAATAGTTTGCACGCTCATAAAAGTATTACGATCACTGATTCTTAGCACATTTATGTATTGGATAAGGATGGTCTGTATGACTGTCTGTCTGTACGTTTGTTCATCTATCTGGTCCTTCATTATTAGGTTTTAAGAAACTTTATCTCGAACACTAAGCACTGAAAATGCGCTTTCATCAAAAACTAGCTACCACATCCATACTAGCTACTAATAAGTGCTCACAGGTGCTGTGTATTATGTTCAATTGTTATTCCAACTCTCTTAAAATTCTATTAATGCGGAACTCGAAATTGATTCTGTGATAAATTGAGAATATTTTCAAGATAAGATCAATCTCGTGAATAAAATATGAGAACTCAAGAACTAAAGGAAAAAGCAGGTGCCTCATTTGAAATTGAGATTTTATTCTTATTTTTTTTTACAAAAATCTTAGTGATGAAGTTGTGGGCGGATATTTTGGAAGATGATAATCTTATATTTTCATCAACAGACTTCTTTAATGGCTTTGAGCAATTGGGCTTGATTTATTGCAATTCTGACTACTTATGGAAAGTTTTTTAAGTGAGTTAATGAGTCTATTTGTGTCGCTTATTGAGGTAATTTTGATTTATTTTGGATTGAAGATGGATTTGGGAGTAGGTATGTGCTTGTAAGGCTGATTGGAATTGATTTAGGTACTTATTGAGAGTGTTATGGATGGTGTGCGTCTTAAAACTGGGATCTGATCATCATCTTCAATTTGAGCCTTTTATTGACACTGTCAGTCTGATTCCAGAGTTGGGAACTCACTTTACATCTAGTTCCACTGTTACATGGAGTAAAATCTTATAAATCCATCAAAATTAGAAGATTTGAGCCCAAAAGAGCCACAGATCTACCCCAATTCATCAAAGCTCTAAAGTTCAATCTTCCAACAGTTCCTTATCTCAAAATTAAACACTTGAATCCACAAAATAGATCAAAAAACACTTCCACCAAAAAATGCCATAAAATCTCGAATAACCATCAAACTTTAGTTCCATATAAGATTTCTAATTGTCTGCAAGAACCATTTCAATGGAATATTTTTTTGCCAAATTGCGGTCAAGAAACTACAAGGTCACTTCACGTGCAGAACATGTGATTATATATTTTGAACAAAATTACTAAATTGAATCTTTAGTTCGTTGGAGGTAGTCATAGTTAGAAGGAAGTAGATGCATGATTGTCATAATGACTGAGAAGCTGTTAGGAATTGATTGATTTAGAACTTATTAAGGAGCCGTTCTGTGGTCAAAATTGAGGGTTTCAAGGATGATTAAGTTAGACTAACCAAACTGTGTGCCGCGGTACACTGGTGTGCCGTAGAATTTTTTTGTAAATGACGAGAACCGCATGCTGTGTGCGACTTTGATAATGGGTTACACCTAAGGTATGCCGTGGCTCCAAAAAGGTTTGACAACACTGCTTTATAGCAATAAATTCAAACATTAATCCGTAAAGGAAGTCACAATGGTACTTTCATCAACATATCGACTACTATTAACACCATTAATTTCGATTAAAACTTAATTCCTTAATAAACACATTGAAGACGTTAAAAAAATAAAGAAAGTACTCAAAACGCCCTTCGCGCAGCATATCAAAACATCATGACGATAAAAAATTCCGAAAAAATCAAGAAATTTTCAAGGAAATTTTTCGAGAGACTTTGTCAAGGTCGGTCATCTGCGTAAAAAATACCAGAAAAAAAATTCCTTGATACTGTCTACTATATTCGGAATATACGAGATTCCGTTTTATTTCATTTAAATAATTTTAATGAGACTAGCAGATGCTGAATTTTATATCACTGTTCCTCAAGCTGTAGCTCATTAATCCTCCAATTATGGAGTCAATTAATCCTTTGACTTGTTGTTCAAAATAATTCTTCAAAAAATATGTAAAACCAGTCCATCCGCTTCGTGTATTTTGGGGATTTTCACTACGTAGCTACGACATAATAGATGCAGATCATTTTTTGACAAATTAAAGCTGCAGACTTGTTTGAAACAAAATTATAAGTAGTAAGAATTGAATCGAGTTTGGGGTATGGAAGCGCAGTTTTAATAACTTGGAATCAGACAATTGTAGATACGTTAGATATCTATTGATGCTAATCGCACTCCTCCTCCCACGTTAGCTAAGATTCGAACCCATTCCTTAACAGGGAGATTTATTCGCAGCCAGCCAGCCAGACAGACACATTCAACATAAACTCCATCATTAATTGCACTAAAATTTTAATGAATAATCAAGACATTGAACCTGAATGTCCGTATTGTGGCTATAAAATGCGCGAAACATTAAACTTGAAATTGAACAGTCTTAAGTTACAAATTATGCATATGTACATATATATTTTCCGGATCAGGAACTCTAGTCATAAGACAATTATAGACATATCATGTACGAGAAAAAATGACGAAAGAATTTAATGCACGGGCAGATATGAAACCTTCGCCTTTGTGACGCAATTAGAGCTTAAAGCATGTTTTACTTACTTTGTTTTTATTTTGATGAATATTTTTTATTGCAATTTTAGATTATTTTTTTTGCAGATGGTTCTTTAATTTTGATGGTGTTTGTAGATTCTTTGTTGGCTGTAGATGCTTTTTTAATGAGCTAAAGCGGTTTTGTCTGATGTGTTTGAGTTGATGGGCCAGTTTACGATATTAATATGAACTTAATTAACACATTTGTTGATGTTTCTTTTGTGAATGAACTTTGTTTTTAGATAATTTGTGGATTTTTTTTGAGATTTTGAAGTCAGAATTAGTTGAAAGTTGCACTTTTGAGGATTTTAATGTTTTAAAAGTTTTTAAAGTTTTTTGCTCAAAATTTTAAGATTTTTAATTTATTTCAATTTTTTTCAAAAGTTTTAAAACTTTTTAAATTTCTTAAAGTTTTGTCAAATTTTTTCGGTAGCTCTCACAACTTTCAATATCACAAAATCGCACTTTTGTCTCAAAATTATAGTTTTTGTAAACTCAAAATACTTCACTACTCATTAAATTCGGTAACTAGAGTTCAAATTTGCTAGAAAATCTTCTCAGGTGGCAAAATATGTGTTCTGCTTCGAGACAATCTCTTTCTATTTGAATATTTCTTTCTATACATAGAAGAATCTGGTCCAATACTTCGTTTACAAGTAGATTTTTTTATGGATGATAGTTTAAGTAACTTTGTTTTTAATTGTCTTTAGAATTTGTCGAAATTTTGGTTTCTTGAATACTTTTGGGAGGTTGTTCTTTAATTTTAAACTTCAAGAACTTTGCTTAATTGTTTAGAATATTTTTAAATTCAATTTTTTTTGGCTAGAAAAGCTTCCAATTATTACTTTTTCAAAGTTTTGTTTCTGCTTTTCTTAACCTTTTTAAAGATTTAATTTAATTCTTTCTTTTGTTTGTTGTCTTCAATCTTTAGGAAGCTTCTAAAGTTCTTCTAAGTTTTAATTATTCAAGAATTAAAGATTCTTTGCACCAGAAAATTGTTTTAAAAGCTTCGTCAGAAATTTCTTGTTTTTCAAGAATATTTCTAATCCAGAATTCTTCTTTCACTGTCTAGAATTCTCGTTTTACTTTCATAATCTTCTGTTTATCTTTAATAATATTTCTTGTTGCTCCAGAAAACTTCTTTAAGTCTTTAAACTTGATCCAGAATTTAATTCACTCTCCAAAGAACTTATAATGTCTTCCAAAAATCAATTCTCCTAGTCTCAATCAGCTAATTCTTCAACTTTGATAATCCTTCAGTTCCTGACAAATTTGTGTATTTATCAATCTTTCCACTAATTTTGGGTTAACTGAGAGTTGAGTGAGCCAACCAATCACAATTTAAAGTCGTCAATTCTCAAAAATAACTCACTTAACCAAAAATTCTTTTAATTATGTTCTGCCACTGAGTTTTCTAGATTCTTAAATGTCACTTGATTTTATTTAGATCAAAACTAGGAAATTCATCAAACTGCTTATTAGTAGTTGTTAAATCCCACTTTGTTGTCAAGTTTTATTTATTTATCATACGCACAATCTTCACGTTTTTATCTCTTGTCAGTAAACAAAGAAAAAAAAAAATTAAGTCAAAAATGTAGTTTTATAAAAATTAAAAGAATTTATTTTTCTATAAGCGCGAAACTGAGCAGGAGAAAAAAATAAGATTAAGACACAAGTATGCACACTCCAATCGTCAAAGGCTGTGCGAATACTGAACTCAAAGATCTTTGCGAGCCGGCAATTTATCATTTTGTTGAGCAAGAGAGCAAGAGAAGATTGAGCAAAGAGACTGAGAATATCTGAGAAATAGACATATGCAATGATCATATGGACAACAGCTGATCTCAGTTTTTGAGAGAAATAAACAAAATTTATCTTGTGAGAAAAATTGTCTACGTGAGTAATTGAATCCTATAAGGTAAGCTATTGTATTGAAATTCTTTATTATTAGCAATTCAAATATTTATCGATCAATTGCTTTTGATGCTGTGATCAGTTTATTAAGAATTCTATTGAGTCATGAGTTAAATAATAAGACAGATTCATGGATTAAGCATGTGAAGTACTCTAAAATATTTTTGAGATAAGCAATTGGAATGCTTTTGAGCAATTTACTATGTCGTCATTATTTTTGAAGAAGCTTGTGTAGCTTGATGTTGAAAATGACGGAAAGAAATCTGATCTGAAGGATCTCAAAATTGATTTTGAGGAATTGACTCAGGAATGTAGAAACTATACTAGTCTCAATTATTAGTGACACGTATAAAAGCAATATGAACATGCAAGGCTGGGAATACTTAGGTTATAGCAAATTTATAATGCTAAAGCTACTGATTCCGATTATAATCATTTGAATAATTTTGATTCTGTACGTGCCATTTATCTTTTGTTCCTTAGTTTTCACATTAATTTTAAGGATTTCATTTGAAATTCGTTTTAAAATTGATTTAAAAAAATCAAAACAAAAAATGGCGGGAAAAATAAATTTCTTTGTTTACATTCTCCATCTGCAATGTTTACAATCGAAATTTGACTTAATAAGTCAATAGATTACAAAAAAAAAGATAGAAAACAATAATAAAGGAGTAAGCAAACAATTCTAAGAAATACTATTGGTAAAAATAAGCCTAACAAGCAAAAAATAAAGAAAAATCACATTTTTTAACAATATTTGTAAACAAACTCGTAAAAATTCAAATTTCTCTAAAAATAAGAGTCAACAATCCTATTTATATTCGTTGATGTCAATCTAATAACGATTATTACAAATGACATAACATCATCAATATTAGAATACTTGACATTTATCCATGGATAATAAGATTTGACCTTATCATCCAGACAAAACTCTATTTATATCTCAGAATCTCAAATTTCAATACATTGTCAAATTTAATTTACTTAATGACACAACAAACACAAAAAAAGCAAAATAAATAAAAACCTTTCAATCACGCTTCAAAATGAGAATCCACATGTTCTTAACAAGTTTGTTTATTACTTCTATTTTCAAATGTCTCGTCGAACTCTAAGCATATTTTTTTTTCTGCTTCTACATCCATTGAAGTTTTTCCCATTATTTCTTCACTTTTTGACATTGATCCTATTCACCGTTAGAATCTCAATGAAAATATAAGTAAGGAGTATGATCATATGAAGTTGTTTTATGGGTTTTTTGTGATTTACATGAATTAAAGTCAATTGCACGTATTGGTAAATATTCTTAAGATGAGAGATAACATAATTTTAGGGGAAATTTTGTCTTGATTCACAAGAATTTCCGGAGTATTAAAAAGAATTTTTATAGTGCATGGCTCTTGTTTGGTGTCATGATTCATAGAATTGGGGATTTACATATGCATGCGTGTGTGTATTCGGTGAATTTTTTCAATATTTAATAGAATGATGAACAAAAATGTTTATTTCAATTTTTAATGACTTTTACCATTTATGGTGAAATTGGAAGCTGTTGTTGGGTCGTTCATAAATGATCATCAATTCTTATGTCATCAAATATTCAATTCAAAAGTATCAGGAGTTACAAAATAAAGCCACAGCATTAAAATCAATTAAGATTGGTGATCTATGCAGTATTGATACCTAGAAAGATTCAAACAAGTTTGCTTTGAGCAAGGAGTTTGGATTTATCAAAAAAAAAGAAGTCCTGAAAAATCTCGGAACTTCCAGCAGTTCTCAACATAATGTTCTGAAAATTCCAATGGATCCTGATGGATCCAATGGATTTTTTGAAAAGGACAGTCTTTCCAATAGAATTATCAAATCATTGATCTATGCAAATTTTCAATATGCCATTAAAAATAACGGCTTCTTTTTGGAATTGATTACAAAAATGGTTTTTATAGGATTCAGTTAAAACTAGACATAAGTTTCCCATTATAATAAGATCCAGTATTCATGTAGACCAGTGATGGCCAACCTATATACCGCGGCAAACTAATATCTCGCCAAAAAATCTCACAAACCGTATTTTGTGTGCTATTTTGGTCTTGGTTAAACCTCAGGGTGTCTTTGGCTCAAAAAAGGTTGAACACCACTACATTGTAGACAAATTAATCCAACGAAAGGAAAGTCATTGAAGATCCAAACCTTTAAATGAATCTTAAACAATAAGTTTCAGTGAAGATACAGACCAACTTAATTCAATTAAATAAGATCCACAAAACATCTAGTCCCAGCAACTTATCAGCATCATTAAAGCTAATTCTCACTTTACAACTAATTTCACCATAACTTGAAATTTCAATTTCATCATTTTTGATTCACAGAATCAATGTTAACCTTCTCCAATGCGTCTTAATTATAAAAAGACTCAAAACAATTCTCAGAAAGACTTCTTTCAAACAATTTTAAATCAATAAATCAGTAAAATTTAATTACTCGGTAAATCAAAAATCGATCAAAATATTTACATATTAACAGCAGTCTCTAAAAGATGTTTGAAATTAAACAATCCAACAATTTGTGATGGGTAATGAACTTGAAAACAAAAATCGTGGATTGTTAAAATGACTAGGAAAGAAAAAATAATTGACAGATTCGTAACGGTAATGTTCGCTGCAGGAATCGGTAGTAAGTTTACATAGTTTTGCAAATTTGTAGCTGAATGTTAAATGTAAGCAAGGATCTTCCATGTTTTTAATTTGAATATTGTTTAAAAAAAATTAAGTTTTAAAATTTTAATCCAGACTGTTCTAGATGATTTTTTTTTATTACACGCTTTTATTTAACTCACACTGTTTGTATGTTTCATGCGTCAAATTTTGTAATCGTTATTTCGATCACTTCTACTACTCCAATCGAGCTCAAATTTTTTACGCACACTTATTCTCGGTGACAATTCAATATTTTAACACTTTAAAACCACAAAAATGCTTAATTATAGTACAGTATAAGTAAAACATTTTTTATATGGGAAAAAATCCAATGTCAATGACATATAATTTAGATCTGTTTAAAATATTATACTTGAAATGCTCAAGTCATTTACATGATTCATTATAGTTTTATTAATATTATTAATTATTAATTATACTTTAAATTTGAGCAGCTAAAGATTTTCTGGGAGGATGAAAAAATTGACAAGTGATTTTTTCATGAATATTCGTAAGTGAAAATTTGAATTTTTAAAAAAACCGTTAAGCATAAGTCAGTAACGTTTTAATACAAAATAACTATTGATATACAAATATGCATTTAGCACACATCGTTTGAGCATAATATATATGTTTTTAATGTATTAGATTGATTCTTAACAATTCACCAACATTTAATTAAATTCACTTTCTTTTTATTAACGGCTTGACGCAAGCTTGACGTATTTTTTCATAACATATAAATGACATTCATTGAAATTAAATTGAAAAATCCGTTATAAATACGTTAGTATTTAGTAGGAATGGTACGAATTAACACAAAATCTTTAAGATTGATTTTTAATGTACTTTCCTAATTGATGTTCAGGACACTTTTAAGAGTTTAATGTGTTTCCAAGTTTGAATTAAATTATATAAAACGAATGAAAAATTTTGATAGTCTTTACTAATTACCCATTAAAAACTGGTAATCAATAAATAGTTGAACTAAACGGAGTAAAACGAAGTGAAGTTTAGAATTTTGAAAGTTGAATCGATTTGGAGATTTTATAAGACTAAAAAGTAGAAAATAAAATACTTTAAAAAAAACTTTTTTTAAAAAAAGCACGCTTTTATTTCCGATTACAGAGCACTAAAAAGGAGAAAATAATTTTTTTTGCTTAGATCTCAAATTTGATACAAAATTTTATGACTCAAAATAAAAGCGTGGGGCGCTGTTATAAATATCACTTAATCTTGAATTTGTATGTTTACATAAGCGTTAGGTCTTCAATGTTTATAGGTTTTTCTAAGGAGAATAATGAGCCGTTACAAATTATGGTAAATCTGAGACGGTAGACTTGATCTCCATGATACTAATGTAGAGTTTTCTGTGTGGCACTAGAAATCAAGTCTTACTCTCCTGCTAAATCTAACAAGTTCCTTTGTGTCAAAAAATAATTTGAGATCAAAACTTTAAAAGGTCTTTCGTTTTAATACAAAAGTTGAGTTAAGAAATGAATAATTAAACTGAATTAAAATAAATTTTGGAAAATCTAGAGCTAGTTTAAATTTAACGCCCCACGCTTTTATTTTGAGTCATAAAATTTTGTATCAAATTTGAGATCTAAGCAAAAAAAATTATTTTCTCCTTTTTAGTGCTCTGTAATCGGAAATAAAAGCGTGCTTTTTTTAAAAAAAGTTTTTTTTAAAGTATTTTTTGTTGAATTTGAAGGCCTTTCAAATGTTTGGAATTTTTTTTCTTCTCAATTGAAGCAACTACAATTCAATAATATCCAAATATTAGCATTCTTCTAATTTTAATCAATCTTCATTTTTTTCGCTAGCTTAATGCATTCAAGAATAACATGTTGATGCTCTTGTCTTTTGTATATTTTGTCAAAAAAAATTCCTTGCTTAACATTTTAATAAGAATTTCAAATATTTACAAAAAAACTGCAAATGTCTCAAACAATTCTTTTTTTTTGTTGAATTCCATTCATTATTTAAATAAATTGACGTGATTTTTTTTATCATATTAGTTAATGTGAGAGGATATGAAGAGAATTATGTGGATCTGCTTGATATTATAGCTAGATGTTGGGAATCAAACCCAGATAGGAACAATTAGAAGCAAGCAACAAACTTCTGGTTGTCAAACTTAAAGAAAAGTGTAAATCAGATTCTAGTGGGACTCGAACTTACGTTGCTTAGGATTTAAGTAAGGAATTTACTGTCGCATGATCTTACTAATGTGCTACTAAGAGTTCTTCGTCTATATCATCAAATGCTGTAATATAAACGACACTCTCTTTTGTTTCAATTTTCACCGATAATAATGTGAGATGATTCCAGTTAAGCGTTGTAGCTAAATTTTCATTCTAAAGTCCTCAAATAACTTTATAGCTTGTGAAATAAAACTTAACTAAGCCATCAACACCGCAAACAGCATCATCATTATCTTCGAAATCGTCAACAACGAAAATTTATTCAACATAATTAAACAATAAATAAATTTAGCTAATTATAATAACAAGAAAATTACATGAGCTATAGGATCCGGATAGTCGTCATTCAGTCGCTTTTAATAAAAAATGTATTGTCATCCACAGAGTGTAGATCAGGCAAAACATCGAACGGTACTTTGCAAATTTTTTATTATAGTGAGAAAAAATGTTCAATTGCATTAGCGACTTGAAGGCAAAATAATAAAATAAAAAAAAAGAGTCAGGAAAATTGATTTTACATTATGAGCAATTGAATATTAATTTAAATTAATGACAATTACATAACAAATGGAGATGGAGATGTGCAAAATTATATGCAAGGTCATTTACGTTAATCGAGTGTGGAATGGCTAGTCTGAAAAGGAACTGTATCGAATTTCAATGCTCGATGACCTAACACATGTTAAACATGTTCCTGTTTAATATTATATTGGACTTAACTGTGTAAATAATTTGTGATTTACTGCCGAAGTAATGAAATATAGATTGTTTTTTTTTTGTGTGAAGCTATTGAATGTAAATGAGGGAATTTTAGTAGATTGGCTGGCTTAGCTGATGCATTTAGAGCTTTTTGTTATTTTACATTAATTGTATAGACCTCCTTTTGGGTTTAATTTGAGAAACTCTATTAAGTTAAGCTTTGATTCAAATCATTAAAAACCCGTTAAATTTATTTCAAATTCTTATGAACCGTTAATTGTTGCTTCAATTCAAATTTTTCAAAACTGTTGATTTTTGCATCAATTCAAGTTTTTCAAACCCGTAATTTTAGCATCAATTCAAATTTCCAAAGCCGTTAATTTTTGCATCAATTCAAACTTTTTAAAAACCGTTAATTTTAAAATCAATTCAAATTTTACAAAACCGTTAAATTTTAAGCAAATCTTAAATGAAAGCTTTTATGCTCACATTGCTTACATCCCATAAATTCTCAAAATATGCACCTTATTCACTAAAATCCCAACATGCAAACTCCTTCCTACCATTTATTCATGCTTTCCAAAACAAATCCAAATTGCTCAACATGCTTAACTCTAATGTACAAATATTGTACACGTGACTTCTTGCACACCCGCCTGTCTATTCCTACATATATTTGCGAATATGTATGACTCATTTTATCTTTCAGTTCTCATTCTCATTTCTTATTGAACTCAGATCCGGAAACCTTTAAAAGCAAAAATTTATTTTTGCACAATTTCGTACCCAATCGCATTCCATTAATGAGTCTGTTTTAATGTTTATTTATTTTTAGTTTTTTTTTTGCATGTTAAATGTGCGAACCTGCAAAATTATGAAATTTATCAATCTTGATTTTTCAAGAGCAAAGCCCCGCAAAAAAAGTGTGAAAAATCTGGTGTGAATTGCATGCATGACAAAATTTCTGTTTTGAAGATTTTTCTAGGTCAATGTTTTCTGTTAGAAGTGAGAAGCAAAATCCCCCCATTAATTGTGACGTAATTTTAAAGATGTGATTTGATGAGTGTAGAGTTGGAAAACTGGATTTTTGCAAAAACTAGAATTGCTTATAAAATGTGGATTATACTTAAGGGTTCGTTCACTTATGACGTCCGAAATCAACAGTCATTTTTCAAAAAAGAACAATGGATTTCCAGGAATTTCTACTTCTACTACTTCTTTGTTCTTTTCTTGATGACACCTCACCCCCCCCCCCCCCCTGGACGTCATAAGTGAACGACGACCCCTAATGATAATTTTGTTTAAATATGCAAAAAATGTTGGCGAAAATCCGTGAATTTAATATTTTAATCAATAGTCTAAGAACCGTTAAGGGGAAAATCCATGATTCTACAGCATGGAATGGAAAATTTGCAGTCAGGGGTGTAGCCTAGATTTTTTTGAGAGAGTAGGGGGGTGGGTGGGAAGTTTGAAATGGAATATCTAGGATGTGTTTAATTTTTCACAAAAAGCCCTATAAAATGGATGATTTTTTTTAATGGAAAGGCAATTGACCTAAAGCAACCCCCCTCCTCCCCCCCCCCCCTCTATTTGCTGCGACCCTGAGCCTCTTAAATGTTCGAAGATGCAATATTTTGCCTCTAAGTTCTTAAATGCAATATTTTTATGTAAATTATTCAAAAATGACTAAAACTAGTCAACATAAGCGATATCTTGAACTAACAATGTTATTAAGGCTTGTGGTTCTATACTTTCTAATTTCGAACTTAGTTTTTAATGATAAAAACCAGAATAAATTGGAAATTACTTCAACAATTATGTCCCGCATAAGTGATTAGCATTTTATTCATTGAACTTACCTCAAATAAATCCAGTACATGAATAATTGCCAACTCTGATGCTCCCCACAACCATAAAAATGTATCCGCTAATGCTTCCGTTGATTTATAAATTATGTAAAGCTTCAGAACACACTTGTGTTAATTTAACTTCATTTGTTTCTAAATCTGCATATGTTAAACTTTCAAGACTCACAGTTGGTGATGCTTAAAAAAAGTCTTTATTGTCTGTAAGTTGAAACAATGCAAGCAATTTCAATTAACAACATTCATTTTACGATCTTTATCGACTCATATTTACTTTTAAGTATAATGAACATCTGCTTTTATGGATGCCTCATCTCACATGTATTTATTATTGTGTGAACTATTTCAAATTATTTCACGCATTACTGGTTGATTATTGGCACTTGATGTATTTATATTTGGGGTTAAAAATAGAATTTGGCTTCAGGGAAGTGTTCATAAATGGCGTCAATCTAAAAATTGAGTTTTTGGGCTCCTTAAAAATGAATTTTTATAGAAGTTTCACACAACGACAATCTTCATCAATTCACAAAAGGTTAGACATCATTTACGAACGACCCTCATCCTTAACCGATGGAAATTAGCGACGACGTGCAATTCCGACAAACTTTTTTTCACGTTTTAACAATGCAAAAATATAAATTTAAAGGAATTTTTGCATTACATTCCAAGGAATAGGGTCAAATTTGAACATACAATACAAAAAGGTGTTTTTGAGAATCTAGGCTAAGATTTCCTGTCATTGATAGTCAACAAAAAATATAAGTCGTGACTTATTTACAACAATGTTAGACACTTAAAATTGAATTTGAAGTTGATTTATGGTTCTTGAAGCCGGTTGTTCACCTTATGGTCGGGATTAAGATTACAACTTCAATATTGGAAGTGGATTTGATTGCATTATTGATTAGCATATAAAGTAGTCATTTTGGAATGATTTGAAAATAGTCAATTGATTGCATTTATTGATTTGCAATTTAAAAGAACAAAGAATTGGTTATCATTTGAAGTATATCATGTTTTTGGAAGTTTATTTGTTCTTATTTTGTGGAATTTTATATTTTAGAGCTTTTTGAGGGACAAATAAATTTTATTTCTTACATTTCTCACTTATTTCATAAGATTTCCATTTTATTTCATCAGATTTTTCAAGCACATGAATAAATTTTATTCTTCTCCAATAAACTTGTGGCTTTACATTTTAAGCAAAAATAAATACCTGAATTAAAATTAAAATATTTTTTTATTCTTTTGTACCTGATTTCATGACTTTTTCTTACCTTAGAATTTCAAATCCGTAGTTTAAATAGAACACATGCGCCAAATCTATTATCAAGCGTTCGAAAGCAGAGTGGCGCAGTGGAAGCGTGCTGGGCCCATAACCCAGAGGTCCGTAGATCGAAACTACGCTCTGCTAGAACTTAACTTTTTGCTTTTTTAAGTTCGCAACTTTTTAACTGCATTCAAATTATTTGGAATTAATTTGAAAATATTTCAAATAAGGGTTTTAAATTGATTTATTAAGTTTTAAGTCTCAAAAATATTAATTTCAAAAATTTAAATTTTTTTTGAGATTTATTGAAATATTTTTTAAGAGCATTAAAATCATTTACTTTTATTTTCAATTGCATTTAATTTCAATTTTTTTTTCAATGTTTCATTTACCATTTTATTGCAAGAATGTGTATGGAATCGTGCATTATTGACGTGAAACATTTATCAAGGGGGTGTGTTTGGGGTGCTTATCACACACATGTTAGGGGCCATTCACTTATTACGTAACGCTTTAAGGGGGGGGGGGTTTAAGATTTTGTTACGGTTCAAACAAGGAAATTTTTTTTTCATACAAATTTTGTTACGAGGGGGGGGGGGTCTAAAAAGTCATTTTTTCGCGTTACGTAATAAGTGAACAGCCCCTTATTCATATTTTTGTTTCGTTTTAATGATTAGTGAGAAAAGCAAGAAGAATGGCGCCAAAATTCATAAGAGCAAGAAGCAAAAGTGCAATTGACAAGCTACAGGTCTCAAAAAGTTGATGTTGAATTTGGACTCACGGGTTCGAATCTCACCATCATCCTAGTGATTATTCAGAAGTTAAAAAACTTCGGCTTTTTAAGTGCAGCAATTTAAGACGTAAAACTAAGAATTGAGCAATGTGTGATGCTAGAATTAGTCATGAAATGATGAAGTTAAATATAAGGATAGATATAAATCCTTAAAGTCGCCTTGTAAGCCTTATTCTGGAACAGAATAATAAAGAGAAAGAGGAAATCAACCTCGTGGGTAAACCTCAGATTGATTAGCTTTGGTGAATAGATTCCTCCTTTAGAAAGGAAGATATGTGACACTTTAGTGCAATATAAATGGTGGAAGTAAAGAAAAGGCGGGTTGTGTCTATAAAATTCAGTTTTGATTGCCCTAATTTAACAAGAACCTTTTGATAAAATTTCGGTTAACAGTAGACTTCATTTAGAAGACTATGATTAAAAAGCATAAGTTCCTCCCAAGTCTCGAACCCAGGACTGCTAAAACAAGCCAAATCCAACAAAGCACTTGACCACTGTGCCACCGAGCTATCTCATCTCCATTTGAATATCCGACAAATCTCAGAACTAATTAATAAGAACTATAAATTGCTTTGAATCACAAAGCCACTTAGAATTAATTGCACATCCTTCCACTCTTTGTTTAATATTAAATTGCATAGAGCTCTTCAATCATTGAACAAATAAAAACAATTGTAAATGATGCACAAATAACAACAACTGTACAGAACAATGTGTATATATTTTTAAGTTTGAAGCACCTAATTATCTTTTATATTTATTTCGAATGTAATGTTCAATTAGCACTTTGAATATGCATATGAAAAATTATATTAATGTACGACTGTGGCTGTACTTATAATTATTAATTCATTCTACACGTTGCACTTTATTATTTTTTTTAAAACAAAACACAAAAATAAAAGTTGCACTTGTAATGAGAATCATTAAGTGATTATTACAAAAATAGAAATAAGCTATTTAAATCAATTTGAATTGTTTTAAAAAAAAATATGTTCAGCATGGGATGATGATGATGATGAGCATGTGCATAATCCATTATTTCATGAGTTATTAATGACTTGAGCCTCATTTTAGTCGACATCGAGGAGATAAAAGGAACGGATCGTATGGTATTATTATATCAATTGCTTAACTGCTACTAATGCATGCCTATTTTGCTGCCAATCGCGTTTAATATAGATCTTTCATAACCTATCTCTCAAGGAATGTAACTTTTGTGCTGCAGTTTTATTAATACGTGCAAAGTTGAACATAATTTCCATGTCATATTTTATGGGGGGGTTGTGTAATATTCTCGGGAATTGCAATTGTTGCTGAAGCTATGAATGATGAAGTTTAATTTTTATTTTATTTTAACATTTTGACTTTACTTTTTTCATTTAACTCCAAAATGATTACCGTTAAAATTTAAATTTAAAATTACTGTTATTATTTGAATTTGTAATGACTGTTAAATTTTGAATTCAAAATGACAGTTAAAATTTGAATTTGAAATGACTGTTAAAGTTTAAATTTGAAATGGCAGTTAAAGTTTAAATTTGAAATGACAGTTAAAGTTTGAACTTCGTATGGCAGTTAAAAATTGAATTTGAAATGACAGTAAAAATTTGAATCTGATATAACCATTAAATTATGAAATTCTCAAGAAGTCGAAAATATCAATTTATCAGTTCTGAGCCGATTCAGACTGTTTTGAAATATAGTCTTAACTTCATAATTTTCATAATTAAGCTCAAAATCCCATCCAAAACAATTCAGCAAGCCCCTAGGCAAGTCAAACAGCAGCAACAAAACAAAAAGAACGTAAAGAATGCGCCAAAATCAGAATGACTGATTGCATTGAAATGAATTGTAGATTTTATTATTATTATTATTGTTCATGACATGACACAATGCCAAAGTAATACATCTATATGAAGCACATGTAAGTGCAGCAGCTAGAACATGAGTATGAATTTTATGAATTATTGTGCACATGCATGTCAAACATAAATTTATTGATGTTTCCATGACCTTCAAGTGATCCCGTATCGCATATATTCCGCTCAATTATCGTATTATTTAACTAAGGCAATTGATGTGGATAAGAAGAGATTTGTTATGTGAATAAGCTTTATCATGAACAGAAAATGAAGGATAATTATTCATTGTTTAATATTGTGAGGTATAGATTTGAATGCCCGAGCCACGAGGTTCTTTTGTGTACAAATTTTATTTGATTTGGATTTTTGAAGAGAAATTCAAAATTTTAATAGATTTTCGGAGAGAAATTTAAATTTTTAACGATTTTTGGAGAGAATTTCAAATTTTCAACGGACTTTTGTAGACTAGTTTGAATTATAACTGACTTTTGGAATAAGATTTAAATTTTAACGGAATTTTGTAGACTAATTTAAATTTTAATTGATTTTTGTAGAGAAATTTGAATTTTAACAGAATTTTTGGAGAGAAAAAAATTTAAAATTACCAAAAATTCAAATAAATTAAACGGTTTTTTGTTCAAAAATAGTTAACTGACTTTTGGAGACATTAACAATCCAAAAAGACAGCAGTTAAGCCTCCCATGCATATTTCGGAAGCCCCAACAACCACTTAACTAATGATACACTCTTTTACTATTCACGATCAATTTAAAAATCAAAAAGTTCCATTTTCATTAATAAATGACCTCGAATAAATTATAAATCGATTAAATGAATATGCTTTCCTATATGCAATCGTGTGCCTAAATGTCCCTCAATGACCAGACTGCAATAAATGAAATTAAAAAATCAATTTGAAGTTAGAGATTATGATTAATTATAAGTTTAATAAAAATGGGCTTTGTTGTTTCTATTTTTAAAAGATCCATTTAAATTACAGCCCTTTTTTGTCCATCAAACGATTGCATACTCAGCGAGTCTACAGAAAATAATTGCATGTCATGTCAAAAAAGGGAAAAAGATCCACAATTATTATGTTCGGACCAGCTCTCTTTTTTGGGCTGAAGTCCGCAATTAGAAGATGTAATCTGATATTAACATTGACCCATTATTTCATTGTCATTGAACCTTTTTAATGATACTTGTGCTTCGAACCTTAACAATATTATTTTTTTTTAATTCAACATTTGAATCGGAATCAATTATGACTTTAAATTCATTAATCTCTCACTATATCTAATTTCAAATTGTTCAAGATCTTTTATATATTTTGGTCTTGTAAGGGCGAAGGGTCTTAAATGCTGCCGTTTGTGCTTGTTAAGCTGTCAATGACTTGAGCACTGAGATAATTTAAAGAGATAATCATTGTAGCTTAAAATTGATTGTTTTCTGTTTAGGAAGTATGGTTGTTTTACAGTTTGGGTGGCAATGACTTTGAAATTAATAAGTTTAATGATATTTGAATTCTTAAAAGTTAAAAAAACTTTGAATTTTTTAAAAAATTAAAATAGATTTAATTTTGGAAAACAGTAATTTTGCAAAAAATAAATATTTTTATTTTTAAAAATTCAATTTTATAACTTTAAAAGTTAAAATTTGAATTTTAAAAATCAGTTAAATTTGAATTTATTTTTAATAAAATTAGAATTTGACTTTAAAAAACCGTTAAAAATTCAACTTTAAATAAAGGTAAAAATTGAATTTCAAAAACAGTTAAAATTTTAATTTCAAAAAACAGTTAAAATTTGAATGAGAAAAAGCCGTTAAAAATTAATAATATTTGAATTTTAAGAAACCGTTAAGTTTTCACTTTCCCAGATTAATTTTTTGTCTTTATTAATTTAAAAGAAATCTTATATTGTAAATGGTCAGTGAGCTAGGCAACAAAAAATGCGCATTAACTTCCCATCACTTCCACAAAATCTTGATAATCTGATTTAATGATTCACGAAATGGCATTAACATTGACATTGGTTATACTCGAATTAAATCAAATTAAAGAGAGTGAAAAATGTTGATGTATAAACATTTTGATACATTTCAATATCGAATACAGCACGATTCCACATATAAATATGCAGCCGTTTATATAAAGTTTTTTTTTTCTCTCCATCTAACTCAATTGTAAACGTATCATGATGTCTATTATTGTTATTTCTTTAAGTCTTATTTATTTACAAGTTATGAGATTCCACAAATGAAGATAAGGCAAGCCATCATTCAAATCATTTTTCTCATCATATCCAATGCATATCATTAATTTGTTCACACTTAAGAATAAATTATCGACGTTAGTTCTGCGAGAATAATTGCATAATAAATATGAGAGCTGATTGCACGATGACTTGTGACAGGCTGGACTGACTTGATTGTTATAATGATCAGTCATTATTATTTTAATAAGCATCGATGCGCATTTATTAAGTTAATTGAGACATAGATCAGAATTTTCCAAAATTTAAATTTTTAAAAGCCTTTTAAAGGTTAAAATGTGAATTTCAAAAGGAAAAATTTGAAATGTCTGAATTCGTTAAAATTTTAATTTTCAACAGCCGTTAAAATTAGAATTTTTAAAAGTCGTTTAAATTTGAATTTGTAAAAGCCGTTCAAATTTCAAAGGTTAAAATGTGAATTTTAAATGTAAAAATTTGAAATGTCTGAATTCGTTGAAATTTTAATTTTCAACAGCCGTTAAAATTTTAATTTTTAAAAGTCATTTAAATTTGAATTTTTAAAAGCCGTTCAAATTTCAAAGGTTAAAATGTGAATTTTAAATGTAAAAATTTGAAATGTCTGAATTCGTTGAAATTTTAATTTTCAACAGCCGTTAAAATTTGAATTTTTAAAAGTCATTTAAATTTGAATTTTTAAAAGCCGTTCAAATTTCAAAGGTTAAACTGTGAATTTTAAAAGTAAAAATTTGAAATGTCTGAATTCGTTGAAATTTTAATTTTCAACAGCCGTTAAAATTTTAATTTTTAAAAGTCGTTTAAATTTGAATTTTTAAAAGCCGTTCAAATTTCAAAGGTTAAAATGTGAATTTTAAAAGTAAAAATTTGAAATGTCTGAATTCGTTGAAATTTTAATTTTCAACAGCCGTTAAAATTTGAATTTTTAAAAGTCATTTAAATTTGAATTTTTAAAAGCCGTTCAAATCTGAAAGGTTAAACTGTGAATTTTAAAAGTAAAAATTTGAAATGTCTGAATTCGTTGAAATTTTAATTTTCAACAGCCGTTAAAATTTTAATTTTTAAAAGTCGTTTAAATTTGAATTTTTAAAAGCCGTTCAAATTTCAAAGGTTAAAATGTGAATTTTAAAAGTCGTCAAAATTTGACTTTTTAACAGTCGTTGAAATTTGAATTTTTATTAATCGTTAACATTTGAAATTTCTAAATTCAATAAAATTTGAAATTTCTAAATTCATTAAAATTTGAATTTTCAACAGCCGTTAAAATTTGAATTTTTAAAAGTCGTTGAAATTTGAAATTTCAAAAGTCGTTAAAATTTGAAATTTCAAAAGTCGTTAAAGTTTGAATTTTTAAATTTCCTCAACAATATCAGAACACAAACCACATCACATAGCTCAATTCCTAGACAGTAAATAAATTTTCAATCCTCGTGACCTCACATATCCAACCACTGAGTCTCAAAAGCCACCAAATCGACACAAAATTGACAGATACAGATAATTTGATTAGTTCCTAGAGCAATTCAAAAAATACACAACTTTAAGTGCTTAGCAATTTACGGGCTTAGATCCTAATAGCTCATGCATTCAATACGTCAAATACAAAATTTCTAGGAGAGTCTGTGCTTAAAATTTTCACAGCTTGAGTTTCAAAACATAAATCCATTAATAATTCTCAAAAAAACTAAGCATTGCCATTTGTGGAGGAAGGAAAAGCTTGCAAAAAAATATTCAACATGATCAAAAAAGATAGATTTGCGTACGGCAAAGAATAAAAATATTTAAAACCACATTATTGGTGGCATTTTGTAATAAATTGGCGACTGTTGCTAATAATAATGAATAACTTTTTAATCTCTTCTCGACACTTCATTTAATGTGAGCTAAAAATAATCGAATAAAGCAAAAATAAGCATCAATCTATTAATTATGCACAGTAGGAATGCTAAAATAAATTAAAAAACTATTTCGTGCAATTATTTATTGCATTTATATTTTTAAGCAAGTCTCAATCGATCTTATTCTTATTTATTTTTTGCTTTACTGATTGATTGTAGGGATGTGAAAAGCAATTTGTATATTGTGCCTTATCACTGATTTTGGATCTGTTTTAATTATAATTAATATAGACTTTTCAGTCTGTGGAATAATTGGAATTTTTTTTTATTGATTATTGTCGGCTTTTAATTGAGTGAAAAATGTTAAATGACTTGTGAATTTATGGATTTTATGTTCTAGATTTTGTGAAATTGAATTTTTTTTATATTCACACCGTTTTCACGTGTGAATCTATTGGTTTTGTTCAGATTGAAAAATCAGTTTTTCGCATTTTGTGAGAAAACAAAGCAAAATTGGTTATAAAAGGTCATAGAAGAAAAGTTTGTGCCTGAAATTTTACATCATTTTTAAAAAACAGATTTCAAAATGGTTGTGGCATTGCTGAGAAAATCGCAAAATACGCTTTCTGAAAACAAGCAAGCAAGCAAGTTAATCAGCAAGAAATCTCAATAACGAGACATTGTAGAGACTTCTAGTTTTTTACATTTGATCCGTGCTGCTCTATAGAAGAGCTGTATTGTTTTTATGCAAGGTAGGAACAGCCGTTGCTTCAGAAAAAGCAAAAAACTTTCCTTTCTTACAAATTTTTCAAATTAAAAGTTCACTGTGATTTTTTTTATCTTAAATTAAACTTTGGATGAAAAAAATTTTTTTGAGCAAAGAACCAAGAAGGAAATACATTTTCAATTTTGGACTAGGGGCGACCCTAGTCAAACTCAATTTTGTCACTTTTTTTCTTCGAAGGTTTATCCAATTGCAGTGAAACTTTGTGTGAGTATACTAATATTTATACAAAACAGTTTTAAATATCTAAAGCAAGAAATGTATTCTATATGTCGTCAGACCCAAATTTTATAAATTTGGTTGTACATTCAAAAACAACTCGACTTAAAATTTTGTACAAAAAAATGATTTTTTTAAATTCAGAAATGTGTGACCTGAGGATTGGATGCTCATACAAAGTTTTACTATATTTGGATTTATCCTCTAAGAAAAAAGTGAAAAACCAGATTTTTACTAAACCTGTCCCAAGTTCATAATTGAAAATGTATCTCCTACTTGGTTCTTTTCTCAAAAAAATTTTAGGATGTTTTATTTGTATTTGTTTTAAGCACTAGAATATTTATGCAAAGTTTCAATCTATTTGAATAAACCCTCGAAGAAAAAAGTGACAAAACTGATTTTGACTAGGGTCAACCCTAGTTCAAAATTGAAAATGTATTTCCTTCTTGGTTCTTTGCTCAAAAAAAAATTAAGGATGTTTTATTTGTATTTGTTTTAAACATTAAAATATTTATGCAAAGTTTTAATCCATTCGGATAAACCCTCGAAGAAAAAAATGAAAAACTAGATTTTGACTAGACCTGTCCCACGTTCATAATTAAAAATTGATTTCTATGGTGTACTTTGGTCAAAAAATTTTTTTGGATGTTTAATTTGAATTGATATAATGCTGACATAAATCACATACCAATATTACTTTTTGTAATGCATACCTTAAAAAAAATTGAAATCTAAAATTTCGACTGCCCCATCTGAATTTTGTTCATACTCTAAACTGTGGAAACCAAAAAACAAATTCTTTATCTTAAAACACTTGACAAAATAGCGACATAATTCAGGATTAATTACTTTTTAATAATGTTTTAACATTTACGAGAAAATGTGGTTCAAATAAGTGTGAAGTATGGCCGAGAATTGGACCAAAATCAGCTATACTGGTGCCAAGTAGCATTTGAAGCTCTTCTTTACTTGTAGATTCTAAAAAACGGCGGTGTAACAAACTTGCGTTTCTGTCAAGGGTGCAGAACTGATCAAAATAATCAAAAATTATCAAAATCTAATTTATCTGTTCCGCACCCATGGTTACTCTCCGGGCAATGACATTCTCTCTGGAATCCCAGAGACTTGCATTAACACTTTAACCTTAGTATACACTATAGTTTACTTGAGGTTAGGTTGTAGATTAGGATAAACCAAGAAACACGCACATAAGAACTTTGGGTCAACTTCATTCCTCAAAATTGTCCTGTCAATCTCCACTTCACATCTTAATATTTTCTGAATCACAGAACACCACAGATGAGGTTAACGTACATTAATATAGTAGTTTAAAATTCATAAAATAAGAAAGGAAATTCCAACATCTTTTAAATTGGTCTGTTCAATTACCAGACGCCAATACTAAGCTAGACCAAATAATAGCCTTATGTCTCCCCAAAAAAAAAATTATATTCATATCCTAACCAATCCCTCTCATTCATTATCCCCATAAATGCAAATTTAAGCCACAAAACCTAAATTATATCATTATCGCATAACTTCCTCACACGATACCCTCAAAAATGATTGAGTATAGGCGCCAAATAATCACAGCTGATGTTATAAATATCTCACTTCAAATAATTAAAAATATCTCACACATTCCAATTAGCAACAATCGCATTTCTATTTCTGTGCTAATGATTGATACAGGAACAACTTTTACAAAAAAATAAGCAGTCCTAATCAGCTGATCAATTATATTTAATATCTTAGACATGTGTACACGTGTTGAGCTATGAGTAATTTGTATATTTTGTAATACAGCGTGGTGATAGCTAGTCAAGCACAACAAATCAGTCGCTACGCAACACAAAATAAACAAAAAAATGTTTGCTGGATTTTTGGTATCCCGGGAAATATTGAAATATTTATTTTCGCACTTTAATTTTGTTTATCAATCATAGTAAGCAGTTTCTCATTCATGACAGAGCTATAAAAAAAATAAGTTTTTGTGACAGTTAAAGGAGGATATAAATAGTAACAGAAATGAGTAAAAATCGATGGGATAAAATTAGTAAAAAGTATGCCAATGATCCTGGCATTACATCGCAGGAAGTGAAGAAGTTTTTGGATATGAACTTTACGGATGGATATTTTGAGCAGTTGTGCGGTAGGAAGGAAGTTCGACGATTGAATCCGGCTTTGATTATGGATCTGAGGCATGATATTGTAAGTTTGGGATTACTTTTGCAAGAACTTTGGGTGCTGTAATGAAATATTGAGCTTAAAATTGCCCAAAATTAAGAGAGAAAAGTGTAAGGCACTTCTGAGTTGCCTCATATGTCTTTTGTCATGTCAGTCAGTGTTGTTGTTTGGATTTTAAACTTAACTATAGGAAATTAGCTTCAGAATTGTTTAAGATAAAGACCAATCCATTTCAGAAATAAATTTTGAGTTCAATGCGAGTCTTTACACTTCCAGGAACTCGTTTAAAACTAGACAGACCAAATTGTTGAAAGAAAGTCATACTTTTTGAATTAAATGGATTGAAAAAAGCAGTTATAATGCTGTTAAGGTACGCCTCATTAGTGGCTGCTAGATCATCAGCAATCTTCTGAGTTCTAAGCTTCTGAGTTGGAAAGAACATTATTTTTATAACTCTAACCCTAGCAGAAATTTACTAGTAACTTCCTAGTAATTTACTGGATAACTTTCCATTTGCTACTTGCTATTTACTAGTCAAAATCCAAGTTCAAATCTTCGCCAAAGACCCGCATTTTCACTTGCTAATTGACTAGTCAATTCGCTTACAATTTTACTAGTAATTTACTAGCAAATTTGTATAAAATTTAAATGAATATAACCGTTGATTTCCACGTGTTCTTTTGTTTTTTCTTATTTGTGTAAATTATTGTAAAAGTATTAGTGTGTACTTATTTTAAGTTAATTAAAGTACACTAACACTATGAAAAAAAATAAGACTTAATGTAATTAAGTCGAACACTGATCAACGCTCATGACTCGCACGCAAACCTGAAGAAGATAAATAATTAATTAAAAGTCAAATACAAATTTGAATCGAGCTTATAAAGGTGATTTCTGCGCGCTCTTGTGAAGTATATGCCAAATGCCAAATTTAGAACAATATTTTTTATGACGCAAACAATTCTTATTTTGATGATTTTTGGTAGGATTCGAACTTAAGCAGATTTGATCAAACATTTCACATGGTAATTTGCTAGTAATTTGCTATTAAATAGCAAGTGTAATAACTAGTAAATTGCAAGTAGTAGAATAGAAAGACTAGCAATTTGCTAGCTAGTTTCGCTAGAGTAAGCAATGCCTTAATTGACATTGATTCCACGACTTTAGTATTGGCTGGTTTTCTAGCTCTTATTTCGTGAGCATTTTATGAATTAAAACTTTTCAGAAATCAAGCTTTAGTGGGAATCGAACTCACGTCCTGTAACAAAAGAGGGACCTATAGATATCCAGTCTGTAGCTAAAGCATTCGGCCATAGACTGACATAGAGGTCATATTCTCGTTCTAGCAGCCTTGCGTATAAAAGGCTCAATATTCCACTCTACTCAGACACTATAACTCCCAAAGGTGACATTTATCCACAAAATATTCATCCCTAAAATTTAAATTTAATAAACTCGCAAGTTGTCTCACCCTTGAATCAATTCCAACGACTTCTATAAAAAAAAATAAAAAATTAATCAATAACAATTTTTAGATCAAAAATCGCACCGAAGACTCGCCACAACATGCAAGCAATAAAAAGAGGGATAACGGCACAATAAATAAATTTAAATTGCAAAAGGAACTGAACATGGAAAGTATTCGAAACCATAACAACCTTGTCGACTCACGATTGATTGAGAATGAATTGGAAAAATTTAAACTTGAAATTCGTAAGTTGAGGACGACTTCATCGAAGAAATCGGAAAAATATCAAGACAGTTTGGATGAATATGAAGACCCAGAGGAAACAAAATTATTGAGTGCATTGCGTGACACGGAGGAAGCGACTTTTGCTTATCGGAATGAATTCAATAAAATTGTCGTTGAAAAACCGAATTTATTGCAAATAAATCATTTTGAATTTAGCTATGATGAAGGAAGTGCATGCAGTGAATCAACAGCTGAACTGTCTGAAGATTCACTTGACAAATGCTCAAATTTAAACTTTATTAAAATCTCAGCACAACCAAAGCCAACAATTCAAATTGAAGAACTTGATGAGTATCAAGATTATTATGAGATTAATGAAGATCCAACAAAATTTAATGTTGAGGATGAGACTGAAAAGCCATATGATCCAATGTGCTATGTCTGCTGTACTGAAGATAAATGTGAGTTCCAAAAGAATGAATTTGAGACTCAATCGTTCTACAGCTTGCCAAATTTGAGTGAAAATGATGTCGAGCACTTGATGAGAATCACAAAATTCCAATCCTTAATATCTGTAGAAACTCCAACAATTAAAGACTGTCGATGCTGTCCACCATCAGCTGATGTAAAGATTAAACATCTTGATAAGTCAATCGAAGAAGCTGAAGCTGAACGACTGCTTATTATCCGTCGAATGGAACTAGAAGAGAAAAATTATCAAGAACTGATTGTTAAGACAGACGCTCAATCTAAAAACATCAGTGATCCATCATCAAACTACGTCTACGATAAATACATCAGTGACTTGATCAATGAGGATCAAATGACATCACAAAAGGAATTCGAGCGTGAAATGCTGAGAAAGTCCTTCAAAGACTGGCTCCAAAAGACAACAATCTCAAAAATTCTCAAAACGAATGCTTTTAACAACGAAGATCGTGTTAAAAAGATTAACGAATTTCTCAATAAAGTTCGATTTGAGCACAATAAAGGACACATCAGCAACGAGACGAATAAGAAGAAAACTGGCAAGCATGAGAAATCAAAGAAGTCTTCATCAAAAACCGTCCGTAAAGATTTTGAGAATAAATTAAAAGTTCAACAAGACATAATTGAGCTGCAAAAGCTGAAAATTCAGCGACAAGAGCGATTAATCACCGAAATGAAATTGGCAAAATTCACCGAAATGGTAAAGGAATCAAAGAATGATCTCAAAATGGAATTGATCAATGCAAAGCGTACGAATACAAAATTGCGTGCGAAGGCACGTTGCATTGAGATGGTTGCGAACATACCGCCTGATCCGATTGAAGAAGAGCGTAGAAAATTATTAGCGCAAGGTCTTATGGTTCCGAAATTTTTGCAAAAAATGCAAGAGCGTGCTGCTGAACGTCTTGCACGTCATGAAGAAGCTCGCGAGCGTCGTGAACGTTTAGAGTATGACAAGGAGGAAGCGAAAAATGTTGCTGAATTGGCTAAACGAATGGAAGATGAGGAGGCAAAGAGAAAGCGATTTTTGGAGATGCGCGAGAAGCGACGTCAAGAAAAGTTTGCTAAACAATTGAAGGAACTTGAACGACAGCGTATGGTGGAGAATATGAAAATTGCACGTGATCATTATGCTCGAAATTTAATGAAACGTATTGGATTTCGTGCTTTTGAATTGGCTATAAAGATGAAACGATTGAATCATAAAAAGGCAACAATTCATCGACGTCGTGTCTGCATGAAGAAATTCTTTAATTTATGGCAGAAAAATACAAAGGTTGTGTGGGATATAAAGCGAGCACAAGCAGATAAATTATATAGTTATTTGACTTATCGAATGTACTTCAAGCATTGGCGTCATGTCCACTCCATTCATCAATCCAAATTCTTAGTTGCCATTGATTGGTACGAGGTCAAAATGTCTGAAAAGCTTTTTTATCGATGGATTCAATTTGCCGAGGAGAGTAAGATGGTTGAAGGTACCAAAATGAAAAATGCAGAAGCTCACTATAGTTGGTAAGTTGATGTTGTATTTAATGTGTGGTTGTGTTGGCTTAGCAGATGATGCTATATAGACATTAGCTCGAATGACACAAGTCGGTTAATCGATTAGAAATCGGCACCAAGCCAGTGTGAATCTGGCATGATGCTGGATTTAAATCGAAACCAGCATCATGCCAGAGTCGTACTGGCTAGGCGCCGAAGTTCTATTGGATTAATTGACTTGGATAATAGGTTATAGATATAATATTGATTAAATGATCTCAGACGAATTTAGTATTTATTCAAGGGTTCTTTAAATACCAGATGATTCTACTTCATAGAATCAGTTTATTAGACTGTGGCTTTAATGCTCTTCTGAAGCTTGATCACTGATTCATAAAAATATATCATTGCTATAAATTTGTTTTGGGATACCCTGTTTTTTCGTTATAAGCTACTACTCGTTACTAAGCTCCAATAACATCACTGTATATCCAGATTACCTCTTATCAGTAGGTTGTCCAACTGCACATTTTTGAGCAGAACAGTCCCGCTTTTTTGAACAAAGTCCCTCTTAAAATCCTTAAAGTTACGCTTTATTGAACCTATGCTTCTTGGAAAATATTTGAAAATTTGGTTTGTCCCGATTTTTCAGAGCCTAAATCAGGACATACCCGTCTTTTTGACCAAAAATCGATGATCAGTCTACTCATCAGACTATTTAAGACTGTATATTAATGTTTAATTCCTTTAATTCTAGTCAAATGAAATGGAAGCTCTTTGACGCTTGGCATCGGTTCCCAGCCTTAATGAAAATTGAACGCGAGACTGAAGTGCGACGTCAGAAATGGCGTATGAAAATATGGGATTTACTTCCTGATTATAAACCACAGGACGCACCTTAGCTATCAATTGACGACTCGTTCATTTAATAATCAAATAATCATAAACAGCTAGTTTGGCATCATATATGATTATTTATGACTAATTATTGTGGATTTTTTATCGTAAACTGGAATAATTCTATTTTTATACTGCATCACATCACACAAAACTTTGTAATCCCTTTAATATTATGTGCAATAATGGCAAGTGTTTTGTAGTCGTTTTGTAATTCTGTCACTAGAATAATGATGTGTGGCACACGAATGGAAATAAAAGGAATTTTTAATTTACCACAAAATTTACCTCCTCGTTGTGTACAGACTCTGACCATACAGATATAATGACACACAAAACAAACAGCAACTTGATGATGATTTAAATATCTCACATATCCGTAATGTATTCATTATTCAAGGAAATCATTTTTCATAACAAAATCGTGATCATCATTGTCATTTAATCATTTTTTTTTGCAATTATATTGTAAAATGAAGACAAGCATATAAAGTTACATGGAATACGACAACAAGCATGGACAATGAATTGAAGAATTTTATGCAAATTTTTTCCCATCTACAATGCTTAATTAATTTTTTTCTGTCTAACATCAAGACATGAAAAATTTGTACTAGGGTCACGTCAAGGGCCTAATTTAAATTTTAATAACTTTTGTTTTTGACAAGTTCTAAAACATTTTTGTTCGTATGTAACCAGATGCTGCCCTTAACTGTATGGTAGACGTGATCAGAATCACTTTGGCAGTCGCGTTCCGCTTATAATTTTTATTTCTTAGAATTACAAACGAAATTTCCTTGACTCATTTGTATTGTGAGAGGTGATATTCTATATAAAAGAATTGCATGCATGCTGAATTGCATGACAAACTATTAAAAAAATTTAAACTAATTTGCATTGAAGGTTTGATAAAATGCAGGTTGAGTTTTGGATGTTAAAAACGATGTTCGATTTAAGAAGAAGCTTGATTTAATGGAATTATTTATGAGTCTGAGGATTTAACATGATCAGAGCCAAGGCGTGGAAACTAAAACCAAATATCCCATTTATCCCAAAAATATTCAAAATAATCCCTGAGCCTGTATGCATTAGAATTGAGATATCCCATCATATCCTGAAATTACACGTCCAATACACTAAGGATACGTTGGGATATCTTTATTATCGTGCATACAAGCTCAGGAATTATTTGATATTTTTGGGATATTTGGGATAGTTTCCACGCCTTGATCAGAGCTGATCTAAGCGCTTAGACTTCTAATACAATTTGAATTAACTGAGAATTCAACAGCTCTATGACATAAAGTTTAAAACCTAGCAATTAAAAATGGTTCAAAAACTTAATTCTCAAAATTAAAACCAATATTCTATAAAGCTACAAACTTAATAATAAAAAACCTTTTAAACATTTTTCACCAGCATGATTACAATACCATAATCGACTACTTAAAATTACACCAATTAATTTTCTATATCATTTCAACATAACAATAACAAGCTTTTGTCAGTGAATGGTAAAACAAATGTCTATGCTAAAAACCATTAAATCTTATTAAGGCACACAAGTCGGTTCTTTGTGAACAGAGAATGAAAAAATAAAAGTTGCAAAATATCCCTAATTTATAAATGAACCAGCCTCCTGCTTAGCCATGCTCAATTGAATATCGATTGCAAATTAAAAATCCATATACGCTTAGCACACTCATGTCCAAAAGCCCAACCAGATATCATTAATAACAGAAACAGTGAGCAAAAAAAATAAATAAATTCCTTGAATCAATTGATTCATGTCATATCATTCATAAAGATAAATAAATGAGCAAAGTCTGGCGTCTTGAGACTCCAAATTACCATCAGTAATTCTTTATGCCATTAGACACACTCAATGATATAATGAAGAATCTAAATGTTACGTAATTTTAGCAGACTTTTGCTTAAAGGGTAAATGAGCTACTGTTTGCATCATTTCTGTTTGTCTGTTCATTTGGATCAATTGTGTGAGTTTTTCAGATTGTAATTCTGTGTATCAGCTAGTCCCACAGTTCAGATATGTGCCTCTTCAGCTATGCGTTTCCTCAGCTGTGCGTCTTCTCAGCTGTGCGCTACTTCAGCTATGCGTCTCTTTAACCTTGCGTCTTTTAAGCTGTGCACCACTTCAGCTGCATGTATCTTCAAATATACATCGATCTGGCTGTAAATCATGGCTGTGTGTCAGTTCGACTGAGTGTCATTTCAGCTGTACATCAGTCCTGCTGTGTGACTGTGCCTCAGTTTGCTATCAGACTGTCAGACTGGCAATCCGTTCATTTATCTATGTCTTAGTCTACTAATTCATCCACCAGTCTATCAGTCAAGATTGAAAAAGCGCTTTTATCACTAACGAGTGTCCAAGCCTACACTTACTTGTCATAAGGTACTCAAAAAAAAAGATGAGAATTTGAAAATTTGTTGGAATTTCAATTAGCTGACGGTACAAGTATTTTATTATGTCCATCCGTTGAGCAGCAAAAAATAAATGTTTCCAAGATCAACAAGATTTGAGCTTGAAATAAAAATAAAATTGAGAATTTCTCTCGCGCTCTCGCCATTCTTCAAGTTGTTTTTTCGTCTAGCTGCGCTCAACTCAACATCTCTCATCTCCATCTCCACACAGCAGTATTGTGCCTTATTTTCAATATGAATAAATTTTTTTTCTTCACTTCTTGTTTTTATAATCGACAAAAATTGCAAAGTTGACGTTTAGTTTAAGCACAGCCATCGAACGGAGTGTGCATATGCACGAGACTTATTTATTTTTTTTGTCGTTTCTTTGTCCTTACCTGAGTGCCTCTTAAACTGTCTCTTCATTAATTATGTTATTCTAAATAAGTTTTTTTGTTTTCTGTTGTGTGCCAAAAAAACTGGTATTTTTTGAATCTGAAGAATCTGAAAGCTACTAAAGTGAATTTGAATAGTTGTTGTGGCTAGCAGCAAGTGCACAAAAAAAAATTAATAATAAAAATTCTGAAGTGAAATACGAAATTAAATTAGCAAAATAAAAACTATTTCAAGCAGAAGAGAAAGAAATATTGGAAATCCTTTAAAGGTAAAAAGTTGTTTTTTAAATGTTGCATAATATTGCATATTGAAAGTTTCGGATTTGAATATTTTTACCATACAAACTCTGATTTTGCTTTGTTTATAGTCGAGTTTATGGATTTCTACAAAGCTGCGAATTTTTTTAAAACAAAACAAAACTTTGTGATTTTTTTGTGCATATTTTCAAGCTTACCAGAATGGCACAAGTCGGTTAATCAGATAAAAATCCGGTGCTGAGCCTCAATGACTCGAGCTTTGATTTAAATCCAGCACCATGTCAGAGTCACACCAGCTTAGTGCCGGATTTCTGATTGATTAACCAACTTGTTCCATTCTGGTTAAGTTCTTCAAATCCTTGAATATTCTGTATAATCCTTGCGATTCTTATGGGATAAATAAGGAACAATTTATAATGAATTCAAAATGTCAAGAGTTGGTTTCGTAAAATCCAAAATATAAATTGAAACTTGTTGATATTTTAAACCAGTGGGAAATTATCGATTTACAAACTTTCAAACCAATTTCAAACTCCTATCGCAAATTGTTGTTTTGATAAAGAAGCACAATATCAGATCAAATTCGAACTTTTCAATCAAATTGATCAAATGAATGGTTTAAGGTTTATGGAGATTGATGGTTTAAGTTGATCTGTTTTTCAAAAAAGTTTATTTTAGCAATTTTGATTATTAAGGATTCGACTTTATATATTTTTGTTTCTTAGTTTTTGCTTTAATTTCA
The DNA here is from genome assembly GCA_917627325.4 of Chironomus riparius. Lineage (NCBI taxonomy): Eukaryota > Metazoa > Arthropoda > Insecta > Diptera > Chironomidae > Chironomus > Chironomus riparius. Next base: position 48,147,282 of record OU895878.1, on the reverse strand, counting down.
AACAACTACAATTCTGGAGTTTTATAATCCAAATCAACGTTTTTTGTCATCAAGAAGTTTGAATGAAAAAACTTTTGAAATTTTAGAATCAATTAAATTCAAATTAATTGGTATTAAATGTAGTTCTTAATTAAACATCAATAATTCGTCAATCTACAATTCCATACCTAAATTCACATAACCTCCAACCCATTAAACCATAGATAATGTGAACATGCTCATAACCTTTTAGTTTTATTTCATTGCAATCTCATTAAATATACATTGTGATAAAAATTATTTGTCTCTGGCAGGAGAAATTATACAATGCAGTCAAGCATTTGCAAACCCATGGCTAGTAAATTACTAATCAAAGTGTAATTATTATGATTATTTTCTACTGCTGACTATGACTCTGTTGTTCAATAGTGATGTAATAATGTGATTTTTCTAATACTTCCTTTAAGAAATGTTTAAAAAAGTGTCATTTTTATTGAGTATTGACTAGAGTTGTCCAGATCAAGTTCACATCAGATTTAGGATGCACTTTTAATCTTATTTGAAATCTAAACTATTCACACTTATAGTTCAAGTCTCAAACAAGCCTGAACGATACAAATATTATGAATTGAATTCATAAAGCTCAATTAAAGGACAATGCTGGGAGTTGAGAGGCTTCGAACCCCTTTAAAATTGTTAAGAAGTCTAGTCTTCGATTCCTTTGCTTCGCCCAGCAATATACATAGATTCCATATGATTTTAATACTGAATTCTCAAATCAGAAGGCTGACTGCTTTGGCTACAAGATAAAAAGTTCATAACCAAAGCGGTCAGCCCCCGTAAAAACTATCAATCTACTCTAGTCCATCAAACTTATTAGTTGATGTGGATATCAAAAAACAATTCATAACTTGCCAACCCAACTACCTTCAAAACCAAAACCTCCTTTAATTTATGATTGAAACATATCGTGTCTTCTCTACTTTCAATCTTCAGGCATTATTACGACCATCCCTATGTAATAATAAAATTATAAAAAAAATGTACAATTATAAAAACTTAAAAATGGCAAATCGGAAGACATTAAGCAATAAAGATAAAGAAATCTGCATGATTCATTCAAAAATCATTTCAAACAATGATGACCGTAAGAGTAAGTAGAGAAGAGAAAATAAAATGAAATAATAATAATAACAATCATAATTATAATAATCATAAGCAATATAAAGTCTTTGCAATTTATTATTTATATATTTGAATGGAAACAATAGGGAAAAAGAGTAAATAAGCTAAGACAGTAGACACAACAGTCGAGTCAATTGGACAGTAATGTTCATGGAGATAGTGAGAAGTTGAAACAATAAGAAAAGAAAAGTGAGGAAGAAGCATTAAATAAAATAAGTTTTCGACTGCACTGCATGCAAAGATTTTTCAAAAGAAAGTGAAACTCTTTTTTTCTTCTTGTGCTCAGTAGAAGATGTATTTTGAGTAGCGATAGAAGCTTGTTGGAATGTTATTGGGATGGATGGTATGAGCGCATGTTTGAATCTCAAAAACAATATTTAAAAGCCATTTTTCCAACCGTTAAAAATTTAAATACTTGACAGTCGTTAATATTCAAATTTTTGACAGTCGTTAAAACTCAAATTTTGATAAGAGTTAAAATTCAAATTTCTATTAACTGTTAAAATTCAAACTTCTTACAACCGTTAAAATTCAAATTTTTGACAGTCGTTTAAATTCAAATTTTTGACAGTCGTTAAAACTCAAATTTTGATAACAGTTAAAATTCAAATTTCAATTAACCGTTAAAATTCAAACTTCTTACAACCGTTAAAATTAAAATTTTTGACAACAGTTAAAATTCAAATTTTTGACAGTCGTTAAAACTCAAATTTTTGACAGCCGTTAAAACTCAGAATTTTGTCAACAGCTCAAAGTCAAATATCTCTTGTTCAACCGTTAAAATTCAAACTTCTTACAACCGTTAAAATTCAAATTTTTGACAACAGTTAAAATTCAAATTTTTGACAGTCGCTAAAACTCAAATTTTGACAACAGCTAAAATTCAAATTTCTATTAACCGTCAAAATTCAAACTCCTTACAACCGTTAACATTCAAATTTTTGACAACAGTTAAAATTCAAATTTTTGACAGTCGTTAAAACTCAAATTTTTGACAGCCGTTAAAACTCAGAATTTTGTCAACAGCTCAAAGTCAAATTTCTCTTGTTCAACCGTTAAAACTCAAATTTTTGACACCCGTTAATATTCGAAATCCATAAAAATCGTAACATAACCCTGTAAAGCTCAAAAGTGTCTGACAATTACTATAAAATTTCCAGACAAACTGAAACCCCAGCAATAAATTAACAATCCCATTACCCAGTATTAAAGCAAGATACAATAACATAAAAAGGTAAAGATAAACCAAAAATCGGACAGAAGTATAAAGAGGAAGCAGCAACATGAGAAGCATAGAAGTCAAAAGAAGTGAAACTTTTTACAAACTTTTGTTTTCAATAAGAAAAAAAAGCACTCAAAAGAGATAATGGAACATGCTGACGATTTCGTAATGTGCGATTTTCTTGTTCCACGTCGAGTCTCAAAAGAATGTGTGAAGATCGCCGCAAATAGCTTTAGTAAAAATTGAGTATAATGTGTATTAAGTAATATAGCCGTACAAATGTCTCGTGCATTGATTCTCTGCCGTTGACCTTTAAAGCAAACCGCATTCGTTGTGATTAACAATAAAAATAATATTTTTATTAAATTCTCGATTAAATATAAAAATTATAATGACTAGTAAGCGCGCTAGTCGTAGCTACCTTAGCATAATTAACATATGTGTGCTTAAGGTCTTTGTGCTATTGATGCGCTCAACAACAAGTGTGATGCACATCACATTATCATCATTTATTTATTGTTTATGACTTGATGCTTATTGCCTTCGCATGTCGTGACAAAATAAATAATGTTAATTTTTAAATGCATGTGAAAATGTAATAAATACCTGCAACATTTTCGATGATAATAATTATGACAATCATGATTCATTATGTTATTCATTCACGTGCATGTCAAGCTTTGTCGTATGTTGCTAGTTTGTCAATGAAATAACTTGATGTTGTGGAATTCCAGTCGTTCTTATTCTAAGACGTCATTTTGAGGGAATTTTCTAGGTGGCAGGTTGATTAGCTGTGGTCTGGGGAGGGTTTAAGGCTTGGGGAGCGTAGGAATAGAGTAGAAACTTGAGTACCAGCCATATGTAGACGTATCTGTCAATGCAAGGGCTAGACTTCGGTGGCCGAGTGGTTATACAACATACTAAAATTCCTTCAACTTTCTATGTTAAGAAGGACGTGAGTTCGATTCTCATCAGAACCTGAACTCTCAAAAATTACATTCCTACAGTTGGATGTTCGAATCCTCTCAAATACAAGGAACAATTCTAAACAAAGAACTAGATTAATTAGCTTTGCATATTAAGAATCGTTTGTGTTCAAGCATGAATTCTATAGAAAGACAGCAATAAAATCCATTCATACCAACTTAACATTAGATTTCTACTATAATTCATCCAATTTTATGGTCCATGAATAAGCATATGCAAATTGAAAGTCGGCTTCCATACAAAGAAGGAAGAGCTTCTCCAGGAAGCTGCCACAATAACTTAAAATCTAGAAACTGTAATAAAACATGAAATGTAAGGAAGTTAAGCCAGTCAAGTAATGAAAATGAAATTAAACCATAACCGAATTCATGTCCATCATTATCTTCTTCTTGCTTGAAATTCTTTAAGTATGTCGAATGGATCTAAAAATAGTCAGAATAAGATGCGGAATCTTATATTAATTTTAATTTTACAGTGGCCCTCACGAGAGGCTTATTAGTGCTGTTTCGCAAGTGGATAGATACTTTAAGGATGGAAATGGTTATTAACGGACATAAAGTGCCTTTTTAAAGAACAAAAAAAGTTGATTGATTCATTAATGTCATCAGATAACTTGATTAAGCTATTTTAGAAGGCAAAGTACATGCTCTTCAGAGGGTAATTTAGAGATGTTGAGGAACGAATCGTTTGAGAGGCTTTGAAGATCTTGTCTAAGACTTTTGATAGTAATTACACAGATTTAATATTTTTAAAAGACTATAACTTAATAGAGCTAGCTTCAGCATATGAAAGTGACTAGATTCACAATTTCATCAATTAAAATCTTCATTACCCCAACCTTGCATGCAAAATCTTCGAGATCATGAACTATAAAAATAACCTCTCAATTTATTTTCTAACACAAAATTACTTTTTTGTGGTAATTGCATGCATTCACTTGAAAAATTCGCAAAAAAATGGCCAAGCAAATGAGCTGATGTTGCAACAAAGAAAAATGTATCAAATTTCTAAATTGACTTGATTTGTGCACGACTGGTGCTCAAGTATATTTCGATGAGTTTTCAATATCAAGTTGAACACGATCTTAGATATCAAATTATTTTTGAACGTGCTAAATTTCTCTCAGATCGTGCGAAAAGATCTTAGCTCAGTAAGGAATCCTTCAGTGTTGTAAGTATTGATATTTAGGTTAGAAGTTGTTGAGAATATACTAACGGATGAATTTAAGCTTGACTCCCTTCAATTTACTATCCAGACTTACATAATCTTACATAATTTCTCTTAGTTCACTCGACTGTTGGGTCGCAGAACATAAAAGTCCAGAAAATTCTAGTAAAGTTCCAAAAACCAAAGCCATACTCGACTTTATCTAGGCTTAGATACCTGAAACTGTTCGAAATGTGTAGGAACTGTTTGGTCCTGATATGCGTCCTCATATTACAAAGAGTAATTCAACATAAGTACCTTAATACATTAGTTTAACAACATGTATAGATCCGAATAGCACAAGCTGTTTAAAATAATAGAAATCCGGCACAAAGCCAGCATGACTCTAGAATGGTGCTGGATTCGATTTAAAATCCAGCTCCATACCAGAGCCAGATCTAGCTTAGAGCCAGATTTATGTGCTATTTGGGAGATATATTGGCTTATTCATAACTGAAAGTTTCTAGTCCTAGACGTGTCTTTGTGCCTTAATATCTTGGTTTAGGCAACTATTTGTCAAGATCCTCCTTTGATATTGATTTTCAATGCATCAAATATGATTATCTAGTCTAGACCAGCTATTAATGTTTAATGGATATGTTGGAATACAATTCTGCCTAGACTTGACCTAGACCATACTAAAATACAGTCAGCAACACTGCAATGAATAGTAGCTTAAATACCACATGATGATTTTGCAGAGGAGGCAGTGCTCGAAAAAAAACAAATAAATTACATGATTATGCAACAATTTGAACGAATTATACGCTTATTAATTGAAATTGAACTTAACGCCGTACTTAATCCAGAGAAAATCGTGCATAAGCAATTTAATTTACTTCAATATCACAAAAAATTTGCATTAACTTTGATACTGCTATTAAATTAAATGTCTACAAGTACAGCAAATAAAATTTGACCACAATGACGGTATTAACATGTTAATTTACTTAGAGAGAGCATAAATATAGCCGCAATCATTCCATCAATCAATATCAACCGTAAAAAGTATAACGAAAAAAAAAATAAAATAAAAAGAGTCTTTTTCAAGGTCTCATAAATCGATCAAGTGCAAAAAATATTGATGAATGTATTTTTTGAAAATTATGGAAGTCTTTTACGGCACTTCCTTATGCTCGTAACAATTTTTCATGTCCACAGATTTACTTATGGAATGTTTTAAGTTTGATTATTAGCATCGTTATGACAAATCATTAAGCTAATCCATCAAATAAGTCCATTCATGTTTTTCGGCTACTGAACTGAAATGCGATGGGTATTTTTTAATAATTTTTAAAGATTTTTAATGAAAAATGCCATAATAGGTTTTTACAACCATAAATATGTCCAGCTTAATGAGGAAGAGGTGCACATTTTTGTTTAAAAATTTGTTATACGGAAATGGTTGATGGTTTTGGATTGATGGTAAAAGTTTGAGTAGAAGAAGTGGATCAGGTGTCAAGATGTGGCATTGGAGATTGACTTTTTGACATGTGGGATGTTTGGGAATTATTTAAGGTGTTTAAGTAAATTTTAAATTGTTTCCGAGTATGAAGATTAGGCATTGTTGATAGTTACGGTCGGGTAATGACATTTTTTATGACAGTTCCCAAGAATTTGTCATTAAACGACCATAAGTTTTGTTACTTACTAGCCATTAGCGTCTAGTTCTCGGGAACGAAAAAGGAATATTTAATGCATGCCAATTGAATCAAATCAATATGACTATATTATGACATATGATTAATATAGCATATAGAGATCCAAACCAACTCAAAAGAATCTTCTTAATTTTCAAAAATATTTAATATTTTATGTCGGTTATAATAAATTTTAAAGTCTTTCAAAAGACAAATTTACAATCGATTCAAATTAATATTCAATAATGATTTCTGATTCTATCCATATTATCAATTCAGAACAATCTAGACGATCGATATGATTTTCAGAACTCATAAATGTATTTTTAATGATGAATCCCAACATTTTTAATTGCTATTTTATTCAGAAATTATGAATTTTAATTTTATTGTAGACAGTAGATTAATGATTAACAAAATAGTTTATATAACAATCATTAATTATTTAATGAGCTATTTGTTTAGATCTTTTATTGGATTATAATGAAATTTTGAGAGTGTTGATTTTTATTGAATTATGAAAATTACCCATAATTGGAATCATTTCACTTGATAAGGTCAAAGATGCATTGTTGACTTTTAATCTGTTGCATACAATGGGAGAAAATTTTGTTGAATAGATTAGTAAAGTTTTGTAGTTTCTACAATCGAGCTTAAAGCTATTTATTAAATATAAAGTAATTTCTCAAACTTGTAATACGAAAACTGTGCAATCAAGTTACACAGCTGAATAAACAAACGCTCATAATTATTCCAATTTAATTCGATATTTCCCAAACAAATTTTTTCTACATCCATTTTAATTCGATTAAAAATCAAAAACAGGAAATGATTAAAATCTATCAGAAAGCTGCTTTGTCAATCTTAATTAAAATCTGGTTACGATTTGTTTAGGTCAAATTGAAGTATAAGATGTCCTTATTTGCATTGTTATGCTTTAAACGTACTCAATACAAGGACCTTCTGATTAAACTTTGTATCAATTATTTTGAAATATTTGTAGCTTTTTTGGTTATATGCAAATGATGTCTGTCAAAAAATGGATTTTTTTTTCAATTCCTTAGCAACTTTTATCATTATTTTATAAACTATTTCAAAGCACATTGGCTAGAATGGTATCTCCTAATGGCAGCACTTTCGAAGGATGAGTTTATTGAGAGCTTCTTTGCAAGCTTGGAAATATTGAAATAAAAAATTTATAAAAAATTACAAAAGTCCTCGTGTTGTTGATCGAGGGAGTTCAGCGCATTTTTAACAGTAGAAATAAATTCGAATTTCTAAACGCTCTCATCACGTATTTTTCCAATATTTTTCATATGAAATATAAAAATCATTAATTATAGTACAAAAGCACTGTTTCAAGACTTTTAAATGCAATTCGCGAAAATAAAACAATGGACTTGAGCTAATAAAACAAACTAGAACTCTCTACGATGTCTAGTTAAAAAGTTTTTCTCCGCCTGAACGAACGAACGAACAAAGTGAATTATTAAGCTACCTTTACGAAACAAGTTTCAAAAATGCGCTAAAAATGCTAGACATCATAAACACACAATCCCCAAAAAAGGTGAACTTTCAAACTATTCTTAAGACCAAAAAGTACTCATGTACAGACACCCTGCAATTATTGTTTTTAAATTAAAAAAGGTAGCGCTATAAAAAGGAAGGATAGTGTAAAATAAAAAGAAACAAAATGACTGACATATAGCTAGACTGAAACAATCAACAAAAATAATAATATAATTAATAAATCTACATAAAAGCTTGTAAATGGCAATGCATATCCATATTTACATACTCTATGTCCAAGCTTATATTTTAGTCATAGATCATACTCGCTCTTGCCAACCTTTAAATTGGCTATTTTTTTATATATAAATTAAAATTATAAACACCTATGAATTTCAATATAGTTCAATGATTAATACACATTAATGCAGAATGGAATTTCATGGAAAGCTATTGAAATCAATTTTTGATGCAATATTGAATTTTTTTTTATAGTCAATTGAATTTGAAAGTACATTAAGTTTATTACCAGAAGCATGAAATCAGAGATTTGATATGAGGGATTATAAAAAAATTAGGTAAATAACTGGAATAAGAAATTAACAAGTTTTATTATGAAATATGGACTTAAAGGTCTCTTTTCTTCTTGTCGATTCTGTGGTCAGTGTTTTGAAAACAGGAAAAATTAATTAGGGAGCGACTGGCTTTGAAATTATAAATCTAATCATTAAAGGTCGATACACTTTGGATTATATTGATTGAGGGGATTAGCTTTTTATTTATATTGCTTTGGAACTTGAAATGATTTTATTTCGTTTAAACAGTGTGGTGTCTAAGTCAGGTTGGCTTGTTACTAGCAGGGTTGCGATACAAGCACCTGTGCACAGGTGAGAACCGTACAATTCCTTGATAATTTGTAAGGTTTTATTAGAATTTGTATGGTTTTGTTACAAAAACCATTCAAATTATCGAGGAATTGTACGCTTCTGTGTACAGGTGCCTGTATCGCAGTCCTGGTTACCTATCTTTCAACTCATCATAAAAGAATCGACTTTTTTTATTCAAAGATGAGGTGATTTCTTGAATTTTTAAGGGGTTTAATAGTAAGTTATGTACATCATCGGAAGCATCCCAACCTGTAGCATCTTTCGTCTATAAATCATCTACCTTAATTCCTTCATTTTGAGCAGAGTTGTGTTGACAGGAACCTGTCACAGGTCCTTTCAAAAGATCATCTGTCACAAGTTGCCACCTGTTTCACAGGTCACCTGTTAACATGTGACAGATCTGTCAACATTTGGCCTGTTAACAGGTGATCTGTCAAATAGGTGGCAACCTGTGACAGGTGGGCTGTTTTCGTTGACCTGTGACAGATTGCAACACTGATTTTGTGGCAGATGATCGATGTTTTGTCTAGTCTCGACCATATTTTTTTTTTATAAAGACCTCGCTCTATTTTTATCGATCGAGAATTGCTCATCATTCAATAATTTCCTAAATACCAACCGTCAATTTAATTTAGCTACTGTTTCAGGCAGCTCAGAAACATGAAATTGATTCAACCTTAAAAAATCTTCTTTTTCCCATAAATCTCAATAAATAATTTACGATCATTTTCACACCTTTAAAAAAATAGATCGAATTAACCTCTTAACCCCACAACATGATCATTATATGATTGTAATTTATTTGATGCTTGACTTTAAATGGATTGAAACAAAAGTTCAGCAATTCGTGCAAAAAAAAATTTTGCTGCTGGAACGACGATAATAATCACAAATAATGGTAATCTCGCACTCAAAATCATGATTTTTCAAAACAGCCATAAAACTTTATGTCTTATTTTATTTGCGACTTTGCAAAAAAAAAACAGAGTTTTGGCTTAATGGCATGAATGATTTAGGATATTTCTTTAAAAATAACACTTCTATGAGATGATCGGTGATTGAAATAACACGAAAAAGTAGCGATAAGATTCAAGGAAATTGAAATAACTTTTCATTTGCAAAATTGTTCTGCAAGCTTTTTAATTTCTTAATAAATCTGCACAATTCTCCAATTCAAGTGTTTTCCGATCATTTTATTACAAAATCAATATTCAGATTCCCGAATATGCAAATAACAATTCCACAAAATGATCACGTTCCAGAATATTAATGAATATTCCAATAGCATTTGAATGAACTCTTCGAATCCACGTATTTATTTAAATTAACGGATATTTTGTTTTGATTTTTGAAGTAATTAGCAGAGACACACACCTTTTAATCTAGTCCATCAATTTCAAATTTTTTTTTCTAATCGTTAAAGGGTAATTCCATGAGTGAAAAAAATTTTGTTGCACCAATTTTTCAAAAATATTTCCTTAACTAAGAACTTTGTACTCCAAATTGTAACTTTATTATGTTTATTAACACAATATTTATCTCCATATGTGAGAATTTCACATCAGAAATATGTCTAATTTTTATTTTTTTAATAAAAGTAAAATTAATCGGTCAAGTTTTCGAAAAATCGTTTTCTAAACATTTCCTAATATTTACTTAAATACACACTTCTATGTTCCAAAGTTACTTTTAACATATTAGATATTAGCCAGGCTTTTGTTTTATGTATAATTTGCATTCCTTAATGCTGTAATTAAGAAGAAAAACCAAAAACACTAGCATTAATCGGTCAATTTTTGACCGATTATTGCAAAACAGAACACTGAAAAAATTTCAAATTCACAAAAACCGTTAGACTTTCTTGATTTTACTTGTAAGTTTATTAGATTTATTTGATTTAATGGAGCAAGTAACTCAAGTTTCAAAACATTAAAGATCATATATATTTGTACCATCTCTCTTTGATGATATTGCGGCTAATTCACTTGTAAAAACAACAAAACGTTAAGAAATTATAACGGTTTTGGGAAATTTGAATTTTTACAAGTAGAGAAATATTGTATAGTGCTTTTTCACAGTTCTCATTACTCATGGAATTACCCTAAAGTAAATTTTGTAAATGTTTAAACAGTTTTAAGTTCTTAAACGATATTTATATCACTGTAACTTAATGTAATTGTTCATGTTTTGTTTGGAAACATAATCAAGGTTTTTATGCCACCTGAAAATGTTTAAATACTTTTCAGGTGGCTTTTCCTATGAATAAACAATTAATAATAATAATAATAATCCAAATTTATGTAAAGAAGAAACTCAATATCACGGGAATATTCCTAAATTGATAAACAAACGACCAATTAGAGTCAGATGTTCAGTAAATATTTAAACTATTTTGTTTTCTGAGAAACATGAGAACTTTGGAGATGTTGTCAAGGTGGGCCAAAAAATCTTTCATTTACCGACTTTATGCGAGTTAGACGATATGTCTGGTTTTGCGATTGAAAAAGAAGAGTCAAATGGATATGGACAAACATACATTGTAGACTTAAGATAGCTAGACGTTGGAGATAATCCTATTACTGTTGTATGCATATTGTTTTGGAAGACAAGTAGAGTTTAATGGGAATCGAACCCGCATCTTCAAAGAAAATGATCTTTGATGACTCTGTAGGTGATCTCTGTGACTTAGTAACTCTTATTTAATCTTGATGTGCTCTAAAAGACAAATCTAAAGTCGTGAGACATTAGATTCTTAAAACAAATCAGTATCAACATCTTTAGCCATCACTGGTGTTCATAGTTGAACATTCTGAACTCTATACTAAGCACATTTGTCATATCCAGTAAAGAATATATTTAATTCCAAAATGCAAATCATTAAAGTGTCTGCAGCAATATGACTGCATTATTTATGAATCACCTGATTCTAATTTTGTTTTGTAACGCCGAAAAAATCAGGTTTCAATAAATTCTGGTTCATTATAATCCATAATGAGCTCACCTGAACCTTTTTTTTTTTGAGTTTTGTTTTCTTAAAAAAACAAAAAATTAGTTAAGTCAATATTTATTTCACTATCTTCAGTCCTTGATCCACCCGAAACTTGAAATGAAAATTTTATAAATTAATTAGGAGGATAACAGCATGATGGGAAATTGGTTTTGATTTATCAAATTTTCAAGCACTGACATTTTGCTGTGAAACTAGTCAGAAATGGCAAAAAAATTCATTTTAAAAACTTTTCCTCATCATGTTGTTGTCCCCCTTGATAATTAACAAAACACAGGAATGACACCGGAGAATTTTTTAAGTGTCAAGTCCACACGGGAAGATTCTATAAATTATTCAGAAACACGTGAAAGAAAGAATAACTTTACATGCCTATAAAAGAATCTTCTCCAAAGAATTTAGAATATTCAGCAACAACTATCGATTTGAACAAAAATTTCCATTAAAGTCGAATCGAAAATGAACATTTTATAGACTTTTTCAGCTCAGATCAACATTAGTCGAATTTTTTATGTTTTTTTATTAAGTAATTATCTCACCTGGCATCTCAATGTCGATGACAGACAAGCAAGCATAAATACAGTTGATGTGAAATCTTTCTTTAAATATTCAAAAATGAGCTTCGAGAATAGGCTCATTTTATAGCTGATGATGATAAGTCTCGGACCTAATATGCACTAAAATTGAAATTGTTTTATGCTACGCCTACATCTTACATACCTTTCAATTTTATTTATCGTCACGGCCATTTTGGAATGGAATTCTTCTTTGATTAATTTTATTGGTACCTGATGGATGTCTTTTGTTGTTCTATTTTGGTATCTGCTCAATTGACGCCATGTTGATGATGTGATTTCAGTTAGATAGTTGCCATTTGGCGAGCAATAAGCAGTTATCATCATAAATTTAATTTTTTCTCGTCTTTTTTTATCGCCTCAATCTACAAAATTATAAAACTTCTTTTTTTTGATGCACGAGATTTTTTTCGGAACAGACAGTTTTTGTATTAAAAACACATAAATATCATATATAGATCAGTCCATATACATACCTAGCTATTGCTATATTATTTTCTGTTTATCAAGTTCTCGAAGCTTTTGCTCGAGTTGTTATCGTAAACAGTTGGATCAAATTATACAGAAGCAAAAACAAGTTTTTTTTTGTGTCTCTTTTTTTCGTGAAAATCAACTTAGATGAGTCTTACAATGATGACAATTTTTTACGTGTGATATAGATAAAATAAAGTTATTTTTTGTTCATCCAGAAATGCCATTCTCAGGTGTTTTCGGACATTTTTATTGCCTCATTTGGTTTTATAAAATAGAATAAGTTCAGTTTTTAATATTTTAGGTTCCCAAGTAGAGCTTTATCAACCATGGCACTCAGCTAATTAAAATTTTGTTTGAATTACTCCACGTCTATAAAATGTCTAAGTGGACTTTGCTCTATGAAGGAACTAAAGACACTGTTCAGGTTATATTAATAGATTAAGTTTGCATTTTGTTAAAGCTTTCGAACAACCTACGATAGCTCACTTGATTGCTCGTTGCAAAGAGGATGAGACTACATGAGATACATTGGTTCGATTCCCATTCAGAACAAGTTGTTTGAAAGTGTTTTCTTTCCTGTTTTTATTAATTTTGATTTCCTAAGGCCTAAGTTGTAGCCAACCAGTTTTGTACCTTGGCACACCTTAAGGTTAAGCCATGACCAACAACACTAGCGTGCCGTGGCACATGGGTTGACCATTACTGTCCTAGGTAGGGTTTTCAATCCCAGGTTTGAAATGTATGTAATCCTGGGATCAAAACCAGGATTCAGTACATTTTAATCCCAGAATTGAAAACCCTAGTCCTAGGGAACAGTAAAATAACCAATTCTGAGAATTCAGTTTAATCAAAAATTTACAAAATTCATGATTTTCTCATTTTTCAACTGAGCATGACTCATTCAAAAAACATCGATATTGATTTCCATCCATTTCTTGACATTAATTCGAAGTTATTGGAAATTAGTCTAATTTATTCAAAGGCACTAAACAGAGCACACATTTAGCGGCTTGGTTACATTTTATCTTTTTCGTTTGTAGAAATTTTTTTGATGTGTAAAAATCTTCTAGTTTTTCGATTATGTGATTTTTATATAACACCAAAAATCCATAACAAAATAACTATAAACTCAATCAGTTATGACGAATATATTAATCTTTATAAAAACATTTAATGATCCGCAATTTTTTTTCTGTTAAAATCATGCCAGAATTGGAAAGACAAGTCAAGTTTTAATGAACTGCTAAAATGATAATTTGATATGCCTCCAAGAATTGTTTATTCATTCGAGACGACATCGTCAATTATGATTTTAAGGATTTAAGAATTAAGCTTCTTCAATCATGAACAGATTTTGAGTTAAGACACATTTTTCATTACTTCATTACGAGGATTATCGTTAGCGATGATAAAGATGAATTTTTGGACTTAAGAATGGAAGGTAGGGTGTTGTTGATTTAATGAGAATCGAACCTGTGACTAGCAGTCTTAATTCAGTATTAAAAGGTTCAATCAATCAAACTTTGTGACGCTTTGAACCTTCCATAATTATGACTAGCTTAAAAACTATATTATTTTAAGAACCAGCTAAGCTAGTTTGTTGATTTTCAAGACTAGCTCAGTCCAAGCTTCTCATAATATGCTTCTTAACCATATCAAAACTACCCAAATCCAAACCACATCTAATTGATAAGTTCCACTGCGTATTTGAATAATTATGAGATGCTTATTCAGACATTTTAATATCTATGCTGAAAATCAAATATTCAAAATATTTCTTTAGAAAAAAATCTGACGATATCATGATTTTTGCCAGTCACACATGTTTATTTAAATCAAATCGTTTAATCATATTGAGGAACGAAGAAGATATTATCATAATGAGATCTAGATAGACATTTTAAATTGATAAAAGATTCCGACGGTGTGTCTGATCCAACACTTGAGACATTCAGACATTTTGAGGGGACAATTTATTGGGAGTATTTCGTTTTGGTGTCATTTGTGAATCTTATCGATGTAAAAAGTTGGTTTATACAGTCGTGAAAATGGAGAAATTGATGAGGGTATTAAAATTTTAGAGATGTAATAAGTTTGAGGTTATTTTATTGTTAAAGATTGCTTTTGGAAGTACTGACAGCCATTTAAGGTGCTCAAAAACACTTCTGTAGCAAGAGCCTTTGTTATTCAGCCCGCAGTTAAATCAGCTTTGACGCTAAGTTCAACAGTTAATTTTATGTTTGATCAGAATTAAAAGTCATATCCCGAATAGTACGTTTAAGTTTAAGTTTAATCAGCTCCTTATGACGAATAACAAATGCACGAAGCTTGTCTAATTCTTTCGCATCAATTGCATTTTTGATATTTTTACCAATTATTCTGAATTCAATTGAAAGAATTAGAAACGTGCCACACAAGAAAGTATCAACAGCACATAAGATGAAAATAGAATTATATGCAGCCCAAATACAACAAGTCGATGCACTCAAAAAATTAAAATCATTAGCCAAATCATGAACCAAATTTCAGTTTCAATTTTTTTGACTTTAAAATAAAAGAATTAAAATAAAGTTTCAACAACAACAAGTGACACTGCTAAGGATATAAATGTGTAAATTTTCGAGAATATTTAAATTCAGAATCTAGATCACAACTTAGCTGATCGACTTTTGTGGTTGGAAATGAGATTCTTAATTTGTCAAAAATGTAGAGAATTTTCTTGCGTTTAACGCGTTTAACAAAAAATGAAATGGATTTAGCACAATTATACGGAAAAACCATTAAATTAGGCAGAGTAAGAACAACTGTATGCAATTGTTTTATATTATTCAAAATATGGATTCCAAATTGAAAAGATAAAACGATAAAACCAAAGATACAGAAGTAAAAGTAAATTCTCATCAACTTATTCACAACTATTTCTCTCTTTGAAGTTAGATTTTCTGGAAATATCTCAAGTCCAACAAGTTTAAATATTTTTAATTGAACTCCGAAAAAATCTTCCAATTTTATGACTTTATCTTTCGAAATTATTTTATTTGATGACATTTTTTAATTTGCTTTAAGTTTACTTTAAATCTTGAGTTTCAGACAAGAAATGATTTTTATTACAGTCAGTTTTAAAAGTTCGAGAGCAATTAAAACACAAATTGGTCTAAAAATCTATTGAATAAATGAAAAATCTGGTTAATAAATTAAAGTTTTGTAGCTTATTTATTAATTTGATTGAATAGAACCTAAAATTGTTAAATTGAATAGTTTGGATGAAATTGTTAATAAGAACAATAATTGGAACAATGTTAATAAAATTATAGATGATACAAAGTTATTAGTCATTTATAACATTTAAATGAGACACAATCACATTTATTGAAACAATTTTGATATCAGAAGCTTAAAACAATGAAAAATGGCAGCATAATTTATCTTATTTGAGTTGCACATCCAGGTTGTCAAGATTGCATGATTCATATCCATTAGAACTTTAATTTCTCAATCATCTTTGTGATTTAATTTGGCAAACTTTCATATTTTGAATATTTTCAAATTAAATTGAAATTTTCATTTTTACTTTAAAAATAAATTTTGTAAAACTGTAATGAACGAATATGCTGATTTGAGCACCTAAGAATCAAGTAATTTTAAAACTCATTAGTGATATTAAACAAAGTAAAACTATTGCAATACTTACAATTGCGAATGTATCGATAGATAAAGTGACAAATCCATGTCCTGATAATGTGCAGGCTTTCTGAGATCTCATAAGTACCAGCTGTATCAATTTTTTGGCTTCTTTGTCATCAATTTCATACCAATTTGAATTATATATGCTGATTGCAATGCTTTCACTTTCGGTTATTAATTTTTCACCAAAATAACAATTAACAAAAACATTGAAAAATGAAGCTAGTGCAAATAAAAATGCTGACAATAGACTTGAGGTGCTTGAAGTTGTCGAGATTAGAAAAATAGAAGAACTTATGCAAATGCTTCCTAAAAAGAACGCAAAGAAGAAAACTGTAGTAAATATGTCTTTAATTTCGTCATGAATTACAATCAGCTCCTGATGACGAACAACAATTGCACGAATCTTGTCCAATTCTTTGACATTAATTGCATTTTTAAGACTTTGACCAATAATTCTAAACTCAATCGAAAGAATCAGAATAGTTCCACACAAGAAAGTATCAACAGCACATAAAATAAAGATCGAAATGTATACAGCCCAAATAGCCCAACACAAGGCACACACAAAATTGAAATCATTTCCTAAATGATCAAATGGAAACCAAATGTCAGTTTCGATTTTTCTGATATTAAAATAAAAGAAATAAAATAAAGATTCAACGACTATCATTGACACTGCAAAGAAGGATGTAAAAATGAAAGATTTAGAGAAAATATGAAATAATTTAAATTCAAAATCTAAATCACAACTTTGTTGGTCAACCTTTGTTGTTGGAAATGAGATTCTTAATTTATCTAATATTTGAAGGATTTTTTTGCGCTTGTTAAAAAACAAGATGGATTTAGCACAATTATACGAGAAAATGATCAAATAAGGCAGAGTTCGTATAACAATGTGCAACTCTGTTATATTATTCAAAAGTAGAATGCAAAATTGGCAAGAGAAAATGCTATAACCGAGAACACAGATGTAAAAGTATATTTTCTTTAACTTATGCACAACAACTTCTCCTTTTGTAGTCGGAGTTCTTGAAAACATTTCCAATCCAACAAGTTTAAAAAGCTTTAATTGAACAGTGAAGAAATCTTCTAATTTTATGACTTTATCACTTGATGCCATTTTGATTTGTGATTGCTATAAGTTTACTTTAACTATTGAGTTTATGATAATAAATGAAATTTTACACCTGTCAGTAGTTAAAATAAAGCATAATTAGTTTTATGAATCTAGATAATGAATTCTATTCAATTTCAATTTTCGATTCTTAATTATTAATATGATTAGAGCCTTAAAAATATTAAATTGAGTAATTAGTCAGTAATTTTGAATAAGAATAATTATAAAAGCTTGTGAAATGTCGATTTCTTGATTCGTGTAAACCTTTACAAATATTAAATCATTCTGAACTAGTAACAAGCTGTCATTACACAGTTTAAACCAAGGCGTGCACAGTTAAGAAGCTTCTGAAAGTTTCCCAAAAACATATGTGACTTAATGGTCAGGACATGTTTAAATAATGCGATTAAAGTGTAATTATTGATAAGTAAATGCTAAGTTTTGATTTTATTTGATAATTTTGGGTTTTTAAAGGAGTTTTAAGTCTTTTCTTAACTTGGGAAACTTCCGAAGGTTTAAAGAGTTCAGCTAGAGTTGATACAAAATATTAATATGCTCGACCAGACTTCCAAATCAAATGTTTGACTTCTTTATAAAATTTAATTCAAATTCAATATTTCGTAAATTTGAATATTAAATATCTTTCGCTCATAAATTATTATGAACTGTAAAAGTGTCTACTAACTGCTAAATGATTACCTCAGTCTTTAAGACCAATTAGGATACTGAAATATAAATGATGTTTAATAAAATTGTCAAAAATGTTAGATTTTGTCAAGAATTTGATATTTAAAGACACAGACAAATTTATTGATTTAATGTTATGATTTCAAGTGCTTAAGACAATCATTTAAAAACATTTATAAACATTTATGAAAGGAAAGAAAAACGAGAGCAATAAAAAAATAAATAAATAAATAAAATAAACAATTTATGCATAATTTGAATCCTTCTGGAAACAAATTCAGGATGTTTTTTTTTTAATTTAATTTAATATAATTTATTAATCTTTTTCCTTCATTGGAACATTGTCAACATAATATGATTAATAGCCATAACAACATTAATTTCTCAATAATATCTGCAATTCAATTTAAGAAATTTTGATATTTATTTCAAAAATAAATTTTGGAGCACTTACAATTGCAAATGAATCGATAGATAAAGTAACAAATCCATATCCTGATAGCGTGCAGGCTTTCTGAGATCTCATAAGTACTAGCTGAATCAATCTTTTGGCTTCTTTGTCATCAATTTCATACCAGTCGGAATCATATATGCTGATTGCAATGCTTTCACTTTCAGTTATCAATTTTTCTCCAAAATAACAATTAACAAAAACATTAATAAGTGAACTAAGTGCATTTAGAGATGCTGACATTAAACTTGAAGTGCTTGATGTTGTCGAGATTAGAAAAATTGAAGAACTTATTGTAATGCTTCCTAAAATGAATGCAAAGAAAAAAATTGGCGAAAATATTTTCTTAATTTCTTCATCAATGTCAATCAGCTCTTGATGACGAATAACAATTGCACGAAGTTTGTCTAATTCTTTTGCATTAATAGCATTTTTAAGACCTTGACCAATAATTCTAAATTCTATAGAAAGAATCAGAAATGTGCAACACAAGAAAGTATCAACAGCACATAAAATGTAAATTGAATTGTAAGCAGTCCAAATAGCCCAACTCAAGGCACACAAAAAATTAAGATCAGTAGCCAAGTGATCAAATGGAAACCAAACTTCAGTTTCTAATTTTCTGACTTTAAAAAAGAAGAAAAAGAATAAGGCATTAATAAGTATCATTGAAACTGCAAAGAAGGATATAAAGACAAAAACTTTTGAAAAAATATGAAACCATTTGAATGGAGAATCCAGATCACAACTTAGTTGATCGGCTTTTGTGGTTGGAAATGAGATTTTTAATTTTTCTAATATTTGAAGGATTTTCTTGCGTTTGGTAAAAAACAAAATGGATTTAGCACAATTGTACGGAAAAATTATCAAATAAGGCAGTGTGAGGACAACTGTTTGAAATTTTGTTATATTTTTTAAAATATGAATACCAAATTGAAAAGACAAAATCATAAAACCTAGAATGCAGATATAAAAGTAAATTTTCATCAACTTTTGCACAACAATTTCTCTCTTTGTAATCGGAATCTTTGGAAACATATCCAATCCAACAAGTTTAAAAAGCTTCAATTGAACTTCAAAAAAATCTTCTAATTTTATGACTTTATCTTTAGAAATTATTTTATTTGATGACATTTTTTTATTAGCTTTAAAGTCTTTAATTTTACTTTCACTCTTGAGCTTAAGATTATAAATGAATTTTTATTATTTCAATATCAGCTTTTAATTTCTTGAGCGATTAAAACACAAATTTGTTTTAAGAATTGGATGAATAGAAACGAAATCTTGCTAAAATATTTATTCAGTAATTATTATTAATAATACATTTGAAAATTTGTCAAATGTCATTTTCTTTATAAATATTTGGTTTTTTAAATCATGATTCATATTGAAATTATGATTTTACAAACAAATGACTTCCTTTGAAACCTTAAAATTGTTACTTAATAATTTACCGACTTTTAATTTGATTTATTTTATTTGTAGCGCTTACTATTTAAAACACAGATTTCTTGTCTATAAACAAAATAACTTTCAAATGGCAAAAAGACATATTTAAACTATACAAAGCTCAAAATATAAATATTTATAAAAGTGATAACTGCTTTCTCTTGTGAAGTATATAGCAAGAAAGATTTAGAATGAGGATGTGAATGTTCATGCTTTTATATACTCTACTGATAATCGCTTAGTACGCTATCGAACATGATCTTTACTTGGATCTTGAGAGGATGTTGAAAAGCGTATTCTCAATCGTACTCAGTAGCAGGTTTTTTGTCTGTTAAGGTTTAAGCCAAGCTACACTAAGCTTTTACAGTAAAAACTTTAAAATATGCAAGCTTTAAGTATTCCTAAACATCAGCACCTCTAATTTGCCATTTACAAAGTATATTACATTATAAAAAAATTGATTATCGTCAATTTCACGGCAGTCAACTATAAAATTTCACAATAAATTAGTTTCTTCTTTTGGGATTCACAATAAACTTCGGTTCTTCACAAAATTTATGTTTTTTACCCAGCAATAATTTTCATGATGCGATATGCACAGAAAACGCCCTCAAAGGTGATATTTATGGTGAGACACGATTCATTATTACAAGTTCAATTATTTTTTGCACATCGCCAACTCAAAACAATGAAATTTGTGTTTTGAATGCTTTATTCGAATAAACACTAAAAAATAAATACTGTGCAAAAATTAAATTCCCATAGTAGAGACAAAAATGCAAAATTATAAAAAGCCCGAGTATTTCACTTTGAATGTGGTTCTACAAAATATTAAGGATTAATTAGATTTTGAGACGCTTAATTCGATGAAAGCTACAAAAGATTGTAGCTTAATAGCACCATCTGGTCCTACATAGTTAAACTCAACACACTAGAAACTTACTCAATCAGCTTATCTTGCTTTGTTCACTTCAAATCTTAGTAATAAGAGATACGATGTCAACCTGACATTTGTAAAGCAACCATACGACTGCCATTTTTATAGTGTCCCGCTCGGGATTCATCTTGACAAGATCTTAACAAATCTATTAAATAATAACTTATTGTGTGAAAATGACAAATTTATGGGATAAAAAAACAAATATTGAGGCAAGTTCGATAAAAAAAAAATCACTAAAAAGTGAAAAGAGACAATAAATATTAGTCGTGAATAGATATATTAACAAACTCAAGAAGAAGCTCCAACTCTAAAGTGGAAAAAAGTAGCGAGACGAGTAGTTCCATAGACCTTGACATGGATGCAAAAACACGCGACTCAATGCGAGAATTTTTATTACAAGCTCAATAATTTCATAAATTTACATTTTGTAGAATTCAGTCGTGGATTTTTGTGACATTTCTGTTGAACTTTTTGAATTTTTTATTTTGTCTTCTTATAAGGACTTATTGAAAGTTAATTAAATGTCTTTTTAATCCATAACATTAGGCACGATTAAATAACTTGATTTAGATACATAAAGACAAAATTTTCTAAGAATGTTTAAAGTTCCATGCAAAAATGATGCAATTTTTCTTTTTACTGACCCCCCCTCTCCTTATTAAAACACAAACTCATCAAGTGAGCAACCCCAACAGCTTTCAAATTTAAACTTTTGCTTGTTCACAAAATAACAAAAGTATCTCTTTATATTCAAACAGAGCAAAGATTTAAAAACACACAAATAAATAAAAATCAGCTGTTCCATTTAAATGACGTGATGACGCGGTCGACATTGACCAAGAAACTAAAAATAGAAAACTATTTTTATTACTTTTCATGTTTTTTATTTTCGCCTGTTTAACAGTTTGACATTGTTTGAACTGCTCTGGGATTTCTTGGTTAATCATGCGCGGCAACAAGTTTCTGTTAAACTAACCGTACAGAACATATTCATTCTTATACGCTTTTTATTATTAATTTATTCAAAATTTATTCATGGATATGAAATGAAATATATTCCAGTATCTTTTATCGCATTTATGGATCTAGTGTTCAGTCACTTGAAGACTTTCAAATTGTTGATACCGAGAGGCACATGGTACATTGCACAGCAAGAGACCCCCATCCGCTTAAATTGAGCATCATTAATGTTCGTAATGCTTATTTAACAGAGCTCGAAGTCGATGAAATTTTGTAGACTCCTCACGGATTTAATAAATAAGACAGATGCTTATTTTTCAAAGCAGTGTTGCAAATGTAGATGTCTACACTAGATGCAGAATGTAGATTCTTCAATAGTTTTTGTCTAGCTAAGAAACTTTCTTCATAAAGATCGATTCTATATATGAAGATAGAAAATCTAATCTACACAAAGATTATTTCTACATAAAGATTCTGTCTACATAAAGATTCGATGTAGATGTCTACAGTTCTACATTTTTTCCAGGTCTACATCAGAGAAGAATGTAGAATTGTAGACATCTACATCGAATCTTTATGTAGACAGAATCTTTATGTAGAAATAATCTTTGTGTAGATTAGATTTTCTATCTTCATGTAGAATCGATCTTTATGAAGAAATTTCTGTCTCAGAATTTATCTGATCCAGACAAATGGCCAGAATGCAACACTGTTTCAAAGTTCAAAAGCAATTTCTATGAAGGGGCTAGCAACTATACAAGAAGAAAACAACAAAATAAGTTGCAAATACAATTTAAATATCAAACGACAGTTGATAAATTCTTAGCAATTGCAATTGAAGAACGAATTTTATGTTTTTTTGAACCGACAATTAAATATTAAACGGCATGCAAATACAAACCTCTCTCGGACAATCAACCTGACTGAAATAAACTAAACAACAAAAAAGTAAACAGCACAACCAAAATCTCACACACACAAGTAAAATATAAATCGTAATGCCAATTAGGTGGTTTGAAAAAGATAATAAAATAAAAAAGTTCTGAAGAAGAACAAGACAAAATGTTAACTAAATTAAGAATCCAATTCAGTGTCAGTGCTTCAAATTTATATTATCTGCCCATAAACATCTCAAACCAGGATATTCCTCCAACTCATCACAACACACAGAGTTCTGTTCTTGTTGTCCAAAAAATAATAACAAAGTTGCGGCTTTTTTGGTCAGAGCAATGAACTTGATTGTCCTCATAAGCATGCACATTGTGTCTATCTTCGATCAAGTCACGTATTATTTGACATACGGTAAATCATATTTGGGCATACGCACATTAAAAAGAGGCTGAGTACAATTGACAAACTAGCTACACTCATTCATTAAAAACGAAATGTGCTGAAAAAGTTTTGATTGAAATTGTGCGATTAAATGTGTAAGAAAGGAAAGAAATAGCAAGGCTCATTGTCTGTCCATTCAGGAAACATTCATAATAAGCTTTAATTACATGCGTACGACACGAATAAGTCTTGTTAAACATAAAGTGCAATTTGTCGGTCAGCACAGCATTTATTTTATTATTGAATTGATCAAAGCCTTTTATAGGAATTAATGCACACACAAATAGTCACCATCGCATGCTGAACGTAATTTTAAAAAATTGTGCGAAAATATATATCAAACAGAGTAAATCTCTATACGTGTTGACATGATTTACTATTGAGGCACGTAATAAAATTTATATTTTAATTTTATAATTGATTGCAGTTTGATTACTTTTCAAATTGAATAAAGTTCAAATATCTCAATTAACTTAATTATTTTTTTTTGCTGCTACTTTTTATGACTTTTAGAATATATTTTTTTTTTGAAATTCTCGGCATTTTAATTATCAATTAATAGATTTAATCTTGATTGAGATCTTTTTCTATTTCTGCTAGGTTTCTTTTTTGATTTCCTCATTCTTCCTTCTACAATTAATAAAGTTTTTTTTGCACAGAGAAATGTTAGGTATGAGGTAATTATATTGTACAACAACTTAAGCTCCTGCTGATTGCTGTTTCATTAAGGGGAGAACAACTTGATCGGAAAAAAGTTTTGGTGGGAGATTCCGAACAATATCTAATTCCTCATCGTGAACGCATATTCTTAAAAACTTTCGCGCCGTAATTTAAATGTTTACAAAACTTTTACCCATCATGTTGTTATCCCTTCCTTTCATTCACTTTAATATTGTGCTTAAGTAATTTTTGTATGCAATAAAATGTCGTTATTTAGGACTTTATAACTGGATATGAGTGTGACTTGAAGATTTTCTATTTGTATTGAGGAACAGCTTTGCTGTACAACAAACCAATAAATTCTGAAGACAATCTCAATTTGTTTAGAAAATGACATTCACATATTCAGCACGTTCTTGCTACAAAAATTGTGTAGCAACACCTATAAAAACTTGCAAACAGTACAACTGGTTTGAATTATTTAATAATATGCAATCCTTATGTAGATTCAGCGATGCAGAGTTGTTGTTTAAGATCCTAAACGTGATGTAGACAGCAATATAGAGGAATTGAAGATTAGAATTTCTAAAATTAGAAAATCATCCAGTCGAGGGAATTCTGAACTCTTCTAAATATATTTTAAAGATCAGACATCAATCCTAGTCAACTTAAAGAATGAATTTCAACTCTGCTATATAAAAAAAATTCAAGATTTGCATCGCCTTACTGAACTTGAAATAAAAATACTTGACTAAACACACGACTCAATTTACGTAACTTAATAATCGCCTAATCTTCATCTCACTTCTTTAATTTCTCACAAATCGATTTGTCACCTCTCATTTCGTTAAGTCGGTTAAGTTATTTTTCATATGAAAAATTATCGACAATAAGGGCAAATCCAAGAAAGAATTTTTCTACAAAAAACCACATCTCTTGCAAATTTCTCAAAAACGGCTTGATTAACTTTGTGCTTTGAAACTCAATATGATAGAAAAACTTAATTTTAATATTTTTTTCAATAATTCAGCTTTCTATGTGCTTAAATTAATGAGTTATTTCAATTTGGAGAGCGTCTGATTGTTAACTCTACGAAAATTGATTTTTACACTTTTTCCATTTTCTAGTTAAATATGCATTTTACCGTCAAGAGAAGATATACATTAGATTTTCGCTCTTCTTAGCTTTAATTATGTGTTCTTTATATCTCAATAAAATGCTTAATTAAAGAGATATTTACAAAATTAGCGTCAGTTTGTTAATTTTTCGACTCATTATTGCAAAACACAAATGAATCCAAAACGGTTTGAAAGAGAAAAATTTGTCTCCAAACCAAATAAATTTAATTTTTTGAGCCTTAAATTAGATCATTAGTCATCTTAGATCTAAAATGTGTAAATTGGCACTAATTTTGATAGGTAAAATAATTCAGGAAGTAAAATAAACTTAATTATTTTTTGGTTTTAACGGTTTTTTTGAATTTATCAAGTTGAGAAGAATTCTTAGTCGATTTTCGCAGTACCGTTTATTCATGGATTTGCCCATAATCATTATAGTCCGACATATTTCAAAAATTAAAGTATTAAACTTAAATTCAGGGAATGAAAAAAAAAATGTTGTCATAAGAATGATTAAGAAGCTTTATTAAAGCACACGAGCAGATCATTAGGTTTCTCTCTTTCCTATCGTGTGACATCCGATTTTTTGAAGAAGTAAGTTATTTGTTTCGAATAAAATTGGATGTGAGATGAAATTGATACATTTATCATCATTATGTTTAGATGTTTTGATAATAAGCATAAAATTGGCAAAAACTGTGGGAACTTTATTTTAGAAATGGAAATTTAAAATTGAGAATTCGATGGAATTTGACAAAAACTTGATAATATTCGTCAGATTCCAACTTACTTTAACATAATATGCAAATTCATTAAAATATCCCAACAATATTCCAATCACTTATTCTCATCTTAACTTAAATTGCACTCCATTGTCCATAAATATCCCTTATTAATAAAGCCATATAAAGCTATTGTGAAGATTTAAAGAGGATAAATAAGTTAAATATAAATAAGTCAATTACAAAAAAAAAATCAATAATAATAAAATCACGCGTCTCAGCTCATCCATTCAATAATTTTCTAGCGCAATAAATATGGAATTTATTTGAGAAGGTATTACAGTGGAACTTTAATCGACATATGACCATACAAAGTTGTTTCTGCCTTTTATCCATAATAAATACTGTGATAAATTACTCATGCCTTATTTGTCATCACCGTGATACACACGTAGCTGTGATGTTCTGTATTTAAAACAAAAAATCTTCATTAATATTGCAATAACAATGCATTATGAAAACAATAATAGCACAAAAGAGAGAACAGAATAAAAGAAATCCCAGAAAATATGAGAAGCATTCTATGAATATCAGCTGAAATGAGCAATAAACAAATCATTCTGGATTAATATATTCTATTTAGTCGTGTATATTTTCGCTTTCATTTATGCATATCACGTGCAATAAGTAACGATGTTTGATATGAGAATTTATTGTTCTGTTTAGTTAAGTAGTAAACTTTTTAAGTACATTGACTTTGACTGTTATTACTTTGTTTACAATTAATTGCCGGATATAAATTTAAATAAAGTGCATGCTTCGGGAACGTTTAGATGAATTGATTAGAAGGAAAAACATGTGAGCTTTAGGGGCACGGTAACAATTTGTTTATGCTTATGTTTTCTCGTTGCCCCGAAAATGAAAGAATATTGGATTCAAAATTTGACATCTCTGTCTTAAACAGCGATCGCCAACCTATGTGCCGCGAAATTCGGTCAAGGATTATCACTAAGGTGTGCCCTGTCAGAGAAAAGGTTTGACACCACTGATATAAAATATAAAAATTCAGTTTCTTGAAGTTCCATAGTTTCTGCCAAACATAGCTAGTTTGGTGTAATCTAGGAGTGTCCTACTTCTTGATTTACTAGAAGGTTCATTAACATTCCATCCCAGATACCTATTATATCTACGTTATCAAGATTTCCCTGGATGTCTTACTCAAGAAATTTAAAGAATTCGTATTAAAGTCATGAATGCTTCTACAAAATCTTCATCATTAAATCGGTTCAAATTCCACTCCTTGCGAATATTTCCTTGATTAAAAAATTTAGAATGGAAGTTAATCATAAATCTTTTACTCAAAACCTGCATCAAGAGCTTATTTATTAAATTTAAACTTAATATAAACAAGATAAACAAGTAATTGAATGTCAACTTATTTGATAGACATAATATATGAAGGAGTACACCATGCATCTATATTAAAACTTTAATAAAAATAACATCTAAAACCATTAATAGTGCCCAACTGACCCAAAACCCATCAAAAAGCTATAAATGCATTTTGATTATTATCTGAGAGATGATGAAAAATTGAAGGTTATTAACGATGCGGTAAAGACTGTTTATTAAATTGAAAACTGCTAATTATTAATCGATGAGTTGTCAAAGAAATTACACAGAATAAATATTATTATTAGCAGTAAAAACAAAATGTTAATGTCAAAATTAATCCTGATTAAAGCCATAATGATTTAAATATTTTTTTTTTGTAATTCTCAAAACTAATTTAATGTCAATATTAAAACAGATAAAGTCATGTACTGCAGGCGCGTGGCCAGGAGGGTATTGTCCCCCTCTTAAGCATTTAAGGCCGTGCACTCGTTGCGTATTCAAAACGTTTAAGGGGGGGGGGGGGGGGGACAAGACCCTTCTGGCTATGCGCCTGATGAACTGGTTGCTAGAACTATCGTACAATAGTCATAATCAAATGGTCATAGAAACATTTTAAGAAGTTTGTCAAATTTGGGATATTCGACGAGAAGCTCTGAATCTCTCCTGACGCCAGGGGCGTAGCCAGGAATTTGAAGAGGGGGGGGGAGACAAAAAAATTTTATATAAAAATTCAGAGTGAAGGTGGGGGGGTTATGATTTTTTCATAAAACTCCTAGTAAAATGAAGAAATTTCTGCTAACGTCGGGAGATTTGTCCCCCAAATCCCCCTCCCCTGGTTACGAGCCTGCCTGACTTCATCCTTGAACAGCTTAACTAGATTTGTTTAATATATCCAACAAACTGAGTAGTAAAAAAATATATTAAATTCAATTATTTTTCCTCTTTACCGCCCAAGTTTAGAGCAGCTTAATACCTCAAAAAAATGTGCTACGGCCATAAAAAAATATGTAAACGATATATTTAGCTAGACCTACAATTATTCATTTCCCCTTATGGTCACAACGACCTTTTCATTGACTTTATTCCTTTAACTCTATGTTCATCTTCTTTTTAATAATATTCATTAGCTTATGATAGTACTTATATGTATGCAGCATACCAGAATAATGTGAATAATTATAGTTAATTGAAAAAAAAATTTCACAACATTTTTGACATTGACTTACTCACTTCGATTCGATGAATCTGATGTGTATATACATGAAAAAAAAAGTTGAATTACAATTGCAATTCAAGATATATGCCGATGAGCCTCAAAGCAACATTATTGGCATACTTAAATGCCTGCCTCATTGACTATTCAATATGTGAAGCACTTTTTAATCATTCGTTTTTATTGTATCGTGCATTGAATTGACAAAATCACCACGACAAAGAGTTTTGTTGTCTAAAATCATTTTTCATGAACTTCTGAAATAATTTTTCTGTTTAGCGCCATTCAGTGACTTTTTTCCTCTCCTCGTTTAACGCCAGAATGAATGAATATTGAAATCGTGACCCTGTCGATTAAATACGAAGATGTAAAACAAGTTCAGCGAACAGCCTGCAACTGAATATTTTTGTTTATTTATCCAGCGTATGCTTTATTAATGAAAATTTTTATTATGTGAGCGTACTCACTTATCTGTTAAACACGATTGATGTTTAATTCCTTAGGTGTTCATATCAATATGGGCGGGCAACATCTTAATATGAATTAATAAATTGATGGATTTTTTTTACGCTAGCGTAAATGAAGTTACTGACTTGTAGGAGCAGCTGGAATTTTGTATAATGTAGACTGTGTCTGGTTTCTTTTAAACATGTTTTTTTTTTTAAAAAAAATTATTGGCTGACAGCAGATTGTTTTGAATCAATTAAGACCGGATGTACAGATAAAATGTGTCTAAGAGGTTAAGGAGTATCAGACACGAAGCCAGGAAGGGGTTGAGGGTAATATTTTTCTTTAAAATTGATTTTTAAAGATGAATATAAAGCTGTTTTAGTGCGGTGCGAGTTATATTGATGATAAATTAAATCTTTTTAATTTGATCCTTTCTTTAACCTTAGCATCAACCTTTTTGCTTACCATTAAAACAATTATTAACTCCTTAAGTAACTTGAACTTCTCATTAAAGAATTTTGAGAGGTTTTCTTAAATTCACTTCCATTCTAAAGCATCAATTCAATCTTACTGACTTAATGAGGCTTGAAGTGATCTTGCTAAGCGAGACTCCGTGATTCTTGAAAATGCATTTACTAGTGTCATCATCTTTGTGAAGAGAGCTAGTTATTAGTCTTAGCTGTCACTTCGTGCTTCTCGGGCCTCTGAATACGTTAGTGAATTTTGTGAAACTAATAAATAATTAAGCTAATTTAACAATAAAGTTAGCGAGAATCCACAATTGTGACATTCATTAATTTACTCAATTAATTCACTTCAGATTGCAATAAAACCGTCACCAAGCACAGTAATTAATTGTTAATTAAATTGTTTGCTGGGCAATGAAGATATTTTTGTGTGACTAAGACAGCAGTCAAATGTCCTCAGGCTGTCAACTGCTATTTTACATATTTGAATGAAAAACAACAATAACGATTATGCAATAATTGAATATATTCACTGCCTTTTTAATATCAAAACTTAGTCATGAAAATGAACTTCAATGCTCTTAATAACGTTAAATGATGAAATTGATTTGATATCTCCTTGCCCATAAATCAATACTTTACCAATTTTTTTAAAAGAAAAAAAAAAGGTAAATTAACATCTCATACCGTGTAACGTGTTTGACTTTTTAAGATCAATTACTTTTTTTGCAATCACGCGAGCATTTGCAAGAATTATGCTACATTCGCCTGTCGAAGAATTGCGAAAAATAGATTGACTTGTCGAGGATACGGATTAATACCAACGCCTTCAATCCCAATTAAATTCATTGACCTTTTATTTTATGCTGATCACTGTTTCACGATTAAGTGACGCCAAAAACACGTGTACATGTTGATCAAGATTTTTCCGGATCCGTTATGTTTTTGATGCTATTTCTTTTTTATTATACTGTTTTGTTTCTTCCTATGTTCATTAATGACTGCATAGTGACGTCAACGATTAGTTGACAAACTTAAGTCGAATCTTGATTGCCTTGATATCCGATAATTTTGTTTATTTCTATTTAGTGAGATCTCTGGAAGGAAACATTGTGACGCCTCCGGATATTTTTATCTATTTATTCTGAGACATTAATGATTTTGTTTATTTTATGCCTCTATTTTTAGATATGGATCAATCTTGGTACATTCCTCGACCGTCATTGAGTTCAAATTCGAGTAAAGTTCAGAGTCGATTTTATCATCGTGACAGCGAAGTGCTTGAAAAAACGAAAGATTGCAATGATTGTAACACAACACACTCATCAGCATCATCTCAAAACTCGTCAACACAGCGAGCGAAAATTAAAAAGAATCAAATGCAAGAGACATGCATCGATAACATTGAATGTGATTCACCTATTAAAAGGGGATCAAGATCATCACAAGGCTCATCTGATAGCGAACAAAGTATTCATGTATGTTGTTTATTTTTTTTTATTCAAAATAAGCAATGAGTTAATACTTTAGGATGGTTTTTAATAACAGTTTATAGATGGTTTAATTCATAACTTTTTAACTGCATAGTTAAACAAATGTAAAAATTTTAACTGCATAGTTTTTTAGAGTTGATCTGTAAATCAATTTACTAGTCACCTTTAGATGATGTTTAAGTTTGTTTGCTGCTTTTGCTGCTCTGTTTATAATTAATCCTTATATTTTCTAGTTGTTATGCATCCAAAACTTGGTCAGTTTTCAAATCTGTATCTTAATGCATCTTTACATTTGATTTGTTCTTTAAAAGAATTTCATTGTTTTAATATTATAAAATAGGTATGTTTTATCTTAAGTTTGATTTAGACGATTCCCTGTTATTAAAAATTGATCCAATGTCCTTTATCCTTGCTGTAATTTGAATATATTGTATATAAAATTTGATTTAGCCCATCACCATAACATATTAATATAAGAATGCACATTTTGTTCAAAATATAGTGTTTCTATGTAAAATAAAAATCTTTATAACATCTATTAGTCAAAAAGATATGGGCTATCAAGAGCTCCCATGCCAGCTGCCACACCTCCTATAAAATTTTAAATTGTATCAGTAACGGCCAATAAACAAGTGTTATAATGACATTTACCTTCATTAGCACTTGATCCTTTTGTTCTCAGCATGTGACCGACTTGTCGATTATAAAGAATTTTCTCTTTTGTTCCTATTATTGCCCCAAAGATGCCAAGTTCAGAGACCAAATCAACAATTGTTGGTGCTCCTTGTGCGCCAGGTCTAATCATATAGCTCCTAGAAATTGGAGGGAAAATACGATCCATAACAATATAAGCTGATCGCTCCTCCTCGCTCATTGTTGTAAGTGCCTCAGGAATGTCTGAACCATAAATATTATTTCCACCTCCTTCCCTTTGAGGCTTCATTACATAACCTTCAGGATTTTTAAGCACCATGTCAACAACTTGATCCCCACCTTCTTCTTTGTCTAAAGAGTAAAGGCCTGTAAAGATTTCCTTTACTCTTGTGATTTCTTCCTCATCAGTCAAGAATCGTTTTAAAATTCCTTTTTTGGCCAATGCTTGCTGTACTTTTTTGGTGCCAGCAAGATGATAATGAATCGATGGACATTTAATTGCTGATGATCTCTCAATCATCAATCGGGAACTCCATTCGTTTTGTGAATGATAATGTCCAGGCTCGTATCCAGCACGGAAATAAACAACACTACAAACAATTCCATCAACAATAAGCTCCTTATTGCTTCCCAATACTCCAGTATTAAAAACGTCTGTCAATGTTTTTCTAATTACTTTAACATGTGGATAATTTTCACGTATTTGGAATTCATGAAAACGCTGATCACAAATATTATAAGTGACGTCTTCAATTATAAACAATATTGCAGCTTTTGTGTTTCCAATAATATTCCATGCTTCAACCATTGCGTCACATAAACCAGATAATGCATTGTTTTCGGGAAGCTGATTATGGGCAATAAAACATTTATTTAATTGGGAAATATTGATAAAAAAAGATTTACTCACATTCTTTATCTTATCGTTATGCCCCAATTCATTTAGAATATAGCTACAGAATGAAATAATTGAATTTTTTTATAAGATATGATTTATTTTGGGGGAATGCTAAAGCAAACATAGAACACTAAATACACAAATACTTTTGCAGGGTTGTTGAATTTGACCAATGAAACCGCAAAATATCTGAAATCAGGGACTATTGGATTGATAGCAATCTAGAACCCGACTGAGAAGAGTAGTTGGAAAAGATAGACTTAAAAGTGAAGAGCATCAAAATATATTGACGAATAAAGTAGTTTTTAATGTAAAAAGTAAAGCATTCTTGTTATTTACTTAATATTTTTGTTCGAAATTGATAAAATTTTTCAAAATTGCTCCAAACGTTATTGATCAATTTTTGATCATTAGATTAACGAAAGAAAAAAGATGAGTTTTGGAAGTTCTTAAATTAAAATTCATCAAAAATACTGTTTAGATCATATTATAAGTTTAAAGTAGCATTCTGCCAAGCCACGAAACAACGACAGCTCAGTTGTCGTCAGAGATGGGTTTAAATCTCGATCAGATCTATTAATAGGAGTGTTTATTTTTATTTGTCTAATAATTAAGTTAAAGTTTCTTAAGAATCAAAATAAGTTTAAAGTAGCATTCTGCCAAGCTACGAAACAACGACAGCTCAGTTGTCGTCAGAGATGGGTTTAAATCTCGATCAGATCTATTAATAGGAGTGTTCATTTTTATTTGTCTAATAATTAAGTTAAAGTTTCTTAAGAATCAAAATAAGTTTAAAGGAGCATTCTGCCAAGCTAAGAAACAACGACAGCTCAGTTGTCGTCAGAGATGGGTTTAAATCTCGATCAGATCTATTAATAGAAGTGTTTATTTTTATTTGTCTAATAATTAAGTTAAAGTTTCTTAAGAATCAAAATAAGTTTAAAGTAGCATTCTGCCAAGCTACGAAACAACGACAGCTCAGTTGTCGTCAGAGATGGGTTTAAATCTCGATCAGGTCTATTAATATGAGTGTTTATTTTTATTTGTCTAATAATTAAGTTAAAGTTTCTTAAGAATCAAAATCAACTTTTGTCTTTTTTTCAAAAAAGGTTAGAAATCATCATAATTCGATGTAAAAGTGCTATGACTTAACTGCTAAACGAGCCCTGCTTTAAGTTTTAGACTCATCCTTGAATTGCTGACCAATACCACGGATTACAATCTTGTTTTTTCCTTAAAATTAATCACTATAAAAAAGTTTTAGTCGTGTTCTTAATAAATAAAGGAATTAAGTAAATGAAACCAGTTACATTGTCCGGAGCTCAAATCAAATTGGTTCCATTTTTCCATACAAATCCGAGTCGATTTTGAGCTTTTCATTGTCATAAGACTAAGATATCCAAGATTTATCCAAGCAATGTACAATTTATGGTCAACATTTATAGATTTTCTTCAGAATTAAATTGCGATTTCATAAAAAAATCAAACAGCAACAATTCCTGCCAAACTAGGTTTCTCTAAAAATGTCAAATTATTACAATACAAATGCATGCCAAATTCTAAGCAATTTATAAAGTTAACGTTCTATTTTTGAGTGCTTTTCCAATGTTTTATTTTCTATCTGCTCTATTTTTTTTAAACCGTTAGACAAAAAAAATTTTCCTCAACACCAAAAACATTTCTTTTAATTTCACATTTTTGAGAAAAAAAAACCAACAAAAAATGATGTTAAACACTGTGATGTATAATGTGTATGTGAATTGTGAGATGTAATCAGCGACATTTGCAGGACGACAAAAACAAAAAAATAAAGCTCATTTATGTCATGAAAAAATGTGGAAACTAAAGTGAATGTATGTTTTTGTAAGAAAATGTAATGGATTAATTAATGTATATGACACAAATCAAAAAAATAATATACAACAGAATGGTCTATTAAAAATTTTTTAAATCTACCTATGGAACAATCGAAATTTAGACGAGATTCCGCCGAACGACGAAGCTATCGTATTGAATTCCACTTGTAAAATATTATTATTTGTAGTATTAAAATAATCAGAACGCAGCAAACCTAACGTTAGAATCTGGAAGAATGATGAATTAAGTTTTGGTGGATCTTCTTTAAGTGAGAGAATTTGATTAATATTTACAAAAGAAAAATAGTTAAGTTGACAAAAAAAATGATAAAGTAAATAATAAATGACACAGATGATCCTTTTTTGAGTTATTAAATTCTGTACATACAAACTGTTGGAAGAGCACTCACTCGATATTTTTTAAATGTTAAGTAAATTTAAAGCTTTGCCAAACAAAATAATATAAATGAAAAAAATAGATGAAAAAATGTACAAAATAGAGAAGATATTAAACCACGGAAATATTTAACAAAAGAAACACATTTAAAAATAACGATCGATAACCTTTGAATGCCCCGACTAGCAGGTCCGAGATGGCCGAATCCAGAAGCGATAGTGTTTATCTCGACCATCGCAACGCAACAATAGAGCCTATCGCGTTTTTTTGATTGACATTCTAATTTCTTTTGACATGGGTTGATGCACGTTTTCTTGGTTTCAAGCATTGTATCGGAGCGAACCAGACCAAGTGATAATTCCTGTTTGCATTAGTGGTTTATTTCATAATATTTGGTTTTTCAAGTTTGACACACGAAAAAAATTGATTTTTGTTTTGGATTGCAAAATTTTTAATAAGAATTAAAATAAAGAAAAAATGAAGGCACCATGTCGAAAATCTAGATTTTTATGGGAAAATTCCATATTTGTGCTACAGTGATAAGGAAGTAATTTCATCTAGTATTGTTAGACCTGATGATGAATTCATCATTTACCCCAAATAACCAAAATGTTCCATATAATCTTCCTTCGACGTCGATGGAAGATCAAATGTATCATTATTTATTATATGTAAAATATTTGTTTTACAAACATGTAACAAAAGTGTTCCATCGAAGTATTACCTGATCCCGCTTAGGTTCAAATCTTATGAAAAATCATCAAAAAATATTTTTTTGCAGGAAAATAATATTTGTTCTAAATTTGGCATTTACCATACACTTCACAAGAGCTCGCAGAAATCACTATTATAAGTTCTCTCTAAATTTGTATGAGGCTTTCAATTAATTATTTATCTTCCTCAGGTTTGTGTGCGAGTCTTGGGCGTTCATCAGTATGCGACTTAATTAAGTTCTTTTTGTTCTTTTTCGTAGGTTAGTGTACTTTTATTAAGTACATCTAATACTTTTACAATAATTTACACAAATAAAAGAAAAATACAAAAGAACACGTGGAATTTAGCACGTTCCAATTTCATAGGACATCATCTTCCGATGGATAATACATGAATAGTACATGTGTATCATCCATGGAAGATTCTCATGGAATTCATTGATCTACCTTTTGGTTACTTGGTACTACTTTTTACGTTTTCAAGGTCTTCAGCTAAAGTCAAACTTAGCACTAAAAATAGGTTCATATATAATTTGACTAAAGGGTGCGGAACTGATCAAAGTTTAATTTATCAGTTCCGTATCCTTGTTTGTACTTCTTTCACTTAAAAGCACAAAACTGGAATTTTCAAAAAAAATAATCAGATTTCCAACAAAGTGGAAGGATCATCGAAAATAAAAGTGAAAATCATAAAGAAAATGATGAGCAATAAAGGAAGAAGTGTTATGAAATTCTTACCTGTGTTATTCCTTCAGCTAAAACTGTCTCGTAAATCTTAAATAAATTGGCTGTGAACTCGTCGACCTGAATTGTGCCGGCTAAAGTATCACGTAAAAACTCAGTGTCGTGCGCAACCTTATGAATTAACTCATTGAGAATTGTTTGAAGATTTACGGCCTTCTCGAATTCTTTTCGTGGATATAGCGACGGAGTGAGAACGAACGGTGCAAACTGGAAATAATTTATACTTAAGCTAATTAATAATTCAAGATCATTTGAAACTTTTTTCAACTTACTTGTAGAGAATCCGTATTGAAATTCGTTTTGGATCTCATGCATACTCCGTGCATTAATGCCCTGTTTTGTGTGTTATCAGTTTATCATCATGACTATGCGAAATTGTTTACTTAAATTGATAATTCTTACCAATCTTTTGCTTTTAAGATGACTTCTTCCAATACTTTAGGATTTAATGGCAAATCAATTGCTGCTGGCAATATCTTCTGATTATCCATACTCTTTAGACACTTATGAACGTTTATTATACTAAATAAGACAGAATTAACTTGAATTAACTATAGTTTTTTAATTTCTAATTTTTAAGAACTATTTCTCATACAAAAGTAAATAGAATCTGAAATTTGAATTTTTGACGACCGTTATTTTATTTTTATAGCAACTTTTATAGCAAAGTATAATTAATCTATTTGCAGAGTGCTTCCTCACTTCTCTTGACTGTCGCAAATTTAGAAAACTTTGCAAAAATTCAGGAACGACATCATGCATCATCCATACTTGATAATTTCGAGAAAATTCATAAACAAAATCAAGCATCAATCATCAACACTCATCCGAATAACTTATTTGCATCACACTACAACATATCTACCAAAGAGCTTGATCAATTGTCTATGGCAAGTTCAACACATTTTACAATGATTAACGGATTCGGACGTTCTAGCATGAAACGAAAGTCAAAGAGTTTTATTTGCAAGAGAAGTCGACAGGTTTCAGTTCTGATTGTTACAATGAGTTTTCTTTTTATTATTGGACTTTCTATAGCTGTTCTTCTCATTGAATGTAAGTTTTTAATGTTAATGTTCTTTTTTGGAATGCTCAAAAAAATGTGGATTGGAATTTTAACGGTATATTTTACTTCGAATGTTTTGACAAGTTTTTGTGGAAAGTTTTGAATTCAAAAAGTACGTTAAAATTTAAAATCTATGTATCATTCTGTAACTGCTTATAATAGTTAACTTTCAATTTCAATTCCAGTGCGTAACCGCGAGATGCCTAGGTAAAACTGAGCTAGCAGCTTCTTCTAAAACTCTATTGAAATTAGCGAATCCTGATTAAATTTATTCAAGATGTGTATATCTATTTTTATACTGCTCTGAACTCTTCACATGTCTTTATGTATTATTAATTAATGTAAATTTAATTTATGTGTGATTTTAGATATTAATAAAATTATTTTATTGAATTATGATGATGAGAGAAAACTTTTGACTAATTGTTGTTTGCTTTTAAAATGATTGAATTTCTAAATTACAGAAGTTGACAGAAGTTTAAAAAAGTTGAATTGACAAAATTGGTAATTAACGGTAATTTTGATTTTAAATTCTTATAAATTTGGAATTTTTGAAAATCGTTTTGTTTCAAATTTTTGAAAACCGTTGTAATTTCCAAAAATATAATTTATTGATTTCAGCAATAAAATCAGCACTTACCACACTTGACGAAGTATAATTTGGTAATGAAGAAATACCAAAAATCATCACATAGTCGTAAAAGAAACGTAGAAAAAGAACTTTTTGCTATAAAATTCAGGCGCAGTCACAAAAAAATCCGATTTCAAAACATTGAGGATTGCTCATTAGTGATTTATTGAATATTAAAGGCTTAAGAGATATCCTGCGACTGTCAATTGGATTCATTTAATTAAATATAATATAAAGGTTATAATCAGATAGTTAAAAGGTAACTAGAGTTGATTAATTAAGATTTAAAGCAAAATTCCCGAGAAAAAAAATCAAGGACCGTGATGTCATAATTTCACAACAATTTGAAAGATCCAGAATTAATTTATATAGTCGATAAATATCCACACGTAAGCTATGACACATTTATATAAAGTGCAGTGATCTAATTGAACGAAATTCCCATTTTTGCAGCATGGATTTTCCTCCAGAAATCATCAAATCAATTTTAAATCATTTGGAACTAAATGATCTTAAAAAATGCCTTCTTGTGTCCAAAGAAATAAATCAATTAATTATTAAGTCCCCAGAACTAATGAGAAAGTTCGACGTAATCTTATTTCATGAGACGTGGAAAGAGAAATTACCGTTTATTAAAAAGTTTGGATTTTTCATCCGTTCCTTAAGATTTCAGGATGTTGGATTTGATGATGAGAATCAGTTTAAAAGGATCTTAAGGGAAACACCAAATCTAGAAAGATTATCATTTACAGATTGCTATATTATGGAACGCGATGAAGACAGGCACGAACACAATGAAGAAATGAATGTTGAACATCCAGAAAACGAAGAAATAATAGAAAATATAGTAGATAATAACGATGAGAATCACAACATCGAGCCAAATGCCCAGGAAGAACAACCACCAGATATAAACGAGATACAAAATGATATTCAAATCATGGATGTTGATTTAGAGGAACCAAATGTTCAAATTAATCCAAATAATGCCAATATAGAGGAAATGGCAATAGAAATTGTCGATGTAATCGATGAAGCTGAGAATGTCCAAAATGCTGATTTAATGGTTGCCGAAAATAACCCAATGGCTGCACATAATATAGATAATCAAGATATGGCACCAGAAAATGTAGATAATCAGGAACAAGCTTTAGACAATGAAGCTATGGCAATTGAGAACAATCCAAATAATGAAATGGTAGCCGAAAGTAAAGCAACCGATGAGCAAAAGGATCCCGAAGAAGATCCAGTAACTGAAACAGAAATAGACTTAAATTATTTGACATACTTGCATCTCGAGTCGAGTAGTATTGCAGAGAGTGTTATTAGATACATAAAGAATTGCAACAAACTTAAATATCTAAAACTTACATTTTATTATCAAGAACCCAAGACTGAATTTACAAATTTTGTGTGCCAGCAAGACAATTTAAAAGAACTAATACTACAAGGATATAGTGATATGATGTATAAGAGCCTATTTCACGTTGATATTAACGAAAATGTTAAATTCAAGCTCAAGACGCTCTCATTGGAATGTGAATTAAGCTACAATCGTCACTTTTCAAACTTTTTTCGTGCACAATCTGAGAGTATCAAGGATTTAATAATTTCATGCTACAACATTGATTTTCACTTTTGTCGAGTGCTATTTAATAATTTTAAGAAATTAGAGAAGCTATCGTTGCCATCAGATTGGACATTAAATGACACGAGAGTTAATATAATTAAAAATTGCAGATTAGATAGTGTAAAGGAACTAGAACTTGTTGGATCTAACGATGATTTAGAGACATTCAAGACATTTATTAACATTTTTCCCAACATAGAGTCACTGAAATGTGAAAACTTATCAAGTTTTTCACTTTATGGGATTTTAGAGAACTTCCACAAACTCAAATTCATCCATGCTGATAGCTTTAGGTGCGACACAATGTTATTTGTGAATATGCCGTCATTAAAGACTTTAGAAATTGATTTTCTAAGTCCAACTGGAAGTAATTTTTATTGGGACAAGCTGACGCATGACTGTCCAAATATTGAGAACCTTTACATTGAGGATATTGGAAATTTTAAGCTTAATGCATCGATTAAAATTGAATTCAGTATAATTATTCGAAATTTAACAAATTGGAAGCATTTGAAAGTTTGTAGGATCGCATGCTGTCCGCCTGATAATTCATTAAATCCTGACGAAGATGCTAATGAGAATGAACGAATTCAGGATCAAAATCCATTTTATAAAGTTGAAATTAATATCGAGGAGAAGACAATAAAAGTATCCAACTACTTTGTTAATCATTGTAATGAGGAGGTCGAATTAATTAGAGAAATATTCAAGGAATGTGATATCAGTGAACTTTAATCTTCTTTTTGTTGTTATCAATCTTTAAGTAATAAATTAACATATTTTTCCAAAAATATTAAAAACATTGAGTTTTTGGATTTGGGTGCTTTTTTGCTGTTCCAGTCATGGCAACACGCTAATTGTGGCTAAGTACATTGTATTGATATATCTTGGGCTATGCCATTATGCATAGTTGCGAATATTTAATCGTCCTTATTGACAAAATTTAATCATATCATTTGGATGTGATTAAAAAAAATGAAAGAAAATGAAGATAAAAAATAACTTTCCTCGATAACAGATGGATTATTGGGAATTATAGTCATAGTCAGTGTGGTCGAAGCTCCAAAAATCTCGAGACTAAAGATCGTTCAAAGTTCAAACTCAAATAATTAAGGTTAATAACATTTTGACTTGAAGAAAAGCTTTATGAAAATGAAAAGTGCTCTATTTTCGTCATCTAGTAAGTATGTACCTAGTAAGGTATATATACCGACAACAAAGTTATTTATAATAAACAAAAAAACTTTCAAAATATAAAAATAAAAGTACGCAATTCTTATTTAATTAGAATCGCAATGAATGAATGCAATTATTCATCCTCTAGATGCAATTTTTTTTGTCAGTGATTTATTTGAATTCGAACGAGTTAGAGCCAAAATAAAGAACAGGAAATGGATATCCTACCAAATGAAATTTTATTGAAAATATTTGAATTTGCTGACTGTCAAAGCCTTAAAGTATTACTGGATGTATCTTATAACTTTCGTGAATTAATCATAACTAATAGTAACTCAATGCGGAAGCTTCCATTGAGTCTATCAAAAAGTTGGCTGTCAAAAGTTGAATTTGCGAATGATTGTGGTGAATTTGTGAAAATATTAAACATGGACTATACATCCTTTGACAGCTTCGATGAATTTAAGACTGTGATGACTTTATTTCCAAATATTGAAAAGTTAAAGATTAATTACATTTATATAAAGCAGCCAGCAATAGAATTAACAAGAACTTCGGAATCAGACAAAGAAAATGTTGAGGAAGTGACATATGAAAACTTAAAATCTGTAGAAATATCTTCAAAATTTTGGGGCTACATCACACAACTGGACATGAAAATTATGGATCTTCTGAATACCTCACATCTTGAGGAACTACTCATTAAACTTCCAATGCAAAAGTTTTCACAAAATTTCATCGATTTCCTTTGCAAGCAAAGCAAACTTAAAGTTCTTCAAATTTACGACGAATTTATCGATTCTTTCCTTTTCGATGACTTTACCGAAAGTCTTACATACAATCAATTTGTTTCGTCACTCTTTGAAATAGATTTAAGCACGTGCGCAACGTTTCAACTGAAAAAATTGTCAATAAACTTTCGTGGGGATCATCGTGAGAATTTTGTAAAGTTCCTTGAGACACAGAGTGATTTGGAAGAGTTGGTGATTAAAAAGTACGAAGATGATTTTGTTAGATTTAAAATTACATTTGATCTCTTGAGGAATTTTCGTGTACGGAAGCTTACCATCCCATTGGAACTAATTCAGTCAAATAATTTACTTGACTATGAATTTTTCGTCAACAAAAATGTCACTGACCTGTCATTAGAAGGCTACAATAATGATGTCGCATTATTTAATTTGATGTTAAAGATCTTCCCGAATATTAAGCGACTGCGACTCGAATACATGCTTGACTTTCTTTGTGAGGATTTGGCGACACTTGCGCATCTCGAAACACTAGAAGTTGATCATTTTAAGATCGATAGCCTTAGGAATATTAAGATCAATAAACTCAAGAAGCTTAAAATAGGAACTTTGTATCCTTTTATATACACAGACTGGCAGGAAATCACAAAGATTAATCCAGGCATTGAAGTTATCATAATTAAGGAAGTCTCACATTTCAACACAATGACTGCTATTAAGAATAGTGTTGGAGTCTTACTGGATGACTTAAAGAAGCTTAGTTATCTCCAAATTATTCAGAATGAGTCGATGGACAGTCTTAAAATGATTGCAGACATGAAGAGGAACATTTTAAGATTATCGCCTTATGCCATGAAGATGCTTAAGGATATGTTTGTAAGACAGCATAAATATGAAGCAATTAATCTGTTATTTTGATAATTTGTAACTGTTTAATAATAAAATTGTATTTTAATTAAAGCTTATTATTTTTCTTAAGCGGTTTTTTGAAATTTAAATTTTAACGGTAATTTAAATGAATGTAGTATCCATCAGTATCCAGTAGAAATAGAAAACTTGATTTTCCCAGAGGCCGTTCACTTATTACGTTACACAAAAAAACGACTTTTTTCACCCCCCCCCCCCCTCTCTTGTTACAATATGTTAAAACTCACAACCCCCCCCCCCCCCCCCGAACGTTCATAATTTATTTTATTTTGATAAAAAGATGGAAAAATTAAAAAAATGTTTTTGGTGTGAATTTGTAAACAAATTTTTTTCGTGAAAAAAAATACTTCTTGACACCCCCCCCCCCCCCTTTGTTACAAATTTTCAACCCCCCAAAATTTTCAATTTTTTTAATTCGCAGCTATTTAATGCAAAAAACTGGAAATCTACAAAATGCTCTGGAAAAATGACATGAATGATAGCAATAACGGTTTATTTAAATTTGTATTTCCCGGTGTTAAAACCCGGCAAATCCACTAACGGGTTTGAAAATTTTAAATTTTTTTCACTCAAAATATTCAGCATTCCAGTTTAGAAGCCTAAGAGT
Source organism: Chironomus riparius (assembly GCA_917627325.4). Classification (NCBI taxonomy): domain Eukaryota; kingdom Metazoa; phylum Arthropoda; class Insecta; order Diptera; family Chironomidae; genus Chironomus; species Chironomus riparius. The sequence goes on along the minus strand of OU895878.1, from coordinate 48,104,422 downwards.
CGAGGAACTTAACAAGCCGATTTTTCGTGAAAATTTTAAGAAAAACGCATAATAATGGGTGTTGAAATTGTCGAAATCAGCCCTGGCGATGGTAAGTTAAAGTACATGCGTGCTTACATGTAGTTTAATTAAGTGAAAAACAAGGTTTTAAAATTTTCGCAAAAAAAAATTCCAAGCGATAAAAAAATGTCATATCATGCACATGTTATTGATTTTTCATACTCATTTACACACATCCAGGAACAACTTATCCAAAATCTGGGCAAACAGTAGTCGCTCATTACACCGGAACACTTGATAACGGCAAAGTTTTCGACTCCTCAAGAAACCGTGGCAAGCCATTCAAGTTCAAGGTACTTTAAAGTGCTTTAATTAAGGAAATTACATTGTTCTTAATCTACATATTTAATTCATAGATCGGACGGGGTGAAGTCATTAGAGGATGGGATGAAGGTTTCGCAAGAATGAGTGTTGGACAAAAAGCTAAGCTTATTTGCAGTCCAGACTTTGCTTACGGTATGTATTAATTAGTCATAAAAAAATAACTAGAAATGGCGGTTCTACTTGACATTTCGAACCTTACTTTTATGTGTCACAGATCGTATTACATGCTATAAATAGTTTTTTGTTTACTTAATGAAAGAATTATTTTTCTGTGATTTTTCTTTCGCTAGATGTTCTATTTGAATATCTAATTGTGCTTTCCCCAATTTATAAGATCAGTTTTACATTAAGTAGCTGGATATAATTGAAAGAATCCAGTAAAATAATAAATAACGTCTAGCTACGCCACTAACCTTACATTGAATGATCAATTCTTAATGCACATCATATCCTTATCTTCATTTTCAGGATCAAGAGGCCATCCAGGCGTAATACCACCAAACGCAACCTTAACATTCGATGTTGAGCTTCTAGGTCTGGAATAAACTGACTGAATGTATGCATTCACGATAAAATAGTAACAAACAAACAAAATCATGAGAAGGGAACCAAAATTTACCATTTTTTGATGTTTACATCCAACTAATTCTCTTCCAAACTGAATGTTCATTACAATCTTAAATAGACTAAATCTTTTAATATTCAGCCAATATCCCCAAAATTTTTCGTGTTTACTACAGATATTACATTCAATAAGATCCATTCTTGAAATTTCTTGCATTTTTAACTAAAGTTCATGGGAAAAAAAAGTTAATTATACATTAATTCAACTTAATAGTAATATTAATAAATTTTTTTTTCTTTATTCCAAAACCTTGTTGTTCTGTCTTTAATCAAAGTCATTTTGCAGGATTGATAGCTGAAATTGACGTCAATTAAATGTAATTTACAGATTTAAAATGTTTTTAGCCTTGGAATTGCAGATGTCTATGAATAAACATGATTGTATTGATTATTCTAATCTCTGCTTGCTGTACACATAAAGAAAAAGTTGAATAGGAATTCATTGTGCTGTTATAAGTAATGTGGAAATTCTAAACAGATGAATTTGCATGAAAACAGTAGATTTAAAAGATAGGATACTAAGTTTGGCGTAATGATTGTGTGCAATATATCTGGTTCTTAACACCATTAAGTGTTCTCTGTTAATTGATCAACAAGGTAATTTGCTTTATTTCAGTATGCGAACTCGAAAGTTTCTGGTTTGAATCCTAATGAACAAGATTAATTCTAGCAGAAACCAGAATATTACTAAGTTGGTTTTAACCAAGATTGTATTCATAAAGATAACCTCTAAGCTAGCCTAAAACTTACTTTTTAATAGTTTCGTTGCTCTTGTAAGACAAAATGGAAGCAACGGAATCTAAGTTGGACTAAAGAACGAGTCAAAATCTTATAATTTTAGTAAAAATTAGAAACCAGAGCTTCAAAGTTACCTTACAAATTGAATATTGTTTGATTTTCAGGTCCAAATCATCGCATTAAACCTTCAGACGCACTTCGACTTCTTTATCAGTTAAAATTGAGCCGATATTCAATATTTTGGGATTCTAGTGTGGTACGAAATCTTCACAATTGTGGTAAGAGTATCACGAACGAAAAAAGTTTAAGAAACTAAAGCCGAGCCTAAAGCGAATCTCAAAATCACACAATTGACAAAAGCGCCCCTTGCAAGCAGAGATTCAAGAAAATCAGCTTGAAATACATAAAACAAATGTATAGTATGAATAGTAAGTAACTTTATCGCTCATTCTCTAATTATTCTTTCAAAGAAAAGTGATGCAAAATGCTCTCAACCATTAAGTGCTCTCGAGGCTATGACCCCGAGAAGCAATCGTGCTCTAAATCGGTTACACAAAGGCATCTGAACTTAATAATTAGAAAATAGTCAAGTTTGACATTTGATAGCCAATATGCCAACTTATTGAATATAAAGCAGCTACTCGCATTCTATCGAAGAAATCACGTTTTCAGAAAAATTCCACAGCATTTAAATAAACAACAACAAGAAGTTGCGAAAAGCTACAAAGTCGTTAATTGTCCTGAAATAAATCCTCAAATATTGTTTCTTTTAAAGAGACATGTGATGTGATTTATTTCCATCTTATTTCTTTTTTAAAAAATACATAATCTATTTATATGTGAATGCTTTCATATGAGTTCTCTTTTTTAATAAATTTTTAAGATAGCTTTTCTTCAACAAATAGAAAATAAAAATATACGGCCTGTTTCACTAAAGTGGATTATCCTCGATTTCGGATTATCCACTTCAGTTTTTTGGAAATATCTTAAACTTTATGGGAGGTGTGGTATTTCTAATTTTGGATTATAATAAAGTGAAGTATGCCTGAAATTTCTGTACACTTTAAACTTTTACTTTTCGTTAAGAAGTATTAATTATTCAATTTTCTAGCCAAATCTAGTAGGTTATCTTCGATCTTTGCTATAATTCTCAAACTAGTGAAGATATAAAAATTCTAAGTTTATGTTAATTTAAGTAGCAAAATACTCTAACTAGATCACACATTAGATTTCTTAATAACCTTAAGCGTCTGGAGATATTTCCAAAAAACTGAAGTGGATAATCCGAAATCGAGGATAATCCACTTTAGTGAAACAGGCCGATAGATTTGAATAATGCTTAAAATAATTAAATTTGAATATATCTTGTATTTTTTTATATACTTTTTTTCATACAATTAATCAAAGAAGGATGGATAGCATTGCACAACAAAAAAAAAACAAAAATTTCCACAAGTGCACAAATCAAACGAAAATCTAGGCGTGGTGACTATATAAAGGAGCGAATTTTCTTTAATGAGAGGATTTCAAAGCTATTTTGTGTTTTAAATTAATTTTAAACAATCATTTTCGGCCTGTTTCACTAAAGAGTATTATCCTCGATTTCGGATTATCTCCTTCAGTTTTTTGTAAATATCTTAAACTTTATGGGAAGTGTGGTATTTCTAATTTTGGATTATAATAGAGTGAACTGTGCCTGAAATTTCTGTATACTTTGAACTTTTACTTTTTGTTAAGAAGTATTAATTATTCAATTTTCTAGCCAAATCTAGTAGATTAACTTCGATTTTTGCTATAATTCTCAAACTAATGAAGATATAAAAATTCTAAGTATATGTTAATTTAAGTAGCAAAGTACTCTTGCTAGATCACACATTAGATCTCTTAATAACCTTAAGCGTCTGGAGATATTTTCAAAAAACTGAAGTGAATAATTCGAAATCGAGGATAATCCACTTTAGTGAAACAGGCTGTTTAAGTTTGATCTAGAGCTTAAAAATTAGAATCTTCTTTTTTTAATATTCAATCTTCAGAGTTATGCAAGAAAAATCCCAAATTTTTAAATAAAATCTAGAACTAGACTAAACTTTAAGTTTGAGAATCAGTCGATTTTTGATTCAAGATTAATCAATGCAATGTTAAATCTTACAATTTAATTGAGTCTCATTGTTTGATATTCTGTTTTGACAGCAATGTTACATTCTCAAATGATTTAAAATCAATGTTTTAATCATAGATTCGAATGATTTAAATGTAAAACTCAATCTTTAATTCTCAAATCAAACCCAAAATCAATATTAAATTTCGACAATTTGGTTTGAATCTTAAACCATCATTAAATATCAGATTTACAAAGAAAATTAAAAGTTCAGTGATGTTTGAAGATGTTAAATAAGCAGATTAAAATTTCATATTTAATCCAAAATGCACAAAGATATCTTCAAAAATTCACTGAACTTTTCAGCAATTTTAGCCGAATCTTTAATGCTCAGCATTTCTGTATTGAATTGAATTCTTTGTGGATCTTTCATGAAGACAGGACTTGAACTTTTCAAATTAATAAATCTCATCGAAAATGCAAAAATACTTTTTGCTTGTCATTCCGAATCCTCCTCAATTTCATGATATTTCTATAGATCATTGCCAGGAGTTAACTCAAAACTCAATTTCTGATGAGTTTCAAAATAAATTTGAGTAAAAATTCTATTGCAAAAAGGACTTAAATTTTCTAAAGAGATATAAAAAAACCTTGAGAAGAAAGAGAGTGCAAATTACGTAACGTTACTTACATTATGTAGAATACATGAATCAAAAAATTGACAAAATTGAGTTTGAATTTGAATAAGTGAAATTCACTTTTTGAATTGTGAGTTAACTCCTGAAATTCTTCCCACCAAGATCCTTGCTGCCCAAATATTCTCTAAATGATGGTTTAGTCTGTCGTGCTTTAAATAGAAGTAGAAATACCTCAATATAGCATTTATTAGCCTCAGATACACCCCAATACCGATAAAAAGTAAATGACCTCTTATCAATTTCCTCCTAATTCTCAACCACCACAGCCTGACGCAAAATAAAAATTATTTATTACATTTTTATTGTGTACGTGTATTAAACTTTATAGTTTGTTTTTTCATGTTTATCATTATTTTTCAGTATTTCCGTAAACAGTTATGAAAAAGGAGAAACGATAATGTACAAATATGAAATTTTTCATCAATCATTCATTTTAACATTAATTATTTACTTCATTTAATTAAAGTATAATTGGACTTTTAGTCTTTCACATTCAATATTTCATTTTAGCGCATTTTCCTCGCAAAGGAAAATTATTTCTCCCGGCGTCTATCAATTCGTTTTAAGTATATTAAGTTAAATTTGATAAATTCCATAATTTTTTTTAATTCGTACAAATTAGAAATTTCACTTACATCGATTGGCCTATCGTTAAATTCATTTTCTTGATGTAGACATTTACTTAAAGTTGTTAAAATTGAGACTTTCAATTTTTCTGATATTTTCTTCATTCAATCGATTAATCTGCTGCGACTGCATTGTGCCAAAACTATTAAAGTTTCCATAATTTCCATTTGTATTAAAATTTCCCATCATTGTCGTTGCCGGACCCACAACGGGAATGAATGGTTGTTGAGGTGGAATTTGTGTCTTAAAAGTTGATGGTACTTGCTGTCCAAAATTAAAGAATGCATCTTGTGGCTGTTGCACAGGCTGTGGTGCTTGTTGAAAATTGGCATTAAATGTTGGTGCTTGGAATGGCGACGACGAGCTATTTCCATAGAGTGCCAAAATATTATCTTTAGTCAATTTACCCTTTTCAGCACCATTCTCTATTGTTGACTTTTGATTAAAGAAATCATCTTCTTCCTGTTTTAATGAATCATTATTGCCATTTTTTGCAACATTAGTCTGTACTTGAGATGGTTGCGACACTGTTGAGTCGGAGAAAAAGTCAAATGTGTCACTAATTGAATTTTCAGTTTTCTGCTGTACGGCAGGTAAAGTCGTAACTGGTGCAGTCTGATTCGTTTGGTTAATAGACGATGTATCAAGTCCAAGTAAGTCAGTCGATGCTGTTGATACTGCTGCAGCCGTAATTGGTGGAATATTTGGAACGACTTTTTTTGCATCCGATCTCGAGTTCTTCGGTGAATGTGGTTTTGGTAATGGAGCTGGAATTATATTATTTGTGATACTTATAGTCGTTGTTTTTGCAGTCGGTTCTGGTAATGATGATGTCGATGGTGTTGACTTCTTCTTGCGTTTCTGATTCTCAAGCTCCTCCTCAATTTCTTTATCCCAATCAACTAAAATTAGGTTTTCAATTAATAACTTTTATAATTTGTACATTGATTGATTTGTTTTTGAGATGCTTATCGATATAATTGGCATGTATGGTTCGATTTGATTCAGCATTGGATGTATTTAACGAGGTTTTTATTAAAAAAACCGTTACATGAAAAATTTGAATTTCTTGTTTTGAACTTAACGATAATTCAAATTTTGAATGACGGTTATTTTTGAACTTTAAAAAATCCAATCATCACAACCCTAAGACAGCACTCAAAAAAGCTTTTAAATGCTTACCTTTTGGTGGAAACGGCGGAGGAATCCATTCTCTAGCTATATATTTCTTCTGTTCATATTTAGCTCTAATAAAGTTCTCTAATCCAGAATCAGTTTGAGGACGACGGAAATTATCAGACAATAAGGCTTCGTACACAGCACGAGCTCGTGAATTACCCATTTGTTGAAGACAAACGACTTGTTCGGGACTCCATGTATCTAAATTGACAGACTTAACACGCGATATATGAACGCCTAAAGCAGAAAAAGATATAAAATGTGTTAATTGATAAAATCAACATAAAGCAATAAGCAGTATACAATTAAAGTTCAATAGCTTACCCTATATAATATGCAGCAACAATGTCGGAGATGTGAAAAGTAAACAAATTGATTAGACATAAAGAATTGATTTAAAGTAATTGATTATACCAAGTTTCGATGAATTCCTGCACATCTTATACACAAAAATATCCCCAAGTTCCAACTAGCCCATCTTGGACCTTTCTGATCACAATCGCAGCAATATTTATTATCCTCATCTCGTAGTAACTGATTAAGAATCTAAAAATAAAACATTTTTAAATAAGTTAATTACGTGGATGTGATTTATCTAAGCCAAATCATTAAGAGATTATAAATATTTTAAAAATTAAAACATCCAGATTCCCGATAACGCAACGCCAATTATTTTAAAACATATAGAGATTGAAAGTAATACGATCAAGGAATGAAATACTGTGAAATACAAACACAATATGTGGCCTGGTTTCGTAGAAAAGAACTTTTTCTGACAAAAAGGAAGTGAACAAAAGAAGATAAGTTTTAATCTCTAAAATTATCATCCAGTTGAGCATATTCATACTCAATATGTTGAGTATACATCCGTAATTGGATTACAGTGATTCTCAAGGCACACGGCAATGACATTTTTCCATAAATCTTGACATTCTTTAAATTTTTTCCATGACTCAAATTTCAAAAAAACTTTTTTCCTCACATTATTGCACTTTTCTTGAATCAACTTTGCTTTCTTGTCATCTTTCTTATTCATGGTTCCTTGATCGTTATTAGCTATCCTTTCGATCTCTACTGGATCTTTATCAATTGACGAATTCCTTAAATTCTTGATAAATTTTTATTTGACACGATTTTTTTATAGCAAAACCCAAAGTTGATGATGTGACGCAAAATATTTCCAGTTTTTTTGAGCTACACTTATAATTCGCTTGCTTTGTTTGTTGTGAATTATTTTTAATGCTATTGTTTGTCTGGATTGATGATTTGATGCTTGCTGGATGTTTGAAACTGATTTTATAGCAAAAATCTTTATAGCAAATTCTCAAAGGGTATAAAACACGCGAAATTTTGTGAAAATTTTCATTTGAATTTGAGAATTCGATGAGTTCACTTCGTCTTCTTGTTATACTTTAAATAACGTAAATTAGGACTTGCAATTAAGGTGAGTCTCTATTTTAACTGTAGATTAAGATTAATTTATTGTTCAAATGGTTTTTAATAAAAATTGGCTTAAAAAATAAAATTTCAATCGAAATACTTTTGAAGCTAAACCTTTTAAATTTTGTTTTATTAAATTTGACAGAAATTGATTTTGAAAATATAAAACAAGATTTTTTTTGTCTGTTTCAATGTCTTTAATGGATTTTCAAGTTTCATTTCTGATTATTAAACATCAATTAAATTTTGATTACGGTTAATTTGGCACAAAGGAGTAAACTTAAATTTAAAAATCAATAAAACTAATGTTAAGCATTCAAATAGAAAGTTCCCCAAGTTTAGAAACTTTCAGCTAATTTGCATGTTATCAACAATTGGCGTCATAACAAGAAAACTATAACATAAAAGATCATAAACATATAACGGTTGCAGCAGATGTTCTAATTGCACATAAACATTCGACCTTGTAGTATCTTTCTTAACGGGGAGACAAATCAAGTGATCAGACAGTAAATCAGATTATTGTAAATAATTACAAACTAAGATACAATAATTTTGCAAGATTGATCAGGTAATTTAATCTTCCATTGATTCATTTATAATTTAATCAAAATTTTAAATAAACTTGTCACGTTTAGTAATTTTTCATTGGAAATTTGATAAAACTGAGCTACACCCCAATAGCTATTAGCGCGTTTTGCGGCAAAAACCTATTTTTTCAAGGCATCAAAGCGAAGGCTTTAATTAAGTAAAAATATTGAAAAAAATTAATTATAATAATATTAGAAAGGTTAAAGTGTTTGATATCAAATATATAAACGTTGGTGCATAAATAGAAATTGAAAAATAGAGTGCTAAAAGCCAAAAAGAGCATTAAAGTGTAAAAGAAATTAGCGTTTGAATTCTTCGCTTGAAAGGTACGAATTTTGAGAAATTCAGTGATAAAATCAAATAATTTCATTCATAAAAGTGGCAAGGATCTATGCGTTATTACTTATTGCAATGTAAACAATTGATTTTCATGCAGAAAAAAACTCACGATTTGTACACTTAGAAAAAGAAAGAAAAAAAAGTTTCTCTTCTCGTTTCTCGTATGTCGTACTCTTAAAAAAACTTAATTTCCAACTTATCTTACAAAAAATTTCCCTCTACGAAAAGTTTAAAGTGAAATAATTCTCATAACATACATGTTTTCATAAAATCAAGCATAATAGAGACAAGCAATAATTCACAAAAAAAAAAGTCGGGTCATAAAATTTCATGTTCATGATGGATTTTCAACACCAATGTATAATAAATATATGATGATGATGGTTGTATGAAAAAAAAGAAAATGGAATACTACAGGAAATTAATAAGGTTAAAGAAAAATTTTTAATTAGTAAATATATTACAATTAAACAAGTACATTAGATTTTCCGCGCAAAGAATTTCTTGTGATAAAACATTTTTCGCCAACCGCTGTTTTGATAATGTGAAGAGTTTTGTGCTGTGCCTTTCGGGAAAGGAAAAAAATGTTCCGTAGAAAAGCAGCAGCAGCAAAGCTTTGCTTGTATTTGTGCGCGCGTTGAACTGTGTGTATGATGTGTACAGACATAAAGTGCCAATGTGCCTTGAATGTGTGCTAGTGTGTAGAATATAATAGAAAAAAATTATACTCGGATATCTATATTGTCATAGAAAGAAGAAAAAAATCAGAGGAGAGAAAATTGAGTCGCCTGTTAGAGTTTGACGCAAAATTATGTTGTTACAGAAGGATCTTTAGAATAAATACATAATTTTTGAGCTTAAAAACGTATATATTAGATGTGCAATAAATTTTTCTGATGTTGTGTCAAACCACCATTATTGAAAAAATAACATATGTATCGTAAAAATGCCATTTGAATGTTTCTTTCTGTAATGTAAAAAATACTTTAGTGCATGTAACATAAGAAAAATTTCCCACCAATTTCATACGTATGTACACAATGAGTGAGAGAATTGCAACAAGTTTTCCTTGCCTATTGATTATCAATTCGAAGGTCTAAATATTACAACTTCATAATTAGATAAAAATTCATATCGTTTACACAAATTTTTTTCATAATGCTTTAGTATTAACAAATCTTTTTCTTCATATTCTTTTATTTTAGTATTTTTATGATTATCAGCAATTTTTTAAAAGTTTGGGTAAATGTAAAGAAGTCATTATGTGAGAAATATGTTGTAAATAATATTTGAAAACGCAAAGAGCAAACAGCATGAATGAAATTGACCCAACAAAAACAAGTAACGGTAGTGCAACATCTGAAATTCAACATCAAGAAGGATCACCTCAAAATACAAATCGATCACCATTATTATCGTCACTGTTGACATCAGTTCATAAGCATGATAGTTTGTCAAATGGGCAAGAAAAGTCAAAAAGTGTGCATAGTTTGATGATGCCTTCGTCTGCATCTGCTATTGTCGCTAATCCACAGTATGATGAATCAGTAGCATACTTAAAGAAAGCATCACAAAATTCAGATAATAACGGTGGAACGAAAGAGGTGGATTTATCAACAATTAATAGTCATAGGAATAGAATTCATAATAATTTGAATGAATTACTTCAACGTAACAATAATAATAATAAAGTAGCATCAAGTGAAACAACCACAAAATCAATTTTAGAAAATTGCTTATTGAAACCGTCTACGGTGAAAAGTCAACAGCATCATCGACTTGAATCTCAATTTTATAACAAGATGAATGATAGTGACTATCATCATGGAGGCAGTGGTTCCTCCTCAGCTACATCTGTACTAAAATTTGCTCATCAAGAAGAAAACCGTAAAGTTGAGCCACTAAAAATTAATTTGAATAGAGATCGAGAACGAGAAACTCTAAGGACTGTCATAAAAATACCACAGCCACACTTGTATGAGACTAGTCCGACAAAAATAACAATTAAGCCGCCACATCCTCCTCCTGATCGAAATAATAGTGTCATAACAACGTCTCCAAATTCTGCTTCAGTTTCTATTTCACCAACGTTATCATCATCATCGCACTCATCAGAGTCCTCTTATGAAAATTTTAATGATTCACATCAGCCGCGTCCTTCAATTCAAATTGTTCCAAAACTGCATTTACGCACACCTCCTAATCATGAGCAATCAGAGCTCCATATCGTGCCTAAACTCACAATAACTGGTCTTAATTCACCGCAGACTTCATCAACCTTGCATAATCAATTGCAAAACGAGCAAGCAGCAATGAGAGATCACAGTGTAAATAGTATTTTAGACGGTCCAGCTATACCAAAGCTGACCATTAAGAAAGATAACAATACACACGAGGGATTCTATCATTTGAATCACGAAGGAAATACAATTCCCAAGCTACATATAAAAACAAATCATCATCATCACCACTCTTCTCAAAAAGACGGAATGAAATTGACGATTAAACCTTTATCGGAGCAACCGCCAGTGCCCAAGTTAACGATCAAAACAACTGATAATGATACAAAGACAATTGTTAATTCAGTATCATTTGATAATGAACAAGCTATACCAAAATTAACAATTAAAGCTAATCAGCAGCCTATGACACCGAAATTAACAATCAAACCGGTTGTGAGGCCAGCCGAGGAACAATCTCCACTACAAGAGGAATCAATTCCAAAATTAACATTGAAAGCTGTTAACAATAGATCAATCTTTGAGAAAGTTGTCCCAAAATTAGTCGTTAAACTTCCGAAAGAAACACAGCCAGACGATGAAGAAGAAGATGATGACGAAGAAAAAGAATCATCATCCTGCAGCTCGACGCCATCGCCACCTCTACCGTTAACAGTTCCAAAATTAAATATTAAACAGATTCCGATCAAGGAAGTGCCTAAGCAACCAGTGAAAAATTGTACTGATTCGGCTCCACAATCTGAAGTTAAATTCTCAATTAATCGATTAATTGGAACTTCAGAGGAGGTGTTAGATGAGAAGATGGAAGAGAATTTAGTATGTAAGCCATTGGAAATCAATACGAGTGTTTTAAAGAATGCTGATTCTGGTCAAGATTCGCCAAGAATTATATTGAAAATTAATAAAACAAATAATGAATCGACTACAACGGAAATTATTCCACAATTGACTGAAAATGTACAGAAAACAGTTAGCGTTAATCATAAACGAACCCATCCAAATGATAATGCTAATGAGCAGGAAGAACTTCCAAAAAAGCCTAAACTCAATGATGAAGATGACGATGTTATTATTATAAATGATAGTGATGCATCTAATGAAGCCTCTAATCAAATGAATAGTCTACCGCAGCATTCATTTGTTACAGAGACTACAACTATTCCCGAAAAAGTTCAAAATTCTGATCAGAAAGTAGAATCTGTTTCCACGTCTGCGGCGACAACAGGAAGAAGTTTAAGACAAACGAGAAGGAATCAAGAGGCAGCTCTCAAAGCACAACAGCAGCAAGAACAAAAAAAGAAACCATCTAATAATAAGTCACCGCCAATTGTCATTGAACAAGATAATTCACAACTCATTAGAGATGATTCGCAAGGAAGTGAATCTATTGATCCATTAGCATTGTCAAATGATGGAGGAAATTCAAATTCAGTCGATGAGCTGATAACACCCAAACGAGGACGTGGCCGTCCCAAGAAAATTGCACCTGAAAAAGTAGCAATTATTTCCGAAGAATCTGTTTCTCGAGATCCTTTGGAAATAGATATGCCAACTGACAGTAATGATAACAGTACACTAGACAACGGCTCACAAATGGATGAAACGAGCGATAGTCAGAAGAAATCATCCCGAGGAAGAGGTCGAGGACGAGGAAGATTAAAGCGAACTGTTGAAGTCATTAAGAATGGAAAGCCAGTGCAAATTACACTGGAAGGACATGATGATGATGATTCGCCATCTTTCTCACTTTATAATAGAAGCCTTAGAGGAGGATTTACAGGAAATAAACGATCAAAAGGCGGTAAAGCTATTCGAGGAGGAAAGGGATCAAAATCTTCTCCTTTCGTAACACCAGAACGTTCAAAAGATTCATTTTATTTCATGACTCCTAATCATACTGAATTTAAGGTAATAATTTTAAGAAATTTTAATTTGAATGAAGAAATCTTATTTTAATTATTTTTAAATTATAGGAAAGCAATCGAAAAAAATTATTCACAACACCATCATTATTTGAAGAAGATACAAGAATGAGCATGAGTGGAAATGATTCACAATCAATTATAAGAACAATGGAAATGCATTCAAATGAGGAATCACAAAGCTCTATCATAAGTAGTACGAGCAATACTATTGATGGATCAACAACCAAGAAACGTCAAAAAAAGATGGACATGGGTGATTCAGAAGGGTATGTGCATTGTAAAAAATCTATTTTATTAGCTAGACTAATTTCATATGTGTCCTTTTAGACGAATGGAATTCATGGTGGATATGCTGGCAGAATATGACTGGCCTCTAACAGAAAGCGGGAAGAACCGAGACACTTATATGATTCAGGAACAAATAGCCGAATATCTTGGAATTAAAAGCTTCAAAAGGAAATATCCTGATTTAGTAAGAAGGCCTGTTGACATGGAAGAACGAAATCATCTTTTTGAAAATGGCTTGGCATCAGAAAAGATGTGTGATTTAGGATTGACCGCTGTTTACGCAAGTGAAGTGTTAGATATTATGTGTAATGATTATCCTGAAAAATATGAAGAGTACAAAAGATATCAACGTGAGAAAATATTCAAGCATGCTAGACTCCGACTTGAGACCGCAGTTATTGACAGAAGTCAAATGCAAAAAGATAAGGCCATAACATCCGCATCAGAATGGAACACTAGATTTAATAAAGAGTAAGTCAATTTATAAAATTTGCATAAATGACAGAATGCTAATAATTGTCTATTTAAAATAGTCGCCGAGAAAATCGTCGTTGTTGTATGGACTTACAGAATTGTTCGGTTCAGAAGCCCACACCAATAAGAGACTACAAAACAACGCCATCAGCAATATATCGATCTCCATATCCCGTTGCACTAGTTCCCGGTCAATTTAGTGAATTTTACGAAAAATACACTCCTGAACAGCTAGCGTAAGTTTAATTTGCAAACATTCTGAACAAGAAGACAAATTTTAATTATTTCAATCTCTTTAACAGATGCTATCCTATCAACACAGTCTTAGTTGATTTTAATAAACTCCAAGAATATCTCAAGACTCATCCAGAACCATATGAATCATCGAGTGACAGCAGTGATAGTTCAGATGATGAAGGCAGCGATAGTGGCAGCTCAACGGTAAGATTATAATGGAAATTTTTTAAACTGGTTTATTTAATTAATATATTTGTTTGACTTTAGGATTCTGATTCTTCTGATGAATCGTCTGAAGACGAATATGTAGATCCATTTTGTAAGGTCTGTTCCAAGACTCCCTTCACAAATCGCTTTAACCAGCCGGAGAAGTTTATCAAATGTTCTACTTGTAAAAATGAAGGTAATTTGTGATAAAATAATTATGCAGAATGAATTTAACATAATTTTTTAACTATAGCACATCCTTCCTGCATACAAATGTCTCAGAGAATGTACATCCGATCATTAGCTTATAGTTGGCAATGTTCCAGTTGCAAGTCGTGTAGCAAGTGTCGAAAATCAAAGGATAATAAGATGTTATACTGTATTCAATGCGACAGAGGCTTTCATATTTACTGTTTGGGTCTACGAAATGTTCCCGAAGGTAAAATTAGAGAAAATTTGTACTCCTTTTAAAATTTATTTAACATTTCAATTGATTTTTACTTGTTTAGGTCACTATCACTGTGTTAACTGTACAATTTGTTCTGAATGCGGAGCTAAGTCACCTGAAGGTCAATACAACTCAAATTTAACACAGCAACAACGACAAGATTTGGCAATGATAGCACAATGGAATCATGAATTCACAATCAATCCATTGACAAACATTCAAGAGCACAAGGCGAGCTTATGTTTGCCATGCTTCAGGAAAAATAATCAAAAAAAGACGGATGAGTAAACTCGGTTATTGCATTATCACAATATATTTTGTCACATCATCATTTCTCTAACCATTATAGAATCTTAAGAATATGATTTCAATCATTTCTTTATCAAACACAAAAAAACTTCATTCATATATTTTTAATGAAACTGAGATTCAAGCAATTTTATGCATATTAAAATAAACAAATAATTAACTATATTAACTAAGATGACAATTTAAAAAAAGGCAAAACATCATAAATAACAATGCTAAGAGCTTGACTTCACGAAAAAAAAAACTTGAGTGAAAAAAAAACTGGTGAATTAAAAATGAATATAAAAAATAACAAATAACTCTAATTCAAAAAAATAATATTTTTAAATAAAAATTAAATTATTTATTTTGAATTAATTTCAATTATTGAATTAAATGAGAAAGATGATGATTATAATTTGTTTTTTTAAATATTAGAATGAATGAATAGGAAAAGAATATGGAAAGGAACCGAATTAATAAGGTAGCGCACAGTACTTTGATAACGAAAAGGCGCCGAACAGAAAAGTTGAATATGATATGAAAAGAGGTAATGTTTGAAAAATCAGGGGTTTAGTATTGGAGATATAGTGATTTGAGAGATTAGAACTTATAAAGTATTTGGAAAACATTCGGCATCAAAAGTAGCATAATTGATAGATCTGATACTAAACCTTTGATTTTAGTACTTGATGTAAATTTTGTTTCCAACACAAGTTTTTATTTTATAAAAAATATATATATATATATAAAAATTATTATATATTAATTAATCAATGAAAGCAAAACAACACACACAGAAAACAGACACTTATATAATGACTGTAAATAGAATTTATCTTAATATGCAATTAATTATAATCATTATTTTTTAAAATGATTTTTTTTTCTTTTTTGTTTTATTGGATAAATGGTGAATATTTCAATTATTTTTTTTTTCATTTGAAAAATTTCTATGTTTCTCAGCGCGCTGAAATGTATAATTCTTAAGTAAATAATATATAAAAGAAAAATCAACAAGAAAAAGTAAGTTAAAATAATTAATAAACAAATAAAAAACTCTTTTATTAGAAAACATAGTAAATAAAAAAATGCAAACAAAATTGAATGCGAGGATTAAAAAGTAAAATTGACAATTCTGGGACTACATTAAAAAAATAAATTTTTTAAGGAATATAAAACAAAATTAAAAAATTTTCTAGTTATTTGTTTTTACTAATATTGATTTAAATATTTTATAATTTTAAAAAAAGAACTAAAACGAGTTTAATGTTTAAGATCCAATTTGCACACATGCTAAAACATATTAAAATAAATTATTTTTAATTTAGCTACAGAAAAAAATAATGAAATAAAATAATTGAGTTATGATTTAGTTAGATTTAAATTATCCATTATGTGAAATCCCCATTTTAGGTAACTCATACAATTATTTTTGTACATAAAAAGAAGAATGGAAAAATGATTATTAAAAATGATAAAAAAAATATATAACTATGATTTTTTACTTATTTCCGATTTGTTGGAGCCAATTTCTCAATATTTAAGTCGTTCTTTCAGAAGAGA
Source organism: Chironomus riparius (assembly GCA_917627325.4). Classification (NCBI taxonomy): domain Eukaryota; kingdom Metazoa; phylum Arthropoda; class Insecta; order Diptera; family Chironomidae; genus Chironomus; species Chironomus riparius. The sequence goes on along the minus strand of OU895878.1, from coordinate 48,088,031 downwards.
CTCAGTTTAAAGCAAATTCAGCTAATCAAAATTGATCTGAAAGTTCTACAAAGTAAGTTAAAACTGAATGTTTCAAAAATGCTAGTCAAATTGTTTCAAAATTCACTAGAAAAAGGGTTCACATCAAATTTATAAAGGCATCCACTCAAGTTATGAAAGGTTTATTGATCCTACGATAAAAATCATAAAAAGCCTCTTCTTTTATTATTTTTTGAGGTTTATTGTTCTGATTGCTATTTTCATATGACACGCGACATTTTCATTTCATTTCAGTTTTAAATAACACACGGCTTATAAAAATAAACAAACAACAATGAAAAGAAAGAAATTCGAGAGATATTTTGGCATGTTTTGTTGAGAAAACCAACTGAAACTCCTCAAGATATTCTTTTCAATAATTTTGCATCTTTATCCTTTTAGCAAAAAGAAGGAAATATCTTGTCGTGTTGTTTTTTGGGGGCATGGAGAGGAAATGAAGTCATAGAGGATGAAGAGAAATTGGAACTGATTGACAAATGTAAAAAGAGAGGAAAAGTGAAAGAGTAATTCATCATAGTCTGTCATGTAGACAATAAATGAAGGAGAGAAGAAACAGCAAATGTCTGGTGCATTTTTAGTTGACAAATCGATATGCGTAATTTAAGAATCGCATTGCCATTCAGCCGGATATAAACATCATTTTTTCTTCATTATTTGTCCTGAAATGTGTCATTTAGTAAGCTAATTGATTTGAAATAAGTAAGACCACATATGATAGTTTAAAGTTACATATTGCTGGATTTTGGGGGGTGATCATCCAGTGATGTGTATCAAAAAATATGATTTTAACACCAACTTTTCTCTGCATGCTAGAAAATGCTCCTGTAAAAGTTTTATAATCCACAAATTTGACATTTCCTAATACCAGACGTCATTTACAAACAAACCTTATTTTTGTTTACGACAAAACAGACTAGATAATGTCAGAATCTCATGATGCGTGTGCCATGACAACATAAAAATATCATGTTGCGAGAAAAGGAACTAAAAAGTCAGAAAAGAAAGTCAATTAATCACTTTGATGCAAGTTGTTATAAATGCAAATTGCTTGCAGCTTCTAAATTTATACACTATGGGAACTGAAAACCGTTATAGCTTCCTTGCATAACGACATTTAATATCGTAAAATTTTCCATTACTTAGAAGCTCAAAACACGCTTTAATTGGATTGTTGGTAATTCAAGTTATTCAAATCGCATGCAAGTTTTTATTGTTATCAATTCAACACCTTTAGAAAATTTTCCATTCGTTCAAAACTGGTAGTCAGCAGAGGCTTTAGGCCAATTATGTGGTATACTCGAATAATTGACACTCAAAATATTTTGAATAAAACAAAAACATTTCAAATGTTGCATTGTCCATGTAAGAGAGTTGCGATTTCTAATGTCCAATAATTTTTCATATGCTACGCATGTTATATACAGTGAACAATTGGAAGTTTATACTAGTTTTGGTATCAATCGATTGACGAAGAAGTAAAATTCAATGTCAAATGCAAAGAAGAATTGAAAAAAGTTGAAGCACAAAGAAAGAAGAATCGTAAGTGGCGTTCAATAGCGTTATGTGTTAAAACTAGACTTTGTTTAGTTGTTCAACTATTTCATAAAGTTTAATTATAGTTTTTGGAGATGATGTCCGAATAGCACAAGTCGTTTAATTGAAAAGAAATCCAGCACCCAGCTGGTATGACTCTGACATGGTGCTGGCTTCGATTTGAATCCAGAACTATGCTAGAGTCACATCAGCTTGTTGCCGAATTTCTGATCGATTAATCGACTTGTGCAATTCGGGATGACGATAGTAATGAGTATTTATTGATTTTAAGAAATACCACTTCTGATAAGTCAGTGATGTAGCAAGAATTTGTAGTTCCTTAGTGGTATATTATAGTTACGATTAGGTTTCTTATAAGGACACTACAGTTAAAGCTAGTTTATTCATCACCATGATTTCTTGGGCTTCTAGCTTCTAAATATAACATGATTTTGACTTATAAAACATTTGAAATCCTTGAATTGAATTTATGGGTGCGGAACTGATAGAAATGATCAAAACTTTTTTTTTCATTTAAAAGCGTACATACGCATTTTATTGGATTGTAATTAATTATAAAATAATACAAAAATCAAAAATAAACTACTGTATCGGGTACAAAACCCAATGCGGATATATTCACACCGTACCATCAAAATCAAAAGTCTTATGGATGGACCAAGATTTGCTCAGCATAATTTTGAAAGGTGGGCGTAAAGTACGGCTGAGACCCATATCGACACAGTTCAAAAGTTATACCTAATTTATGTTATTATTATATCAGCTACAAAAACACGTAGTTTGAATTTTGTCACCATCGGGAACAGTTCTCGTAAATGGTAAAATATTATTAAAAAGGAATTAATCCTGAATTATGTCGCTATTTTGTCAAGTGTTTTAAGATAAAGAATTTGTTTTTTGGTTTCGACAGTGAAGAGTATGAACAAAATTCTGATGGGGTAGTCGAAATTTTAGATTTCGATTTTTTTTTAAGCTATGCATTACAAAAAAAAATATTGGTATGTCATTTATGTCAAAATTATGTCAATTCAAATAAAACATCCAAAAAATTTTTTTGACCAAAGTACACCATAGAAAATCAATTTTCAATTTTGGACTAGGGGCGACCCTAGTTAAAATCAATTTTGTCACTTTTTTCTTCGAGGGTTTATCCAAATGGATTGGAACTTTGCATAAATATTCTAGTGCTTAACACAAATACAAATAAAACATCTTAAATTTTTTGAGCATAGAACCAAGAAGGAAATACATTTTCAATTTTGGATTAGGGGCGACCCTAGTCAAAATCAATTTTGTTACTTTTTTTCTTCGAAGGTTTATCCAATTACAGTGAAACTTTGTGTGAGTATACTAATATTTATACAAAACAGTTTTAAATATCTGAAGCAAGAAATGTATTCTATATGTCGTCAGACCCAAATTTTATAAATTTGTTTGTACATTAAAAAACACCGTGACTTAAAATTTTGTCCAAAAAAATGATTTTTATTAATTCAGAAATGTGTGACCTGAGGATTAGAATGCTCATACAAAGTTTTTCTGTTTTTGGATAAACCTTCGAAGAAAAAAAGTGAAAAACTAGATTTTGACTAGAACTGTCCCAAGTTCATAATTGAAAATGTATTTCCTACTTGGTTCTTTTCTCAAAAAATTTTTAGGATGTTTTATTTGTATTTGTTTTAAGCACTCGAATATTTATGCAAAGTTTCAATCCATTTGGATAAACCCTCGAAGAAAAAAGTGACAAAATTGATTTTGACTAGGGTCGCCCCTAGTCCAAAATTGAAAATGTATTTCCTTCTTGGTTCTTTGCTCAAAAAATTTTTAGGATGTTTTATTTGTATTTGTTTTATGCACTCAAATATTTATGCAAAGTTTCAATCCATTTGGATAAACTATCGAAGAAAAAAGTGACAAAATTGATTTTGACTAGGGTCGCCCCTAGTCCAAAATTGAAAATGTATTTCCTTCTTGGTTCTTTGCTCAAAAAATTTTTAGGATGTTTTATTTGTATTTGTTTTATGCACTCAAATATTTATGCAAAGTTTCAATTCATTTGGATAAACCCTCGAAGAAAAAAGTGACAAAATTGATTTTGACTAGGGTCGCCCCTAGTCCAAAATTGAAAATGTATTTCCTTCTTGGTTCTTTGCTCAAAAAATTTTTAGGATGTTTTATTTGTATTTGTTTTAAGCACTAAAATATTTATGCAAAGTTTCAATCCATTTGGATAAACCCTCGAAGAAAAAAGTGACAAAATTGATTTTGACTAGGGTCGCCCCTAGTCCAAAATTGAAAATGTATTTCCTTCTTGGTTCTTTGCTCAAAAAAATTTTAGGATGTTTTATTTGTATTTGTTTTAAGCACTCAAATATTTATGCAAAGTTTCAATCCATTTGGATAAACCCTCGAAGAAAAAAGTGACAAAATTGATTTTGACTAGGGTCGCCCCTAGTCACTTACTCAAAAAAATCAAAGGATGTTTTATTTGTATTTGTTTTAAGCACTAAAATATTTATGCAAAGTTTCAATCCATTTGGATAAACTATCGAAGAAAAAAGTGACAAAATTGATTTTGACTAGGGTCGCCCCTAGTCCAAAATTGAAAATGTATTTCCTTCTTGGTTCTTTGCTCAAAAAATTTTTAGGATGTTTTATTTGTATTTGTTTTAAGCACTAAAATATTTATGCAAAGTTTCAATCCATTTGGATAAACCCTCGAAGAAAAAAGTGACAAAATTGATTTTGACTAGGGTCGCCCCTAGTCCAAAAATTGAAAATGTATTTCCTTCTTGGTTCTTTGCTCAAAAAAATTTTAGGATGTTTTATTTGTATTTTTTTTAAGCACTCAAATATTTATGCAAAGTTTCAATCCATTTGGATAAACCCTCGAAGAAAAAAGTGACAAAATTGATTTTGACTAGGGTCGCCCCTAGTCCAAAATTGAAAATGTATTTCCTACTTGGTTCTTTGCTCAAAAAAATTTTAGGATGTTTTATTTGTATTTGTTTTAAGCACTCAAATATTTATGCAAAGTTTCAATCCATTTGGATAAACCCTCGAAGAAAAAAGTGACAAAATTGATTTTGACTAGGGTCGCCCCTAGTCCAAAATTGAAAATGTATTTCCTACTTGGTTCTTTGCTCAAAAAAATTTTAGGATGTTTTATTTGTATTTGTTTTAAGCACTCAAATATTTATGCAAAGTTTCAATCCAATTGGATAAACTATCGAAGAAAAAAGTGACAAAATTGATTTTGACTAGGGTCGCCCCTAGTCCAAAATTGAAAATGTATTTCCTACTTGGAAAAATTTTTTTCATCCAAAGTTGAATTTAAAAAAAATCACAGTGAACTTTTAATTTGAAAAATTCGTAAGAAAGGAAAGTTTTTTGCTTTTTCTGAAGCAACGGCTGTACCTACCTTGCCTAAAAACAATACAGCTCTTCTGTAGAGCAGCAGGAACAAATGTTAAAAACTAGAAGTCTCTACAATGTCTCGTTATTGAGATTTCTTGCTGATATACTTGCTTGTTTGCTTGCTTACAGAAAGCATATTTTGCGATTTTCTCAGCAATGCCGCAATCAAATTGAAATCTGTTTTTTGCAAAAGATGTGAAATTCAAGGCACAAACTTTTCATCTCTGAACATTTTAAGCTATCTTGCTCCATATCCTGTGAATATAAAAATTCATAAGAGTTAAAGAATATAATTCAATAAGATGGAATTTTGAGAGATTATTGCAAAATTTCATTAGAAATTAAAGCATTCCTAATGTTTTTTATATCTCTTCCATTCGAAATGATATTATTTTGGTAAAAATTACGACTGATTACGTTTAGATATCTTTCATCTGCCTGTGCTATTGTTGACTGCCTACACCAGATTGATTTGTCAAATAAAAACAATCCACCATCCTTCAATCTTAAGTGTCTATTGCCTGTGCTTTCAAGCATCGATTGTAAGTTACTTATCCCATTTTGGTTGTATGTGGATATATAAGTTTCGTCATCCAACATTTTCGTTGCTAACTTGTAATTGAGTAAAATCCCATCAACCAAGTCCAGTACACCATTTGTGTCACATTCAACTAGGATCTTCATAATTCGCTCTGACGGGAAGAACTTATTATATTGTAGCGATGAACTCATCTTGAATATGCTAGACGGGAGATCAATCGACGAGTCATTAAGAACTGCACGTCGTACTTCTAATTCCTTCTTTGCTGGATTCACATTCAAGATTATCCCATCGATAGTAAATTATGAATGAAGAAAATAAAATTTAAATTTCCATGAGATCTCAGATAAGATACAATCTTTTGAATGGATAACACATGATGTACATTTTCTATCACAAAAAACTTGGTCTTTATCATTGCAAAACTGATCAAAAAACTGTTTAATTATGAAGAAAAATGATAAAAAATTACAAAAGTCCTCGTGTTATTGATCGAAGGACTTCAGCGCATTTTTGACGAAGCGATCAGTATTTGATTTTGTATAATTAATAATTTGCTGCAAAGAATTTCCATATAGAAAAAGTTTATCATTTAACGGTTTTTTAAAATTTGAAATTTTCCAACTGCTAGAAAAAATTTGAAATTATAGAGGTAAAGTTGAATTTATAAAGGTAAAATAAAATTTAAGCAGGTTACACTGAAAACAAAACAAAAATTCATTAATTATAGCATAAATACACTGTTTTAAGACTTTTAACAGTTCGATCGGACAATAAACAATAGTAACGAAGCTAATAAAACAAACCTGGGCTATCTACGATGTCTGGTTAAAAAGTTTTTATGCTTACCCAGCCGAGCAAACGAACGAACGAACAAAGTGCATTATTAAGCTTTCTTTTCGAAAATAAGTTTTCAAAAATGCGTTAAAAATGATCAAAATTGATCAAAATCAAATTTTTCAGTTCCTAGATTGGATTTTTGCTTCAAAGAGTTTCCATTCATCTTAGTAGATTATAGAAACTAGCTAAAAATCGATAGATTAGAGTTAATAGTTCCTATAATTGAGTAACATCAAAAACAACGCATATTCAAGATTTTGGTCATCCCTGAACCAACTTACTGAAATGAAGCATTCATAAATGTCAAAAAAAAAATATGGAAGAGGAAGAAGAAAAGACAAAACAGAATTCAATGAATGCCATGATATTTGCAAAATGAGAACCAAATGAAGAGGAACAGAAAAGAGAAGAACAAATAAATGAATCCTTCCGCATTTTTAAGGGATAAAATGTGATGATTTTTATATTGAAAAAAAGGGTAAAATTTCCCATCACGAGACAATGTCAATTTCTACACACATGCTATTATTATGGGCATTTCTCGTCAGCATTGAATAAAAGGTGATACGTCTATTGTATGAAATATGTGTAACGGCATTGTCAATTGTTATTGTGGGTGATTGAAAGATATTGCAAATTTTTATTTATCCTCAATAGTACATCACATCAGCAGCATCAAACCCCAACAAGATGTATAATGTTATTTCTCTTCCTATATTTACAAAATCAATATCAGTTGATGCGTTTTAGTTTAATTCAGAAAATATAGAAAATGGAGGGTTTGCGTACATGTTGTGTTTTTGCATTGTCAGTGGTCAGTGGTTTGTAATAATAATGAATAATGAAAGTTTTAAAGCGAAATTTTTCATTATTTTCAGATCGTGAGAAGCAAATTTTTCAGTTTGATGTGGGATATGAATGAGAATGGGACATGCATTGAAATCTTTTCTTTTGGATTTTAATGTCTGTGAATTTTTAAATATGATTTTAGGTTGTTCTCAGTTAGTTCTTGAGGATAAAAAGTCAATTTTGATGGCAATGAAATAATTTGTAATAAGATGGCAAATTGCTGTCAATTACAGCATTTTATGCTGTTTTTACATCAATAATTACCCAATAAAATTGATTTTGTTGAAATTTGCCAAAGGAGCCATTCAGCTTATGACTTCCAGGGGGAGGGGGGGGGGGGGGGGGCAGCAAGAAAAGAACAATAGAAATTCCTGGAAATCCATTGTTCTTTTTTGAAAAATGACCGTTAATTTTGGACGATATAATTAAACAGTCCCAAACATTTTTGCTTTTTTAAGGTTAAGAATCAAGATCCAAAAAAGATTCCGAGATATCAATCAACAATGATTAAGGCAATAAAAAGTTAAATGAATTATATGAGAACTAATCGCCAAACTTCTTGTCCTACTTTTAATTAACACAACACGTGATTTTCCAGTAAAAAATAGTTGTTCTTAATTTCATGTTTTTGTTTTTCACATACTTCTTGCCATCCTTGATGTACTTCTTAAGTCACACTTGTTTAGGTAAAATTTATGTTGTCGATTAAGAAAAATCAACAATAACCAGGTCTTAATGTGCTCTATATAAATATTCTTAGATTAAGTTCAGGCAGAAATTTTTGTTTCTTGAGGGCTTTGGAAATTATTATTGATATGCAATTTCAAAGCAATCCAGCAACGATGATGTCAAAAATCTTAAGTTTACAGCTTGAAAACGAGTTGAATCAAGTCTATGTCTCAAATTATTACCCCATAAATTACGAGAAATTCCTTATTCTAATTTATTCAGTTGACTTGTGTTGGACTTCCAAAAACTGCAATATTTTACAACATGCAAGCATAAAAATGGGGAAAAAATAGTTCAAAAAAGTAATTTATGGATGCATTCAAAGTCGTAATAATATTAACTTTCTTGTCTTTTTTCTTGCTGTTGTTTGTTGTCATTCTCGGGGTCCTTGAGCGATTACCTCAATATAAAGTAATAAAATAAGTTAAATATCCAATGGTCAATTTCCCTTTTATTTTTCTTAATCCTTTAAATTATTATATTGCAAAAAATAAAATAAAAAGTCACTGACAAGAAAAGTTGTTTATTTTATTGTTTTATTGAAATTATATAACAAAGAGTAAAATAGAAAAACAAAAATTTTACGCTTCAACCGAATTACCTGAGATTCATGTAAGTATGCAAATAAAGAAAATGAAGCAAAAAGTTGACCATTGCTAAGGATTAGCAATTTTATGTAAATCATCTCATCTTCAGGTATAACTCTTTACTTAACTAATTTTCTTAATTCTTAAATGAGCAATATAGTAATTAAATGAGTTTTTAGCTTCTTGGAAGGATCTTGTCATATACTCTGAGACTCTTTATTATCGCCTTTTGTGGTAGTAAAGAAATTGAAGAATTTTTTGGTGCTGCTGATTGAGTTATTTAAGCGCAATATGCTTAGCAGGGATCATCATAATGCAATTGTATTTACTGCAATTCTAATTTAATTTTAAGTAAAATTTAATAAAACTTTTGAGTAAAAAACTACAGATTGAATCTAATAAAAGCTAGAATTACGATGCTAACCTAGCCAGCCAGAAAGTATTTTCTTCAAAACTTTAGAAACCACGACTAGCAATTCAACAAACCTAGTAGCTAGTCTGCAAACCTAGTAGCTAGTCAGTAAATCTAGTAGCCAGTATATAAACTTAGTAGCAAGTCAGTAAACTTAGTAGCTAGTCGTCTAAAAATAAAAACAGCAAGCTATTCAGTATACAGTGATCTAGAAAATTAATAAGTCAATCCAATAGTCCAGCGAACCAACTAGTCTGTCCGTAGAGCGATCAATCAGCAAATAACCACCCATTCAGCCTTTTCAGCTTCAATATAAAGCCTACATCTTCAGTATATCCTCCCAAAATCATCTTCATCTTCTCCTTTTCTTCAATATTTACACAAAAGGCCATTAAATCATGGAATAATAATCCAATTATTGACTTCTCAGTCAATCAATCATAATCGAAAGATGTGTAAAAGGTCGATTAACGGTATTGCGATTTTTATATGACACGTTGACAAGCATGATTCCCACATTTATTTATTTCGTACCCAAGAAACACATCTTCATCCTTTTAAAATTGAGTAGAAAAAAAAAATTCTCTCATGTCACACGGAATAAAAGGAACAGAAGAGACTGAGAAAAAAAATATCAAAAAACCGAAATGAGCAGGTGAAATAAAGAAAAATATTTGCAAATCCTTTTCCTACTTTCTTTTATGTCCGCATTATAGATGGATTTTGTGGATAATTTAAGGGCCTTTCTTCTTGATTTTCACATTCACTAGCATATCATCATAAATGTGTGAATTGACAAAAAAGATGCACACATTTCCTGAATTACGGTATGTTTTGTGATCAACTGTAAAATTTTTATATTATTCATATTGATGAAAAATTTATAATATTTTAACGAAGGTTCTTTTTTGACATATTTAAAAGATTGAGGATGTTTTTTTTGATGTTAACACCTTTTTGAGATTAGCGGAACTTTGAATTATGCTCAAGTTGCAGATTAAGTTTTTGTAGTGTAAAGGTTTACAGTTGCAGAGATTTGAATGAGTTGATTGGAATTAAAGTGAAGATTTTAATTCAATTCAAAGGTTTTTTTTTACAGATAATGCAAAATAATAAGCTATTAAATCAATGTAAAATAGATATTTAATATTTATAAATATCAAATAATTTCTACAAAATGTTTATGTTTAATAAATTTGATTCAAACTGTTTCTTTTAAAAAAATTATTATTTAAATTGCAAACACTTCGAATTTTAAATTTTATTCAACAATTTTCATTACATTGTAGCTACCTTGCTCTTATTAAATGATTATAAGAATCTAAAATCTTCAAAAAAAATTCTGAAATGAAATATTTTAAACTAAAATGCAAAAAAATATAGTTTTAAAAATATTATAAATGTTTTATTAATTATCATGCTTAATCCTATCTTATAAACTCTTTGTACAATATTTTCTTCCTCAATCCTCATTAAAATTTACAAATTTTTAATCAATCTTACAAAAAAATTTGATTAAAGCTTATCACGCAATCAGTCTTACTATAAACATTCCCTGAATTCTCAAAAATTTGAAAATTATTAAAAAATTAAATATTCTAAATCAATAAAATGTCTTATGAAGTAGCGATTCCAGCTTGCACACCATAAATTGCTAATTGTTTTCTAGCTGCTGCAAGTTCAAACTTTAATTCAATATTTTCACGTTCAAGGAATGCTGCACGAATTGCAATTTCATCTTCCTTAATTCTTCGTCTATCGCGTGACTTCTTAGCTGCTGCATTATTTTTCTTGCGTCGTTCAAAATATGCGTCATCTCTCTCATATCCATTGCTTGATTTAGAAATATTTAAACTTTCTTGAATCTTTTCTGTGGCTGTGAATGCAGGCTCATTGTTATTAGCTTCAGGACTGCTTCCTTTTGTCGAAATTCTTCTCATTTTTGGATTATTAATAACTGGATTTCCACCATTCGCAGCATGAATCTGCTCAAGCATTCTCTTCCTGAAGACTGCATATTTTTCAGCAGAAGCTTGATCAAGAATTGAACCAGCAGCAGCAAGACTAAGTGGATCTTTTGGATAAGCTTTAAATGGCCTTGATAACTTTCCATCACGTCCAACAACCATCATTGATGAGTTCGATGAAGATGTTGGTGATTTTTGTGAAGATGCGACAGAACTTGACGATGAAATATTTGAGATTGTTCCATTTGGGACATCACTGCTGTCTTCATGATCATGTGGAGGTGAGCATGGCTTTTCTGTATTTTCATATCTTTCGTACATTTGATTTGGTGATCTTGTGACAAAATGGTTGTGATTATGATTGTCATTGATTGGCGGTGAAATATTTTCTAATTTTCTAATTATTGGCATTCCATCGAATTTCTCAAAGAGTTGAAGCGGTGAATTTTTAAGTACTGTGGTCGTCGAAGGTGATGAATGCTCATATGTGTAGTGATGTTGTGGATATTGTGCAGTATGTTCTGGTGTTAATTTAACCAAATGATTGTGGAGTAGATATTGAGACGGTTGATAGTGATTTGGTGATTCTTCAAAACTTGAGGGCGATGTCGTTTTTCTAGTTTCTGATTCAACTGAATCACGTCTTTTGCTGGTTAAGTCTAATGCGCTTTCTTCTGGAACTTGACGAACCATGGCTGCAGCTGAGAGAAGTTGATGTTGGTGGAAGGAATATTCGTAGGTTGACTTCATGTTTCGCAAGAGGCTTTGGATTGGTTCTGTTTGGAAGGAAATTAATTTTTATTAAAATTTGTGATTTATTTTTACTTTTTTAAAATTTTTCATTTACTTTTTTTGATTTTTAAAGAAAATTATTTCAATTTTCTTTACAAAATCAATTTTTAAATTCTTTAAATTTTTGAAAAATTCATTAAAATTCAACTTACCATTTTTTAAATCCATCATGAATTGTGTCATCATTTTCGATCACTTTTGAAATTTATTCTTGTATTTTTCTGATGCAATTTATGTTTTTAATAAGTAATCCAAATTATATTTTTTTTCAATAATTAGGTTTTTTTCACTCTTTTTATTTTTGTGTCCAAAAATTTCTTGTTCACTTAACTCTTTTACAACTTTTTATGAAATGACCAAAAACAGTTTAGTCCATCGTTCTTTATATGCACTTTCGGCCAGTATGAAGAGAGGATTGAGAAACGAAGAAAACTTCCAACCAATCAGAGAGCAGAATGAATTGCAGTAAATGGAGAGAATAACAAATGGACGAGTTTGAACTGTGTGACAGAAAGTTATCGGAAATGAGCATTGGAGAATGTTAAATGTGTGACATTGAGTGAAATTATTTCAATAATTCAATTATGAAATAATTTATTGATTTTTCTTGTGGTCTTTGGATTTTGAAATTGTTTCTTTAAAATTTGAAATTGATTCAAAATTCAAGTTCAATTTTTGGAAAATTTAAATTAAAATCTACAAATTTCTTAAAGTCAATAGTTGAATTTACTAGAATTTAAGAAGAATTTCTATTTTCCAGAATAATTTTGCTCATTAGAAAATGAGAAGATACAACAGAGCATGAAGAAGAAAGTTAATAAAGCAAAAAGGGAAATAACAAGGGTTGAAAAATAAAGAAGAACTGCTGGGTGAAAGAAACTTAAAGAGAAAGGATAAACAAAAATTGTCTTATTGATGGGCAGGTTCTTCAGTTAGGGATGTTTATTTCAAAAAATGTTGTAAAAACGAAATTCATTCAAGCGGAAATAAAACCTCGTACCTCTCGATTGCCAGTCAAGTGCTCAGACCACTAAGCTATTGGGCTTTGCCATTGGAATGTTTATTTGTTTTTTGGTTTGCAATTGAGTTTTTGGAGCTAAAACCTTATTTTTTTGCTTTAGAATCATGAATTTTGAGATTTCGAGAACTTGGAACTTCAATATCATCTATAGCTGAGCAAGTTAGAGCTTACAAGTTCAAAACTAATTTAGACTGGAATTAAATTGACTAAATTTGTGAAACATTTGCTTTAAATATACAAACGTTTAAGATTTGGAGAATTCTTGGTAAATACAACTCAAAAGTCTGAGTTTTGAACCCAAGTCAACTTTATTAACATTGCAGTGACTTGAAACTGAAGTTTTAAACTGTTTTAAACTACAAAGCAATGTCCGAATAGTTTCAAAATCTTCATCTTCAACCAACTGACCATTTTCCCTCATTACTCACATCACTGATAAATACACCCACTTAATCCTCTATGAAAACTGAATTGACCATTGGCAATATGTCATAAATTTCTATGAATTTACAACTTATTTAAGATTTTTTTTTGCTGTCACACAAAAAATAAAATATTTTTACCTTAAAATTGTGTATATTTGCTCTTCAATTCACCGAATCATGTCCTTTACCTTCTTGTTCTATTCTTTTTTTTTTTTTGTTTCGGCAATTTAAAGATGATGATTCAGATATTACTTTGGGACACATGTAATTTTCATGTCATCTGTAATCAATATCACAATATTTTGTAGTTACACAGGAAGAAGCCACATAAAGGAAAATAATGGAAGAATTGCAATTAAATTTATCATCATCATAAAATGGAACAAACTATCCTTCCACATTTGTTTGATTATTCTGTTGTCTGCCATTGAGCATTATTTGGATTAAATGCGAGGGTGAAAATAATTCTTTTCCTACTTTCATGTGTGGATTATGAGAAGGGTTGAAAAAAGAAGATGACGTCTGATTATTCATCATTTCCTCATTCCATAAGGGTCATGCAATGGAAATTCATTGCTGAAATATTTGTGCAAAGGAGTTGAGAATTTAATATTGTTAATCGAAGTAGGCTTGCAATATTTTCAATGAATTGGTTTTATTAAATCGAAATGAAAAGTGAAAATTGAAAGTTTTAAAATGAAAGCAAAAATTAAGTTTAATCAGGGAACTGGCAATAATTTGGAATTTATAAAAAGAAATTAAAGCTAAGATCTTCAAATTAAACTAAGGTAAGATAAACATTTTTGTAGTAATTCTATTTTAACGGTATTGAAATCTTCAATTGGATTGATTTCAAAGAATTTTAACTTCAATAAACTCAAATTGAAATGCTTAATTTTATTGTAAATTTATTATTTGAGTAAATTCTATTTTATCGGTTTTAAATTGAAGCAATTGAAATTAAATTGAAATCTTAAAGAAAACTTTTTCTGCAAAATGTAAACAATTTGTTTGGAATTATAGTTTCAATTTGAGGAGGGTTTTTCTAGAATTAAACATCTTTAAAACCGAGGACTCCCAGCACATTCTAAATTTTGTTAAAGAGTTTTAAAGCTACATTAGATTTGACTCAAATCTTGGATTTTGTAAATTGTAGATTAAGTATTTCTTCATATTATTGTCCAGTCATCAAAATAGAATAGAACGTAATGTAGGGTTTTGCTTATAACAATGCCGATGATCGGTTGTACCATCCCAATTCTAGCTTTAGCAAATATGATCAATATTCAGTTGATACTGATAATAATAATAATGTCTCTTGATCTTTAAATAGTGCGATTTAACGTTGAATCTATCTTGAACTATTAAGTAGTTAATTTTGGAGAATTGAAGCTTCAAAACAGCTAGCATAGCATCTTAAATATCTTCGAACCTAATGATAGAGTTACAAGAACTTACAAGTTCTTCAAATTAACATCATACGGCACAATCAAATGAGCAATTTACAACTCACTATCAGTTATAATCCTTCCGTCCATTCATAAAATTGTAGAAAAATTAAAAAATTTGCCGCTCCAGAAACTTTTAAAACAGACCGAAAAAATTATGAATTAACAGATATATCGACAAACCCATCTTCATTTCAATGAAATTAAAAACTTTCTCATGCATAAAGTTTTGAGGCTAAAAAATATTTCTTTCACAAAATTTCTCAATGAAAAAAGAAAAGAGTACAAAAAAAAAACTAAAAAAATTATCACATCGGATTATGAAATTTGAATGCACGATCGTTTTCCAGCCTACTAAGTTCTTGACCTTAAAAAAAGATTTTTTTAGGTAAAAGGATTATGGCTGACATAGTAAAGGATAAGCTTCAAAAAGAACACATGCTTCATAATATTTTTATCTGTTATTACTTCATCAGAATGATGATACTTTGAAAAAAACTTTCTTTAATTTTTACTTGCATGAATCAAAAGGGGAGACTAAGAAATAAGGCAATAAGAATTGTAAGAAGTGTGAGAAGAAAAAAAAGCATTTAATCCACATTTCTTCATAATCTTCTGACAAAATATTCATCCCTTCTATTTCTCTATTATTGCAAAAGTATTAATAATAGAGCAAAATGAAAATGAAATAAGAGGAATATTGGATTTCTGTAAGTTGACATAAAGTGTTTGGGCTGGCAAGTTTCTGACAATTGATTTTAAGTTTTGATTCTCTTCTTTTTTTGCTGCTGCTCACTCGCGTTGGCACACTTTTGTGAGGAAGGTAAAAAAAAAAGAATGGTTTGAATTCTCAGGAAATCTGATTGCTTGATTTGTTGACAACCTTAAATTTTGTATTTAATAATCCAGCCAATTCTATTGGGTTTTATTATTGCAGTAATGAAGATTTAAATGAAAATTTTATTGCTTCAAAGTTAGAAACTAATGAAAACGTTCATTATTATGAATAAGATTCAAGTGTCTTGATTGATTCAAGTTCTCAGTAGTTTAATCATTGATCTCTTTTGTGTTTCGATCTTCGAGCTTTGAACCAGAAAGCAAAACTAAATAAGGTTTGAAGAATCATTCGGTCAAAGTTGTTTTTATTAAAATCAAAAAAAAAACTCACTCGATTTCGCCTTTTGAATATTCATTCCCTAGCGAGACTAACTAGCAAATTGCTAGTCTTTCTATTCTACAACTTGCAATTTACTAGTTATTATCAAAACAACTTACTGTTAATAAATTACACTTGCTATTTACTAGCAAATTACTAGCAAATTACCATGTAAAATGTTTGATCAAATCTGCTTAAGTTCGAATCTTACGAAAAATCATCAAAAAAAGAATTTTTTGCGTCATAAAAAATTTTGTTCTAAATTTGGCATTTGCCATATACTTCACAAGAGCGCGCAGAAATCACCTTTATAAGGTCGATCCAAATTTGTATGTGCCTTCAATTAATTATTTATCTTCCTCAGGTTTGCGTGCGAGTCATGGGCGTTCATCACTATTCGACTTAATTAAATTAAGTCTTTTCATTCATAGTGTTAGTGTACTTTAATTAACTTTAAATAAGTACACACTAATACTTTTACAATAATTTACACAATTAAGAAAAATCAAAAAAACACGTGGAAATCAACGGTTATATTCATTTAAATTTTTTACAAATTTGCTAGTAAATTACTAGTTAAATTGTAAGCGAATTGACTAGTCAATGAGCAAGTGAAAATGCGGGTCTTTGGCGATGATTTGAACTTGGATTTTGACTAGTAAATAGCAAGTAGCAAATGGAAAGTTATCAAGTGAATTACTAGGAAATTACTAGTAAATTTCTGCTAGGGATTTAATACAATAAATTAATGCTCACTGATTCTTATTGTAATTTGTAAGTTTTAAGTTATTGCTTTGAATGTAGTAATAGCTATTCGATACTTAAGAATTGATCATTCAGTTTCAGATTTCTGATTCTTGTCAAAAACCACAATTCAAAAGGATTTGACTTAATAAAGTATAAAACAGATCTAAATGTAAAGGTTTAGTTTAAGTTTGTAGATTTAAAACTTGTTTAAAACTGTAAAACTCATGAAACAAGGCTGTAAATAATGATTGTATTCTGATGATATTAATGATTAGCAGACAGAACCCAGAAGCGAGCTATAGATATAAATTAAGTTGATAATTTAAAACAGCCATTGATTTCATTTGATCTAAACGACTAGTAAAATAACCAATTAGGCAATCATTGCAACTAGATTCGATACAAAAGATAAAGCAACAATACTATAATTTGATGAGTAATAATCCAACATAAAACTCGTAATGACAAACAAGTCATTCAAGTTGCGAAATATTGTAACAAGTTGTCGATATGTCGTAATCCAACATTACCAATAAACAGTTACAACATTTCACTTTCTATAGCTTAATTGCCTCAAAAATCAATTCTAACGGCACTAAAATAAAACTTTGACCGATGATAATCAATTAGAAAATAATTTTCATAAAAATTGCATTATTCATGAATGCATACGCATTGCATTATGTTGATGTCATTTGTCATGTTTGTCCATAGACACAAAATTGAGAAATGTCCGAGAGAAATAAGAAGCATGAAAATGCAAATTTCGTCTTTATGCATTTTTCTAATACTCTTTCTTCTAATTTTGCAACCCTTTTGTTATTTCAATTTCTTATGCATTTCTTTTTAAAAAAAACTAGAAAGATTTTTAAGTAAGTTTCTTAAAATCGAAAATTTCTCAGAAGGTCACTTCGAATATTGGTCATCATAAAAATGAAAATATTTAAAAAATATTACAAGAAATCAAGTTGTGAATATGTTTTTGTTATATGTTATTTCATAAGCTTGTGCCATTCCATTCAGTATGGAGCAAAAGAAAATGTGCATTTTCAGGCACTTACGATGTCTCTACTCCTATGTAAATATTTGATTATGTCGTCCAATAAATAGTAAGTATTGAATAACGGAAAAGGGAAAAAAGTCAACAATTTTTGTGCATTTAAAAAAAAGGAGAAATGAAAAGTTGATGATATTCTTGAACACGAAACATGTGTCGGAATCACAAAAGATCACTTGAAGTGGAAACATCATGTTTGGCTTATCTAGAATATTGTTTTAAAATAAGATGTATCTATTTACAATAACAATTTCCTTAATGATATTTGCGACGACATTGTTTGAATTTAGATACAATTTGGAATTTATTCGGTTTATGCTGAAAGCAATGTTTTTTTCCGAATTCTAAAAATCTCCACACATCAATTTGATTTGAATTTGACAAAAAGGGAATGATTAACAATCAGAATTAATATCAAAATCATTTTTTATTCAGATTTTGTTCTTAGGTTGATTCTGCAGAAATAATAAGTTTTGATAAGTCACAACATAATCATTGTCATTGCATTAGAATTGATATAAAGTATGAATTGAGTAGTTAAGGAATATAAATTATCTTTAAACTATTGCCTAGATATTAAAGTTCTTATTTTTTGAATCATTAAATTTTGCAAATATCAAAATTTTAACTTTGTTCCTTCCTAAGAAAATTATAGTAACTGTTATTGCAGATAATAACATTAAAAAATCTATAGAAATAAAAACTAGAAATTTATATTTAATAAATTGGAAATAAAATTTTATCATCCATGTCAAAACAAAAATTAAATCAAGTTGAACTGAAGTCCAAAACCATTTCCTTTCGTATTTAAATATAGCTTGAGTAGATTGATCTTGTTGCCGTGAAAGGACAAACACATTGAATCCTGTTATGATAACAAAGATCACATCAAGACAACTGATAATGAAGCATATTGTGTATAAAGTTCTGTATTTATGTTCTAAAATTAACAATGATTAAAATTTTATAAAATAATATATTTTTGGACTTACTAAAAAAAGGTGGAAGCAGTACAATAGCTGATATGATCATACAGGCAATGACATAAACAGCATAAGTTGAACAAACAATAGATGCTTTTGTTCGATTCTTATAGTTTCTAAAAATCACAGAAATAATTTTGAACTCTTCAATACTTTTTTAAGTACTTACAAAAATGTGAGTAGCGAGTGAACGAGCATGACAGTAATCCACAGTAAAGTGTGTATCAGTGAAAGCTTCAATATTGAATAAAGAATTTCATCATCGTCATCATCATAATAAAAACTGTACAAATCTACAGCTGTACTCAAAATGTATGTAACAATTTGATTTCCAACAAGTGGAATTGCACATTTTCCATGAAAATCTCTCAATTCATTAAAATAAATGTACACGAATAGCGTAAGTGTAATTAATAATACAGAAATAGAAGTGGCTAAAAAGAAAATTAAGAAAATAATTTGTGAACAGAAAACTGTTACTTTATTCAAGGGTTTGGAACTGATCAAAACTATCAAAAATGATCATATCAGTTCCATACCTTTGACTTTTAAGAACTAGGATGATATCCTGTAATAAATTACTGGCAGCATTTAAAATAACCGTGAAATAAAGTTTTCTTTTTGGATTATTAGGGTTTAAATGGAGATTACAATAAACAAACAAATCGCCATTTTGAATTCCGCCATTTTGAAAATTTTGTATCTGTCATGGCTTAGAGCGGAATGACAGAAAGACAAATGAAGGCTTTTATATTATTAATTTTAATACTTACTGATAAAGTGAATTATTCTATGAATTTGATCAGATTGAGCGCAAATCATTAACTTCCAGCCATCAATTGCATAATCAGATTTTTCCAAACAATACCTTCGAAAGTCGTATAATTCATTTTTAATGTAGATGGATCCCTATGCAATGGTTTTACAAGTATAAAAATTGAAATAATTCAAGCCATTGATTAAGAATATTAAAGAAAAGCAATTGCTAATTTTGACTATGGAGTAATAAACTTACACGATAAATACTATAAGGTTTATTTTCTGAAGTAATATTGTCATTAGGACGCAAAAATTCCATTTCACCGCATAAAGTTGGACTCCCACGATAAACTTTTAAATTATCGAATTTTAATCCATTCGCAGATTTACTTTTATTAAATTCAGTTAACAAATATTCGTCAGAATAATCTACAGAATTATCTGAGCAAAACCGAAAGCATGCAGAATTATGTTCAAAACACTCAAGATCATCGTTTGTTAATTTTGCAATTATTCCAAATATTATCACATAAGACAATACTATGAAAATAGTCACGAATAATTTTTTACTTATCTTCATTGCTCAATGAATTTTCAGTAACTGAGCATTTTCTTTTCTCTAGTTTAGATTTTAAATGGATTTTTTTTTTGAAAAATATCACAAGCATCGGAGAAAGCATTTAAAGATACCTTTAAGTATTAATAAAGATTCATGAAATATTGTCACTAGTGTTTGCATCATTATCAATAAAAAAGTGATTTATTAAACAAAGTGGCTTAAACACTTGACAAAATCAAACTTTTCTCTGAGATTTTCCTACATGGCACAGTCTATGTCGCTTCTACTTCACTACATTCTTGTGATTTGCATTTGTACTTGTTGCATTTATAAATATTTTCAATACTTTTATCTGCGTAAATGAGAAAAAATATTTCGCAAACTCGTTTGGATTATTTTTAGACAGTTTATTTGTTCAAAGAATTCCCCGAATTGATAAATATTACATCATGTGGCGGATATTTATATTAATTGTTTCAAAAAAGTGCAAATTTAGAGTTGAAATATTGAAAATTTAAGCTGCTTATTAAGTTTTAACCATAAAGCGGAAATGTCTTGAACAAAACTAAACTAAACTTGTATCGATTTCAATCGTCTTATAATGTAAAGTTGGACAATCTACAAAATGATTTGAAGAATTATAATAAATATGATCAACAATTCAATTAATAATAATTTTAAGAATAGCAAATTAGTTTACATAAAATCATTTTTTATTATTTTTTATTTATTCTCAATTTAACTGAATCTTTAAATCTTCTTTATGACATTCATTTTCAAAATTTTGATCATTCGTATGATAATCTCCAAGAATAATATTCCTCACTTTTGTTCTCCCTATCATAATGATTGTGACAGTTATTGCACCAAATAAGATGATAATGTCGATTGTCATATATAAGAATACATTAAAATTCTTTTGTTTTTTGAGAAAATTCACAAAATAAGTTGTCCAGATTGTAATTGCCACTTTAAAACAAATCCAAAACCACTTTCGTTCAAAATGGAATTTTGGATGTTCTGAATGAGTTTCATTTCTGGATAGTTTGTAAATATAAAGTCCAGTTGTGACCCAAACGACAACGCCAAGAGTTACGACGAATGTATACATTAAAAATAAGTCAACTAAAATAATTTTTGTTAATAAAAGTAAAATAATTCATATTTTGTAAAGTTTATTCTTACAATCATTTGATGTAAACAGCAAAATCCCAGAAACTGCAATAAAAACAATCACAAAACAAGCATAGTTTGAAAATCTATAAGGAATTTTTTTCCGATCCTTGAAGTTTCTAAATAAAAAGTTGTAAAATTATTAAAAATGTTGAATTAAATTTTTGAAAAATTTACTTGAATGTGAAAAATACATGAAAAATCATGACATTAATCCACAATATAATCAGCATCAAACTTAGGATAAGTAAATTGTAAATTCCGTTCTTAAGTCGGCTGTTTAAAAAGATTAAATAATTTGGCGATTCATCAAAAATCACAAATGGAAAAAAAGTATGTGAAAAAACTTGAATTGCGACTAAAACGATTGTCCATTTTCCATGAAAATCTCTTAAATCTTTGTTGTACGAGTACACAATTAAAATAAATCCATACAATATGATAGCGAGAATAATTACTGTAAAAATTTAAAATTAAATTTTTAAGTAGTTCAACAATTACACTTTTAAATATTATTCTTACTTATCACATGAAATATTCTTTGAAAATTTAGATCTTGGTTACAAATAAACAACTTCCAGCCATCGTAGACATCATTTGCTTTTTCCAGACAATACCTTAGTTGATTATACGATTCCAAATCAACTTCTGCAAATCCTTTCTAAGATTTAAAGTTTTGAATTCAAATTATCTTAAAAACTTTTGCAAAAACTCACACTGTCAATATAGTAAGGCGCACGCTTTGACGTTTTATTATATTTTGGAGGTTGAAAAGCATTCCCTCCGCATGTTGGAATCCCTCGGTAGACATTAAAATCTTTTTCTAAATACTTTGCAATTTTGCTTTTTTTAAACTCTTTAAGCAAAAATTCATCTGAATAATTTTCGAGATCATTTGAGCAAAAACGAATGCATGTAAAATTTTTTCCAAAACATTCAGTACTATCTTGCCGAAATTTTATGAAGAGTCCGAGAAGAATTGCGTAAGCTGTGATTATACAAACAGACACAAAAATTTTTTTGTTCATCTTATTTCATTAATGAACGCGAATGAACTGAAATAATTTTGTGAAAGAAAATTTCTCGCGAATTTAAAGTTTAAAGAAGACTTGGAAAGAAAATTATTTACGAGCGAACATTGAATGTTTTTTCAAAATATTGCGGGATTTTCGATTTAAGATCAATCCTTCTGATCCTATGATTAATTGTTAATATGATTCATTATCAAATGATTAAACCTGGAACTGTTTGGTGAGGTATAATATTAGTATTAAGCTATGGTACGCCAACGAGTCCTTATTTTCGATATTGAATTTATTTTGGTCCCTTATTTTCGAGCATAAGTTCAAATTTTTTTTACACGTTAAATTAGTAATGTCTAATATCTTTAATTAATAGTTTAAATATTTGTTTTTTATAATCAAAATGCTGAATGAATCCACTCAGCTGTAATGAATCATTACTGATTTACTAAACAATTAATGCAACTGAATTAATGACATTTTAATTTTCAATGTAAACAACAACAAAAAATTTAGAATATTTTTGAAAAAAAATCATTTTAAACTAAAGTTTGCTGCATTTATCGTCGATTAAACGATTAAATGAAAGTTAAAAGACATAATAGAAGGATTTAATTCCCAAATAATAGGTAAATTAAGTCAAAAATTGCGGAAAATTAAAATTTTCATAAAAAATATGGGGTTCAAAATTGCGAATTTTTGTTCGAAAAAAATTCGAAATAAGTTTAAACTTATTTCGAATCAACGTTGACATCATCTCTTGGCATATCATAGGTATTAAGCTGTTCATCGGGTTTTGCCGGGTTTTTTTGAAAAAGCGGGTCATGTCTCAACTTTAGCTCTGATAAAGCGGGACAGACCAAATTTTTAAGAATTTTCCAAGAAAAATATGTTCAAAAAGCGGGACATTAAGGATTTTAGGCAGGACTTTGTTCAAAAAAGCAAGTGTCCTGCTCAAAGGTGTGCAGTTAAACAACCTAATTATTATTTATTTTGTCACTAGAGTGGGAAAAGGTTCCGTTAAGCCAAAGCTCATGCTGTCTGAGCAATTTATTCTCTTTAACAGCTCGATTCATTACAAAAAAATTATAAAAGCAATTTACATTTATTTATTAATTTAAATCCTAATTATTAATCTCACGATAATTCTTAAACAATAAAATTTTAACTTTTTTTCTTCCAAATTTTTTCAAAATTTCATGAATTTTTACTTACCTATAATGTTGAATACCAGAAAATAAGGAATATCTTAATCACAAAACATTAATTTCCATAAATCGACTACAAGTTCTGATTTTTCTAAACAATATCTATCGTATCCGTAATCTTGTTTATTAATATACACATCTCCAGTCTAATTATGATTGAGTTTAAATTAAAAATTTAAATAAAGCTTAAATCAATTTTGAGTAATCCAACCTGATCAAAGTTGAATTGAACAATTGATGAATTTCCAAAATAATCTTGATCTGAAAAACTCATTCCACCACAAGTTGGTGATCCTCGATAAACTTTAGTGTTGCTTATGAATGGATTAGTGCCAAATTTTACAGCAGATGCAATTATCAAAAACTTATTCAATAAAATTGAATCTGAAAATTCCTCAGAACTTGTTGAACAAAATCATATGCATGGAGAACTTTCAGTGCAATGATCATTTATGTCATTATATAATTTTAGGAATGTGCCTAGTAAGACTGCATAAATAATGATTACAACAACCGAAACAATAACATTTTTATTCATCCTTCCTTTCCAAATACTAATCACTTAATGAGATTAATATTTTCTAGGCTCAAAAACTCTCATTTTTATTTCATATTCTCTTACGTAAAACTTAAAAATTTTAAATAAATTTGACTCCTTAATCTATATAATTTACAAATCAGAATTTCATCCTTTATTAATCATCAAATCATTTCTCTTCTACATTTTTAATTCCTCGATATTTCTCAAATATCAAAGTTTTGACATTTTTCCTACCTAACAAAATTATACAAATTGTAATTGCTGTTATAAGCATCATAGAATCCACAGTAATGAACATCATTAAATTGAATGGAGAATGATTCGTGATAAACTTTATAATCCATGTCACCAAAAAAATTAAAGCAAGTTTCACTGTTGTGCAGAACAATTTTCTTTCATAATGATATCTAGCTTGGATGGAGTAGGTTGGATGTCGAGATAAAGCAAAGACAATGAACGCTGTTATAAGGACAAAGACAATGTTGAGAATGCTGATGATTAAGCATGCTGTGTATAAAGTTATGTATCCAAATCCTGGAAATATATTGATTGTATTAAAGAATTCATTAGAGGAGACTTTATATTAAATTTTGTGACAATAGGGATTAGGGGGGGATTGGAGAAAAGATAATAAAAATCAATTCCAGACCTAGGCAGTTTGATAAAGTTGCTCAGACCCTCAAATTAAATTTGTTACTTACGAAAAACTGGTGTCAATAAGATAATTGCTGAAAGTCCAATAAAAGCAACCACCAAGACAGCATAAGTTGAAAAACTTAAAGGTGCTGTTGTTCGATTCTTATAATTTCTGGAATTTAGAGAAATAAATTTTAAATTTGATGAAGAAAACTCAATTAAAAACTCACATAAATATAAGCAACGAGTGGACCATCATGACAGTAATCCATATCAAAGTGTGCATTACTGAAATTTGTAATATTCTGTAAAGAATTTCACCTTCGTCATCATCATAAAAAAAATCGTATAAATCAATACATGTGCTCAAAATGTATGTGAGAATTTGATTTGCAACAAGTGCAATTGCACATTTTCCATGAAAATCTCGCAACTCTTTGAAGTAAATGTGTGCGGCTAACGTTAGTCCAAATATTACTATTGAGATTGAAATTGCTGTAATAAAAATTCAAAACGAAGATAATTTTTTATTAAATTAGTTTAAACTCTGTTAGACTTCAGTGTCTGTGAGAAACTTACCGAAAAAGTGGAAGACTTTATGAATTTTCTCATCTTGATTGCAAATCATAACTTTCCAGCCATCAATTTCATACTCAGACTTTTCCAAACAATACCTTCGAAAGTTAAACTGTTCGTGTTTGATATAGATGGATCCCTATATGATAGTTTTAAAATTTTAAAAATACTGTCTTTTAAACTCGAAGATAAAGTAGCTTTCATTAAATTATCAACAAAACGATTGCTTAGTTTAACTTTATAAATAACGAACTTACACGATAAAACTCATAAGGTCGATTTTCTGAAGTAATATTGTCGTTAGGATGTATAAACTCCATCGCACCACACAATGGATATCCTCGATATATTATAATGTTATTATATTTTAATCCATTTGCAGATTTACTTTTATTAAATTCATTCAATAAATAATCATCAGAATATTTTTCTGTATCATCTGAGCAGAAACGGAAGTATCCATAGGTTTGTCTGTTGTTATATCCATCAAAATCTTCTTTTATGCTTTTTGCAATTAATCCAATTGTTATCACGTAAATTGAAACTGCACTGATTGTCAAAAGAGTTTTTGATTTCATCTTTCTTGTTTAATGACTGTTCGTCAACTGATTTGAATTTTGTGGCAATTTTGATATTTTTGGTTTGAAACAATGTGTAAAGCTATTTCAGAATATCACAACCGTGAATGTTTTCAATTGTAATTACTAAATTAAGTTGATTGAAAGTTGTAAATTTTAAAAACTTTGATTTTTTGTTTAAATAATCTAGAATTGGTTTTTGATCTGTTGGTATTGTAATAAGGTTAATAATGTTAAGGTAATAAGTTTTCTTGAATTTTTGCTCCTCTCACAAATTGACAACAAAGAAATCAAAGTTTAAAAAATTTAACAAGATAAGGTTCGAATATATTCAAGAATTTTCAAACTTTTTCTACACTCTCCAAAGTTTCGAAACAAATGTTTATTTTTAAAATTCAATTATCATTCCTGATTCACTCATGGATTAATTTATTACTCGTTATCAACGGAGAAAAGAAAAAGATTTTAGCAGACTGCATGTACTTACGATTTTAAAAACAGTTTACTTTACAAAAGAATTCTTCGAAATGAAAGGCATCACATTTTATCAACGGAAATTGAATATCTTTTCTAGGAAAAGTGGATTATTTCTTTGTGATTTTTCATTCAATTGAGGTGCACGTTTGGGAGAAGATAAAAATATATTTGCACTAATTGTGTTGATTTAAACTTATAATATAGTCTGTTTTAAAATGTAAAATTAATAATGAGGTTTATTATCGTCTGTTCAGTTATTATCTTTTCAATTCAATGGTTATCTTTTGAGTAAATAAAGTATCCTGTCTTTGGTTTACGAGGATTTGTGATTTAAACAACTTTAGTAGCTCATAACACTTATTGCCTTAGATAGCTGGTGCCAAAGCTAAGCAAATATATTAAACCTACTCAAACAGGATTTAACCAAATCAAACAGATCAGATAACAAATTAATTTTTTAAGATTCAAGTTTCAAAATACAAAAAGCTAAAGTTTCAAAAATTAAATTTTATTCATCCAAAGCCATTAATCACACTTTTACATTTTCAGTTTCAACTTTTTTTTCTAATTTTTCAACATTTGTGTTGATTATTCCAGTATATTTTTCACAATTTGATCCAAAAATCTTCTTTCTTTCTAAAGCAATCATCGTGATTGTTATTGTTGTGAGAAATAGAATTGAATCTGCAATCATAAAAAGCAGTAAATTGTAATATTTTCCTAGTGCTAAGAACTGAATGAGCCAAGCTATCACTAAGGTTAAAGACAACTTCATGCAATTCCAAAACCATTTCTTTTCAAAATTAAATCTTGCTTGTTGCGAAAAGGTTGGATTCCGAGATAAGGCATAGATTTTGAAACCTGTTACGATCCATGTAGCAATGGCAAGAATTCCGATGAATGTATACATCATTGATGCAATGTCTGTACAATGAAAGAAATATTAATAGAGAATATTTATAGAAATATTTTGCTACATTTTGATTATTACCACTAGATAAAAATATAGATATGATGATGAGTATAGTTGTAACAACAGCATATTTTGTTAAGTTGTAAGGAATTGTTTTTTGATGCTTAAAGTTTCTGAGAAAATAATAAAAATTTGAGCTTCAAATGAGTCAAAAGCAAATCCAAACATAATTACTTGAATGTGAAATATTCATGAAAAATCATAACCGTGATCCATAAAATCCCAAACATCATAGATAAGATGAAGGAAACAAATAAATATTCCAAAATTGGATGCTTAAAGTTAATTTTAAATTCAGTTAAAGTGCAATATGAGAATAGAATAAGTGTCGCAAATTGAAATGAAGTAAAGGAAATTGTCCACTTCCCATGAAAGTCCTTTAGTTCTTTACTGTTACAGTACATGAACAATACGAATCCATACAATATAATTGAAATTGAAATCACTGTAAGATGAAGAAAATAATTAGAATTAGCATATTTTTTTAATTGATTATTTAATACGTGTTAAGTGATAAATTGCGCGAATTTTCACATCTTGATCACAAGCAAAGACCTTCCATCCATCATATTCATCATCTGATTTCTCAAGACAATATCTAAGTTGATCATATTTTTTTCTAAATTCAATGTCTAAAACTCCATTCTAATCGGATGAATTTAAAAAAGTTGTAAATTAATTTTTAAAATATGATTTGCCGAAAATTGCAAAGAAACACCTCAACTTACATTTTGAATGTTGTATGGTGGACGACTAGAAGTCTCATTATAAAATGGCGTCAAAAAAGAAACTCCACCGCATATTGGCAATCCTCGATAAATATTTGAAATCTCCTTCAAATGTCTGCCTGATTTGCTTTTTCTAAATTCTTCAACTAAGAATTCATTCGAATAATTTTCAACATCTTCAGAACAAAAACGAATGCATGAAGAACTAAATTCAGAGCACACAGAACTTTCTTTATAAAATTTAAAGAAAAATCCGATTAGAGTTGCGTAGATTGCGACTATACCGAAAGTTACAAGACATTTTTTGTTCATCTTACTTCTTTAATTTACAAACACTGACTGAAATTATTTCGTGTTTCTGTGATCAAATTTTTTATTTAATCATTACTGAATTTTTTTCTACACTGTGCAAAGATTCAGTTAATATGTGTGTGCATATATTGTTTGTAAACAGGGATGGCAAACCCATGTGCCGCGGCACACTCGTGAAAATATTCCACGATCCATAAGCCGAGGGCGGTTTTGTCATGGCTTACCTCCAAGTTGTGCCATGGCACACAAAGGTTGGACACCACTGATTTAAACGAAAAAAAAAATGAATTTACTTAAATTTAAGGCTTTTTGAAAATGTCGTTTTATTAATCATCGTAATTTACATTACAAATTATGTTTCAACTTTCCAGATTCGAGATTCCACGATATTTTCCAAATATCAAAATTCTAACTTGCTTCCTTCCTAATAAAATTACGGATATCATTATTGCTGTAAGTATTATCACAAAATCTGATGATAAACTGATTAAATGGTCAAATCTTTTATTTGACCACGTAAGCATCACAAATGGCCAAGTCGCTAGCATGATCAGTGATAGCTTTACAGTAATCCAGTACCATTTTGTTTCTGTGTCAAATAATGGTTGTTCGGAGTGTGAAATATGACGAGAAAGGATGAAAACTTTGATTCCAATGACAATCATAAGGAAAATGTCCAAAAAACCAATGAAACAGTAAGATAGGAATAGATACTTCAAAGCAGAATCTGTGAAAAATGCAAAAAAAAATTAGTTTATTATTAAAATGTTTAGAATTGATAACTTTTACTGTAAAATATTCTTTCGAGAGCCAATACGCATGCAGAGAATATGATGAAAGTGATAACGAAGACTGCATAAATTAAGAAGTCATTTGGTTTTGATGGTTGATTCTTAAAGTTCCTGAAATTAAAGATTTTATTAGCTTTGTCATCTAGATTCATTTAGTATAGACCAGGTGCGTAGCCAGGAGGGTCTTGTCCCCCTCTTAAGCGTTTAAGGCCGTGCTCTCGCTGAGGTTTAAAACGTTTAAGGGGGGGGGGGGACAAAACCCTCCTGGCTACGCGCCTGGTAAAGACTCTACTAAGATCCAGGCTCTAAACCAGTGCTACCCGAACTATACTCTTTGACTTTCTATTACAGTCCTACGATAACGATGAACATACTCACTTCAAAGTCAAATATGAATGCACAATCATGACAGTTATCCAAAGTAAGGTCATCAACATTGATCCGCCAAATGATACGGGCACTATTATACCAAATAGACCTCTCATACCTCTATTATTATTGTTAAACAATATGAACGGAACTATTGCATAAGCAATGATTTGAGACACCATAAAACCTATTGTAAATTTTCCATAAAAATCTCGTAGCTCCTTGAAGTAGGAATAAACGAACAGAATTAATCCGAATATTAAGATTGAAATGGAAATGACTGAAAAATGAAGAAAAAAAAATTGTAAATTTATATTCTAAGATATTCAGGAATTCGCATACCAATCACATGAAATATTTTGTAGTAAAAATAATCTTGTTGGCAAATCATCAACTTCCAGCCATCCTCAACGAAATCTGATTTTTCAAGACAATATCGTTTGAAGTCATACCTTTCACCGTCAATGACTATGAACCCTCGCTGTTGAATTAATTTTATAGATTTAATAAGCCTAAATCGTTTATTTGATGATCTTAGAAACTTATACTCAAGGTAATCAAAAGATTATGATTAATCAAAGAGTTAATTCTCTTCAATCATCAAAAAAATTTGAAATGGAGTTCTAGTTCCTAAAAATCATTCAACTTACATAGTGAAAGTGATACGGAAGACGGTACTTTGTCACATTTTTATTTGGTGCAACAAACTTCATTTCACCACAATCTGGCGTTCCTCGAAATACCTTAAAATCATTCCGATCGGAATCATCCCATTCGCTACCAGTTTTACTTTTTAGGAACTCATTTAATAAATCTTGATCAGAAAATGTCAATATATCATCTGAGCAGAAACGTAGGCATAAAAAATTAGATGCACAATCAGACTTGTCTTTAAAAACTCTAAAAAAACATCCGTAGAGTGTTGCGTAAATGATGATTGCACTGATAGTCACAATTATTTTTTTATTCATCTTTATTCTTTGAAAAGCAAACTCAAAATGAGACAAGATTTTTTTTTTAATTTCAAAAATACTAAAAAGAGCAAAAGCTGCTCGAATTTGGGCAATGAGTAAATGATGATAATTTAACTGATGCTGAATATGTTTTGATGTTGAGGTAGGTTTAAACCTGAGTCCCTTGTAACGAGTTACATATTCATGCTTCCGTATCATTTATTCCTTGATACTGTCCGAACATCAAATTCCTAACTTTCTTTCTCGACAACAAAATGATGGTAGCTGTAATAGCTGTTAATAATAATATAGAATCTTGGATCATGAAGCCATGCAAGTGAAATTCAATAAGCCAGTCAAGCGTTTGAAAAGGCCAAGTTATTAACATGATAAGTGACAGCTTTACAGTAATCCAAAACCACTTTTTCTCATTTTTGAATCTCGATTGGTCTGAAAGTGTCATGCTCCGTGAAATAATTAAAATCATGATTCCAGTTATGATAAGAACAATCAAATCAAAAGCACCGATGAAAAAGATTGCAATGAAAAAATAGTCGACTGAGATTGAACCTATAGATGCAAATGAAATGATAATTGAATGTTAAAATTAAGTCACGACTTTACTTAAATTAAAATGAACATACGTTGATGATTTATATTTGTGGAAATGATTAGGATTGTAAATAAGATGGTGAATAGGATCTCGATTAAAGCATAGAATCTAAATTTTTGTTCAGTTTTTGCTGCATTCTTGAAATTTCTGGAAATAAACAAAAGTGGTTTGAGTTAGAATAGTAATTGAGTCTAAAAGACTTGAAGCTCTCGTTGCTAGACATCATGGTTGACATATTAAAGAAGTAACAGTTTTTTAGCGCATTTTTGAAACTTGTTTCGAAAAGGGAGCTTAATAATTCGCTTTATTCGGCTGCTCGGGGCCAGAAAAACTTTTTAACCAGACATCGTAGAGAGCTCGGGTTTGTTTTATCAGCTCAGTTCTATCGAGTTATTGGCCGGACAAACAGTTAAAAGTCTTAAAACAGTGTATTTATACTTTATTAATGATTTTTTTATTTCATATGAAAAACACGTGATAGGTGCGTTTAGAAACTTGAATTATTTTCAACCGTTTTAAAAATTGTAATCAGGGTACGTTCAGAAATTCGATTTTTTTTAACCGGTAAAAATTTGAAATTCAAAACGCAAAATAATTAGATAATCAAATACTGATCGATTACACAAAAATGTGCTTAAGTCCCTCGATTAATAACACGAGGACTTCTGTAATTTTTTTAATGCTACCTGTAAAGATGTCCATAGAATAACTTACTTAAATGCAATAAACTCGTGAACAACCAAAACTGTAATCCACAGAAGAATTTGCAGCAGACCCATTAAAGA
This sequence comes from Chironomus riparius, assembly GCA_917627325.4. Taxonomy (NCBI): domain Eukaryota; kingdom Metazoa; phylum Arthropoda; class Insecta; order Diptera; family Chironomidae; genus Chironomus; species Chironomus riparius. The sequence goes on along the minus strand of OU895878.1, from coordinate 48,056,414 downwards.
TGCTGAAATCAAAATCATGTTGTATTGACTTTGTGCAAGAAATCTAATCGAATGCGTTGAATACGCAAGAATTTCTGCCAACATAAGTCCAATAACTGCTTTTCCTTTGAAATCTCTCAACTCCTCGTTTTTAGCATATGTGAATATTGTGAATCCAAACAGCAAAATCGAGAGGAAAATTACTGAGGAAAGAAAAGAAAATAAATTTTTTCAAAAATAAATGAGCATTTGGGAGTCAGATTAGAATTGTTATTTTTATGACATACACAATCAGGAATTTTTATGTTCCATTTGAAAAAATATTGCATGACATCATTGAAAACAGAAAAAATTCAGTATTTAGATGCAAAACTTACCAGTTGCATGAAATATTCTATGATAAAGAACATCACTGTGGCAAATCATCAACTTCCATCCATCTGGATCATCATCAACCTTTTCTAGACAGTATCTTTCGTGGTCGTACGTTTGGCGATCGATGATGATCATTCCTCTCTGTTGATATAAGCAAAGTATTTTTGGAAATTAAATTTAGGAACTGACAAGAATGTAGCGAGGATGCTGACTTAGTATTATTCTTGAAACCCTAAACAGCACAATACGGGACCGCTTATCATGTCCTATGTCTGTTAAGTTTAGAATACTCACAAAGTTTAATTCATAATCCGGATCAGCTAAAACTCTATCCAACGATACATACTCTAATCCTCCACATAAAGGTCGTCCACGATGAACTGACATATATTTTATGTAATCAAAGTCTTCACCATTTCGCCATAATTTTGACGAATTACTTTTTATGATTTCAGTTAAAAGAAATTGATCTGAAAACTTTTTCTTGTCACTTGAGCAAAATCGTGTGCCATAAGAATCGCTTTCTCTGAAAAATTTAATAAATAATCCACAAATAATCACATAAGTTGTGATAACACTCAGAGTCACTATCAACTTCTTGTTCATCTTTCTTGCTTAATGAATAAATGCGAAATGATGTTATTCTTGCTTTTAATGCTTAGTTTTCAGTTGAATCGTTTAGATTGAGAACGATTCTCAATTTTTAAACGTCACTGTCAAATTATGCCGTGCACATTTTGATTTTTGATCAATATTTGTTGAAAAAATGTTTTTAATGTTACTACTTAAATTCAATGTTTTCAAGGTCAAACTTTATTTTTAAATTTTCGTATTAATTAGTTTGCCTAATCCGTGGAACTAATAAGCTGTTACGCAAAAAAGATACATAATATTTTACTCACAATCTTTCGGGACTTTGTTTTAAAATTCAATATTTTATTTCATTATTTTTAACTCATCAATTATTCCTAGTCACTAAATCTATAACCTTCTTCCTTCCCATAAACAATCCAGCTACATTCAAAGTCGAAAAAAGCATAATAAAGGCAACTGTCAAACAATCAAAACGAATTTCTTCATTTTCAAATGCATAAATCTGAGTTGACCAGGTCAAGGACATAATTGCGAATAGCTTCACATAAATCCAAAATATTTTCTTCTCTTTCTCGAACTCGGCTCGCTCAGAGAATCCAATTTGCTTTGAAATGTTCTTGATTATGAATGATGTAATGATAAGGACCACAAAGTCATTGAATATCAAGAATGAATGCACAAGGGCGATAAATTTGATGGCAGAGCTATGTCCTGTAAAAAATTTAAAATTCTTGTTTGTGATTATTATTTTTTAAAGTTTTAAGTTTTCATTACTTAGAATCGTCATTTCCCATAAGATGAACATTAAAACAAATGTTGTGAATACTCCAACATATGAAGCATATGATGAGAAGTTGCCATCTTTAGATTTTGAGCTTCTGAAGTCCCTATGAAAAATTAAAGAGAAGTACAAAATAATTTTAAATTCTACTCGAATAGAAATGAACTTTTGTGATGAGATAACCTAGCCAATAAAAAGTCAACCTTATAATTTTTAATTATATTAAGTTTTGTATAAAAGAAAGGATATAGCCTGGATTTTTGAGGGAGTTGAAGTGCTTTTAATCAGGGGCTGGTTTCTAGGGCTTCCCGGACACTCAAAATCAATGACCGAGAGTATTAAATGTTCAATAGTTGAATCTGAGATTAGATTAGCTTTAGATACCGACTATTATTCCTATGGATACATCCTCAACAACTCCTTATTCCATTTTGAACTCAAGGAAGCTCAAAGAAATACCATTTTAACGTAATTATCAAAGCACATGAAATACCAACCTCAAATTTTGCAAACCCAAAACAAAAATCATTAAAACTCACCTGCATCTAAAGTAAACATTAAGCACCATAGAATTAAGCCATAAATTTCCCGATGTGAATCCAAATGCCATTACAAAATTGATAATCTTGAACATAAAATTCTTGTCGTCAAAAACTCTAAGCGGAGTGACAGAGCTACAGATCATTGATATAAGAAAATATATGATCATTTTGCCATAAAAATCACGAAGTTCTGGATAATAAAGATAAACTGATAAAGTTGACGTCAGGATGATTATAGAAATGACTGAAACTACAAATGAAATAAGGTTTAAATTTATTTGTAAACCAATTATATTTTAATCATCTTACTAGCCACAAGAGCTGATTGATTTACTGTTAGCTTGTCTTTGACGCAAATCATTGCCACAAACTTGTGTGATGCGTCTTCGTCTCTTTTTAAGCAGTAAGTGTTTATAGTGTAAGCTTCTCCATTTTTGTAAAGATGGCCATTCTAAAATTAATATTTAAATGTTTAGAATCAGTAAAGAACTATGCCAAATTGCTTTTTCTCAGATCCATAACCTGAACAGCACCAAGTCTCGAAAGGAGATGCTTGAAAATCATTAAACCGCCAAATACAACTTTGATTGCAGTTTTGTTCCATTACAATCAAATCTCATAACTTAATTACTTACATCGCTGGCCGTACAGATCAATTGTGATCCATGGCTTGCCTTAGATGGCGCCTGAAGCTGGCTCCCGTTTGCCAATTACCCATACCAAATGCAATACTGTCTCTGTCAACAGCTTCTTTCCAAGAGTTCTCGGGATCAAATCTCATAAATTACCTCATAAATTGAAAGCATGCCATTATCTTCATCATCGACATCTTCTTCCTCATCCTCATCATTGTATTTATTTTTTACAGTTTCTAAGAGTTTCATTTCGCCATTGCAGTAAGGTGGTCCACGAAAAATGTTTGTCAAATTGTAATTATTTTGAAACCAGTAAGTAACATTGCTGTCGATAAACTCATCAAATAGCAACACATTTGAATATTTTTCAGTATCTGATGAGCAAAATCGCAAGCATGGCTTTTCAAATCTACAAATAAAATCGGTTTTGAAGAAGAAAAAAAATAAAGAAATGAGAATTAAATATATTAAACTAGCACTGTTTGCGACAAGCTTTTTCCAATTCATGTTGTCACGTTGAGAGCTTGATACTTAATGATTGAAGTTTTTTTGAGACTTTTTGTCATAAATTTGAGATTTTTGGTGATTGCTTCAAGAAAATTCTCAGAGAAATTGCATTTTTGTGCTGATTTTAATAACATTTACCAATGAGAAATTGTGTGTGACATTTAAATTCAAGAGAATTATGATCATTAGGAGGTGGGATGAAGCTGACTGACATCAGAATCTCACGTTCTAAAGAGAATTCGAGGAAGCCTTTTGAAGAACTGTATTTTGAGAATCTTAATTGTGTCAGAACTTTTAAAAATTAAACACAAAAAATTTCATTCACTTCAAGTTAGGATTTTAAAGAATGAAGATGAACAAAAAAATAATCGTGACTATCTGTGCAGTCATAATTTACGCGATTCTCTTTGTGTATGTTACAAAAAATGTTGCAGGACAATCGCAATGTGGAAACTATTTTCAATTTTGCATTCGGTTTTGCTCAGCAGATACAGAAACCTTTTCAGATGACTTTCTTTTGGATGAATTCCTAAAGAGTGAGTTCGGCAAAAGCTTCAAGAATCTCATTGGATTTAATTTTAATGTTTTTCGAGGATTTCCTGTGTGTGGTGAATTGAAATATTTCCAACTAAGGGAAAATTCGACGTCGCCGTTCTCTCCTGTAAGTTGTTCTGTTTTAATTTTGTTTAACTATTTTCCGATCATTTAAAATTTCTCTACAGCTTGGCAATGTTGTTATGCACTTGAGAAAACAATATAACTATAAAAAATACTGTCTAGAAAAATCAGATGATGTCCAGCATGGCTGGAAAATAATGATTTGTCAACGGGATGTCTACTTCTATAAAATATTTCATTTCATAGGTTTGTCATTGTGATTAACATCAAATCAATTTAGGAATTAATGACCTTTTCCATTCAGCAATATCCTGCTCAGTGTTACTATTTGGATCCATAATATTTGTATATTCCTACTTCAAGGAACTTCGAGACTTTCATGGAAAGTTTACAATCGTATTAATGGTGCCTTTAATTTGTGCATATATTGTCATTCCATTAGCTGTGTTCGATCACGATGAACAAAAACTTTTTAGAGGTTATTTTGGAGTTATCTTACCTATGATTTATACAACAACAATGATGATGATTCTACTTTGGATAACTGCAATGATTTTACATTCGTTCTTGACGTTCAAGTAAGTATAATGTATATAAAGGAGTTGAAAGGAGGTTGGATCAGATTATAAAACTCAATCAAGATATTTAAAATTCTATTCTATTCGCATTTGGATAGTCTGAGCTGTACTTTATCGTAATTTTCAGAATTTGACTCTTTTAGTATATTAGAATATACCGATTTAACTTGAATTATAGTCACAGGGGCCAATTTCTAGGGATGAACATGGGTACTTTACCTAACCCTAGTACTATCTAGCGTAGGGTCAATTATGATGTTTCAAAGAGAGGAGGCGGGATGTCCTAAGCTGTCTAGAGTAGAATACCTCATTTTGGAAAGGTCCCTGCTACTAATCTTAACTGCAACTACATAAAAACATCTTAGAAACGATGTAAACAAATGATATTCTTCTAAATCTTTAATTACAGAAATTTCAAGCAACAAGTATTAAATCAATACGATTTCTCAATATTTGTCGCATTTGTTCTTACTTTCATCATATTTTCTGCATTCTTGTTAGTTTGGGAAAGGATTTCAGATGGTAATAATAACTTTATTCTATATTTGTGCATGCTCAATAATTTGTTAATTTTTAAAGATTCTCGACAGCATTATTTGTATGTGATTTACTTCTTCATTGGTTTCATTGATATTATATTACTGATCATAACTGGAATCAAAGTGCTTATTGTCTCCCGACATCTTACACACTCCGAGCAGCCAAAATTTGACACTGAGAGGAAATGGTACTGGATAACTGTAAAGTTATCTCTGATAATGCTGGTGACTTGGAAATTTGTGTTCATCACATGGGAAGATATTAATTATCATTTATTGACTAACTTCATATCAGATTTTGTGATGATTTTTACAGCTGTAATAATTTCAATAATTTTACTAGGACGGAAACAAGTGAAAATTTTATTATTTGGAAAATATCATGCAATGTTAAATGTAGAAGCTTAAATTAAAAAAAAATTCACAATTTATAAAATGTTTTTAATTTTGTTCCATAAATTAAATCCAATTCTTACTTAATTCCTATTAAATATCAAATTTCTGACTTTTTTCCTTCCTACAAAAATGCCAGACACATTGACGGCTGAGCAAAACATTATCAAATCAGCAATTACACAGCTCAAATGATTTGTTTCTTCTTCCAATGCAAAAATCTGAATCGACCAGGTCACGGACATGATTCCAAATAGCTTCATATAAATCCAAAAGATTTTCTTTTCTTTCTCGAATTCGACTCGCTCAGTGAATCCAATAACCTTTGTAACATTTCTCATTTTAATTGATGTAATGATAAGAATTACTAAGTCAACGAAAATAAAGTAAGTATGGAAAATTGTGATAAATTTAATAGCGTGTGTATCTCTATTTCCTGGAATTTTTCGGTAATTTGAAGTCTCCCATCGCCAAGCACTATAGATTACAGAAAATGATGTAAAAACGGCTACATATGTACAGTATGATGCAAATTTGTCTACTCTTGGCTTTGAAAATCTAAAATCTCTAATAGAAATGAAAAAAAAAATTCTTATGATTGTAAACAAGCATCATCTTAAATATAATACAGATAACCTAATAAATTTTATAAAGTCAACCATGAATTTTGTTTGATTATTTTATTTACTGGGTTATTCCCAATAATTTCTAACCAAATTCTTATCAATTTTTGACCCATCACGTTTTTTCACCCTAGACCCTCTTTAAATATAAAATGGTGGATTTTGTGGCTTAAGTAAAAATTAAAAATGGCGGAAACTCACCTTATTCTTAAGTAAATATTAAGAATCATTGAATTAAGCCATAAATTTCCAGATGAAAATCCTAATGCAACGAGTAGATTGATCAGTTTGAAATAATGTTGTTCTAGATCGAAAAATCCAGGTATAACTACGTATGTGAAAATCATTGACACAAGAAAGAATATGATCATCTTTCCTTTGAAATCTCTCAACTCAGAATAGTATAAGTAAACTGATAATGTTAGGACCAAGATAATGATTGAAGTCAACGTCACTAAATAGAAAAATGCATGGAAAATAATAAAATTTGGATAAATGTGAATGTCCTACTCATCATAAGAGCTGATTTGTGCACAGTTAGTTCTTCATCCGTGCAAATCATTGGTATAAATTTTTGAAACGATTTATCATCCCTTTCCAAACAGAACGAATACGGTGCGTACTGATCATTATTGCTTTTTAACTCTCCAGTCTATTTATAAATGAAGAATTTTGTTCTTAAGAGTAAGAATATGCATGAAATCAAGGCTGTACTCACATCATAAACTTTAAATTTATTTTCCTTTTCCTTCAGAATTTCCAACGGTTTAATTTTACCATTACATAAAGGTGGACCTCGGATAATATTCATCATATCGTATTCATCATAATCGTACATATGTATTTTACCTTCCATAAACTCATCGAATAAAAATTTATCTGAAAATTCTTCAGTGTCCAGTGAACAAAATCGAATACATAAACTTTCATATCCACAGATTATTTCCAATTTGGAATAATATAAGAATAAAGAAACAAGAGTTAAATATAAAATACTGGAACTGAATGTGAATATTTTTTTTAAATGCATGTTGAGTCGATGATTGTTGAGCACTTTATGAATTAAAATTTGATTGAATTATTTCATGCTTTTAGGATTCTTTCTTTATTTTTCTCAGAGAATTTGTAAAGACAAGAGTATGGTGAATTGAGAGGAGGTCTGTTAAAGATGTCCTAGGACATTTTTCTAAAAAAATTAGGAATTCCTAGATTTACTAGGAATTACTTTTAAAAATTTAGGAAATTTGGGCAATAATCATAGGAAGTCTAAGGAATTTTTTTTAGGAAATCGCAGAAAACTTTCTAGGAATTCCTAAGAAAAGTTCCTAGGAATTCCGTCTGCCAGATGATCTTCACCCCCGTTAGGTTAATATCAAGATAATTTTCTTATTGTTCCGCCAAAAATGTTCCATCAATTAAAATAAAGGATTGATATTATTTTTTGCGTAATTTGCCTTATCAATCATGTTATTTTTCAAGGCGTACAAACTCGGAATTTTCGGGATTAATCCCAGAAAATCCGGAAAATCTCTAAAAATCACAAACTTGTTATTTTCAAAACAATTTTAATTCTGCAGTATTTTTACTGAAATAAACGAGAATAAGTCACGATTAATTTTATTTAAAATATTTTCTTAATCTTTATTTCTCTCGTAATAATAAAATTAATCTTTTTCAATCCTCAGCATCATTTTCCATATCATTAACTTCACGGTATTTTCCAAACAATAAAATCCTAGCTTTTTCTCTTCCAACTTGCATTAACATAATTGTTGTTGCCGTAAGTAAATTAATAAAATCGCCAGTTGTGTCACCAAATACATCAAACTTATGACTCCACAAATAAAGCTCAAAAGGCCATGTTATAAGCATAACCAATGTCATTTTCAGAACTATCCAAAACCATTTTCTTTCACTGTCAAATCTAGCTTGCTCTGAGTGTTCAAGTTGACGAGATATCATTAACATTTTAACACCTGTGATGATAAATAGGATGATATCCAATACAACAATGATGAAGTACATAAAAAACAAATATTCCAAGCCGCTATCTTAAAAGGAAGTTTTGTTTTGATTATTAATTGAATAATATTATTTCAAAAAGTCATTTAATGCTTACTATAGTTGAATATGCTATCAACAAAAACAATTGTTGAGAACAATCCGAATGAAAACACAAATATTGAGTAAGTGGAAAATTCATACGAATTTGATGTTTTGTCTTTGAAGTTCCTGTAAAGTTATATCAAGGCTTTACTTATCGCTTCTTCTAAATGAATAGAATAAATTACCTGAATGTGAAAAATAAATGCACAATCATGACGGTCATCCACAACAAAATGAAGACCAAGCTTATAATTAACATAGAAATCAGCAGAAACACTGAATTTCGATGTGAATATTTTATGGACGACAAATATCTAAAAACAGGAATAGAAGCGTATGCGACTATTTGCGAAGATGTTAATGCTATTATTGTTTTGCCGTAAAAGTCTCGAAGTTCTTTGAAATAAGTGTAGATGAAAAGTGTGACTCCAAGGAGTGAAATTGACAGAAAAATTGCTAAATTGAAAGAAAATTGTTAGTCAGAGAGTCAATAGGAGAAAACCAACATGGTGGGAAAATCTTTCACGTTGATTTCATCTTTAAAATTTAAAGTTTAAATAATCAAAAATTCAAACCTAAGAAATGGAATCCTTTCTGTATATAGTAATCTTGATAGCAAGTCTTTAACTTCCATCCATCATAGAAATCTTCAGATTTTTCAATGCAATATCTATTGACACTGTATTTTTCATCATCAATAGTAACATCACCGTACTTGTAGTTTAAATAAAAATAAATATATTATTCAAGTAGTCAGGAAAGGAAAGACAATCATATCCTAATTATACTCACAAAATTAAAATCATATGGAGGCTTTGTAGAATTCACTTCGTCATTCGGCAACCAATCTCTCATTTCTCCACACGATGGAGCTCCTCGAATAGCCTTCAATACAGCTTTATCTTCTACATAATCTTTAGCTGACTTACTTTTCATAAATTCATCTATTAAATATTCATCTGAGAATCTATTTCTATCTGATGAGCAGAAGTGAATACACGGAGTTTTGTAGCTACATTCATGTGATCTATTGGCCAAATAAATAAACAAGGCGAATAGCGACACATAAATTAAAATCACACTGATAGTAACGAGAATTTTTTTATTAATCATTTCACGTTGATGACTTTGAACTAAATGAGACAATTTGAGAGATTTTTGTGAATTTAATAGCTAATTAGACTCTCAATTGAGAATTATTTCAGACACTTAATCAGGAAGACTGAGAGAGACTGAAAATTCATACATAAAACATAATAATTAATTTTAATTTCAATTATTCTCTACAGACTCTCTAGTTTCTCCATAATATTTTCGTGATAACAATTCTCTGACTTTCTTCCTTCCCAAAAACAGTTCAGACACATTGACGGCTGAGAAAAGCATTATCAAAGTTGATGTCAAACATCCAAAATGATTTAATTCGGATGATGTAACATACAGCTGAATTGACCAGGTCACGGACATGATTGCAAATAGCTTCACATAAATATAAAAGATTTTCTTCTCTTTTTCGAGTTGAACTCGCTCAGAGAAGTCTATTTGCCTTGAAATCTTTCTGATTATAAATGCTGTGATGATTATGATTATTATGTCATTAAAGATTAAGTATAAATGCACCAACGAAGTGAATGTTCCAAAAGATTTCCGTCCTAAAATTGAATATAATTTAATACTTATCTTTAATTTGAAAATCAAGCTTGCGGAACTGATCAAGTGATGATCAGTTCTACAATTGCCTTCAAAATTTTGTTGCTTACTGTAAGATCGCATTTCAAAAAGGACAAACAGCACAGTAAATGCAGTGAAAACAGACACATAAATTGCAAAAGACTTGAATCTGTCATCTCTAGTCTTTGTTTTCTTGAAATCTCTGTGAATTTAAAATGATTCATTATTTATTGAATTTTGTGACAAAATTTCAATTTAAAAAAAATGTTAATAACTTTAGAAATTAAAAGTCAAAAAAATAAATAACTTTAAAAATTGAAAGTTAAAAAACATTTAGATTGACTTTGGACAATTAAGTATTTCATGAAACCCACCTGCATCTAAAGTAAATATTTAACAGCATAGAATTAAGCCATAAATTTCCTGATGAAAATCCAAATGCTAGCAACAAAACCATTAAGTTTGGTGAATATTGCTCTTTTTGGATAATTCCAGGAATGATTAAATACGTGCAAATCATCGATATCAGAAAGCAAATGATCATTTTTCCATTGAATTCACGAAGGTCAGGAAAATACAAGTAAACCGAAAGTGTTGATGCCAAGACGATTATTGACAAAACAGTTACTAGACAAAATGAAATAGTAAATATTTTGAATAATTCATTTGCATTAATAAGCTAGCTAGAAAGTCACTGGCGTATAAACAAACTATAAAAATAATTTTCAAATTAATTTTCAATATTTTTCTTACGTGTCACGAGAACTGGCTTCTGAATTGATGGTTCATTTGAACAAATCATCGGCATCCACTCGTGTAAAGGATCTTCTGCTATAAGATTGTTATCAACATTTTCATTCTTTTCCATGCAGTATTTGTTTAAAGTGTAGTATTTTCCAGTTCCACCTAAATCGCCATCCTTTCAAAAAACAATTGTTGAATTAATATTTTTAATATTTTTATTTCTTACCATATAAATTCTATGCTTTGAAGTATAAAAATAATACTTCAAGTTACTATCAATTGGATGACTTTCTTCAAACTTCTTAATGTTTATAATTTTTCCACTACATTCAGGAAGTCCTCGATAAATTTTCACATCCTCAAATTTATTTTGATACCAAAGAGTTATGTTGTTTTTCAATAAACTATCAAATAAATCTTTATCTGAATATTTTGCAGTATCTGTTGAACAAAATCGTAAGCATGGATTCCTTTGTCCACAAAGAATGTCAATTCGGTAGTTATAAAATAGGAATAATCCCAAAAAAAATATGTATAAGCAGCTAGAAGTTATTGTAAAGATTTTCTTCCAACTCATCTTTTCACTTTGAATTGCAAACATTAAATGAATTAAATTGTTTATAATCTTCATTTAATTGATAAGAAGAGACAGACAAAGTTCTCTGAGAACAACTCGAAAATCCTTGATAATAAACTTGTTATTTTCGTTATGAAATGAGTATTCGGTCAAGTTTAAAAATGATTCATTTTATTGTTAATTTATATTTATTTCTACAGAATTATTTTCGATTAAAGATTTTCATGTTTTTGCGCATTAAATGTTCTTACACATTTAAATACACTGCGAATGTCAATGTTACAGTAAGCGTACAATTAAGTCCAGTGTTTTAATATGAACGATCAAATGCGACGATGAAGTAAGGTTCAAAATGATTCAATCAATATCATCCTTAATCAGCATCATTTTCTACGTCATAAACTTCCCGATATTTCCCAAACAACAAAATTCTCGCTTTCTCTCTTCCAACCAGCATTAACATAATTGCTGTAGCCGTAAGTAAATTAACGAAATCGCCAATTGTTTCACTGTAAACATTAAAACTGCGGAACCATAAAAGTGATTCAAAAAGCCAAGTGACCAGCATCATTAGTGTTACTTTATTGATTATCCAGTACCATTTTTTCTCATTGTCAAATCTAGCTTGTTCTGAATGTTCGAGATGACGGGAAGTGATTAGCATTTTGACTCCAGTAACTATCAAAAGGAAGATGTCGATAGATGCAATGATTATGTATATGAAGAATAAATATTCAACGCCACCGCCTTTGGAAATAAGATAGTGATACAATATTAAAGAGTTAAGGATCGTTGATTGTTACTCACCATGGTATATCGTGTCTTGTATAAATACGAATGCAGAAAACATGCTAAAACTTAATACAAAAATTGCATAAGTTGAAAATTCATGCGGAATTGAAGTTTGAATCTTGAAATTTCTAAATAAATATGAATGAACAATCATCGATTAGTAAACAGCTATTTACAAATGACATCAATCAAAAACAGAACTTGATCAAATTTATAAATCCAGAATGCCTTTATAAAAATGTAATAAGCTTACCTGAATGTAAGATATGTATGAACAATCAAGACAGTGATCCATAGCAAAATCATAACAAGACTCACAGCAAAGAGTGAATAAAGCACGTGTTTTATTTGCCGATATTTATAACTATAATAAGAGACGTATCTGATAAATGGAACTAGTAAATATGTAAAGATTTGTGATCCAGTTAGAGCAATTATTGTTTTGCCATGAAAGTCACAAAGTTCTTTAAAATACCAATAGAGGAATAAGGTGAATCCGAGAAGGGTTACTGAGAGGAATATTGCTAAACAGGAAGTAAGATTATTAGTTTTTAACAACCAAACATTAACTTAAGGCATACTTAAGACATGAAATCCTTTTTGAAGATAATAATCTTGATAGCAAGTCATAAGCTTCCAGCCATCAAAGACATCTTCATCTTTTTCCAAACAATATCTCGATACACTGTAATCATCTCCGAAAGCTTGAACATCGCCATACTATTAATTTTTTTAAAATTTGTAACATAACACAATCTAAATTAAACTGAACTGAACTCACATAATCAAACTTATATGGTGGATCAGTCGAGTTCACTTCCATATTTGGTGGCCAGTACTTTAATTTACCACATGCTGGAGCTCCACGAATAACTTTCAAGCTATTTGATCTTATCATTCTATTTGAACTTTTACTTTCCTTAAATTGTTTTAATAAACTTTCATCTGAATATTCATTTGTATCAGATGAACAAAAGCGTATGCATGGCGATCCAAAACCACATTCATATGATCTTTTTGAAATGTTTGCATACAAGAAGAATAACGCTCCATAAATTAAAATCACAAAGATAGTAAAGAGAAGTTTTTTATTCATTATTACGCTTTAATGGTTCTGAACTAAATGAGACAATTTAAATCTTAGCATAATATGAATTTACTGGCTAATTAAACTCTCATTTGAGAATCATTTCAGGAAGATCATTTCTCAGTAAAAGTGAGAGTATTTCATTCATAAACACAATGAATTTTATTTTTTATTATCATCGCTCATATTAATGCTCAAAAAATAAAAAACAGCTAGAATTTTCATTTTTTCGTTTGTTTCAATCCAAAACTCAGAGTTGAATAAGATCAAGAGATTTCAGACAAATTTGGTGTTGGATATGACGAACACAATGTTTATTTATTAATAAACTTAATCAAAGAGACCTTACGGCTTATATATAATCACAAACGGCCTGTTTCACTAAGGTTGATTATTCACCAGTCGGATCATCCAATTTTTTAATTCGAGGATAATCAATGAAATTTTTTACTTCGTTAAACTGCACGGTGAATCAGAAAAAATAGATTTAAAGTAAAGAATTTTTTGACGATGGATTTCACAAAAAAAGATTATCCTAGCAGGTGGATTATCCGAGATCATCCTAGGATTATTCACATAATTAATCTAAAATGTTAAAACTGGGTCCCACTAAGATTGAAAATTCGGATTATCTTCAGGATAATCTAGGATAATCTAAGGATAATCCACATACTAAAATTATTTTTTCGCGATATTCACTTTACAAGAAAAATGATTTTTCTCAAACTAGCTTGATTATTATTAACCAATTAATTCTACATCAGAAAAAAAAAATATTTGGATTTTCCACGCATCGAAGAAATAGATAATCCTAAAATGAGGATAATCCACCTTAGTGTTTTCAATTCAACCATCAGAAACAGACTAAATATTCATATGACGAGGTTAACAACTATACTTAAGGGAAAATTAACCAATTATAGTTGCATAAATAATTCGAATATTAAATAACCGTTACTATATTCTCAACATTTCGAAACAAAATATCTTAATTTAAAATGGAAAATGTTTGGATTTGCTCATAAAAACTTATTTAAAAAATAAAAGAAGACATTAAGACAGGAATACTTTTCCCGCCAAAACATGATAAGTGATTTTAATTCTTATATAATAACAAACTTGATTTCAATCAAGAACATCATTTTTTAGGTCATCAACTTGCTGATATTTTCCAAATAATAAAATCTTGTCACTCCTCATCAGCATAAGTGAAATTGTTAAAGCTGTCAGTAAATTTATAAAATCCACAACTGTTTCAGTAGGAACATCAAAGTCTTCTCTCCATAGGAAACTCTCAAAAGGCCATGTCGTCAGCATTATAATTGACAATTTGATGATGATCCATAATGTCTTTGTTCCATTTTCAAATTTTTTGTAGTTTGCAAGATCTTGAGCTGTTAAAAGAATCTTCAATCCAGTTACAACAAGAAGAAAAATGTCGACAAAACCAATAATTGTATACAAAAATATTAAATATTCACGTTCAGAACCTTTAAGAACAGTTAAGCAATGGTAGAATTGAATTTTAAAATAATTGATGTCAGTATTTACCATCAGAATGCAGATCAAAATAGAACACTATTGCCGAAAATGCTGCAAAAGTCCACACAAAAATAGAATAAGTTGAAAATGCAGTCCAAGTGTGAAGTTGGGTTTTAAAGCTGTTAAAATAAGTTTGGATAAATTTTATCTTAAATGAATTGTAAATGAGCAAAACCTTACCTTAATGTGAAAAATAAATGAACAATCATAGCTGTAATCCACAATAAAACAAGCATAAGACTCATTGCAAAAAGTGAAAAAACTACATCCAGCAATTCATGACTTATAATTGATAAACTATCATTCGAGGCGAACCTTACGATCGGAAGAAGTGTGTAAGTCAGAATTTGTGATAATACTAAAGATATAATACATTTTCCATAAAAGTCTGATGGTTCTCTGAAGTAGATGTACACAAATAATGTGCAACTCAGGATCGAAATTGAAAGTAGAATTGCTAAATTGGAATTGAGAAAATGCATAAGATTTTAAGTGGATAAAAATTCCAAAACTCAGAATCGAGTCGAGTCAACAACTTTTTTTTGGATCGGAGTCGATTTTAAGTCAATTTAACGAGAAATTGACTTCAAAAAAATCAAATTAACAGGAACTCGTTTCATTTGAGTTTGAAAAAATCAAATAAATGTCAATACTTGATATATGCACCACTTTTTGAAGATAATAATCTTGGTGGCAAGTCATCAGCTTCCAGTCATTGTTTGATTCTGCAAAGCAATATCTTGAGATGCTGTATACTTTATTATTTACAACAACACCGCCTGACTATAATGAAAAAATCTCAACGGATTAAAAAATAATAATAATATTCTCAAGAAATACTCACATAATCGAATCTGTACGGTACCTTTGAAAAATCCCCGTCTTCATCTGAAGAAATATGCGTCATCTTTCCACACGGTGGAGTCCCGCGAAAGACCTTGAAATTTGTGTCGAGTATGATCATATCTTTACCGGTTTTACTTTCTTTAAAGTTTTGTAGTAAATTTATATCTGAATTATTGATTCTATCAGTTGAGCAGAATCGTATGCAAGGCGAAAAGTATGAACATCCATTTGATTTTTCAAAAAAATAAATAAACGACAAGAATAGCACTAAATAAATTAAAACTACACTTAATGAAAGAAGAATCTTTTTATTCATCTTTTTATCTTAATAACTTTGAACGAAATGAGAAGAACAAGAAAAGGAACAATTTATTTATAAGTCGCGTGCGGTTAAAATCTCTCAATTGAGATAAATTTTAATACTCTCTCAATAAGGAATGAGTTGATTAAAGCAAGAGAGTATAATGATGCTTAAATTGCTGCAGGAGGCTTGTAATGAATGTTATCTGAATCCAGAGTTTATTTTGAAGTTTGAGGCAACCTCTAATATAGTAAATAGATTTTTAGGGGTTAAGGCGTAGCCAGAGGAAGTTTTTAGAGTCAAAGTGGTACTCAATTGGGTTTTTTGAGCAATAACTTCAAACCAAGTGATTTCAAATTTCATTTTATTAATTACTTGACCGAACTTAAAGTTTGCTTAAAGTCTAAATAAATAATCTAAAATTCCATTTCACTTTGTCTGTTGAAAGTTCTATTGTACTGTTCAGTTAGCAAATTCCTCACTTTTCTTCTTCCTAAAAACAACCCAGCCACATTTACAGCTGAGAAAAGCATTATCAAAGCAGCAGTCAAACAACCAAATTGATTTAATTCTCTTTTCAATGCAAAAATCTGGGTTGACCAGGTCACGGACATAATTGCAAATAGCTTCACATAAATCCAAAATAATTTCTTCTCTTTTTCAAGCTGTAGTCGCTCAGAGATGTCGATTTGTTTTAAAACATTCCTTATTATTATTGACGTGATGATTAAAACTATTAGGTCATTCAAAATCAAATAATAATGCACGAGACTTATGAATTCTCCTGAAAAGCTGTTTCCTGTAAAATTAAAGATTTTAATATTTCATATTTTAATGAATCTTTGTGTTAAATTACTTTGCAATGTCATATCCAAAATGACAAATAGCACTGCAAAAGTTGTAAAAATTGACACATAAATCACAAATGGCTTGAACTTGTCATTCTTAGACTTCAAGGTTCTAAAATCTCTGAAAAGTATTTTGTATTAATAAACTATTTATGAATCTAGAAGCTCAAAATAAATACTTGAGATAACCCATGTTTAGCCTTGAAATTCAGTCACATTTTCATTATCAAGACTCACATGGAATTACTGTAAATTATGATTTATTACAGCAACTAACCTGCATCTGAAGTAAATATTGAGGATCATCGAATTCAGCCACAGATTGCCAGATGTAAATCCATATCCCATAATCACGTTTACTTTTTCATTGATATTTCCGTGAAATATTCCAGGAACTACTATATAAGTGCAAATCACTGATGACAGGAATAAAATGATCATCTTCCCATAAAAATCACGAAGTTCAGAAATGAATGAGTAAATTGTCAGCGTTGCTAGCAAAATTATTAAAGATAATATTGTCACTGTAAAAGATAAATTTTTATTAATAAATGATCTATTCAAAACACTTTATCAATATACTTATGACTAATATTGTTGGCTGCACAATGGTTTCTTCTGAACAAACCATCGTAATCCACTCATCTGCGGATTCATCTTCCAGTGCAAGACAATTTTTGTAAATTGTAAAGTCTGAGCCCCTGCTATAAACACTTCCATCCTTTTAAGAAAAATAGAATGATATTTATAAGCCTCTTTCTCAGTGTACCCAAGAAGCCGGCACCAGAAATCAAAGGAAACTGAAAAGTAATTGCAGCCGAGCCCCAACTCCTTGATATGCAATAACTGAACAACTTACCTCATACAAATAATGATTTATTGTACCGGTAGAATTGTAGTAATCACTCTCAACTTTTACATCATCAATGCTTATCATTTGTACGTTACACTCTGGAGCTCCACGAAAAAAAGTTATTTTCTCAAATTCAGGATCATAATAACGTGTCATATTGTCTTTCTTTAAGCTATCAAATAAGATCCTATTTGAAAATTTCTCAGTATCTTTTGAACAAAATCTAATGCAAGCACTTTTATATCCACAAATGAAATTTATTCGATAATAAAAAAATAGTAATGAAATGAGAATCAAGTATAGAATGCTTGATGTTAAGGCAAATATATTCTTCCAACTCATCTTTTCACTTTGAATTACAAAAACTGAATGAGAAAAATTAATTTATTATAATTATGTGCAATTTGTTCTCTCTGATCTCGCGAAATGTTCTCTGAGAAGATTTGTATTAAAGTTTGATAAGTCAGGATTCTCGCAATTCAATAATATTATTTGCGGCACAATTGACATGCACTCTCTGAATTTAGAATAAAAAAATAATTCACATATTTATTGATAAAGTAAATGCATCTTGTTATATCATTGAAGTCTTTTAAGAAATGAACGCAAAAAATCAATGAATAATTGAACCTGGATGTTCCAAGCAAATTCGTGTATCGTTGCTAAAACGAAATGTTGAATGGAATTTCTGTAACACCATCGTGCTTATCAGATTTATGATTAAAACAATAACAAGCAGTATTTATAAGTTTAATTTAGTTCCCTTAGGAATTAAAGCTGTCTTAGTGCGGTATGAGTCCTATTCGACAAATCTTTTATAAGTTTTCATTGGGTTTAACAAATCAGCATAATTTTAATATTGTTCATGAAGTGTCACTTAATTTTAGATTCTTTTTCTTTAAGCATTTAATATTACAAGTTTTAAACACAAGAGAACTCATTTGATGATATTTTAAGAAACATAATTTTCTTGATAAATACCATAAATACAGAAATTAATGAAAAATTAGCACAACACTAATAATATGTCACAAAAAGAATAGTTTAAGACTTAACCGCTTTTAATTTAATTTTTATCTGTTAACACCTTAAATTATTTTAATAATTTGTATAGTATGAGTACAAAAGATTATTCACTGTTTTGAAAATACAAGGGTTAAAATTTAACTTAAAAATCTCTTTTTTCATATAAATTAAATGATTTATTTTTTTGAAAATCTGTTTAATTTCTGAATTTATTTTTAAATTCCTCAAAAACTTAAAAAAATTCTGTAGTGTCTAGCAAAACAATTTTCATACACTTCAATTTTTTACGTTGTTTTAACCGCAGAATCTGTGGGCAAAAAAATCAGCAACTGATCCAAGCTGAAACGTGAATTTAATTTCACTTCCGTACACAATCTTAACTTTAGAAAATTACATGCTCAAAATTTTTGAATTTCCGTTGGTCTCAAAATAAACTCGGAACTTTCTAATGTATTAGAAGCTTATCAAGGTTTGTTAGAACTGTACAAATATTCAATCTGTTCTATAGTTTAAGTAAATTGTAAAACTTATAAATAGTTTATGTAAAAAATTGAGCGGACTCCTTTAAAGCAATGGAAGTCAGGCTCGTTGTCCAAAAGATTATTTTTTCCTTTAGATCTATAGCTTTACGAAAATCTCAGTTCCCAAAAAGCCTCTAATTTTTTGTCCACTAATTGTAAATTATTTCGTTTTGTAAAATTTACACCATTAGTCAGTTAATTATCATAATAATTTTATTTCATATAAAAGCAGATACTTTACAAACTTCCTATTCAGTTTTTCGTTTACACTCAATAATGCATAAACTTACTAGTTTGTAACGTGATGGAAGATTTAAAAGAGACATTAAACTCAACATTTCATCTATTTTCGCACAATAAAAGTTACGCTATACCTGGTACTTATGACATCGATTCTATTGACTCAGCATGGGTTCTCTCATCAGCACTAATCTTCTTTACGATGCAAACAGGCCTAGGATTACTAGAAGCAGGTATTTTGTCCAAAAAGAACGAAGTGAATGTGTTGATGAAGAAATTTGCTGATATTTGTTGTGTTGGTTTTGCATACTACGTATATGGATTTGCATTTATGTACGGTCGAGGTGAATACACGAATCCTTTTATTGGACTTGGTGACTTCTTTGTCAATGCTGACAAAAACGATAAATTTGCCAATCAAATATTCACATTCTTCTTCTTCCAAATAAGTTTTGCGTCAACTAGCACAACTATTGCCAGTGGAGGTGCTGGAGAGCGATTCAGGTTCTCTGCATACATTATTTATTGCTTCTTCAGTTGCTTCATTTATTCAGTTGGTGCTGGATGGATCTGGGGGCAACATGGATTCTTGAAGAACTTAGGTGTCATCGATTTTGCTGGCAGTGGACCAGTTCACATTATTGGAGGTGCTGGAGCATTAGTGTCTGCTTATTACATTGGACCACGAATTGGTAGATATGAAAAAGGAACTAAACCACTTCCAATTGGAAATCCTTTCAATCTTTGCCTTGGTACACTAATTGTAATGTGGGGCTGGTACGGCTTCAACGCAGGATCAAGCTACGGATTATCTGGTGAAAAATGGAATACATCAGCAAGAGCCGGTGTGTCAACAGTTGTTACTTCAATGGCTGCTGGATTTTTCAGTATGGTATACTCGATGGTTAAGAATAAAGGAAAAGTGTCTGTGCTGGAAGTGATTTGTGGAATTCTTTGCTCAATGGGTAAGTAAATCAATTTGATTAAAAAATGAGAAAACTTAATCAATTTTTAACAAAGCTGCAATAAATGCTGGATGCTCCGTATATTCAATCCATACGTCAATTGTTGTTGGCTTGATTGCTGCCATGCTTTGCTTCATTGTCGGACCACTTATTGATCGAATGTAAGTAGCGTTTTTGCCAGATTTAAACAACATGCAAGACTCTAATAATTCACAGGAAAATTGATGATGCAGTTGGCGCTACAGCAATTCATTTAGTAGGTGGAATTTGGGGACAAATTGCGGTTGGATTATTTGCTGATCCGATTGATGGTCATCAAGGACTATTTTATGGTAATTTCATGAATGACATATCATACCCATTGACTAATCTATTTTTGAATATCTAAAATAGGAGGAGGATTCTACTTACTTTGCATTCAAACGTTCTCGTCAATCTGCTTAGCATTATGGGCTGCTCTAACCACACTAATCATCTTATGGTTCGTCAACAAAATAATCCCAATTCGATTAAGTGTTGAGGAAGAAACTCTTGGCTGTGACTTGACTGAGCATTTTGAAAATGATGAACTTCATAAGTTGCTCACGAATACTGAAACTAAAACTGGAAATATGGTTCCGAAATATGTTTGTCCTTGCCATTTATCACCTGATAATGATTTAAATAAGCGTAAAGTTTTTTATATTAATGAAAATTTTGAACCTTAATTAGATGTAAAATAGCACTTAATTAGCACATAAGAAGTATTAAGTAGCAGCACGCGTTGTCGGAATGATCAAAACGTGATCGCCACCCATAATCTTTTAATGCCATAGCTAAATATATTCATTTAAATTATTAAAGGATTTCATTCTTTCCTTTTTGCAAAAAGCACTTCCTATTTCCTGTTATTATACGATTTTCAGCTTATTATATTTTCATAATTTTAAATTAACCATATTACCTGGTTCCAGTAGCAATGCCAAAAAATTTATGATGTATACACAGTTCCTTTCATCTTTTAGAACTTTTCAACTTTGTTACTTAATGAAGTGAAACATTTTATGATTGATAATCCTTCTTTCTTTTTCGGGGACCGTTTTGCAAACAATTTTTTAACTATTCCTGAATAATTCGAGAAAAAAAAAACAGAAGAAAGACTGGACACATATTGCATTTTTGAATATTTTTAAAAATTCTGTCTGTACAGTCGGCTTTTACAAGAGTTGAAGTGACTCGGCAAAAACAATTGTTAAGTAAATATTCCAAAAAATTCAGCTTTTATTCTCTGCAGCCTTTTTTTTTCTTCTTATGTTTGGTCACTCTTTTAATAGATTGTATACACATTTGTGGCTATTCACTCTTTCCTGCATTTATACAGATGTTTTTATCCTTTTACCGCAATATATATGCACAGTTATATTGTTATTCAATTTTATCCTTTTGCTAGCCATTGCATTGTGACCATTTAACGTCTCTATTTGGCACAAAATTACTTCTTACGATGAGTTGGCAGAAAACAGTGTTTCTTCTAAAAATCTTTTATTTCTTTAACAGGCAATCCAAAAATCTGAAATATTAGATTTAAACGATATAACCTTAGATATGATGAACAGCAGTTGTTTCTATGGCATGAGACAAAGGTAATGAAGTTATTGTTATGATGAGGACATTTGTTTTCCTTGTTTTGCAGTATAATTTGATGTACAGTGTAAGGGAAGATTGAGATTTAAATAATATCTCAAGGAGCTTTTTTTTTAACTTCATACTAAGAGACATCGTGTTATTTTAAAATATGTGAATTTAACAATTAATTCAATTTAAGCTTAATTTTCATTTAATTACAGAGATATTGACAAAAATATATATTAAAAGGTTTTATCACTTAAGGTGTTAAATTATCATCCCTTAGAGCCTTTAAATATATCTATGGCGTTTAAAATATATTAAAACCCACTTAAAAATATAAATTAAGTCAAAAAATTATTTATTTAAATGTTATTTATTGGTTAAATCATTGTTGAACATTGAATGTCCATCATTGAGCTACAACAATCGTTAATCAAGTTTTATCACACATGCAGTAACGCATGGAGTCTTGATTTGGGTCGAAACAAGCATTTTAATCCTGTATTACGACTGGATTTCACTCCATTTACAAGATTAGATCCAGTGAGTCATCGAATCATCCCATCTTTCAAGTTTAAAATCAAATTGGATGATCCTTTGGAGATAACATCGCTTGATTTCATCAATTCGTTAGCAGAGCTATTTGAGATATCTCTAAATAGTACAGTGTTGCAAGTTCATCCATTAATTAATGTAGTTAAGTGGAAATTTAGTCGAGACACAAACCGGAATCAAATTCAAAAGTTTCCGTTACAGATTGATTACGTGTTAAGATTATTAAGCCTTATGTTGAAGAATAAAGTCTCTAGAAGCCCAATTTGATTCTTAACTATATGAAAATTACCAATTGTATAAGATTAAACTAGTTTCGTCAAGTTTTTAGTGTAGAACAACTGTAAACTGGAAAGCCATCAATTTTAACATCTATGAGTCTGCAAAAAGCGACTTCTTCAATTACTAATCCTTTTTTTTTTATTTTTTAAAAATAATTCAATTTGAAATAATAAAGATCCTAGATATAACTATACAAATGTCTACTTAGCAATTGGTTTTATGACATGAGGCAAATCATAAGCACCACGTACACATTTGATTTTAACACCAGGCGTATCACGAAGTCTACCGACTCTGCATAGCACTACATTATGTTCTTGTAGATTATGTCCGATGCCAGGAACGTATGCGACCATTTCTTTGCCAGTTGATAGTCTTAACAGCACGCACTTTCGATTAGCTGAGTTTGGCTTCTTGGGTTTCTTAATTAAAGTCTTAAGGACGACACCTTTTGCGAAAGGCTTTCCATCTAAAGGCTGACGTGGTGGACGTACTTTAAAATGAGGACCTGATCTATGCATTTGATACAGACTTTTATTACAGCTTTGTATAGTTGTTACAGCTATTTTAAAAAGAGATTAAAATAAAAATTTTTTTTGTTATTGTTTTATACTTCTGGGAAGTATCTCAAGCATTTTTTAGATAACTCCTACAAGATATTATATTTTGCTGGTAGGTTTGAATCGTTCAATCATTTTCACATGTCCAAAAACAATGATGGAATATGACATTTTTGGCTATTGTGAAATCCTTTTCACCTTTTGTAATATACTGTTTCATCCTTTTGTGGCCATGTGAATAGAATAAAATACAGTAAGGCAATTCGTAAGGCACACAATAGGATGAAGATAATATTAGAAAAATAACACAGCAATTACATATTTTGACCACTAGATAAAGATTTCTCAGGATTTTTATATGCTGCAAGATTGATTGAATGCTCAAAATTGAGTTGATAGGCGTCATGATCGAAAGACAGTTAATAAGAATTTTCAAAAAAATGCCACAAAATTAGAATTTTTGCGGGCACAATGAGAACAACACCTGTGAATTTAATATGCATTTTAGGATAGATCTCATATTATTGACCATTGTCCCACAAAGCAATTTTCTAACAATAATCTTGTAGGAATTTTTCAATTTAAATGCAAAGAAAACAGACATAAAAGGCTGAGTTAATGAGAAAAGGGATTATCTCACGGAATGTCATTTAAAAAGTGCAAACTGAATCCTATTAGATATACACTTAATAGAATAGTGGTCATTTCATTTCACACTTCATTCTTATTCAATTGGGATCCTTAAAAAATCCCTTTTTGACATAAAATAACACTTTTTTCTCCGACAAGAATAGAATAAGACTTTTTTGTGTGATTCTCACAATGATACAGGCTAATAATTGAACATTCCTTTAGAAATAGGTAGATCCTATAAGATGCAGCTGTGCTATTCAACGGATTATGCTTAAAAACTTCTCACGTACCTTCTGTTGTTAAAATTCTTGCAACATTAAATGCCTGCTTTAGAAAATTCATTTCCTTGTGCTGTGATGAGACTGAAATGGAATTTAATGTTGTACATTAGCTGGTTATCACTTGATAATTGCTGTTTTTATGAGTTATTTACCTGTTGTTCTGTAGATTTAATTAAATTTTTGATGAAAATTGCGTAAAAATAACATGCAAAAAGGGGTCCTTGATATGAAAAATGCCTGTTTTGATCAAATTTGTAGATTCAAGAAACCCTCAAATTCGTAGACTTATTTCAAATATTAAAAAACCGTTAATTCATGATTCAAAATATAAACGCAATTTATTCTTAGATCAATAAAAATTAATTCATTTTAATTAACTTTAAACAAAAGAAGAGTTCTCCTTTGATGCAGCTTTCTTTAGCTTCCTAGCAGCCTTCTTTTCCTCCGGTGTCTTTTTCAATCCCTTCATCTTTCTAGTCTGCAATTTCGTAACGACTTGTCTGTCAATATGTACGCGACCCTTAACATTACCAAGACCATCTCTTGTGACATTCTTCTTCTTTGTGACTCTCAATTCTGCTGGTTTCTTGTGAGCGAGCTTATAAAGATCCTTAGATGCGATTTTAGTTCGTCTTATTGAGAGATCCATGGACGGTCCAATTTCTTCTAGCTCAATTCTTGGGATTTTTTGTCCAGACTTCTTTAATAGCATTTTGTAGGAACGAATCATGATTGTAAGGTCCTCTGAGAGTGTAAAGCTAATGACATGTTCAATTCCTTGAAGTCTAATGGTTTCAACCTGGAATGGAATAGCTTATTAGTATAGTAATTGGACATAAGCAGCAATAACAAGTTCCTTACATCCTCAACATGAAACATGTCTGTAAGAAGACTCTTGATGTGTCTTAATTCATCTGATTTCGCCCATTGATCACCATTAAATACTAGACATGGCTTACACATAATATTAACCTTCTCGTTCTTAAATTCCTGTAGACTTTTGTACCGCTTAACGCCAAACTCGATCATGTCTAAAATTTGATTATCATAAACTCGTCCCATAATGACATTGTCTGGTCTCTTCTTTGAGCTGGAAGTGATAAGTTACATTAGAAACTATATTATCTATGACATGTTAAGCTACTCACTGTGATCCAAATGCGAAAAGATGGCAATCGCTTTTATTTGCGAGAATTTCGAGTGGATTCTGATCTTCAAATGGTGTAATGTCATTATTTCTGGTCAATACCTTACAATTTGGCTTCTTGAATGTTGCAATGTCTTTGAGAAGATCCTTAATATTTGCTGGAAGGTGAAATAATTTTTTAAAGATCCAGAAAAACATGAAATTTTTGTTGAAACTTACCTGAAGTTTTTCTTCCTTCAAGAATCAAAGCATTTTTGATATTCTCGATAACTTTTGGTTCCTTTTCAAGCAATGCGGTCTTTCCCTTTCTTGTTTTAGGTTTCTGGATTCGAAGTAACGACATTTTATATAATTAACATAAATTTTGTATGTTTTTTGTTTGTTGAATTTCAATGTTTACTTTCTAGAACTTATAGGTTATATTGACATTTTGGACAAATTTTATCTCAGTGACATTTGTGCGAGAGGATTTCAAATTCCAAAAGTCGGTTGTATAGAAAACAAATTGAAATTACATTTTCTGTGTGAAATAGTGCTTTACTTAAGTGTTTAAAGATCAAAACCACTACATATCTATTGAATGCTTCAGAAAATTTTATTATAAGCAGTAAGTACTGAAGAAAACTTTTCTTTTATTGAAAAATTGCACATTTTCAGCACAAAACAATATTAAAGCACTTAAATAAGACAATTGACTGCCTCGTAACACTTAATATTATCTAAATACTTATCACGTTTGCGTAATTATCATTCATACTTCAAAGATAATAACTTCTTTGAGATCCAGTAACATCCAGTGAGCGTAAAATTGATTTCCTTTGTTTCATTATTTTGTTGTTTAATCCTGTCATTTGCAGTGCTGTATAGTAATGATTTTATAGTCCTTAATATCTTTTAAATGGAAAAATCTTGATTAAAGTCTTTAAATATCAAAGAAAATCATCATTAAAAGTTTTCAAATTCATAGTAAAAATTATTTAAATTTTATATTTATCAAAATATTAAGCCAATAATTTTGGATTCACTCACTTATTACGTTCGATTACAAGGTCTACACACTTAGGAGCAGAGTTGCATTCTGGCCATTTGTCTAGATCAGATAAATTCTGAGACAGAAATTTCTTCATAAAGATCGATTCTATATGAAGATAGAAAATCTAATCTTCACAAAGATTATTTCTACATAAAAATTCTGTCTACATAAAGATTCGATGTAGATGTCTACAATTCTACATTCTTCTCTGATGTAGACCTGGAAAAAATGTAGATTTGTCGAATCTTTATGTAGACAGAATCTTTATGTAGAAATAATCTTTGTGTAGATTAGATTTTCTATCTTCATATAGAATCGATCTTTATGAAGAAATTTCTGTCTCAGACAAAAACTATTGAAGAATCTACATTCTTCATCTAGTGTAGACATCTACATTTGCAACACTGCTTAGGAGACTTCCGAATGGTTCCAAATATGTATAAGACTTCTGGAAGTTTGGGAAGATTTTGTTTTTAGCATTTTGATGCACAGGACATGATATAATAATTTGACTGAAGTGTAATTATTGATAACTACATGCTAAATACTTAGTTTCCCTAGCAGAAATTTACTAGTAATTTCCTAGTAATTTACTGGATAACTTTCCATTTGCTACTTGCTATTTACTAGTCAAAATCCAAGTTCAAATAATTAATTGAAAGGTGATTTCTGCGCGTTCTTATGAAGTATATGGCAAATGCTTTCTTTAACATGCATAGATCTTTCTAAAGCCTTTGATTGCATTCAAATCGATATCCTCATTAATAAAATTAAGGCGGTCGAGCTAAGTAACCCATTTCTAAATGTCATAAAATCATATCTAGAGAACAGAAAACAGTCAGTAAAAATCGGGAGTATCCTCAGTAGCTTTAAATTTATAAAAGAAGGAACACCACAAGGCGGCATTTTATCAGGAGAGTTTTTCGATTTGTACATTAATAGGATTTTCAGTTTAGATCTGTCAGGGACACTTATTTTATATTGTGATGATATAAGTTTAATTAATACAGGAAGCAACGCTGCGGAATTAAAATTCAATATTGAAAAAGATTTAAAGAAAATTAGTGATTGGTTGGATCTTCATATTTTAACTCCCAATATTTCAAAAACGAAATACCTCTGCTTTCACAATAAGAAACAGCACGAGAACTTTACAGAAGCTGCATTAAATTTAAAATATAGAGGAATTACTCTGGAACGTGTCGATAGTTGCAGATTATTAGGTTTAATTCTAGATGAGTCACTAAGTTTTAATAAGCATATTGAAGAAATCCAAAAAAAGGTCATACCTTTTGCATATGCAGTCAAAAGAGTAAGAAAATCAATCTCACAAAAAACAGCACTAATGCTCTACTTTGCTTTTATTCAATCAAGACTTATTTATATGAATATCATATGGTCAGCAGCACCTGCATACGCGATGAACATGATCGAAGTTACACAAAGAAAAGCACTAAGGATCCTCTTTAATAAGGACTGGTTCTGTAGCAAAAAAGAATTGTATAGTATAAATATCCTTCCAGTGTCGACACTCTGTAACGTCAATCTTTGCTTGCATGCTTTTAAAATATCATCGAATATGGTTAAGAATAACATTCAGATTAGACAAGTCAATGATATTCATAGATATCGAACGCGTACCAGAGAAAATTTTGTAACTCCCAACTATCAAACGCACCTAAGCAATCAGGATTTTTACGTTAGAGCATTTAATTTATTTAATTCTCTACCTCCATTGGTTAAGAATAAGTTCTCATTAAACATATTTAAAACTAGAATTAAGGAACATTTTTACGAATCTTATTGTGAAATTAATAAAATGTAATGTGATATATGTACATAGCTAGTCATAAGAATTTCTATTTTGCATCTCAATTGCAAAATTTTAAACAAATAAATCAAACAAATCAAAAAAAAAAAATGCCAAATTTAGAACAAAATTTTTTATGACGCAAAAAAAATTTTTTTGATGATTTTTCGTAAAATTCGAACTTAAGCAGATTTGATCAAACATTTTACATGGTAATTTGCTAGTAAATAGTAATTTGAGTAAAAGACAGTATTATTTTTAACATTTTATTTAACTATTGATTGAGATTCCATTGAGTTTAAAATTTTTTTTCAAATGTCTTACAAAATTGCTTTCGAGATTGTAAAAATTAGAGTAGGTCAATAATTGTTTTTCAGTCTTATATTTATTTATCACCCATGTAAATTTCGTATTCTTTTATCTCTACGGTATTTATTATTGTTTATATTAAAAAAATGATAGTCTCAATTGTTAAACAAATGCAGAAATAATTATTAAAAAGGTAATAATATTGAAGATGAAGGATATTCGGTTCCCAAACACATGATGTAACTTAAAAATAACAAATTGATGTGAAATAATTTATGTAAGGTATTGTTTTAAAAATCATCCTGAAAATAAGAAACTTATGAATAAATAGTCGATAATATAATCATAACCAAGCAATAAAGTAGAAAAGAGGTTAAAAATGGATTTGTTTTGTTCAAATTTTTAATTATAAAACGAAAGAAATTACTTACCTAATAATACAAATAATACAATTTACTGTGAATCACATCTGATTGAATTTTGTATATTTTTTTGGTGAAACAGAAGAAATTGTTTTTTAATTATATACAGTACAAAAATCAACAAGATCGACAACTTCAGATCAGTATGACACAAAAGAAATCATGAAAACATGTGGAATTAAATAATAGTTGAGAGACAATATCGCTGAATGTTAATTAATAATTTGAAAAGCAAAAACAATATCTTGAAAGAGTGTGAGTCTTTTCGTATTCAAAAAGGATATCTAATTTGTAGCAAGGGATGAAAATTCTCTGATTATGACTAAAACTAAAATTAGTTTGACTCACTGTTAAGGTTTAGTGATTCAGAAGTCTAAAGAGAGTCAAACCTTAGCAATGAGTTAAACTTAAATTCAAAGAGTTGTTATCCCTTGGATTTATGGTTTTAAAATGGTCGGAAGACTAAAGCAGATTGATAAACGAAAACAGATGCTACAAAAAAGTCAATAAAAATTCATAAAAATGAGGAATCAAAATTAAAGACGAATTTTAAATAATTTTTTTTGTTTGTTTGTTTACGATTAATTCTTAACTGATAATACTTTTTATTAATATACCTATTTTTAATACTCCATTCATTAAAAGAAAATATATATAATTAAAAATTAAGAGAAAAACTTATTATTGCTTTTAGGAAAAATTGAGTAAATTTGATTTAATTAAAAATAATGTAAAAAATTTTCTAATAAAATATTATTATTATTTTTTCATACCCATAAAAACATACATGTACCTATCATATAATAATTGTTTAGATAAGTTTGTCAAGTTGAACAGTTTTCTTTTTAAATATTTCTTTATGTTAGCCTTCTTCTTCGTGAAGTCAAAGGAGATTGTGTCATTATGTTGTGCGTTGGTTAATTCTTCAATCACCATACTGTTATTGTTTTTTTTTGAATATATTCTTTTTTTTTTCTTTGGAAAATGACCTTACAATCAATGTTTTTCTCATTGTCATGTTTACTGCGATTTTTTTTTCTTTTTAAAATAAATTTTTTTTAAAACAATTTCTCTTTTCACTTTTTTGTCATCAAAAAGACAGACAAACTTAATTATTTGGTAGGATCAAAAAAATTATTTCTATAATCTTTTCACATTTTTCTTGTCTTCACATAATAATTGCTATTTTTATAAGATATATTTCTTTTTAATTCTTATCAAAAAATTCATTGTTTTTTAAGAGTTTTAATTTTTTTTTCTTAATAAAATTATGTGTGTATTAGACTAGAATTTTTCATTCAGTAAATGGAAGGATTTTTAACTAGTTGCTTAATGAATATGTCTTTTGGGTTCTTCATAATTCTTTTTTTTTTACTTTTTGTTTAGTATAAAAAATTGTAAAAGGGAATGCTTATCAATTTTTGAACTGGAATCTTCTAATTTTAAACTTTGCAAAGAGCTTCTCACGTTCTTTTGTGGTTAGATAAACTTCAAAACATTTTTAAGGTCAGTGGAGTAGTCAGTTTGAGAAGTGGCAGACCCGACTAGACACTAGACATCAAATCCTAGCAGAAATTTGCTACTTGCTATTTACTAGTCAAAATCCAAGTTCAAATAATTAATTAAAAGTCACATACAAATTTGGATCGAGTTTATAAAGATGATTTCTGTGCGTTCTAATGAAGTATATGGCAATTGCCAAATTTAGAACAAAATTTTTTATGACGCAAAAAATTCTTTTTTTGATGATTTTTCGTTGGGTTCGAACTTAAGCAGATTTGATCAAACATTTCACATGGTAGTTTGCTAGTAATTTGCTATTAAAAAGCAAGTGTAATTTATTAACAGTAAGTTGTTTTAATAATAACTAGTAAATTGCAAGTAGTAGAATAGAAAGACTAGCAATTTGCTAGTTAGTCTCGCTATGTAAAGTATAGTTAATAGCAAGACTTAAGATCGACTAATGAAGATAATTGTCAATTGCCGATCATAGGTCTTGTAGTTAACTAGATATTGATATCTAGAGTCCAGTCGGAGGAGGTATAACCTCAAATCCATACAAATTATAATCTCCAAGAGTGGTTCAGGTCACACTCCTCCCTCAACGCTGACTTTCATGTGTATAAGTTCTCAATTTGCTAAAAAGGCACTTGGTATTGCGCCTTTTTGCAAATTTAGATCACACATAGACGTCAGAAGATTCCAATTTTAAAAATTGTATGAATGCATTTTTATTTTCGGAATGACTTAATTTTTCTTTCAATTTAAAAAAGAGAAAATAAAATATGAAAAATAAAATATTATTTTGTGCGACACATTTATTTACATTTGACTCCCATGCAGCATGTGTGTGACTATCTCACGGTAGATTTAATCGCACAGTTGTCATAATTGGGTATTCAATATAGTGTAAATGCATCTCATTTGAGTCTTTCGTTGGCGGATTAAAATATAACTTTACAGTAATAATTCACAATTAATTTATAATGGGTTAATAATATTTTAGCAAAAACATAAAAATAAAATATCACTGATTAATTAGCACTCCAACAGATTCAGTTCTATAATAAAAAAAAGTAAGAAAAGAAAAAAAGGATTTTTTTAGCATATTTTGTATAAAAATTAAACTGAAGAAGACGACAATGGGAAGACAATTACAATTGCTTAGAAGTTATTTTTTTCTTAGGTTAGTGAAAGTTCTTTTTTTGAAAAATATAATTTAATATAATTACTAAATTATAGAAATAGAAAAACATTTAAAAGTGGAATAAAGGAGAATCTGTGAGAAGAATTGTAACTTAGTGACTTGAGTTGGTTTCTTTAGGATCTTTAGGTAGGGTAGGCTAAGTGTGATTGTATAGAAGTTCTATCCTATAGTAGCGTATTCTAGTTATGCGACTAGCTTGCAGTAGAATCTGAGAATATTTGAAATATTTCAATACTTAATTCGTATATAGCAATATTTTTGAAGTTTTATGTTGAAAATTGTTTAGAATTTTAATTATTTCTCGAATGATTTTTTTTTTGAATTCTTTTCCAAGAGTTCGTGCAAATTTTTTCAAAATAATCTTGATTTAAGGTTAAGCTTTTGAAAACTTGTCTAATCAATCATTTTGAAAAATTTATAAAGATTTAAAATTTGCATAATATGCACGCGAAATATAAGTCACGCGAAATCACTTTATTTTTCACTTTTTACGTCTCACAGAAATGTCATATATATTAAGGGCTTTGGAAATGTCGTGAGCATTTTAGGAAATGTTGCTATTATTATCAGCACTTTATTTAAAGATTTGGAGATTTGCCTTTGTTAACAATTAGAATTAACTACTCGACTTCAAAGACTTATTTCAATGTTAGAATTGTCTAGATTTGGTTTGACATTCCAAGTTAAATAATATAACGACTATAGAAGCTAATCTATCGTTTAAAGTAGAGATTCTCAACGTTTTCGAAGCTTGGCATGAATTAGTAAATTCGGATTGCTGAAGAGCATAGTTTAGTAAGCACTTGCTTATACTACTCTATATCCAAGATACTAGCTCAAGATCCCCATAGGTAGCAGCTGAGTTAAAATTTTAATTAAAATTGAAATCAAACTCAAGTTCTTAAGTTACAAAATTTCTCTACAGATTCTTCCATACATAAAATAATTAAATATTAATTAAAAAGTCATATTTTTGGTTACTCAGCAAAATGATAACGAAAAGATGATTAGTATTTACCATTGCATAAAAACCTGTAAAACCAATATACTGAAAATAATTAATTAATAAATAAAACATAAATGATTATAAAATGATGTTATTATAATGAAAGAAAATCATAATTTACAATCAGAATAATTTAAATACTTTATTATAGAATCATAAACATAAAATTATACATTTTCATACTTTCTCATCCATGTATGCATTTTCAGATTTAAATATATGGTTTTTGCTTTTGATCCAAAAATAATTTATACAAAAACAAACGGAAAAAATAATGGTTTTTTAATTAATATAAGAAAGAAATATGAATTAATTTTTTTTTTGCTTTATGGTAGGAATAATGTTGCAATTAGTAAATAATTTATGAAGGATTCTTTTTTTTTGAAAAAAAAAAATATAATTTAAATAAATAAATAAATGAAAAAAATATTGCATTATTAAAATAAAAAAAAAACAAAAAAATTCGATTTTGAATGAAAAAAGTTTAAAATAAAAAGTTGGAGAATATACTTTGATAGTTATTTTATCCAACTAATACATTATACTACATCAAATTACATCAAGTGTATTATTATTAGTATTTTTTAATCATAATTATCCTTGTTTTTAAATATATCAAATCTTTCAAAAGACAAAAAAGTACACAAGAAGAAAAGAGAAAGGGGAGTAAAAACTATAAAAGCAATAAGCTTTCATTTGCACAAAGCAATTAATCCTTATAAAAAATGAAAAGAGAAAAATAATAAAATCAAGGTGTGATTAAAGGTTTATTCACGAGTCACACGAGCACAAAATAGCCTTTTTTTATTTTTATACAAAAATGATTGCAATGATATTGTTTTATAGCAAGTGTGTTAAGTGCCTCGTGGTAACGAATAGTTAAAGTATAAAATTTATAGTACGGAAAAAAACACACCCCAAAAATATCTTTATGTATAAAATTCAGTGGATTGCTTTAATTTTTAAAATTGCCTTGATTTTGGTATCGCACCTTGTTTTACGTGTGTAGGCTTCCTTGTGGTAAATTTGAGAGTTTCCTGTACGTTTTTTGGTTTCTTTTAGTTTTAATTTATTCTGAGGTTAAATAGGTCAAAAGTTTGATTGGAAATCATCGATAAGAAGTTTCTTGGTGGATATTTTTATGTTTGCTTCTTCTACACACTTTATTTTATGGGAATTGTTGTTTCATGTTCTGTTTTCTGGATGTTTGACTTTAGAAACATCTGGTTTAGGAAATATTAACCAACATTTTATGATCAATTGTACTCCTGTGGTTGGTATCTTGTCATTCATAGTGTATTCTTCCTTATCAAGAGTATACTTTGAGGTTAAGTTACGTAAGCTGCCTCTCAGGCGCACTTTAGAGCACGAAGTTGATTCAAACTTTGTTAAAACCTGAATTTTGATCAACTTTGAAATGTTTTTGAGATGAACTTTAAAAGATAGTTTTAGAGTCCACCTAGAGACACCATCTAGGAGTATTTGATCCTCAATAATTTCGCTACAACAAACATTTTTTTTTAAAAAACCTCAAATTTCTTCAGACATTTTTAAAAATCATAGCAATCCACAATACTAGCAATAAGTAGCAGTTTCATAAAATGAAGAAAATTTTAATTTAATATTAGACAATAATTATAAGAATAAGATAAAATACACACGAGTTTGAAAAGCAATAAAAATTTTGAAAAAGAAAAACTAAAATTTTTATTTTTTATTTTTTTTTTGGTAGAACGTTTTTCCTTAACTGCTACTTCTCATTTTACTTGTTTGTTTTACTCATATTTAATATTTGTAAATCTTATAAAACATGATTTATTTTTTCTTTATTTGTTGCGTGTGATTTCTTATTTTTGCTTCTTTCTAAAAAGAATTTTTTTCATTAAAAGGACATTTAGTAATGGATTTTATTTCACTTTCTTTGCTATTTTGAGAGAATCTTCTTTTTTCATGATATTTATAGATATTATTAATTATTATAGTGGCGTAATGTAATGTGTATATAGTAATTATAAAGTAGTATGGAAAGAGATTTTTCATTTACAAACAAAGATTTTTTTTCTCTCCAATTTCTCATGTTTTTCTTTTCATATTAAAAAATTTTTTATTTCAATTTCTTCTGCGAATTGAATTTTATTTTTGGTTTTGTCGAAAGAAAATATTCTTAGCTCATATAAGTGTAAAAAATATCTTTTTTCATTTTTTCTTTTTACAAGAAGCGATTGAAGTTATTTTATTTTGAGTTTTAATTTCACTAAAGGGGAATTTCATGTTTTTCTTCATTTTGGCAGGTCATTTAAGACTTGTGTCTTATTTAGATGACATGAAAGTTTAATGACGGTCAAGTGTTGGACAACTTAATTGATATCGTGTGTTTTTTTGGAAAACTTTTGAATTTTTCATGATTTTGTTTTTTGAATTTTTGATTGATTGAGTAACTCTGTCTTTAAACTAGCAATAAATTGCTCTGGATGTCTTGTTTTGGGTTTTATCTTGTAAAGAGCTTTGTATTTTTGAAAAAAAGGCTAATTTAGCAAACTAGTATTATGTCAAATTTTAAATTGCTAACTAGCTAAGCTTCTTATTAGCTTCAACTTACAACTCAAAATCAATTGTAAAGTTTGTGAATAGTATCAAAAAAATTTAAATTGCTTCATGAAAAAAAAGATTAAATTGTCAACTTGAAGATCAGATTATTTTTAAACTATCAATCTTAATTGATTGAAAAGTTTCAAAATCTCTCAGAAATTACCATTATTCCAACCAGAACGTTAGAAAATGATCAAAAAATACAGATTCAATTCTTATTAACACATCCAAAATCTCATCAACAAACTTAAACCCATCCTTAGTGAAATTAACCTCAAAAAGAAAATTTAAGATGAAAAAGAAAAAAATTTCTTCAGATTGTTTTGATAGAAAAGACAGAGAGAAGTAAATAAATAAAAAAAAATATAAAATAATAAAGCGATTCATCAAAGTGATGGGATTGAAATAATAATAAAACTAATTTAATGATATTTAAAAAAACCAAAAAATTTGATCATAAAATATAAAGAAACTCATAAAATAAGATAAATTTTCATCGCAGATTTTTCTTCTACTAAGGAAGAAAGATACATACTTTTTTTTTCTTCTAAAAATAATAATAAAAAAATGTGAAAAAATAAACCAAAGAAATGAAAAATGAAAATAAAAAATTAAAAAAAAAAATCATCGGTCTACTGATGTTGTTAGATACAAAATAATATAGCGTGGATGAAAATCTATAACTGTTAAATAAAAAATTTATGACAGAAAATAAATAAACTATTGCATAGAAGCAGCAGAATTAGCACAAAATATAATTTGTCATTGAATAATATTTACTGATTTCCTCTTGCCATGTGTCGTAGATATATCAATGTTGTTGAAGTTGCACGAAAAAAAAATATCTGATGTCTTTTTCTCGTAAATATTAAAACAAAAAAGAGTTTTGGTTTCTGTGATGAATGAAAATAATCATAAGCTTATAGATTTCGTAGATGAAAATAGCTCGTTCCATCCATCTGTGAATTTTTTTTTCCCTTATTTAAATTGCACATTAATACTTTAGACTAGATTTCTTTTTCACTTCTTTTTTTGTAATACATTCTCATCACTTGATCATCTGTTTAATGATGTCGTCTCTTTAAATATTACTTTATCATGAGGATGTTTGTAGAAAATGCAAGTAAACCTTTCCAGGGGTCGGATACTCGATATAGCTTTTGATTTATACTTTTACTTTTTCTAGGTGTGTTGTTCTAGAGGTAAAGCTTAGTTGTATATCTGAGTATACCTTAATGGTAGCTTCAGACAGTATAACTTGAGCTTAACCTAAAAGTATGCAACTGGAGTTTGACTTAGAGCTAACCAGGTTAGATTATATCAAGTGTATGACAACAGACTAACTTAGATCCATGACAAAGGGTAGTTTTTCTCAAACTCTGCTCCACGGAGCGCTACTGTTCATACTAAGTGTGTCTTTAGTAGCAGCTATCATAGCGCGAACAGATAAACGGATGATTTACTGTTATGTGGTCTGAAAGCTTAACAAGTTAAGAAAACTGGACTAAGCTACTTCATGTCTAGGAATAAGACCTAAGCTGGTAAGGCTCAAGTATGGAAATAGATTAGATAAAAAGTCGTTTCCACGCTAGAGTCACGGATTTCTGATCGATTAATCGACTTGTGCTTTCCAGGTTAGATTCTCATGGTCTATATCAGTGGTTGACAACCTTTTTAATTGCCACGGTACACCTTGATGGTAAGCCATGACTAAAAACGCACACAGCGTTTTATTCGTGGGCTTTCCTGAATTTTTTCATCACACTGGTTGATTATCACTAGTCTACAATTTAAGCTATATCGAGTACCCGACCCCTGTATGTTTCTGTTATTATCAGACACATATAGGGGTTCATTCATATTTACTCACTGTGTAAAAAATAATGAGTTACGTTTTCTTTGTTGTTATTGTGATGTATATATATATTTTTTTTTGTTAAGTAAAGTAAATGTGTAAACCAAATCAGGTTGTGACACATGTTCCTTATATATTTTTACATACATATTTAATTATGCACGTATTGTGAATTGTATTATATGCGTTAGCCTCATATATCACGGCGAAAAAAAAATGATTAAATTGTATTTT
Organism: Chironomus riparius; assembly: GCA_917627325.4. Taxonomy (NCBI): domain Eukaryota; kingdom Metazoa; phylum Arthropoda; class Insecta; order Diptera; family Chironomidae; genus Chironomus; species Chironomus riparius. The sequence goes on along the minus strand of OU895878.1, from coordinate 48,019,103 downwards.
AAATTTTAATTTAAACATGAAAAAAATTATTCTATCCTTATAGCATTCTGCCTTATAGCATATTATGATTGAATAATAAATTATTATGCATTTATCAATAACATTCATTTTCGTAGGTTTTTTCTTTGATTTTCGAAAACAAAATGAATTAAATTAATTTATAAAAAAAATCGAGATGAATTTTTAGTTGCAGTTTTTTTTGTTGTATTTCTTTCATTATATGAAATGAGATCATTTTGTTTCATTCAGTGAGTGTGTGTGTATGTGTGTAATAAATTCATATCGAAAAGAATTAGTGATGGAAAATGTCGTGATGCAATAAAAAAAAAAGTCAATTAATGAATAAAATAATGTTTATTGCAAAACGACAAAAATTCACATCGTATGCTATTTTTAATAAATAATTTTTTTAATTTTAATTGGAATGCGCTTCTAAGGTTTTTTTTTTGTTTTCATGCTTTGTCTATCTCTATAACGCAATCATTTAATATCTTGCTCCGACTGACTAAATGTAGAGCATAACATTTAAATAATATTATTATTTAATAAATATTATCTTCATAAATTTATATTTATATGGCTTGCACTGCAAAATGTCATTGGTTTCAGTTTCTTTAGTTTACTTTTTCAACATTTTTTTTGGGATTTTATTTTTAAAATTTGAGGTTTTTTCTTTTAAAGAAAATTTCATCATTAAATTAATAATATCATTAAAATTCATCCTAATCACTTAATGGAATAGTTTAAGTATTTTAAATTTCTTCATCATTGCATTTTTTGTTTTAATTCTCAATCATTTCTTTTGAGTGTGAAATTGAAATAAAGCAAGATTGTTAATTTTAGGGAGGGTTTTGGGGGTTGAATTGAGTTTGGTGTGGGTTAGGTACCCGGTTTTGGTAAGGATCTTAAGGTTTGCTATCGCTAGAGTGTCTTTCTATCAAATGATAGCTTGATTGTGGTTTAGACTTTTATATTAGTAGTTTAAACTACTAAGCAGGTGTATTTCAACACATTTAGCATTAATGCACAAAACTCCTAACCTTAAATATTAATTGAAGCATCAAATCACCCACAACTCATCCAAACCCCAAAAGTACCCCACCAGAAAAATAAAATTTTGAGAGTAGGAGTGGAGGGTGTTTGAAACAAGGTTTTCAAAGATTCACTAGATTTTTTTTTAAATATAATAAAATTAAAATTATTATGTAGGTACGGATATTCGATAAATTGTAAATAAATAGTTTTCACTTTTGTTTTTTGCCTCATAATAAATACACAAATTAAAAAATTATCATAATTAATTATAAAATAATTCTAAAAAAATTTATAGCTTTAAATCTACAATTTTGACTAGACTTTTTCATTTTTATATATCCTTATTTAACATAGCTTTCATTTTTGAATTTTTTCCTTTCTTTTATATTTGTGTACATGAGCACATGGTTGTGCTTATGTAAATCACTACCATAATAAGAAATTATAGATGTTGTCGTAGGGTGGGCTTTAATCAGTTATATTTATATATTTTTTTATATCCAATTCACTATTGAATTTCTAGTTTAATATCATCATTCACTTTTCTAATAATAAGCCATGTAACTCTACATAATAATGATTTTTTTAAAATTTTATAATATGAGATAGTAAAAATTTCAATTTAGCTCTACCACAAAATGTAAAACAGAAAAGGGAGAATTTTAAATATTTTTTTTTTTTTTTGGAATTTGTTGGTTGATTTTTCGTACTTTTTTTGTAATAAAAGGAGAAATATCAAGTATGCATATATATATACAATAAGTGAGAGAAGAAAGGAAAAATAAAATCAATATCATTTTCCACAATCAGTGTCTGGAACGCTTTGAATGCTTAGTTGTTGATTTTTACTTCTAGCAATATTTAAAAGGAATCTGGTATGAGCAAATAAATCATAAATGGTTTTTTTTTGTGTTTCTATTCGCGTTACATATAAAAAAATTTGTTTAGATTAAGTTTTTGCTTGTTACTATTGCATGAAATGAGCGAATAAATCCTACGAAGTAAAAATTTTCACATTTTTCACGACTCTACGCGGTCGTCACGATTCATAATAATTTTTTTTTCATTTTCATATTTTCTTCTATATAAACTTGTATTACATTTTGTACAAAACCGGCATTGAATTTTGATTGTGTGTGTTTGGCAAGAAAGCAAGTTGAATATTATTTTTTTCAGAGTCTCATGTCTCTATGTAGACTTTTAAAAATTGCTGTGTGTATAATATATAATTTTAATTTTTTCATATCTTGTATATTTATTAAGGGTTGAATGAATGAATGAATGAATGCAAAGAACAAAGAGAAGAGTGGTGTATAGAAAGGAAAATCAACCCCTAGATGTATAAAATTTTTCAACTAAAAACTTTTTCGACTTCTCTTTTGTAGTCTTTTTTGTTTCTGTAAATTTTGCTCGACAGGCGCACAAACACAACGTGAACATACGTGAAATATGTATGTGTTGAGTTCCATTGCGAAATATAAAATTGGGTATCTAGGAAAAGGTCAATGATCCTTGTTCCAATCTCTCTGTCTGTTACATTTACAATGCTGCTACAAAATTCTTACTTTATGCGCCGCTTTATTCTTCCCTTTTTTCATTTTTATGTTCTAACCACACACACACACACACACATCCTCTTTCTCTTTCATTCATTCTTACTTTCCTGCGCTCGCTTGTTTTTATGCTTTTGCATTTTTACTGATTTTAATCATTTGTTAGTACAAATACAGACGTATCTGTGCATTTAAAAAAACCTGATTTATGCTCTTTTGCCCATGTTAATATTCTCTTCATTCAATTCTGATTAAATTTATATTTACTAGCATATATAATTCTTTTAAAAAAAAATTGTGTATGTGATACTGCATATGATACTCTTATAATGATTCTTTTCTTCCTTTCCTTCCTATTCAATACTTTTGTCCTACGATATAATTTCATATGGAAATTTCTCCTTTTCAATTATCTATGCTAAGCATGAATTTACTCTTCACGATATCTTATCAAACGTAAAAAAGAGAATTATCTTTAATTTGAACGATATATTGTAAGAAGTAAAAGGAAATAATGTGGTATGAAGCCAGACAACTGCACATTCATTACATCCATAAATAAAAGAAGAAATAAGAAAAAATTATATTATATTATGTATTAGGCTTCACACAATCTACATATTATAATTTACTTTTTTTTTGTTTTGTCTGTAATTCATCTTTTTTTTTTGTTCATGAAGCGACTTTCAATAAAATCGCTCATGTCTCACTCATTAGCATCATAGCTATAACTTATGCTCATATGCATGTTACACTACAAATAGATTCAATCTTCCCTTTTATGTTATTAGCTTAAACTTTTTTTTTAAATTTAAATTATTTTTTTTAAAAAATTTCTTTCAATTTTTTATGTGTGAGTGTGAAGAATTCAATTTTGTAACTGACTGTGAAATGAAACAAAAGAAAAACAAGAAAAATAATCAATTAAAATAAATCGTACCTTATTAAAATAATTATTAATTGTCAGAGAACTATTCAAAATCAAGAGAATAATAAATATATATTGGATTAGAACATTGGTGTGGAATTGATCTTAATTAGAATTGTTCAAAATGGTTCGAAATTGATCCAAAAATAATCAAAATGATTCAAAATTGTTCCTTAAATGATTCAAAATGATTCAAAATTGGTCAAAAATACTTTAAATGATTCAAAATTATTCGAAATTGTTAAAATTTGACCAAAAGTAATCAAAATGTTTCTAAATTGATCAAAATAGATTAAAATAATCAGAAATGATTCAAAATTAATCAGTTCCACACCCTTGGACTAGTCCCATTCATAAATATTGCTAATTATTACAATGTTTCAAAGAGTTGTCACATTTAATAGACAGCACCTCTACAATGTCTCTTAATATATTTATTTGTATATATTTATGCTTCTAATGTTTTTGTAAATTCGCTTATAAATTATCAAAAAATATTATAGAAATATTATAAAAAAATGAGATTTACTTAGTTTTGTTTGTCTTGAAGCTGACTTGTAACACTCGATTTCCAAGTGTGTATCCATTTAGCGCTCTTATAGCCAACATTGCTTCCTCGTAATTTGTCATTGTAACAAAACCGTAGCCTTTGCACTGGCTCGTTGCATTATCTTTAATTATCTTAACATTTGTCACTGCACCGAAGGGCTTTATTTATGGATTTTTATTTTTGATTTTTTGTTTGATTAGTAAAAGTAGGAAAAATAAAGAAAAAAAAAATTAAAAATGAATAAATTAGGAGAAGAAAATTTGTTTGCCAAGCAAAAAATACAGGCATGGAAAATTTTATAAATGGCCGCTGTATCAAGCTTCCATTTAAATTTTCCACATGTCTCGTTTGAGGGATATCAAGCGATAGTCAACAGAAAATGATTAAAATCATAAGCAAAAAGAAAAGGAAAAACTTTATTACCCCAAATAGCTGCCACAATGCATTATCCTCAGTTTCTGGTGCGAGATTATAGACAAAAATGGACCAGCCACCGCCTGTCGCAATAGAACTTGTGATTGTACCATTTGTCGCTGGTAACATTGCTAATGCTGGATCCATAGCCAATGCATCGCCAGCCATCGGCGAAAATCTTGCCAATCCCTTATTTATTGGATGATGAATGGCTCCCAATCGTCTAGTGATTTGTGGATTTAAAAATGCCGGTATGATTGGCGTTGGACTTTGCTTGTTCTGCCCCGGTGTATTTGAGAATTTCACCACAATCGGTTCAGTCAGATTTTTGGGTGTAGTGCCATTTAATGCTGAAATTGCTCTCTCGGCTTGCTTTCGTTGGTCGTAACGAATAAATCCAATGCCTTTTAACTTATCATTTCCCTCTTGTGTCAATACTCGTGATGTAATTATTTCGCCGTACGGTCTGAAAATTTCCTCAAGTTCTTCCTGTGTGATTGTTTTTGGTAAGCCAGAGATGTAGAGATTTGCACCCTTAATCGATTCCGAGCTGGGTCTCGCAAATGAGACTTTAATGACTTTATTTTGTAAGCGTAGACCATTAAGAACATTAACGGCCTGCTCAGCGTCTTGTGTACGTCGGTAGTTAACGAAACCATATCCGAGTGATTGGCCACGTATCGAGTTGGGATTTAAGGGATTTGGTGGGAAGGGTATATTATTTTTGTCGCGTACTAATTTAACACTTTCAACCTCGCCAACACTTGAGAAAAGGCTTTTAATTTCCTCCTCGGTCATGGTTTGCGGGAGGTAATTAACAATGAGATTCGTACGATTCTCATTTGTAAGCATACTTTTAGAGACCTTAGCATCTCCATTTTGACTACAATTAGAGTCGTCGGTTTGCATTGCTATGTCTCCCGTCATTGTAACTAACACTTTGTTTTCCTCGTTTACTGAATAGATGCACTTACACTGAGATTTATTGATTATTTTTTTTTATTACGCCTTTCTGTCAGAACCTTTGATGAAAATGCGTAAATGTTACTTTTAAGCTTAATACCGTTTTTATTTGCACTCACAAAAAATTAATTTCTTTATGTCAAAATAAAAAGAACGAGAATTTATTTTCACTTGCTCGTCTCAATTGAATTTTATTGATCAAATAGGAAAAAAGAAGTAAGTAAGCTTTAGCTTTCTTTACTTGTAAGAGGGCGTGTGTGTGATTGTGTTAGAAATTTTTTTTTTTTATTAGGCAAATTCTTTTTAATTTGAGTTATTTTGAGCACAATTAAACATATTGCACTGTACTCCAACTTTATTCATTAATTTAAGCAGTTAGCAACACTTTTCACTAATTTTTACTACTAAAATAATAATAAAATCGGTAGAATTAAATAAAGTTGAGTAGCTCAAAATATTGATTTTTCTTTAGAGTTACCGCAATTGAAATGAATATTGCCAGAATGGATTTGCATCATGTTTTGTAGAGTTTTGCTTTTCTGTAGACAAATTCTTGTTTTTTATTGTAATGTAGTGACGCAAAAGTAGGGGTTGTTGTCGTCAAAAAGCTTTATATGCTTGTGTGCTGTGATCGAGCAAAGATTTTTATTTTCCCCTTTTTTTTGAATGAAATTATTTATAATAACACTCCTGGCACATCCTGATACCCTCTGTAACATGAAATATAATTCAAAATGAAAGAATTTTTGTTTTTTTTTGCTGCTTGATCTTTATTATAATAAAATAACAGAATTAATGCATTGAACTTTGCCATATAATAAAGATAATATTATATGACTTCATGTTTTTTTTTTGTCATCCACAAGGAAAATATTCGAAAAATTCTCAATACAACAATCTTATCTCTTTGATTGATAATTAAATAGTAATTATTTCATCAAAATTATTATATATTATTTTCTTCGTCCAATCTTTGACAACATCAAAAAAGTTTTTTTTTTCTTCAAATTTTCCTTCTATTTATAATAATAAAAAGTCATATTTTTTTCCATACATCTTCATCAACTTGATTGACATTGGAAAATTTAAGAATTTATTTTTGACTAACATAGGGGAATAGTAAAAGTTGGGGGTTAAATCTTCCATTGGTTTTTCTCAAGACCCAATTTTTTTTTCACTTTTTTCAAAAAAACAAGATTTTTTTATATTTTATAATTTTTTTTTAAAATTTTTTCAAAAGTTTCAGAAAATCTTTGAATGCAGTCAGAGTTGATTATGTTGTAGTGAATTCTCAGATTATTTTAACACATACAGTTTCATAAACTAAAGATGATGAAACAAATATGCGATACCTTCAGAGCATAATCTAGAGTCTGGTGTCTTTCAAACGTTTCAGGATAACTTCACACTTTTGAGACAAGATTTTATACTCGACAAAGTCGTGCGTCGCGAAACTTAGTTTGAAATTTACTGATTTTAGTGAATGATTTGGAACAGTTCTGCTCAGATTTCGCTCCAAGATCCTCTCCTTTGTCACCGTGTCATCGCAAATTCTAGATTAGTCTAGACAGCAACTCACTGTCTTACCTGAACGATGTCAAGTTAAAGAAAAATTAATTACTTTGCATAATTCAACTCTTCGTGCAATAAAATGGAATGCTTACATTAATAACACTTAAAACTTGAGATTTTGAAAATCCCTTTAAAAATTATATGAGTCTAGAGTTCTTTTGGATACACAGGATACTTATGTTAAATCAAATTACGTCTCTTTTTCATTTTTTTAATCAACTATAATCATTATCATGAGACGCATTTTCTCCGTTCCTAATGGTAACAAGGTATAATCCATATAATTTGAATAGCAAGGAGAGGGGGTATCCCTATATACTAAAGGAAGGGGGTTGTTTATAAATTAGGGGCTAATATAAATATTGCTAATTGTACCCCAATGTTTTAACTTTCCTGCCTAAAATTTCAATCAATAGAAGATTTCAACCATCCATATAAAATGTCATGATTTCATTATTCATATTCACACCGCAACATTTGAAATTTAAGTTAAACAAAATTAAAATAAATTGAATAATTATGTTTCTATATAAAAAAAACAAACATTTGTTCATTCCGTTGTCTGGTTCCTTGCATCTGGTTTTATAAAGTTTTTTTTAAAAATAAATTTAAATATTCGAAAAGCACACATTTGGACGGTATTGCCTAAAATTAAACCTCATTAAAAAATGCCACACTTTTTTTTCATTATTAAACAGCTGGTTTGACATGATATGATATAAATACTTACATATCAGCCACACTTGCTGACGCATAGTAAATATAATGACAAAAAAAAAATGTGTGTGACACTTGAGTGAATAGTAAAAAACCATATAAAGAATGGTCAACATAATTATGCTTGGGTAAGCTTAGTAGTAATTGAATGCTGCGTTGTGAATATCAATAATTTGATTTAATCTTGGGTGTTATGCTTTTTAAAAAAAATTTAAATTTACATTTAAATATTAAAATTTCAAATTAGTGTTTTTGAAATATTTTTGAATTTTTGAAACTTTTAAAAATTTAAATTTAAATTGTTTTAAAAATCTTTTCAATTTTCAAAATGTTTAAATCTTAAATTTCAAACAATTGATGAATTTTAAGTTTAAAAAATGTCTCATTTTGATTTAATTTAAACATATTTAAACTCTTAAAAAATTCAAATTTTGTAATTCTTAAAATGTACAGTTTTTAAATTCATTGGAAATTCAAACTTTTGAAATTTAAGTTTTTAAAATATAATTTTAACTTTTTGAATGAAATTTAAGCTTTTGAATTTTATTTTTTTTAAAATATAATTTTAACTTTTAAAATGAAATTTAAACTTTTGAATTTCAAGTTTTTCAAAATATAATTTTTTAACTTTTGTAATAAAATTCAAATTTTTTTAAAAACGCATCTAACCCCAGAATTTAATAAATTTTTATAAAATTTTTGTGAAAAAAAATTTAAAATTTTTGGCATAGCTTTTTTTTGTCACTAAAATTTATATATTCTTTGTGTAGACAAAAGGTGTAAAAAGGTAGAGAGAGAGAAGATTTAAAATAAAAGATTGGCATTGACAGATTTTTTAAAATTAAGATTTTGTCTACAAAATTGATTTCTTTTATCATTTCTCATCCATATCCACTTCATAAAATTTCCATTGCGATAGCATTGGATTGTTTTTCAATAATATTTATCATATAATGGCACTAAATTTAATTACAATTAATATTACAATAGTAAATTATTGATAAAAATACATATGACCTTCTCATAAAGGTATAAAGTTTACTCTCTTTTTTTCAATAAGACAAATATCAATAATGTGTAGATAAAATACTATTTAAGATAAAATATTTTTTTTTCAAATAGAGAAAGTGAAATATATTCGATATTTCCTCATAATTCAATTCCAATTACCGGAGAATAAAATTGCATTTTAATCTTGTCTATTTCTTTTTTTTTGTCAATATAGTTTCATTCATCATTCGATTAAGGTAGAAAAGTTTCATTTTTTTTTGTTTAAATTTTTATCAATGGTTCATCATACGATGCCTACCTAACTAGAAATCCATTACAAAAATATTCATTGAATCTCAGTTATGTCCTTTCTCAGCACCTCGTCTTCGTCGGCGAGCTAATTCGCTGAGTTGAACCGGTCCAACTCCTATTCCCAAAGCTTGAGGTGAATTAATAGCCCGAAATGTTGCATTTACAGCTCCTTTAATTTCAGTGATGTCTTTTGAAGTCGGTTTAAGCATTGACACATGATGCGCTTGATGGACTATGACTTGATGATGCATTCTAGCTTCATCAAATGCTAAAGCTTGTCTTACAGTCCACGGATGTCGAAGGATCTGAGCTGCCGTTGGACGCTTCGATGGTACAATGTGCATCATGTGTCTAATTAGTTCTTTTGCATCCATTGATATTGACATCCAACGCTAAAAAAATTAAGAATAATTAGTCTAGATGGTTTTTTGCTTGGGGTCATTCACAAATGATAGACATCACTTATTGATGACCCAAATCCAATTTCCAAAATAAATCCTTACGCCATTCTCCAAATCGATTTGTCCACTTCCGATTCTCTTTAAAATCGTCTCAGGTTCATCATTAGGGGTGCTGGCAAACGGTGTCCGACCACTCAGTGTAATGTAAAGTAACACACCCAATGACCATATATCACAAAGTTGATCATATCCTTGCCGCTTTAATACTTCAGGAGCAACAAAATTTGCCGTATAACATGGGGTCATTAAAAGTCCATTATCAGCGCGCAATTGCTTTGCGAAGCCTAAATCACAAAGTTTTAAAGACTCGGGCGTGTGATTGATGGAAGCATATAAAAGATTTGATGGCTTTAAATCTCTGTGAAATTTAATATTTTATGAAATTGAGGTAAAAATAAAAAAAAAAACAGAAAAGTAATTTTGTAAATTACCTGTGAACCACACCATGATCGTGCAAGTAAGAAAGTGCTGATACAGTGCTTTTAAGAACTGCCGCTGATTCTTGTTCACTAAATTGTATAGTTAAAATTCGATCAAGCAATTCGCCGCCTACAAATGTCAAGCAAATGTTGTTATACACTGCAACAATAATGATTATCAAGTACAAGTGTAAATACCTTTTAAATATTCCATAACTAAGTACACAGAACGTGAAGAAGGATCCTCAAAGACTCGATATAATGTAACAATATTTGGGTGAGTGCCATATCTGAGCAGTATATCAACCTATAAAGCAAGTAAGAAAAGAAAGTCTCAAGGGCAGCGAATGAAATAATTTGATTATCATACACTACCTCTTCTCGACAATCGTGTCGTGATTTATCAATTATTTTAACAGCATATTGTTTCTTTGTCGTCTTATGTTCACAAAGTCTACACACCGAAAACGTTCCTCTGCCAAGCACTTCCTTAAGCTGATACTCATCGGTAATGGAATGTGGTTGTACATTTGGAATTTCATAAGATTGGAATGACGATTGTCGCTCATTATTATTTAATGCAATAGCTTGTCCTGTTTCATCATCCAGCAGACAAGGAGCAACGAATGAGAAGCCACGGAATATTTCGTGAGCACTCGCTGATACGGGAACACTGGGTGAATCACGAGGATCGCGACTAGTATAATCAGAGTCAAAGTAGAAGGTATCGTCAGCTCTAGCGACTGATGGAATGAAGGGTGCGCGAACTTTCTTAGCTAATAATGCGTCCCAATCAATGGTTGCAAAAAATTCATGACGCTTAATGTCTTCAATGCCATTCGGTCCAGCACCTAGTCGATTTTGAGGATTTCTCTTAAATAATGCCCTTAAAAGTGACTGGGCTTCAGGCGATAAATTTTCTGGCATTCCTAATTTAGTTTTTAAAATTTGATTCATTGTATCCTGACGATTTGTACCATGGAAGGGTAAGTTGCCAGTAAGCATTTCATACTAAGAAGGGAAGGACATTAGTTGGGTTTGCTAGACAGTCAGAGAGTTGCTTTACTTACCATTAAAACACCAAAACTCCACCAATCAGCAGCAAAAGTATGTCCTTTTCTATTTACAACTTCAGGTGCCATGTATCTGAAGGTCAGAGATTAAAAAATTTTAAATAAAAATTCAAACAAACAAGATAAGATTAATCAACATACTCAACAGTGCCACAAAAACTATATGTCTTTGAATCACCGAGAGGAATTTTAGATAAGCCAAAGTCAGTCAATGCAATATGTCCATCAGCATCGAGTAGAATCTGCAATAGTTTGATAAAATTATTGTTTAATCAATTGGATGAACAAAAAGGGGATAACAGCTTGATGGAAAATTGTTTTGAAGCGATTTTTTAAACTGTTTCTTACCACGAAGCTTATCTTAATTTTTGCAGGTAACTGTGCAAATTTCACATTAAAATAATCTTCCCATCATGTTGTTCCCCCCTTGATAACCTATAAAATAAATATCAAACTTACATTCTCGGGTTTCAGGTCTCTATAAATTATTCCAAGTGAATGAAGATGATTCATAGCAAGTGCAAGCTCTGCTAAATAAAATTTAACATCCTCTTCAGTAAACATGACTTCCTTGCTCAATCTCGTGAATAAATCACCACCACGAAGGAAGTCAAGTATAAGATAAAGTTTACCAGGTGTTTGAAAGGCATAATGGAGCTTAACAATAAAGGAATGACCAACGGCAATATCAGCTAATATATTCCTCTCATTTGTTGATCTCATCCTATCCTTGACCTTTAAAGTTGCCTTTTTTAATACTTTCATAGCGTATAACGTTCCGGAATCAGGACCAATAACCTTTCGAACCAAAAACACTTTACCAAAGCTACCCTCGCCCAACACTTTAAGCAATTCAAATTGCGACGGTGTCGCCTTCTCATGACCATCCTTAACGAGATCCTTTAGCTCAAAAATGATATCATCAGATTTCATCTCAACGTCATCGGAGTCATCGTCGTGTCCAGAAATTTGTAATTTGTCCATTGTATTATTATTGTTATTATTAATATTGATAGTATTTTGTGGATATTTAATGACTGATCCATCGTCAACGACCATCTCTAATTCTTGTAATTGTTGAGATGAACTCTAAAAGTAAAATGTTTGACGATTGACATTGATATAGTAAAAAAGCATCGTTATCATCTGTTTTACAATAACTTCATTTGTATTTTCATTAATATACAGTTAAAAATTTATATATTGATAAAAAAAATCATCGGAAGACAAAGAGAGAGAGATAAAATAGAAACAGAAACAAAGAGAGAAAAAAAAACACATTTTGTGTGGAAAGAGAGAAGAGAAAGATTAAAAAACACGGATCTGGAAGTAAAATCATTTAAAGTCTACATGCTAATTATTTAACAGAATTCAATTACATTTAAAAACTCTTCTGATGTTCATTCAAAGATACAACGAGCGGAATAAAGTTAAATATTGACGTCATAGGAGGAGTGATGGGGGTTGGTGCATGATTAGGAGGTCGACAATAAATCTTTTTGACGCAATTTTCCACTGAAATGGGTGTTGTATCTAAAGTTTGTCTATTTGTAAAATTGATCAACAGTTCAATCAATTTAATTGGTAAACTTTTTTCTGCGCTTTTCGGATACTGAATTGAGTAATTTGTTTGTTTAATGTGGATCAGTGTTTTGCGAACTGTGTGACGCGGTTCTTTGGTGAGCTATTCAGATTTTTGGGTGTGCTGAGAACATTTTAATTTTAATTTTTCCTTAAAAGTCATTTTTAGAACATTTTTGGTTGAATTTTTATAAAATATTGGCTCTGACTTAAATGGCTAGACCAGTATTGCCCGAACTGTGTTCCACGGCACACTAGTGTTCCGTAGAATTCATTGAAAAAACTATCAAGGTGTGTCGTGGCTCAAAAAGTTTGGACAACACTGGACTAGACAAAACTGAGACTCGAACCTAACACACTTATGATTCCTGTCGTATACTTCAGTATGTTTTTGTAACTAAGCCAACAAAGGTTTCTTAAAAGATTGACTTACTTACTTACATACTGTAACCATGTTCCCATGTGGAGCTTAGGTTACAGCAAAAGGCTTTCCATCTGACTCTGTTGCTGGATCTGTCACCCAATTTGTACAACTTTTCTGTCCGCCCATTAAGCTGACATGCTTTCATTACTGTACTGTAGACAAGTAGCTTTTGGAACTCCTGGTCGTCTTTTTCCTTGCGGATTTCAACCAAGGGAGTTGTAACAAACTTGTGTTTCTGTCCCAGCAGTGACATTCAGAAGATTGACAGCCTCCTTTAACCACCAATTAATTTTGAACAATATCTTAATTGATACCGTTAATGTGGGCTTTACTTAAGATCCTCCACAAAGATTCCCGCCAAAAAATAATTTCCCAATCATTTAATTAAATATTTCCAAAGTGACAAAGCGCAACCCTCACAGAAAGAAGGTTTAGCAACAAGTGGCTGCTCCACAAGAATTTCTAATCAAGTCAACTAAAGTTTTAAGCCCTAAAGGCGGGAATAGAAGCTAATTGAAGAGTTTCGTGTTCACTTTATTTCTTGGTAATCATAAGAATATCGTTGAGGCAATCAAGGATTATTCAGATATAATTTATTCAAAGAAAAACTTAATCGTTTTTGATAAGACTTAAGGATTACAAAGCTTCTTAATGAACTTTTTAGAATAATTCAATGAAAATATTTTCAAATGATTTGTATAAAACAACAAGGAAGTTGAATCACTTAAAACTTAACTTCAAAATAAATTAAAATAATTAATTTTTCACCTTTAGAATAACTCTCAATTTCGGACAAAGAAGATTCATTATGTGAATCATGCCGTGAACACTTAATACTGAATTATATCACATATGTATTATCTAAGAATACCAAGTCAGCAAATAAAAAGCTTATACTTAGTATCAACCAACCTGTGCGATAAAAATCCTTATTTGAATATGCAAATATTTGGACAATTTTCAGATGTGTAAACATTATTCGCTCGTACTTAACATTCACAGCTTTAAAACATGAAAGAATTTTAGTGAAATTATGAATGAATCACGAAGATGAAATTAAAATATGTGTGATTTTTGTTGGCATAGCAGTTAAGCTATAAATTTAATTGAATGAGATTTAAACATGACATTTAAAAAAGTCAGGATTTAAGCAGTTTTGCATATCCGGGGTGGGATTTAAGAGAGAGGAATATGTTTATTTTTAGATTCAGATGAGAACAGGAAGTGTAAATCTGCTTGAAATGGGCGGGATTTTAAGGATTAACCAGAAGAATGAATTGACGCAATCCTGGTAAATATGGATGTAAATTGTTTAAACGAAATTTTATTTTTAATAGATTCTTGCTGAAAAATAAACTATTACTAGCTCTTTTAGATAAAGTGTTGAACACTATTTGGTTAATTTAGTTGATACTGTCAAAGATACTATTCAGAGCTTTAATCTAATAATTTCGATATTCTATTGAGGAGGTCTAGACCTTTCTTTGAAGTTTTCCTAGTTTTAAACATGAACATGCCCAGTAAAGAGTTTGAGGTTTAGTAACTAGAACATATCTTATACATCTTATAGCTGCAGGCACAAAATGCCACATTAAAGAGCGTAAAACCCAATTTAAGAATGCATATTTGAACTTAATATTGATACTTGAATAATCTAAGTTTAAATTTTTAAAAGAAAAATTAAACTTTTCATTGATTTGTCTTGTGCAAGGTTTCCACAGATTATAATCTTTATTTATCGAGATTATTTGAAGATTATAAACTGCAGAAGCTTTTAGTCCTGAGCAAGATTTGAACCCACGCTTTTACAATCTTTCCATGATTCAAATATTCTAGTAAGCTATCAGGGATTACTTTAAATCTTGACAGAATGTCACGTTAAACTATTAATCTGTTCTTAACAGCACTTTTGAAACATTTGCTCGTTAAATTGCATCCAAAAGAGCACCAAACAACATTCACTCTTGATTTCCAACTATTAATGGATTGAAAATCACAATTAACGAATTAAAAATCAATTTAAGAAGCAAAGAATCAAAATTATGCCTTATTCTCTTGCAAATCTTGCAGGACATTTTCCTCATCTTTGTAAAGCTTCACAAAGATTCAAAATCAATAATATTGATGTATTTATTTCAATACTCACTTAATTTCAATTCAGTATGCAAAAAGATTCCGCCGATTATTTTCGATAAACACGAAAACTGCTAACACAAACAATGTGTCAGAATCTGATGGTATCCAAGCTATTCTCATTCCGATTAGCAAACCCGGATTTCAGATCAAAGTGAATAATTCAGTGGAAAATGCGTTATAATTTAAAAAGAATCTTCAATAAACTCACGTATGCTTATATAAAAAATTATCCACAGCAAAAAGAACATGATAGACATTAATTGATGATTATGAGATAGAAATTTAATTTTTTTTTTTTATAAAATACACATGCCAAAAATGAATAAGAGGAAGGTAGAAAGAGAGCTGCAAGGACTCAATTTATTTTTAATTCTATTTTGAAAGTCGATTTTTCATTATTTTGAGAGAAGAACAGAAAAAAAAATTATGTCAATAATAAAAATCAAATTAGTGAAGATTTTCTAAAGGTTTATTATTTATCTATGAGAGTTTGGATTCAAGACAGAGACAGAGTAGAGAAAAAGAGAGAAGTAAAGGATTAAATTGTTACTTCAGAAAAGAAACTTGATTTTTGAATAAATATAAAAGAATATAAAAATAAATAAATATGTTATTAATCTTCTTACAAATGAATAGTCATCAGAATCACTGATTGCAAATGCTTGCAAAAATGAGAGAAAAGACATAGGCAAAGTGAATTAATTTTTTTGTATTGATTATTTTTTTTTACTCAAAAGCATTAACATAATAATGACTAATTGTTGTTGCTTTAGCTCGGTAATTAATGTAAAGGGAGGACATCGAAAAAAAATTGCTTTTTTTATGTAATGAATTATTATTGGGTGGAAGAATGTCTAATCGGATGTAATTTTCATAATTTTATGCTTATGTAAAATCTTTAAAAAAAACACTTAATTGGATTTTAATTGAATTAAAAGTTATAATTTTTTTTGCATTTTTCATCATCATAAATGTCATCATCAGAAGTGAATTTTAAACTTAAGAACAACAAGTTAAATTTTTATTTGGAGGATGGAGAAGAGAGGAAAAAAAAATTATAAAAAAAATTTCTTACCGCGACTTCGTGTTTTGAGGGCCATATATTTAAATCCTTTCTAGCTAATGGCATTTTACAATTATTATATTTTATTTTTATTTAATTTTTAATCATATAACACATCTCTGAACCACTTTAAATTGCACAAATTATGACAGCTATGATTTTGTACCACCTCAAATTGAAGAAAAAATACTTTACACTGTTGAAAATTTTATGCTAGATTATTATAAAAAAAAATCTACACTGTTTTTGCAATGTTTTGATTTTTGGAATATTTTTTCGGTAAATTTTAAGGTTTATTCGACTTTTTTAAAAACTTATTAAAATTTCAATAATTTTTGAAAATTGCCGAATAGATTTTTTAATAATTTTTTTTAAATTCCCGCCTAAAGTCTTTTTGTTGTTGAAAAAAAAACTCATGGAAATAATTCCAGTGCATTATAAATTGTTCGTAGGTGTAAAATTCTATGTTTCTATATTTTTTGCCCTTAGTGTAATGATGTACTGGATTTGAATGATTCATGTCAATGATGAATGTTTACAAGAATTTAAATTTCAAAATTTCACAATTTTTAAACAACATTTAATTAATTTTAAATATTAAATCATTTATTGCTGATTTTTTCTCAATTTTTAAATCTTAAAAATCAAGAATCCTCCCTTAAATCATCTAAAAATCGCAAAAAATGCTTTTTGTTTACCACAATGTTTACAAAGAACCGTGTTGGATATGTATGATGAAAATGGATATGTCAGAATGAGAGAAGGAAGGAAAAAAAATTTATGAGTGTGTACAGCAAGAAATTGTGAAAAGTTAAAAATGTAAAAAATTTAATTATGTTCAATAAAACGAAATTTCCAGGAAAGCCATCCAAACTAGTGAATAAGAAGCGTGTTAGTGTTTTATCATATGATAATAATTGTGACAAAAGAGTTAATGATCATTGTGAAATTGATAGTGAAAAAAATTTGGCTTCACCAAAACATGAACATGGCTACCAGGTAGGTAAAAATAGAGGGCGCTTTTTTGCAGAATTGCGAATTTTTATGAATTTTCTCGCATTATCTCGCAATTATACAAAATTAATGACAATTGTTAGCGTCCATAATGTTGTCATAAATGCATTAATATGAAAATAATCGAAAGATTGTCACAAATAAATGTGAATTTTAAAAAAGAATTTAGCGTCCGAAGAGAATTTATTGCTACGCAATTTTTTTTCCTTCTCCCTTTCGAATATTTACATATATGCACTATGCCAATCAATTTTTTTTTCTTCTTTTCTCCTTGATAATTTTTTTTTATATATTTCACTTCTTCTTACTTCTTTTTTTTTTGCATAACAAAAGACGGAAAGTGCAACAACAACAAAACAGTCAACGGAGGAGAGTGAAGAAAAATCAAAACCAGTTATGACAACTGAACAGACAGAAAATCAAGATTTAACATCAACAAAAGATATGGAAAATACGGAAAAAATTAAAAACGATTTAAATTGTGATAAATTAGATAAAAAGACGAAAAATTCAAAAAAGCATGTGACCTTTCGACAAACGATAGAAACAAGTGATCAGTGCAAAGTAAAACGCGTTTATAATCCGAATTTTAACGGACCTATAGTTTCTATAATTAAGAAAGAGTCCCTTAAATATCCCATTCTAGTGTATAAAACAAATTGTATAGTGCGACCATCAAAGCTAACGGAGATTGTTAAGAAAAGTGATAATAATATTGATAAATTGAATTCACTCAAGTTTGGGCGGGATCATCATGGAAATCATCAGTTGTCAACGAGTCCACAGAATGTTGCGTCGAATGTTATTGTGGCTAGTAAATTTAATCTGCCCAAATTGAGTGTGAATTCATCACGGGTTATTAAACCGAATAAAAGGTTCCTTTTTGACACGGGTGAGGATGCATCGTTGAGTAAGAAGAAGGTCATTAAACCAAGTCCATGGGGTGAGGGAGGAGATCCAGTTACATCATCGTCACTTCTCAAGGATAAAAAGAATTTCGGTAAGGAAACTTAATTTCATCAATAAATTTAAGTTTTTATGCAAATCATTTCTATTCTAGGCTTTAATTTCGTTGATGAATTAGAACTAAAATCAACGAAACCAAAAGAACCACCGAAACTCTCTCCATCAACATTAACATCAACGACAACAGTACCGGCGTTGTCTGTGCTATCGTCAGATAGCAAACTTTCGAATAATCTTTCAGCATCAATTCTTAGAAAGCCTGTATTGCAGCTCTCTACAAACTTTAGTATATTTGGATCACAAGAGAGTGACTCAAACCTAATCAAAAGTCCATTTTCACTCAAACTCAACTCACCCAATTCCTCTTCAAATCTATCATCGGCAATTTTTACAAAGTCTCTTGTATGTGTCGTATGTAACTCGATAACAACTCGCAAGCAGCCCAGAAAGTATGGAGCTATATGCTGTGAACTTTGTAAGAAATTTATGTCAAAAATGATTGAGCGTGTCAATAAACATACCGTACAAAATTGGCAGTGTGATAAAGGAGATGGTGAGTATTCAAAATTTACATTCCAATGAGACAGGATGAATTTATTATTTATGTGACATTTTAGGCTGTTGTACTATTGAACCAGTTCCAACAAAAACATTGAAAGCATCGAAAGTTGAATCAAATTTGAAAGCATTAAGTAAGGGACGATGTTATGCATGTTGGCTCAAGAAATGCTTAAGCTCCTTTCAATTGCCATCGCCATTAAAAGCACGCTTGACAAATGTTTTACCCAAGAATATCATGGAGCCTTTAAAACCAGTGGTCTTATCAAATAACGATAACTCAAATATATTCTTAAATTCAATCAAATCATTCTCATCATTTAAATTATCATCAAATCCATTGGCTATTAATAATTTTACGTTTGGTAGTAAGCCAGACATTAAATCAAATGTTGATAATGTCCTGAAAAATGCATTTGCTAGTGATAAGCCTTTGTTGGTTGATATACCGAAAGAGACGACACCGGTAGCTGCTGTATTGTCGTCTAACAGTGAGACAAAGAAATCACCACGATCACCGAAAGGATCTCCGAAAATATCTCAGAAATCAACAGAAACAGCAAGTACAACTCCAGTACAAGAAGAAATACATTCACCATCAACATCAGCATCAATATTACAGAATCAAGTTCTTAATCCCGCGAATGTTTCAGTATCTGATAGTTTAAGGCAAAAGAGGTTGCTCTTAAAAGGTCCAAGAGTGAAGCATGTATGCAGATCTGCATCACTTGTCCTTGGACTTCCGATTGCTGTATTCCCAGGTGGCCCAGAATCTCAAGATGGTTTAGAAACCATAGAAGAACAAGCACTTCTCGAAGATCCAATGCTGGATGATAATTCAGAGAAGGAGAACCTTGCATTTGTAGCTGAAGCTCTAAATGAAGTAAAGAGTAATACAAAAGAAGATATTGAGATTAGCAGTATAGACAGTAAAGTCGATACAAAGAATGAAATTGAAAAGATTAACGTAAGATCTGAAGCATCTCTCGATGATAATCAATCAATCAAAAAGAATGAAATTTTGGATATCTGTAAGCCAATCACTAGAAAACTTACACGACCGAATCTCACATTATCACAAACGCAGAATTTTAATCGAATGTCATCAAAATCAATACCATCATCTAAGCGACTCCTTTTTAATCATCATAACATGAAGACTACTAATACGCAGCCAATGATATCAATTGATTTCTGGGAAAATTATGATCCTGCTGAAGTTAGCCGTACTGGTTTTGGTTTAATACTCAGTGAAAAGACTCCAATTAAATCCGTTTGCTTTTTGTGCGGAAGCTATGGAAAAGATCCACTAATATTTTGTGTCTGTTGCTGTGAACCTTATCACTTTTATTGCGTTGAAGACGAATTCAATGTGAGATTTAAGACAAATGACTTTTTGAACACATCATCAATGCTTGTTAATGACACAAACGACAACCTTAACATGTCATTAGATACGAGCGTTTTAGTGGATCATAATGGCTATGACATGCCATTAAATAAGAAGTTAAACTGGCTGTGTCCAAGATGTACAGTTTGTTATACATGTAATATGTCAACAGGTGTAAAAGTAAAATGCTGGAAGTGCGAAAAGAATTTCCATACAACATGTTTGGGTACGAGTAAGCGCCTCTTGTGTGCAGATCGACCCTTAATATGTGCAACATGTCTAAAATGCAAATCATGTGGTACAACGAATGTTACAAAATTCATTGGTAATCTCGCAATGTGTAGCAATTGTTTTAGGCTACGACGAAAAGGAAATTATTGTCCGTTGTGTCAGAAGTGTTATGAGAATAATGATTACGATGTTAAAATGATGGAATGTGGTGATTGTAAGCGATGGGTTCATGCAAAATGCGAGGGAATAACTGATGAGCAGTATAACTTACTAAGTGTTCTGCCCGAGCACATTGAGTTCATTTGTAAGAAGTGTTCCCCAAATAATGCATCGTCGAACATATGGAGAGAATCTGTTGAGGCTGAATTTAAAACGAGTTTATTGAGTGTTATAAAGCTGTTAAGTAAAAGTCGGCATGCATGTGCATTGCTAAGGATGAGTCCTCGTAAGAAGAATCCAAACTGCTTCTGTGGTGCATCGAAGATGAATTTTCGCCGGCACTGTAACAGCATTGAACCTACAAATTTTAATTTACTCTTTGATGCTTTAAAAACCGACGATTGTGTCGAAACGCCAATCGATAATCATGTACAGTGCAATTGCTTTGGCAATAATGACAACAATAATATGCATAGTGATCCATTAAAACCCAGTATCAATTTGACTAAACATAACATTCACGATAATAAGTATCATTCACTACAAGCTTTTAATTATGACATGAACAAAATTCTCAATGATGCTCAATCTGATGATTTAGTGATTGCATATAATGAGATAATCAGTGAAATCTTTCCGTGGTATCAGAATGAAACAAAAGCATGCACGGATGCACTTGAAGAGACAATGAATGATCATTCAAAAAGCGATTTGCTGGATGATTTAATGCTTGAAACTGAGAATAGTGATTATTTCATCATGACAAACTTCAATGTACCCGAGAACTTAATTAAAAATGAAGTGGAAATAATGCAATCAATATTTTTCAATGAAAAGGATGGTCGTTCGTGTATGCTTTGCAAAAAGGAAGGTGAATGCTCATCAGATGAGGAAGGAAGACTGTTATATTGTGGCCATAATACATGGATTCATACAAATTGTGCTCTGTGGTCGGCTGAAGTGTACGAAGAAATTGATGGCTCACTACAGAATGTCCATAGTGCAATTTCACGAGGTCGGTTGATAAAATGCAGTAAATGTGGAATAAAAGGTGCAACTGTTGGATGTAATTTTAAGAATTGTGGTGAACAATATCATTTTCAATGTGCAAAATCAGTGTGTGAATTTAGGATAGATAAAAGTGTCTTTTGTCCACAACATATTTCAAAGACTGATGATGATAAACAATCCGAAAAGAATTTTCAAGTCAATCGTTCGGTATATGTTGAATTGGATCGGAGAAAAAAGAAGACCGTTGAGGCGACAAAAGTTCAATTTCTTATTGGATCTTTATGTGTTACGAAATTGGGACGAATTATTCCGATATTAAGTGATGCAGGTGATTATTTGATTCCAGTTGACTTTGAATGTACACGATTATTTTGGTCATCAAAACAACCGTGGAATATAGTTGAATATAAAATCAAAGTTTCAATACAACGATCAAATTATCATTCATTAATAATGGATAAAGGAATAAATTTTACTGTTGATCATACGAAGAGTCTACAATCAATTCATAAGAATTTAAAGCAGATTGCAGTGTTCCATAATTCAATTTCGAAAGATCAAGAAACAATGATACAAGAGGAAACGCAAGATGAAGAGCCACAGAACTCTACGAATGATTTATTGCCGCCAGAAATTAAAGCAGCTATTTTTGAGGACCTTCCTCATGATGTTTTTGATGGAATCTCAATGTTTGATATTTTTCCTAAAGATCCAAGTGATGTCAAAACTCCGTTTTTCAATCATGTGTCCGATGAGGATGATGAAAACAGTAAAAGTAATCACATCAATGGAGATGGTGACGTTGACAGTGATTTAAATGGACTACTTAACTCAATTCAGTCAGAATTTTCTGATGAATATTCGTTTGTTAAACGAGATGATCCAGAGCCAAAAAAGCGTAAATTGAGTGCAACTGACAGTAATGATAGTAATAATAATCCAGGTATAAGAAGTCAAGAACAAAAAGCTAGTTCAATGATGTCTGTACAAAAGTATATAAATCAACAGAATGACTTAAGAAATAGCAAGGATTTTATTGACAAAATTCCTCAACTTGATGGATTAAATGATGAGATTCTCATGCAATCCGATGGTTCAGTGGCATGTGAAAAATGTCGATGTACTTATAGAAATCGCACATCTTACGAACGGCATTTGGCAACATGTGAAATTATTCAAAACACCAGTGAAAGTGATTCCGAGGCTCAAGATGGAAATCATGTTTATATTGCAAATGCGACATCACAACATCAAACAATAGCTGGATTAGGAGGAGGTAATGTAATCTCAATGATAAATCAACAACAGAATCAATCAATGGCAACATCTATACCGATTGTTATCAATAATCCTCTTACCACGCAAAATGGAATCATCACTAATGGAGTTCAAATACCCAACTTACAAAATTTACAGTTGGCATTATCAAATGACGGTAATCTTTGTCAGAATGTGATAGTTGATCAGCAAGGACAACAAATATACACGCAGCCATTACAACTAGGACAGTTTGGACAGACTGCGACTCTTATGCCAATCAGAAATTTCAATAATCAAGCTAATGTCATTAATAATGGTGGTATACAATACATTAATCCATCACAGCAGCAGCAACCCACTCAGTATATCCAGCTAACACCTGGAAACGGTGGAAATACTCAGCAAATCATGACAATTACATCACAAAATAATTCAGATCAAGATCAGCACAAATCACAAAAGAAGCCACTTTTACTTCCATCGCCGGTAAAAGGAAAGCCAAATAAAGTCACAAATGCTCAAATTATGAAGGCTAATTCTGTCGCGAATAAGAAAAAGCTTGATGGAAAGTCACAACAACAAATTTCAGTTATGAACTCGAAAAATCTCCAAATAGCAAATTTCCAATCGTCTCGAAGCAACGCTTCGCAATCGCAAACCACAATGGCACAACCGTCAGCTCAAAATATTATATTTCAACAGCCTACGCAGCAAATGGCACCGCAAATCAGTCAATATCCGTTGATATTGAATCAAAATGGACAATTTGTTCAATATATATCAGCTGATAATACACAAAATAATGCACCTATTCAGTATATATCACAAATTGGATCAAATGGAAAGGAGATGAAGAACGGATCACAAAATTACATTACGAGTTCTCAACAAAATAATGGGAATCAACAAATATTCCAAAACTCTTTTCAGATGCCTTCAAATAACACGAGTAATCTTGTTTTAACACCAAATGGACTTTCAGTTCTTCCCGTCGTACAACAGTCACCAATTATGGGAACATTAATTCAACAACCGCAAGGCTTACAATGTGTTAATGGTGTTGTTTCAGCCGAACAAATGATGCTTGGATCAACGCCAACATCAATCGAAATGGATCCGTCATCTGGCTGCATGTATTTAACATCACAACCTGTATATTATGGTTTGGAGACCATTGTACAAAATACTGTAATGAGTTCACAACAGTTTGTTTCGACAGCAATGCAGGGTATTTGTCAGAATTCGAGTTTCAGTGCAACCACAACACAAGTCTTTCAAGCGAGTAAAATTGAGCCAATACAAATGGAAATTCCAGCTGGATATGTATTATTGAATGCATCTGATGGTACAATTCATCAGCCACAAATTATGGAATCATCATGGAATAATATAGACGAGAAGAAACAATCTCTCGAAATTGGTGCTTCATATGGAAATCAAAAATCTCAAAATATTATATTGAAACCTTCAAATCAAAAGACTAAAGTACAAGCAAAAGTAAATAAAATTCAACCACAAATAGTGAGTAAAATTGTACCGACAACATCAACATCATCAATGAATGTTACGTCCACAAATTCAACAACGACTACCGTTCTGAAAACAGTAAATACTGATAGTCTGCCGAAAATACAGCATCAGCAGCAGCAACATCATCATCAACAACAATCTCAACAGAGTATACAACTTATAAATCACAATGCAACTATTGCTAAGAAACAAAAAGCGACATACAGAACGATTGGTCCGAAGACACCTCAAGAAGAAATTGTAAAAATCTCATCGTCGGCAGCGTTAATAAAGCCGAAATTAAAAGTACAAGCGAAACCTATACAACAAAATATTAGCAACAATTATCAGCCAGTGACTGTAAAGTCAGCTTTAACAAACTCATCAGCTCACATTCAATCCGAACCGCATAATGTAATGGAGACAGATAACTCCATAGAACAGTCATTTAAAACCGTACAGAATAACATCATAACTACTACTAATTTGAAAACTACAAAATTAGAAAATCCATCAACATCAACAGCACAAACATCAGCTATACCTACAAACGTTGTTATTCCTTTACAAGCCCAGAATAGCATATTCAATAATCTCAGCAGCAAAAATCAAAACTCTTCTGTTAAACCTAATTTCCAAAATCGTCCAACAAATCGAGTGCTACCAATGCCTGCGAGTGTCACATCACTAAAGAGCATTACAAATTCAAACAAAAGTGGCAATATTGTTAAAGGAAATAATCAAAATAAAAATTTATCATCTGGAAATATTGGAGCCAATAATGTGACATCAATACGTAATTCATCGCCTTCAATTGTTGATAATCATAATGTTGTAAGTAGCAGCAACAACATTAACAGCAATGTCATATCACAAAATGAAAATGAGAATTATTGTGAGAAAATTAAATCAATTGCAATGGAATTGCAAAGCAGCAACAAAGCAGATGAGCTGTTTGACGCTTTAAGACGATCTACAATCAACAATGTTATAACAATAACGCCTGGCGATCAGCATATGGATAAAATGGATAAGAAAATGAAGATCTCAACACCACCACGTCCAAATATAGAATCATATCCAATTCCCTCCACTAGTGCATCAAGTATTATTATTGATCAGCAGAAATGTATGATTACAAAAACTTCTACTGTATGTTCCTTAACTAAAACGATTGATTCTGTGGCAACGGGTGCTAATTTGTTGGATGATGAGCCACAATTGTCAACTTCTCCAATTGAGCTAATTCCACAATCTCCAATTGATCTTATTCCACAATCAATAACAATTACACCGATAGATCCAATAGACACAATAGATACAATAGAGCAAATTGATGTTCCTATGGAGAAGAGTCTGCCAGACGAGATTGAAGAAGAAGTCGAAAAAGTAAATCTCGAGTCAATGTTTGAAGTACTTCCCGAGTTGAAAGCAACAAAGGACACTTTGTCATCAACTGATGAAATTATTACGACTGAAGATGATTCAGAAGAATTGAAGATACATGAGAAGACTCCATTTCCTTCATACGATGAAGAAACCACATCAGACCGTCCAAGTACATCATCAGCTTGTTCAACATATGCGACAAAAGCTTCTCGTGAGAAAACGCCAACAAGTTCAACCAGCAGCAAGTCATCAGGTCCAAAATTATTGTTTGAGATTCAATCGCAAGATGGTTTTACATATAAATCCACTTCCATATCCGAGATATGGGAGAAGTTATTTGAGACTGTACAATTAGCAAGAAAGGCTCATGGTCTTATGCCATTGCCGGAAGGAAGACTTAATGAAATGACAGGTGATCAAATGTTAGGATTAAAGACGAATGCACTTAAGTATTTACTCGAGCAATTGCCAGGTAAGATTGAAACCTTATTAATGTAAGAAGCTATCGACTAATGTTATAACTACTTCTAGGTGTCGAAAAATGCACAAAATACTCTCCAAAATATCATCGTAGAAATTCATCAGCATCATCAACATCATCGGTATGTCATAAAGCTAGAGCTCTTCTTAGACATCAACTAACATTTTCATTCCTCCCCCAGACATCATCATTCTCATCAATGAACGGTAATTGCTCTAGCATGAGTGGATTCTATGGTACCAGTTCCTTTTCATCAAACGCTTCGAATCTGTCTTCCAATTCGTCTGTCTCACTAATGTCATTAAGTCAATACATTAGCGATGCTGATGAAATTCTGTACGAAAACATCTATGGTTGTGCGAGATTTGAGCCTTTCAGTACAAGATCTGAGTACGACATGTTTAGTTGGCTTGCATCGAGACATCGACTCCCGCCAATGCCAGTTCATTTACAAAGCAACAATGATGAGGTCATCTTAAGGTAAATAGAGCCATAAAAAGTTTAATGGCGACTCATTTTAATATTGTCAATTAATTATTTATTTAGACGCGGAACTGGAAGTAATCTTCCTATGGCTATGAAATACCGAACATTAAAAGAGACATACAAAAAGAACGTAGGCGTTTATCGATCTCATATTCATGGACGTGGTCTATTTTGTACAAGAGACATTGAAGCTGGTATGTTAATATTTGAACTTTGTTTGATTTCAGCTATTAAGTTTGATTCTATTCCATAGGTGAAATGGTTATTGAATATGCTGGAGAACTAATAAGATCAACATTGACTGATAAGAGAGAACGGTATTACGATAGTAAAGGAATTGGTTGCTATATGTTTAAGATTGACGAGAATTTGGTTGTTGATGCAACAATGAGCGGAACAGCAGCAAGATTCATTAATCACTCATGTGATGTAAGAATACTTGATTTTATTTACTTTACAAAATGTGCTAAAAAATCTTCTTTTTTTTCTACAGCCCAACTGCTACTCAAAAGTCGTTGACATATTGGGTCAAAAACACATAATAATATTCGCATTACGACGCATTGTAACCGGAGAAGAACTAACATATGATTACAAGTTCGATATTGAGGAAAATAAGATTCCATGTGGCTGTGGCGCAAAACGCTGCAGAAAATATATGAATTAATTGTTTTAAAGTGATGGCAGTGATATTCATTTAGAAGATATGTGCATATTGATGGATATGATAAAAAATAATAATATTATTATAATAATTGAGAATAATATGCATAGGTACATCATGCAAATGAAGCATTAGATAACATACATAAAACGAAAACAACACATTTGGTCAGACTGATATTATTCGATTTAATTATTTTTTTCCAATAATCTTTAAAAAAATTCTTTTTAATTTTTATCTAAGGAATGAAGAAGATACGCTTTTTGAGTTGTACTCTGGTCAAATACTACAATTTTTTATGGAAGTTGGTTTTGATGAGGTTGGTGGTTGGAGTATAGTCAGAGATGGAGTATCGTGGGGAATGCATACTCCATAATGTGTCGTTCCACTCAACCGTAATCAACAAGGATCATGCTTTTCGGTACTGTAGTAAGCTCATTGATCATATTACTGGACCGGAAAACATAATCTTTGTCTGTTAGAGCTAGGTTAGGTAGCTACTACTAGGTTGAATAGCTATTTCTAGGTTGGGTAGCTGTCAGTATGGAGGGCAGCTTCTACTATGTTGGAAAACTACCACTAGGCTAGATACCTACTGATAGCTTGAGAGGCTCAAAACTCCGTCTTTGATTATAGTTCTTTAAGTAAATCAACTTACTCGAAAATAAACTCATCAAAACTAGCTTTATAGTTAGATTTTTTTAGCAGTTTTTAAGCAATTTCATTAAAATCAATAAAAGGCTTTCCAGAAATCCTTAAAAATTGTTAAAAAATCTCCGCAAAAATAACTTTTTTATCTTCTTTTCTATATCAAAAAAAGTATTTTTCACTTTTCACATTTGATTGCTTAATCATCACCTCTTTCGTGTATTTTATTTTGTCTATTCTTAAATTTTATAATTATAATTAATTATGATTTGTGTTTAATAATTTTTTTTGAGTTAAAAATTACTTTTAAGTTCCAAGTCGCTTTCTTATGTGTTTAGTTGATAAGGCCGTTTCTTTTTGCAAAGCATCGAGCAAAGCTCGCATTAAACATTCTACTATTTAAATGAAAAAAAAAAACCTTTGAGCATAAGCTTGATACATAATGAAAAAAAAAGTCACATGTTGTATGTTTCCCTCTTAATTTATTTCTTAATTGTATCAAATTATTACTTATTTACTTCACATTATTTAATTTAATTTCTTACTGATTTTTTTAAGAAATTGACTATTAATATATTTTTAGGGATTTTTTGTTCTATATGATCGACACATCACATGTTGGAATGTATAGTCAGGATGGTTTGTAGGGATTTGATGGATTTTTAAGGTTTATTTTAATGTTTTTGTTGCGATTTGTGAATCATTTTTTTAGTTTTGAGCTAGAAATACCAAAAATTGGGGTCAAAATTTTAACTTATTTGGGAATGAAAAATATAAAATTAATTTTATTTGAAAATTATTTTTAAAAATTAAGAAATTTTTTGAAACTTTTTACAAAAGTTCATTTTTTTAAAATTATTATGAAACACAGATTTTAACATTTTGAAATTTCTAATTTTTTGAAATTAGTTGAAAATTTGAAATTCAAAGTTTTAAAATTTGAATTTTAACTTTTCAAAATTTAAAAGTTTACATTTTAATAAATTTTGAAATTCATATTTTTAAATTTTAGAATTCAAAAGTTTACATTTTAACATTTTTAAGATTTAATATTAAAATTTTTGAATTTTTGAAATTTAATTTTCAGAATTATTTTAAAATTCAATTTTTAAAAATGTTAAAAATTAAAATCTAGATAATAATTTGAAATTAAACTTTTGTAAAATGTTTTAAAAAATTTTTGTCTTTAAAACCTTTGTAAAAATTGTTGAATAATTTAACCAAAAAAATTGAATTCTCACCTTCAAGCCTCCTGATCATACAAACCTTAACATCACATAGAAACTTTAGTTTTTATACTAACGGCACGCTTAATGAAAAAAAGCATCTAATAATTAATTTAATCAAGTACCTTTTTTGACTTTTTTAAAATTTTTTTATATTTATTTATCACTTTTTATTATTATTCTTTATTGTTTTTTTTTTGTGGATTTAAATTTTTTTTTTGGTGCGCACGTAAGAAACGAAAAAATGTTTTGCTATGAATGCTATGATATTAGAAGCAAAGGAATCTAATCTTAAGTTTACTATTAGAATGGAAAGATGAAGAAAAAAAAAATGAAAAAACTCTTGTCCTTTAGATCTTGCCATAATAAGTATATATATATACATATTTTGTAAAAAATTGTGAAAAAAATTGTTTTCGTTTTTATTTTTTTTAAAATTAAAGAAATTATGAAAAATTTCACTTTTCGGATCGTTTACATTATCATCAAATTATCAAAGTAATGACATTATTTTATCCAACTTTTAAAAGGAAGAGAATAAAAAAAAATCTATAAAAAAGTATGAAAACTGATGATTAAAGCTTCTCTCTATATTACAATTTTTTTTTGAAATTCAAATAATACAAAAAACAGAAAAAATGAATATTTCTAGTTAATTGATTTGATGATGACGAAACTTACACTTAAAAAAATTTAATAAAATGTAGATTATTGAAATAAAAATTACAAAGATTTGTTTACTCAATTTCTATGTTCTATAATAACTCTCTGTTGTTGTCGTTGTTCTGCGTCTCATTGAGTCGAAAATTGATGCTCTTGTTGTTGCTGAAAGTTTGAGAGAATACATTGTTAATCTTGATTCTACAAGTTCTACGTTTTTCAAGTTTTATGCAAGGCGTGGAAACTCAGGATTAATCCTGAAAAATCTCTGAGTCTTTTTTTTTTTTTTTTTTAATTAAACTTTTATTTATTTACATTTAAATTTAAGTATGTACAAAGTTTCTATACATTTTGTTGCTTTTTGTTTTAAGGTTTCAGGCATTCAATTTGCCTTTTGTCTCTTAGTTTTGATTTCATTTACGGATTTTGCTTTCTTTTGTATTTCATTTGATTTATTCGGTGATTTGAGATGCAAGACGACTGTTGAAGTTCGCTTGCAACTTTCCGACGTAGTCTTCGATGGACGGTATTTTCGCTTCTGTATGAAGATCGGTGATCCTTTCATATCTTGTTTTATTGAGAACAATTCTCAAGAATTTGTTTTGCAGTACTTGAAGTTTTTGAAGATGGGTTTTTGCCATGCTTCCAAACGCTGGACAACCATATGTGAATATTGGTCTGATGGCTAGCTTGTAGATGAGAAGTTTGTTTCGTACGTCGAGTTGTGAGTTCCTGCTGATGAGCGGATAAAGCTGTCTTAATGCGGTGTGAGCCCTATTGGTCACATACTCCACATGCGGCTTTAATGTCACTCTCTTGTCGATCACCATTCCCAGATATTTAGCTTCTGTTTCCCATTTGATGTTTTCGTTGAGAAATTTGATGTTATTTCGTGGTAGTTGCCTGGAGTGCCTGTTTGTGATGAATAAGGCTTGAGTCTTCTGTTTGTTGAGGTTGATCTTCCATTTGTTCATGTATTGTTGAACTTTTCTTCCTGTGTGCTGTAGATGTGTCACAATATCGGCCGAGTTCTCTGCAGAATGATACAGTGCTGTATCATCTGCGAAAAGACCGATGTTGTTGGTTGTCTCTCTTACAACATCATACGTGAAGATGTTGTAGAGAGTTGGTGAAAGCACTGCTCCTTGTGGCACTCCGAATTTGATTACCTTGATTTCTGAGAACTGACCTTTAATAAAAACTGTGAAAGATCTTTCACTGAGGAAAGATCTTACAGTTTTTATAAGTGGCAGTGGAAATCTCAGTTTGAGCATTTTGTACAAGAGTCCGTTATGCCAGACTCTGTCAAATGCTTTTTCTACATCCAGGAAGATCATGCCTGTTGACTTTTTGTTGTTTAAGTTTTCTTTTGCTGATTTGATCACTTTGATGAGCTGGTGAGATGTTGATCTTCCAGTCCGGAAGCCGCACTGCTGGTTTGGGATGATGTTGTTATCCTCAAGATGATCGTTGATTCTATTCAGTAATACTCTCTCCAGTATTTTGCTTATTGAGCTGAGTAGACTTATTGGCCTGTAGCTGCTTAGCTCATTTGCTGGTTTTCCAGGTTTTGGAATAGGAATCACTTTTGCATGTTTCCAAACTTTGGGGAAGTGGTTGAGTTTCAGACACGAATTGATGATGAATTTCAAGTATTCGAAACTTTTTTCAGGAAGATTTTTGATGAGTATGTTGTTGAAAATCTCTGAGTCAATAAACATGAAAATTATTCATCAAATTCATTAAGAATTTAAAAGGGATTTTACATTTTCATGTTTATTGGCTTAGGGATTTTTCTTAGGGATTTTTGGGATTATTCAGGATTAATTCTGAGTTTCCACGCCTTGGTTTTATGATTATTTAAGACTGGATTCGGATATAGTTCAAGATATAAATTAGTTGATCGTAGGGCCTCTAAAACTAGCTCACTAGCTATGTTTCTATCTTGTTCATCATCAGAACTGACTTATTCATGATCAGGGGCAGGTTTTTAATACTTTACCCTAAGCTCAGTATTAATTATACTAATATCCTATACTAAAGTACATCGAACTTCATTTTTGCCCTAGAGTGTCCGGGCGGACCTAAATACCAGCCCCAGAACTTTTATCAAATAGAAGGGGGTTGAGAGGCGCCAGGATTAAAAAGTTCCGAAACCCCCATCCAAACATACACTTAATTCGGCTTCAAAATGACAAACATTCTTGCCAAGCGTCTGATTCCATCAAATAAGTTACTATTAAAATACCGAAAGAACAAAATAATTTGTATCAATATTTAATCACTACCAAAAAAACCAAGAATGCTTTAATGTCCACATGCGACAAAAGAAAAACCGGTCAGAACTGACGTAAATGTTCAAATCTTGTTCTATCAATTACACTGCATTCCGGTATTTATTTTATGTCATAATATCGTGTGAATCATGAATATTAGTCTACATGCTGAATAGTATTACAAAGTGCTAGGATGGAGACAGCACTAGAAGTGGTAATTGTCAGTCAATCGAATTCACTGCCTTAAGCACGTACCAAATTAGTTTAAAATTAGCAATTAATCCATACTTACTGCTCGCATCCTCATTATAAGATAATGTTGGCGGGAAGATGATTTCAACTATTTTACTAGGCATATTAGGAATGACGATTGCATTCTCATCAGGTCTGTTGTAATCCTCAATAACCATATCTTGCTTATTCAATGGTACTTGATCTCTGGAAATTCCTGCATTCTCATTCGGGTAAGTTGGGGATGTTTCATCTTGATTATTTTTATTATTATTATTATTTACATCTCCATAACTATCATAACCTGGCCTTTGTACTGTATTAGAATATAAATAATATGTATTAGTATTAAATTCATAGGAATTCCCCAAAACTTATTGAGAATCTTGTTTATTTCTGATAAGATTTAATAATTTATTTTAAAGTTCTACAACTTTTTATTGACAGGTCATTGAGGAAATTGAGTTGTTGAAACTACTTTTTGGGGATTTTTATGTTCATTAAGTTTTGACTTTTTCAAGATGATGCCATCATTTGACATTTTAAGAACCTTAAAATTTAATGACAATGATTTTCTCACGTAAAATTTAACTAATTGAGATTACTCAATTATTGTCTAATGATTTTGAGATCACAAATTAGACACGAACATTGTGACATTTATCAAGGGCTTGCAGAGGGATCGTCCTGACCTCTCTAGTTTTAAATTACTTAATTTTTTACTGAGGTAAACTAGAAAAATCAAACTTAACAATTCTTGGCTTTATGTAGATCTTGCTATAACAGCTGTATGTCGAGTTCGATAGGAATCGAACCCACGACCTTAAAAGTAGCGATTTCTGAGTCCACTCGATCAGTAGAAGCAGCAGGGCACTTGGACACCGAGGTACTTATCTCACTTCGGCTATCTGTCATACACATACAACCAATTTCACAGTGGGTCCAATGTTCAGATTATGGTTTTCAAGCCATATCTACACCATACCGCTCTCATAACGCTCTCAAGATTGTATCATAACCTCTATAAATTGATATAATTTTTTAAACTATACACTTTCAAACTAGAAGCTACCCTTGGCACATACGAAATACACTTTTAAAACTAGGGACCAGTTTCTTGGGCTACCCTTGCCACATACCCTACACACAGATAAACTTTATTTACACCCCAAAGTACAGGTTAGCTCTGGAAACCGGCATCACTATCATTAAAACACGTTCAAGCTTATCATATTTTTCTTATTCTCTTATTCTCAACAAAAAAACCTTAGTCATTGTGTTTATATAAATTGAGGTTGAAAGAAGATTAGCTATCCATTGCATGTTTTCAACAAAGCTAGGATACCGGTTTTTACACTGACTCATGATACATTTAGGTCAGCAGCATTGAGTGCAACCATCTTTATTCCCGATTAGTTTGGTTTGAATTCTGATTCTGAGATAGATATTATTATTGCATGATTGATAGCTACCTGGTTTTTGAGTGAACTCCTCAGACGACACCATACTTGTTCGATCAAAGTTCTGTGGAGTTCTTAAAGTTGTTTCTTGCTTAAATTGAATTCCTTGATTGTACGTATCTGGATATGAATTTTGTTGTGGCTGTAATGGTCTTACAGGCTGTTGATTTTGTTGTTGTGGTCTTGCGATTAGTTGTTGCTGATATTGCTGCTGCGGGCTTACGGCAATAGGTTGTTGGTTCTGTTGCTGCGAGCTTACGGCAGTATTTTGTTGATTCTGTTGTTGTGGTCTTGATTGTTGCTGAAACTGCTGTTGATTCTGTTGTTGATACTGCTGCTGCTCATTATGTTGATTATTCACAAAATAATTATTTGAATCGAATGCTGAAGCTTGATTCTCATTGTTGCCAAATCTTTCAGTCACTTTTTTTCTATCTGCAGAAGGTTGAAATTGATTATTTTGTGATTGTCCATTGGATGATATTGATGATAATGGAATGTTAAAATGAATAATTTGCGCATAATGTAAGATTTGTGATCCAGTATTTGATATATGAGTCGCAGCTATTGATTGAAAGTAAAAGATGAAGTGACAAAAACTATTTAAAATGCGTAATTATTCAAAATTACCTCGTCCAATGCTTGTAAATTCACCAAAATGAAATATTAAAGCTAATATAAAAATTTTACGCAACATCTTATTATCAATTGAGCAATACTCTTAAATAAATAAATCTTTAAAAAAATATATTTTTTTAAGCTCTTCACTAGACAATTGACTCTAAACGAATGAAGAGACAATTTTTTTTATAATAATAATTCTGAAAAATAATCAAAGAAAAAAAAAAAACTGGTTGTGAGAATTGGCATCAATATAAATATAACATGACTTGACCACATAGAAAGAATGGAAATAGTATTGACATGAGAATATTGTCAATACATGAAGACTAATTTATGTAAATTTCGTGATTGTAAGCATAAATCTCATTAGTTTTTGGAGAGTCTTGTTGAGAATTGAGAGGTAAACTTGAGAGGAAATGAGAATGTTTTTTGTTATTTTCAAAGGGATATTCCATTAGATTATACAATAAAGTCATTGTGTCCTTCATGTTTTGACATAAATATTCCTTAACCTTCATAAATATGGTGACGAATTTTGATTCATTTATCATTCTATTAGCAGGTACTCAATTGTTTAAGAGTTTCCTAGATGATTTAAGTAATCATTATAATTAATAAGACGTGCTAATAAAGTAAATGAATTAGCATAAATTATTCAAGTTAAATGACTTCAGTTCTGAATTATTTAATTATTTAAAAATCATGCTGATTTTTGCGTTTTTTTATTCAATTCAAAGATATGAAAGATTTCAATGCCTGATCTTAAATTAGATCTTTTGGTTAAAAACCAGAGTATTCTGAATTATGTTTAAAAATAGATGAGCTTTCTACTAATTTGATCAATAATAAAAATAAAATAGACTTTAGCATTCAGACCTTAAGATCATCCCGAGAGAGGGTTCGCCAGACCTTCCGCTCAAACCTAGACCAATATTTTATAGTGGGATCCGAAGCACTCCTTTGATGAACATGTTTCCTGTAGCCTAAGGAAGACTGTGAGCTTCATTTGGGGGGGGGGGGGGGGGGGGTGGTCATGATCCTCCTTGCTACGCCTCTGATATGTAAAGTGATTACTCTTACTCTTTGGCATTATGTTGTCCAGTTGAATTTGTCTTTCATAGCATTCTAAGCAGTATTAAAAATGAGACTGCCTTGTTTATCTCTTAACATGCTGTAAAATTTTCAAAAAATCATAAATAATTTGTATGCAATCAAGAAATGAGAAGTTCAATGGCAAAGCGATAACATGCACTTTTTCAAGGTTTACTATCACCATTCATGCAGCATGAGAGAAGATGCAAATCTAGAAAAGTTTTTAACTGAGAACTTTGTAGAATGTTTTTCTCCAGGCTCAGAAACTAGGCGGTATTTAGTGGTAATTGTATCAAGAATGTGGAACTTAAGAATTACATTTTGATCATTTCGTCAGTACCACGCGCTTGATTTGTATGGAAGCTGGCTATATACCGCCTGGTTTTCGAGCCTGGGTTTTTCTTGTTTTCATTTGATTGGAAATTTACTGTTTACAAAATACTGTCATAAACTAGTTTACAGAATGAAAGAAATTAAAAATCCTTCTTGGGAAACATTAATCAAGTGATCAACAGCTCAACAGACTAAACTGTAAATTAATAAAAGCCAAAACATCAATCAAATCTATTTTTGTAGAGTTTATGTAAATTTATGCTCAAAAATCTTAAACATTTCGCTACATACATACAATTTGTGTCACACATGCTTTGTGTTTGTTGCTTCCAGTCATTAATTCTAACTGTCATAACATTGTAGCGTAAGATTCTTGTTAACAAAATAAATTCAAAGGTCAATAAATTTTTTGAAATGAAAAAAAAATTCATTCATCAATTAAGCTTTCATTTTAATGTTATTTTGTATAAACACGCTTTTGTATATTAGGGGATAGGTATTCTGGCTCATGCCGGTGAAGTTTTGCAAAATCGAAATAAAATCTGATTTGGTTTTTGAATGGCTTATTGGATTGGCATAAGTCAGTTAATCGATCATAAATCTGGATAGGTTCTGAATTTAAATAGAATCTTGCACCATGCTAGAGTCATCCCGGCTAGTCGCTGGATTTTTGTTCGATCACTCGGCTTGTGTCATTCGGGTGAGTTCAAAAGCTAGTTTAATGCCTAGATGTAACCAATTAGTACGTTTAAGAAGTTTGAATTAGTTCAACTAAAATTATCATCCACGGTACACTATTCGGTTACAGCATAATCGCAAGTAATCTAATCTATGTTAATCATTGCAGCCGTTTACTTTTAACGTCCGAAATTAACGGTCATTTTTCAAAAACGAATAATGGATTTCCAGTAATTTTTATTGTTCTTTTCTTGTTGACCCCCCCCCCCCCCCCCCTCTGGATGTCATAAATGAACGGCCATATTTAATAATTCATATTCAACTGCATCCTTCCCGAATCACCTGGAACAACGTAAAATAATTCCAGAAACCACCAAAACCACACACTTTTTTCTTCTAATTGATGTCTTTATACTTTCTTCTTTATCTTAATGTTATTTTCAAATGGCTAATGTATTCACACGCGCGCTTCATTATTGTGCCTTTCCTTTATGCTCCAGAATCAATAAAAAGGAAACGAAATTGAGAAAAGCTTTCAGTTTAGTGCTTTCATTCGAAGGTGAAACATCATGTTGTGGATAATATTTGTGTTATTCCTAGTGCATCCATCGATGCAGCGACGACAAACATTTAAGTGCAACGATTATGTTACGGAATCAACTAGTTTCCATCGTTCTGGCATTGCTTTTCGTCACGGACCTCATTACGTCTGCTATTTATCGAATGTCATACAAATGTCCAGTGTCATTCAAATTGTACACGACATATCATCACATTCTTATGTTGATGGCAAGAATGGCTTAATAGAGCCAAAAGAAGTCGGTGCGATTGTTGTGAAAAATTCAAATTTAATAATTGTACCATCGCAGCTGTTCCAATCGTTTAAAAGTTTATTGGTCTTTCGGGCATCGGATGTCAATTTGAGACAAATATCACGCGATGACTTTAAAGATGCTGAACATTTGACAATTTTACATTTGGACAGAAATCAAATTACGGATCTTGAGGATGGACTTTTGTCGTACTTAAAGAAATTACAGCGACTCGACTTGTCAAGGAATCAAATTACAGCAATCAATGAAGAGACATTCCGAGGATGCAGCAGTGACTTGTATGAAGTTGATTTGTCATACAACAGAATATCAGAACTGGATTATAGCACCTTGATTCCATTAGCACACACAAAAAAATTGTCAGTGGAACTAAATTTAAATTACAATGAAATTAAGGAAGTTCGTGAAAGTCATAGCGTGTCGCATTTAACATTCGAGGCACTTCTTCTTAAAAATAATTTAATTGAGTGCTTTACATGCCCAGACATGAAGATTGGTGAGCTGCACCTGGAAAGTAATCGACTCTCGGTTGTATCGTTTGATAATTGCTCGGTTGAGTATCTTGTGGCATCAAAAAATCATCTCAGGTGGCTTCACATTCACAATGACTTAAAAGGACTTGTTGCGTCTCAGAACAACATCAGAAGCTTCGTGATCAGCGGTGAAAATTCAGAAATTTTCCATTTTGACTTGAGTGAGAATGAGAACATTGGTCATGTCTTTCCAACGCTGAAAACTTTAGGGGAATTGCAATTTTTGAACATGTCTTATTCTTACATTGGAGTCTTGCATGAAGACACATTCTCAAATATGAAAGACTTAAAGTATTTGCTTCTTAAAGGCTGCAGCATTGAGATCATTCCATTTGAAATATTTGGCAATAACAAGCATTTAATCACATTGGATATATCTGATAATTTACTCGAAAGTGTAGATTTGCACATGTTTACTGGATTAGATCGATTAAGGCTTCTTGACTTATCGAGAAATAAATTGCGAAAACTTGATGGATTTGAGAGAATCAGACTGATCATGCCAGAATTGAGAGAAATAAATATTTCCAATAATCAATTTGAATGCCATGACTTATCAGTCATCATGAAAACATTTGAATCTATTGGAGTTAATGTTATTAAGAGTCATGATGGACCTGAGGCTAAGAAGAATGTGGATGGGGTTGCGTGCTTCTGAGCTTAAGCTTGATTATGGAAGAAATCTTATGCGAACCTAGCTCTACTTTTAAGTTTAATGTTTTGTATCAAAAATAATTTTTGAAATTAATCTTATTGGAATTTTCTTATAGAAATGAAATTAAATGTTTTTAAATAAATTTGGTTCATAGATTCTTCAAATAAAATGCATACTTAATAAAGCTTTATTTAATATCAAACTATGTTTATATTTCAATCTATACAAACTTAATTTTCAAGCCATTATTTGTATTTTAGGGAATTAATGCCAAGTTTAATATAACCTACTTATTGTGTCTGTGCCAGAAAATTAAATTTGAACTAGTTGCTGATTGATGAAGTAGTTCAAGTTTGTCTCAAGAACCGTGAAACTGAAAAACCTATCAGGAAGCTTGTTGCAGAAAATTAAATCAAAAATTCAAGAATCAGTGACGTGTCAGCTTCTTTTAGATTAGAAGCATAGTAACATCCCTGGCTACGTCCCTGCTTTACACACTTCTGCATCAGAGTTCACTGAAACTTGGTTGAACACGAATTGTTCAAAAAATTCTTGAAGTAACTCAATTATGTTCTGATTTTCAATCATTTTCAACATCATGCATCAATTAATTCTTCCAAACTTTCATCAAAAATAATATAACTTAAAGAACACGAGAGCTTGTCGCTATGGTGAATTTTAATTTACCATACTTATTCCAACTCAGAGTGCGTTCAAAAAATTTCCATACATTTTTTATGATTCATTTACAAATTAAATTATAATCACAATAAACATTTAAGTTTTCATTTACCTGAAAACAATTTTTAAATTAAGCGATAAACATTTCCTCAATAATTATGAATAAAAATCTCAAAATTGTATAAACAGGAAATACTATTCATATTAAACATTGCATTTAACGGTTGTTTAAAATTCAAATTTCTCAATTTTTATTCAGTTGTGTTGAAAAACGCGTTAAAGATGAGCGTTTCAACTTTAAAACAGATTTTTGATCAAAAACTAGGCGAAGCAGGTAATCTACAGGCAATAAATTGTTATCAATTGATAATAATTGTTGCTTATTATTTATTTTCATTGATAAAAGTCAAAAATTGACTGTGAAAAAGCCAAAAAGTGCAAAAACATATTTTGTCTGTTTTTCTGATTTTTTTTTTCTTCTCTTCGTCTGTTTCGTATTTCTCTGCTTGTTTAGAAACGGCAACAACAACAACAATACAAGCTAGTGCAACAACAACATTAACAAACTCGCCGACGAAATCAAAACTTTTAGTTGCAAACGTTCAGCAGAACAGTACACATGAAAAAGTCGTGGTTAATAATAGTAATAGCTGTAATAATGCGTCGCGCTTGAAAAGTAATCAACAGCTACAGAGTTTTAATAAAAAATCATTTGATAAAGACAGTAATAGCAATTCAGCAGTTAGTTCCGCGCATAATAATAAAATTGAGGACAATTGGGTGAGTCATCATCGAGCGCATAACAAAATGGTTGCAAAACAGGAAATTGAAATAGAACCAAATGTGCATGCTGAGAACGATGAGGATTTTAAATACGGTCCCGGTTTTGTGAGTAAATTAAAGTGCAAATATTTAAGTTTGACACTTCGGCAAACGTCTGCAAACAAACAACGACCGTCTATACTTGATTTGAGACGTTCGACAAGTCTAAATAATTTACTCGATGAAGATGAGAATGAAGACGATGATGTTGAACAACTTGACGAAGTGACAGACATCAAATTACATGATAAAAATTGCATTAGCAACGATAAAGTGTATCATGAGAACTTGAAAAACAACAATCGTAATGGTATAGACAGTCATAAAACAATGACCAATTCCTATCCAATTCCCGATGCGCCACAACATCAACACATTCGCTCGAGTCGTTCGATCGATAAAAATTTAAATTTAAAACGTGCACGATCAGTTGAGGCAATTTTACGATACGATCATTCATCCTGGGAGCGTGACATGCAAAAGGATCAATTAATTCACCATCGTCAACAGCAACAACAATTTCATCGTCATAGTGTCGATAGTGATAATAGTGACGTAAAAGTAAAGTCTCATGATGTTACAATTGAGGATAAAATACACAATGCTCGTGAACGATCATACAACTTGCCACCAAAACGTTTAACATCACTTATTGATGATGGGGAAAGGCCTCCCGCTGGCATTTGCAAACAAACGATGAGAATTTTTGAGGCTTCCGCACACAAGAAACGTAATTCAGCGAGTCGACCGATAGGTCAGGAGATTGCAAATAAGATGGCCATGTTTAAGTGTCAGGAGAAGCCAGCGATAAGTGCGAAGAAACCAAATATTGTACCCCGTACATCTAGTCCGAAGCCAATTAATCATTTTAATCAAGTCAGTAACAATACCAGCAGTAGCAGTATCAATAGTAATAACTGTAATAATAGTAATAATCATAATAATGCAATGAATAATAGTGAGAAATATGCTAAATTTGCGAAAGAGAAAACTGTGCTGCCCAAACTTGACATAAACATTATAAAGAATAATTTAGAGACGAAATCATCGTCTCCACATAGTGGAAGTTGGTCGCCAGCTGATAATAAGGAAGCTTATCGTATGCGAAATGATTACTCGCCAGTCAATTCTGACTCGTCAATTTCATCAAGTTCTAATATTATGTCACCATATCGGAACTCAATGTCACCGCCATTTGTCAATGAGGGATCTTATAAGAAAATATCTGGATCAAATGATCCAACATCCCCGATCATGTCCTCACTATCAAATAAATTGAGTAACTTACATATGGATGTAACAACGTCAACGCCGAAATCATTCAAGAACAATAATCTACTTAAAACCATCGATGATTCAGACATTGATGTGAATGTTGATAAGGTTGACACGATAAGTGATAACAAAATTAAAAATAATGTGATTGTCGAACTTAAAGGTAGTGAATTGAAAAGTGTAAACGATGATATAAGTTCTGTGAGTTTAATTTCAAAAGTTATTACCAATAATAATAATAATTTGTCGGGTGTCACATCGACCACAGCACCAACAAAAGTGAATTATGAGAAAAATATAACTGCGAATGCTAGTGAAGTGGTAAACAATGGTGAATTAAAGACAGTTAAGGAAAATTTTGTTGTGATTACGAAACCGACGACAAAACCACCGCCCCCTCCACCGCAAGTTCCAGCAAGAAATATCAATAACAATACCACGGTGATGACAAAGTCCCGTGATAATAACTTAATTATTAATAATAATAGTGACAAAAGTTCCTTAAACAGTGATAGTGAGTCATCGTCATCATCGTCATCGTCATCAAATTCAAATACACAATCTACGACAAAATGGGCAGTGAAAAAGAAATCCTGGTCATCACAAGGCGATGATCAATCATCAAATTCAATTGTATTTAATTTTAGTGATAGGAAAGACGTTCCCGATTATATCGAACATGACGGTCTCATTCTCAGACGAAAGCGTGAATTGCCGAAGGTGAGTTATGCAACATTTAATTGATTCTTTTCTTTGGGGTTGTTCAGTTATGATGTCCATATTTTAAGGGATGAATCTGAGATTTTATAATACTTAAAATAAAAGAGGTAAAAAATCTTTACTAGTTTTTGACTATTTTCAACTAATTTTGATTAGCTTTGACTAATTTCGACTAGTTTCTGCTAATTTTTAATAGCTTTGGCAAATTTCGACTGATTTTGACTAGCTTTGATTAGTAATTGATTTATTTCGACTAGTTTTGACTAGCTTTTACTCGTTTCGACTAGTATTTGATTTATTTTGACTAGTTTCGACTAGCTTTGACTAGTATTTGATTTATTTTGATTAGTTCTGACTAGATTTGATTAGTGCTTGATTTATTTCGACTAGTTTAGACTAGTTTCGACTAGCTTTGATTAGTAATTGATTTATTTCGACTAGTTTCGACTAGCTTTGACTAGTTTCGACTAGTATTTGATTTATTTTGATTAGTTTTGACTAGATTTGATTAGTGCTTGATTTATTTCGACTAGTTTAGACTAGTTTCGACCAGCTTTGACTAGTACTTGATTTATTTCGACTAGTTTCGACTAGGATTTGATTTATATTTACTAGTTTTGACTAGCTTTGATTAGTGCTTGATTTATTTCGATTTCCAGCTTTGACTTGTGCTTGATTTATTTCGACTAGTTTTGACTAGCTTTGATTAGTGCTTGATTTATTTCGATTTCCAGCTTTGACTAGTGCTTGATTTATTTCGACTAGTTTGACTAGCTTTGATTAGTAATTGATTTATTTCGACTAGTTTCGACTAGCTTTGACTAGTACTTGATTTATTTTGACTAGTTTTGACTAGATTTGATTAGTGCTTGATTTATTTCGACTAGTTTAGACTAGTTTCGACCAGCT
Organism: Chironomus riparius; assembly: GCA_917627325.4. NCBI lineage: Eukaryota > Metazoa > Arthropoda > Insecta > Diptera > Chironomidae > Chironomus > Chironomus riparius. The sequence goes on along the minus strand of OU895878.1, from coordinate 47,976,138 downwards.
TTGACTAGTACTTGATTTATTTCGACTAGTTTCGACTAGTATTTGATTTATTTTGACTAGTTTTGACTAGCTTTGACTAGTACTTGATTTATTTCGACTAGGATTTGATTTATATTTCCTAGTTTTGACGATTGACATCATAAATGAACGACTTCAAAAATCTCCTTTCAAGATTTCACAATGTCTGTTACTTTACTTCTTATAAATTGTTGTTATCGTGCGGCGATTACGGTAAATCATGGATGCATTGAATCTCTTCTCATATTACTAATGAATACTGCACACACATTTTCGTGCTTTAATCACATTCATAAAAGAACTTTTTTTCATACATCGTTAGATGGGTAAGAGAAAGAATTTAAGAGAGTAGTGATGAAGAATAAGAAACTGTGCCTTTGAATTCTTTTTCTTTTTTGGCGTTGATTCTTACTGCTGCTGCTGTTGCGATTTCCCGTTACGTTCATTTCTATAATTCTCTTTTTTTTTATTATTTTATATATTTTATATTATATATTTTTAATGTATGTATTTGAAGTAATATTACTTAAAAAGGCATATTTAATAAGACAATATTGGAAGTAAGAGGAAGAGCTGCTAGCAGACGAGCAGAAAAAAAAACAATATTCAAATAGATTTCAATACTTACAATATATCTTCTTTAATAGATTCCATTACTTGAATATGTGTACTGTAAATAATATTTTTTTTCCTGATGCAGACCCACACTCGAGTCTAAGTAGACTTTATATTTTATGAACTCATTCTTGTTGAAACTGTGCGGTTTGTTTTTTTGTTCATTTTGACTGGATAATAGGGCAGTTAATTAAGTGATTGATTGAATTAAATTACTGATTTTCTGGCTGGTTAGGCTAGGTATGTTTTTCTGGTAATTATTGTGATTTATAATTTGATTAACTGGCTTGTTAATGGGCAATTAGAATTTGATTTGTTCTTTTGTGATGAGATTTTGGGGATATTGGATCTTTTGGTTTCTTTTGGATTCTCTAGCCATCAGAGGCGACTTTCTAACCTGCTTATTCTCAAAATCAATACAGTAGCTGTACTGACACAACTTATACAATAAAAATGAGTTTAGCTACTGATAGGAATTGAACCAACGCCCCTAAAGAAAGAATCACTTATTCTGTTGCTTGCCTGATCACTTGGGTATCTTCTTTGAGTTATTTTCATGTACTAGCTAATAATCATACATATAGCGTTATACCTAAAAGAATTAATGACTAAAAATCCTTGAAAGTTCGATATTTCCAATTTTCATTAACATTTCATGGCGAAATTGGAATCGATTCTGATTCTTTGAAAACCTTGGACTTAAAACGTTGATGATTTGATAAATTATTGATTAAATTTCTTGATAACTCGATGACGAAGCGATTGACATAGTATTTCCAATTTCTGACTCACCTGTCTAGCCATTATAAATTCTATATTTGAACTTTCAATTAATTAATTTCCATAAATTGAATTAACCAGCAGTTATGTTAACTAGCTTGATAATTTAATAATTGCTCAATTATTTATTCAGCTGTTAATAAGTGAGAGTCTCAGAATATTGTCATGAGAAATAGAACTTATGACGACCTAATAAGTGACCAATTTTCTTACTGGGTAGGTCAGTTACACAATTTGGTGAATGAATGTCTGAGACGAAGAAAAAATTCCCATTATTAAATTTTTGGTACAGCACATAAAATATATTTTTCGGCTATATTTCATTCAGAATTAAATTTAGGTCAAACATTTAATTTAATTCATCAGAATCAGATTTTTCACCACGAAGCACAGTCAATTACACTGATTGTGTACGGAAATGCGCCTCGTTCGCTTCATCATTTACATTTCTAAATTGCTAATTCTCTTTTTAAATATTCTCGTGCAATAAATAATAAGAAGGAGAAGAAAGAGCGCTAGTCCAGTAAAGTGAACGGTATTTATTAAGTTAGGAAAAAAAATACATGAAAAAGAAGCAGAATATTAAATATTTCATGTCTCGACTGAAAGCGAGAACTTTTTTTGTTCCCCTACTGCAAAGTAATTTCATACAAGCATGGTCGTCACATGTTGCCAGATTTGCTTCCGTTAGAATTGTTTTTTTTTTGATGTTATTTGACGATGCTTGGATATGACATCTAAAATTTTATTAAATCTGGCGGGATGGTTCTAATATTTTAGCGTAGATTCTCGACATCAAGACTTAATCACTGTTATTTCCTTGGAAAAGCCACTAGAGAAACCTTTCTGACTTTCAGAGTTAATCTGAAGCTTGATTGTTTTTTCTACTAATCTTTCAGCTTATTTGCGCTAGGTTGTTGCTAGGCAGCTAGGCAAACCTGTTTCCAGAACTTTGAGTCTTAATCTTGATCATAACAATTAATAGCTCTATTGAGACTTAAATGAATATTCTATTATAAAGAGAATGAAAAAGCAATTTATAATTCATAACATTTAATAGACATCATCCGTAAACGACCCCCTAAAGTTGTGCTCTTGTTTATCGGTGAACCAAAGAGTTGTTAAATATTATTTAAAATTTTTTATGTGGCTTATGAGAACCAAACGTTGAAATTACACAAAAACTGACACAAAAACAAATTTGTGGGGTCATTCACTAATGACGTCATGCATTAATGAATACGAAGGAAGTCTGAAGCTATGTTTTATTGCTGACAAGCTAAAAGTGATCGGAAAGAGATTTGCAATCAAGAGAGAGCTGAAATGCAGTGGTTTAAATAAGGGGGTTCACTTATGGCGTCCAGGGGGTGAGGGGGGTGGGGGGTCAGCAAAAAAAGAACAATAGAAATTTCTGGAAATCCATTGTTTGTTTTTGAAAAATGACCGTTGATTTCGGAGGTCATGAACTAGGTTCAGGAGCGTACCCATGGGAAATTGGGGGGAAGGGGGGGAATCTCTTCCTATGATGAAATATCTCTCTAAATTGCTTAATTAATTCCAAAACTTCTAAATCTATCTCAACAATAATCAGCTCTAATATCAAAAATTTTCTGTTTATTCCCCCCCCCCCCCAAAAAAAGGGGGGGGGGGTTCTTTTGTGCCCCGTAAATGTCTTCAAAAGAAGCCAAATTTTATTAACTTAATCATTTTACCAAACTACGATGTTGAGCATGAGAAAAAAGTCATTAACCCCCAGCTTCAACAGACATCATATCTGAATGATCCCCACTAGAAAAAAATCAAAAATCGATATTGATAAGAGCTTAACATCAGAACTAGAAAGAAGAATGAATTGAATGTGTTGAGCATTAAATGTGTATGCTCTTATTGATAACAGCACATTACAGCGTAAACAACTTTGTTTTGTTGCTGTTGATAATGATGATTCAGAGCGTAATATATGATGGTCATTAAGTCCTTTTTCTAATTATTTTGTACTGCTTTATTTTGCGAGAAATGTATTAAAAACGGGATCACATTAAAAATTTATGTCTATGCTCATTTATTAATAATGTTCAAGTATCTGAGAGATTGGGTGATGATTACTCTTTTACCCCAAATCACTGATGATAATAATATGAATTATTAAAAGTCTCATGAGCATGTATGCTGTATAAATCGACACACAAAAAAAAAGTAGGTGACTTCGAAAATTGTTTAACAACTGAAACTTTTCACTGTCGCATACTTGCACTGTGTCAATTTTCTCTTTTTAACGGATTTGTTTAGAAAAAAAAAGAATTGAGTTGTTTATGTTTTTTGTGTTTGCGTATTCGTTTGATGGATTTTGAAGAATTGTTAGATAATTTGAGTCTGGATGTTACTTGCATTGTTGAAGTTGAGAAAGTGAAAATTTTGAATTTTTGATAAATTTGAAACAGCAGCAAGCCGAACAGGGAAGAGGGTCTAGATGATGAATTTCAAAATCTTTTATTTATGTTGTTTATTGGGTTTGGTCAGAAAAGATAAGATTTGGGGGACTTAAAAGCAATTGTTCTTTTCTGAGCTCAAAGTGGACTTATCCATACAAAATCGATGAAAATCTCGACTCGACTTCGAGCTCTGGTTTTTGTACTATGAATTAGTAATTAAGCCAAGGCGTGAACATTCAAAAATTTGCTGGGATTGTTCAGGATTATTGGGATTGATCCTAGTGTCCCCGCCTTGAATTAAGCCAGTGTTGTCCAACCTGTGTGTCGTAGAATTTTTTTGAAATGACACAAGCTGCATGCTTTGTGCGATTTTGGTCATGGCTTACCCTTAAGGTGTGTTGTGGCTTAAAAAGTTTGGAAAACACTGGATTAAGCCTAGATGAGCCTCAGTCCAATTGATTTTGATAATCCTCTAAGTTTCTAAAATTTCTCCCTTCATCAAACTTAGATTCCCAAAGTAAACAATCTTTTAAAATTCAACAATAAATTCAACTTTAATTTTCACAATGAAAAAAATTTCAAAACGCCGGTCGATTTTTATTTACGATTTGTTTTATTATTTTTCTCTCTCAATTAATTCAAATTTCTTCAATTCAATTGACCAACTTCTCGTTTGAAAACATAAATGATGATTTCCGTCGATTTCCTAATCAACCTTTTCGGTCAAGATTAGACTTTATGTTCCCACAAAAAATTTCAAAATTGCTTTTTTAAACTTTTAATATTTTATTTGTTTACTTAAAGTGCTCCACCTTGAAGCTTTAATAAAAAGTTTGCACATTTTGCGTCAAAAAATTAAGTAAATCTGAAAGATATTTTTTTATCAATCACATAAAATTCTTCAAGTCTCTCATCAGCACAGCGACTATCTCAACATTAATTTATTCATTCGTGTTTTTTTATCCGATCGCATTTTTGGCGTGTGCGCTTTATAGAAAAGTCATAAAGTAGTAAAATTGATGATCAATTGCTTCTACTGACTCATAAAATATTGCTTGAAAGCTTATTTGGCGTATCTACATTTTCATCATTTTCTCATTCATAGTAAATTAGATAATTCAATGCGTTATCAGACCTTAGAAATCTTAAATCGATTTTCTTCCTCTGTTTATTGCCATAGATTTTTTTTTGACATTAGCCCTGAAATTGAATGCGGATGGAAACAACAGAAAAAAAGCGAAATAAAATTTTCTTTTATTCCAAAAACTATGAAAGTTATTTTTGGGTATTTAACAATAAAATGATTATTATTGCTGGTTTGCCAGCATGTCAATTAGTCTATCCAGACTACCGCCATTCCATTTTCGAAAACTTCGAAATTGCTTTGAAATTAATTTCGAAGTTTTCGAAATAGTTCAAATATTTTTTTTCCGTTATGCATAATGTAAGCAAATAAATTCCTTGAGACATTTTAAACAGTAAAATCACTTAAATAAGTATTTAATAAATACAAAAATGAGCAAGTGCGCAGTCTTTAATTGTGAAAACAAACGAAAGGATGGAAAAGCAATATTTCGAATGCCTTTAAAACCTTCTCCAATATTTCTTTCATTTTGCTACAAAATTGAATTTATTTATAGACAATGTGATTCAGTTGATAGAAACCACTCCGCATCCCCAATTAAATCATCCTTTAACGCAGCTTACTTACTTTACTTCGCTGGCCGTACAGATCAATTGTGATCCATGGCCTCCCTTAGATGGCGCCTGAAGCTGACTCTGTCGCTGGCTTCCGTTTGCCAATTAACCATACCAAATGCAATACTGTCTCTGTCAACAGCTTCTTTCCAAGAGTTCTTGGGTCGCCCGCGTGTTCTTTTGCCATCTACAAAAACATTCTTAAAGACTTTATTAATGGGAGCTTCAACAGGTCTCCTAACGACATGTCCAGCCCAACGGAGTCTGTTGACTTTGATTCGTCGTACGATATCAGCTTCATTGAAAAGCTGATATAATTCTGCGTTACTCCTGCTTTTGTAAAAGTCACCTTCTCTCTTCGGTCCAAATATAATTCGCAAGACCCTACGCTCAAATACACCAATTGCGTTCTCATCTGCGATAGTCATATTCCATGACTCAGAACCGTACAACACTACTGGGCGTATTAGTGTCTTGTACATCACTAGTTTGGCATTTCTCGCTATTCTCTTCGATGTTAGTAAATGTCTAATTGCAAAATATGCACGCTGCGCAGCCAAGATCCTTCGCTTAATCTCCACTTGTGTGAACGCAGCAGTGAAAGAAATTCCAACTAGTTTTAATCATTGCATTTCGATATTTGAAGACTTTTTAAAGGATTTTTTAAATTTTAGATTGAAATTGTCTCATCAGAAACGTTTTTTAAATCGAAAGGAGCTGTTTGCATCAAAGTTTAAATAAATAATCTGAATTAGCTTTCCATGATTTTAACTGTAATTTTGTTTTTGAATTCAAACAGTCATTTTTTTTAATCATACCAACTTTTTTTTGTCCATTTTTCAAAAAATAACGGTCGTTTTCGGAATGGCGGTAGTCTGAGTCTATCTACCTCGTAATCTTACCTCTGTAGTTAAATCTGTTGTAATGTGATATAGACACACATCATTCTTGACTAGTGATTAAAAGATTGGCTTCTGAGAACGTCCTTTGTGCTCAAAAGCTAGTTGAGTGACTCGGTCACGTAGATTTTGTCTTTAAACTGACCAATTTATCTATATATAGCTAGAAACCTCAGATCCCACTCTGTTTTAACATCACAGCCCAAGCACCAACTTTTTGCTGCAACTAAGCATGTCATAGGAAAGACTAAGATAACCTGATTAGACTGACATGATGGGGTTGGTGTTGATAACATCAGAGATTTTTTGGTTTTTTCTGTTATTATTAGAATATGTCTTTAAATGACCCATGAGTATCAAATTGTTGATTAGACCGAATCAGAACTTTGTTCAGATATCTTAAAAGTTATGGCATACTGACAGAGCTTGAAGTCGGCTAGAGATTTTCATTGGTTTTGTATGATTTCAAAATTTCATGGACTTCGAGCTCTGCATACTGATCCTAATGACATTGCCGTCTTGGTGAAATAATAAATCAATTAACAATTCTGAGTAACCAATCATAGTCGACTAAAGGCAACTCTAATGTAAAAGAGACAGAATGCTACGTTAATAACGCCACAATACCTATTTCCAGCCCATTAATTGAGATTTGATTCAATGTTCTTCTCAAGTAAGCAACACTTATGCACCACCCCAAAAATGCGCTTTCGTCACTCATGATTGACCACGTCTATACCCGTACTATTTTGAATTTGAATAATCCACGATACAAAACAATGCTCGAGTAATGTTCAAGCATTTTAAATTTTAACGAGGAAATGCTCGATAAAAAGAAATTATATGCTTCTTTTCATAAAACTTACTGTAAATTTTCTAAAATTGTTCTTTATGTTGATAATGAAGCTCTTCTATTTTCGGAGTCGATTTCAAAACTTTATTTCATGACTTGTGAAAGGGGGAAACATATCATTATTATCAATTTATAATTTTTAAGCTCCAAATTTAAAATAATTTATATTCTCTTTTCATTGTAATTTGTTTCAGCCAAATGAGTCTGGTTTCGTGCTATTGGGTGATCTAACATTAGATTCATCAACGGATCCCGAAGATCAATATCAAATGGTAAACTATTTTTTATTTTGATTATTCATCATAAATAATTGCACTAGTTTTCAGAATATGCATGAAAATTTTTTGTATATTGAGGTTTTGGAACATTTAAAGACATGAAGAAGTCAGTGTTTTTTTGTTTATTTTTTGAACTGTAACATGTTGTGTACATTTTTGTGATACTTACTACGTGTGGGTCCTTAGTTTTTTGGCTGTTGTTTTGAGAATGTTGACCTCAAAGTAAGTGAAGAATTTGAGGCAATTAATATTTTTGAACAAGATTTAAAAGCGATATTTGTGGGCTTTTAAATGAGAACTGAATGTTCAGTTTCAATATTTTTGGTCATCAAAATTAGAACTTACCCAAAAATAGAACTAAGTTTCCTTTGTACATTCAACGCTGAATACTTTATCTTAATTTGAACTAAGTTTCCTTTGTTTATTAAACGATGGACACTTTATCTAAACTAGAACTAAGTTCCTTTCGTTCATTGAACGTTGAATACTTTATCTAAATCAGAACTAAGGCTTAAAATTCTCAATCAGGTTCATCCTTACAAATTTATTGAATTCCATACCGAATTTTATCTGACTCACGCATTTCCACAACATCAATGTCCAAACAGTTCACTGAAAATTTCATAAAATTTCTTACACTCATAATGACGCATAAAATTCCACAAACATTTGGAATTACCACAAAAAAATATACAATCTAAGAAGTGACACAGAATGTTTAACAAAGTTCATTTTATTACGCAAGCTTTCCATATTCTGTAGAACGTTGCAGTAAATTCATTTGAAATTTGATAAAACAGCAAAGCGTATTTGATTACAGTAGAATTTTTATGACAATAATTGTCATAAACAATAAAAGAAGCTTTAAGCTAGAAGACATTAAGTAAAAATGTTTATTGGCCTTCTGAATGTTTTACTTGAGTATTATGTCACATTCTTTGCTTCCTTGATTTGATTAGAATTGAGTGGCATTAGGAATTGAGTTGTTGTTTGGTGTTTTGTGGTAGTCATGGATGTAATAATGTGGAATTTTGAATGTTGAGCGCAAATATGAGCATGTAAGTTATAAAGTAATTGTTTTATATAATTTATATTTTGTTACAATTATTCACAATTGAGGCTAATCTTAGTTCTGCTTTGTAAACTGTCAATTGATCAGACGAGCGATTTACAAACATTTCATGGTGAGCTTTTCAGTAATAGGAGTCGTTTTCTTGGGCAACTAGGAGTATCTTCTCTTGCCCAAGTTAAATTGATTTATATCTTCAAAGCATTCAAGCTGGAGGCTCTGGGGATGTTCTAGAACTCAGTCCCTGATGCCTTGCATATGTCTAACCCTAGTAATGCCACTAAAACTACTATTATAAATGTCTTAGATCAACAAGTGATCACTTCATTTATGAATTTCATAATTTTTACTATATTGTATCTTTTTGGCATTACTAGGAGTGCTAGGGGCTGCAGAAAAGGAGCCTAAGAAGCGTTTTGAACTTAAAATCCCAATCTAGACAGAAAAATTCCTTTATTATCGTTTTTCAAGGCAACCAAACAACCTGAAAAATTTGAAAAACAACCAAGTAATTATTTTAACTACCCCATCTTGTCCCCCTTTCTAAATTAGTTCCCCAACACCTGATCAATCCTTCAAATAATTGCAAAAAAACCTAATCCATCAATCGCTCGATAACATTTATGGTTTCGGCAAATATGAATTGAACAAATTTTTGCTAAAACTGTCACGAAATGATAATAATTTACTTGTCGTGTATGTCACATTACTACCGTTCCACATGTGCTGTCTGACTTTCGCAACTTGTTGTTTTTTAATCGTGTAAAAAAATGTTTGTTTTTTAATTCATGAGCAATTTTGTAAAAAGGTTTTGTGGCACGTGAAAGTTGGATTGTGGAGTGTGTGGGAGTAGATTGATGTAAGTTAGTACCTTGATGAGGGCCAGGCGCGTAGCCAGAAGGGTCTTGTCCCCTAAAACGCTTAAGAGGGGGGCAATACCTTCCTGGCTACGCGCCTGATGAGGGATATGTGAATTGTAAGATAACTTATGAGTGTTTTGACTTCAAATCAAGCTCTTTTTGGTCCAATTTCTCACATATATATTATTAGTCCTAAGTACGCCCCTGATATAGATTTTAAATAGATTATAATATGAACTAATAGACTCCAATTGATAATCTGTGTTACTAACATTCAATTACTAAAATATTAATGAAATTTCCTAACCTTGAGACAGTTCACAACTCCTGACTTATGAATTATCGAAAGCTCTAGCTTTCAGGTGGTCATTTTTGCAACAAAATCTCCAACTAATTACTAATTTTTTCATACATATTGAAATTCAACTAAGTCTACACAATATCGCATTAAAATCTGATTATTTTCCTACATTTGTGCAAGATATGATCATAAAAAAATCTGACAGCTTGCAAACCACAGCAAACGACCTTAAAATTGCTATTTATTTATCATATTATTGTCTCAATACGACCACTGCACATGTTTCAAAACCTCCATATAGGAATCAAATGTTGCAAAAAAAAATAAAATTAATTCCGTCTCGATTAATATTCGCAAGTGCATATCAAATTAATAACGATTTTTTATTTCTCGTTTTACTCAAACTAGGGTCCTGCCTCACCTTGTGATGTCGAATTTGAGAATGCAAATGTCATACCAAATGGCAAATCGAGTATAAGAACGCGCGTTAAGGAAGTAAAGGTAAGTTTTATTATCAATATTTCATCAAACTTCTTGTTGTAAGTGATTATGCACTCTTTTTACACCCATTGTTGGAATTACTTTTTTCGTTGTTTTGCGTCTTGCGTGGTGTAATTTTCTTTTGAAAAAAAAAAATTATGAAGTAATTTTTAACAACTTCTTGTTTATTATTTGCGTAATTATAAAACGAATGAATTAATTTTTCTACATCTTTCGCTCTGTGTTTACTTCCATGTTGAGCGATGAGCTAGTTTAGCTGTAAATATGAATTTTTATTTTTGGGTCTATTGCAGAGAGTTTTAAATGCTTTAGAGAGATTTTATTCAATTTTGTGAGACTAGGTTTGTGCAAGAAGATATAAACGTATTTGACTTGTAAGACATATTGGGTGAAATTTATTAAGGGATAGTCTCTATGGATGCTCGGAGCTTTTTACTCTTGTATCGAAAATCGACGTATCTCACTGAAAACTATAAGGAAAAATTTAACTGATACTAGACTTAGTCCTTTGATTAGCCTTAAAAACTGATCCACACATTTGGTATAAGATTTGACTAGTCGAACTTATGCAAAGTGGATCTATGCAAATTTACTCGAAAAAGCGCAAGTCAGTTAATCGAATAGAAATCCAGCGCCAAGCTAGAGTGACTCTGGCACAGAGCTCGAAGTCGATGAAATTTTGTAGAGCTCTGCTCTGGCATAATGCTGACTTCGATTTAAATCCAGTTCCATGCCAGAGTCACACAAGCTTGAAGCCGGATTTCAGATGGATTAACCGAATTGCGCCATTCAGATTAGCGGAGTCTGTACACGTTCAGGAAAGTCTGTACCTCGTTGTAGACGCAATTTAAAGTTTTGGGAGGTTGAGAGCTTCCAAAGGGATTACTAATGGCTTCACACGTATTTAAAGTGATTCATATATTGTCCTAAGATCATAAAAGGTTCTATATTTTTAACAGGCAGGGGTGTAGTCAGGAACTAAAAGTAGGGAGGAATAAATAAATGTCTACTGTCGAATCCCCCGCCCTCTTGGCTATGCACCTGATAACAGGTATCAACTCATATAAATAAGGCTATTGAGAGTCCAAAATTATTCAACAAAAAATTGTTATTGCTTCATCAAGAGGTATGTGCATACTAAAGCACTTCCAAAATATTTCCAAATACACCCCCGAAACCCATGACTCATGACTCAAATGCAAAATAGAATATAAAATCACACACCAGCAGTTAAAGTCGACTAAGTTTGCAATTTTCTCATTATTATTTTTTATTGAGTATTTGATGCTATACTCAAATTACTCAATCAGGTCGTCGTGCAGTTTTTACAATTTTAAATATTTTTTCGTCACACTCCATGAACAACAATACAAAAATTCTCTTCAAGCTAATTGGAGAAATTTAATGAAACGTAAATTGACTTCCTTATAAGAGGAACAGAAGTAATGACGTAAAAATTGATTAAATACTTCATCAATAATTTTAAACAGATAAAAAAAAATAGACTTGATTAGGGCTTGAAATTTCTATGAAAAATACTTTTTGATAAAGAATTAAGTTCACTTTAATTCCGGAATCCATTTATCAGCATTAAAAAAACTATGTTGATAAACAAAATTCCGCGTACGCTGCTTTATTATTTATATTTTGATGAGTCAAAAAGAGCTTCAAATTTATGGAATTTTAAAATTCATTTTTTTTAAAAATAGTTTTATTTGCATAAATGTTTTTTTCATGTCGGTGACTCAAGGTGAATTCTTTCGACTTCAGCGATTCTCGTGAGTTTCTTTTCGCAACTCTGATTCACACAGAAGCGCAATAGTTGTGTGTTCTTGATTTTTATTGAAGGAATTAGCATTTGAATCTAGATTTGTTAAGCAAAGTTATGGTAATGTTCACGTGGATGACAAAGAAGTGCTGTTGATGATGTGATAACTTAGTTTTGATTCTTAAATAGGCTGTCCAAATGCGCAATTTTGAGTATATCAGTCCAACTTTTTTGAACAAAGTCCCGCCTTAAAACCTCAGTGTCCCGCTTTATTGAACCTATTTTTCTTGGAAAATGCTTGAAAATTTGGTCTGTCTCGCTTTACCAGAGCTGAAATCGAGGCATATCCTGCCTTTAGACAACAATCAGCAAAAACCTTTAAGAATCAAAGGCATTGACTAGTAGAGTTTTGGGAGTCGAACCTTAACTCTTGAGAAATTTTTGACTAACCCTAATTGCACATGTCGGTTAATCTATCGGAAATCTAGCAACACGCCGGTGTTACTCTGACATGCTGTTGGGCTTAAAACGAAACGAAGCTAGCACCATGCCAGAGTCTTAACCGAATTGTGCTATTCGGATAAGTTCTTGTTTGAAAAGCTTGCAAATGAACTCTAAATAAACCTTAAATCCCTCTCCTATGGACTGACATGCAGCAATGCCATCAAAAGATTGATATGAATCAACTTAAGTCCATCTAAAACGATCATGACCGCAAATTTTCTTCTTAAGCATCAATAAGTTATGCAAAATCATACCTTTTGTGCATCTTCATAACAATAACTCCAATAATCTACAAATCAATAGATCAGCAGACGGATGTGCAACATCCGCACATCTTACCATTTTCAAAAATCTACCATCGACCACTGAAAATAAAACCTTAAAGCTACTTATCCGCTTCTTCTCACTCACAATATTATCCATAATGACTAATGTTGAAATATGCTGCAAAATAGTGATTATAAATGTACACAAAGCACAGTACAGATACAGGAATCATACATGAATTGCCATACGTTTTAAAAAATTCTTCACATTATATCTTTGTGTACAAAAAAGAAATAAAACATGCGTGGCGAAAATAAAGTTGTGCTTTTATGTATGCTCGTATCTTTTTACAGTTTTAAATTTATTCTTCGAAGGTTTTCTTTCTGCTTTTTACTGCTAAGTCAAAAAACATATTAGCAAAAAAAAAAAGAATCTGGTTCATGGTCGCGAATTGATGGATTTTACCTGAACCTTTTATACTTTATTGTTGTATTTACCACGCCGGTTAGCTAATATTGCCGTTTTTCTTGTGAAGCTACTTCATATTCAGATCATAAAATTTCCAAAGTTAAAATATAGAAATTGCAAAAGAAAGAAAAAAAGAAATTTTCTTGCGAAAATATTAGTTTGATGTGAAATTGATGAATGGCAAGCTTCTTTTGTTTCGCTCACAAAAAAAATTACAAGAAGGTGAAGGAGGAAAGAAGAGGAATAACATGAAATCAAACTATGAATTTTTAATGCATAAAAAATGCCACAAATGCCTTATTTGAATTTCATATCAATGAGACGTGCAAAAATCGCAAAATAATTTTTTTTCATGTTCATGCAGACACGGTATGAATAAAATGGGAAATAAAAAGAAATGGTTTTTAGTTGATGATATTTGAGGGGGTTGTTGGGGTGTTATGTAATGTTAGGGATTGTAATTTTAAGCTCCTTCTCTAAGTTGTGTCAATGTTTGTATAGTGCAGTGATGGCCAACCCATGTGTCAGGAAAAAAATACAGTAATCCCTCGAACTATATGCCGTGTAAGGTTTCAGTCATGTCTTACCATCAAAGTATGCCTCGGCACAAAAAAGGTTGGTCATCACTGATATAAAGCTTAATATGCCGAATAGCACAAGACGGTTAATCGAATAGAAATCCAGCACCAACCTGAATTGATTGGCATAATGCTGGATTCAATTTAAGTCCAGCACTATGCTAGAGTCATATCGGTTTGGTGCCGGATTTCTATTCGATTAACCGACTTGTGCTATTCGGGTATAAGTTTCATTAGCACTCTTCATTCTAAGAGTCTTGCCTGCTGTCTGCATGTCATCATGTACCTCCTGCTCTTCTGTTGGTTTGTCACTCTGTTCGTTTGTTACTCTGTTGTCCCTCTTTGCTTCTATATTTCTGTTTTCCATTGTTTATGCCTCTGCACCCTATTCCCTCTGCCTCCTTGTATTTTGAACCCTCAGTCTTTCTGTTTCTCCGGTCCTACATCTCTATATTCTTAACCTACTGTCGATCTGCTTCTCTGTTCCAACGCTACTCTGTTAGTCTAGCCATTCTACTCCATGGATCTAATTTCTTGTACAGTTTGAACTTCAGTCATATTTGAGACCGATTCATCACATTGAGAACCGTTCTACGCTTCACATTCAATTCTCATTAAAAAATTTTTGATCCAACCTCAAAACAAGCTTCATTCCAAACAAACCTCACTTGCCAACCATCCCCATAATGCGGCAACATTATTTTTGATTAGAAATCATATAGGCACGACCTATAATTATACATAACAATTATAATTGCGTTTTTGTATGCTTATTGAGAGAATTCGATTATTGTGGGAAATATCAAATATGATAGTCCATACCTATAATAAATATTTACAGCTGTGTAATTTAGTTTTATGAGGAAAACAAGTTGTAATGCGTTGATAACCAAGTGTGACGTAAAATAATTAAAAATTCATCAATTTAATGAAGTCTTTAAATTAGCAAAATAATAAAAGTTTGATCCATAAATCAGGTCAATTTTCTTGGTAGATAAACACCTATCACATTTTTTATATCGAAACTAAATTGAGTTGAAATGAGCTTGTCTATTACATGGTGTGATTTATGACGCATTTAGTCAGGGTAGAGAGAATTTGTGTGAATTATTGATGACTTTTCTAGTGATTCATAATTTATTTTTAATAGAAAATTCAGTTTGTTATGAAGTTTTAAAAATTTTGGACTTAAGTTTCAATAATTTCACAGAATTTTGCTAATTATGTTAAGTTTTAAGCTGAGTTGCTTTCATGTACTTCTGTGGTCGATTGACATAGGTCTCATAAAAATTTAAGAATTGTCAGTAATTCTGAGGCTTCAATGGTTCGATTCCCAATTAAATCAATTTGATAGAAAACTGTTCTTAAATAATATTTTTCGAATATTTCTTATTTTTGCAAAAGATTTTTTTGTATAAAGCGCAACCTAGGACCCCCCTCCTACCCCCTCTTCTCTGAGTTAATAAGATCCCCAAAAATGTCTGCCTTTCTTTATAACCGTTAATGTCAATCGCCTATTCTGAATGTTAATATAAATCCATTAAAAAATCATAAAACACTCACTTAAATTTCAAGATAATCTATCAAATCTATCTCTTCCCATTAAGTGGCGCTAAATTCTCTCACTTTCAAAAAATTATCCATTTAGACATCAAAAGTTACACCACATCTAGACCATTCAGCCGACTTTTTTCCACAAAAACAATATTCGTGTAAAATAAACGTAAAAAATGTGTAAATGAAGCCACCGCACCATAGCTAAAATATGTTGATAATATTCACATACATGTGAATCGATAATTAAAAGATTTCGACGAAAAGCAGTAGCCAGCAATGAGAGAGAGAGAGAGACTCTTAAAGAGTATTACATAACAATCATTACTAATTTTTCTTCAAATGATAATAAAAATTCCTTCACGCCATATTTCATCATTAGTCGAAGACATTCATTATGTGAGAGTCATGCCATATTAAAATAGAGCTGAGTTGTAGGATTTTCGTTGACCATGAAATGTCATAATAAAATTTCTTTTTCTTTCTAGTCAGAATTGCTTGCTGTACTAAATTTGGTGCATCTTCTTTATTTGAGACTTGTTTGTTTTGGTTATGTTTTGCCTGTCTGTCAGGTTGTTTGTTTGACTGCTTGTTGAACTTTTATGCTGCCAGTCTGTAATGCTGTCAATCTGTAATACTGTCAGTTATTATTGCTGTCAGTTATTAATGCTGTCAGTTCGTAATGGTGTCAGTCTGTAATAGTGTAAATCAGTAATGCTACCAATCTGAAATGCTATTAATCTGTAATGCTGTCAGTCCACAATGCTGTCAGTCTATAATGCTGTCAGCCTGTAGTGCTGTCAGTCTGTAATCTGCTAATCTGTTCTGCATCTGTCAGGCTGCCATGCTTTCAGACTGTTATCAAGCTTTCATTCTATTCGTCTACTTATCAATCTGCACAAAATGCACCTTAGTCATCTCATAAACCAATACTCAATGCTACTTATTTTTGTTAATGTAAAAGAAAATGCTATCATCATCACCTCATATCATATCATAATAGCAAATGACTATTTCGGCACTTCATTTCTCTTTCCACGCCAGCAAAAAGAAAATCATATTTTTTTGGTGCCTTCTGTAGAACTCTCGCCGAAATCAACTTCATAATGACAATGTTAAAGGACAAAAAATAAAAAATAAAACGAAAAAAAGGCGATTCTTTTTGGTAAATCTATCTCTGTCTCTCCCTCACGATCCGTCTGTGGGTAAATTGGCGGGTCATGTTTTGTCTATCTGTCTACTCTCTTATCTGGTGCTCGCTTACTGGCGTGAAAAATCACCGAAACGTAAATGTCTCGAAGGAAAGAAAGAAAAAAAAGGCAATAATGTCAATGAGCTCATGATGATGTAACTTTTTGTCGTTACTGTTGTTCTTTTTCTTTTGTGGTTACGTCTGTTTTGTGGGCTTTATTTTTTTGCAACTTCTTTTTTTTCTGACTCTCGACAAATAATAAATAACCAAATAGTCTACAAAAGTGACCAAAAATGGGACGCATTAATTTAATTTTTTTTACTGTAAGGTTGTGTTAGTGTAATCTGATTATTTCGGTACCGTGCTATGACATTTAGTAAAATGCTTGTACTGATTTGAAGTTTAACCTTAGATTTTTAATGTCATTTTGTGTGAATGATTCGATTATGAGCTGGGATACTTTTGGGGGTGATTTCATTCAATATCTTTTGTCGATCGTTGATTTTTGGGGATTTAAATGAGAAATTTAATTATTTTGTGAGAGTTTTTGCTCATTTCACACAATGTTGACGGGCGTAGAACTGGATTTGGTATAAAACTGGCACCAACTCATCAAGAAATTGACCGACTAAATTTTTCACAAATTAAACCAATGATAATGATGTGAGAGGCTTCCAGCCAAGCGATGTGTTACTCCACGTTGCGACGAACCGGAGGCACTGTAATACTGATCGATGATAGAACCTATTGTACCGTGGACCAATGTCTAGGTCGCACCCACTGACACCTTATACCAAAATTTAAAAAGCTGCTTCTTATTTCCTTGGCTCTGGCACACGTGGGTTCGTTGCCACGTTCAGAGATCGTCTAAAGACAGCTCTATCCTTGGAGATATCTGGACTCTAGCTTCCTTATCAACACATCCAATTCAGGTATTCTTTGGTCTTCCTCTAGATCTCTTGGCATCCACAAATTTAAAGAAATAAAATCAAAAATATCAATTCCGCATCAATCCTATCCTTCATTGCCAACTTATTAAAGGCGTCAACCAACCTCTTTTGTTGTGTGCTTGATTAAATATTCGTCAATGGTAAACGTCTGAGAATGTATTCAAGAATTAGCTCAAAGACACATTCAGTCACCCCTCAGTAGGTTATTTACAATGTTTCCAAACGAAAAAAACGACAGAGAAAGTGAAAAGAAGAAGACAATGTTTGGTCGAGACAAATAATTTGTTTTTCTTCTTTACCTCCCCATCCTTCATTGGGTCTCCCTCCACTCATTTTTAATAAAACATTCAATATATAAATAAATCCTAAATCAACAAGCAAGGCAGCAAAAAAAAACTTGAGTGAAGGAGAGCTTAAAAGAGAGACGAGGAATATAAAAAAAAGTTTTTACTTTAATTTCTGTAATGTTGCAGACGGTTTGCTTTAAATACGGGGTTAGTCATAAATAATGTTTAACTTTTATGGAGGAGTTGGGTTGCTAGGGGGGTCTAGTGATATTAAAGCTCCATGCTCAGAGATTGGCATAGCTACTTCGAAGGTTTTTTTGACATTTTGGGACAAATAAATAATTTACGGTCATGACCAAGCCATAGCCTCTCCCATTGATTCGCCACTGACTTGACGAGGTAATCTTGAAATCCATAACTGTATTTAATTGCTGGTTTATTGAGTGCGAGTTCCTAGTTCCTGCACGAAAAACCTAGATTAAGAACTTAATTTGGGATTCGAACCACGTCTTTGATGACATTTTTGGCTTTAGTTATCAAAAGGAGACTGTGAGCTTTGTTTTCTGGTCTGATATTGATAGTTATTTTGCAGAGGAAGAAGTTTCAAGCCCCGCGCACAAAAACGTGGAAAATTTTTTATTAAATTAATTAAAGTGTCCAAGTCGTTATTAGTTGAAAAAACCTTCTTAGTAAGTGCCAAGGGTTGTGTTTTCCTCAAGGACAATGAGGAAAGCCAAAAGAAAGCAAGATTTGTCGCCAAAAATTGATTTGGACGAAAGTTCAATCAAATCTAATGAAAATTCCAAGAAGAGGAAGCAAACGCCTCAGAAAGAGGAATCATCGGTTCCAGTCACAACAACAACTTCAGTCAAGCCAATATTTGTGCAATGCAGTCTCAAGGATGTGAGAAAATTAATTTCACTATTGAAATTGCAGGTTATGCCTGCATATAAAATTTCATCATCAAATACAACTCAAGTAATTGTCAAGTCTATTGAGGATAAGGCCTCAATAATAAACCTTCTGCGGTCTCAAACTATTCAATTCCACACCTTCTCCGAGAAATCGGAGAAAACAAAGTCATTCGTTCTGAAAGGATTTTACGAAACACCAACGAATGAAGTACTAAGATTACTTCAAGAAGCCAAGGTTTCAGCTGTCAAAGTGACAATTCTCGTCAAGAAGCCCGAGTTCACCTTTTATCTTGTGCATTTTCAAGATGAAAGTGTGAACATCAACGTGCTCAATCATAACCACCGTAACATCGACAACATCATCGTCAAGTGGGAGAACATCAAGAAGGGCAACAAAAGCCCAACGCAGTGCTTCAACTGCCAACGTTGGGGTCACTCATCTCAAAATTGTGGATATAAATTCCGATGCGTCAAGTGCACGGAAGTTCACGGACCAAATCAATGTCAACGATCCACTCGTGATGGAAATGCCAAGTGCATTAATTGCAATGGCGATCATGCTGCCAGTTATAGACTGTGCCCATCGTTCATTTCGTATTCCAAAAGAATCGAAAAGTCAAGAGCCAAACCACAAATCAAAATGCTGCCACAGATATCAAGTCTTTTGGACAGTAACAATTTTCCATCGTTAAGCAAACGACATCAAGTTTCTGCTCATTCACATCCAGTGAATGCTGCAAGTAACTCATCAGCAACATTTAAAGAAGAGATTAATCAGCAACAACTGATCAATAATATCAGTTATGCAGAGAAACTCAACGAAGCAGTAAAGAATGAAAGGCTTTTCAAGAAATTCACAGAAGCTCAAGAACGTCTAAAGAGAATCCCCAACATTGAAGAAGCAATAAATCAGTTCTGCAGTTTCGTAGACGAAGTCGGAAAGATCCCAAAGGATGCACCTCAAGGAACTGCATTTAAAATCATGGTGAACTATGGCTTCATTGGCTGCCCTCCAGCACCGAACAAGCCAGTTCAAAAATAATTTATTAACGTAGTTCATAAGCTTAAAAAAAAGCTTTTTTTTTTTCTCGCTCGGCAACTTTTTTTAAACTTTTTATGCCACATTTTCATGATATATGTAAATCTCATTTATCAAAATTAATAATTAATCAAGATATAGTTGAATTAAAGCCATATTTAGGCTGGTGTCAAAATAAGACTCAAAGAAATGTAACTTAAACTACAATAATTCCAAATTTGAAATAAAGAAAGATTTTGTTATTTTTTTCTGGTCTATATGATTTAACAAAGTAGCAAAACAATGATTTTCTAATGACAAGTCCCGAAACCATGATTATAGAGTCTTTATTGCAACAATTAGGTATCAATATTAAGCAGAGCTTAAAGTAGACGAATTTTTGTTAGGAGCGAAGTCGACTCGGAGTCGTATCCACCATACAAAATCGTTAAAATTCTCATGTCGACTTCGAGCTCTGCTATAAAGTCACTTCAGCTCACTAAAATCGATTACCTCTGAACTCACAGACCCCATTTATCCACAACCCCCCATTTTTTTTGTTGAATTTTTCATTATTTCCCTCCTTTTTGTCGCTTGATTCAGCAAGCAGGCAACAAGCAAAAAATCAATCAGTTTAAACGACATTTTTCTAAAGTTTATAAGCACTTATTTAGATAGTTCAAACAGAAAGAAATTAACTTTTTTTTTTTCGTACACACAAAAGCTGAGCACAGTGAGCGCAAAGAGAAATTGCATAATTGATAAATGGTTCCACTCGAGAGGACTTTTTGTTCAAAATCAACACCACATTAGATGTTTTCATATATACATGAAAACAACGACCATATAATAAGAGTAAAACCAGTAAAACAGTATTTTCTACTCCATTATGACTCGAGCATTTGAAGAAAAAATTTTTGATAAAAATCTGGCGGATGTAGATGACTAAAACGCATTTATTTTACTGGAACCGAATGTTTATTTATTTATGGATTTGAATTGTGATAAGGAAAATATATTTCAAGGTTGATTGATAATTTTATGGGAATTTTCCGGTTATTGATTTATGAGGTTTGAAGTTTTGATAAGAATTTTGTCGATTTGGGGGTTTTTGGGTTGATCTTGATTAGGTTTATTGGATTTAAAATATTTTTGAAGCCTTAAATGCTAAATTGGCAATTTAAAACTCTTTAAATGGGTCATTATCAGGGGTGTAGCTAGAATTTAATGAATGAGGGACCAGGTGCCATTCCTGGCTATGCTCTTGGTCTATTCAAGGCATCGTTGCTTCATTTAAACTATTTAAAACTATTGAACAGAATCATTGATGTAATCGTGTATTCAAGACGGTCTAAACTCATTCAGTTTTAGCTCTCGGCTCTCAGAATCTTTTCTACATCACTTTATGCCTCCATATCATGTTCACATGACTCAACCTCTTTGGCTGAAGCTAGTAAAGTATGTTAAACATTTCCTAGAATTAAGTTTATTGCTAAATCTTGCAAACGATGTTATTCAGTTCTAAACATTAATGTTTTTGTAGAGCTAGCCTTAAACCTCAAGTTTTCTATTGCTTACCTTCATAAATTTAATTACAGATAGGGGACCTCTTAAAATGTGAATCATAAATCATGAAGAATTGTCTAAAGCAGTGGTGTCTAACCTTTTTTGTGCTACGGCACACCTTTATGGTGAACGAAACCACACAAGATAATACGACTCGTGATATTTTCCTTAATTTTTTTTTCTGCTGTGCCGCGTCACATAGGTTGGACATCTCTATTTTAAAGCATAAATTAAACGAATTTAACGTTTTCTTAAGCAAAACATTTTCAAAAATAGTATTAACAGCCATTAAGTCCAAATCTCTAATACTTAGCACTCACGTAACAAAAATCATCCCGTGAAAAAAAAAAATCTCAAACATTCAATTTTCCGTAACTCTTCACATTTTACGTCGAAATACAAATTTTTTCGGTTTAATTTCAATTTTTCCAAACATTAAAAAATATACAAAATAAAATAAAAATAAGAGTATGAGGGGTCGTTCATAAATGATGTCTCCCTTTTGGGTAGGGTGGTGGGGGGGGGGGGGTCTATTGTGAATGACACACTGAATTTTGTGTGACAAATTCTCTAAATCCGCGTGGTTTTAGTCATGGATAACCATCTAGATGTGCCGCAGCTCATAAAAGGTTGGCGACCACTGACATAGAAAACTCTATGACAAAAGGAGGCAAATTGGGTCTAAAATCCCAATTTTCATGAACATCATTTTTGAACGACCCCTATTAATTATTTATGGAAGGAAACAATAATTATTATAATTCAGCATATCAAAAATAATCATTTGATGATTTGAATAGTCAATAACTTCCATGGAGAAGCAAGTGTTTTTGAACTTTTTAATAAATGTTTCAACTGAATAATTTCCATCCGCAGCTGCTTACATGTGTTTGTGTTTAGAAAAGTGTTGAATTCCGTTTGTGCCATTTTTTCGGTTCTCTCAGCATTAATGTTCGCATAAAGCAAGCTCAATGTTTGTACATCAATGAAAATAAAGTTTAACAAACGCATTCTCAATGACTTGTCATCGCTGTTGATATTGCAAACCTTTAATTGATGACAAAAAGTCGTCAGCTGTTGGCATTTAGTGATAATTTTTTTTTTATCTGCTAAATGCTAAATTTAATTGAATCATCAGCTTTTTTTTTCATAATTATTGACTGACAAGTTATGACTTGGAATGTCTAAGTTTAGCTATTGTCTGATGATGAATTGAATTATGAGAGTTTGTTCGTGTTTATGAAAGTTAATGTGGGTTAGTAATAAAATTTTTGTGTAAAATGATTTTTTTGGCTTTAGGGAATTTATAATTGAGGTATGTAGTTGAGGTGTGAATGAAGTGCTTGATTGAGATAATTTGAATTTTGATAGTGATTAATAAGCTGAATTTGGAGAGGGGTCTTAAAGTATCGATTTTGGTTGATTATTGGTTAAGGACTGGATGTGGGGTGTCTAAAGTTGGTACTAAGGGGCTGTTCACATCCCGTCCAGGGGGGGAGGTTAGAAGAAAAGAACAATAGAAATTTCAGGAAATTCATTGTTCTTTTTTGAAAAATGACCGTTAATTTTGGACGTCATAAGTGAACGACCCCTAAGGGGTCTTCAAAAAATGACTTTGTATGGAAAATGAGGTAAATATGTCTTAAACAATAGAATTACTTGAAAACTATTTTAAGACGGCATTTATGAAGGACCCCAGAAAATCTGGTAACTTAAAACATGAAATTATGATTCTTAAAAACAGAGCCAAACTGGGATTTGAACCTACGAATTACGATTTCTGATTGAACGCTCGTAAAACTGAGCTATCGATTGATCCTAGACTTCATGGTCGATTGCCATACTTAAAGTTCAATTATAAAGTTTCCTTTAAACAGCTATGATTAAGCTGGGATCTATTGTCGCATAAATAATTCTGATTGCAACAAAGTAATCCAGCTTAAGTTCCAAGGTTCTACCAAATACAAGATAAACAACAAACAATACCAACTGGACCACACAACACCCACATCAACTTATCACTTCCTTCTAAACATCTCATTAAAAAGTCTCAGACAACGATCGTAGGACTTTAACAGCTACCTACAATTCAATTAGAGTCACTTTTTACGGTCGTAAAAGTGACAACAAATAATCGGTTCAATGAACAGCTTGCTAGACTATTCCATTTACAGCATGAGTGTGAAACAATTTCATTTCATTCACATTATTGTTACTGGCTTTTTTTATTCGCTTATTGAAGGTCACAACGAAAAAAAAATGTTAGAGAAATTTTTAAAGCCGTATGGAAATGTATGGCACTTGTCGTGTATATTAAATGTGCGGCAGATGTTTGGAATTTTAATTGAGAGGTTGGTGCAGTTAATGTTGATGATATTTGGGAGATTTTCAGTTTTTGTAGGTATTTTGGAAAATAAAAAATTTTTTTTGTGCCTCAACTAATCATAAAAGATGTCAATGCAATTCCAATAATCGTCAAAAAATTGCCGGAAAATTTCTTTCGCATCAAAAAAATTAAAAACAAATTTTGTACCCAAAAAAAAAAACTAGTCAAAGTCATACATCACGACCTTATAACTCTACACAGCAGTAGATCTTGATTTAGAAAGTGCCCTCAAAAAACACAAAAAAAAATTATAATGAACGGAAATCAAGTGAAAAAAATTGTATGGCGATGCTGCAGACAAAACACAACAAAAAAGAAGCAAATACGTAGCTAGTGTATTAAGAACATAATGCATGAAGAGTTTTAAGTTTTCTTCTTAATTTTTTTGTTAAGGCTTGATCAGGCAGACATTAAAAAGTAATTTTCAAAACATATCTAAATTACTTTACATTAACTGAAGAAAATAAAGTTAACTGCATGTTATTTTTGCTTTCATCCGAATCTCTTTTTCGTGAAATAATTAATAATGGATTGAATAATGAAGCAGGAAGAATAGTGAAATTAACTTTTTAAAAATAAATTCTGATTTTGGGGATCGTTTGGAGGTTAAGTAACGTAATCAGTGGGTTTTTTTTAAATAGGTTTCAAATCCTTTATTCATAAAATCAATTAATTGCTTTGATGGAGTTATTGGAAACTTACTTGACTCAAGTTAAGTATCATGACTTTAAGTTCGCAGGTTCGAATCCTGATAATCCAAAAATCATGAATTTTTCAGAAGTTCAAAATGGTTCTTTAATGACGACACAGAGCTTGATTTTAGATTTAAGTGCTTTCCTTCTGATTTTAAGAAATGAAGCATGAACTTCTAGGACTCCTTATGGAACTCATTCTAGTCTTTACTCAATAGAACTTCCTGGTGCAAGGATGCGAAACTGATGAAATGATCAAAAATTATCAAAAATGATCAATATGTAATTCATCAGTTCTGCACCCTTGATTCAAGTAAACAGTTAAATCCACTGTAATTCAAGGTTAGGTAACCCCAGTTGATCCTAGAAACTGGTTCCATTGATAAAGTCTGCATTAAGTTTAAAATTTTATTGCTAAAATTAAACCTTCATCTTCAAGTTTTGTGACTTCAAAAAGGTCATGAAAATTGTTAATTGTGCCGCGAAAATTTTTATGTAAAAAAATGTACCGTGAACCAAAAAAGTTCGAGAAACACTAGAGTAGATTATCTTAGTAGCATTAAAACTCCAAATACTCCAGATTTATCAACTTAATGATCAAAAAAAAAATAAAGAAATCCCACGAGCCGTATGCGGTGTAAGATTTTGGTCAATGCTCAATACTAAAGTGAGTTCTACAAAATAAGTTCCTGAAAAAGTTTTCCATATCACATCCAAAAGATCATCCGAAGATGCTCTACATTTTCTTGACTGAAAGCACACACATTTCCAATAAATATTTCACAAATTTGTTACTTAAATTTATTCCATTAAATGATATATTGAAGAAAATAAATCAGAAATTGACAAATAGTTAAGCACACTTCAGTAAATTCGTCGACTGTTCGACGACAACGACAACATCTGGCCATTTTCATTGAGCACCATTCATGGATTTATATACATTTTCATTCTCCTCTGATATGAATAGGCAATCATTTGTCAACGCATATTGCATGTAGATAAACTTTTTATGTAGATTTATATAAAAAAATACATGAAAAAGTGCGAGTGTTCTTGCGTGGATTAATGAACAATGGGAGTGTGTGTGTATGTAGTAAATATGTCGATATGCGGTTCAATGAAAAAAAAAACCCCAAACTACCATATTTTCATAATTCACAATAACTTTTATTTTTTGAGAATTTTAAGAGCGCCAAGTCTATAAGCATTTATTGAACGATTTTTGGGCAAAAACGACAAAAAAATTTTATGACTGATATCCATCGGCATTCATGAATTGATTACTAAATAGCATGAATGTAGTAAAATTTGAATGAATTCTTTGCAACCAAGGCAACTTACAGTCATTTTAGGTTATGTTGTTTAAGATATTAAAGATATCCGGAAGAACAAATCTTCTAGACTAGATCATTTAATTTTCTTAATGTATCCAATTTGTTTCTGTCGAAATTATTCTGTGTTGATCTAGATTGACTGTCTTGACAGCTCAAGGTTTTAGAGAATTTTGGAGATTTGTTCTAAAATTAGTATTCTTGAGTAGCATAAGTTGGATAATCGAGACGAAATCCTACGTTAGGACGACTTGGGGACAAATTTCTAGTCATGACAACGGCGAAGGATTTCGTAATGATTTTCCAACTTGTACTACTCGAGATTAGCTATAAACAGAGTTGAATTAGGCTTTACGGGCCAGTTATTTTATGAACTGTAGCCAGAAAAACTGGCTGTAAAAAATTATCAAGAAAACTTAAATTCAGTTAAAGCAGTGCTTCTCCAACTTTTTAGTCTCCGAAGAAGTAAATCATCAGTTTATATTTCCGCACCATGCTGGCAACCATTATTGACACAGCTAGAATTTTTTGGCAAAGTAATAACTCAGAGCATAGTTTGAGAAACACTGAATTAAAGACTGGAAGCCATTGTATTTCACAGGTAGATTCATTTATATATGACTCGATGTTTAGAAGGTGGGGAGAGGGGGGGGGGGGGAGCTTGGGGCTATTAAACCAAGTCCTATTAAATAGGCTTTCCAACTGCGCATTTTATAGCGAGACAGTCTTGCTTTTTTGAACAAAGTTCCCCCTAAAATCCTTAATTGTCCGGCTTTATTGAAATTAATTTTCTTGGAAAATGTTTGAAAATTTGGCCTGTCCCGCTTGTTTAGAGCTGAAATCGGGACATTCCCCGCCCTCTGATTGAAAATCAAGGGGCAAAAACCAATAGACTGCCTTCAACATTTATTACAATTACATTCATTCAGTACAACTTCCTAATCTATTCCAGTTCACATTCTACTAATTACTATCAATATTCATGAATGGGGCCGTTCACTTATGACGTCCGACATTTAGGGGGGGAGGGGGGTCTAAGATTTTGTGACAGTTCAAACAATGGAAATTTTTTTCTATAAAATTTTTGCGACAGAGGGGGGGAGGGGGTCTAAAAATCAAGTTTTTTGATGGACGTCATAACTGAACGACCCCAATAATCTGATCGACTCATATTTGCTCTAGTTTCTTAAAGCTTATTAATATCTTCTAACGATCAAACAAAACTTTCGATTATTTACAGTATTCTCAGTGATTAATAAACAGCATAAATCCAAGCTAATTAATTAAATACGAAAAAAAAATCCAAGCATAAAATCACCCGCTAGCTAGCGCGAAAGAGAGAAAAATTATGAAAAATATTTTTTAATATTGTAAAAATTCAGACACAATCACTCCAATTGTCCGATAAATCAATTTCTCATGCTCAAAATGAGTTCACTGACTGAGACTGTTATGCGATTAGCAGCAACAAAAAAATATAATAATGTAAATAAACAAATAAACTAGATTCTATAACCATTGATAAATGACTCATCGCATTTTTACTTTAAAAAAATTATGATTCATTACTGTAATGTTGGATGTATGTAAACTTGTGCATTATTTACAGTAAATAATGTTTACTTTTTTCAAAATGTGGTGTAAAAATTCTTTTTTTTTATGTTGTGCATTTTTCGAGCTTCTTCTTACTCACTTCATTTCATTCCATTCTTTTCTTTACAGTTCAAAATTCAATTTGACGACTCACTAACGGCTACGTACGAATATCCATCAGAATCATCGCTGGTGATTGATGAGACTTTCGGTGATTGCGATGATGAAGTGGATGCAAACTTTTATGGGCGATCAAGTTCATCGAAATTATTGACCTCAGTGCCATTGGGTGAGTAAGTTATCTTTTTTCTCGAGACTAGAGATTCTCTTTTTTTCTAGAGGGAGGAATAGAATTTTTAAGTAAGATTGAATGCTGTTTTGTAGCTTTGGGGATGAAACAATGATGCCAATAAAGTGCTATGGTTGATATGGCAAGGTATGGAGATTAAAAAAATTTCCATCAAGAACAATGAAAAATTTCATCCGAAACAATAAATTCTTCCTTGCGGAAACAATAGATTGCTCATCCAGTGTCCACGCCTTGGACTGTAGTAAAGTAGAACTTCTTCGCACAAGAAGGGACTTTGTTCGAAGACCATTAGCTTTAATTGTTATTTAAAATGGTGTTTAAAGATGAAATTTAGGCAGGGGTAAAAAGAGAGAAAGTTGATCCGCTAAGCCCCTCTGCCTAGACCCCTAATCATACCTTAGCTGGCGCTGAATTTAAGAATCAGTATTTTTGACTGTAGTGATAACATCTTTCAATCATAAAAAGCTAAACATTAGTTATACGAGCAAGTTCAGTTTAACTAGGTCTGGAAACGAAGCTGCTTGCGTATTTATGACGGATAGTTGATATGAGGAAAGTACCTCGTAGGCCCAGTGGCTGAGATCTTTAATTATGATAGCAAAGATGATTTCTATTGAGGTCGCGGGTTCAATTCCCATCACAATAGACTCGTTTTATACTAATATACACCAGAGGTCGACTTGAACTCGCAAGAAGCTAATTCAAAACTTGTATGAAGTTTTTTCGGTAACATTTGGGAAGTATAACATTTCATACTAATTGTTTTATTAAGTATTTATAGAGAAGAACCAGTTAATGTAGAGGAAGTGATGAAAGAAATGTCAAAATCAGCACGAAAAATTAAATTTAATGTATGAATAATGAATTAAATATTTAAACTTATGAAGAATGAATATAGATTTAAGGATGCAAAATAACGGTTTTTAATTTTCGAAAATGGGCCCCCCCCCCCTCAAAAATTTTCTGGCTACGCCCCTGAGATGAACAACATTAAAAAGGCCAATGAAAAAAACTCAAAAAACCCAAAGTACGAAAAAGCATCTTAAGCAGTGGTGCACAACCTTTGTTGTGTCTCGGTGCACCTTAATGGTAAACCGCACAAGACACTCAGTTTATAGGATTTGTCGAATTTTTTGATGACAGTGTTCCGTTGCACATAGGTTAGCCATCACTGATCTTAACCATCAATTCTATTGCTCTCTATACTCAACAATAATCAACATGAATTATAAATTAATAACCAATTTCTTTCTCACAATTTTCATTATTTAATTTTTTTAGGTTCAACACCATTTGCCAATTACCAACCACAGAAAGCGAGTTCATCATCCTTTGAGCTGGGAATAACCAGAACAACGCCTTCACCATCATCCACATCAGGCTCATCATCATCCGAAGACAATACATTCATATCGAATCCAGACGACGATGAAGACTACCTTAAACCCGCAACAGATGCTGAAAGTCATCGATGGAGTAGCGAGGAAACACGCGGAACCGACTTATTATTCTAGACGACAAACAAAACAAAAAAAAAAACATTTAAAAATGACATTAATTAACTTCATATTGCATTGCATTTAAGAGAGAAGTAATTGTAAGCAGTTCTTTGTGGCATTTTTCCTGACTATAATTTATTATTTTGATTGCTAAATACCTGTTTGTGTGATGAAATAATTTTTTTTTGTTTTTATTTCCCTCGTTTTCCCTCTCGACTCTCGATGTTAGAAAGTTATTTTTAAGTTTTTCATCATCATTATTTGATTTTTTTTATTGATAAAATCAAAAAAAAAATAACAAAACAAAAAATAAATTTGCGTAATTTTCATCAGCTGGGTACCGCTACTGTATTTTATTGTTGTTGCTGCTATTATGCATTGTGAGCAAGGTAAGTGAACGACGCTCACAACTACATAGCACATCAATAGAAGCCCGTAACGGAAATAAACATTATTGAATAGCATTAGGAAATGCAAACAGCTGGGGGGGGGTCATATGTGAATGATGTTCATTAACCATTAAGTGCAGACCCACTTCTCATCTCCTGTCACTATAAGTTAATTTTGTATAAAAGTGTCAATGACAGACAACCCAATAGGGTGGTGGGGCAAAAAAAAAATTGACATTATTTATGAACGCCCCCACCAGAAATTACGCAAATTCTTGTTTTGTTTTTTTCTTTATTTTTATTATTTTTTACTTTTAATTTGTATAATGTGATTCTTTTGTAATTAAAACAAACAAAAATTAAACAACAAAAAAAAATTTCACGTTCCAAGGAGAAAAAAAAATTTGATTTTTTTAAGTTAATTTTTAAAAAATTTGTATTTTAATTAAATTGTACACAAAAAACACACATTCTGTATGCCCTCTAATGTTATAAACGATATTTCTTGCTAATTATTAAGGTGTTATGAAATTCATGCCTACATATATTATTGACCAGACGTTTTACTGCCGTGTGTGAATGCCGTATTATTGTAACGCTGAATGTAGAACATTTTTTTAAAAAAAAAATCATAAATTTCGAGACATTTTTAACATTCCTATTCTGGGGAGACGAAAATGTGTAGCTGATTGTGACTGTCTAATCAGTCATATGACTATCAATTATTGCTCAATATCACTTATAAATTTTATATTGATGTCGCTTATAGAGTATCATCATCAATTTTAGTAACCAGGGTTGTTGTGGTGGATTTTAATGGAAGTAGCATTAAAGATGTGAGGATTTTTTGTGGAATTTCGAGTCTTTGAACTTAATGGATGCATTTTTAAGGTTCTCCGAGGATATCTTGTCATCTATGTCAATGTTGACTTAAAGGCTATTTAAGCTTGGATATTAAGAATTCTGGACCAATCTAAAATAAATTACCAAAATCATAAGAGGTTTAACAATATAAGACACTATGATCAGCAAGATTTTCTCTTCAGCTAGCTTACTAACCCAACCGAAACCTACGTTATGTCAATTTCAAATCAAAAACACGTTTTACACACTTGCTAATCGCTACACTGGCTAATGATGTATCCAGAATATCCAACTCCTCAACTAGATCAGTAAATTCTAAACTGGTGTATCGCAGACAAATTTGAAAAATATCTCGTATGGTTTTTGTCATGGCTTACCATCAAGGTGTGTTACCTGGCAAAAAGGTTTGAAAGAAACTGAGCTAGATGCTTAGAATCGAGACTTAAAATCTTGGAATTACTCACAATAATTTTGGCTAGGAACCAAAGCATTATATATTATAAATTGTACCCGAAAAGCACAAGTCGGTTAATCGATCAGAAATCTGGCACCAAGCTAGTGTGACTCTGGCATGGTGCTGGCTTCGATATAAATCCAGCACCATGTCAGTGGCACACTGGCTTAGTGCCGGTTTTCTGATCAATTACCTGATTTGTGTTATTCGGGGTAATCGACGCTGTTTAAGTCAATTCGAGTAAATTTATCATACAAAAATATATTTAACTGGACTTAACTCGACTTTGAGCTCTGGTTAATGCTTGAGCCCTGAGGACATTTGACAGCTACTTGAAAACTTCTCAAAGTTCGAAGTTCAAGTAGATTCTGTATGATACCTAATAGATTCCTAAGTCAATTTTGGGGTTGCTCAGAATAGACTTCAGTATAAAGCTAAGAGACTGAGAAGAGCATTTAACATATTTTTATGACTGCTATAAGGAGCTTGACAAAGAGGTTGGGATGGCTGGGTTACCCTTTTTTTGAAAAATTTTTGTTCAATTTCCTTGAGTTTTTGAGGAAACCCATCAACATGTTCTTATCCACACAGAAAATTCAACCCCCACACTTTTTCTGGCTACTCTCTTGATTGCTTTAAATGACAAAAAAAAATAAATAATTCGTTTATATAAAGCTAGCTTCTCAATCAGCAGCATATAGACAGCAACATAAATTAAAAACTTAAAAATCCACACAAAAAAATCCATTAATCCAAAATACACCCCCAAAAAAATCCAAAGGAAAAAATGCACCAAAACATAAGCACAACAACCCTGCGTCATCATATCAAAATAAGCACTTAAACAATAATCTTTACTGCAAAAAAAATGATACCAAGAAAGTTATGGTCGCTATATTATATCTTCTTCATAATCACTTTTTATGCAAAGACATTAAAAATTAAGTATTAAGCATTAATTATCAATAAAAAAAAAATAACAATACTTTTGGATGTGAGCAAAAGGAAGTTAAATATAAGACTGTTGAGATAAAAAAAATGAAGCAGTCATCATCATTGCATGATGACTTGACTTGAATTGTAAACGAAATGTCTAAAAAATGCTTTTTTTTGACATTAATTTTTTTTCTTTTTGTATTGAGAAAAATAAGGAATTTTCTTATAAAGATTTATAAGAAAAAAAAAGTATTTTTTAATACAGAATTTTGATGTAGATTGTAAGCTTATTGAGGTATTAATAAATCAGTTTATACGATGAAAAAGGAAATGATGAAAAAAAAAATTGCAATAAATTATTTTATAAAACGCTTGAAAATTTTTTTTGACCTCTTTTCTTTGGCTCAATAATATATTATTAACAAGCAGTTGCAGCAATCATAACCACATGATGAGTAATGAGTAATGATAGGAAGCCCCTCATTGTTTACACAAGTAAATTATAATTTTGGTAAGAATTTCATTTTTTTTCTAGATTTTTCAACACATTTTTGTGATGTTTGTTGGGGGGATAACAACATGATGGGTAATTTTTTGAAAACTTTGAATTTTTTAACAATGATTTTCTACAATTCTTTATCCAAAAGCGTAGCAAGAGAGGATATTGGGGCCGGACCCCTGCCTAAAGATTGAAGTTATTGTTAATAAAAGTTTGGACTCCCTTAATGAATTGGACCCTATGGTTGTTATTAGAAATTATTGGGCGAAAGGCTATGTCTGGCGATCCTAATTTTTTTTTTTTTTCATATTTCAATAATTATGACTAACGTCATTCTTTATTGAAGGGACTTAATAATCTTAAATTATACTTTTGATTGTTCATGTTTCTCTCTTTCCGTTTAAAAATACTAATATTAGAGGAACAAGTCAGAAATTTTTTTCGGAGGGGACGGTGGGGTAATTTTTTCTATGGAAGGAAACAATCAAGAAGTTTTTATGTTTCCCTCAAAATTTCTTTACATATTAAAGAAATTTTTCTAAAAGACCCCCCCCCCCCCCCTCTCCCCCTTTAGAAAATGGGGTATAAACAAAAAAAAACTCAAATACGCCACTATTTGCACGTCTAGCTACGCCCCTGATAGAAGGGTCCACCCCCGTACTATCGCTGTGGCTCAAAACTCTTGGTAGGGGGGGAGGGGGTAGGTCATCTAGACCCTTGGCCTCTATTTGCATAAAAATTTTGGGAAAAATTTAAAAAAAATTCCAATTAAAACTTTCCCCATCACATTTTTACCCCCCTAGATGTTTGCGGCAAATTGTTTGAGAGCTGTTTGGTCTGCATTGCTCTCAGTTTTTGCTTTGTGCTATGCAATTTACTTCCAGATGGTTTTTTCGGTGTGTTTTGTGGAGATTCGTATGGCTGCAAATTAAATTTGCGGGATAATCAATCATTTCGATTAACTAGAGATAATTTGACAATTATTTCTGAGAGTACTTTAACAGGCTTTTAAACATGTCAATTTGTGGGATTTGAAACTTTTGTGATTTATTTATCGTTTGGAGTTTTATTTAAGGAATTGAAGGTAAGTGTGGGTGACCATAAATAAATGATTAATATTCTTGATTATTGAAATATTTTAAATTTTAATTCTAGAGTTGCGATACAGGTTGCCTGCCGTAGGCACAGGTGGCAGATCTGTCATAGATATTGCAGAAACAGATATTGCAGTCTGAGATTTGGTTTTTACAGTCATTGTACTATTTCCTTACACTTACATGATTTATCGTTGACTTGCTATTACCAAGAGATTCTTGGTCCTCAAGCCTCTATAATTATCTCCTTCCATATCTTTACACACATCTTACACACTCTTACTGCACTAAATTACATTGAATTCCATAAATACTTAATAATTCATTAGAATCCATAAGAATGTCATTAACATGCGTTTATGAAATAGTTCCGAAAAAAAAAATCATCTTTAATACGTTCTCAACAAAAACAAATCCTTATACTTCCCCCATAAAGAAATGTGATCTCTTTTTAACAAGCGTCAATGATATTTTAAGACGATCGATCGTAAAAATGCAATGCGGCTTATTATGCCTAATGTTCTTCTGTTTTGAATGATTTAGACGAGAATAGGAACAGCACAGCACACAAACAAAGTGTGCATGGAGGGCGCCGTTAAGTAGACATTAAATTAACCGAAAAAAAAATTATTATTTATGTATGTTTACAGCAATCGTCCAACACTTTTATGAAGATCAAATGTAAACATTTTTCT